>CM038551.1:45493629-47893629 GCA_021527575.1 Ensete glaucum
CACTTTAATGGCATTTGGCGATAAGGTAAGTAACATAAACAAGTCTTCTTTATCTTATGATAAATTATTTAATATATTTAATGATTTATTTGATTATTTTAAATTAGTTAGTAAAAAGTATAAATTATTAAAGAAAGAGCATGCTTCACTTGCTAGTAAATTTGAAAATTTTAAAAAGGAGTATGATGAACTTAGGATAGCTCCTTACACTAAGTGTGAAGAGTTAGATATACTTAAGAAAGAAAATACTTCATTACAAGAAACATTAGAAAATTTTAAAATAGGTAACAAATCCTTAAACATGATCCTTGCTAATAAGGGTCATAGAAAGGAAGGAATTGGTTTTGTGAGTAACACTCAATAAAAGCCAATCATCTTCGTTAAAGGACCTATATTATACGTTTCACCTAGAAATAAATGTAATCTTTGTGGAAGAATTGGACACTATGTTTATAAATGTTCATTTAAAAGGCATAGTATACATAAATTAGTTTGGGTTCCTAAAGAAACCATAAACAACTCAATGTCATTAGTAAAATTAGGTAGAATTTTTCATGAGGAACTCAAAGGCAAATGGGTATAGAAACCAAAGCCCCCTTTCTTGTAGGAATGTCTCCAAACAAAGACTAGAAGCACAAAATGATACCTTGATAGTTGATGCTCAAGGCACATGACCAGAGATCTAACTCATTTTTCTAAGGTTACTAGCCTAAATGAAGTATTTGTCAACTTCAGAGACAACAACAAGGGAAAAATCATTTGGAAAGAAACCATATGTAACTAATCAAACCTCTTAATAGAAGATGTACTATTAATTGATAGTTTGAAACATAATCTACTAAGCATTAGCCAATTATGTGATAAATAATACATTATTAAATTTGAATCTAATGCTTGTATAATTGAAATACCATACAAAAATAGTTATATGATTGCCTTAAGAAGCAATAATGTGTATACTATCGACATTGATAATTTTTTATGATAAAATATATTTTTCGACTTTAAATGATGATGCATGGATTTGGCATAGGAGATTAAGACATGCTAGCATAAAACTATTAAACTAAATCTCAACCAAAAATCTAGTAAGAGGAATGCCTAGCATCAAATTTGTAAAAGATAAAGTTTGTGATGTATGTCAACTAGGAAAACAAATAAAAAAATAGTTTTAAATTAAAAAATCAAATAAGCACATCTAGACCACTACAATTGATCCATATGGATTTATTTGGACCAATTGATAGTACAAGCTTAGGAGGTAGCAAATATATTTTTGTTATTGTAGACGATTATAGTAGATATACTTGGACCTATTTCTTGGCACATAAAAGTGATTCTTTTAAATATTTTTCAAAATTTTACAAACTTGTTCAAAATGAAAAGGGTTTTATGATTTCATCTATACGTAGTGATAATGGTGGTGAGTTTTAAAATCATGATTTTTAAAATTTTTGTGATTCAAATAGGTATATTTATAATTTCTATACTTCTATAAATCCACAACAAAATGGAGTAGTGGAAAGAAAAAATAGGAGCTTACAAGAAATAGCTAGAACCATGTTAAACGAATATAGCCTACCTAAATATTTTTGGGCCGAAGTCGTTAACACGGCATGTTATGTCATGAATAGGGTTCTCGTAAGACTATTACTCTCTAAAACTCCCTATGAATTATTAAATAATAAAAAATCTAATATTTTATATTTTAAAGTATTTGATTATAAATATTTTATTTAAAATGAAAAAGATGCCTTAGGAAAGTTCGATGCAAAATCCGATGAAGGCATATTTCTTGATTATTCCTTAATTTCAAATGCTTATTGTGTCTTTAATAAAAGAACTATAGTAATTGAGGAATTCATCTATATCGTTTTTAATAAGGTTTCCAAATAGAATAAAATTGATTTTAATGATGATTTTGATTTTGATACTTTAAATTTGAATGATAAATCTCTTCTCTAAAATAACTTAGATGCATCTACTTCCAAGGAATCCTTACGTAATGTCACGGACAACAATGTAAACAAGGTGTTCGATGAAATGCTTGTGTTAGTCCGTGTCCTTTGGTTTATGTACATATCTTGTACAACAAGAAGCGGGCTTGCAGTAGGCTTGGAAGCCCTAGTTTGATTTGCTTTATGGCCAAGTTTGGCTTGTAAATATAAGTGTGTCTTATAAGCACTTGTGGGGACATCGATAGTGGACCATTATCCTTTGTGTGCAACCTCTCGAGCTTGTAATGTCCATGGGTGTAATTTGTATTTTGGCTTTATAAAGTGTTTTTCTTGAGCATTGCTTGTGGATCCCGTGGGAGTTGCTTCTTCCGCCCGTTTTCTCTTTTGTAAGTCTGGGATTTTAGGAGATCTCGGGAGGGCGACCTTTGACGGACACGCATGGGTGCCGCGCGGCGAGAATCAGCTAAGCCCGTGACAATGTGGTATCGAGCGGGACAAGCACACGCAAGAAACACTTGCCATACAAATGTGGGGACCTAGCTAGGTGTGGAGGACAGCCGACCGCTTGGGAAGCGGACATTGAGATGTAGGGAAAGGAGTCGCTCGGAGCGGGCATCCTGGTTTGGCATTCAAGGAATAGCCAACCCCGCGAGAGGCACCACGAGGACAAACAAGCGAAGAAGAATGCGTAGCACACAAAGGCTGGGATGGTTGAGTTTGAGCTATAGCTCGACGTTGGCAACCAAACTTGACGGTGCTTAAGGCAAAGCAGGGTGCTTGGTGAAAGATGAGACCGTGCAAGGTGGGATGTGTTGTGTAACGACCGAAAGAGTTATGCAAAGCTCACAGAGGTGAGGGGAATTGCTAACTCGAAGGATTCGGAACTCATGCAAGGGCTTGTACATGGATGACAGAGTGTTCGTGGCCATCCCAAGGCGCGATTAGAACTCGGCGCCATGGAGCATCAGAACTTTCTCTTCAACATGGAAAGGATATGTCCGTAGGTGGCTGAAATGTGCAATAAATTCAGCATGTTGCTAGACCTTGAAGGGTGCAGTGGAGACTGTATTGGAGAAAGGGTCGCAATCTAGCAAGTACATTTGTGGGGGCAGAACAAAGCACAAGTTCAGTAAGACGGAGTAGTCCAAAGGGGATGATGGTCTCCGAAACTTCCAGGGGGAAGTATATAAAGAGAAAAGTTGCTCCAGCAGGATAGATATCCAGGAGGGATAAGTCCTAGTTCTCTAGTTGGAGAATCATGTGCGACGGACTGCACATATTGAGGAAGAGTTTCTCAGGGTTATATCTTCATAAAGCTCAACGGACCGAGTGAGCGACGAAGAGTTGTCGCATGATCTCGAAGGAGGTAATGCATTGGGGGATGCATTTCGAGATCAAGTGGGGGAGCAATCCAAGGCAACATCATATGAAGGCACACTTAGAGTCGAGGCAGAAATCGAACTCAACAGAGGGCTGACCCGTGGAATGGTGGACGTGAGGGCCACTATCAACTCAGTGCAAATCGAGGAGCAGAGTGACTTGGGTGGAACTCGGTGAAGTATCCAAGCCGTATGAAGGGAGTCGACATAGAAGATGGAACATGGAGCGGAGGCACAGAGCTTTCCTTAGACAGAGGTCAAGGGCATGAACTCTTGCAGAGGCAAGAGTGGGATCATGTCGTTCCATGGGTTCTTCATTCTGATGGGACAGACTTATTTTTGTATGGTGCCAAAGATGAAGGGAGCTTCAAGGCACATGCAAGCTACCTCAGAGATGCATTTGATGGAGTAACTAAGGTGATTCAACTTGCAGAGGCAAAGTTAGGATCATGAGACCTTAGTACGGGGCAAGAGGACGCAGAGGCGGGTACTCTTGAAGAATATGCCACAGTGTTGCCGTTCAAGTTGTCAGGAACAAGAGGTGCATAGCAAGATTGTGCTGGTAGGGGATAGAGGCCTAAGATCCAGACAATGGTGCACCCACTCTAGCGAAGTCAGGGGACTTCAGGAGCTACTAGGCGACGGACTCCTAGAGCTATGCTTCGTCAGTGTAACCCAGAATGAGGGGACGAAGGGAATTGCCAAGGAGCGAACTAAAAGTCGGAGATGGCAGAGGCCCTACGATGTGTTGGCGAGGCCACACGTGGAGAAGTCGTAGTCCGAGTTCATCACACGAGAATCAGATGCAATGGAGATGTCACCAGAGGCGACATGGTGCGGATCGTGGTGGAATAGTTCGTGGCAATGCAATACAGGCAATCTTGTCCCGTGAGGGACAAAATCATGCGGAGGTATGATCAGGAGTTACTGGGAGCTCCACTTTGGTGTACGACACAACAAGAAGAAGGGCTATGGATTCAAGGAGTGAATGCCGTAGTACCGCAGAGGGTCTTCGTGTGCATCAAAGCTTGCATTGGATGAAAGCCTTAGTCATCGATATGGGAGCAGATACCACCGAGGAAGAAGTCCAAGTGCACGTGCTGAGTCCCATGGAGGGGACATGATCATGTGAATGATCGAGTCTGGAGCTCCACTTGTGAACAATGCAACGGCAAGAAGGGTGGATTCAAGGAGTGAATGCCATAGTACCGCAGAGGCGGGTCTTCCATGTATATACATCAAGCTTGCATCGATGAAAGCCTTGGTCGTCAGATATGGGGCCGTGTACCACCGAGGGAGTAGTCGATTGCAAGTACGTGAGTCCCATGGAGGGACTTGATTAACCGGAGCTTGGAGAGTTGGATGCTTGTGCTCACATTCGCAAGGGAGCCCGGCAAGTCGAGGACAAGGCCGAGTAAGCGACGTTGCTACCAAGGAAGCTAAGGAGAGCAGAATCGGCAGCCCGCAACAAGATGGCGGAGGCCATGCATGAGAGTTGCATCTCTCCATCGATCAAGGAGAATCGCTAGGAGGACACGGTGGTGTCGGCGGGTGGTCGAAAGGGCGAGGCGACGAGTCCAACGGGGCTCAGCTACCCAAAAGAAAAGCGTCGGTTAGAGAGGAGGTGGACTCGGAGGAGCTCCACAGTGCCACAGAGACAGATCTACCGATCGCGGAGGAAGGGATGAAGATGCAAGGTAACGGATAGTAGTGCTATGGGCTTGGCAGCGCCATGGTACCGCAGATGCGGGACTTCCGTGAAGTCATCGATCCCTTGCTCTCATGAAGGGACAACATTGGTCGTAAAAGGGGGCCAAGGAGGTGGAGAGTGCAGAGGCAAACTCCAAGTACTAAGACGAGGCAGAAGGGCAGAGTCCAAGAAACTTCATAAGACCGATGTCAATGTGCTTCTCATCCAGATAGCCGAAATTAAGGGACTTCGGGTTGATGCAGGAGTGCTCGACCAAGGAACGAAGTAGGCAGTACATGGTCGCACCTTTCTACTCGGGAGGAGTAGGCGGCAAAGGTGATGGAGAACACAAGACAACCCCAAAGGCGACGGATCTATCACGGACTTACTCCAAGTTGGGGACTCCAAGTTGGAGTAAACCTTTGCTCTTTTCGCAAAACTTCTTGCATTCCGAAGTTCAATGGCGTGGGAAGGCGAATCACGAGCTAACCCAACGCAAGGAGTGCAACCACTTCAAGTGTTTGAAGTGTGAGCAAAGAGCGGAATGTTAGTAACCTCAATGCATGAAGTACAAACTCGAGGAGGCAGGAGAAATCAAGTAACCTTTGCCAGGCGAGATTGAGTAACCTTTGCCTTCTCAACTCGAGAGAATGGGCGAACCGAGTACCCAGTTCTCTTAACTCGAGGAAGTGAGCGAAGCCAAGCAAACTTTTACACTTTTCGCAAAACTTCTTGCATTCCGTTCAATGGCGTGGGAAGGTGAATCACCGTAGCTATCCCAACGCAAGGAGTGCAACCACTTCAAGTGCTTGAGTGAGCAAAGAGCGAATGTTAGTAACCAGCTCAATGCATGAAGTACAAACTCGAGGAGGCAGGCGAAATCAAGTAACCTTTGCTAGGCGAAATTGAGTAACCTTTGCCTTCTCAACTCGAGAGAATGGGAAACCGAGTACCCCGTTCTCTTAACTCGAGGAGGTGAGAGAAGCCACCTTACCTCCTCAACTATGAAGAGAATGGGTGAAGTCGAGTATCCCGTTCTCTTACTTATCCAAGCAGGAGCTCGCAAGTTCGATGACCCTTCAAAGAAAGCTTAAGGAAGACAATGGTTGTCAAATCCTCACCGTTGGTGATCACTACTATTGAGTAGTTTTTCCACTTCATTTCCCAATTGACTAAGAGGGAGTGATGCACCATAATTGGAAGTGACAACTAACTGGAAGAAGGTTCAATGGGCAAATATTATGGAGAAAGGACCTTAAAAACTTCAAAGTCCGTGAGGCGATGCTCGTTAAAGCTCCAACAAGCATCTACCCAGTTCAAGCAATATGAGTATCGCGATCGGCACATCATAAGGTAGGTCTTTTCCTTCATCGAGGGATCCGCGAGAACCAACAAGGATCAAGACAACTCAGCCAACCCCACACAGATTCAATCATTGGTGAGTTGAAGCATGGCGGATTGGAGTTCGACTACTCAACAACAAGAGGTGGAGCGGCTAGGAGCCAAAGGGGCGTGTTGCAGCCAAAGAAGAAGATTAAAGATTCAGCAGAATGCGAGGAGATGCAGCGTCTACAGTGGCTTCGACGAGGACGTCGAAGGAATAAGTGGGGGAGAATGTCACGGACAACAATGTAAACAAGGTGTTCGATGAAATGCTTGTGTTAGTCCGTGTCCTTTGGTTTATGTACATATCTTGTACAACAAGAAGCGGGCTTGCAGTAGGCTTGGAAGCCCTAGTTTGATTTGCTTTATGGCCAAGTTTGGCTTGTAAATACAAGTGTGTCTTATAAGCACTTGTGGGGACATCGGTCTGTAGTGGACCATTATCCTTTGTGTGCAACCTCTCTGAGCTTGTAATGTCCATGGGTGTAATTTGTATTTTGGCTTTATAAAGTGTTTTTCTTGAGCAGTTGCTTGTGGATCCCGTGGGAGTTGCTTCTTCTGGCCCGTTTTCTCTTTTTGTAAGTCTGTGGGATTTTAGGAGATCTCGGGGAGGGCTGACCTTCGACGGACACGCATGGGTAGCGTAATCAGCTAAGCCCGTGACAGTAAGGAATGGAAGTATGTAGATGCTCATCCTATGGAGTTAATAATAGGAGATACATCAAAAAGTATTCAAACTCATTCATCATTTAGGAATTTTTGTGCTAAGCCATATTTTAATTTTTATGCTAACGCCATATTTTTATCTCAAATTAAACCAAAATATATTGAGGAAGCCCTAAAAGATGATTCATGAGTTATTTCAATGCATGAAGAGTTAAACCAATTTGAGAGAAATGAGGTGTGGGAACTTGTTCCTAGAACTAGTTACCGTTTTGTGGTTGGTACTAAATAGATCTTTAAAAATAAGTAAGATAAAAATGGTATCGTGGTTAGAAACAAGGTTAGATTAGTGACCAAGGGTTTCAACTAAGAAGAAGTGATCGATTATGAAGAGACATTCGCTCTTGTGGCTAGACTTGAAGCCATAAGGATGCTCCTTGTCTTTGCCTCTTTTAAAAATTTTTAGTTATTTCAAATGGATGTCAAAAGTGCTTTTCTTAATACTTCTATTTCCAAAGACATTTATGTTGAACAACTCCTTAGTTTTGAAAATGATCTTTTTCTGAATCATGTTTTTAAACTATCTAAAGCTCTTTATGGATTAAAACAAGCCCCTAGGGCTTGGTATGAAAGACTTAGCTCTTTTCTTATTTCAAATAATTTTTTGAAAGGTAAGGTTGATACCATATTATTTTTTAAGTATTTTAAAAATAATTTTTTAGTTATTTAAATTTATGTTGATGATATTATTTTTGGTTCAACAAATGAATCCTTATGTAAAACTTTTGCCAAAAAGTATGAGCCAAGAATTTGAAATGAACCTAATGGGTGATTAATATTTTTCTTAGGATTATAAATAAAATAATTAATGATGGTATATTTATAAGTCAAACTAAGTATATCTTAGATTTATTAAAATGGTTTAGTATAGAAATGCTAAGGCTATAAATACATCCATGAGCACTTTTACAAAATTAGACTTGGATAATGAAGGTGAAAACTTTGATCAAGAAACATATAGAGGAATGTTATGTAGTTTATTGTATTTAACTACTATTAAATAAAAATATATATAGACTTAGATAACACATCCATGGTTTTTATGATCTAACTTTTGTGTTAAAGAAAATGATGCATAATTAGCTACGACAGTAAAGGGCATTACAATAAGATGTTGGGTCAGAGTCAAGTTCTAGCGTCAGGCCAAGGTTCGGATGATATAATGCACTTGTTTCTTGGTTTTCTAAGAAGTAAGACTCTATCACTTTAGAAGATTATGGACTTTGCTTGAAAAACATCCCTATAAAGCGCGACAATACTAATGCAATATACTTGTCAAATAATCCTATTCAACATTCATGAATAAAGCATATTGACATTAGACATCATTTTATTAGAGACCATATAATTAATCATGACATATCCTTAGAGTTGATACAAAACTTCAGATAGCGAATATCTTTACCTAACCACTAAGTGAGGAACATTTGATTTTTTAAGAATTATGCATGTTGAATCTTTCAAATATATGATATCTTACTAATTCTTTTTTCATATGATTCTTACTTTTACTAAAGAGAATATTTTTAAAATAAATAATGATCTTTCACTTGACTTCTCGATATTTATAACTTGAGATTTATTTATATGAATCAAGATCTTTAACTATTTGTTCTCCTATAATTCTTTCTTTTTACTAAAGAGGAGATTCATCCCAATAGATCATTATCTTGATTTATTGATGTGAGATTTATTTCATATGACTCTTTTATATTCAGGATTTATATACTCCATTATCAATTAATCTCTCATGACTTGAACTTATCTTTGATATTAACATCCATTATGTAATATCAAAGTAATTGTACAATTGACATATGAATATAAACAAAGAGAAATAGCACCATAATATTATGGTATTCTTTCATATTTTAATGATGACAAAGGGAGAGAAGAATTAGTAGCTTGCACATTTTTTGTTTTTGCTGATAACAAGGAGGAGAAGTAATGGTAACCGTTTGATGACATGATAACTATGTACATTAAACAAGGAGATACAAAAGTATTACGTTGATGTTTTAACTTATGATAATAATGTTCATTTTAACTTATGATGACGATGATGATTGAGAATTTAATTAAAATTATACATATGATGTGTGTAATAATTATTTTGATATTTTAATTATGTAATGATGTGTGCAATGATTATTTTGATATTTTAACTAAAATTATGCATATGATTTGTACAATGATTACTATTGAAAGTCA
The DNA here is from genome assembly GCA_021527575.1 of Ensete glaucum. Taxonomy (NCBI): domain Eukaryota; kingdom Viridiplantae; phylum Streptophyta; class Magnoliopsida; order Zingiberales; family Musaceae; genus Ensete; species Ensete glaucum. Next base: position 45,502,974 of record CM038551.1, read on the forward strand.
TTAAGATTTACGATTAAAATTATTTCGATTTGAATTCAATGACTAGCACTAAAAAGTATATATATATATATATATATACATATATGTATACATACATATATATATGTATACATACATACATATATGTATACATACATATATGTATACATACATACATATATGTATACATACATACATATATGTATACATATATGCAATGTAGATATATATTAAATATGTATGTGTGTGACAAGACATATTAGGAGAGCGAAACAAAACAAAAATCTCTACTACGATAATATTAAGTGTGTGATAGGACCCTAACAGGGTCAGATCTATCGGTTCACAATTAATTCAAGTCGAGTTAGTTATAAGTTGGTTATGGTTGATTTTTATTTTCGGTTATAATAGAGTCAGTTATTATTTTTAATTTGGAGTCTAAGTTTAGTAAAACTTTAAGTCAAAGCTTAACGGGACTCTTAGTATAACACTATAAATATGGGTGTAACTCTTTTATTTTAATCAATAAATAAAGGAAGAAGTTATGTTTTAGCTAATAGGTAAAACCCCAGGAGGGTCGATTCCCTATAGAGATCAAAGAGGTAGATCTTCTCAAAATGATTAAGGAGACTCGATCCCCTTGAAGTGATCATTTACCCCCCTTTTTCATCTCCATCCACGATAGAATTTGACATAGTTCTATCAATTGGTATTAGAGCATCAATAGAATCCTTTGAGATTCTATCAAATTGGTCTCAGAGCATTGATAGAAACCTTTGGGGTTCTATCAATTGGTATCAGAGCATCGATAGAATCCTTTGGGATTCTATCAAATTAGTATTAGAGCATCGATAGAAACTTTAGGGTTTTATCAATTGGTATTATAGCAGTGATCCTTGGCGTTCCTATTGTGATTCCGTAGCCACTCCCCTTGCCATCTACACTGCCGTCATCGTCGTCTTCCATACCTTGCTGTAGTTTATCACCATCTTCATTGCAACAATCATTAAAAAAAAATAGAAGAAGTTATGTTTTAGCTAATGGGCAAAACCCTAGGAGGGCCGATCTCCTATAGAGATCAAGGAGGCAGATCCTCTCAAAGTGATCAAGAAGGCTTGATCCCCTCGAAGTGATCGTTTATCCACCTTTTTCATCTCCATCCACAATAGAATCCTGCAGGGTTCTATCAATTGGTATTAGAGTAGCATTCCTTGGCACCTTCACTGCTACAGTTCATCATCCTCATGGCCACCCTTGCCATCGTTATCATTGCTATCTTTTGCTGCTATCATCTCCCTTTCTCCCCACGCTGCTATCTTCTTTGGCTGCTGCCATCTCCCTTTCTCCTCTACTATTGCCCATCCGCTCCCAGTCGTGCCCTCCTCTGCCATCGAGGTCCCCTCGTCGGACCCTCTTCCTCATTTGCTACCTTCAGCCCATGTAGTCGTAGTCGCAGCAGTCGTTACTACTGCCTTATCTCCACCGCTCTTACCCTCTCCCACATTAGTCGCCACTGTCGCTGTCTCTAACCCTCTACTACCTGTAACCCATCCACCATCGCTGCCTCATCCTGTACTGTTGTCGTTGTCCTCTTCCTTATATGCTAAGTCGCCATTGCTTCTCGCTATCACAGCCCACCTGCGCACAGCCTTCATCATTGGCTACTACCTTCTGCTCCCAACTATGCCTTCCTCTGCAACCTTCTTCTTCCTCCTCTACCAATTGTAGCCACCGATCGTCGATTGCTGCCCTTTCCTTCCCTACCACTGTTGCTACCCAACTGCTCCCAATCGCGCTCTCCTCTACCACCAAGATCATTGGTTGTTGCCTTTCCCTCCTCTACCATCGAGATCACCTTTTTCCCATCACCCCTTCTTCCTCTCCTCCTTGCCACTGCCACAGGCTAGCCCTCGATAGTGCACAGCCAACCAAATGTCGACGTTATTATCTCCCCTACTATGTCTTTTAGGATCAATTGACACTAAGAGGGGTGGGTGAATTAGTGCAAAAATGAAAGTGCTTAATTCGAAAACTTTGCTTACAAAAATCTCAGATTTTGATGATAAAATCAATTGATGAATTTTATTATCTAAACTGTGTGTTAGAGATGACTGATGTAGGATTAACTATGACAAGGCAATACAATTAGATATTGGGCTGGAGTCAAGTTTTGGTATCGGGCCAGGGTTCGGACGATCCATGAGACTCACCGGGAGTTCGCTGGAAGCTCGTTGAAAGTACCAGGGGCTTGCTAAGAGTTTGCCAAGAGCTCACCATAAGTATTGGGGGCTTGTTAAGAATTCACCGGGAGCTCACTAAGGGTGATCGGGGGCTTGCTGGGAGTTCGTCGGGAGTTCGTCGAAGGTGTTGGGGGCTTGTCAGGAGTTCATCGGGAGCTCGCCGAAAGTGATCGAGAGCTTGTTAGGAATGCACTGGGGGTTTGCCAAAAAGATAACTAAAACTCACCGAAAGTTTATCGAAGATTATCAGGAGTTAAGAAAGTCATTTGACATGTTGATCAAATTGATTGTATTTATATGTCTTAGTATGTCGTAGTTAGCATCGGTTTGGTTTAGAGTCTAAATTGAGTTAGATTTGCAAGAAATCTAAATTAACTCAATGTAAGCAACCGAGTCTACTTTGGGTTGGATTTGAACTCAGGTTAAGCTCATTTCATTGACTTAGAAGAGGTAACAAGATATATAAGTCGGGAATATAAAAGTATAGAAGAAGTAGCTTTTGTAGGATTTTCGATGATAGTACCGTTAGTGTGCGACGGTGGTACCAACCAGGCTGGCGGTGGTAGTACCGTCGTAGCTCTATTTTCTAGGCACTTTCGGTGGTAGTACCGTCAGCTCCAATGGTACTATTACCTATACCCTAGTTTTACGAAAAGCTTTGAATTTTAGCTCCAATCTGAAGCCAATTAGGGTCTATAAATACCTCAATTTTTTTCACTTGGAGAAGCAAGAGTGGTGAATGACAAAATGGAATAAATTTCTATTAAAGTTTTATAAATTTTGAGAGCTTCCCTTGAGTACTTCAAATTATAAATCAAGTCTAAGGGAAGTGAGAAAAACTTGTAAAGGTTTCTCTCCTGAACCTGTGAAAATGAGTGAAAAGTGTAAGAGATTTAGTCTTCACCTATAGAAGAAGATCATTTAGTGGACTCCGGTTGGCCTCGATGAAGGAGGACTCCGAAAAATAGATGTAGGTCAAGTTTTGACCAAACCACTATAAAATCTGTAAGCATATCTACTCTTATATTTTCTATTATATTTAATTATTCTTAATTAGTTAAAAAAAGGCACGAGCATCATTGATATGATTCATTGTACTGAACCAAAAACATTTCACTAAGAATTTTAGAATGATTGATATGAATGAGGCATCTTATGTTATTAGCATTTTGATATTCAGCGATATATTTCAAGGATTACTTAGGCTATCTCAGAAATGATATATTGATCAAATCTTAGAGAGATTTAGTATATAGTTTTATTCAGCAAATGGTAAAAGTAAAAAATTAAAATTAAAATAAGTATTTTTATGTATATGTAGTTGAAAGTCTATTATATACTCAAGCTTAAGCCATATCAAATATTAATTTATAATTAAAATCTTGGATAGATACTAGAATTACCTAGGAATAAAATACTAAAAGATTATAAAAAAAGTAATAAGGTATTTGGAAAGAACAAAGGATTATATGCTCACATATATAAAATTAGATTAGTTTAAAATGATTTTATAAATTGTCTCAATAATAGGAAATCCACTTTACGGTTTATATCAATATCGTTAGAGGGACAATTTATAGAGAAAATATATAATAATATTATTAATAATAAAAGCTAATTTTATGGCTTGTTTTGAAGCCACTAATCAAGCTTTATAATTGTAAAATTTTATCTTATAGTTTAGTGTGATTAAACTCAATTGTCAAGTCACTAAAGATACTTTATGATATATCGTAGTAGGTTTATTCTCTTTGAATTATATATATTATTACAGCTCTATGTATTATAGTATAAAGTACATGACGGTTAGAGAAAAGAGTTCAGAAACAATTAATGTCACTTAAAAACTTGAGTTTCACTATATTGATTGTTAATTCATTCACTTAAACTTAAAGTATTTTAAAAAACATGTTATGATTGAGTTTATGAGCAAATCATAAAAGATATAGTAATATGTATTTGAGTGAAAATTATAATTAACATTCTTACTTACATACTTAAAATTATTTGTTTTAACTATCCTGTTCACTTTTATGTATGTATTGTTATATTATGATTAATGATAGTATTGTCTTTCTAAGATAAATTACAGGGATCATTTTAGGCTACATTATGAATAACTAATAATATTGTGGTATATAGAAAGAAGTATTATATTAATGAAATACAATCGTTATGACTCATATTGCTAGTTGGATTTAATATGGTATTATTATATTTATTAAACTTATTGGCCTTTTTCTTTAAATTCATGCGCATATAAATGATTTTCAAATTTTAAAATTTAATTGGGTAAGGTTTCTTATATTTTTAATTTTATATCTTACCAATTAATTAGTTAAGTGGGAGAATATTGGATTATATAGCTTTATCTAATTATGTAAGTTATATTATAGATATAATTGATTCTGATTCTAGTGGCCAGAAAGAATATATAATTATGATATGATTCCTTAAGAGATCATCCTAAATACTTATATAAATCCTTTGCTCTTACCTATAAAAAGATATGAGCTCTTAGAGACTTAGTACGAATAATTAAATATGTTGATACAAGAGATTACAGGTCTTCTTTCATCTTCCCTTTGTCACTAAATTCATCAATCAAGATAGGAAGAGAAAAAAATAATTTATATTTCATTTGATATTAGACTTTAATATTAAAATTTTAATATAATAATAACATAAGAATGATTTCTATAATTACAAGAAGAACTTGCTTCACATCTATTGGATCCAGCTCATAGGTGGGCTTGGATTGGACATTTAGGCAAAGCCTAAATTTTATTATTGATTAAAAAAAGAAAAAGGAAGAAAAACCTAAGTAGATGTGTGGCAACGTAATTGAGAGGCGGCAGACGAAAACAATATAACGGTGAACAGTAACAGCACAAGAAGAAGAGAGAGAAAAGAAGAGAGAGAAAAAAGTAACCTTTTGCAATAAACTCTACAATCATAATAGGGTTAATATTTACTTTTGATAACAAGTTGATAATTTAGTGAGAAACTCATTTTATGAGCTAACTATCCTGATAGCTTCATGTTTGGCCCAACCACTGACCAAACAGCTCAAGCCGGGAGTTAACAGTAGTACACTCATCAACCCTTATAAGGCATTCATATGTTCCCACATTTCCAATGTGAGACTAAGGAGTGTTACAATTTCTCTCCTTAGAAGGCTTGTCAATTTAAAGTATAAAGATGGTGGTAATATTTTTGAGCAGATAAGCCTCTTTTAGAGTCTTGCTAATAAGCTAGTTACTTTAAAAATGAATATCGATAATGAGATGTAAGGATTATTACTCCTCAGCTCTTTACTAAAAAGTTGGGAAATATATATAGTGATAATTTCTAACATGAAAGATTGTAGGTTTTGGAAGAGAGAACAAAATAAAAGAAAGAAAAATAAGAAAGAGGCTAATACAGTTATTATTGAAGGTGATATTGTTATTATTTGTGATGATAGATATGTTAATCTTGCAGCTTAAGACAGTAATTAGGTAATTAACTCTAGTGCTTCTTTTTATGTTACTTTTCATAATGATTTCTTCAAATTTACACTTCTGGTGATTTTGGCAATATCAAAATGGAAAATAGTGGTATATCTAAGATTGTGGGTATTGGAGATATTTGCTTGGAGACTAGTACTAAGACCAAATTGATACTCAAAGATATAAGACATATTTCAAATATTTGTCTTATATTTGTCTTAACTTGATATCTGTAGGGAAACTTGATAATGAGGGATTTATGGACTATTTGGTGAAAGCAAATAGAAGTTCACTAAAGGTTCTTTGGTTGTGACAAAAGGAAATAAGCAAAACTTTTTTTATGTTATGGAAGCTAAGTTACACAAAGAAGAGAATAATGCAATTCAAAAGGACGAAAGTATAGATCTTTGGCATAAAAGGCTTGGTCATATCAACGAGAATAGACTTCAAACTCTTACTAGAAAGCAGTTCTTACTAAAGTTGCAAGATACATCTCTTAAATCTTGTGATCATTGCTTAGTTGAAAAAATATATAGAGTTGTCTTTCATACTTATCCATCATCTAGAAGATTAAATGTTATTGACTTGGTTCATACCGATGTCTGCACTATGCAAACTAGAACTCTTAGAGGTGCTCTTTATTTTGTTACTTTTATTGATGACCATTCTAGAAAAGTTTGAACTTATGCTTTAGAATCTAAAGATCAAGTACTTGATATTTTCAAAGTGTTTCATGCTAGTGTTGAAAGAGAAACAAGAAGAAAATTAAAGTGTATTCGAGCAGATAATGATGGTTAGTGTAGGGGTCCTTTTGAGAATTATTACAAGTTTCATAGTATTAGGCTTGAGAAAATAGTTCCTAAAACTCATTAGAAAAATAGTGTGGCAAAAAGGATGAACAAAACCATTGAAGAAAGGATTAGGTGTATGCTTTCCCATGTCAAATTACCTGTCTTTTTGGGGGAAGGCTTTTAGAACTATAGTTGATTTGATAAATCTTTTTCCATCAATCCCTCTGAATGGTAATGTTCTAGAGAGAGTATGGAAAGGAAAAGATGTATCTTATGATAACTTGAGAGTCTTTGGGTGTAAAGCATTTTGTCTTTGGGTGTAAAGCATTTCTTCATATTCCTAAAGATGAGAGTTCGAAGCTTGATATTAAGGCAAAAGCATGCATTTTCTTATGATATGATCATGAAAAGTTCATGTACAGATTATGGGATCCAGTGAACAAAAAAATTATTAGAGGCAGAGATGTCGTGTTTCTTGAAGACTAATTATTTGAAGATGATAATAATGTTAAGAAGCAAAATACCTTTGTTTATATTCCTTGGAGTTTAGGCCTAGTTCCTCCACCTATAGTTCATGATGATCATAAGAGAGATGGACAAGAAGATGATGGTGAGAATGTTAATGATGATGCTCCTACAGTTGATAAAGTTAAACCAGTTGAACCAATTGAATAAACTAAGCAAGCACCTCCACCACTAGATGAGATTTCATTGAGAAAATCCACAAGAGAGCGATGACCATCTACAAGATATCCTCTACATGAGTATGTTATGCTTAGCGATAGGTGAGAGACAAAAAATTACTAAGAAGCTATTCTACGTAAGCATAAGAATGAGTGGGTTAAAGCCTTGTAAGAAGAGATAAGATCCTTATTTGAGAACCACACCTATGACTTAGTAAAATTACCTATAGAGAAAAAGCTCTCAATAATAAATGACTTTATAAATTGAAGACTGAAAATAATAGCTCATGACAAAGGCATGATTAGTTATGAAAGGATTCAACCAGAAAAAGGATATTAACTTTGAAGAAATATTTTCTCCTGTAGTGAAAATATCCTCTATCTAAGTTATTCTTGGTTTGGCTACCCGCTTGAAGTTGAAAGTTGAGCAACTTGATGTAAAAACTATATTTTTATATAGTGACTTAGAAAAAAAAATTTATATAGAGCAACTAAAAGTTTTCAAAGCTTATATAGACTTAAATAGGCACCTAGAAAGTGGTACAAGAAGTTTGATTCTTTTATGATGAGCTAAGGGTATAATAAAATCACATCTAACCATTGTGTGTTTATAAAGAAGTTTATGCTAGTAAAATTGAGAAGTTTAAGAGAAAACTAAGTCTTTTGCTATAAAAGACTTAGGATCAACGAGACAAATACTTGGCATAAAGATTCTTCGTGATAGAAAGACTAGAAAGATTTGGTTATCTCAGGAGGCCTATATTGAAAAGATTTTTGAAAGATTCAATATTAGTAAAGCCAAAGCAGTTTGTTATCCACTTGCAGGTCATTTCAAGCTTAGTTCAAAATAATGTCATACAAGTGAGAAAGAAAAAGAAGAAATGTCCATAGTGCCTTACCCATCTGCAGTAGTCAGTTTGATATATGCTATGATTTGCACTAGGCCTGATATAGCTTTTGCAGTTGGAGTTGTCAGCTAATTTCTCTCTAATCTTGGTAAGGAATATTGAGCAATAGTAAAATTGATATTAAGATATCTAAGAGGTACTTCCAGGTTATGTTTATGTTTTGGCATTGGTAAACCTGTGCCAAAGGGTCACACAGATACAGACATGGCAAGTGATATTAATTCAAGAAATTCACTTTGGGGTTCTTAATGATGTTTGCAGGGGGAGCAGTCTCTTGGCAGTCTAAGTTACATAATTGTATTGCTCTATCAACCATAGAGACAAAATACATAGCAATTACTAAAACCTATAAGGAAGCTTTATGGATGAATAAATTTCTAAGAGAATTGAGTTTGAAACAAGAAGAATATATTATTTATTGTGACAGAGTGTCACTCAACTCTCTAAGAATTCAACATACCATTCTAGATCCAAACATATTGATGTAAGATATCACTAGATTCATGATATGCTTGAGACAAAATAATTATACCTAGAAAAGGTGCATACCAATGGGAATGGATTAGACATGTTGATAAAGTATTTGCCTAAAGAGAAGCTTATAGTATATAAGCGAAGAGCGGGCTTAGTACAACCCATCAAATGAGTTGTAGGGGGAGAATTATTGGGTCCAACCGATATGTGGGCTTGGACTAGACATTTAGACCGACCTCAAATTTTATTATTGATTAAAAAAGAAAAAAGAAAGAAAAACCTAAGTGGTAACGCAATTGAGAGGCAAACGGAAACAACATAGTGGTGAATAGTAACAACACAAGAAGAAGAGAGAGAAAAAAGAAAAGAGAAAAAAAATAAGTTTTTGTAAGAGGATCGAATAGTAAAACTTCGTCAGTTTTGATCCAAATTTTATATGAAGAATCCTTACAACAACCTTTACAATTCTAATGTACTGATCTGTGATTTATCATCTCTATTATGGATTTTTGATATACTCACTTAGTGCGTTTATATCTTATTTTTATAAGATCCATCTATGTTAATAATGATATGTCATTGGTGAATCAAGATATATGTTCTTGATGTTATTATGCTCCTCTAATTATTCTGGAGAAGTTTTATTATAACCTGTTATCATTATTGGTGATAGTAGAGATTTGAGTGGACTATAGTCCCATAGTTTTTTCCGCATTGGGTTTTTCATATTAAAAATCTTGTGTTCATTTTGTAATGATTTATTATTCTGTTATTTATCTTGTGCTGGTTAATATTTACTTTTAGTAATAAATTGATAATTTGATGAAATATCCATTTTAACACACAAAGACGAAAAAAAATTATTCTCCTTCAACAGTTTTTCCCAACAACATATAATCCAATAAAACCTGAAAATGCAAACCCTATCAACAGCAACAACGGTGGTTTCAGAGAGATGAACAGGATGAACATGTTGACCTAAATATGTTGATTATCCAAGTAAACCGTTGAATGTATTTAAAGCGTAGCGGATTTATCCGACTTGTGATTTCATAAATGTCACCATTTGGAAGCTTGAAGTGAGCTTACATTGATGTTAATGAGCAGATCTTATAACCGATGGAGTAATGCCATTTTACGACTGTAATTTTAATAACCCCAGGTTGTGGAGGAACTTCTGTGAACTGAATCTGAAGAGATCACCCAGACCAAGCCTTCTTCCATTGTGCTTTGGTGGACAGCTTCGCCCTGCAGCAGCAGTTGCAGCACCGTTGACATGTAGAATATTCTGCCCAATCTGGCTCCTCACGGCGTCGATGGTATGGCGCTGGACTGGGTTTCCTGATGCATCCATGACATAGAATGTGTTCACAGCCTGAGATCCTATCGTGGTGACTTCTGCCTGAGTAACTGACAGGCCATATTCTCTGAATATACGAGTGACATCCGACAGGAGGCCAACTCGATCTTGGCAACAAAACTCCAGCCTAAAGCCCTAAATCGTGGAGCACTTTGCTTAGATTGCAGAAGGTCATGCATGGCGGGTTCTAGATCGTCAACAATTAATGCAGTGAGAAGGAATATATATATATATATATGTATATATATATATATATATATATATATATATATATATATATATATATATATATATACCTCTGTAGTCCTTCGCTTGATCGCAGTTTCCAAGCAATGCGCTAATAGCTTCCTCTCTCCTTCAGAGTTCACTGCGCATCCATCACTTTTCGTGATGTAGTATTCCTGCACCCATTCCAAAAAAGCAATCAAACAAGAATCACATCTGCCAAATTTGTAGGTCTACAAACTGTAATTTAATCCTTCAAATATCTATCTATATGGCGTGTCAAGTACTGCTCAATTCGTCAACTTTCCGGCAACGTTCTCTACTACTCGCATGTGATGTATAAATGAAGAAGATTATGATCGTATATGGCAAGCAAGGACCAGACATTTGTGCTGAAATAAGATCACATCTGGAATAAAAGGTACTGCAGTATTAAAGGTCAGTGGAGAAACCTGATACGCTTGCGGTCCTTCTGCATTGATGGTTGCATGGAAGATGACATACTGCATGTCAGTGAAGGTGCAGACTGTATCGAAGACAAGCTTCGGACGGTTCTTGCTCCGAATATTGATAATTGTATACTCCTTCTGTTCCCAATTCTCTACCGTGACAAGGGGTCTGTTCTCGTCGCCGGCGTCCTCTTTCTCCTGGTCGGTGTCACCTTCGTGATACTGTTGGTCAGCAAACATCATCTGATGCAGCCTCCTCCCGGAGTGTGTTGGTTCCATGCAAATTGCTGTTCTTGCAATCTCCTTGTCTGTGTTTCCTTTGAGGACACAGTCGAGAAGGTGCTTTATCTCTGACAGCCGTTTGAGGTTATCGATCGGTTTTCCAGTGGCCACATCGGAAACATAGATCAACAATGCCATCCTTGAATTATGGGTCCAGGCCTCTGAGGCTACCACATTGCACTTCAAATCTGTGAGAACAGCAGAGATATCGGAGAGCAGTCCTGGCCGATCCCTCCCGGCGAGTTCAAAGGTGGTGTGCTTCGCTGCAGCTTGGATGCCAACTGAGCTTATAGACCGATGTCTTGGTGCTCTTGCTTCAAGGGACTGATCCTCAGTCAAAACAAAATAGATTCAATAATTTGAACTCAAATTAGCAGTATTCGATGTGTGTTTGCAGATTAGAAAACAGCTTAGTCTAATCGGATGCTCAAGGAGAATTGATGAATTGAAGGATGAGACCTCCTTTTGAATGCATAAAGTTCCTAGTATTGGTGAGTTACTCAACTTTACCTCCTCAATTTTAGCAACGACTTCTATATCTGAAAGCTTATTTCCATCTTCGTCCACAACATGGAACACTGCAGAAAAGAAACAGTCTGAACAAGAGTACACACAAAGATAAATTTGAAACAGAAGCGCAAGTAGAATTCGAAACTCACCATCCATGAACCATCTTCCATCGGAGGTAATATAGGCCTTCTTGATGTTGAGCTTCATATCAGAGAAGACTTGCACCACTTCCAGCAAGCTCCCTTGCCGAGTAGCACTGTGTACCTGCATCCGAAACCGAAGAAGAAAAGAAGTGAAACCAATGGTCACAAGCACTCCAGAGAAAGAGATACAAAAGAACCAAAGCTGACAACAGACCAACCTGGACCACCGTTACTTCGCTACTGCAAGTATTGTCAATGGTAACTCTGCAAAGACCAAAAACATGATTTAATTTCAATTATAATTATTGGTTAATAAAAATAAAGTCCAAATTAAGATAGGATTTTAGATCAGATACCTTTGTTGAGAGAAACTCTCCTAATTATTTATTATAGATCCTCTATTCTTGTCTATAAATAAATATGACATGACATAATATCTTAGGGACACAACACAATAAGAAAAAAGAACATAACACAATATGTGACATAGTTAATAGAGATTACATATCTTATCTCCATCTCTCTTAGTCATGTGAACCAGTCAATGAGAGATTACAGTTTCACTCTCATGTTTTTATATTCCTGTATTCATAAATCATAATGGTCCTATGAAAGAATAGGAAAAGAAGAGAGTGAGTCTAGTTGTCCTTGAAATTAATATAGATCTTGGATCCGATGATAGCGCACTTGTAGATAAGATAAGGCTCTTTTATGAATAGCAACATCAAAAGGTACACATCATGAATTTGATCTAATATTATTTAATTTCAATCTTGGCATTAAAGTTTTTTGCATAACATATAGTATATTATAAACTTTATGCTAACAATTAGTATCAGAGTTATGATTTTGAAATCAATTACTTTTGGATCTATTTGTTAGCATCTTTTGCTCATAAGAAGATGTTAATTAGTTTTTATTTATGATGCATGAATGATTCATCAATATTGTCAATATATTTTCTTATCCAATCTATCATATTGCTTGCTTGCGTGCGATATACAATTTTTGTATTTGATCGATGGATTTGTTGTTTGTTGTCGGAGTTATTGAGAGCGACAATCTCTGTTGATCACTTGTTCAATTATCGACAACAGTTGTGCGTCATCACTAGGTACGACGACTATAGCACCATAATTATTGCTTGTAGTCATTTTTCATAATTTATTATATTTCTTCTTAGTTTGACTCATTTAAAATTTGATTAAGGATAAATTGAAAGTTAAATGAGTCGACTAATATATGTGTACATAAAAAGTTAAAATTAAAAAGGAAAAGACTCATAATATTTTGGATACTACTCAAAAAGCACAAGTCACCTAAGTTTATAAATACTATATAAACTATAAAAGAATTCACAATAAAGTGTTACTTATGTAGCAAGGAAAGCTATATGAAGAAGAATTATAAGATTTAGTTTGAAAGGAAAATGTATAAGTCTCACCTGGTTTAAGTTAAATATTATAAAAAATATTTTCTAATACTTGATGGATTAATTTTGATGCTTCAACATATGTTACAAATAACAGAGATTCATTTAATATGAAAAATCAAAAGAGAATGAAATATTTATCGTAATAAGAAATTATCTTACAATAAATATAAACATAGCTTGTATTTATCGGTTATGTTTAGAGATGATTCATTTGATGGATCTTGAGGATAAATTTTATGTTGTTATAATTCTGAAAATTTAAGTTTGTTATCTAGAATTGTTAGAATATTATTTCTATTTTAGTGATTGTAAACTTAGTATGATTTAATAAAAGTTAATTTTTTAATTTTGTATGATAGTTTACATAGAATTGATATGAATCTTAAATTTACAATGGTCATATAATTAAATATTAAAATAAAATATAGTTTCATAAACTCATTGATATTATACTTATATTTTTTGATCACTCTATTTTTTTTATCTTCTTAAAGAGAGACATTTTATCTCCATATAGATAGTTTATCAAGATATGATTATATCTATCTAATCATATAAATTAGTAGGCTATTAACACTATTGAAGTGTACATAAATAAGGTTGAGAGACAATTAGATAGAAAAATCAATATTATCATATCTGACAAGGTGATAAATTTTATGGTATTTATAATGAACTCGATTATATTTTCTTTACTAGATTCTTAATAAAATTAGATATGTATTCAGTATGATTTACCAGATGTGTCATAGTAGAATAGGATTATTAAAGGGTACTCGTACTCTTAAAGATATAATTAAGAGTATGATACCCCAATCAATGTGAGAAGAATCTCTAAGGACAACTATGTATATCTTAAATAGGGTTCATGGTAAGTAAATTTTATCAACTTCTTTTGAGTTATGGATTGATAGGAAATCTAATTTAAGATATTTATATGTTTGAGATTATTCTATAGAGATAAAGATCTTCAATTCGTATAAAAGAAAATTAAATTTAATAACTATTTGTTAGATATTTTATAGTTTATCCAGAAAGATTCAAAGAATTACATTTCTTATTACTCTAATCATAGTACAGAGGTAGTTAAATCTAATAATATATTATTCCTATAAAATAGTAAATCAATAGAAGTGAAAATCTCAAATTTTAATTTTGATATAAAGGAGGTATAATTTGATACTCCTTTTTTATTCGAGAGATTGTTGTTACTCAAATCATTAAATGATTTGAAAAAAATCAAACAATAAACTAACATTACTGAGCTCTCACATAATATTGATATCACTTTTAATGGTCTTGTAGAACAATTATAATTGATAGTTTTGAGAATATCTCAAAAGAAAAAGCATTATATCATTTATGATTATTATGTGGTATATCTACAAAAATTATATTATAATATAGGAATTAAAAAAAAGATCCTTTATTGTTTTCACAAGTCATAAAATGTAACGATTCTGAAAGGTAATATAATGCAATAAAAGAAGAGTTAAAATTAATAATCAAATGGTGTCTAATAAATTCATCGAATTGTTTAATAATTATAAAAGAGTATTAGATAAATGTGACTCAAGGACAATGTCGAAGGATATAATAGTCAAACTTATGATTAAAGGTTTTACTCATAAATAATGTATTGACCATAATAAGATATTTAGTTTTAAATGAACTCATTAAGAATTGTCATGACATTGAATGTCGAAGGATATAATAGTCAAACTTATGATTAAAGGTTTTACTCATAAATAATGTATTGACCATAATAAGATATTTAGTTTTAAATGAACTCATTAAGAATTGTCATGACATTGATGACTCATTATGAGTTTGAGTTACATCACAAAAATAAATATTCTGATTAAAGATCTAGATTTATATGAGTTACTCTAAATGATTCTCAGAGAAAATAAAAAAATATAAATTTTGATATAAAAACTCAAAATCTATTTATGACCTTAAATAAGCTTATGAATAATGATATATAAAGTTTCTTGATATCATTGATTCCTTTATATTTAAGAAAAATAATATTGATTATATTTATACTTGAAGATCAATGAGAGCAAGTTTATTGTATTAGTCTTACATGTGGATAATATTTTGCATTGCTAATAAAGTTCTTGCTAATAAGATGGTTGATATGAATGAGACATCTTATATTATTAGCATTTAGATATTCAGTGATAGATCTCAATGATTATTAATACTATTTCAAAAAGGATATATTGACCAAGTCTTGAAAAAGTTTAATATATATTTTTGTTCATTAAATCATAAAAAGAATTAGTTAAAACAAGTGCGTTAAAATGTCTTAAAAAGAATCAGACAAGAAAATATTATTTATATATACGTAGTTGGAAGTCTATGCTCAAACCCATATCGGAATAGATATCAGTTTTGCAGTTAAAATATTCGGTCGATATTCAAGTTATCTACAAGTGAAAATATTAGGACTGTAAAGAAAAGTAATAAGATCTGGAATGGACGATTATATGCCCACATATATAAAATTATATCAATTTAAAATGATGATAATTTTTAAGTGTTGATTTTATAAATTATCTCAATAATAGGAAGTCCACATTACAGTTTATATCTAATTCAATCAGAGGAAAAATTTATTATTATATTATTAATAATAGAAGTTAAATTTGTGGTATGCTTTGAAGCCACTAATCAAATTTATGACTACGAAATTATCTTAGGACTTGGTATGGTTAGACTCAATTGCTAGGTCGCTAAAGATATTTTGTGATATATTATAGTAGTTTTCTTCTCTAAGAATGATAAGTACTATTTTATCTCTATGCATTATGGTACAAAGTACTTGGTGATTAGAGAAAAGGAGTTTAGGAACATCTAATGTCAATTCTACTATTTGGTTGATGTTCCATTCACTTAGGACTTACAACTTAAAGTGTTTTAAAAAGACATATTCTTGTGATTGGTTTTGTGAGTAACATATAAAATATATGATGATGCATATTTGAGTAGACACTATAATTGACATTCTTACTTACGTCTTTAAAGTTATTTGTTTCTGCTATCCTGCTCAAAGTTATGTATGTACATATTATGGTTGAATATAGTAACAGAATTATCTTGACAAGACAAATTACAAAGGTTATTTTGGACTGTATAAGGAAAAAGCTAATAGTATTGTGGTACATAGAAATAAGTATGATATTGATTATATATAACTGCTATGACTCGCATTGCTAGTGAGACTTAATGTAGTATTATTATATTTATTGGACTTATTGGCTTATTTTAAAATTTACGTTTGTGTAAATAGTTTTCAAAATTTTAAAATCCAATTATGTAAAATTATTTTTAAATAAATTTTATTTATTTATTTTTCCAATTTGAATCATTTTTGTATCTTACCATAATAATGGACCAGTGAAAGAATATTAGATTAAGTGATTTTTTTAATTAAGTAAGATATATTATGAATTATGATTAGATTCTTATTATGGTTATTGGCCAATATAAAGGAAGTCTAACCTAAGGTAGAATTCTTTAGGTGGCACCCTTGATGGGAGAAACTCTCATAATTATTTATCCTAGACTCTTTGCTCTTGTTTATAAATAGACAAGACCTCTTAGGTCTTAGGGACCCAACACAATAAAAAAAAAAGGAACATAACAAAATACATGATATAGTTAAGAGAGATAACAGATCTTCTCTCCCATCTCCCATAGTAACGTGAACCAATAGATTATAGTTTCTCTCTCATGTTCTTGTGTTTCTAAATTCATCGATCATAGTGATTTCCTATAAAAGGATAAGAAGAGAAAAAAAAATTAATGAAGAGAAAAAAAATAATCTAATTCTCATTACATATTGATATTATAATAGATTTTGGATATGACGATGCATGTCAGATCATATGAATATTTTTTTTTAATATCAGTATCAAAATGAATGGATCATGAATCTAATATAATAGTATTTAATTTTAATTCTGATATTAAAATTTTTCATATAAGAGATAGCATATTATAAATATTAAGAAAAAAGAAAAAAAAACATATATCTTACCTTGGTGGGTTCATTCGAACGACCAGCTTCTCATACTCATCAGCAACCTCTCTAGAAATATACCCACAACCCAACATGGCTGAAAACCGAGGTACTAAGGGTACAATCCTCTCTGAACAGAGAGAGACTCCTCTCTTCTTTTCTGAGCACTTCAAACTGCCTCCCTTTTTTGTTCTCCCGTCGTATGTCTCTTCTTATATATTTACTTGTAGGTGGTAACACATGCATCCTCTGCATGTGTAGGTTTACCAAAAGAAATGTGTCGATAATAATAGGGAGAGGAGGGAGGAGTTGTCCACGCCCCTTTCGAGTATATCTTCCAATCGTACATTGTCATCACTTGGGTTCGGTTCCCTCAGTGCCCAAGTTAATTCCCTTCCATATCTATATGTACAGCTTTGTGGATCACTTGGGATTTGGGTAAGAATCTACCGATACTTCCCCCACCATCTTTCTTAGGTTTACTTGATTGGAATCCTCACGTTCTTTCCTCTCCATGAGCCGCCAAAGACACTATCGAAAACAGAAATTTTTATTTATTATATTGGACAGTTCAAACTTACCTTCACATCCGTTCCATTTGGTCTTCTAATAATTACACGCTTCTAATTCGGATCTCACCATTTTTGGTTCTTTCCATCATTTTCAGTCTCGTTCTGCTTTACAATTCCAAACACCAATAACAAAAAAAAAAAAAAAAAATGCAACAAGTTTTCTGGCGCACACACACACACATATAATTTTGATATTAAGATGATACTTTTTTATATTTTTGTATTACTTTAACTTTTCAAGGGTCAAATTAGTAAACAAACTAATTTTAAGAATTTAAAAATAAATTTTCTTTTAATATATTATTATTATTATTATTATATTACCTTGTCTTTATAGTTATATAAATTAGTTGTACATTTATTATTTAATAATTTAATATTCTTATTTTTATTTTATAAAAATTTAGGGCTCTTTATGAAAATTTTTAGAAGTTAAAGTTATTAAAAATTGAAGTGCTCTATCAAAATTTTTCAAAACTAGGAACGGTCTAGGAGAATTCACCCTTCTTTAATTCTCTTGCACTACTATTAAATATCACTCTTGTTATCTTATTATCTACATCTTAGTCAATTTAAGCATCATTCTTTATCCATCCAAAGATTTATCATCTTTGAAATAAGAATATCTTTAGAATAACAATGAAATAGAACACTAAGTACACGAACTATCAGGAACGGATTTATATATCATGTCAATTGTTACAACACATGTTAATTAAAATGTTAATACATGAGGAAAAAAATTAAATAGCTAAAATACCATGATGAATCGGCGTCAAATGGGTCGAGGATTTTGTTGCGTGTGACCCACATTGAGCCTGTCCTCATGCTAAGTGATTTGACCCCAAAGCCACTTAGTCCATGCTTGACTCGGATCCGTAAATGATCTAATATAGATTGGGTTTGGCACGGAGTCACAATAAATTAATTAGAATAATAAACATAATAAATTCAACAAACCTTTGTTAAAAAATTAAATCATAAGATTTAAATAGAATTGAAATATTTCAAAATCAATAAACAAAATTAATTCATAGATATCAGATTCAACAATTTTTTTTCAAAAACTGCATAATGTAAATTATATATCAAAAATTCAAAAATAAAATCAAATAAATTAAAATCTTGGAAAATAAAGACAAGTATCATAAGAAGACAATAAATCTTATAAGGCATCTAATGGAAATAAAATGATTCAAATCTGATTAAAATAAAAAATAATCAATATAAAGGTCCCTAGTTGCATAAAATAATAAAAAATAGTCTCTCAAAAATACAAACAAGATCCTTAAATTACAAAAAGTTCCCTAGTTTCTCCATAGAATCTCCTTTGAATTCTATATAGGATGACCGAAAATAGATATATAAGAAAAAAGAAAGGAAAAAAATAATATTCTAGGTATTAGACAAACAAAGAGAGATTATTTGAAATTTCTAAAACTGAGGATACTTCTCAAGAAAAACCTAAAAAGAAATTATTTTTCTTAAAAATTTATCTTTTTTTTTCCCTCTTTCCATCTTTTATTATATGGACCGTCCAACATGATTTTTATTAAGAAAGTATTTATGATATTGAGGATTAGCGATAATCTCACATTGAATAAGGTGGGATTGTATTGGATTCGGTCCACATCTTGATAAGTTTAAACTCTTAAATCGAATTAGTATTTAATCTTATATGCATTAACCCTGAAAAATTAGAGTCAGATTTCATCATTGATCTCCTCAATTTCAACATGGAATCAGAGCCAAAGCTTGTAGTTGAAAAAAGAGATAGATGCCAACCGTAGCCAACTGAAATAGAAAAACAGATTGAACCATCTTACAAGTAAAAGAAAGACAATCGACCCAAATGTGAATAAGAGAAAATGTTAAAAGAGAAGTTTCATACGTGAGAAGTGAAGATTGAAAAGAGGTCCAAAAAGAGTCTCACATTGTTGAGCACTGGATGATTTTGGTGATGTGTATTGTGTTCAATGTATAGTTTAACTTAACCTTTTAGATTGAATTGATGTCTAGCTATATACATATTAACACTGACTAATTAGAACTCGGGAGTCGTCATCACACGTCCTCCTCTCTTTAATTTGGTTTATTTGAAAGCTCATGCAGTTCACCTTATCTCATGCATCTATAATTCTTCCAAATGTAGACCGGTGATAAGTGATAGAAACTAAGGAAAACTGTATTGAAAATAAAGAAAAAATTACTTCGTCTATTCTTTAGTCGTACATATTTATATAGAAGAATAAAATATTGAAAGGATAAGACTGTTGAGGAAAAATATTGAAAGGATAAGACTGTTGAAGATTTTCCTCAATAGCTTAACTACAAGTAGTTACAATAATCTTATCACTTAACATGCCCCCGCAAGGTTGTGCTTCTATCAAAGACGCCGATATTGGACCTATGAAGTGAAAATAGCTTGCGGGCAAGTGGCGTAGTGAGATAGTCTGCCAGTTGATCTGTCGTATAAACATGAGAAACACGTAGTTATTGGTTGATCACTTGATCTCGTACAAAATGAAAGTCAATTGCTATATGTTTCATACGAGAGTGAAATACTGGATTTGCACATACGTAGGTAGCTCCGATATTATCACAATATATGGTAGGAGTGACAGAAGAGCGAATGTCAAGTTCTGTGAGCAGATTCATCACCCAATTAAGTTCTGCAGCTGTAGTTGCAATAGAGTGCTACTCAGCTTCAGTGGTTGACCGAGCAACAGTCTTTTGTTTCTTGGAACTCCAACTGATTGGATTAGCGCCTAGGAAAATAATATACCCAGATGTCAATGTTCTATCGTCAACGTTTCTAGCCTAATCAGCATCCACATAAGCATGAAGTTGGAGTGGAGAGTTTTTGTGGAGAAGTATGCCATAGTCAAGAGTACCATTAAGATAACGTAATACTCGTTTAACTGCTGATCAATGTGTAGTAGACTGTCTATGCATGAATTGGGACAGCTTGTTGGCTGCAAATGAAATATTTGGGCGGGTGATAGCCAAATATTGTAAAGAGCCAATTACTTGTCGATATTGTGTAGGATCCGTAGCAGGACTTCCATCATTTAATCGAAGCGATTCACCAGTGAAAAGAGGAGTGGAAACAGCATTTGCATCCTTCATGTTTGTCTTGACTAATAAGTCTTGAGTATACTTCCGTTGAGAGAGGAAAAGTCCGGAAGATGTAGACATTGCTTCCACTCCTAAAAAATAATTCAATGGACCGAGATCTTTGAGGGAGAATCTGGCGGCCAACTTCTTAATGAACATTGTAACCTCCATAGAGTTATTACCGGTCACAATGATATCATCCACGTAGACTAAGAGATATATTATACTGTCCGATTGTTGATGGAGAAATAAGGAGGTATTAGACTTAGAGTTAGAGAAGCCGACTGACATCAGAAACGAGCCGAGTTCTTTGTACCAGACTCGTGGAGCTTGCCGAAGACCATAGATAGCCTTGTAGAGTTTACAGACATGTTTCAGATATTGAGGATTAAGAAAACCAAGAGGTTGTTCTATAAAGATATCGTCAGTTAATGTTCCTTGTAAGAAGGTATTGTTGACATTAAGTTATCGCAGTTGCCAACCTTTTGAAACGACTAAACTTAGAATCAGTCGGATTGTTGTGAATTTAACAACCGGATTGAATGTTTCTATAAAATCAACGCCAGGATGCTGAAGAAAGCCTTTGGCCACTAAACGGGCCTTATACCTAGCAATGGACCCATCAGGGTTCCGCTTAACTCGAAAAACTTACACCCAATGACATTTTGTGCAAGATGAAACAGAACAAGTGTCTAGGTAGAGTTATGAAGGAGGGCGTCATACTCATCAGACATAGCTTGACGCAATGATGAGACTTTTGGGCTTGAATAACCATGGTAGGTTCACAGATCTCAACAGAGGGAGTCACAACTGTATTGAGGTCAAGAACCTGACATGGTTTGAAAATACCACTTTTAGAGCATGTTATCATGGGATGTCTAAGTGGTTTAGGAGATAATGGTGGAATAGGTGCTGGAGAAGTAATAGAACAGGGTGAGTCGGACTGAGGAATAGTAGTAGAAGTAGGTAGTGGGTTGAGAGATCGATGGCCACTAGTAGATGTTATCTTTACTTGTGTCTTGAACTAACGATGCCCCCATGCTTAGATCCTTGACAAGAAAGGAGTCAGGAAAGAATTCAATGGATGTATTATTTTGTTTACAGAATTGGGAGACAAAAATAAGATTCTGTTTGATATGAGGAGCGCACAACACATCATCGAGTGTAAAAGTACGAGAATGCGAATTAAGTATTGTGGAACCAATATGAGTGATGAGAAGTCGCTTACCATCACCGATGATGACATCATCGGTACCATCATAGCTGTTGTGAAGGGACAAGTTCTGGAGGTCCGAGGTGATGTGATGGGAGGCGCTAGAGTCCATAACCCAGGAATGTTGATCAGAAGTCGGGGCAACAACAAGATGTGCTTGGGGCATAGTAGCAGAAGGTTGAGAACGAGACCGACAGATCTTAGCGGAGTGACCAACCTTATCACATAGCTGACGGACTATGCGTTGTTGAGGCATAGGAGCAGGTTGCCAAGGTTGTTGATAGTTGATGTTGCTACAGAGGCATGGGAGCAGGACGCCAAGGCTGTTGGTGATGGATGTTGTTTCCTTGGGGCAGAGCTTGTCCAAGTCCTTTGTTAATATGTCTAGAATGCTGATTATTCTTCTTTTTTGATTTGTGACTCACCTGAGCAGTAATAGGTGGGCCTGGAACCTTATCTTCACGCTTTAGATATGACTCGTAGTCATTTAGCTTGTCAGACAGCTCCTCAAATGATAACAACGAGTCACGTGCCCGTATTGCTGCTGCTAAGGAAGGCTGTATTGAAAACAAAGAAAAGAAGTACTGCTAATGGGGCGGGGAAGGTGTCGCTACTTATTGGAGCTGATGCGACAGTGGTGGTGCACAAGGAAGGTGGAGCTGCTTATTGGACCTTGTGCAAAAGAATGCATCGGTAGAGGAATTGAGAAAGCCAACAGGGTCCAACGGAGGAAGAGAGTCGACGCACTAGAAGTTTTCAGCTTTGATGTCGACGAGAGACTGTCGTTTGACAGCAAGAAGAGATAGATCTACACTTATGAGGAGAGTTACCTTCGGAGCAAAGGAAGCATAAGATGTCCAAGAGGGTGGTGGTGGATGACCCTTGGGTATCTGCGGTTTCGCAGCGGAGTTGTCCACAGATAAATGATGATAGAAACTGTCATTTGACAGCGAATAAAAAAAAAAAGTAATCTCTCTTATAGAGAGGGACTCTGATACCATGTTGGAAATATGAAGTAAAGAAAATGCCCAATTGATTCATTGATCCATCGTCAAGTTATACAAGTGAAGATAGGAGGATTTGCCTCAACTAACCTACGTGATTTTCTCATTCAGTTGGGAAAATCATATCTAGATCCTAATTTAATCTTATTTAAATCATATCTAAATCCTAACCTAATCCTATCTTCTATCATGCCCCCATAAGATCGAGCTCCTGTAAGGACATTGATCTTGAACTAAGGACGCTGATCTTGAACCGATGACAATGAATCTGAAGAAAGGAGCAGATGATTCTGTTGGAGCCAAATTCGACAATCCGATTAGATCGGACTATCATACCCCCACAAGATCAAGCTCTTGTGAAGGACGTAGATCTTGACCCGATGTCAAGGAGACCGTTGTGTTGTCAACCACGGTGAAGGTCTGACGGCGATTGACTTCGGCGGAGGAGATGCTGCTACGGCTGGGGCGATCGCTAGATCTGAAGGACAGTGAGAGAAGTGCTACGATCGTAGATTTATTGTCATTTGACAGCGAGAAAGAACTTGTTGCTACCTGGAGGCATGGGAGCAAGACGCCAAGGCTGTTGGTGATGGATGTTACTTCCTTGGGACAGAGCTTGTCCAAGTCCTTTGTTGATAGGTCTAGAATGCTGACTATTCTTCTTTTTTTATTTGTGACTCACCTGAGCAGTAATAGGTAGGCCTGGAACCTTATCTTCACGCTTTAGATATGACTCATAGTCATTTAGCTTGTCAGACAGCTCCTCAAATGATAGCGACGAGTCACGTGCCTGTATTGCTACTGCCAATTCTTTGTACTCAACTCCAAGACCATTAAGAGTGTGAACAACAATTTCATCATCACTGAGGTGGTGCCCTATTAATGCTAAATCATCGATGATAAGTTTTATGTGTTGGAGATAATCGCCAATGGTACTTCCCTCTTGTTTGGTATTCATGAGTCGTGAGAGGAGGCCGAGTATACGAGTGCGCGAACGATTAGCCAATGTAGTTTGCAACTTGCACGCTTCAGAATGAGAAGATATAAGTGATGCAACCAAGAAGAGGCTTGAATTGCCTGGAGAATGAGACGATCTTGACGTAACCATAACTTGTGCTCCGGATTTGATACTGGACTTGGTGCCCTCGGGATGGTGATCATTTCTGGTGGACAACTGAAAGATCCATCATTTCTGGTGATTCATAGCCTAGTAAATCATAGCCAAAGAGGAGATTAGAAAACTGAGCACGCCAGGATGCGTAGTTTCCTCCTCTGGATAATTTGATGGGGATGAGGGCTGCAACATTAATAGATACAAGCCCTGTATGTTGAGAAGCACTATTGCTTCCTACATGAACAATAACTGGAACTTGAGAGGTAGAAGACGAAGACATTAGGGGAAAGGATACCAAGCACTATCGTTTTTGGGTCCGAAAGATATGCGGTGGTGAATGACTTGTAGATCTTGTGCCAAAAAGAAGGCTGCAGGCTATGCAAATAGGCCACTACATGAGGCAATAGAGATATGAGAGAAGGCTGTTGTTACCGGGTAGGCGACTAGGAGCAAATGTAGCAGCTTTCTACTCTTCTCTTTAACTCTTTAACATCGATTGGGAGTAAAGGCAGACAGTGAAGGGAGGAGTTAATCAGTCGTCGAAGAAGGGAATGAGCTGCCGGTGTTAGGAGATCGACGAGGCACTATCCACCGGAGGAAGAGGGTTGCGGCTACGTGGCAACGGCGGTGGCAGTGGCATGCTGCCGACTGGAAGGAGCAATTGCAGCTGTTGATCGCGGCCGAAGATTTGCTGGAGGAATACATCTCCAGCTTCCACAGATACGGTTTTGCAAAAAAGGGATAGATGATGCCAAGGGATCAGTGTCGATCTCGTTGGTTCCTATCGATAGAGGAGGCAGATGTGTCGCGACGGTAGATGGGTAGGAGTCGACGGCAACTTCTGCACACAGCTGGAAATGGTGGAAACTTGCTGTCGTTTGACAACGATAAGAGAGCTTGCTCTAGGCAAGGTGCTCTGATACCATGATAGAAAAGGAAAGCTGTATTGAAAACAAAGAAAATAAATACTTCGTACATTCTTTAATTATATCTATTTATATAGGAGAATAAAATATTAAAAGGATAAGTTGAGGATTTTCCTCAACAGCTTAACTACATGTTGTTACAATAATCTTATCGCTTAATAATAAGAATTGCATTGTTCTTTACTGTAGATACTAAATCAGTAGGTGGAACAAAATTCGCATATTAATTAAAATATACATCGACAACTTGATTTAAAAAGAGCATGAAAGCACTACTGGATGAAAGGGTTCGATTCAATATCCAGTTGGCCAAAGCAGATTACTTACATCACCAACACAGTTCAAGAGTCCGTCTTCTTTATTCAGAAAACCTAACTCTGCTGTGAACTGCTCCAGTTCTCAGATTCCGATCAAACTATCTTATGACAACTATTCTCATGCATCTATAAGTCTTCCAAATGTACACTGGTGGTAAGAATGGCATTGTTCTTCACTGTCGATGCTAAATCAATAATCTAAAACAAAATTCACATATTAATCAAAATATACATCAACGACTTCATTTAAAAGCAATAAAGCACTACTGGATGAAAGGTTCGACTCAATATCCAGTTGGCCAAAGCAGATTACTTACATCACCAACACAGTTCAAGAGTCTGTCTACTTTATTCAGAAAACCTAACTCTGCTGTAAACTGTTCCATTTCTCAGATTCCGATCAAGCTATATTATGATCAACTATTCTCCCTATAATGACTTCGTACACAAGGTTCCTGTAATATATGATTTAGGGAGGATCAATTTATGCACTGTAGAGGCTATTTTCTGATTCAGATACCAATGACTTGATATCGAAAAAGTAACACTATTGGATACCAAGGTCCACCTTCAATGAACCACCAAAAAGCTAAAGTTCTATATTAGGACAGCCAACAACGTCAAGATCATAGCAATTTAGTTTAAACGAGTCGCATTTGAATGAAAAAAAAAACATGTTAATGAGCAGAGATCATTCTACAAACAACTAATAAGCTCAATCACACTTCAATCAGACTCTACACATTAGCACTAGGAAGAAATTGAATATTATGCGAGGACTTCAGAAACATGAGTTTTTATTCCTGAGTTATGTAACGACATCTGACATGTGAGCTTACAGGGATTTGCTAAGGTAAAAGTTCCATTATTACATGGCTAAGAGCTTGAACTTGTTTCCTTGACATGCAGAATTGCTGTCTTTTTTACCCTACCTACAACACTGAGTCTTCTGCTTGAATGAGCCCAAGCTTTTATTCATTTGTGCTAATATTAGATAAGACTTTTAGTGGATTTGGAACAACAGGAATTAGCTAAGAAATTGAAGTGCTTAGTTATGTTCAAAGCTCATCTTCAAGGTCCAACAACACCATTGTCAAAGACTTGGAGGAGGGTTTGAAATTGTTCCCTTGTCCATGGAAAAAGGATCAACAATTACTGTAAACAATCAAATCAAAATATTATATCGGTCTGGGGCTATGGAAGAGGAACCACATTTTCTAATCGAAATTTCATGGCCATCATCGACAAAATCTCATCAATCAGATGGAGGGCCAGTCAATGTAAAGTAGCATGCTCACCACTACCATCCTGTGTTCAACAGATTTAAGCATCTTACAATCCCAACCCATGTCATTGGGTCCCTGGAATCCTCGGTGACCTTGAAATTGGGAATGAATGGATGTTTTAATGTGCAAGTCACTTGACAAGGTTGTTTTATGCAATGAAGGTACCAATCCAGAATTTTGGCTTAATATTTTGTTTTGCAATCTAAATGATATGGATAAGCAGAAACTGGCTATGCCATATGGGTCATACGGAACAGGAGAAACATGCCTTAGATGATGGGAGATCAGACTCAGAACAGTGGAGAGGTGGTCAGATTCATCAAAAATACCGGTTAATTTAGTTGAATGATTTTGATGTCTTCAGTGGAGTGCAGCTCCAGAAGAAAATTTTAATGTGGATGGAGATTGTGAGCATAACAACAAAGAAGGCGGAGTTAAACTTGAGAGGTTTTTGAATGTTAAAGCCATGAGTGCAGAAGTTTTGGCAGCATCTCAAGTGGAGACTCATGAAAAGATTATGTTGTCAGTTATAATGGTAAAGTAATTACTCAATAAGTACACATTTCATGATGGTGATACACAAATGTGACCTAAAAGTTTTAAGATCTTAAGCTGAGTCAAATTTAATATATGTAATCAGAATTCTTTTAATTCTCAACAATGTGGATGAATCTCATATCCATCTCTATCTTAATCATGCACATGAATATTTTCAAATAGAGGGTAAAAAGCCATGAGATGATCATCTAAGACACTGTTCTATGATCTAAAACAAGGAGTCCGTGATGGAATTTACAGTACAAGGAGAAACAATTTTGATTAGAGGATATACCACGTTTTTTCTATGATTGTTGTCATAATAATAGTCCTGATTTTTAGTGCTTTCTGTCTGTTTTGATCAAATCATCATCACGAAAAGAATGGGTAAGAAGAAATGCCTTACCCAACCACAGAGAGATTCAATATGTTCTCATACAATTAAGGCCACAAAGGGAAATCAACAAGAAACAATGAAAAAGTTATTAGAAAATATCCACTGTTTGCTGATCAAACTAATCAAGGTAAAGAGTTATTGATTCTTCATGAGTTCACTATGAGCAACTTTGAAATTCTGCAATGCTCATAACATGGTGATATAGCATCCATGTAACTTTAAGAAGTTCGAAAGAAACAACTATGAATGGATAAGAAGAAATGCTTTACCCAACTACAAAGAGATTCCAATATATTCTCACACAATTAAGGCCACAAAGGAAAATCAACAAGAAACAATGAAAAACTAGTCAGAAAATATCCACTGTTTGCTGATTCAAACTTATCAAGGTAAAGAGTTATTGATTCTTCATGAGTTAACTATGAGCAACATTGAGATTCTGCAATGCCCACAACATGGTGGTATGGCATCTATGTAACTTTAAGAAGTTTGAAAGAAGCAACTATGAAGTTATAAGAGCAGTAGATACAATACATGTGTTCTACCAGTCAGTCATTGCAAGTATTTTACGGCAAAATGGTTTTTGTAAATATCAAAACTAACGTAAAAGCATCAACATGCAGAAGGAAATTATCTCCCTAATTCTCAGGTTAAGTCCTCAAGGTGATTAATAAGAACTATAGGAAGAATGCCATTTTTTATTTGTGCAAACAAGCCCATCACAACTTCGTCTGTACCGAACAGCAAGAACTGTCAAATATGGCCAAAACTCTTATCTACACACCTCAAGGTAAAGAAGACTCCCAGTTTCAAGCTGACCTGTTCAGCTCTGCTACCATACACCTGCATGTTTCAAACACACCACAAACATCATTAGAATCCAAGAGTGGCAGTGAGTGCCATTCATAGAAACTAACAGGAAAAAATGGAACCTGAACATGGAGAAGTGAGGTTTGCAGAGAAAGGAGTGGCAGACAGATCGAATCACTCGTGAACTTGTTCTCTCTCTTTCACACAGTAGAAAACCAATCAACTGTAAAGAAAATTTAAATTGACTATTCACTTCAGCTTAACACTGAAAATTTCTGCCTGGTAATCCTGCAATTCAACTTCCCTCTAGTCTTGTGACTCCTGTGAATCATCCTGTGCCAGATGACACTGCTGCTGTGGCTGCTGCAATCTTCCACTGCCATCAGCACCGGCTCCCAATCTTGCTGGTGTCATCTGCTGGTAGAACTGGCTCAAAGCTTGCGAATTCAGCACGCCGATATGCGCATCTTGTGAGAGGCCGAGCTCCAGTCCGGGTAGCTGCTGCCCATGGCCGCCGAACATTGATGCGAAACTCATGGAACCGAGGTTGGCGCTGGGCAACTCCATTCCATGTAGTGCCATCCTCTGGATGAAGCTGCCCGCCGAAACATCGCCACCGCCTCCGGCCCCAAGATTCGAGCTTGATGAGGCAGCCACCGCCGGAAGCAAAAATCCAGAGTTCAATCCACCCACCGGCGGCGGCCACAAGCCGAGGTGAGACCGAGGGAGGCCTGCAGCCCCAACCATGGCCCAGTTAGGCCGCACAGCAGCGACGGCCCCCTGCCCCGCTTCGTCGGGCTTCTGGTGGACCCCTGCAAGGACGGTGTGGCCTGGGTTAGGAACTGAGCCAGCGACGGCGAGGGCCGATGCCGGGATTGTGCCCGTGCCGGTGGCAGCGATGATGGCCGGCTCCGCTTGCTGGAGGAGCCACTGGATCGTCTCCCCGTCGGACTTGTGGCCCAATTCTCGGGTGAGTTGGAAGACTCTGGCGGCACAGAGGGCGGGCATCCTGATCCTTCTCCCCCTGCCGTCAACTTTGGTGTGCCGATCCTTGTTGGAGCTTCTCTTGGGCGCAAGCTGCCGCCTTTGCTCGTCCTTCTCCGCTGCTGCTGTTGCCACCACCTTCAACTCCCTCCCACCTGAGGTTGTGGAAGGCGAAAGATCGCAGCTTTCTGCCGCTGATGAGGCTGCGGTGGGTTCCCTCTTGTCCGACTGTGGGAGGCCCAGGGCCCGGTGGAACTTGGGGACCTCTTGGGGCAACTTGGCGGAACCCTTGAGATCCATGAGACAGAGAGAGCGGAGCAGGCAAAAAGGTCCGATTTTTGGGACTTGGACAAACAGATGAAGGTGAAGAGGGAGAGGAAGGGGGGAGCACTAGGCTGCCTCCACAATGATTCTGCTGTAATGCAGGGTCGACTCGAAAGGACTGGAGAGAGAGAGAGAGAGAGAGAGAGGAATGAAAAGAAATAAAATAGAAAAGATGTCAAAATGAGCAAGATTCCCAACTTTCCAAATTTACTGCCTGCCACTGAATCTTTTACAGCCTGCTTTTACCCTCATGCACATGCTGCTGGGATATCCATGTGAGTTGAAAAAGAGTGGGGATTAAGCGGAGGAAATGGAGATGAGACAGCTTGGATCTCCCCTGAGTTTGGACAGTCAACGGGGGATAAATGCCACTGCCTGCTTGAATTTTTTTTTTTCTGACTGCCCATGAATTGTGGGGACTGTCCTCGGTGTTAATCAAATTTCCATGAAAAACTCCCTTCCTCACAATTCCATTGATTGGATTCCCATTCCTGCTGCTTCTCTGTTCCCCTCTTTTCCACCCTGTCCCGCTATGCATACCGAGGACAGGGCAGTTGCATCACTTGGAAGGGACTCTGTGGTGCAGGTGGCACTCTCTCATGGGCACATTTGGCAGCACACAACTCGTTACTCAGATTGCTTGGCCGCCACTCTAAAAGCATGAGATGGCAAGCAGAGGAAATCAAACCAACAATCTCATGAAGCTGTGAAGCTCCTTTATTGCAGCCACAACAACTGATCTCTTGCCTCTGTTTATGTAATCCTTCTGACTTCACTTGTTCAAAGATATGCCACAACAACTTTTATGGCATGACTGAATTGGACTGCACAAAGATATCCACTTAAAATTTATTTTCTTTTTGTGTTTTCTATGTACTTAAATATGCCCCTCAAGATATATATATATATATATATATATATATATATATATAATTTGTTTATAGATATAAAAGAAAATTAGCTGGAAGGAATTTACATCAAATCCTCACTGGTGCTCTGATGATACAGATGCCTTACTCTTATTTGGACATGGCAGACGTTTTCTTTTTCCAAAATGTGTTTGTAAAGTCAAATATAATGATAGCATTTATCATTCAAGGGCAAGACAGTTGCCTAGAAAAAATTGTATTACTCTAAAAGGCAACTTTTCCGGAAAACACTTATTTTTCATAATGGTTGGAAAGTATCTCTAATTTTATTTTTATCAAATTATAGTTTATTCCTTCAAATTTTCATATTTGTCCCCTTGTCCAATCAATCAAATCAAAGGATAAAAGATAATAGATTTTTTCCTAGAATAGGTAAGCGGAGAAGATAGGTTTTGATGGTAGGAATTTGTGGTGACAAAATAAATCAATTATAACTCAAAAAGTGAGAAAAATATTAAAAATTAAAAGATAAATAATAAAAATGGGATTTAAATCTAGGAGCTACCCAAGACCTTGGTATTGGAAATGAATAAATTTACTCACATTTGGAAATATCATATTTGTCATTATAAATTTTTATGGGGCATTTTTTTTTTTCCATAGATCACCCAATTTTCATTTTTTCATCCATACTTCTTAAAATCTCAACATTTATCCCTCTATTTCTTCTCTCTATTTACCAACGGGTCTTTCTTGGTCAGATTCAACGTATTAAGAACCGGTTCAATGAATTATATTGGATCAAATTAATAATAAAAATTAATGTATTAGCTTTAAAGGCTTACAAATAGTGTCCATTTTTTCAAATTTATTATTTTTTATGATAATTGTAATGTTTTTGAAATACTTTATGGTCATATATTGTGCTAAAATATTGCATTAAAACGTTGCTTAATAAATACTTAAAACTCATGTTGACATAGTGCAAATTATGTTATAAAATTTAAAATTTTATAGTTAAAAAGTCTGAATTTTATTTCTCAAATTCATTTTTTTTATATTTTGTCAAATTATATATATATATAAATTTTGGAGCCAGTTCGAATTTATATGAATTGGTTCAAATATATTGAATCAAGCATGAAACAAACCAAAACAAGCTAAAATGAAAAAAGTAAAACTGAAAAGGGGGAGAAAAAGACCACCTTTTGAGGGGTTAAATTGAAAATTCGTCCCTGAATAATAAGGGCTTTTCTTTATAAATTTTTTTTTTACCTTCACGTCCTAAGATAAATTTGTTTCACTTTAACATGTTTCTTTTTTTAATATATGATATCAGAAACATTATATGTTTAGTAAAATGTTCATGATGTGGTATAAAAATATATGAAACATTGTAAGCTAGAAGGAAAAAAAATAGTTATAGATGACGATGAAGGAATATTTCATCTAAACACAAGAATATATTTTTCTCATATAAATATGAAAAACACAAGTATGAAATTCTCAAAACATGAGAATATCAAGTAACCTTAAAGATATATGTAAGCCTAGGAAATAGCATCTGGTTAACATGACCATTTTATTCTCCTGTGCAGTTGATAAATAGAAAATAATACGAGTCTAATTTATCATATACAACTTTAGTTAGTCACATATTAACTATTTTGCTTAATGAAATTAGGATCAATATTTTGATGCTACATCACAATGCTTTGAGTCATTTGATTTTGGTGGATATCACGTTAATTTGCTCAAAAGTTCTTGATAAGCAAACTTAATAAATTTTTTAAAATATATAAAAATAGGGGGAAAAAGTTTTAACATATTTTAATAAATACGAAGAGATGCCTCTATTATTTGGTATTATATTTAAGCACTATATGAAAGAGTGTTTCTTTTTACAAAGGATAAATGGTGAGATGTAATCGACTGCTTATACCTTGCTTTCAAACGATCAAAGTTTAAATTAGCTAAACTACATATCATCCTTGTATGATAATATTGTTTAATGAGAAAAATAATATCTTCTAAATTAGGTTTTTAGTTTAGTCATGAGGAATGTTATATTCTCTATCAGCCCGACTATCTTCACTTTTATTCCTTGATAGTAATTGAACTACATAAATAAAATTATGATGGATTTTTTCAGAAAATTAACGTATTTGCAAAGGAATTTATTGTTTTGCAAATGAGACATACTCAATTCTCCCATACCCTTGGAGCCGCCTTCATTGTAGGGAGTCAAAACTCTTGAAATCCTCAATTTGGCCTCCTAAGCAATTAAGTGATAAAATATTGCGTTATGTCCATGGAATGTCATACTTTTGGGTGACCGCAAGTAAATTTATATGTAAGACAGGTAAAGTACTAGAGATGGCCTCAAACTTAGGGAAGCTTGTTGTGGTCTTAAAGATGAGACTGGTATTAATTGCGGACGAGACCAAAGTAATGTTTTTGGAAATGCAATTGCGTTCAGAACATGCCTTTAACCTAAAATGACCAGCACAATGAGCAAAGACTTAATTTATTTTTCTTTTAAACTTCTTAAGGTGGTAATCCTTGATATCAACTTATCAAGCCGAAAGATTGTAAATGTCTCAAACCTCAATTATTTAGCTACTGCTCATATATGAACTTTAGCAGTTGGGAATATCTTCAAGGTTAAGTTCCATATTTTTCTGTCTTCCTTAGACTGATTATTAAAAGATTCATGAGAGGAATAATTATACTTTTAGAGCTATAATTCTCCTATTTTCACAGCCTTATTAAGATATCTCCATCTCTATGGAATATTTAGAAATCACATAATCACTAATTAAATTGCTATTATCGACGTAATACTAGATCTTTATCAATTGGTACATCAGCGGCCATTACACAGCTTAAGGGCTCTAGAATAAGTAGACACTCTTAATGTAGATGGAAATATCAAATGTTGGGACAAATATGAATTGGGATAGAGAAGTAAAAAATGTAAGTTTTGTTCAGATTCAATATTTTGATCTATAACTAGTATATTTTGTTCTCTAACTGATCTTTTTCGGATTTGGAAATTTTAGAACTCAAAAAATTCATAATAATTCTAAATTTTGTTATATGGCACATAAATTATTATTTATTTCTCTATGCATCTTATAATAATTATGTATTAAAAGTGATAATGATGCTCATACATGGTTTGAACTTAATTATGTATTAAAAATAGATTTACATGCCATATTAACTAGTTACAATCATTTAGGTTCCTCATTTAATTTCGTAGGAGAGTGGCTCAAATTTTGTCTCATCTTATCAAGCGTATGTAATAATGAGAAAGCATTGACCAAGTTGCTTGCCACTTTTTCCTATTCCTTCTTATTCTTCAGATAATTATATATATATATATATATATATATATATATTTCTATATCTTTATATGTGAGTCCTACATGCAAAAACACACAAAATTTTTTTTGTTCTTATATTAGTTTTGGCTTAATATAACATATATGTTGGGGGAGAATATCTCATACTAAAGAAAAAAAAATATAAAGATCAATAATCAAAAACTATAGTTTTTTTAAACTAATCTCGTATATGCTCAAATCTTTTTGTATGCCCTCTCACATGAAACCTGAAATTTTTTTTTTTACCCTCTCTAGATCTAATCAAGAAATAGATTTAAGTATTAAAGTGTTTTCTTATATCTCCCCGTAAGAACCTAGAACTAGATAAGATATTTTTAGAATAATCAGATTTTTTAAATTTTTTTGCATTTCGTAAAAGTTTTTTATATCTTAATTTTCTATCCTTCAAGAACATGAGCTCTAGAAATTTATAAATACTTATCAACCTCAACAATATAAACTACTTCAAATACATAAATAGAATAAATAAGAGCATGTACCGCCATATTTATAGGCTAAGCTTATTATACAATGGTAGAGAGTTTAGACTAAGTGGGTAGTAAAATGGAAATTGACATCTACAACAATTGAGCTGTTTGAAAGAAAAAAAGATGTTGTGAGATGGTGTTCGTATGTTTCTTATTATATTGAGGGTGTTTTCTATGACTTGATATTTGCAAGCTCTCCTCTCAGAAAGACAACCATTTTTGCAAATAGTCTTGACAATTAGGTTTCATCCTGACTAAATTACTTCTGGTCATAAACGCATGTGAACTATGAAGGTTCTGCATGCTGCATGAACTCAAGAGGGATGTCAAACATTGTCCTCTTTCTCCCTTTTTTTATCTTTTTTTTCTCTCATTTTTCTCTTTTTTTTCCTTTTTTTCTCTCTCTCCCTTGACTTCATCCATGTATAATGATATTTTATAATTGAATAATATATATTATGAGATTAATTAGATTCTAATAAGAGATATTAGTTAATATTAAATTAAAATCTATATTATATTGAGATATTTTAGAGGATGCCTTTGATGAAAGGAAATTTTCTAATAATTTATCATAGACCCTCTCCTCTCGCCTATAAATAGATATGATCTCCTCTAAACCTAGCGCGCCACAATATGCTGCATTAGAGATTGGATTAGAGGTTAAGATTCATTTTAGACCATATGATTTTGTCATAGACCTCTGTATCATAGGCAAGATCTCGATCATGTAGATAGGTAAGCCTCGAGTGACTCAACCAACTCAACCTATATCATGATTCAATTTCTTCCTATAACGATAAAAGACCACACGGGTTAATATTATTGCTTCATTATCATAGGCGGGGTTTGGTATTGTATCAGTCTCCTAACATATCATGTCACACACACACACACACACCTACACACACATATACATCGACACATCTTCATGCCTTGTGATTACTGATCTTATCATCATCAGTTCCGTCGGATTCTCATCGTATCATCATGCGTTGTGATCTCTCGCCAAGCTCCTGTTGCGCCTCTTTATGTAAATACAAAATAATCACAAGCATGTAGGCCTGATAATAAATGAGATAAACAAAAGCTCGCATGCCCCAATAATAATAATAATCATATGTACACACATCACATAACTCATGATCATCTATCCATATCATATATCACATGTACACATCACCATGTAGGATTACTAGATAATAAATAATTAATTAAACTAATTAATTATTTATTTTTTAGAAAATTAGGATGTGCCAAGAATTTCTAGAATTGTTAGGGGCAATTTTAGAATTCTGGACAGAAGGACAGACCTCAAAACTTCCAGAAAGTCAAGGGTTTTGAATTTTGTAAAGAAGGATAGACCTCATAATTTATCAAATATTGAGGGGTAGTATCATCCTTTTACCAAAAAGAAAACCTAACCCCCTTCTAGCCCTTGTTCTTGCAGCCATCGCTCCCTGGCAATGATGTCGATCGTCACCATCCTACCCATGGGCGATCGCCCCACGGAAGCCACGCCTTAGACAACACCTCCAATGGGAGGGCAGGCGTCGTGCCCACAAACGGTAGCCTGCGCTGGCATCCTGCCCCCAAGGCTATGCCCACAGGTGGCCCTTGCATATGGCCTAGGCATGGGTGGCCACCCCTATAGGAGCCTGCTCGTAGGTGGCTGCCCCCTTCCTCGCTATCTTCGCTGTGAAAACATAGTAAGAACGTGTAGAATAATTCTAGGCTTCTCAATCTCATCACACATAATTTAAAATTAATCTTTTGCACAAACAACCTTGGCTCTGATACCACTACTGGGAAATCAAGCGAAAGTATCACATACATAGCAGAAGATTAAAATAAAATTAATTTTTCACGTAGACCAAATTATCATTTAAAAGATTAGGTCACGAGAAAAAACTGCAAAACCAAAAAATATATCATGTGAGAGATTGTTTACCTAGGGGGATCATATATCCCTATTTTTCTAGATCTAGAAGGGGAGGATGAAGGAAGTCAAATGTTCTCCTCTCTAGTGGTATCCACATGATGGATTACTGCAGAGATACTCCTCCAATCACTATCACAAATCTTGCAACTCTTGCATAGAGGGAGGGAGGAGAATAGGAGGGGGCAGTCAAAGGTATAACTTATCATCTATGTGCCTCCCTTCCTACTTATAAAGAGCCACCAAAAACCTTAGGGGTCTTGCCTTAGTGGGTATTGGATCTCCATCTAATTACTCATTAATCTTGTATTATTAAATTTCTATCTAATAATCTCTTTTTGGCCTCTAATTAGGCATCATGCAAAGAGCCCATCAATGTAGGGTCTCATCCGATGAGAACAGGGGCTAATTGGATAACTCATATCCAATCCTCTATTCGCTGAAGCATCCACCATATGTGTATGACCCTCTAGGCTCGATACCAAGTTGGTCGCGAATTGCTCCTATTAGAACTCTTTCTGATATAGTGAATTGTTATCCCCATAATAATTTACTCAACTCATCGACTATAGATGTACTAGGCCACAATGCCATAGTCCCTAAATGGTACAGGTGGATCGAATCTATCGGACCTATCTATCCATAGTTACCATGTATTTATGGTCTTTTATCTAACTAATATCCCAGAGACTGTATATTGGACATGGTAGTGTCATGCCATATATCGAATCCACCCGAGTCTCGCTCTAATTGGATTCTCCCAAAGAACTACTTTTCTCTTAATCTAAATGACCTTGGATAGGGATTTGTTTGAGTAAGCACACATAGGTTGATGATTTATTATTATCACTTAATTGCCTTTGTAAGGTTGGCTACCAATCCCGATAATCGACTGTACCAGATCTGGAACTTTCGAAACTTGTAAATCTGATATAAAAAAAAGGAATACTTAAACAAGACATCCTTATTGTTTGAAGTCTAAGGACCAGATAAATAACTGTGACTTTCAAATCATTGTCTGACATTAGGTCTCATTAACTATATAGTATTCTATAAGCGGTTCAATCAGTGAACTCATTCTCCAATGAGCACTTGTATTGTATCCTTAGTGTCTCCACATAAGTAGCTATATGACAAACCACCTCAATCATATAGATTGGTATATAGTACACTGGTATGTTCGGTTATCTCGATGCCCCTCTTAAGTAATTTATAATCGAAATTATCTAGGATCTATGTTTAAAGTTGAATCGATCTTATTATCATGATCTCCTCATGATCCAATTCCCATTGCACAGAACCAAGGACATCAAAATAGATTTATGCAATAGACAATATAATGTATGGATATGCCAATAATAATCATAAGCAAAAAGATTATATAGCATGTTACACGTGTCATCACTCGCGTGATTGGCTAGTAGGGCACCTGTAACTAGCATCCATGACTCTGAGTCCTAATTTGAACTTTGGCCTCTATAGTAGGCATATCATGTTTTTGTAGTCCAACATTATCTTGTATCTTTTTATTAGTAATAGTGTTTGGACGATGATGTGCCGCGATCCTGTAATCCCATGCGGTCTCCAACTGAAATTGGGCCTCCTCATCAATCAAGATGTCAGGTGGATGGTTTTGGGTTGAGTCATCATCTCTAAACTTCCATTTGATACGGGATACTTAGATGATCAATTGTATTTCTGAATTGGTGTGTAGATCCGATCCATAAGTTATAGCTCCAATGTGATCCCTAATTTTATAAGGTCTCAGGTTCAAATTTCCTACTGGTCGGGTTGTAAGTGTAGGAAAGATTGATCTTCATATTCTTCTACTTTAAAGTTTGTTATGAGGCTGTTTCTTCTTTGCATGAGCTTCCATGTGGTTGATCTTTAGTAGTAGCGACTCTTTCTTCTGAAATGGTGGCTGCCCTCTGGTATGGTCTATGATGATAAGAGCCTGATCTGGTGTAAGCAGGGACTATAATTTTTTTGGGCATATTTCTCTTTCGTGTTGTGGACTTGTATCAAGTCAAACTTTTAATTCAGTAGCAACTAGTATCCCCTTACAGATTAGAAGCCTCGTGTGAAGTGTAGGGAAAGCCTCAGTACAGATTATATGTCAGTCATCTTGCATGAGGGTGATGCCGATCACAACTCTTGATGTGTCTACTCCAATCACAAACATCTGGCCACAATTTGGATATGATAGTTTTGGTATATATGACATCATGGTCGTGAGGGCTACAGCTCCACTCAGCCAAGGGGGTGCATCTTTCTTCATAGTGAGAGGGGCGATGTTCATGTTTCATTGAGTCCTACAAATGATCCCTTTCTCACTCTAACTCTACCATTGGAGGAACTCGATCTTCTTGCGATCACGGGCTGTGGATCGGAGGTCATCATCAGGAAAGACTTTAAGCATCATAGTTCACTCTTGTGGGAAGTCATGGAAGTCACCCGAGATCTAGGAGTGCCACATCATAAACCATGACAAGTTTAGCAGGATGTAGCATATCAGAAAAAGCTTATCCCTGGAGACAAAGATGTAGGGATGAAGTGTCGCAGCGGGGAGAAAGCATAATCGAATAATTTGTGTCTTTGTCATCTCCTATGCGATCCTTGTAGTTTCAGTCTTTTGAGGGTGTGTGCAGTAATTTGGCCGAGCATCACCTGGTGGTTCCTTCGGCCAATTCAGCGTAGGGGGGTCGGGCAACCTGATAAGAGGTAGTCAGCACGGTTTAGTAGAGGTGCTTGAAATTTCAGCAAGTTGTGGGAGAGGGTTCATGTCTTCAATCTCCTTCAGCTTCATCTCGTGAAATTTTTGAATTTGAATTGAGAAGCCGTTGGACTCTTTTATGGTATCATCTCCAAGCACTGTATTGTTGATAAAAGATAGGATTTAGTTAGGATTTAGATATGATTTCCCCAACTGAATGAGGAAATCTCATATGTTAGTTGAGAGAAATCCTCCTTTTTATTATATATAAATAAATGATGAATCAATAAATCAATCGGGAATTTTCATTACTTCTTTTTATTTTAACATGGTATCAGAGCCCCTCTCTCTATAAGAGAGATTATCTTTCTTTTATGCACTGTCTAACGACAGTTTCTATTTCTTCTTGCTGTCAAACGACAGCCTCTCACTGACATCAAAGCCACTCTTCATGGCTTCTAGTGCATCGGCTTCCTTTCTTTATCCGCTGTCAAATGATAGCTTCTGTGACTGTTTGTCCGCGACGACTCTTCTTTTCCGTCGGCTTTCTCATTCCTCTATTGAGGCGTCTTTATGCATGAGGCCATCTTCCTCGTGCACCACCACTATCGCATCAGCTCCAACGAGCAACGACACCTTCCCTACCCTATCTGCAGCAGATGACGGCTACATCCGCCGTGCCGCCCCTCCTGAAGCCTCTGCTGCTCTGTTCTTTCTCTACTGAGAGCACCTGTAAGGGTCATCGCCCATTGTCTCTCGATGCTCTACAGAGAGGGCGTAGCAAGTTCTTTTTTCACTGTTAAATGATAGTAAATCTACGACCGTAATACTTCTCTCACTATCCTTTAGATCCGTCGGCCACCATCTTCCTCTCCTCCTCTACTGGCAGCGTCGCCTTGGTTGCCAGCCCTCACTACTGTCACGACCTTGCTGCTTGCCGCTGCTACCCGCTGCCGCAGTCACTTTCAGCCATGCCCTCTACCGCTGCCACCACTGCTGCCACGTAGCCACGTAGCCATCCTTTGCTACAACCCTTGCTCTTTGCCGCTGACATCACCGTTAAAGTCAACCACTGTCAGGTCTTCACCATGGTTGACAACACAACAGCTTCCTTCCTTCAATTTCATTGACATCGATTCAAGATCGACATCCTTAGTTCAAGATTGGCGTCCTTACAGGAGCTCGATCTTGCGGGGGCATGATAAAAGATAGGATTTAATTAGGATTTAGATATGATTTCCCCAACTGAATGAGAAAATCTCATATGTTAGTTGAGGAAAATCCTCCTTTTCATTATGTATAAATAAACGATAAATCAATGAATCAATCAGGCATTTTCATTACTTCTTCTTATTTCTAACAATTGTAACCATAGTTGCTTCGCTCCTTTGTTTCCCGTGTAGGATCACATGCTTCCCTTTGTTGAAAAATTTCATAGGTAGCTTTAAAAAGTTCTAGGAAACATCACATATTATGGATAACCATTCCATGTCGAGTACCACTTCATAATCATTGAGAGGGAGGAGGAAAGAATCATCAACTACTTCTTGGCCCTATAGAACCAATTTCACCCGTGGGCACTTCTGGTTGCACTTTAGGATTCAGATGTCAGCTACCTTGATGTTGAACGCACTATAATCTTCTTTTTGGAGAATCAACAGAATAGCAACCTTGCTATTCATGAAGTTGTTCGTGCTCTCATTGTTGATGAGGATGATGACAAGCTGCTGATTAAGAAACCCTTTGATCTTTATTGTCTTCAGTTTTATGTAGCTGGCTAAGGCATGGACCGTGCTAATGACTGGCTGCGAGTCCTTCTTTATGTCCTCCTTTTTGGGCTCGAGGTCCTCTTCTTCAGATTCTTCAATAGGTTATATCATGAGAAGCCTTCCCTTTTTGCAATGATGATTGTGGCTCTAAGGTTTATTGCAGTGCTAACATAAGTCTCTCATGGATCTGTTGCGATGTTCTTCCCTTATCAATTCCTTTGGCTGGGAGGGTTGGCTGATAGTAGTGGGGTTGAAGGTCTATATACTATTGATCGAAGGCCTCCAACTTGGCACTGATTAGATCTACTGATGCCATGGTGTAAGACTCCAGATCTATAATGTTGAGGTCCTCCCTTTGCTGTCTAGTTAAGGGTAGGGATTGGTTGGCTAGCTAGGTGGCTGAAAGAGATAATAGATTAAAGGTAGATGCCTATAGTTTGGGGTTGATAGGTTG
Source organism: Ensete glaucum (assembly GCA_021527575.1). Lineage (NCBI taxonomy): Eukaryota > Viridiplantae > Streptophyta > Magnoliopsida > Zingiberales > Musaceae > Ensete > Ensete glaucum. Next base: position 45,544,196 of record CM038551.1, read on the forward strand.
CTATTAGGGCTATGGTTTGGAGCTATTGTAGGGATCATATAGAGGGTATGATGGTAGAGATTTAAGGTCAAGGGATGACTTAGGGTTACTATTGATGACAACAATGGTTTCGGTGGGGATAAGATGTGGATGTAGCAAATAGTCCCAAGGGTATTATAGTAGAATTTTTCATCAAGAGGGGGTGCTGTTGATGCTGCAGTTCGAGGCTATTGTGGAGGCTGTAAAGGGGGTTTGGTGGTAGTGGTTTAAGGATAGAAAGATGGGTTAGGATTACTGTGGATGGCAATAAGCAGTTTTGTAGGGATTGGTGGCCGAAAGAGAGATGGGTCAAGGTTGCGGTTTAAGGTTGATAGCTTGCAATTTAGGTTGTTGTTGATGCTGCAGTTTGTTGTGGAGGCTAGAAAGGGTTTTGATGCTAGTGGTTTGAGGCTGAGAAGGAAGGTTTAGGGTTGCTATTAGGGGCAATAACTGATTTGGTGTGGCTGTAGCAAGAAGCGCCAAAAGATGTTGCTACATAATTTTTCATCGAGAACAACAGTTTTACGATAAAGGGATTCTAGCAATATGCCAAGATTTTGAGCGATTTTTTTCCAGCAAGATGTATATGAAGGTGGCAGCAAGTGAATAGAAAGATCAATAACGATTGACTTGGCAAGATGGTTTGATATTTAGCAAGAAACATCGACAACTTCTATAGCAGAATTTTTGTTGTAAAGATAGCAGCTTTGTGACGAAAAGTTCCAGCAGCATGCTTATAATATAGAAATGATTTCAGCAATGAATAAATAATGATGAAAGCCAAGCCTATGTGAAATATGGAGAAGATTTCATCAACAAAATATGGTAGTATGATTGGCAATATGGCAGCAAGTATGCAGCTGAAACTTTGAAGGGTAACTTTCATCGTAAAGATAACAGCTTTGTGATGATAAGTTTTTGTAGTGTGTGAATGATTTATGGGGATGTTTGTAGCAAGGAATAGATGACGATGAAGGCTGAAACAATGCAAATATTGAGACGAGTTTGAAAATAAAATATGGCAGCAAGTTTTGATGAGAAAAATGACAGTAAGATAGTAGGCGGCTGTCAACGATGAAGATCATTGCAACAATTTTTTTTTCTTTTGCATCAAGATAGATGTAACTACTTTTTGGTTTTTTAGGATAATTAATTATAGCAGCAGTAAGGTGTTGTAAGAAGGGCAATACTAGATCCTATTATAGTCTCCATGGTGGTAGCATATGGTGGATCTACGGTAGGGGGTGATGACGACAGAATCAGTGATGAAATTAGCAATTATAGGTATTGCTTGGATGATGGTGGGTGGCTGGATGGAAGGGCAACGAGACGTCAATAATGCTACTCTGATACTAAGTGTTAGAACCCCGCAGGATTCTAAGGCTTAGTTGATGTCTGTAGGAGATCGACCCTCCTTGGAATGCTATAGGGATTCCTCCCTCCAGGTAGTTGACCAATTTGCTGAAGAAATATTGATCTACTACTTATTAAAAAGGAGGCACTACAAATGCTTATATAGGGCTCAAAACCTTAACCCTAATGAAAGACTCTAACTCATAGTGAAACTTCTACTCCAAAACCCTAGCTATTAATTTCCCTAACTCTAGCCAACACCCATAAGGAAAGTGGATGGTGGCTAGATAGGGTGTAGATGCTTTAATGAGGGTTTAGTTACAATCTCGATTCAGTTGATGCTAATCTAACTCTGACTCCTAATTAAACTCTGGATCAAGTAAATCATAATCTTATTAAGATTTTGACTGATTTATTATAGTTGACTCAGATCTCCTCCTAGCCAACCTAATGTTAGGTCTAGACCGACCAACAAGGCCTGATTTAAGGACTTGCCCCAATTGACTAGGACTCGACTTAACTAGGGTCCTAACAGTATGTGTGTGACATGACATATTAAGAGACTGTTATGAAACAAAAACCCCTCCTATGATAATTTTAAGTCATTGAGCGTGAGGTAATAAGGTTGACCCACGTGGCCTTCCATTGTCATAGGAAGAAATTGAATCATGACATAGATTGAGTTGGTCGAGTCACTCGAGGCTGACCTCTATATATGATTGAGATCTTGCCTACAACATAGAGATGTCACCGGTGACCTGAGGATATGGTATGCTTGACTGAGTCACTCAAGAGCATATCATCAAATTAGACTCATCTTATAACGATGGTGATGACTTAACTAAACTTCATGGTTGGTTAAGCTGTCGAGACAATAATGATTCGGAGGCCAAACATCATGGGAATCACAAGAAGTTGTGATTGGTAAGAGTTGCCTATCTTTTGGGCTTAGTGCAATTGATCGAGTCACTCAAGGTTGCACTAAGATGCCAATTAAATTCTGATCTCTATTAGAAGTCTACCAAAAAAATTAGTGGGAGTAAATGAAGATAGAAGTCCATATCTTAGTTAGTCTTTTCATAAAATTTACATGTTATTTATTTATGCTATATCTTGTTTATTAAAAATTATATAGCTTGCAAACCTCCTACTTGGCATACTTGATGCTAACCACCTCATTAGTCCAAACTATATGGATTGGCTCTGTTATTGGAGAATTATTCTCATAGTGGAGAAAATCGCGTAAGTCCTTGACATTATTTTGCCTAAGAAAGAGAAGCTAGTTCTCTATATTGGTGAGACCAAACGGAAAAGGAAGGCTGATAAGTCTCTTAAGAAGGGCAAGGGTAGACAGGGTAAGACAAATATTTCTAAGAAAAACTCGATAAAGGACAAAGGCCAGTGCTTCCACTATAGCAAAGATGGATATTAGAAGAGGAACTACAAGGCTTACCTTGCAGAAAAGACAAAACGAAAGCTTAGAGAAGCTTTAGGAACATTCATGTTCAATCTCCATTTGTTAGGTTTTCATGATAACACATGAATATTAGATATTGGGAGTACTTATATATCTGTAATTCGTTATAGGCTCTAGTAAGGCCTAGGAGACTGGATAGAGGCAAGATGGTCCTCAAGATGGGAAAGAGTTGTTGTAGTTATTGTTGGTGAGGCCACCCTACATCTGCCTAGTGGAGCTACTTTTGCATTGGATGCATGCTATTATATTCCCTATATTATCAAAAATATTATTTATATTTCTTATTTAATAATTAGTGGATATAAATTAGTTTTTAAGAATAATAGTTACTTAATAATTTTGGATGATGAGATCATCACAAGAGGGATCTTAAGTAATGGCTTATATATTTTAAACACTTCACCAACATATCATAAATGCAAGTATGTCTAAGAGAAAATGATATAAGATGAACGAGACATACTTATGACACTGTATGTCAGGTCGTATCCATGAGGGAATGATTCAAAAATTGCTAAAAAGATGGATACTTAGATCCATTTGACTATGAGAAGTATGTAACTTGCGAACCCTACCTTTATGGAAAGATGACCAATTCTCCTTTTAGTAGAACTGAAGAGAGATCCACTGAGTTATTGCAACTCATACATAGTGATGTATGTGGTCCCATGTTGACTCAGGCTATAGGTGGTTACTCCTACTTCATTACATTCATTGACGATTTCTCTAGGTATGGACACGTATACTTGATGAAGTATAAGTCTCAGGCCTTTGAGAAATTCAAGGAATATAAGAATGAAGTGGAGAACTAGATTGGAAAGTGTATTAAGACTCTTCGATAAACACCTCCTTAGACACCTCAGCTTAATATGGAGTCCGACCATAAAGGTTGTGATAAACTTCTAACAATTGAGCCAATTAAGGAGGAACAAGAAATTGATGATGTGGGATTCAATTATGAAGGTATGGATTCTAATGAAGATATTGGACCTATCACACATACAATAAATGAATTAGCCAGCTACTCTAACCCGCAACATATGAAAATTAAAGAAATTTTAAAATATAAGCTTATTACTATTTTAATTTATACTGGTAGCACTAATAATTTTATGGACAGATCAAGGAGGGTCGATCCCCTATAAAGATTAATGAGGGTCGATCCCCTATAAAGATCAAGGAGGGCTGATCCCCTATAGTGATAAGAACCCGTAACTATTAGAAAATATGTTTTAGCTAATAGGCCAAAACCCTAGGAGGGTCGATCCCCTATAAAGATTAATGAGGGTCGATCCCCTATAAAGATCAAAGAGGGTTGATCCCCTATAGTGATCAAGGAGGGCTAATCCCTTATAAAAATCAAGGAGGCCCGATCCCCTTGAAGTGATCGTTGATCCCCCTTTTTTATCTTCATCCATGATAAAACCCTAGGGGTTCCTATCATCTGGTATCATAGCAGCGTTCTCAGCATCTCATTGTTTATCCACTCCAATGTCACCCTTACAACGATCGTTTGTTTTCGATAGAAACATTTGGGTTCTTATCACATTCTTGGCGTCTCACTATTCATTTACCCTATGTCGTTATCATCTTTATCTATTGCAACTGACCCTTGTTGCTGCTACTACCTTCTTGCCATCTTCATCTACCACTACCATCTTCAACTGTTGTAGCTTACCTTTGTTACCACTGCTGCCTTGCTGCCATCTTCATCTAGTACTACCATCATCATACGTGCTTCCATCTTTATCCATTGCTGCCATCTTCCTTGTTACTACCATTGCCATCTTCATCTATTGTTGTTGCTGCCATCACTTCTTGTTACTGTCTTAACCTGCAATCTTAGGGTAGCCATCTAACCCTAGATTGCTGCCTTCATTACCATCTTTACCCCTATTACTGCCACTAACAGTAGTCATCTATTGTAGCCATCTAACCCTAGATTGCTGTTGTTGCCACCTCCTCCATTCCTGCTATTGTTGCCAACACCTCATGCCCTTGACTCGTCAAAAGAAGAAAGATTTAAACATTATAGATCTTTAATCTTATGCGATGGCCTCAGATGATGCACTTGACGTGAAGCTTGAAGCATTCGAGGCCCACATAGAGGACAAGTTATGAGCATTCTTCGAAGAATTTATATTGGGCTGCTTAGAGAGCCCAAAAAGATCTCAGCATGAAGAAAATTTAGATCGCAAGGAGAACCAATCCGAGAAGGGTGATCAAGTGCAGGAATCCGTATACCCATACATAAGGGTAGACTTCCCCAAATAGGAAGATGGAGACCCAATGAGATGGATCTTGTGTGCTGAAAGATACTTCCGCTTCCACAAAACTCCTGAAGTATTTATGGTCAACATCATCATTATACACCTTGAGGGAGACACAATCCAGTGGTATAATTGGTTTGAGTATACACATAATGTTCCTACATGGAGGCAATTCAAAAGTAGAATGTTGATCTACTTTAGACCATCAGAGTACGAGAATGTAGATGGCCAACTCATGAAGATTCGTCAAACCTCGACCGTGCAAGAATATCAAACTCGTGTTTGAATATCTCTTGAATCAAACTCATGATTGGTCTAAAAAATAGCTGCTAGGAATGTTTATCGAAGGACTTAAGATAGAGATCAAATGTGAAGTCAAGGCTCATCAACTGTATACACCATGATGGCTGCCATCTCCTTCGCCTACATCCAAGAAGAAAAGCTAAACCTCCATGCTTGAAGGACCAAGATCATGAATAGACCAACAATCATCAAGCCTTCAGCCTCCCAACTGAACCCCTCAGCACAAGAGACTTACTTGAGAAGTACTTCGAGAGAGATCGGCTAAAGGGTTATGTTGGCACTATCATGAACTGTAGAGTAGATATCACCATTGCAAAAAAGGAAGGCTTTTGTTGATTGAATCAATTAAGGATCTAGATCCTAAGGACATAGATCCCGAACTTGAGGAGGAAGATGTGGAGGAAGAACCATAGCTAAACATCAGCACTATTCATGCCCTAGCTGGATATGCCAATCCGCAAACTATGAAGATCGATGAATTCCTCAAACACTAGCCGATTGTTGAATCTCGAATTTTGATGATGAAATCAATTGATAAAGTTATGGTCTAATCCTTGTTCAAGAAAGTGATGCAGAGCAATCTTTGATCATAAAAAGGCAAAATGATTGAAGTAGGAAATCAAACATAGGGCTGGAGTTAAAGAATGGGCATCGGGTTAGAAATTGGACATTGGGTCAAGATCAGATGTTGTGGGAGTCAATATGCTGATGGATCAAGTAATATGCCGAAGGAGAGCATGATACGTCGAGGGTTCAGATGAACAAATGATATGCCGGACAACATGATTAACACTTCGTAATAATTTGACTAGATCAAAGTAGTTTAGAGTTCTAATTGAGTTGGCTTTGTATGTAGTATAACCAACTCAATTAACTATTAAGCCTTAATTGGGTCTGATTTAGATTTATTAGAAAGGTCATATCAGTAACCCAAGGCTAAATAAGATATAGTTTTTGAAGACACGATCTCCAAGATAACACAATCTTCAAGAGTGTGTTAGGCGATGGTACTGCCTAGACTAGGTAGTAGTACCATCCTGACACAATTTACTAGATTGTGTCAAGCAGTGGTATCGTCCAAGTTGGCATTACTACCTCTAAAATGCAGTCTCCAAGGGGAGAAGCAATCAACACCTCGAAAAATTCCCAAAAATTTAAATTGTCACTCCACTTCTAAAACCATTTGGGACCTATAAATATCCCACCATTCTTGCTTGAGAATACAACAATTAAGAGCAAAAAATTGTGAAAATACTATCGTAATACTTTGAGAGCTCCCCCTTATTTCTTGTTATATAGTTTCTATTTAAGGGAGAGCTTAGAGATTTGTAAAGGTTATCTCCTGAACCTGCAAAAGGAGAATAAAGCTGTAAGAGAGTAGTTGATCTTTAAGAATTTAAGAAATATCAATAGTGGAAGTCAGGGACCTCAACTGGAGTGGAACATAGGTCACAAGACTGAACCACTATAAAACTGGTTTGCTTCCCCTTCTTTGATGCTTATCTTCATTGCTTTCTTATTTAATTGTTACTACCTTTGCTTGCACTCTTACAAATATCTCTACGCTTATATGTATTTTTGACATAGATTTTATTGAGCAAATACTCAAATCAATGTAAATTTTTCATAAGCACTAATTCACCCTAACCCCCCCCTTAGTACTGCTTTGATCCTAACAATTGGTATCAGAGCCACATTTCTCTCTATTTGGCTTAACACTTAAGAAAAATAACTTTTGTTGGCAATTAAGAGAGATTTTCTATCAATGGTCCTCTTATATTTAATGAAATGGATTACACTTATTGAAAAACTCGAATGAGAATTTTTCTACTTTCTATAGATTTTGAATTATGGTATATTATTGAAAGTAGTTTTGAAAAGTCTTCTATACTGATGAACAAATGGAATGATTTAGAAAAAAAGACTTTGAATGCTAAAGCGATGAATGCTTTATTTTGTGCTTTTGATAAAAATAAATTTAATTGAGTTTCTATATGTGAAACTACGCACGAGATTTGGCATACACTCGAAGTCACACACGAAGGCACTAGTCGTCAAAGAGTTAAAAATTAATCTTTTGGTGTATAGCTATGAGTTGTTTCGCATGAAACCAGTGAGACCATTGGAGACATGTACACCCGTTTTACGGATGTCGTAATTGGTCTAAAAGAACTTGGTAAAATTTTTTCTAATTTTAAACTTTTAATAAAATATTAAGATCCCTTCTAAAAAGTTGGGATCCTAAATTAACAACAATACAAGAAGCAAATGACTTAAATAATTTTTCACTTGAAGAACTAATTAGGTCTTTGATGACCTACAAAATGACATGTATAATAAATGATGAACTCGAAAATAATCTTTCTAAGAACATGAAGGACATGACACCTAGAACCTAGGAAGACCACTTGAGAGAAAACTCAAGTGACGATGATGATGAGGACTTAACACTTTTTACAAGAAAATTTAAGAAATTCTTAAAAATGACCAAAACAATACAAGATGTTTTGAATAAAAGTGAACTAAGAAAGAACTCAATAATATGTTACGAATGAAAGAAGCCGGGACACTTCAAAAATGAATGTCCCTGAGTGAAGAAGAAACCAAAGAAGAGATCATGGTGGTGAGTTTCGAAATCATGATTTTCAAACTTTTTGTGAGTAAAATGGGTATAACCATAATTTCTCTACTCCTAAAAATTAAGAACAAATTGAGTAGTGGAAAGAAAAAATAGGAGTTGACAAGAAATGATTAGAATCATGTTAAATGAACATAGCCTACCCAAATATTTTTAGGCCGAAGCCGTTAACATGACATACTATGTTATGAACAGGGTTCTCATAAAATCATTATTTTTTAAAACTCCCTTTGAATTATAGAATTTAAAAAACCTAATATTTTATTTTTCAAAGTGTTTGGTTGTAAATATTTTATTTTAAATGAAAAAGATGTCTTAGGAAAGTTCAATGCAAAATTCGATAAGGCATATTTCATGGTTATTCCTTAATTTCATGTGTCTTTAATAAAATAACTTTAGTAATTCAGGAATCCATCTATATTATTTTTAGTGAGATTCCTGAATTGAAGAAATTGATTTTAATGATGATTTTGATTTTGATAATTTAAATTTAAATAATAAATCTCCTCTCCAAAAGAACTTGAATGCATTTACTTTCAAGAAATCCTTATCCAAGGAATGGAAGTATATAGATACTCATCCTAAGGAGCTAATAATAGGAGATACATAAAAAGGTGTTCAAACTCATTTATCATTTAAAACTTTTTGTACTAATACCATATTTTTATCTCAAATTGAACCAAAATGTATCAAATAAGCCCTAAAATGGTTCTTAGGTTATTGCAATACATGAAAAGTTAAACCAATTTGAGAGAAATGAGGTATAGGAGTGTGTTCCTAGTCCTAGTGACTATTCAATGATTAGTACTAAATGGGTCTTTAGAAACAAATAAGATGAAAATGATATCGTAGTTAGAAATAAGGTTAGATTAGTGGCCAAAGGTTCCAACTAGAAGAAGAGATCGATTATGAAGAGACCTTCACTCTTGTGGCTAGACTTACCTCTTTTAAGAATTTTAAATTATTTCAAATGGATGTCAAAAGTGATTTTCTTAATGGTTTCATTTTTGAAAAAGTTTATATTGAACAATCCCCTGGTTTTGAAAATAGTCGTTTTCTAACTCATGTTTTCAAAATATCTAAGGCTTTTTATGGGTTTAAAGAAACCCCTAGGACTTGGTGCAAATAATTTTTTGTAAGGCAAGGTTGATACCATATTATTTTTTAAGCATTTTGAAAAAGATTTTCTTATTATTTAAATTTATGTTGATGATATTATTTTTGGCTCAATAAATGAATACTTATGTGAATATTTTATCAAAAGTATGAGCCAAGAATTTAAAATGACCCTAATGGCTGAAGTAACTTTTTTCTTAAGATTATAAATAAAATAATTAAATGATGGTATTATTAGTTAAACCAAGTATACATTAGATTTGTTAAATTGATTTAATATGGATAGTGCTAAAGCTATAAATATACCTATGAGTACCTCTACAAAATTGGATTTAGACAGTAAAGGTGAAGACTTTGATCAAAAAACTTATAGAGGAATGATAGATAGTTTGCTATATCTAATTGCAACTCAACCAGATATTATATTTAGTGTTACCCTATGTGCCTGATTTAAGTCCAATCCTAATTAATCTCATTACAAAGCTGTTAAAAGAATATTTAGATACTTGAAAGAAACTCAAAATCTAGGATTATGATATCTGAAATATAAAAATTTTGATTTAATTGCTTATGGTGATGCCGACTTTGGAAAATGTAAGATAGATAGAAAAGTGTATCCTTTACTTGTCAATTTCTAGATCATGCACTAGTCTCTTGGTCTTCCAATAAGCAAAACACTATCACATTATCTACAGCTGAAGCTGAATATATTACAGTAAGTGCATGTTGTGTACAAATAATATGGATGAAAAATATTTTATAAGATTATGGACTTTATTTTAAAGATATCCCTATAAAATGTGACAACACAAGTGCAATATGCTTATCAAAAAATCCTATTCAACACGAACTAAGCATATTGATATTAGGCTTCATTTTATGAGAGATCATGTCAATAACCATGATATATCTTTAGAATTTATTGATACAAAATATCAATTAACTGATATTTAAAAAAATCATTGAATGAAAAACAATTTAATTTTATTAGGAGCAAGATAAGCATGTTGAATCTACCAAATGCATAAACTCTTCATATATATGTTTTGATCATTATCTTGGTTTCTCGATTTCAATGATTTAAATTTTTTTTCTTTTGAATCAAGATCATTTCTTATGATTTCTCTTCTTGATATTTATGAAAAGTAAAATTTATCGAAATGATTCATATTTTTTTATATCATGATAAATTTTTACATCATTGAATCCTTCCCTTCTCTATCTTTTTAACAATTACAAAGGGGGAGAAAAACTTAAAAACTTGCACATCCTAAAAGAAGACAAAACTTGCACATTATACTTTTCACCTTTTTAACAAAGGGAGAGAAGTTATGACGATTTAATCATACATGTATGATATACTTTAAGGGAAAAAAGTTATGATGGTAATTTAAAACTTGAATTGTCCTTGATACGATGTAATTTGATGATTTAAAGTTATGCATGAAATACTTATGATTTTATGATGTATGCAATGATATTTTAACTATGATTCAGATTGTTTCGACTTAAATCCAAAGATTATCACTCTTTTTGAATTTGAGTTTTCTTTATTACAAAATAGCATATAGAAAGGGGGAGTTTAGTTTGTTAGGATCAATTAGCAATAGGATGGGGGAGGGGTGGGAGGGTGTGGTAAATTAGTACAAGTGTAAAATCATATTTTAAAGAAAACTTTTCGATTAAGTAAAATCTAAATCAGAAGCATTTCTTAGACTTGAAGGCGAACGAGTAATCAATTTAAAACACATTCAGAAAATGATGCTCTTGCTTTTCAAATTAAGAACAATTGATAATAAATAAGACAAGTAAAGAGCACTTACAATTTTATAGTGGTTCGGCCTCAATCTTGGCCTACGTCTATTTCCGAGTCCTCTTCGTCGAGGCCCACCGATGTCCATTACTGATTTTCTTTTGGTAAAGACCAAACCCGTACAAACTTTCAACTTACAAGAGAGACTCTTTACAAGAATTACAACACTTAGCTCACTCCCTTCCTATTTTCTTTTTCTTACACACTTCTAGCACACACTTTTTTTCATAAATTTTTGCCCAATAACTTGTGTGAATTCTTATGCTAAATGCAAGAAAACTTGGGGAATTTATAGACCCTAATTGGCTTCAAAAAAATGAAGCTAAAATTCAAACACATTCGGAAAAACTAGGTACAAGCGGTACAACCGCCAGTGCCAGCGAGTTGGCACCAAAAGTAGTTTGGAATACTAGGCGGTAGCGATACAACCACTGACCTGGGTAGTATAATTGCCGACCTAGGTAGGACAACCATTGTCCACCGATGGTACAATCGTCGGGAATCTTGGAAAAGTTATTCCCTTCACTTTTCCAATCCCGAATTATATCTTATGTTGACCAATTGTTAGGTTAACTAATTGAGCTCGACTTGAGCTCAATCTAACCCCTTTGTGGACTCAATTGTTTTACATTAAGTTGATTTGGATTCCTTCCAAATCAAACTCAGTTACAACTCAAACCCTATCTATGACTCACTGATTATAACCATAAGGACCATCAAGTGAAATAATGACCTAACTCCCATCAATCCGGCAGCCTCCGACATTCTTACGGCAAGTCTTACGTTCTTCCTTTAGTGATATCTCAGTGTGTTCCAAGCAAGCTTCCTGATTCCTTCGGCGAACTCCTAGCGAACTCCCAGCGAGCTCCCACTGCATCGTTCGAACCTTGGCCTGATGCCCAAACTTGATTCTGGCCCAACATATAGTTGTACCTCAATTCTTCCATCGTAGTTAGACCTACAATACTTTTGCTAACACACAGGTTAGATTAAACACTCATAAATTAATTTTATTATCAAAATTTGAGATTCAACAATCTCTCCCTTTTTGATGATGACAATCAATTGTTGACGGGAGTTAATCTTAACTCCCACTATTTCCATGCCATTGTTCAAATAGAATAAACTTAAATTCAAGAGAACCAAACACTCTTGAATTCAATTATCATGATATGATATTTCAATAATATTCATTCATAGATGCAACATCAGTTTCAAATATCAACTCATAAAAAATTTTCAAAGTATATAACATCAATTTCAAATATCAAATCATCAACTCATGAATTTCAAAGTATATAACATCAATTTCAAATATTATGCATCAATCATACTTAAAAATCTCCCCTTAAGTCATTAATCATTTCTTCTCTTTATTTATCAACGAACAATAGAAATGCCTATGTAAAAATTTACATGTATCATCAATATCATTTCTCCCCTTTTGTCATCAACAAAAAGGTGAAATGTAGAACTAATAATTTAAAGCCAAATGTGTCATTGCTCCCCCTTAGTAAAATAGGATATGAGCCATAAAATATTTCCTCTTCTTTGTGAGTAAAGAAGAAAAGGAAACAAGGGAGGAGGGTGAAAACATATATCATTAAGAAGATATTTCAATTTTATAGAAATAAATTTTAAAAAGAATATTTTGAAAATGAGCTAAAAAATCTAAGAAATCTAGCAAGATTAAAAAATTTAAGAGCTACTCATGCATTTAAAATCATCTCATGTAAATTTCAAGCAAACATAGCAAATAAATCCAAAAAATAGCAAATCATCATCTTCATGAAAATTTTCTTTCCTTTTTGTAAATAAGAAAACAAGAAAGGGGATTTGAAAAACATCATCATAAAAATAGATCTTAATCTAGTAAATTTCAAAATCAAAAGTTAGGAGTTATTCACGTGATTTTATACATTTTAAATAAAAATAGTAAATAAAACAAATAATGCATTCTCATGGTTTAGCATTCCTAGCTCTCTTTTAATAAAATCAAATTGCTCTTGATTTAATTATTTTATAAAATTATCTGCTAATTGATGCTTAGTATCAATAAATTCCAATGAAATATCTTGACTATTCACATGATCCCTAATATAATGATGTTTAATGTCAATGTGCTTAGTTCTTGAGTGTTGAATGAGATTTTTGGTCAAGTATATGACACTTATGTTGTTACATTTAATAGGAATATTTTTCAATTGAATTCCATAATCTTCTAAGGTGTTTTTCATCTAAATAACTTGGGCACAACATGCACTAGCTATAATATATTCAATTTCAGTATTAGATAAAGCAACCGAATTCTAAAAATTGACATGTTCTGGTAATACTTTTTTTTATCTATTCTACAACCACCAAAATCGACATCCGCATAAGCAAGTAAATCAAAATTTTTATATTTTGGATACTATAATCCTAAGTTAGAAGTTTCTTTTAAATATCTAAATATTCTTTTAACTGCTTTAAGGTGATAAAACTTAGGATTGGATTGAAATCTTGCATATAATCCAACACTAGATATGATATCCAGTTTAGTAGCAGCTAAGTATAACAAACTCCCTATCATTCCTATATAAGTTTTTTTATCAAGATTTTCTCTTTTATTGTCTAAGTCTGACTTTGTAGATGTGCTCATGGGAGTATTTATAGCTTTAGCATTTTCTATACTAAAACATTTTAACAAGTCTAAGGTGTATTAAGTTTAACTAATAAATATACCATTATTTAATTATTTTATTTGTAATCCTAAATTCTTGACTCATACTTTTGGTAAAGGATTCACATAAGGATTCATTTGTTGAACCAAAAATGATATCATCAACATAAATTTGAATAACAAGAAAATTATTTTTAAAATACTTAAAAAATAATATGGTATCAACCTTGTCTTTCAAAAAATTATTTGAAATAAGAAAAGAACTAAGTCTTTCATACCAAGCCCGATGGGCTTATTTTAATCCATAAAGAGCTTTAGAAAGTTTAAAAATATAATTAAGAAGATGACTATTTTTAAAATCAGGGGGTTGTTCAATATATACTTCTTCGGAAATGAAACCATTAAGAAAAATACTTTTAACATTCATTTGAAATAACTTAAAATCTTTAAAAGATGTAAAGGCAATGAGCATCCTTATACCTTCAAGTCTAGCCATAGGAGCGAATGTTTCTTCATAATTAATTCATTCTTCTTGGTTAAAACTTGTGGCTCTAATCTAGCCTTGTTTCTTACCAAGATACTATTTTCATATTGTTTCTAAAGACATATTTAGTACCAATCACTAAACGGTCAATAGATCTAGGAATAAGGTTTTATACCTCATTTCTCTCAAATTGATTTAACACTTCATACATTGCAATAATCCAAGAGTCATCTCTTAGGGCTTTATCAATATATTTTGGTTCAACTTGAGAAAAACATATGGCATTAGCACAAAAATTTTTAAAAGAAGAACGAGTTTAAACACCTCTTGATATATCTCCTATTATAAGCTCCTTAGGATGAGCATTTATATACTTACATTCCCTGGTTAAGGATTTGGAAGTAGCTTCATCTAAGATACTTTTAGGAGAGTTATCATTTAAATTCAAAGTGCCAAAATTAAATTCATCATCAAAATTATTTTTCTTAAGTTCAAAAATTTCATTGGAAATAAAATGAATAGATTCTTTAATTACTAAAGTTCTTTTATTGAATACATGATAAGCTTTTGAAATAGAATAATAACCTAGATAAATTCATTCATCGGATTTTGCATCAAATTTTCCTAAGGCATCATTTTCATTCAAAATAAAATATTTGTAACCAAATATTTTAAAATAAGAAATATTGGGTTTTCACCATTCTACAATTCATATGGAGTTTTAGTGAGTAATGGTCTTACAAGAATCCTATTTAACACATAGCATGCCATATTAACAGCTTCAGTCCAAAAATATTTGGGTAGGCTATGTTCATTTAATATGGTTCTAGCCATTTATTGTAAACTCCTATTTTTTCTTTCTACTACTCCATTTTATTATAGATTTCTTATAATAAAAAATTATGGATATACCCATTTGATTCACAAAAATTTTGAAAGTCATTGTTTTGAAATTCACCACCTTGATCACTAAGTATTGATGAAATCATAAATTTTTTTCATTTTAAATAATTTTATAAAATATTTAAATGTATCATTTTTGTGTATCAAGAAATAAGTCTAAGTATATCTACTATAATCATCTACTATAACGAATGCATATTTGCTTCCACCTAAACTTATAATATCAATTAGTCCAAATAAATCCATATGAATCAATTGAAGTGGCCTACATATGCTTATTTGATTTTTTTGCTTGAAGTTACTCTTTATTTGTTTTCCAAATTGACAAGTATCATATACTTTATCTTTGATAAATTTTAGGCTAGGTAATCCTCTTACTAAATCTGTAGTTGAAATTTGGTTTAGAAGTTTCATGCTAACATGACCTAGTCTTCTTATGCCAAATCCAAGCATCATCATTAAAGACCAAAAAGCAAGTTTCATCACAAAACTTTTCAATATCTATAGTATATATATTGTTATTTCTTAAGATAATCAAAGATTTATTTTTGTGTGACAATTCAATTATGTATACATTAGGTTAAAATTTAACCACATAACCTTTATCACATAATTGGTTAATGCTAAGCAAATTATGTTTGAAGCCATCAACTAACAACACATCTTCAATAAAAATGTTTGATGTTTACCTATAGTTTCTTTCCAATGATTTTACCCATGTTGTTATCTCTAAAGGTGACAACTTATTCACTTAAAGCTAGTGAACTTAGAAAAATAAGTTAGATCTTCGGTCATGTGCCTTGAGCATCCACTATCAAGGTACCATTTGGTGCTCCTATCTTTAGTTTGGAGACAAACTTATAAGAAAGATGGTTTTAATTTGGGTACACATTTTACATTAGGTCCTTCATGAAAAACTTTATCTTTCTTTTCTAATGATTTTTTATTGTTTGTAGTTCCTTTGGGAACCAAACTAATTTATAAGGACTATAATTTCTAAATAAATATTTATTAACTTTATGTCATAATTTTTTACAAAAATTATATCTAACTTTTGATGGTAAATATAAGATTGGCCCCTTAAAAAAATGATTAGATTTTGTTGAATGTTACCAATAAAGCCTATACCCTTTCTTCTATTAGCATGACCCTTATTAGCAAGGATCATATTAAAGGATTTATTCATAATTTTTAAAATTTTCTAACGTTTGTTTAAGCATGATAATTTCCTTTTTAACATTATCTAGCATTTCAAATTTAGAGCAAAGATTGTATAATGGTAAAGTATTATGCATTTGATCAAATCTACTAACTAAAGAATCATGTTCCTTTTTAAGTGACCTATAAGATTTACTAATTTTTCTAAATTTATTAAACAATTCATGTAATATATTTAATAATTCAGAAAAAAATAATACTTGAACATTCACTATCCATTAGAGCATAGTTGGCTACTTCTTCTTTGGAGTGGTCTTCTTCATCCGATGAGCTTGAGTTATCCCAAGTTGCCAAAAAAGAGCCTTCTTCTTGTGGGATGCCTTCTTTAATTGAGGACATTCACTTTTGAAATGTCCAGACTTCTTATATTTAAAGTATATGATGTTGTCCCATTTTGGTTCATTTTTATTTTTATGATTTTTATTTTTTTATAATTTTTTTAATTTTTTTAGAGAATAGTATAATGTTATGGTCCTCATCACTCGAGGTTTCACTCGATGAATCATCTATAGTTCTTAGTGCTACATCCTTCTTGATCTTTGAAGGGATTTATCAAGCTTGTCATGAGCTTTACAGTTTAATTCATATATCATAAGAGATCTAATTAGTTCTTCAAGAGGTAAGTTATTAAGATCTTTGACCTTTTGTATGGTAGTTATTTTAGGATCTTAATTTTTGGGAAGAGATCTTAATATTTTACTAACAAGTTCAAAATTAGAAAAATATATACCAAGAGCCTTAAGACCATTGATAATATTCGTGAAATAGGTGTACATGTCTCCAATAGACTCACTTAGTTTCATTTGAAACAATTCATAACTATGATCTAAAATGTTAATTTTGGACTCTTTAACATGACTAATGCCTTCATGTGTGATTTCAAAAATATGCAAAATTTTATACGCAGTTTAAAAAATTTCAACCCAATTAAATTCATTCTAAGTGCATAAAAAAGGCATTCATATCCTTTGCATTTAATAAAAAATTCTTCCTTTCTAAGTCATTCATTTCATTCTTGGAAGATTTTTCAAAGTTATTTTTAATAATGTGCCATAAATCAAAATCCATAGAAATAAAAAAATATATATCCTTATTTTTCAATACATATAATCTGTCCCATTGAACATGGGAGGACGTGGAATATAATGTCTCTCATTCATAATAAACAAAGCAATTTACTCAAGTGAGTATTAATCCAATAAGTAAAACCTTGCTCTAATACAAATTGTTAGGATCAATTGGCACTAAGAGTGGTTGGAGGGGGGAGAGAGAGAGGATTAGTGCAAGTTTAAAATCATGCTTTAAATAAAACTTTTCATTTAAGTAAAACCAGAATCGAAAGCATTTCTTGGACTTGAAGGCGAATGAGTAAATGATTTAAAACACAGTTGAAAGATGATGCCCTTGCCTTTCTAATTAAGGATAATTAAAAATAGTAAATAAGATAAGTAAAGAGCACTCACAATTTTATAGTGGTTCGGTCCCAATCTTGGCCTACATCTACTTTCGAGTCCTCCTCGTTGAAGTTCACCAGTGTCCGCTACTGATCTTCTTTAGGTGAAGACCAAACCCTTATAAACTTTCAACTTACAAGGGAAACTCTTAACAAGAATTACAATACATAGCTTACTCCAACGACGCCATCGTTGAAAGTAGCCTAGAGTACCGGGCGGCGATGGTACAACTACAGATCTGGGTGGTACAATCACCGCCCACCGACGGTACAACCGTCGGGAATTCCGAAAAAGTGTTTCCCTTCACTTTTCCAATCCTGACTTATATCTTTTGTTGACCAATTCTTAGGTCAACTAATTGAGTTTGACTTGAGCTCAATCTAACCCCTTTGTGGACCCGGTTGCCTCATATTTAATTGATTTGGATTTCTTCTAAATTAAACTCAATTAGAACTTAATCAATAACTACGACTCACTGATTATAACCATAAGGACAATTAAGCTAAATAATAACTTAACTCCTACCAATTCAATAGCCTTTGACAGCCTCCAACATTGCAGAGAGTCTTACGATCTTTCTCCGGTGATCTCTCAACATGTTCTAAGCGAGCTTCATGATTCCGTTGGCGAACTCCCAACGAGCTCCCACTACATCGTCTGAACCTTGGTCTGATGCCCAAACTTGATTATGGTTCAACATCTAGTTGTAACTTAATTCCTCCATCGTAGTTACACTTGCAATACTTCCTCTAACACATAAGTTAGATTAAACATTCATCAATTGATTTAATCATCAAAATCTGATATTTAACATAGTTAAACTCGATTATCAATTGGTTGTCATTATCAAAAAGGGAGAGATTATTGAATCTTGAATTTTGATGATGATATTATTTGATAAAGTTATGATCTAACTTTGTTCATGAAAGTGATGCGGGACAATCTTCGATCATGAAAAGGCAAAATGATTGAAGTAGAAAATCAAACGTTGGCCCATAATCAAAGAACGAGCATTAGGCCGGAAATCAGATATTGCGTTAAGATCGGATGTTGCAGGAGTAAACATGTCAATGGATTGAGTAATATATCAAAGGAGAGCATTATGCAGAGGGTTCGGATAAACAAATGACATGCCGGATAACATGATTAACACTTCATAATAATTTGTCTAAATTAAAGTAATTTAGAGTTTTAATTGAGTTCGCTTTGAATGTAGCATAACTAACTCAACTAAGAGGCTATTAGGCCTTAATTAGGGTTGATTTGGACTTATTAGAAAAGGTCATTTCAGTAACTCAAGACTAGATAAGACACGATCTTCAAAGACACGATCTTCAAGATGACATAGTCTTCGAAAGCGTGTTAGGCGGTGCTACCACCTAGACATATTCTCCTAGATTGTCAAGCAGTGGTACCGCCTAGGTTGGCGGTACTATTGCCATAACACAGTCTCCAAGGAGAGAAGTTGTTAACACCTCAAAAAATCATCAAAAATTTGAATTGTGGCTCCACTCTTCACTTAATGAAGGAAGATCAATAGTAGAAGCCGACGACCATAACAGAGGAGGAATCAAGAGTGGCCATAGGTCACGAGATAGAACCACTATAAAACTGGTTTGCTTCCTCTTCTTTGTTGTTTATCTTCATTGCTTTCTTATTTAACTATTTATAACCCTTGTTTACACTCTTACAAACATCTCTACGCTTAAACACATTTCTAATATGGGTTTTATTGAGGGAATACTCAAATCGACATAAATTTTTTATAATCACTAATTCACCCCCACCATTTAGTGCCACTTTAATCCTATCAATTGGTATCAGAGCCACATTTTTCTCTATTTGGCTTAAAACCCAAGAGAGATAGTTTTTATTAGCAATTGAGAGAGACTTTCTATCACTCATCCTCCCATGTTCAATGGGACAGATTACACCATATTGGAAAACTTGAATGAGAATTTTCTACTTTTTTTGGATTTCGAATTACGACATATTATTGAAAATGATTTTGCAAAGTCTTTCAAACTGATGAATGAATGGACTGATTCAGAAAAGAAGACTTTCTCTTTGAATGCTAAAGTAATGAATGCTTTATTTTATGCTCTTGATAAAAATAAATTTAATCGGGTTTCTATATACGAAACTATGCATAAAGTCACACACAAAGGCAATAGTTGAGTCAAATTATCAAAAATTAATCTTTTGGTGCATAGCTATGAGTTGTTTAACATAAAACCAAGTGAGACCATTAGAGACATGTACATCTATTTTATGGATGTCATCAATGGTCTAAATGAATTTAGTAAAAGTTTTTCTAATTTTGAACTTGTTAACAAAATATTAAGATCCATTCCAAGAATCTAAATAATTTTTTGCTTGAAGAACTAATCAGGTTTTTGATGACCTACAAAATGACATGTATAGCACATGATGAACTCAAGAACAACCTTTCTAAGAACAGTAAGGACATGACACTTAAAACCAAGGAAGACCACTTGGGAGAAAACTCAATTGATGATGATGATGATGAGGACTTGGCACTTCTTATAAGAAAATTTAAGAAATTTTTCAAAACAACTAAAATAAAATAAGATGCTAAGAACAAAAGTGAATTAAAAAAGGACTCAATAATATATTACAAATTCAAGAAGCTGGGACACTTCAAAAATAAATATCCTCGAGTGAAGAAGAAAAAAACCAAAGAAGAAGAAGGCGTTCAAAGCTACTTGGGACTACTCAAGCTCATCCTAAGATGAGTAGCCAACTAACAAGGAAGAAGTTACAAATTACGCTTTAATGACATATGGTAATGAGGTAAGTAACCCAAACGAGTCTTTAATATATTTAATGACTTGTTTGATGATTTTAAATTAGTTAGTAAAAAGTATAAATTATTTTAAAAGGATCATATTTCACTTGCTAGTGAATTTAAAAATTTTAAAAAGGAGTATGATGAATATAAGATAGCTCCTTGCACTAAGTGCGAAGAATTAGATACACATAAGAAAGAAACTATTTCATTCAAGAAATATTTGAATATTTTAAAATAGGTAACAAATCCTTAAATATGGTCCTTACTAATAAGGGTCATGTTCATAGAAAAGAACGAATTAGTTTTATGAGTAACACTGAACAAAAGCCAACTATATTTGTTAAATGGCCTGCATTATATATTTCACCTAGAAATAAATGTAATATTTGTGATAGAATTGGACTTTAAATTTATGATTTTAATTTGATTTTATGATGATTTTAATTTTGGTACTTTAAATTTGAATGATAAATCTCTTCTCCAAAACAACATGAATGCATATACTTCTAAGGAATCCTTATCCAAGGAATAAAAGTATATATATGCTCATCCTAAGGAGCTAATGATAGGAGATATATCAAAAGGTGTTCAAACTCATTTGTCATATAAAATTTTTTGTGCTAACATCACATTTTTATCTCAAATTGAACCAAAAAGCATTAAGAAAGCCCTAAAAGATGATTCTTGAGTTATTACAATGCATAAAGAGTTAAATCAATTTGAGAGAAATGAGATAAGAACTTGCTCTTAGTCCTAGTGATTGTTTAGTAATTGATACAAAATTGATCTTTAGAAATAAACAAGGTGAAAATGGTATCATAGTTAGAAATAAGGCTAGATTAGTGGCCAAGGCTTTCAAATAAGAAGAAGAGATTGATTATGAATAAACCTTCGCTCCTGTCGCTAGACTTGAAGCCATAAGGATGCTCCTTGCCTTTACTTCTTTTAAGAATTTTAAGTTATTTCAAATAGATGTCGAAAGTGATTTTCTTAATGGTTTTATTTTCGAAGAAGTTTATGTTGAATAACACTTTGGTTTTGAAAATGGTCTTTTTTCATAATCATATTTTCAAATTATCTAAGGCTCTTTATGGGTTGAAACAAGCCCCTAGAGCTGACTTAGCTCTTTTCTTATTTTAATTTTATTTTAAAGACAAGGTTGATACCACATTATTTGTTAAGCATTTTGAAAAAGTTTTTCTTGTTATTCAAATTTATGTTAATGATATTATTTTCGGTTCAATAAATGAATTCTTATGTGAATCTTTTGTCATAAGTATGAGCCAAGAATTTGAAATGAGCCTATAGGTGAATTAAATTTTTTTTAAGATTACGAATAAAATAAGTAAATTATGGTATCTTTATTAGTCAAACCAAGTATACATTAGATTTATTAAAATAATTTAATATGGATAGTGCTAAAGCTATAAATTCACCTATGAGCACCTTTACAAAATTGGATTAGATAATGAAGGTGAAGACTTTGATAAAAAATAGTTATAGATAAATATTTGATAGTTTGCTATATCTAACTGAAACTAGACTAGATATTATATTTAGTGTTGCTTAATGTGTAAGATTTCAGTCCAATCCTAGAAAATCTCATTATAAAGCAATTAAAAGAATATTTAGATACTTGAAAGGAACTCCAAATCTAGGATTATGGTATCCGAAATCTAAAAATTTTAATTTAATTACTTATGCTGATGTTGATTTTGGAGGATGAAGGATAGATAGAAAAAGTGCGTATGGTACCTATCAATTTCTAGGTCATGCGTTAGTCTCTTGGTCTTTCAAGAAGCAAAAGACTATCGTATTATTCACAACTGAAGCTGAATATGTTGTAGCATATGTATGTTATGTATAAATAATATAAAAAAAATACTTTACAAGATTATGAACTTTATTTTAAAGACATCCCTATAAAGTGTGACAACACGAGAGCAATGTGCTTATCAAAATCTCCTATTCAACATTCATGAACAAAGCATATTGATTTTAGGTAATATTTTATTAGAGATCACGTCAATAACCATGATATATCTTTAGAATTTATTGATATAGAACATCAATTAGCTGATATCTTTACAAAGCCATTGAATGAAGAACAATTTGATTTTATTAGTTGAGAGATCGGTATGTTGAATCTACCAAATGCATGAACTCTTTACATATATGTTTTGATTATTATCTTGATTTCTTGATTTCAATGACAAGTTTTTTTTTTTAAATCAAGATCATTTCTTATAATTTCTCTTCCTGATATTTACAAAAAGTAAAATTTGTCGAAATGATTCATGTTTTTCATGTAATGACAAATTTTTAAATCATTGAATCCTTCCCTTCTCCGTCCTTTTGACAATTACAAAGGGAGAGAAATTATGATGATTTATGATGTACTTTAAGGGTAAAAAAGTTATGATGATAATTTAAAACTAGAATCATGCATGATATGATGTAATTTGATGATTTAAAATTATGCATGAAATACTTATGATTTTATGATGCATGCAAAGATATTTCAACTATGATTTAGATTGTTTTGACTTAAATTCAAAGCTAATCATTCTTTTTGAATTTAAGTTTTTTTATTATAATATGACATATAGATAGGGGAAGTTTAGTTAAACTCCATCATCAATTGGTTATTATCATAAAAAAGTAGGAGATTGTTGAATCTCAGATTTTGATGATAAAATCATTTGATAAAGTTATGATCTAATCTGCATTCAAGAAAGTGATGTAGGACAATCTTCAATTAACACAAAACAATTGAAGTAGGAAATCAAACGTCATGTCAGATTCAAAGAATAGGCACCGAGCCAAAAATCGAATATTGCGTCAAGATCAGATATTGCGGGAGTCAACATGCTAATGGATCGAGCAATATATCAAAGGAGAACATGATGTGTCGAGGGTTCAGATGAACAAATGACATACCAGACAACACGATTAACACTTTGTAATAATTTGTCTAGACCAAAGTTACACTTTGTAGTAATTTGTTTAGACTAAAGTAGTTTAGAGTTCTAATTGAGTTGGTTTTGAATGTAGCATAACCAACTCAATCAACAGGCCATTAGGCCTTAATTGAGGATGATTTAGACTTATTAAAAAGTTCATTCATGTAACCCAAGGTCAGATAAGATACAATCTTCAAAGACGCGATCTCCAAGACGGCACAATCTTTGAAAGTATGTTAGGCTGTGATACTGCCCAGATTGGGCGGTGGTACCACCTAAAATAGTCTCCTAGACTATGTTAAGTGGTGGTACCAATCAGGCTAGCGGTACTACTGCTAGAACATAGTCTTGAATGGCAGAGGCTATCAACACCTCGAGAAATCCTCAAAATTTTGAATTTTGGCTCAACTTCTCAAGCCATTTGGGGCCTATAAATATCTCACACATTCTTACTTGAGAATACAAGAATTAAGAGCAAAAAACTTATGAAAATGTATACCACCACCTAGAACAGTCTCCTAGAGTATGTCAAGCTGTGGTACCAACCAGGCTAGTAGTACTACCACCAAAACACAGTCTCGAAGGGGAGAGGCTATCAACACCTTGAAAAATCCTTAAAAATTTGAATTTTGGCTCCACTTCTAAAGCCGTTTGGGGCCTATAAATACCTCACCCATTGAATTTTGGCTCCACTTCTGAAGCCATTTGGGGCCTATAAATACCTCACCCATTCTTACTTGAGAATGCAAGATTAAGAGCAAAAACCTTATAAAAACACTATTGTAATTCTTTAAGAGCTCCCCCTTATTTCTTCTTGTGTAGTTTTTGTTTAAGGGAGAGCTTAGAGACATGTAAATGTTATCTCCTGAACCTATAAAAGGAGAATAGAGCTGTAAGATGGTAGTTGATCTTCAACCATCGAAGGAAGATCAATAGTGGAAGCCGATAACCTCAACGGAGGAGGAATCGAGAGTGGACATAGGTCACGAGACCAAACCACTATAAAATTAGTTTGTGTTAGGAGCCTCGCTATTGACTGACTGGACTTACATCTAGGTAGTTTTAATTCTAGCTTTCCACCTTTCAATTCTCGAAGCTATTACCATAAGTATTGAGGGAAGAATAGAACTTACTTGCCACAAAGGTTCGAGGAGAGTAGTTCACCTAACCGAACCGTAGATTTCAAAGTATTCTCTCTTTTCTTAATTAGTGTTACTTCTTGTTCCTTTCCAAAGCTCACATTAGCCCTTGCTTGGAAGTATTCTAAGGTCACATAATGTTTTGAATTAAGAAAATATATTCGTTGGACAATTACGGAGGTAGATGAGTCGGGTCCTAGTCGATTGAGTCGAGTCCTTAATATGAATACCTTTACGCTTTGCAGAGATGTAAGGGGCCATTCTAGGATTCCATTTCTTAGTACCATGACGAAAATGAACTTCGGCCTCCATCATCTCTTCTAAATTGATGTTCCAATATCTTCTTGTCATTTTTCCCTACACTTCCTTTCTGTTTTTTCTTTTTTTTTAACAAAGAGACGAGGTACTTTGAAATAAGTATTGAGGGAAGAATAGAACTTACTTGCCACAAAGGTTCGAGGAGAGTAGTTCACCTAACCGAACCGTAGACTTCAAAGTATTCTCTCTTTTCTTAATTAGCGTTACTTCTTGTTCCTTTCCAAAGCTCACATTAGCCCTTGCTTAGAAGTATTCTAAGGTCACATAATGTTTTGAATTAAGAAAATATATTCGTTGGACAGTTGCAGAGGTGGATGAGTTGGGTCCTAGTCGATTGAGTCGAATCCTTAAATTAGACCTTGTTAGCCAACTTAGATCGGGGTTGGCTAGGAGAAGATTTAAGTCAATTGTAATAAAATCAGCCCAAATCTAAGCAGGGTTAGGATTTGACTGAATTGAAATTGGGTTAAAGTCAATTCCATCATGAATGTAATAAACCTTAATCTAGTCACCACCCCCAGTAAAGAAGTGGTTGGCTAGGGTTAGAGAGGAGTCCTTATGGGGATGAGAGTCTCCTAAGCTTCCCCCCCCCCTTAAGGGAGGCTGGCTAGGGGTTGCTTCTTAGAGAAGGGATTGAAGTTGTTGGAAGTAGGAGTTTATTCTTAGACTTGGATTTGGAGTTGTTGGAAGTAGGAGTCTTGAGTAGGAATCTTATTAGGAGTTAGGGTTTAGAAGCTCTATAAATAGCTTTCTAATTAGTCACTTTTCATCATCAAAAGATTAATTATTTTTTAGCCTATATGCAGAAAACTAAGGAGGGATGAATCCCTATAGAGTTTTAAGAAGGCCGATCCCCTATAGAGATCACCCCAAGCTTAGGATCCGCAAAGGTTCTAACACTTGATATCAGAGCAGTATTCTTGGCATCTCGTTTCCCTTCCACAGTCACCCATCATCCTCCCACAGCCACCTAACCAATTCCTATAATTGCTTAAGATTGTCATCAAATTCCGCCTTCATCTCCACTACCGCAGATTATCCTTTGATCTCTCCGTGAATTGTAACAAGTTCTAGTTTCTTACCTTTCTGCTGCTGCAATTTAGTTATTCTTATTCCAAAAAACCCAAGAAAGTTGTTCCTATCTTGCTACATTAACTTTTTATCGTAAAGTTTCCATCTCTACAACGAAAGTTGTACTACAGAATTTTAGCCGCATTATACTACATATTTGATCTTGCTACTATGATTTTTCTGTCCAATCTTTTACAACAGCTTTGGCACTCTTTAACAACATATTTGCATTTAGTTTCATTGAAAAATTGTTACTATAAAATATTGATCTTTTATGCCTAAACTATTTCACTTTAGACGAAAAAATCTATCATAGTACCTTCCTATAATCTTTGATCTTGCCAAATTTTTGCTGCTATTTTCTTCCATAAAATTTTTGACGGTATTACCTCTCCCTTACTAGTAGATTCCCCTTGATTTTTACTTGAATCTTTGTTTTGAATTGCTAGGAAAAATTGCATCTATACTGCTAAAATTTTTTCGATGAAAAATTTTTGTTGTTGTACCTTTTGTCATTTTTCTTTTCACAACCCACCAAAATCCTACCAATCTTACTGCCACCAACGATGTCATCTTTAGAGAACCTCTCTAGCCTTAATATATAGTCATCATAACCTATTTTTAGAATCCATAGGCAACCCAAATCACAGCTAAAATCGCTACCCAAATAGTGGTCTTCCGTAGCCATCGAACCTTCTAGTGATCCTTATCTTTCGCAGCCATCGAACCTTGCCAAACTAGTTGCTGCCCCCAATAGAAACCATAAACCTTCTTTCTTAATCTCAAACCACTATCACAAAAATCCTTTGTAGCATCCATAGCACCCTCAAATAATAGCACCGATAGCAATCTAAACCGTAAGCTATCAACCCTAAACCACAACTTTGATCCATCACCCTTTTGGCCACCAATCCCTACCAAACCGGTTGCTGCCATCAATAGCAACCCTAAGCTACCCTTCTAACCTAAAACCTGAACCACTCCACCCCCTCGCCGACCGCACCACGCGTCCCCCACCCCACCCCCCCCCCCTAACCCTTTCTACCTTATAGCCTCTACAACAGCCCCAAATAGTAGTATCAGCAACACCCTCTTTGATGAAAAATTTTCCTGCACTACCTTCGGTACTACTTGCTACATCCACACCCGATCCATACCAAATTCATTATTATCATCAATAATAACCTTAACCCATTGCTTTAACCTTAAACCTTGGCTATTATACCCTCTATACGACCCCTACAGTAGCCCTAAATAATAGCCCCAACAACAACAAAAGAATAGCAACCTATCAGCCCCAAACTGCAGCCATCTGCCCATGATCCACCATCCCGTTCGGTCACCAATCCACCCAATTATTTCATACCACTAACCCAACAATAGGAGAAGGATATTGATATCTCAAATCTGAAGGCACAAACAATGACATCTCAAGGTTCAATCGATGCCAAGTTTGAGGCGTTTGAATCATACATGAAGGATAGATTGCGTGTCTTATTCGTCAAATTCGGATTGAGCCGATCTTCGAGCCCAATAAAATTCTAGTAAGGTACAAGTTCAGAGAGGCCTCTCAAAAAGGAAGTATGAATCATTAATATGATTCAGCTATGCATGAGGGTGGACTTCCCTCGATGAGAAGAAGGAGACCCGATGGGATGGATTTCGCACGTCGAACATTACTTTCGCTATTACCAAACACCAAAGGATTCCATGGTGGACACCACTGTCAACCACCTCGAAGGAGATGTAATTTAGTGGTATAATCGGCTTGAATACACCCATGCAGCTTTGACGTGGATATAATTCAAGAAAGCATTGATGAACCACTTTGGGCCGATCAAATACAAGAATATCAATGAATAAACTGCCAAGATCCAACAAACCTCCATGATCCAAGAATACTATACCATGTTTGAGGAATTATCTTACCTTGCTCATGATTGGTCTAACAGACAATTATTAGGGATGTTCATCAAAGGACTCAAGCCAAAAATTAAAGGAGAGGCTAAAGCATGGTAGCCCCACACCATGAAGGCCATAATCTCTTTCGCACGAATCCAAGATAAACTGCTGAACCAAGATGCTTGGAGGATGAGAACCACTCTCAAACTAGTAGCATATGAACCTTCCTCTGCTCCTAGCCATTCTTCGCTACAAAAAAAAAATTGACGAGAGAAGAGCTATGCGACAGATCGGCGAAGGGCCTTTATTGGTATTGCAACGAACTTTGGAGCCACGACCATCATTACAAAAAGGGGGAGCTTTCCATGATAAAATATATTGAAGAATCTAATGAAGAGGTCCAAGAATATAAGGAGGAGAACATGAAGGAAGACCCACAGCCGGCCGATTATATGACTCATGCTTTAGCCAGCCATGCAAACCCGCAAGCAACAAGAGTTGAAGAATCTCTTAGGCAACATCACGTCATCATCCTCATCAAGATTAGGAGTATCAACAACTTTATAAATAGCAAGGTCGCTGCCCAATTGATGTTCTAAAATAAAGATTGCAGCAGGTTTGATGTTGAGGTCGACGACGGCTAAATTTTGAAGTGCAACGAAAGATGCCCATAGATAAAATTATTGCGATAGGACCAAGAGATACTAATTTCTTCTTCCTTCTTCTTGATGATTATAAGGCCATACTCAACATCAAATGGCTGACAATACTAGGTGATATTCCGTGGAATTTTTTCAAATTTATCATGAAATTTTTCAGCCATGAGAAATAAGAGATCCTACGCGAGAAACGCGGGAGTGATGTAACAATGATTTTACACGTAGCAAATGAAGAAAGTTTTGAAAAAAGTGACTAGCAGCTTCCTAATGCAACTTTAGCAGCTTCTATAGAGGAGCCAACAAAAATTGAAGACCCAAACCTTCTCTAATCACTTGCTGAATTTTTTAATATTTTTGAAGAACCGCATAGCATACTTTCTACCCGCCAGCATGACCACTGATTCTGATTCTCCCCGGCAAACTAGTTGGGCATGTCATTATCCTCACCTCAAAAAATCTGAAATATAGAGGATTGAAGAAGAGATGCTTAAAACAGGGGTCATCCGATCAAGTTGCAGCCCTTACTCTTTGTCGGCGCAAGCTTTACCCGACTTCGACAAAGTGTTTTGATTGACGTATTAGGAGCTAGGATTGTGTTATCCACATGCAAGATGGCTGATCCCTAGCCTACATCAATAAAGCCCTCTCCCCATACCACCTGAAGCTATTAATCTATTACAAGGAAATACTGACTAATGCTGAATTTGTGGCTTAATATGATATAGGACAACATAACAAAGAAGAGATAAAATTAAGTCCTAAAATATTGTGGTTTCTACTCCCTCCAAACTCAGATTAAACTCACCTTACTATGAACTCTACTAGAGGGCAACCACTATTACAAAGGAAAGCCTGACTACCATTAAAGAACAACCACACACCAACCTGCACAAGAAAGAAATAACCGCTCGAAAAACACTGGAGTAGAAGGAAGTTTGGTATTAAAGATCGAGTCTTCCTTCATCTTATCCCTACTAGTAGGAATTTATGAAGACTCAAGTCTCACGAAAGTTGTCTCCTAGTTTCTTTGGACCCTACAAAATTAGAGATCATATTGGAACTATAAATTGTGGATCGGATCGGCACACTAATTCAACATTACAATTAAGCCTCTAGGAATCTCAACACAAATGGAAGTTTAGAAAGGATGACTTAGCCCAGATCTATCCACCCAACACCCAAGTTGATGAGGAGGCCCAGGTTTAGTTGATGATTGCATGGGATCATAGGATCGCAACACATCCTCGTCCAATTACTACTACTGACGTTAGACTGTAGGAGCAGGATGCGCCTACTATAAGGGCCGTGTGGGAGCCTCATGAGGAGTTACATATCAAGATTCGGAGACATGGAGCTCAACCTTGAGGACAAGGCCGATTTGAAGAGGGTGGGTCTATTAGGACCCTAGCTGAGTCGGGTCCTAGTCGATTGAGTCGAGTCCTTAAATTAAGCTTTGTTGGCCAAACTACACCTGACATTAGCTCAGCTAGAGAAGATTTAAGTCCATTATAATAAATCAGCCCAAATCCTAGCAGGGTTAGGATTTGACTGAACTGGAGTCAAGTTAGGAGTCGGAGTTAGATACGGGTTAAAGTCAATTATATCTTGAATGTAATAAACCTTAATCTAGCTGCCACCCCCTAGTAAAAAAGTGATCGGCTATGGTTAGGGAGGAGTCCTTATGGGATGGGAGTCTCCTAGCCCCTCCTCCTCTTAAGAGAGGCTGACTAGTCTTGAGTAGGAATCCTATTAAGAGTTAGGGTTTAAAAGCCCTATAAATAGCCTTGTAGAGATCACCCCAAGCTTAGGATCTATAAGGGTTCTAATAGTTTGCTTCCTCTTCTTTGTTGTTTATATTTATTGCTTTCTTATTTAACTATCTACTGCTTTTGCTTGCAATCTTACAAACATCTCTATGCTTAAATACATTTGGGATATGGGTTTTATTGAGTGAATACTCAAATTGACATAAATTTTTCATAAGCACTAATACATCACCCCCCCCCCTAGTGCCACTTTGATCCTAATAATTGGTATCAGAGTCACGTTTCTCTCTATTTGGCTTAAAACCCAAGAGAGATAGCTTTTATTGACAATTAAGAGGGACTTTCTATTACTCGTCCTCCCATGTTCAATGGGATGGATTACACGTATTGGAAAACTTGAATGAGATTTTTTTATTTTATACAGATTTTGAATTATGGCATATTATTGAAAGTGGTTTTAAAAAATCTTCCAAACCAATGAATGAATGAAGAAAAGAAGACTCTCTCTTTGAATGCTAAAGCGATGAATGCTTTATTTTATGCTCTTGATAAAAATAAATTAAATCAGATTTCTATTTGCAAAATTGCGCACAATATTTGGCATACACTTGAAGTTACACATAAAGATACTAGTCGAGTCAAAGAGTCAAAAATTAATTTTTTGATGCATAGTTATAAGTTGTTTCGTATGAAACCAAGTGAGACCATTGGAGATATATACACTCATTTTATGGATATTGTCAATGGTCTAAAAGCTCTTCGTAAAAGATTTTCTAATTTTGAACTTATTGTTAAAATATTAAGATCCCTTCCAAAAGGTTGGGACCTTAAAGAAATGATAATACAAGAAGCAAAGGACCTAAATACGTTTCTTCTTGAAGACCTAATCGGGTCTTTGGTGACCTACGAAATGATGTGTATAACACATGATGAACTCAAGAACAACCTTCCTAAGAACAGGAAGGACATACACTTTGAATCAAGGAAGACCACTTGGGTGAATACTCAAGTGATGATGATAATAATGAAGACTTAACACTTCTTACAAGAAAATTTAAGAAATTATTATAAATGATTAAAACAAAACAAGATGCTAAGAACAAAAGTGAACTAAAAAAGACTCAATAATATTTTACGAATGAAAAAATTTGGGACACTTCAAATATGAATGTCCCTAGTGAAGAAGAAGCAACCAAAGAAGAAGAAGACGCTGAAGGCTACTTGGATGACTCAAGCTCATTCGAAGACGAAGCCAACCTACAAGGAAGAAGTTGTAAATTATGCTTTAATGATATTTGGTAATGAGGTAAGTAACCCAAACGAGTCTTCCTTATCTTATGATGAATTATTTAATATATTTAATGACTTATTTTATGATTTTAAATTAGTTAGTAAAAAGTATAAATTATTAAACAAGGATCATGCTTCACTTGCTAGTGAATTTAAAAATTTTAAAAAGGAGTATAATGAATATAGGATAGCTCCTTGCACAAAGTATGAAGAATTGGATACACTTAAGAAAAAAAATATTTCATTATAAGAAATATTTAAAAAATTTAAAATTAAAAACAAATCCTTAAAAATGATCCTTGCTAATAAGGTTCATATTCATAGAAAGGAATGAATTAGCTTTATACGTAGAATTGGACACCTAGAAACAAATATAATTTTTATGGTAGAATTGAACACTATGCCTATAAATGTTTATTTAAAAGGCATAGTCCACATAAATCAATTTGGGTTCCTAAACGAACCATAAACAACTCGATGCCATTAGTAAAATTATGTATAGTTCTTCGTGAGAAACCCAAAGTCAAATGAGTACCTAAATTAAAATCATATTTAATGTAGGTATGTCTCCAAGCAAATGCTAGAAGAACAAAATGGTACCTTGGTAGTAGATGCTCAAGGCATATGACCGGAGATCCAACTCATTTCTCTAGGCTTACTAGCTTAAATGAAGGATTTGTCACCTTCGAAGACAACAAAAAAGGAAAAATCTTTTGAAAAGGAACCATAGGTAACAAATCAAACCTCTCGATTGAAGATATGTTATTAGTTGATAGTTTAAAATATAATCTACTAAACATTAGCCAATTATATGATAAAAGATATGTTATCAAATTTGAATCTAATGCTTGTATAATTGAAATACCACACAAAAATAGTTTTAAGATCTTAAGAAGCAATAATGTATATACTATTGACATTGATAATTTTTGTAATGAAATGTATTTTTCGGTCTTAAATGATGTTGCATGGATTTGACATAGGAGACTAGGACATGCTAGTATGAAACTATTAAGCCAAATCTCAACTCAAACTCTAGTAAGAGGAATGCCTAGCATCAAGTTTGTAAAAGACAAAGTTTGTAATGCATGCCAACTAGGAAGACAAATAAAAAGTAGTTTCAAATCAAAAAAATTAAATAAGCACCTATAGGCCACTACAATTGATTCGTATGAATTTATTTAAACTAATTAATACTACAAGCTTAGGAGGTAGCAAATATGCATTTGTTATTGTAGATGATTATAGTAGATATACTTGAACTTATTTATTGGCATATAAAAGTGATTCTTTTAAATTTTTTTTAAAATTTTGTAAACTTGTTCAAAATGAAAAGGGTCTTATGATTTCATCTATACATAGTTATCATGGTGGTAAGTTTCAAAATTATGATTTTCATACTTTTTATGAGTCAAATGGGTACAATCATAATTTCTCTACTCCTAGAAATCCACAACAAAATGTAGTGAAAAAAACAAATAGGAGCTTACAAGAAATGGCTAGAATTATGTTAAACAAACATCGTTTACCCAAATAGTTTAGGGCCAAAGCTATTAATATGGCATACTGTGTCATAAACAGAGTTCTCATAAAACCATTACTTTCCAAACTGATTTGGGATGGAAAATGCTAAAGCATTAGACATTCCCATGAGCACATCTACAAAGTTGAACTTGGATAATGAAATAGAAAAGTTTGATAAAAAAACTTATAGAAGTATAATAGGAAGTTTATTATACTTAAATGCTACTAGATCAAATATCATGTTTAGTGTTGGATTGTGTGCAAGATATCAAACTAACTCGAAACTCTCTCATTTGAAAGCAGTTAAATAAATTTTTAGATACTTAAAAGGAACCTCAAAACTATGATTATGGTATCCAAGATCAATGAACTTTGACTTGATTACCTATTATGATACCGATTTTGGTAGATGTAGAATAGATAGAAAAAGCACTACCGGAATATGTCAAGTTTTAGAGTATGCACTTGTTTCTTTGACTTTCAAAAAATAAAATTCAGTAGCTTTATCTACTGCGAGCAGAATACATTATAGCTAGTGCATATTGTGCCAAAGTCATTTGGATGAAAAACACACTAGACGATTATGGAATAAAATTAAAAAATATTCCTATAAAGTGTGATAATACAAGTGCTATATGTTTAACCAAAAATCATATTCAACATTTAAGAACCAAACATATTGATATTAGACCTCATTTTATAAGGGATCATATAAATTGTCAAGATATCTTTCTAGAATTTATTGACACTAAGCATCAGCTAGTAGATATTTTTACAAAACCCTTAAATGAAGGATAATTTGATTTACTTAGAAGAGAAATTGGAATGCTAAATCATGAAAATATATAAATTATTGATTTCATGAGAATGAGTTGTTTTTCTTAGTGATAATGTCTTTGAAATTATCTTATTATTCCCATGAGATGATTATCTTATTATTCACAAAAAGGGAGAAAATTTATATGATGTTTTGCTAGTTTACAGACTTATTTTCTAGAAATCACATGAGATGATTTTAAATGCATGAGTAGCTCTTAAAATTTTGACTCTCCTTAAATATCTTGGAGTTTTGAGTTTATCTTCGAAATACATCTTTATAAAATTGAGAGCTATATTTAATGATGTTTTATAACTCTTCCCTTGTTTTTCTTTCCATCTTGTTCTCAAGAGGAAGAAAATTCTTTATGACTCATATCATATTTTTAAAAGGGGGAGCAAAAACTCATATGCCTTAAATGCTTAGCCTCACATTTCACATTTTTGTTGATGACAAAGGGGGAGAAATGGATTTTGATGACTTATGTAATAACTTAAGGGGAAATTTTCAAATGTTTCAAAGTTTAAGAAAATTCTTGATGAAAATTTTTAAATATTTGAAATTCATGAAAATACTTGATGAGTTCATGACTTAATAATATAAAGCAAATTTTTGTTGATGTATGAGTATCCATGAAATATGATTTGCTTGGAATTTTGATTGTTTCGATTCATTTAAATTCAAGAGTGAGTGATTCCCTTGAATTTAAGTCTTTTTTATTATGACATGAATTTAGGAGGGTTTAGGATTAACTCTCATCATCAATTGATTGTCATCATCAAAAAGGGGGAGATTGTTGAATCTCAGATTTTGATGATGAAATCGATTGATGAGTGTTTAAATCTAATATGTGTATTAGAGGAAGAATTATAGGTCTAACTATGACATGACCAATAGAGTTACCACCAGATGATGGGCTAAGATCAAGCTTAGACATCGGGCCGAGTTCAAATGATATAGTGGGACCTCTAAGATCAAGCTTAGACAATGGGTCGGGTTCAGATGATATAGTGGGACCTCGTCGGGAGTTCGCTAGGAGATTCGTCGAATGGATCGGGAAGCTTGCTGGGAACATATTGAGAGATCACTAGAAGAAGACCAGAAGACTCATTGCAAGAATGCCAAAAGCTGCTAGATTGATAGGAGTTAGGTTTTAATTTAGCTTGTTGGTCATTAATAGTTATAATCATTGAGTTGTAGTTAGGGATGGAGTCCTAATTTAGTTAGATTTGGATGAAATCCAAATCAAATCAATAAGGCAACTTGGTCTACTATGGGGTTTGGTTGAGCTCAAATTGAGCTCAATTAGTTGTTCAAAGAATTGGTAAATATCAGGTTCAAGTCAGAATTCAAAAAGTGGAGGGAACCACTTTTTTAGAGATTCTGATGGGTAAACCATCAGTAAGCAACGGTTCAACTAGCACCACCTAGGATTTCGGGTGGTTGTCAGTAATTAAACCACCCAGGCTGGATGGTTGAACTACCCGAATCTAGGAATCTATGCACTTTCGGTGGTTGACCCACCCAGGTCGGTGAGTGAATCGCTCGCACCAAAATTTTTCGGGTGAGTTTGATTTTTGGCTCAAAATTATGAAGTTATTTGGGGCCTATAAATATTCCAAGTTTTCTTATATTCTAAATAATAATTATGGGGATTATATTATGTAAAAAAAATTATGTGTGAATTGTAAGAAAAAATAAAATAGGAAGAGAGAGAGCTTAAAGTTTGAAAGTTATTGAAGTCTCCCTTATAGGCAAGTGTAAGGGTTTGATCTTCACCCAAAGAAGATCGGTAGTTGATGCTAGTATGCCTCAAGGAGGACTCGGAAGTAGATGTAGGCCCGTTGGTGCCAAACCACTATAATTATGAGTGTTTCTTAATTCTTGCATTTATTACTCACTTGTAATTATTGAGTTCTTAATTGTTTTAGACTGAATAGATGCTTTCGATTTTTACTTACTCATTCAAACCAAAGTTTCAAGTCAAGCACTTCCTTTGAACGTTGATTATCTTTTATTGGGATTTTCTTGTTTCCTCTTAAGTCATTTTTAAGCAAATAACTTCATAATTTTCTTTAAATCATTCACTTGTTACGAAAAACTTCGATTTGTCTATCTTGCTTAAAGCGAAAAATTTGTTGTTAAAACTAAAATTTACACTTGTACTACCCCTCGCCCCCCTTCTTAGTACCAATTAATCCTAAGGGGACACTCTAGATTCCTTCGAACCTATAAAAGGATTCAACAAACCTTCTATTGGAAAGGGATGAAAAAGACCATTAGTGAATTTGTAGCTCGGTGTGACAATTGTCAACGACATAAAGGAGAGATGGTAGCAAGCCCCGAAAAATTGCAGCCACTACCCATTTTGGACTCCGCTTGGACCAACATATTCATGGACTTCATCAAAGGGTTGCCAACATCTCAAGGAAAATGTAGCATCCTCATTGTGGTTGATAACCTCACAAAATATACCCACTTTTGTGCTATCTAAAATCCCTATACTGCTGTTAGTATTGCTTGAATTTTTATGGAGAATGTCGATAAATTACATAGGATACCTTATTCTATTGTAAGTAATCATGATAGGGTCTTCACCAATAAGTTCTGGACAAAACTTTCTCAATTACAGGGCACTAAATTGAAGATGAGTATAACATACTATCGCCAGACCTATTGGCAAACAAAGGTGGTGAACAGGTGCTTGGAGAATTACCACAAATGCTTCACTAGTGACAGGCCGAAGTAATGGATAAAATAGCTTTCCTAAGTCGAATGGTACAATATGACATATCATTCATCCACCAAATGTACTCTATTTAAAGTTATGTATGGTCGGCTACCCCTTGGAATAATCAAATATGTAGCCGACACATCAAAAGTAGATCAGGTAAACCAAGAGTTAATTGACAAGGATAAAATTCTATAGCTTTTAAAGGACAACCTCTTAGCCGCCTAAGCAAGAATGATGCAGTAGGCTGACAAACACAGGAGTAAAAGGGAGTTTGATGTTGGAGATTGGGTCTTCCTTCGCCTTCAACCCTATAAGCAGACATCAATAAGGACTAGAGCATCTATGAAGTTGTCTCCTCACTTTTTTGGACCCTACAAAATTGTAGAGTGCATTGGAGCTGTGGCTTATAGATTAGATCTACTCGCATACTCTAAAATTCATTTGGTCTTCCACATGTCTTGCCTCGAATTGAAGCTAGGAGAGAATAAATCAGCCCAGAGCCATCTACCCAACACCTCTACTGATGGAGAGGTCCAGGTTCAGCCGAATACCATAATAGACCATAGGATTGTGATGCCTCATCGACGCCTCTCAACTGAAGTACTAGTGTAATGGACCAATTTGCCTGCTGAGGATGCTACCTAGGAGTCATATGAAGAATTGAAGATAAAATTTATAGAGTTCATGGAGGCTCAGCCTTGAGGACAAGACTGGTTTGAATAGGGCAGGTCTGATAGGATCCAAGCAGGGTTGGGTCCTAATTTATAGAGTCATGTCACGAAATAAACCCTGATTGGTCGGCTATGAGCTAATTGGATCCATGTCCTAGTTGGACTAGGATTCGACGAGGAGTTTGATTAGGAGTAGGAGTCCTACTAGGATTTAGACTTGAAACCCTATAAATAAGCATGTAAACCTTCTTTTCTCATCAATGGAAATTCAGCTATTTTCTTCAACTCTTATAACCGAAACCTAGGAGGGTCGATTCCTTATAGAGATCAAGAAGGGCTGATCCCTATAAAGATCAGTTATCCCGATAGAAACCTTTAGGTTCCTATCATACTTACAGGTTTAGAAAGTTTCAGATTTAGTACAGTCGGTTATCAAGATTGGTAGTCAATCTTATAAAGGCAATTGAATGTCAATAGAGGATCATTAACTCTTACTATAATGAGAGAAATATCTTGTATGTTATTACTCAGGCAAATCTTTAGCTAGGGTTATTTGGATTGAGAGAGAAGGAGTTCTTCAGGAGAATCCAATTAGATCGATACTCGGATAGAAACCGTATGAGGCTGGATAGTACCATACCCAGTAGATAGTCTTTGGGATATTAGATGGATGAGAGACTATAGATATACGATAACTAAAGATAGACAAATCTAATGGATAAGATCCCCTGTACCATTTGAGGACTATAACATAGTGGCCTAGTATATCCATAGTCGATGAGTCAAGTGAATTATTATAGGATAATAATTCACTGAGTCAGAAGGAGTTGTGATAGGGAGGACTCACGACCAACTCGATATTGAGCCTAGAGGATCACACACGTATGGTGAAAGTTTCAACTTGTAGAGGATTAGGTGTGAGTTATCCAAGTAGCCTCTATTCTCATTGGATGAGACCCAACATTGATAGATCACTGTATGGGCCCAATTAAAGGCTAATTGAGAATATTGGATAGAGATATAATAATCCAAGATTAGTGGGTAATTGGATGAAGATTCAATACCCACTAAGGCAGGATCCACTAGGGTTTCTTGATGTCTCTTTATAAATATTAGGCAGGGGCGCCACATTAGTGATAGACTATACCTTTGGCTGCCCCCTCCTATTATCCTCCCTCCCTCATATTCTCAGCCGACCAGCCCTTCCCTACTACGAAAGGGCAGCGAAGAAGATATGTGATCTTCTTTCACAAGTGCTGCTAGAAGATGCATAAGAGTTACAAGTTTTGGGCTATGATTGGAGGAGCATCACTACAATGATCCATCTTGTGGATACCGTTAGAGAGGAGGACATTTGACCTCCTTCATCCTCTCCGTCTAGATCTAGAATTTAAGGATATATGATATCCCAAGGTAATCAATCTCTCATATATTATAATTTTTAATTTTATAGATTTTTTGCACACCAATCTTTGCACAATAATTTGATATACATGGGAAATTATTTTGTTTTAATCTTCCACAATGCATGTGATGTTCCTACTTGGTTTCCCAGCAGCAGGGTCACCTGCTCACCATCAGGGGATGTCGAGATGGCCCTACTTTTGATAGAGGAACCCAATAACTCTGAAAACCCCATCCATTTGCTCGAGCTGCTCAGAGTTAGATACTCCCCGTGGGACGACCTCTATTGCATCCTTGTCAAACTCTTGTGTTAGCCAAGAAGGAGCTCTAGGGAGAGCTTGCACCTTCGATAAAGAATCAACTGGGCTGACTCAATAATCGATGGTACTCATGACACCATTATTATAGTATTAGAAGGAGGGCTGGACGACCTTCCAGTGAAGTAAAAAAGGCTCCTTATTCCTCTCCTGAAGAATTGCTTTCTTGTAGGGTAGAGATAAACCTCGCCTCAGCCTTAGCAAGAGTGTTTGCATGCCTTAACACTAGGGGTCGAGCATCCACGGTGTTACGGTCCTGTGTCCTGCTCTTGACCTTCTCAAATCGATACCTTCGCTCGGGAAGGAGTGAATCAAGGCCAGGGAGACCCTTAGGGGACGTTTCAAGGGTCAAGGGCCTTTACTCCATGGAACAACAAGATGATAGGCCTCTAAACATTATTCATGTTAAAACCAACCATTTGAAAAGGAGATTTTGACTGATTCAAATAGAACTTCTGACAACAAGAGAGATGCCTTGAGGGGAAGTTACAAAAAGAAATAAGCAACAAGAGGAATGTTGGGACCCAGCGACCCTAGGAGGGGGAAGGTAGAGCTAGAGGGGTAGCAGGATGATTGTCAAAAGAGACCTCCATAGGAGCAGGCACTTCAGCATCTGAAGGGAGTTCCGTAAATGGGTCCTCATTGACCTCAAGTTTAGGGTTCCTTACCTTGAAGTGCTTAAGGCCAATCTAGTACTCGAACTCATAGGCAACCTAGCTGGCACGCTCAAGGCCACAGCGGAACCCCTCGAGCTACTTGTAGGAGGCACGACCCTCCTCACCCGTTCCACCACATAGCTTTGATCCTCCTTCTAAGCCTTCTTGGCCTCTTTCGTAGCCAGGTGCATAGCAGCTAGCTCGTCCGAGCTGGCCCACAATTGTTCCTTAAGCTACCTGGTGTCCTCAATGATGTTGCCTAACTACCAATGGGCATCCTTGAGTTTGCGATAGAGAATCTCAATCTTCCGCTTGCTCTCTATTGCACTTTCCACAGCCATGTCCTTAGCTATGGCTACCTTATCGCGTGCCTCCTCTACCCATGCTTCGACCTCCTTGGCACGGTGGAAGGCTAGATTGAGATCTAAATCCAACACGTTGAGCTGGGAGTCTACCTCCTCGCCTACCTCAGTAAGGCATTGCTCTAATTCCTAGACTCGAAGGCGGGTCTAAGCCAATTGCAAGGATAGCTCAACAGCATGGGCCTCTGCCG
Organism: Ensete glaucum; assembly: GCA_021527575.1. Lineage (NCBI taxonomy): Eukaryota > Viridiplantae > Streptophyta > Magnoliopsida > Zingiberales > Musaceae > Ensete > Ensete glaucum. The sequence goes on from CM038551.1 coordinate 45,584,501, forward strand.
CCTTCTTCTCCTCTTCAAGCCACCCCACCTAACCTCGTAAAGTGGCATTGTCTCTATAGAGTTGGCTGATCAATGCTCCTACATCTCGTAGATGGTTCATCAAGACCATCATGTAGTGGTGGTGCTGCATAAAGATGGGAGCAAGGTGTTCAGTAGGACACGAGGAGGGCCGAGGATGTTTGTAAGAAATTTTACTATGACTGTGATAGGAGCATAGATCTACCAACACCTCTGAAGGGCGATGCACCAACCTCGCCAGAGCTAGGCTGAGTGACCCTTGTGGTGGGAAACCTTAGCGGGAACATCACATGCGCAGTAGAAGATCAAATCAAAACCAATTTCCTACATATATTAAAATCATCGTGCAAAGATTGGTGCACAAAAAGTCACAAAATCGAAAAACTACATCATCTGAGAAATTATTTACCTAGGGAGATCATATATCCCTATTTTCCTAGATCCGGATGGAAAAGATGGAGGTTAAATATCCTCCTCTCCAGCGGTATCCACATGTTGGATCGTTACAGTGATACTCCTCCAATCACAACCATAAATCCCATAACTTTTGTGTAGAGAGAGAAAGAGAAAAGAATAGGAGGGGCGGTCAAAGGTGCAACCTATCACATAAGAGCTACCCTTGCCTCCTATTTATAGAGAGCTACCAAAAACCTAAGGATCCTACCTTAGTGGGTATTGGATCTCTATCCACTTACCCACTAACTTTGGATTATTGGATCTTTATCTAATAACCTCCTTTGGCCTCTAATTGGGCCTCATGCATGGAGCCCATCAATGTTAAGTCTCGTATAGTGAGAATACGGGCTAATTGGATCTTTATCCAATTCTCTATCCCCAATACTGAGCTGCCCATGTGTCTTTCCTATTAGAACTCATTCTGACTCAGTAAATTATTATCTCATAATAATTCACATGACACATCAACTATGGATATATTAGGCCACTACATCATAGTCCCAAATGGTACAAGGGACCTTATCCATTGGAAATGTCTATATTTAGTTACCATGTATCTATAATCCCTCATCCATCTAATATCCCAGATATTATATATGAGGATAGTACTATCAGGCTACATATGAAATTCGTCTAAATCTTGCTCTAATCGAATTTTCTTAGAGAACTCTTTCTCTCTCAATCCGACTAACTTGATCAGAAATTTACCTGAGCGAGAGCATGTGAGATATTCCTCTCATGATACCAAGAGTGGGTGATCCTCTATTAAAACTCAATAGCCTTCATAATGTTGGCTAAGAATCACGATAACCAATTGTACTAGATCTGAAACTTTCTAGACCTCTAAGTTTGACGTCAAAGAAAGGAGTACTCAAACAAGATATCATTAGTGTCTCAAGTCTCAAAGACCAAACACATAATTGAGACTACTGAATTATTATCTAACTTTCAGCATCATTAGCTATACAACATTCTGTAAACAGATCAATCAGTGAACTTATTCTCCAATGAGCAATTATATTGTATCCTTAGTTTCTCTACATAAGTGGCTATGAGACTAGCTACCTCCATCATTTGGATGGGTATATAGTACACTGATCTGTCGGGTTGTCTTGATATCCCTCTCAAGCAACTTATGACCATGATTATTTAGGATCTATGTTTAAATGCAAAGTGGTCTCATTATCATGATCTCCTCATGATTTGATTCTCATTGCACAAAACCAAGGACATCACAATATATATATATATATAATGTGAGAGTATTGTAATAATAATAATACAAAGAGACTATGTTGCGTATCACATTTACCATCACTCATGTGATTGGTTTGTAGGGCACCTATAACCAACACCTTAGTAATAAGTGGCAGCCGCCTCGACCTCCTTCTCTAGCTGTTGGTGATGCAGCCAATTGTTTAAGAACAATCGGGGTGACAAATGACCCTAAAGTAGGTGGGGTCAGGCTTGTTGATAGGTTATTGGGAAGGGTCATCAGTAGACCCTCCAAGGAACTAGCTGCATCTTCAAAGCACATGGACCATAAGCGAGGTCCAAAGAATCAATACTCGGGGCCACCCTTGCCAAGGGCTATGATGGGGGAGGACCCTATTTGGTAGATGGCCCCACGTTTGGAACTTTAGGACCCTAGCTAAGTTGGGTCCAAGTTGATTGAGTGGAGTCCTTATATTGGGCCTTGTTGGCCAATCTAAACCAGAGATTTGAGTCTATTGTAATAAATTAGCCCAAATCTTAGTAGGATTAGGATTCGGTTGAAATGAAGTCTGGTTAGGAGTCGGAGTTGGATATAGGTTGGAGTTAACTAAGTCAAGCTTATAACCAACCTAATTGGCTACCGACTTTGATGAGGGGAAGAGCTCCATTTAGTTAGGACTCTCTTAAGGGTTAATTAAGAGTTAAATTAAGAGTTGATGTCCTATTTTACTTGGAGTAGGAGTTGCTTCTTAGAGTTGAAGTTCTTAAAAGTAGGAGTCTTGAGTAGGAGTCATATTAGGAGTTAGGATTTAGAAGCCCTACAATAGCCTTATAATCAATCATTTTTCATCATCAATAGATCAATTATTTTTTAACTTTTGTGTAGAAAACCAAGGAGGGAGGAATCCCTATAGAGTTCTAAGGAGGTCAATCCCCTAGAGAGATCACCCCAAGCTTAGAATCCATAAGGGTTTTACACTTGGTATTAGAGCAACATTCTTAGCGTCTCGTTGCCCTTCTACAACCATCCATCATCCTTCCACATTCGCCCAAAGCAATTCCCACAATTACTTAAAGATTGTCGTCGAATTTGATAGAACCCCAGAAGGAGCTCTATAGTTTTTGACCCTTGAGGGAGTATCAACTCTTGAACGTTGTAGGGGTTCCTCCCTCCTAGACTCGGCATAAGGCTGAAATAAAATAGATGATCGCTTGATTCAAGAGAGAGGACAGCTACATCATTATATAGGGATAAAAACTCTAGCCTAAGGGGGTTCTTGCCTAAGCAAAATTATCCCTTTGCCCCTCCTATAGCCAACATGTCTTAATAGGAACAAGGGGCGACTAGGTTGGCTCTATAGCCGACCTAAGTAGGGGGAAACTCTGGCCAACCAACCCAGTAAGGGGGCGATAGCTACTAAGACATAAGGGCTAATCTAAATCCTAAACATACTCCTTTATAAGATAGGAGTGGCTTTATTACAATCTAGCGGAGTTTTATTGACAACTTCTAAGGAGATTAGGACTCAACCCTGCTGGAGTCCTATTAAATCCGCCCTCTTAAAATCAACCTTGTTCTCAAGGCTGAAATTCCATAAACTCAAGGAACTGGGTCTTCAGCTCCTCATCAGCTTGGGTGTCAGTTGGAAGAACTTGAGCTGAGTCGTTGTCTTTAAATTTCCATTTGAGGTGGGATACCTGGAGGATCAACTGTAATTTTGATTTGGTGCACGGATCTGATCTCCAGGTTAAGGCCCCAATATGATCCCCAATTTTACAAGGCCCAAATAAATAGGGAGACCACTTTCTTGAGGCTTGAATTTCATGTTGGTGGAGCTGGAGATGAAGGGGGACTTGATCTTTCTCAGAAAACTTTCTTCTGCTCTAGCGTTTGTCAGGGGAAAGTTTCTTCCTTATATGGGCTACCAAATGGTTAGTCTTTAGTGATAGCCAATCTTTCTTCTGGAATGGTGACTGCCCTATGGTATGGTTCAGGATGATGAGAGCCCAATTTGGTGTGAGCATGGATTATAATCTTCTCGTTTAACTCCTCTTTTATGCCATGGACCTGTATCCAACTATATTTTAAATTTAGTAGTAATTAGTATCTCCTGTAAAAACCTCATATAAAGTATAGGGTGCCTCGGTGTAAATTAGGAGTCAATCATCTTGCATAAGAATAGCCCAAATTCTACCTCCTGATGCATCGGCCTCAATGACCAAAGTGCGATTGAAATCAGGCACCGCTAGGACCGACGTCATCATCATGCCTGCCTTGAGTCGTTCGAAGGCTGCAGAGGCTTTATCCGACCACAAGAAGGAGACTTTCTTCAGTAAGGACATGAGCGGGGTACTGATCTTGCCATAATCTTTTACAAAATTTGGTAGTAGCCCATGAGTCCAAGGAAACCACGTAATAATTATATGTTTATAGGCCTCGACCATCCTTGCATTGCCTTGATCTTTGTCGGGTCCACCGCCACTCCATCCTCTAATGTAACGTGCCCAAGATACTCCACTTTATGCTGTAAGAAGCTACACTTTGACTATTTAATATAAGTAGTATTCTCCTGAAGAATCATTAGAATAGTTTGTAAGTGCTGAAAATGTATATCAAGTGTAGGGCTATAAATAAGAATATCATCAAAGAATACCAATACAAACTTACGTAGAAAACTCTGAAAGATGTCATTCATTAGGCTTTGGAAATTAGAAGGAGCATTCGTAAGTCCAAAATGTATTACTAGAAACTCGTAATAGCCGTTATACATGCGGAATGCAGTTTCAAGAATATCTTCAGGGCATACCCGAGTCTGATGGTATCCGGATTGGAGACCTAATTTAGTGAGGACTTGGGCTCCTTTTAATTCATCCAAGAGTTTATCTATGAATGAGATAGGATATTTATCTTTGACGGTGATGGCGTATGGAGCCTGGTAGTCAATGCACATCTGTCACATACCATCTTTCTTATGCACTAGCAACACCGATAAGGAGTAAGGGCTACAACTTGGTCGAATCACCCCGGTGTCAAGCATCTCTTTAACAATGTTCTTGATCTCATCCTTCTATATGGGGATAGTGGTATGATTGTAAATTTGCTAAAGATTTTTTTGGCAAAATAGGAATGCAGCGGTCATGCAGCCGGTTAGGGGGCAACCTGCGTGGCTCTAAGAAAACATCCACGAATTCGTTCAGGTAAAGGGCAAGCTTAGGATCTGAGTTTTGTACGTTCTCCCCCATAGATGGCTATTGAATATGCATCAAGAATCTACCATAGGCTTTGTGTAAAACTTTCTCCATTTGTTACGATGAAATGGTGGAAATTTGGCTCCCGCGCTTGCGTCGTAATGTGACCTATCTCCCTTTGCAATAAAATTTCATGATTAATTTAGAAAAATTCCAAGATATCACCTAGTGTTGTGAGCCATTCAATCCTGAGTATGTCTTCATAATCATCGATGGGTAGGAGGAAGAAATCAGCTACCACTTCTTGGTCTTCGAGGAGTAGTTTCACCCACGAGCATCGTTGGTCGCAATTAAAGATTCGGCCATCAGCAACCTTTACGTCAAACTTGTTGCACCTTCGATTTGAAGTGCCAAATGTGTAGCAACCTTACTATGAGGAAGTTATTGGTACTGCCTATATAGATGAGAACGGTGATGAGTTGCTATTTTAGAAGTCCTTCAACTTTTATCATCTGCGGGTTGGAATAGCAGTCCAATGCATGCACTGCGTAGTTGGCCGAGACTCTTCCTCCATGGCTTCTTCTTTAGGTTCAAGGGCTTCTTCAAATGTTTCATTATCCTCATCCTCCGCTGGTTTGATCATGAGGAGCCGGCCCTTTTTGCAGTGATGTTCGCGGCTCCACGGTTCGTCGCAGTACTAACACAACTCCTTGGTCGGTCGTTCATGAAGCTCATCTCTTGTCAACTTTTTTGATGCAAGGGCTTGGATGACAGTAGAGGGGGCAGTAGGCCTCAACATGGCTGGTCGGGGAGTGACCCTTGTCCTTCGGACCTCATGGTTCAATTGTTCTTCCTGGATACACACGAAGGAAATCGCAGCCATAAGAGTGTACGGTTGCCGCATCTTTACTTTTCCTTGGATCCCCAGCTTTAGGCCCTCGATAAAAGTATCTAAAAGTTATTTCTTAGACCAATTCTCAATTTAGTTAGATAAATGCTCAAACCTTATTTGGTATTCTTGTATTGTAAAGGTTTGACGAATCTTTACCAATTATCCGTCGATGTTGTTGAAATCGGTTGGTCCGAAGCAGTCTAGTAGTCCTTCCTTGAATTGTTGTCAAGAGAGTCCTCCATAGGTGTACTAAACCAATTAAGCCACTATATAGCATCTCCCTCAAGATGGATGGCAGCAATCTCCACCCGTGTGGCATCGACGATTCGGTAGAGTCGAAAATAGCACTCCACGCGCGAGATCCACTTGATCGGGTCTCCTTCTTCCCATCTAGTGAAGTCAACCTTCATGCATGGATTATTGAGATTAGAGGTGATGTGGCTATGTTCTTGAGGATCGTCTTGTCGATCTGAAGTTTCTCCATGTTGTGATTTCCTCGAGTTTGACAGTCGACCAATTCGGTGAAAAGGAATCGCATCTTCTCTTCCATGCAGTTTTCAAAGGTTTCAAGCTTTGCATCGATAGCCTACTCTGATACCATAGTATATGCCTCTAGTTTTGTAATATTGAGATATTTTTTCTATTATCAGGTTAGTGGCATGGGAATTTTGGAGAAGGGGGGTGGTCGGTTGGAAGGTGAATCAGTTTGGATGGAAGTATGCTACAGTTTAGGGTAGATTTGGGGCTACAATTTTATAGAGTTTAAGCTATGAATTAGTATGGTTTTAGGGCTATGATAGCAATAGATAAAGGTTAGGAAAATAGATTTTTGATCTGGGATAGATGGCAGCAAAGGTAGGTGTCTCGGTAAGGAAAGTTGGCTAAAAAGATAAGTGGATCGATAAGGAAGTAGGCTAATGTGGGGGCTATTTGTATTTTGTTTAGGGTAATATTTAGAAGGGTTTTTGGTGAGGATATTAGTGTTTGAAGATGAGGAAAAGAGAGTCCGAAATCCCACAAAAAATAACACTCAAATCTGATAGAATTCGATGAAAAGAAGTGTTTGCGATGTGCTGTCATGCTGAATCGATTTTACGTCGGAGAAACGATGACTTCTCAATATAAATTCTAGAGAAAAGTTTATGAAAATTATGTAGAAACCCTTGGTTCATGAAATTTTGACAGCATAATAGTAGGGAAATAAGGCAAAAGATGAAAGGCATATTCCTTCATCGTAAAATTCCAAAACTATGTGATGGGCAAAGATTACACAAAAAAATAGTGCTAAAAGGAGTTTTTTCATGAAATTAAATCTAGATGAAAGCCAACTTGATCTTGAGAATTGTGTAAAAATTTCAGTCAAAAAGGATGAACAAAAGTTTGGTTTCAAGAGGCTAATAGACGGAAGGCAGATTTTGCATTGTAAAATTTTAGTACTGTGCAATGAAGAATCATAGTGCTATAAGTCCAGATCCAGAAGGAGTTTTTTCATGAGATCAGTCTTAGATGAAAGCTAAGATGATCTGTGAAATTGTATAAAAGTTTCAACCAAAAAGGATAATTAAAAGTTTAGTTTCAAGAAGCAACATTCGGCTGAAAATTTTTGCAGTATTTCGCCTTTGCAACGATGATACTGTTTGATGCGAACAAAATTTGCAGCGGATAAAATTTGGGAAATATCTTCAACATGTAAAGTAAGGAATCTTGCAGTATTGAAGAGGCATGGATGATAAAAATATATCAGAATTCTAGATCAAACATAGGGGGCAACAGTAAATTGGTTTGATCTGCTACTGGGGTGGAAGGTGGAGGCGCGTGTCGTAGGAATTGTGGGAATTGCTTAGGAAGATGGAGGCAGCTAAGATGGCTACAAGGGCAGCAAGATTACTACTCTGATACCATATAATAGAACACAGAAGGAGCTCTATAATTTTTGACCCTTGAGGGGGATCAATCCTTGGAACGCTGTAGGGGTTCCTCCCTCCTAGACTTGGCACAAGGCTGAAATAAAATAAATGATTGCTTGATTCAAGAGAGGGGGTGGCTATATCATTATATAGAGATCAAAACCCTAGCCTAAGGGGGTGTTTACTTAAGTAAAATTATTCGTTTGCCTCTCCTATAGCTAATCTGTCTTAATAGGAATAGGGGGCGACTAGGTTGGCTCTATAGCCGACCTAGGTAGGGAGAAACTCTAGCCAACCAACCCAGCAAGGAGGCGACGGCCACTAAGCCCTAAGGGCTAATCTAAACCCTAGCCATACTTTTTTATAAGATAGGAGTGGCTTCATTACAATCTAGTATGGTTTTATTGACTACTTCTAGGGAGATTAGGACTCAACCCTGTTGGAGTCCTATCAGAATTTCACCGTCAACTCCACCACCGTGTATCATCTTTTGATCTCCCTGTGAATTGCAATAGGTTCTAGTTTCATATCTTACTGCTACTACAATTTTATTATCCTTATTCAAAAAAATCCAAAAAATTATTCTTATCTTGCTACACAATCTTTTCATCATAAAGTTTCTATCTCTATGACGAAAGTTGTATTGTAGAATTTTAGTCGCATAGCACTACTGATTTGATCTTGCTGCTATACTTTTTCTATCCAAATCTCTATGAAATTTTCATGATGGCTTTGGCACTTCCGAACAATGGATTTCCTTTTAGTTTTATAAAAAAATTATCAATATAAATTGTTGATCTTTTACATCCAATCTGCTGTACATTAGATGCAAAGTTCTGCCATAGTTCTTACCCGTAATATTTGATTTTGCCAAACCTTTTGCTGCAATTTTCTTCCATGAATTTTTTATTGGTATTATCTTTTCCTTATCAACAAATTCTTCTTAAGTTTTACTCAAATCCTTGTTTTCAACTATTGAAAAAAAATCTCATCTATATTGCTGAAATCTTTCAACAAAAAAATTTATACCGCATCACCTTCTCATAATCTTTGATCTTGCCAAATATTTTACTATCATAATTTTTCATGAATTTTTTGATGGCATTATCTCTCCCTGACCAGTAGATTCCCTTTGAGTTTTACTCAAATTCTTATTTCGAATTGCTAGAAATAATTACATCTATATTCATGAAATTTTTTTAATGAAAAAATCTGCTAATGTACCTTGTCTTTCTTCTTCTCTAAACCCACCAAACCCTAACCATCTTGTTGCCACCAATCATAACATCTTTACGGCATCCCTCTAGCATTAAGATGCAATTATCATAACCTATTTTCACAACCCTAATAGCACCCAAAATTGTAGCCTAAAATAGTGACCTAGCGTAGCCTATCGACATAGAATTCTACAATGCTACCTTTCGATGTTTTTTGCTACACCCATATCTGATCCTTACCAAAATTATCATTGCCACCCATGATATCTTTAGGGCACCCCTCTACCTATAAACCTTTGTCACCAAACCCTCCTTATAGCCTCTACAACAACCTTAAATAGTAGCATCAATAGCACCCCCTTTGACAAAAAAATTATGTTGCACTACCTTCGATAGTACTTGCTGCATCCACACTTGATCCTTACCAAATCCATTACTGTCATCAATAGCAACCCTAAACCATTCCTCTAGCCTTAAACCTTAGCCATCATGCCCCCTATATGACCCCTATAACATCCCTAAATCGTAGCCCCAACTAGAACAAAAAATAATAACCATTCAGCCCCAAACCGCAGCTATATACCTTTAATCCACCACCTCTTTCGACCATCAATCCACCCAACCAATTCATACCACTAACCTGACAGCAAGAGATGGACTTTGTAATTACAGATCTATTATCTTAAGCCATGGTATCAATAGATCTGATGGATGCCAAGTTGGAGGCACTAAAATCATGGCTTGAATCACGCATGGAGGACATATTTCATGCCTTATTCGTCAAATTTGGACTGGGCCAATCTCCAAGCCCAATAAAATTTTAGTAATGAGAAAATTCAGAGAGGCCTTCAGAGAAGGAGGGATAGCCCTTGAACATGATACAACCATGCATGAGAGTGGACTTCCTTCGATGGGAAAGAGATCCGACGGGATGGATTTCGCACGCGAAACATTACTTCCACTATTACCAAACACTAGAGGATTCCATGGTGGACACCACTGTCACACCTCACAGGAGATATAATTCAATAGTACAATTGGCTTGAATACACCCATAGGGCTTCGATGTGGATACAATTCAAGAATGCATTGCTGAACTATTTTGGGCCGACCAAGTATGAGAATATCAACAGACAACTTGCCAAGATCTGACAAACCTCCACAATCCAAGAATACTAGACTAGTTTGAGGAATTATCTCACTTTGCTTGTGATTAGTCAAACAATCAATTATTAGGGATGTACATTGAAGGACTCGAGCCGAAAATTAAAGGAGAGGTTAAAGCGTGGCATGCCCCTACCGTGAAGGCCGCAATCTCTTTCACCCGAATCCAAGAGGAACGGTTGAACCAAAATACTCAGAGGATGAGAACCACTCCTAGACCAGTAGCATATAAACCTCCCTCTGCTCCTAGCCATTATTCGCTACTAAGAAGATTGACGAGAGAAGAGCTACACGATAGATCAGCGAAGGGCCTTTGTTGGCATTGCAACAAACTTTAGAGCCACAATCATCGCTGTAAAAAAGGAAGCTTTCCATGATAAAATCTATTAAAGAATCTGAAGAAGAGGCCTAGGAACCGAAGGAGGAGAACCTTCAGCTGACTGATTGCACGACTCATGCTTAAGCCGACCATGCGAACCCGCAAGCAGCAAAAGTTGAAGAATCCTTTAAGCAGTAACCCATCACCATCCTCACCAATAATCTTATGAATGACAAGGGAGAATAAGTGACCTTATGCGAGAAATATGGGAACGAAGTAATGACGATCTTGATACAGCACTTGCAGAAGCTTGCTAAAATTTCAAGCACTTCCATCAAACCGAGCCGATTACATCCTACTAGGCTATACAATCTTCATATGCTGATCTTGCAGGAGGAACCACTAGCACATATTCGACCATATTGTTGTCTACATCCTCAAAGGGCTGAAACTAAAAGGATTATCTAGTAGACGCAGGAGACAGATCATTCAGTCACAACATTCCCTTGCAACAATACTTTATCTCTAAAAGATTTACCTCTTTGTCTGCAGGTATAAATTCTTCCTGAAATGCCACATCTAGCCGAACTAGCTATGGCTTTTGAAGCAGCACTCCTAGATCTCAAGCTACTTCCATGGCTTCTCCAAGGAGCAGACCATAATGCTCAAAGTCTTTCCTGATGATGACCATCAATCCACGGCCCATGACCGTAAGAAGATTAATTCCTTCCAGCGACAATACCGATATGGAATATATGACACCAAATCTTACTAGATGGAGATCAAAATTTTGAAGGAACAAGAGAAAGGCATCCACACATCCGCCATCTACAGGATCCTCACAATCACGATGCCATCTATATTAGTGCTAGCATTACACTATCACAATTGGAGCAGACATATCAGGAATTGTTATTGGCACCACTCTCATGCAAGATGATTGACTCCTAATATACACGAGGCTCTCCCTTCATTTCACACGATGCTTTTGATCTGTAAAGGGATACTAATTTCTATTGAAGTTGAAATTCGGCATGATATAGTTCAATAGCACAAAGGAGAGATGAAAATAGGCTCAGTAAAATTATAGCTCCTACACTCCTGGGACTCATAATGAGCTCACACTACTATGAACCTCATCAAAGGGGAACAATTATTCCAAAAGGCTCGGTTACTATTAAAGAACAACCAAGTGGCAGCCTATGCAAGAAAGAAATATCCCATCGATAAATACTAGAGTAGAAGAAAGTTTGCTATTGAATATCGGGTTTCCCTTCATCTCTAGCCCTACCAGCAGAAAATTCGAGCCTCAAGGAAGTGGTCCCCCCTACTACTTTGGCCCTTGCAAAATTGGGGATCGTAATGAAGCCGTGACTTATGGATCAGATCAGTATATCAATTTAAAAATACAATTGACCACCAAGTATCTCACCGAAAATGGAAGTTTAGAAAGGACGATTCAGTCGAGATCCATCTACTTGACATCCCAACTAATGAGGATGTTTAAGTTCAGATGATGATTATATGGGATCGCAAGATCGCAAGATCGCAATACACCACCATCCATATACTACTACTCTTGATGGAGAGATACAAGACAATATTGGACCGTCAGACCACAATGCACCTACCATAGATACTACAAGGAAGCTTCAAGGAGAAATGCAAATCAAGATCCAAAGTTCATGGAGCCTCACCCTTGAGGACAAGGCTGATCTGAAGAGGGTAGGTCTCTTAGGACTCTAGCTGAGTCGAGTCCTAGTCGATTGAGTCGAGTCCTTAGAATGGGCCTTGTTAGCCAACCTAGACCTAACATTAGGTCGGCTATGAGAAGATTTGATTCCATTATAATAAATCAGTCCAAATCCCAATAGGATTAGGATTTGGTTAAGTTGGAGTTTGGTTAGGAGTCGGAGTTGGATATGGGTTAGAGTTAACTATATCAAGCTTGTAACCAACCCAATTGGCTACCCACTTTGATGAGGGGAAGAGCTCCATTCAGTTAGGACCCTCTCAAGAGTTGATTAGGAGTTAGGAGTTGGAGTTTTAGTTTACTTTGAGTAGGAGTTGCTTCTTAGAGTTGGAGTTGGAGTTATTGAAAGTAGGAGTTGCTTCTTAGAGTTAGAGTTGGAGTTGTTAGAAGTAGGAGTCTTGAGTAGGAGTCCTATTAGGAGTTAGAGTTTAGAAACCCCATAAATAGCCTTGTAATAAACCACTTTTTATCATTAATAGATCAATTAAATTTTAGCCTATGTGCAGAAAACCAAGAAGGGAGGAACCCCTACAGAGTTCCAAGGAGACCGATCCCTTATAGAGATCACCCTAAGCTCAGAATCTATAAGGGCTCTAACAGGAAGTAGGGATGTTGGTTGCTCGTAAGTAGCCTCTTTAGGTGGCTCCGAGACCAGCTTTATCGAAGACCCTGGAGAAGTAGCAATAAGATCAGGAACCCTTGCAAGAGGCACTGTTGGAGAAACAAGGAGCAGTCCCATAGGACTTTTGCTCCTATAAGTGACATAGAGGTGGGGGATAAAGCCAGCTCCATAGCCATGGGTGATGACATCCCTACTGGTGGAGGTGCTGGGGGTGCAACAGGAACCATCCGACACTCTTTGCAAGGGCGTAGACCCGTCTCCTCCCTAGAGGACCCCGAGGAAGGCGAAATCATCACTAGGGGTTCTGAATACCCCTCAAATAGATCGGGGCCACTAGAGGCTTTGGTAGATGTGCCGTAGGAGGAACCCCCACCCACAACGGATGTATGCCCATCGACAGCCCTTCACCGAGTTTAGTAGAGGAAGTAGAGGGGCACCGTCTCTTCACCCCCCGGAGATCCACACCTAATAAAGAATCATAAAGTAAAGATTATGAAACAGGTGAAGAAAACCAATAGAAGAAGGGGCACAAACCCTACCTAGAGGACTAAGGGGGGTGGTTTCTATCGACCGGGCCTCCTCGTGTTCCGTAGTGCTGGTGGAGAAGAGTGCTCATATCTTCTCTAGGGCTTTAGCTTTGCCCGTAGAAAGGAGAGGCAATGTGTTATCCATAGTGTGCATCGCCCATGCCACTAGGAAGCCCCAATCTTCATTTTCATTTGTTGAATCCTAGATTTTGATGATGAAATCAATTAATGAGATTATGAACTAATATACTTTTTAGATAGATGATGCAGGAAAACTTCGATCATTGTCATGAACCATCAAAAGATAAATTGTCGAAGCAGGAGAATTAGATGTTGGGCCGAAGAAGCATTATATCAGAGATTGGACATTAGACTGGAGGATTAGTCGACATGCTAAAGGATAGACTTCATAGCATGAGTTCGAGCATCGGGTTGGAAGAATCGGGTACTGCACCAGAAGATCAGATGTTGTGGGAAGTCAATATGCTAATAGATCGAGCAAAATATTGAATGAAATGATGATGTGCTTGAGGTTTGGATGAAGTATCGGATAATCAAATGACATGTCAGAATGTTAGATAATGTGATGATTGCTTCATGATTATGCTAGATATATTATTGAGTGGTTAAGCCTTGTAGTGTCAAATTGAGTTGGTATAGGTTGAAACCATATCAACTCAATTAGGAACCTATTGGGTCTGAATCATGGTCGAATTGGGCTTGTTGGAAGGTCAATTCAGTGACCTGAAGCAGGCCTAGGCTGGTACTGCCTAGGCTAGCGATGGTACCACTTAGGCTAGCAGTGGTACCACTAGACCCTAGATTCCTAGGCTCTATGGTATCGCCAGTACCCCGAAAAATTAGGGATTTAAATTTTTGGCTTTATTTTTGAAGCCTTTGCAGGTCTATAAATATCCCACTCATGCTTGCTTGACACAAGGGTGAATAAGAATGAAATCTTGAGAATTGAAGTGTGTAAACCCTCTTGAAAGTGTTTTAGTCTATTCTTCTTTGAGCTTAGATGTTATTCTAAGGAGGTGTGAGGTCTGTTGTAAAAGAGCTGGTATAGAGGTTCTCTCTTGAGCCTAGTAAAAAAAGAAGGGTTGTAACAAGGGTAGTTGATTTTCGTCCATTGGAAAGAAGATCGATTGTGAAAGCAAGTGGCCTCAAGGGAAGAGGAACCGAGAGTAGACGTAGATCGGGACGACTGAACAACTATAAATTGGTTTGTATTTATTTCCTTGCTTTGCCTTGTTGCTCATACTTCTTAGTTAAACATATTTTTTATACATATTTTTTGATTAAATTTTTTAAATTGGAACCTTATTGTGAAAGCACTAATTCACGCCCGCCCCCCTCCCCCATTTTTAGTACCATACCATTATGATCCTAACAATTGGTTTTCTCAATTGGATAAACACCCAAGAGAAATATAATGACTTTTTCTAGCAATCAGGAGGGTCACTCTATCACTCATCCTCCTATGTTCAATGAGACAAACTACACTTATTGGAAAATATAAATGAGGATTTTTTTATTTCTATAGATTTTGATTTATAGAATATCATTAAATGTGGCTTTCAAAAATCTTCTAAACCGAGGAATGAATAAAAATGATTTTGAGAAGGAATTTTTTCCTTAAATGCTAAAACTTTGAATACTTTATTTTGTGCTTTAGACATAATGAGTTTAATCATTTTTCTACTTGTGATATTATACATGATATTTGGCATACACTTGAAGTTACTCATGAAGGCATAAGTAGAGTAAAAAAAATCTAAAATTAATTTTTTTTACATAGTTATGAATTGTTTAAAATAAAGCCAAGCGAAACCATTGATGACATGTGTACCCATTTTACGGATATTGTTAATGGTTTAAAAGCTATTAGTAAATGTTATACTAATCTTGAATTGGTAAATAAGATTTTAAGATCTCTTCTAAAAAGCTAGGTTTTAAAAGTAATGGCTACCTAAGAAGAAAGCACTTGAATAATTTTCCTCTTAAATAACTCATAGGATCTTTAATAATCTATAAAATAACTTGCAAAGCACATAATGAATAAGAAAAAAAACTTTTCAAAGAATAGAAATGATATTGCAGTTAGAACCAAAGAAGATTACTCGAGCGAAAGCTCAAGTGATGATGATAATGACATAGAACTCCTTATAAGAAGACTTAAAAAGTTCATAAAAGGGAACAAAACTAATTCTATAAGACAAGAATATTAGAATAAAAGTAAACCTAAAGTGGATATAATAATATATTATGAATGTAAAAAAAACTTGGGTACTTCAAAAATGAATGTCCACAACTAAAGAAGAAGTTGTCACCCAAAAAGAAAAAGAAGAAAGAATTCAAGGAAATATGGGGTGAATCAAGTGCTTCTGAAGACGAAGAGTAAAACAATAAATATGACATAGCGAACTACACACTGGTGACCTTCAATGAAGAGATATGTGACTCACCTGAAACATCTTTATCTTATCTCATGATGAATTACTTAATGCATTTCATGATTTATACGATGAACTCAAAAAGATTTGTAAAAAATATAATTCACTAAAAAGGGATCATGTAGGACTTACTAATGAATTTAATACATTAAAAATGATGCATGACAAATATATATCAAACCCTTATATTCCTTACTCTAAATGTGAAGGCTTAAAATCATCTAATCAGTAGATATATAGTATATCGCTTTTGTTCTTGTAGGAATAAAGAGTTGCCAGATTTAGAGTTGACGAAGCTGACTAACGTAAAAAATGACTCAAGTTTGATACACGAAACTCTTAGAGCTTAGCGAAGTTTATAAATAGATTTATATAGTTTATAAACATGATTTAGATGATAAAGCTAGAGGGTTGTTACATAAAGATATCTTAAATTCAGGTTCCTTAAAAGAAAGCATTGTTAATATTTAGTTGGTGTATATACCAGCTTTAAGTGATAATCAAACTTAGGATTAGTCGAATAATCATCGATTTAACAATTGGATCGAAAGTTCTTGTAAAATTAATACTTGATCACTAGTGAAATCTTTTAGCTAGTAGACGTGCTTTACATCTAGCAATAGATTTATTTGGATTTCACTTAATTTAAAAGATTCACTTATACTCGATGATATTTTGTGTCAGATGAGATGATACAAGTGACTATATGATATTATAGAGTAGGGCATCGTATTCCTCACATATGGCTTTGCATTAGTGTAAAGATTTTTGGGCTTGGGTGTTGCTTGTGATTTCAATAGCATTGGGTAGAGAGCATATGGTAGCATTGAGATAAAGAATTTGACATGGTTTAAATATGTTATTTTTGGAGCATATTATCAGGTGATGTTCAAGCTCAATGGCATATTGGGTTATGTTGATGGTATGAGAATTGGTGAAGAATTAGTGATACATATCTAATTAGGTTGACGCACTTTAATATCGCTTGGCCTAGGAGAGGACAAATATATTATTTGTGGTGCTGAAGGTATTTCTTTATCAAACATTACAAAATGAGTTGTGGAGAGGTAGATAAAGAAGTTATAGAAGGAGATAGGTTATATTGAACTAGAGTAATAGGGGAGTATAAGTGTAGAGGAAAACTGTTGGTTGTTGTGATAAGAAATACACCTGAGGGGGTTCAAGGAGTACACTGTTGGGAAACCACGTAGGTGCATCACTGATAGGACTCCAGCAGGGTTGAATCCTAATCACCCTAGAAGTGATCAATAAGAATCTTGTGAGATTATAATAAAGTCACTCCTATCTTATAAAGGAGTATGGCTAGGGTTTAGATTAGTCCTTAGGGCTTAGTTGTTGTTGTCCCCTTTACTGGGTTGGTCGGCTAGGGTTTCCCCCTGCTTAGGTCGGGTATAGAGCCAACCTAGCTGCTCCATGTTCCTATTAAGGCAGGTCGGCTATAGGAGGAGCAAAGGAATAATTTTACTTAGGCAAGCACCCCCTTAGGTTAGGATTTTGATCCCTATTTAAAGATGTAGTTGCCCCCCTCTTGAATCAAGTAATCATCAATTTTATTTCAGCCTTGTGCCGAGTCTAGTAGGGAGGAACCCCTACAGCATTCCAAGGATTGATCCCCTTCAAGGGTCAAAATCTATAGAGCTCTATTTGGGGTTCTATCATATGGCATCAGAGTAGCGTTCTTGCTACCCCTGTAGCCATCTCTGCGACCTCCACCTTCCCAAGTAATTCCCACAATTGCTGTGATGTGTGCCTCCACCTTCCACCCTTGCCGTAGATCAAATCAATCTACTACCGCCCCTTGCATGATCTGGAACTGTAGTATATTTTTATCATCCACACCTCTTCAATATTGCAAGATTCCTTATTTATACGTTGAAGATTTTTCTAAATTTTATCTACTGTAAATTTTGTTCATTGCAAACATTATCATTGTTGCGGAGGTGAAACACTATAGAAATTTTTAGTCACGTTTTTGTCTCTTAAAACTAGTTTATTTCTTCTCCTTTCTAGCCAAAATTTTTATACAATTCTAAAGATCAACTTGGATTTCATCTAGAATTGATTTCTGAAAAAAACTCCTTCTAGAACCAGTTTCTTGTGCAATCTTTCACTATCATGCAGTACTGAAATTTTACGATGAAGAATCTGACTTTCGCATTTTGGCCTCTTGAAACTGAACTTTTGTTCATCCTTTTGGGCTGAAATTTTTACACAATTTCATAGATGAACTTAGCTTTCATCTAAGATTGGTCTCTGGAAAAAATTCCTTTTGGAACTAGTTTTATTGTGCCTTCTTTCATCATTATGAAGAATCTACCCTCCGCCTATTAGCATCTTGAAACCAAACTTTTGTTCATCCTTTTTGGTTGAAATTTTTAGACAAATTCATAGATTATCTTGGCTTTCATCAAAACTGATCTTTGGAAAAAACTTATTTTGGATCCAGACTTATAGTGCTGCAATCCTTTGTCACGCAGTGCTGAAATTTTACAATGAGAATTTTGTGATCTTGTTTAGAATAATTTTTCTACCGTTACGCTGCCGAAATTTTCTTGATCTATATTAATACTACTATCACCATCTGAATTGAGATTTTGATATTGAAATTCTCTATAAATTTCTCAGATTTTTGCTGGAATTAATATCGAGAAACTCTACTTCTTCGAGGGGAATTTTGTTCAGCAGTACAGCGTATACCGCAGCGATCTGTCGTCGAAAATTTATTGGATCTCACTACCATCTTTTCTAGACTTAAGACTCCCTCTCTCATCTTCAATTCCTACTATTACTCCTCAAAAATCCTAACAAAATTGTAGCTAAACAGCCATCCCAATTAGCCCTAACTATAGCCTACTTCCTTATCGATCCACTTACCTTTTTAGCCAACTTTCCTTACCGATACACCTACCTTTGATGCCATCTATCCCAGATCTAAAATCTATTTCCCTAACCTTCATCTACTACTATCATGGCCCTAAAACTACACTAATTTATAGCCTAAACTCCATAAAACCGTAGCCCCAAATCGCACCCAAAAACCACAGCCTTCGGTCCACCAATATTTTAGTCGCCCAATCTCCCTTATCCCTTCAACTGCAGAATGCATCTTTCCCTGCCCAATGCTCCCAATGGCAATCTCATGCTATCATCCTCCTTGATCACAGCCAGCAGCAATCCTTACAGCAAAAAGTTACCGGCATCGATCTTTCACTGCAATATGTTTACATCGCAACCCGCAACAATCATTCGCTGTCAACTATCTTGATCGTGGCCAACAACAAATTGAACACAATAGCAATCGTCTCTCACTCCATACTGCTGCTGGCCTCCTCTACAACAGTCATGTACATCGCTGCCCTATCTTCCTACTATTGTTGCAACCGATGCACCAGATGCCACCTGCCCGGCAGATGTCCGCCTCTTCTTTCTCCACCATCGCTGTTGCCTTCCGACGCAGATCTCTTAGCTGCCATCTTCTGACAAATATTAGCTACCTAAGAAATTACAACCTCGATGATATTACAGTGTTAACATTGCAACATCACCGAAGGACCGCAATCGACGTTACTGCTACCATTTTCTTCCTCCATCATTGCTGCTACCCTTGGCTGCCATCCTCCACTTAGAGACTTCACCACCGCAGCCCTAATATTGCTATTATTGCTGCCTTCAACCTAAAGATTGTAGCTACACTCTTTAATTACTTGATTTGATAGGTTGGAGATCCTTATATCATGACATCGGTGGGCTTATTCGAAGCCAAATTGGAGGCTCTTGAGATACATATGGATGTTAAATTATGTGCTCTCCTTGAGGAGTTTAGATTGGGTTGATCACTGAGCCCAATAAGATCACAACGTGGTACAAATTTAGATTACAAAAAGAACCTTACCGAAGAACTAGCGATGATCTGTCAAACCTCCACCATCCAAGAGTACCAAACTAAGTTTGAATGGTTATCTAATCAAACTTATGATTGGTCTGAAAAATAGATATTAAGAACTTCTATTAAGGGCTTGAAGCCGGAGATTCAGAAAAAAGTTAAAGCGTAACAGTCATACACACTTAAGGTGGTCATCTCCTTTGCGCGACATCAAGAGGAGCAATTGAACTATGAAGCTCGGAAGACTAGAGTTGCTCCCCAACCAGTGACACCAAAGCTTTCACCTCCTCCTAATGTCAGCCGACCCCCTCAGCCATAGAAATTAACAAGAGAAGACCTTTATGACAGATCGACAAAGGGTATATATGGGTGTTACGATAAATTATGGAGCCTAGAACACAAATGTAAAAAGGAGACACTGCTGATGATTGTGCCCACTAAAGAACCCAAAGTTGAAGATATGACTATCGAGCCTAAGGAGAATAATACACCATAACCGGCCACCTGCACGATCCCTACCTTAGCCGGCTACACCAACCTACAAAAATTAAAGATCGAAGGGTTTCTCAAGCAGCAATCTGTCATCATCCTTATCGACGCTGGGAGTACACACAACTTCATGAGCAGTAAGGTTGCTACCCACTTAATGCTCCAAAAAAAATATTACAGTGAGTTCGAAGTTAAGGTAGCTAACATCAAAATTCTAAAGTGTAACAAGAAGTGCCCACGGGTAAAACTGATCCTACAGGAGAAAGATGTAGTTGCTGATTTTTTCCTCCTCCCTCTTGATGGTGTTGATATAGTGTTCGGTATTGAGTGGTTATCTACAGTTGAAAATGTTTTCTAGAATTTTTCGAAGCTAATCATGAAATTTTTTAGAAAAGGAAAATAGGTGATTCTACGAGAGAGCCCAACAACTACAACCACAACACAATACTTGGAGGGGGTAACAAAAGAAGAATCCAGTGGTTTCCCAATTCAAGTTTAAGAGTTTCATGAGATTGAAGATAAGAACCCTCTCCCACAGCTTGCTAAAATTTTGAGAGTCTCCACCAAACCGATCCGATTACCTCCTCTGAAGTTGTCTGACCCCCCATGCTGAACTGGCCGAAACTTCTACCAATTGTTGCTTGGCCAAATTGCTTCATACAACCTCAGAAAGTCAAAGATAAAAGGGTCATCCAAGAGATGACATAGACATAGATTGTTCGACCATGCTTATTTTTCGCTACTTCTAAAGTGTTACATCCCGTCAAACTCACGGTGGTTGCTGATGCAACACTTCCAGATCTCAGGTGACTTCCACGACTTTCCCCAGGATTGGACCATGATGCTAAAAGTCTTCCCTGATGATGACCTCGGATCCACGGCCCATGATCGCAAGAAGGAACAAGAGAAAGGCATCCACATGACCCCCACAGCCATGATACTATCTATATCGATGTTAGCATTACCTAAATGTGGCAATGTGTTCGTACTTGGAGCAGACATATCCAAAATTGGAATCGGCGTCACCCTTATGCAAGATGGCTGACTCCTAATTCACATCGAAGCTTCCCCCATACTTCATACGAGATTTTTAAAGGGGATACTCATTGCTACGAAATTTAAAATTTGGTTGGATATAGGTCCATGGTATGAAAGAGGAGTAAGCCTAAAAGAATTACAATCCATGCTCATGCTAGCACATGCAAAAAAGAAATGGTCTCCCGACAAACTTCAAAATGGATGAGAAATTAAAGATTAAATTTTCCTACGCCTCCAGCCCGATCAACAGAAAACTCGAGCCTTAATGAAGTGATCTTCCTATTTTTTTGGGCCTTGTAAAATTGGAGATCACATTAGGACTCTAACATGGAGGTCAGATCCATGCACCAAATCAAAATTACAGTTGATCCTCCAAGTATCCCACCTCAAATGAAAATTTAAAGACAACGACTCAATTTAAATTCTTCCAACTGACACCCAAGCTGATGAGGAACTGAAGACCTGGTTCCCTGAGTTCATTAAACTTCAGTCTTGAGGACAAGGCTGATTATAAGAGGGTGGGTTTAATAGGACTCCAGTAAGGTTGAATCCTAATCGCCCTAGAAGTGATCAATAAGAACCTTATGAGATTATAATAAAGTCACTCCTACTTATAAAGGAGTATGGCTAGGGTTTAGATTAGCTCTTAGGGCTTAGTGGTCGTCGCCCCCCTTACTGGGTTGGTCGGCTATGATTTCTCCTTGCTTAGGTCGGCTATAGAGCCAACCTAGCTGCCCCTTACTCCTATTAAGGCAGGTCGGCTATAGGAGGGGTAAAAAGATAATTTTACTTAGGCAAGCACCCCCTTAGATTAGAGTTTTGATCCCTATTTAAAGATGTAGCCACCCCCCTCTTGAATCAAGCAATCATCAATTTTATTTTAGCCTTATGCCGAGTCTAGGAGGGAGGAACCCCTACAGCGTTCCAAGGATTGATCCCCCTCAAGGTTCAAAATCTATAGAGCTCCATCTGGGGTTCTATCAATCACATGTGCAACAGAAAATAGAAAATAAAACTGGTTTCTTACATTTATCATGTAGGCGTGCAATGATTGATGTGCAAAAAATCACAAAGCCAAAACGGCGTAATACGTGTTAGATATTTTACCTAGGGATATCGTATATTCCTGAAAAATCAGATCCAAAAAGGAGGATGAAATAAGTCAGATGTCCTCCTATCTAGTGGTATCCACATGGTGGAAGAAGTGGTGATGCTCTTCGCTTGCAGCGCACAAACTCGCTGCTTTTGTGCACTTTCTTTGCTTCTTTTGTGAACCACCTTACAACAAGCATGGAAGAAGAACTCCTTTCTTCTTCATTGTCCTCATGCACCAAGGAGAGGGGTGGTCAACTAAGAAGAAAAGGGAGGGAGGAGAATAGGAGAAGGTAGCCAAAAGTCACTAGCCCACAAGCCCTATAATTCCTTCCTACTTATAGAGGTCCTTGTTAACTTAACCCTAATGGATCTTACCCTATTGGGTACTAGATCTCCATCCAATTACTCAAACCTCTTGGACTAGTGGATTCTACCCAATAATCTCTTCTTAGCTCCTATTGGATCTCATCCATAGGATTCAATAATACAAGAGGTTATTGGATATCTAATAAAATAGGGGCTCCATTAATATCTCATATCTAAATCTCTAATCATTACAACATTCACTATATGTGTGTTACCCTCTAGATCCAATATTAAGTTGGTCGTGAGTTGCACCTGTCAGAACTCCTTCTAACTCAGAACTCCTAACTCAGTGAATTATTATCCCATAACAATTCACTCGACTCATCGACTATATACGTACTAAGCCACTATAGCATAATCCCCAAATAGTATAAGAAGATCTAATCTAGTGGACCTATATGTCCTCTATTATCGTGTATCTATAGTCTCTCATCCATCTAATTTCCCAAAGATCATATATCATACATGGTATTATCAGGCCCCATATTAAATCCATCTAAGTCTCGCTCTAATCGGATTCTCCCGGAGAAATCTCTCTCAATCGGAACGACCCTGACTAAGAATTTGGCAAAGCAAAAAGACATGAGATGTTTCTCTCATGGTATCAAGATTAGATGATCCTCTATTAACACTTAATTACCTTCGTAAGGTTGGCTGCCAATGCCAATAAATAGCCATATGAGATCTAGAAATTTCAGATTGAGTTGGGTATGAGTTGCACCTATCAGAACTCCTTTCGACTCAGTAAATTATTATCCCATCACAATTCACACAACTCATCGACTATGGACGTACTAAGCCACTACGCTATAGTCCACAAATGGTACAGGAGAATTTAATCCATTACACCTATCTATTCTTAGTTATCATGTATCTATGATCCATCATCTATCTAATATCCTATGGATTGTATATCAGGCATAGTACTATCAGGTCTCATATGGAATGTATCCGAGTCTCGCTTAAATTGGATTCTCCCGGAGAATCCTTTTCTCTGAATCTGAACGAACCTAGTTAGCGATTTGCCTAAGCAAGAACAAATAAGATATTCCTCTCATAATACCAAGTGTGAATGATCCTCTATTGATACTCAATTTCTTTTGTAAAGTTAGCTAGCAATCCTGATAATCGATTATACTAGTTTGAAAATTTCAAGACCTATAAGTCCAGTGTCGAAGAAAGGAATACTCAAACAAGACATCCTTAGTGTATGAAGTCTAAGACCAAACACATAATTGAGACTATGGAATCGTTACCTGACGTCATGTATCATTAACCATCTAACATTTCATAGGTAGATCAATCAGTAAACTCATTCTCTAATGAGCATCCATATTATACTCTTAGTGTCCTCAAATAAGCAGCTGTGAGACCACTGCCTCTATCATATGGATGGGTATAATATATATCGGTTTGTCTGGTTATTTTAATGTCCCTCTCGAGTAATGTATGACTATGATTATTTAGAATCTGTGTTTAAAGATGAATTAGACTCGTTATCGTTATCTCATCACAATATGATTCTCATTACACATATTCGAGGACATCATAATATATATATACATATATATATGTATATATATATAATGTGAGAAAATATCAATAATAATAATATGTAAAAAAGATCGTGCAGCATATCACACATGCCATCACTCATGTGATTGGCTTGTAGGGCACATATAACCAGTAATCTCCCATTTGACCTAAAGCCAATTACATACGTGTTTGATCCCCATCAAACCCCTATGCTGCTCAAAGACAATACAAGATAATGGCCTCATTAGTAGATATATAATGTTATCTTAGGATAGAACTCTTTCTATTTCTACATCTCTATGGGCCATGATCTCTCTAATTAGGTAGAACCTCCTCAGAACGTACTTTTGATGAGACCTGGGTTCCTTCGCTTAATCAACCATCCTGTTATTATCACAACATACACATAAGGCTTATCTTTATTCTTAACAAAGTAATAAGATCTGATCGTTTCATCAAATCTTATGCTCCAATTTCAGGAAACTTGCTTCAAGCAGTAGTTGGACTTGAGCAACTAGCACACATTCTCTAGACTCTCCTTAGATACGAATCACTTAGGCTATATCATATGCACCTCCTCCTCGAAGTTGCCATTAAGGAAGAGATTTTTATGTCCATCTCCAAATCTCATAATCATAGAGTGTTGTAATGGCCAAAAGAATTCTAATGGATTTCAGCATGGCTACGATGAGAAGGTTTCATTATAGTAACAGCTTGCTTTTGACGATACCTCTTGGCCACTAGCTTTGCCTTATAAGTCTCCACTTTTTCATCTACTCTGATCTTCTTTTTGAAGATCCATTTACAGCCGATGGGTACAATACCTATAGGTGCATCAACAAGGTTCCAAACATTGTTGGAATACATGGAATTTATCTTAAAATTCATGGCTTCTTGTAACTCCCTAAGTCTATACTCATAATAGCCTCCTTGTAGGTTTGAAAATCAATATCCTGAGTGTTCTCTCCACTAATATGTCTTACATATTTTTCAGAAGGGTGAGATACTCTGCTAGACCTACACAAAATTGGAACTTGTGCGCTAGGCATGTGAATAGACTTGGCCTCTGCAATGGTTCTTGAGTTAGGTTCTTCAACCTCACTTAACTCTATCACACTCCCACTATTTCCACCAATAATATAATTCTTCTCAAGGAATACTACTCTCTTAGCAACAAAGATATTTTGGTCCTCTGGATGATAGAAATAGTACCCACAAGTTTTCTTAGGATATCCCATAAACTTGTATTACTTCGTCCCTGATTCTAACCTGTTAGGATTGTCTCCTAACGTGGGTAAGACAATCTCAAATCTTAACAACCTTAATATAAGGCTTCTTCCCTTTCTATATCTCATATGATATAGATACTAACGATCTAGGTGGAACTCTATTCAGAAGGTAAGTAGCGATCTCCACTGATATCCCTAGAATAAGATAGGTAGGTTGGTAAAACACATCATGGACCGCACCATGTATAACAGCGTGCAATTCCTCCTTTCTGATACATCATTAAACTGAGGTGTATAAGGAGGTGTTCATTTGTATATAATCCTATGGTCCCGGATGAAGTGGGTAAACTCTATACTCAAGTACTTCTTCCTCAATCTAATCGAAGATTCTTAATATTCTTTTCAGTCTAGTTCTATACTTCATTCTTGTATTCCTTGAATTTCTTGAAAGCTTCAGACTTATACTATATCAAATACACATATTCATACTTAAAGAAATCATTAGTGAAAGTAATGATGTAGGAGTAACCATCTATGGCCAAAGTCACTAAAGGACCACACACATTACTATGTATGAGTTCCAATAATTCAGTATCTCTCTCTCCAGTTTCAATAAATAGATAGTTGATCAACTTTCCATGAAGGCAAGGTTCATAAGTTGCATATGACTCGTAGTCAAATGGATCTAGGTATCTATCCTTCAGTAACTTTTTAATTCTTCCCTCGTAGATATGACATAGCCTACAATGTCACAAGTATGCACTATTCATCTCATCTCATTTCCTCTTAGATGCACTTACATTTATGATATGTAGAGCTATATCTGGTATAAATAAACCATTATCTAGCACATAGCCTACTAAAGCTTCTCTAAGCTTCTATTTCGCCTTATTTATAAGATACTCTTTATAGATCATCTTCCAATACTTGTTTTTATCGTAGTGGAAGCACTGGCCTTTGTCCTTTGCCGAGTCTTTCTTAGCAACCTTTACCTTTACCCAATTTACCTTTGCCCTTGCCCTTCTTAAGGGACATATCAGCTTTCCTTTTCCTTTTAGTCTCACCAATGTAGAGAACTGGCTTCTCTTTCCTGATGGTGCTATCAACTTCTCTCAACATATTGAGGAGCTTAAGGAGAGTCACCTCAAGTTTGTTCATGTTAAATTTATGATTAATTATAAAATGGAGTCCAGGAG
The DNA here is from genome assembly GCA_021527575.1 of Ensete glaucum. Taxonomy (NCBI): domain Eukaryota; kingdom Viridiplantae; phylum Streptophyta; class Magnoliopsida; order Zingiberales; family Musaceae; genus Ensete; species Ensete glaucum. The sequence continues at coordinate 45,611,089 of CM038551.1, forward strand.
AGATTGAAGTACAAGATCCACATATAGGTTATCCTTTAGGATTATTCTTAGACTTCTGAGTTTCTAAATCCACTCAATCATCCTCAAGACATAGTTCTGAACTGATGTCCCTTCTTTCATCCTAGCATGGAAGAGACTTGGATATCTTATATCTCTAAGTTATTCTCTATTCCTCAAACAGCTAGCAAAGATAAAGGACAATGGAATTGACATCCATGCTCTAATGTTACCTTTGTAGCTCAAGAGTCATAAAGGCCGACATACAACACTTAAATAAGGTGAAATCATCTATGTACTTCACATAACAAGCGATCTTATCATCGCTTACCCTTCCTCTGGCATGGCCATAATCTTGTTAATGATATATGTGATTTTCTCCACTGTGAGAACAATTCTCAAATTTTGGAATCAACCCATGTAGTTTAAACCAGTGAGGCGGTTGGTATCAAGTATGCTATATAGGGAGTTTGTAAGCGAGATATTTTTGACAAATGAGAGATGTAGTATAAATAACTAACATATAAATTTTATAAAAGTAGATAATTAAGATATAAACTTCTATCTTAATCTACTCCCATTAATTTGTTGACGAGTCACATGACACCCTCAACACATGAAATGAATGTCTCTGACAAACTTCTAGTGGGGATTAGGATCGACCAATCAAACTAAGCTAAAAAAGGTAGGCAATTCTTGTCAATCATAACTAATTATGATTTCAGTCCTGTTCATGTTGGGAAACCACAGCGGGTGCATCACATGCACAATAGAAATCAAAACAAAAATTGGTTTCCCATGCAGATCAAATTATGATCAAAAGATTGGGGTCACGATTAAAATCACAAAAACCAAAAAACCACAATATGTAAGAGATTGATTTTACCTAGGGAGATCATATATCCCAGTATTCCAGATCCGAATGGAGAAGATGAAGGACGTCAAGCATCCTCCTCTCAAGTGGTATCAACATGATGGATCTCTGCAGCGAAACTCCTCCAATATAATCTCGTAACTCTTGCATAGAGAGAGGGAGGAGAATAGGAGGTGGTGGCTAAAGCTGCAACCTATCAACCATGAGTCTCCCCTCCTATTTATAGTGAGCCACCAAAAAATCCTAGGGCTCCTTCCTTAGTGGGCATTGTATCTCTATCCAACTATCCACTAACCTTACATTATTGGACCTCTATCCAATAATCTCTTTAGGCCTTTAATTGAGCATTAATCAAGGAGCCCATCAGCATAGGGTCTCATCTAATGAGAATAGGGGCTAATTGGATCTTTATCTAATCCTCTATTCTCTGAAGCATCCACCATATATGTGTGACTCTCTAGGCCCGATATCGAACTATCAGAACTCCTTCTGATATAGTGAATTATTATCCTCATAATAATTCACTCGACTTATTGACTATAGATGTACTGTGCCACTACGCCATAGTCCCTAGATGGTACAGGGGTATCGAATCCATCATACCTATTTGTCCATATTTATCGTGTATCTATAATCCCTCATCTAACTAATATCCTAAAGACCATATATTAGATATGGTACTGTCATGTCACACACAGAATCCGTTATAGTCTCGCTCTAATCGGATTCTTCTTGAGAACTCTTTCTCTCTCAATCCGAATGACCCTGGCTAGGGATTTGTCGGAGCAAGTACATATGAGATATTCCTCTCGTGATACCGAGAGTGGATGATTCTCTATTGATACTCAAATTGCCTTCGTAAGGTTGGCTACCAATCTCAATAACCAGTTGTACCATATCTAGAACTTTCTAAACCTGTAAGTCTAGCGTCAAAGAAAGGAGTACTCATACAAGGTATCCTTGGTGTCTCAAGTCTAAGGACTAGATACACAAATGGGACTATGGAATCGCTATTTGACATTAGGTATCGTTAACCATACAATATTCCATAAGCGGATCAATCAGTAAACTCATTCTCTAATGAGCACCTGTACTATATCATTAGTGTCCCCAGAATAATTCACTCGACTCATTGATTATGGGCGTACTAGGGCACTACGCCATAGTCCCCAAATGGTACAGAAGGATCAAATCCATCGGACCTGTCTGTCCACAGTTACTATATATCTATAATCCCTCATCCAACTAATATCCTAGAGACTGTATATTAGATATGGTACAGTCAGGTCATATACGAAATCCGTCATAGTTTCACTCTAATCGGATTCTCTCGAAGAACTCTTTCTCTCTCAATCCAAATGACCCTGGCGAGGGATTTGTCATAGCAAGCACATATGGGATATTCCTCTCGTGATACCGAGAGTGGATGATCCTCTATTGACACTCAATTGCCTTCGTAAGGTTGGCTACCAATCTCGGTAACCAACTGTACCAAATCTGAAACTTTCCAAACCTGTAAGTCTGGCATCAAAGAAAGTAGTATTCATATAAGGCAACCTTGGTGTCTCAAGTCTAAGGACCAGATACACAAATGAGACTATGGAATCATTATTTGACATTAGGTATCGTTAACCATATAACATTCCATAAGCGGATCAATCAGTAAACTTATTCTCCAATGAGCACCTGTACTATATCATTAGTGTCTCCACATAAGTGGCTATGAGACCAACCACCTCCATCATATAGATAGGTATATAGTACACCAATCTATCCGGTTATCTTGATGTCCCTCTCGAGTAACCTATGACTGAGATTATTTAGGATCTATGTTTAAAGATGAATCGATCTCATTATCGTGATCTCATCACGATCTGATTCACATTGCACAGAACTAAGGACATCACAATATATATGCAACAGATATAATATGAGAATATGTCAATATTAATCATAAGCAAAAAGATCACACAACGTGTCACACATGCCATCACTCATGTGATTGGCTTGCAGGGCACTTGTAACCAGTAATCTCCCACTTGACTAGAAGGCAATCACCTATGTGTCTGATCCCCATCAGACCCTTGTGACGCTCAAATATAATCTGAGCCAATGGCTTTATCAATGGATCTGCAATATTATCTTCGGATAGAACTCTTTCCATTGCTATATCTTTTCGATTCATAATCGCTCTAATAAGATGGAACTTCCTCAGAACAATTCTGATGAGACATAGGTTTCCTTGTTAGAGTTATCGCCCTATCACTGTCACAATATATGGGAGTCAACTCCATGTCGCTTGGTATGACTCCCAAATCCTTGATGAACTTCTTCACCCACACCCCTTCCTTTGTTGCTTTTGCTGCAGCAATGTATTCCACCACTGTGGTCGAGTCAGCAGTAGTATCTTGCTTGGAACTCTTCCAGCTTACTGCTCCTCCATTCACGGTGAAAACATACCCTAAATTTAACTTGCTATCATTAATGTCAGACTGAAAACTTGAGTCCATATAGCCCTCAACCTGGAGGCTATCTTCTCCATATACTAGTAAAAGATCCTTAGTCCTTCTCAAGTACTTAAGGTTACACTTTACTGCCTTCTAGTGTTCTAATCTAAGTTTTGAAGTGGTTCATTAAGCTCATAATGAGCTTCACAATTCAGTTCATATGTCATAAGCGAGTCAATCAGCTCTTCAAGAGGTAAGTTATTTAAGTTTTTGGCCTCTTGAATAGTAGTTACTTTAGGATCCTAATTTTTAGGTAAAGATATCAAAATTTTACTAACTAATTCAAAACTCAAAAAATATTTTTCAAGTGCTTTTAGGCTATTAACGACACTTGTGAAACGGGTGTACATGTCTCCAATGGACTCACTTGGTTCTACTCTAAACAACTCAAAGTTATAAACTAAAATATTTATCTTGGATTCTTTTACTATACTAGTCCCATCGTGTGTGATTTCTAGAGTGTGCCAAATATTAAAGGTCGATTCACAAACGGAAACACGATTAAACTCATTCTTATTAAGAGCATTTAATGAAAAAATCTTCCTTTCCAAATCATTTAGCTCATTCATTGACTTGGAAGATTTTTTAAATCTATTCTCAATAATACTCCATAGATCAAGGTCCAAAGAGAAAAGAAAAATATGCATCCTTATCTTCTAATATGTGTAATCCATCCCATTGAACATGGGAGGACGTGAGATGAAATATCTCTCATTCATACCAAAACAAGTAATTTACTCAAGTGGGTGTTAATCCAAAGAGTAAGTACCCTGCTCTAGTACTAATTGTTAGGATCAATTGACACTGAGAGGGGGGGGGGGGGTGAATTAGTGTAAGTGTAAGTTTTTTTATTTTAAACAAAAGCTTTTCACTTAAAGCAAGATAGAAGATCTGAAGCTTTTCGTTCAAGTAAAATAAGTGAGAAATTTCTAAGTTAATAAGCAAACCCGAAAGATTAGCAATGTTGAAGGGAAGTGCTTGATGTGAAAACTTTACTTTCAAAGAGTGAATTCAATCAGAAGCGTCAATACAAAATTCTTAAGCAATGAAAGCAAGGAAAGAACTAACAAATTTTATAATGGTTCGACACCAATAGCCTACATCCACTCTCGAGTCTTCCTTCTTTGGGCACACTGGCGTCCACTACCGATCTTCTTTGGGTGAAGACCAAACCCTTACACTTGAGCTTACAAGGGAGACATGAGAATTTTCTAACTCTAAGCTCTCTCCCTTCCTCTTTTCTTTTTCTTACAAATCATATATAATTTTATCATAGAATATAATCCTCAAAATTATTGTGTTTAGAGTGTAAGAAAACTTGCTGTATTTATAGGCCCCAAGTGGCTTTAGATTTTTGGAACCAAAAATCAAACTTACCTAGAATTTTAAATAATTCTTCATCCAATAAAGAAGTTTCAAGAAGTTAAAAATAATTCTTTAAATAATTCTTAATACAATCATTAAGGCATAATTTGACACTTCTTCTTCATTAATTTAGTATTATACTTTCAACTCGATTGATTGATTGGATGTTACTTTGAGTACTTTCTTCTTTTGGATTGATTATTTTTTTTTAATTGTGGACACTCATTTTTGAAGTATATTGGATTTTCATACTCATAGCATATAGCTATATCTTTCTTAAGCTCACTTTTATTCTTTTCTTCTATTCTTATAAGATTTATCGTACTTTTTCTTATGACCTTTTTGATTTTTTATAAAAAGTGTCATGTAATCATCAACACTTTAGCTTTCACTCAATTAATCTTTTTTGGATCTAAGAGTAATTTAATTCTTTTTCTTTGGAAAGTATTGTTAGAACCCTAGTAAATTCTAAGCTTAAGAGTGATCACTATAGGGGATCGGACTCATTGGAACTCTATAGGGGTTCCCTCCTCCAAATTACTGCTCAAAGGCTACAAAAAATACTCTTTTATTGATAATAAAAAGTGGAGGATTACATGGCTATTTATAGACCTTCTAGCCCCAACTCCTAATACAACTACTTCAAGACTTCTACTCCTAACCAACTCCTAAAGTAACTCCTAATGCAACTCTAAGTCCAACCTCCAATCGGCCCATCTAGGGTTTGCTAATTGCTTTATTATTTCCTAATCATATTCTAACATAATTTCCTTAACATGGGTTAGCTAGATAGGATTTACATGAATGCCTTTAGATTTTATATGATTGCTCTCTTTAGTGAAACTAAATTAGGACTCCCCTGGCTAGAGTCCTAACAGACCCGTCCTCTTCAATTCAGCCTTGTCCTCGAGGCTGATGCTTCATAAATTTTAAAAATTTAATTTTTAAATCGTCATAGTTTTTCCAAGTGGCCTCTTCTTTTAGAAGGTTTGCACATTGTATTAGCACTTCAGTAGTAGGTCACCATCATCGTGTCATGATCCTACAGTCAATAATGGCACTCGGCTGAGTCTGGAGCTCTCTTTAGACAGTCATATTAGGTAGGTGTCTTTGAACTATTTCATTTTGTCTTAATTTGAGCTTTAAACACGATAAATAGAAGACTGGATAGATTCGGGAGTCAGTGGATAAGTCCAATCTGTATGCTATTGCCCCGATGCGCTCTATAATCTGGTAGGGTCTATAGTACTAAGGTGAAAACTTCATGGATGCTTTAGTCTGGATTGATGTTTGCTTGTATAGCTGGAGCAATAGAAATACCTAATCTCCAATGAAAAATTCTCTTTCGCCTTTATATTGATCATATTACTGTTTCATCCTTGCTTGAGCTGTAGTGAGATTATTTTTTAATAGCTTCAACATTTTGTCTATGTCCTATAGTTTTCTGTCTACTTATTCTACTTTAGAGGTGCCCAATACATATTTTGGAATTACAGAAAGAGGTCGGCCATATATAGCCTTATAAGGTGTAATTTTTGTAGATGAATGATAAGTTGTATTATACTATCACTCGACCTAAGAAAGTCACTTTTTTCACTCTTTTGGCTGGTCACTGGCGAAGCATCTGAGGTATGTCTTTCAACACATGTTCACCACTTTAGTCTGGCCGTCGATTTGTAGGTGATATATTGTGCTCATCTTTAATTTAGTGCCCTATATCTGAAATAATTTTATCCAGAATTTGCTCATGAAGACCCTATCACGATCACTTATAATAGATCTCAACATCCTATATAATTTTATAATATTTTCTATAAAGATTCAGGCAATGTTGGAAGCAGTGTAGGGATTACAAACTGCAGTAGTGAGCATACTTTGTAAGGCGATCAACAACAACAAGAATCATACCTTTTTCTTATGATAAGGCCAACCCTTTACTAATGTCCATTAATATATTGGTCCATATTGAGTCTGGAATGGGTAGAGGTTGTAGCTTTCCGGAGCTTACCACTGTTTCGCTTTTATATCGTTGGCACACATCACATTGTGCAATAAATCTAGCAATAATATTTTCCATCCTTTCCCAATAAAAATTCTGCATAATCTCTTATAGGTTCTAAGGAACCTGGAATGCCCGGCTGCGGGTGTGGAATGCATCTACAGAAGGATGGTATTATGCAACTAGAATTTGGTGCAAGAACAATGCATCCCTTATAGCATAGGTCTTTTGAGTCCCAACTGTAATAAGTCACAGAACCACGTTCTTCCTCTAATTACTTTATGATCTTACTGGTTTCTAGATCATATTACTATTCTTTCCTAATGTCCTCAAGGAAGTTGCTGGTCGGAAGTGCAATAGTCAAAAATTCAGCTTGCTCGGGTAGTTATGAAAACACATCTGCAACAACATTCTTTTCTCCCTTTTTATAAATTATTTCATAATCATATCCAAGAAGCTTTGTTACCCATTTTTGCTGCTCGGGGGAAGATATCTTCTGCTCTAAGAAATATTTTAGGCTCTTATTGTCGGTCTTGATTTGGAAGTGTCGCTCGATTAAGTACGGTCTCCACTTAGCCACCGCGTGCATAATCACGAGCATCCCCTTGTCGTAAATAGTCATCTTGAGGTGGGAAGGAGATAAAGCCTTACTTGTATATGCTAGGGGGTGGCCATCTTATATTAACATAGCACTATTCCCACTCCAGAGGCATCAACTTCAATAACAAAAGTCTTATCGAAGTCGGGTAGTGCTAGTACAGGCGTTGTCGTCATTGCGGTCTAAGTTCATTGAAGGTGGTGGAGGCTCTATCCGACCATTGGAAAGCATCTTTTTTCAACAAAGAAGTGAGAGGCACACTGATCTTCCTATAGTCTTTCACAAACTTGCGGTAGTAGCCTGTTAAGCCGAGAAAGCCGCTTAGCGATTTTATGTTCCTTGAGGTCAGCCAGTTCTGCATTGCTTCAATTTTGGAAGGGTCCACTGCCACTCCTTCCTCTGATATGATATGCCCAATATACTCCACCTTCTTTAAAGAAAGCTACACTTCAATTTTTTGATAAAAAGAACATGCTCTTGAAGAATCGTCAAAATAAGTCATAAGTGCTCAAAATGACTTTCAGTATAAGGGCTGTAGATAAGGATGTCATTAAAGAAAACCAACACAAACTTATGAAGATAATTCTGGAAGATATCATTCATAAGGCTTTGGAAGGTGGAGGGAGCATTAGTGAGACCGAAGAGCATTACCAGAAATTCGTAGTGGTCGTTATATATCCAAAAGGCAATTTTCGATATGTCTTCTTCGCATACTCATATTTGATGATATCCGGATCAAATGTCCAGCTTTGCGAGATTTATGATCCCTTTAATTCATCACGAAATTCATCTACTACTAGAATAGGGTACTTGTCCTTGATAGTTATACTGTTGAGAGCTCTATAGTCGATGCACATTCACTATGTTCCATCCTTTTTTCATACAAGGAGTACCGATGAAGAGTAGGGGCTATAACTCGATCGAATGACTCCTGTTTTGAGCATCTCCTTCACAATTCTTTCTATTTCATCCTTCTATAGATGAGGGTATCAATATAGTCAAGTGTTTGCTAGAGGTCTGCCTAGAAGAATTGGTGTCCGATGATCATGTTGGCGGCTAGGAGGTAGGCTACGTGGTTCGTCAAATACATCTGAAAATTCAGCAAGCAAGGGAAGTAGATTTGGGTCTTCAACTTCAGTTGCCTCCTCCTTGGATTGCTGCTCAAGTTGTACTAAGAAACTGTTGTATGTTTTGTGCAAGACTTTCTCCATTCGTCGTGTGCAAATTGTTGATATGTTTCTCCTCCATTTGCCATATAGTACCACCTGTTTTCCCTAGCTGTAAAACTTCATAATTAATCTTGAAAACTTTTAAGAAATACCACCTAATATTGTCAGCCACTCGATGCCAAGCATGGCTTCATAATCGTCAAGAGGGAGGAGGAAAAAATCTGTAATTATTTCTTGATCCTATAGCAAAAGCTTCACCTGCGGGCATCGGTGATCACACTTCAGAAGTCGTCTGTCGGCAACTTTAATATCAAATTTACTACAATCTTCAATAGGTAAGGCCATCTAGATAGCAACCTTATTGTTCATAAAATTATTAGTATTTTTGGTGTAAATGAGAATGGTAATATGTTTTAAAAATTGCTTCAGAAATCCTCTCACTTTCATCATTTGCGGGTTCGCGTAATCAGCAAGAGCATGCATTGTAATATCAATCGACTGCTCTTCTTCCTCTGTGACCGCCTCCTCATGCTCCTGGACCTCCTTCTCCACATCTTTAAGTGGTTCAATTTATAGGAGGCGGCCGTTTTTGCAATGATGATTGTGACTCCACGGTTCATCGTAATGCCAATAAAGCCCCTTTACTGATTGGTCACATAGTTCTTCTCTTGTATATTTTTTTGGCAGCGACAAGGTTGGCTGGGAATAGAAGGAGGCTTGTATGCTATGGGCCTAGGAGTGATTCTCATCCTCTGGGTATCTTTGTTGAGCCGCTCTTCTTGTATTCGGGTGAAGGAAATTGCAACAGCTATGGTACGGGGCTACTATGCCTTAACCTCCCCTTTTATCTCAGGCTTTCGTCCCTTGGTGAAGGTACCTAGCAATTGTCAATCAGTCCAATCATGAGCAAGGTAGGATAGCTTCTCAAACCTAGTTTGGTACTCTTAAAATAAATGTAGAGGTTTGCCAAATTTTTGTGAGTTGGCCGTCGATATTTTCATACTTCGTAGGTCCGAAGTGGTTCAGTAGTGCGTTTTTAAATTGATTCCATGTTGGAGCTCCATGATTATATTCTAGCCAATTATACCATTGGATTGCCTCACCTTCAAGGTAGATGATAAAAATTTCCATCATAGCATCGTCCGACATTCGGTAGTAGTGGAAGTAACATTCGGCGCGTGAAATCCATCCTGTCGGGTCTCCTTCTTCCCAACGTGGGAAGTCCACCATCATGTGTGACTGAAGCATGTCCGAAGGTTGTCCATCCTTCTCTAGGGGCCTCTCTAAACTCTCTCCTCACTGAGATTTTGTTGGACTTGGTGGCTGTCTAGTTTTAAACTCCGTGAACAAAGCACGTAGTTTATCCTCCAAGCGTGATTTGAGTCGCGAGTCAAGTCAAGTCGAGATTCCAATGGTTTTCTATTTTGGGCTATGATTTTGGGGGGTGTTAGGATTATGAAAATAAGTTATGATGGCTGCATCTTAAGGTTAGAGGAATGCCCTAAATACATCTTGGGTGGAAGCAGCGAGATGGTTAGGTTTCGATGGGTTAAGAAGAAGAAGAAGGACAAAGGTGCTACAGTAGATTTTTCGTCAAAAAAAATTCTAGCAGTAAAGATGTAATTTTTCCAAAAATTTTTAACAAAAATTTGAGTGAAACTTAAAGGGAATCTACTAGTAAGGAAGAGATAATGCTGATAAAAATTTTGTGGAAACAAATAACAGCAATAGGTTCGACAAAATTAAAGATCACGAAGAAGTACGGAAGTAGATTTTTACATTTAAACTGTAGCAGTTTGGACATAAAAGATGAGTAGGTTATCTTGATGATTTTTCAGTGAAACCAAAGGGAGATCTGAGGATAGGAAGTTATAAAACCTTGATAGAAATTTTATAGAAATTTAATCAGTAAAAACACAACATCAAATCAAATAGTAAGAGATGTGTGGTTGGAATTTTGTGACGTAACTTTCGTTGTAAAAATGGAAACTTTTCGATGAAAAGTTTGTGTAGCAAATAGGATCAATTTTTTTTGTTTTTTTTATTTTTGAATAGGGATAACTAGATTGCAGTAGCAATAAGGTAGGAAATCAAAACCTGTTGCAATTCATAGGGAAATCACAGGATGATCTGCAGTAGTGGAGATGACAGTGAAATTTGATGACGATCTTCAAGCAATTATGGGAATTGCTTTGGACGACCTTGGAGGGCTGATGGATAGCTATGGAAGGGTAACAAGATGCTAAAAATGTTGCTCTGATATCAAGTATTAGAACCCTAATTGATTCTAAGCCTTGGGGTGATCACTATAGGGGATCGGCCTCCTTGGAACTCTATAGGGGTTCCCTCCTCTAAATTACTGCTCAATGGTTGTAGAAAATACTCTTCTATTGATGATAAAAAGTGGAGGATTACATGGACATCTATCCCAATTCTTAATGTGACTCCTACTTCAAGACTTCTATTCCTAACCAACTCCTAAAGCAACTCCTAATGCAACTCTAAGTCCAACCTCTAACCGGCCCATCTAAGGGTGGTCGGTTGCTTTATTATTTCCTAATCCTATTCTAACTTAATCCCCTCCTCAACCAACCCCTTCTTTAACTAGGATAAATGATGGTTAATTAGGATAATATGCATCTTACTCTCCCTTTAAATATCTTCCACAACTAATCCTAACTAACCGACCTCCTTACTTTCCTTAATAGGGGTCGACTATATTGAATTTACATGAATGCCCTTAGATTTTACATGATTGCCCTCTTTAATAAAACTAAATTAGGACTCTCCTAGCTAGAGTCCTAGCAAGTGTTCATCTTTTTCATTATGTGCTTTGTATGTCATTTCATATATCATTAGAGATTATATAAGTTTTTCAAGATGAAGACTATTTAATTTTTTCACTTTTTGGATTATCATTACCTTTAGATTTTAGCTTTTATGAAGGGACTTTAAAATCTTATTCATCAATTCAAGATTAGTTTAAATTTTACCAGGAGCTTTTAATTCATTGACAATATCATAAAACGAGTGTACATGTTACCAATATTTGTTTGGCTTCATCTTAAATAATTTATAACAATGAATGAAAAGATTAATTTTGGATTCTTTTACTCTATTTGTGTTTCATGAGTGATTTCAAGTGTATACCATATTTCATGTGTAGTGTCTTGAGTAAAAACTTTATTGAACTCATTTTATCTAAAGCACAAAATAAAACATTCGTAGTTTTAGCATTTAAAGATTATTTTATTCAGTCATTGGTCTAAAAGATTTTTGAAAATCAAACTCGACTACATTTCATAAGTCAAAATATATAGATTACAAAAATATGCTCATTCTAGTTTTCTAATAAATTTACTTCATCCTATTAAATATAGGAGGACAAATGATAGAGTGATCCTCTTGATTGCTTCAAAAAGTTATTAGATCTCTTTTGAATGTTAATCCAATTAAGATAACATTACTCTGATATCAATTGTTTATTAGGATCAATTGGCATTAAGAGGGGGGGGGGGGGGTGAATTAGTGCAAGTGTTGAAAATTTTGGTTTAAGAAAACTATCACTCACAGTCAAATCGAGACCGGAAGCGTTTTGGTCCAGTTGAGTAAGTAGCAATTAAACTATTAAACAATGCTAAGTTACTATTTTGCTTAAAGAAATCTAAATTCAAAAAAAAAAGTTAAGAGACACTAATAGTTTATAGTGGTTTAGCCACAACTTAGTCTACGTCCACTTCTAGAGTCCTCTTTCTCGAGGTCCGCCGGTGTCCACTACTGATCTTCTTCGGGTAAAGACCAAACCCTTATACTTCTCACTCTCCTTTTTATAGGTTTAGGAGAGAAACCTTATAAGTATTTCACTTCCCTTAGTCTCTCTTATCACTTGTAGCTCACAAGAAAAGCTATTAAATTTTTATAATACTTTTATTATAATTTTTCTCACTTTTTTGTTTACCACCCTTGCTTCTCCAAGTAAGAAAACTTGGGGTATTTATAAACCCCAATTAGTTTAAAAAATAAGGCTAAAATTCAAACCTTTTCATAAATTCTGTGTACGGGTGGTACTATCGTCAGCGTCGGCATACCTATTGCCACCTGGGTGGTACCACCGCCGGCTTAAGCGGTACTACTATCACCCACCAGTGGTACTATCATCGGGAATCTCACAAAAGCTACTTTTTCTATACTTTTACATACCCGACTTGTACCTCATGTTGACCCATTTCCAAGTGAGCACAACCTGAGCTCAAATCCAACCTAAAGTGGACCCAATTGCCTTATATTTTGTTAATTTGGATTCCTTCTAAATCTAATTCAATTTGGACTCTAAACCAAACTGATGCTAACTATGACATACTAAGGCATACAAATATAATCAATTTGACTAACGTGTCAAGAGACCTTCCCAACTCCCAACGATCTTCCCGGAAACCTCCGGCGAACTCCCGACGAATCTCGGTCAGCTTCTGGCAAACCCCCGATGCATTCCCGATAAGCTTCCGATCACCTTCGGTGAGTACCGACGAACTCCCAGCATACTCCAGATTACCTTTGGTAAACTCTTGACAAGCCCCCGATACCTTCAGCGAGCTTCTAACAAACTTATGACAAGCCCCTAATACCTTTGGTCAGCTTCCAATGACTTCCCATTGCATTGTCCGAACCCCGGCCTAATGCTCTAACTTGACTCCAGTCTAACATCTGATTATATTATCTTGTCGTAGTTAATCTTATATCATTAATCTCTAACATATATATTAGATTAACAAACTCATCAATTGATTTTATCATCAAACACGGAGATTTAATATTGTGAAGATCTTAATGACACTAAGAGGGGGAGGAATGAATTAGTATAATAGCATTTTTAATCAATTCTAAAACATAATCAATAAATCAACACATTCTAGAAACTTGATTAGTTAAGTTAAAATTGCAAGTAAAGAAATTAAAACTAAATCACAAGGGCAAGTAAAAGGAGGTAAATTAATTTATAGTAGTTCAATCTTCCCAACCTACATCCACTTCCGATTCCTCTTTCCTTGAGGCTATCATTTTTCACTATCAATATTCTTTCCAATGTCAACTACCTTTGTCATATCTTTCTTATTTTTTAAACTTAGGAGATAATCTTAACACTCTCTTTTTATAAGAGATCTCTTAATTTATACAACTTAGAATTTCAACTAAATTCATGATAAGGATGTGATTGAAACTATGCTTAAAATAAAAGTTTATGATACTTCATTAGCTTAAAAATAGATGTTCCATCAATCAAACCTGAGTGGGGTATTTATAGACTTTAAAAGGCTTCATGATGGAGCCAAATATTTATCCTAAAAATTTTGGAGTATATGTAATACTACCACGGACACTGAGTGGTACTATTTTCATAACTTTTGACATAATTATAATTCTAAACTCCAGTAGTACTATCATTATAATTTTTGACTTTTAGGTGGTACTAATGCTAAAATGGTGATACCACCTCCAGAAAAGTTGATAAAGCACAAACAATCCTTATCAACTAACTCAAGTACTACTATCACTAAGGCCTAACAGTATCATCACTCAAGTCTAGTTCAGGCTGTCAGTTTAGCCTTTTAACGGGCCTAATTCAACCTGACTTCAAGACTAATAGCTTTCTTGACAAGTAGGATTTGTTTCAATGTAATATCAACTTAAATTGACCTAAAATAAACTTGATTAAGATCTTCATTTATCAACCATACATCTGGTACATTTACAAAGCCTTCAGCATGTTGCATGCTCTTTCGACATATCATTTAATCTTTTAGTATTTCATTTGAATTTTCAACATATCATCATTTCCTTATGTATATTATTCATTTCACCAGTATATTAGCTTTCTCATAACATCTAATCTTTCAGTATGATATCCTATCCTTCCGGCATAATGTTCGAAACTTTAGCATGACGTCCGATCTCTAGCATATCGACCAATACTTTGACTAATTATTCAATTTTTTATATACTAATTTTTTGGCATATCATTTGACACTTCTACCTAACATTTGGTCCTTCAATGATCTGTTCTATAATTAAAGTATTTTCCTACATCATTTATTTTAAAAATATATTAGTCGTATAAACTCATCAATTAATTTTATCATCAAAATTTGTGATTCAATAATTGAGACTTGAATAGTTTGTAAAATAAGATGACCTTAACGTAATTATAATTTATGATTAGGACTTACCGTTAAGGTTCGTTATTTTGGTATTTGAATATTTTTGGGTGAACAATTGAGAGAATCATTAAAAATAAGGTTGGTAAACTGTACTTGCCAAGATGCATAATTATCATCTTAGAAGAGTTTGAAGATGATCAAAGTTGCTGGATTAATAAATATGAGTCTTGTAGGTTAAAAGTAACTAGTGTTCCCTAAAGAAATAATCATCAAAGTTTTAGAGCTAGAAGAGGAAGAAGACATGGATGTCGGATATAGTTAGATGTCGCACTGAATGAAGGAGATGTCAATGTACACCAACATGAGGTCAAGCAATGTTGGATTAAGATAGATTAGATCAGATTTGCTCAAATCAGATCAGATTAGTGCTAAATATTGCTGATGTAGCGCTGAAAAAGAAATCACCAATGTTGAGAGCAGAGCCTTAACGCTTGAGAGGTGTTGCTGGATCTATAGTTCTGATAGTTGGAAGATAAGTCGCCAAAGTAGATCTCGCCGGTGGTTGGAGGAGAGGGCACACCAGAGTCATAGCAGACGAGCAAATCTGGTAGGGGCCTATGATTTGCAATGTCATTGATGGCTTGCAACGAGGAACATGCTAATGGCCATGAGCTTGAGCTAAGGAAGCCACCTGCGGTGAGAGAAGGCGATCAATAGAGAGGAGGAGATGTCGGTGAGCGAGTAAGGAGATACCTAGATCAACAAGTGGCAATGGTGAGTATATCTGCTGTAGAGAAAATTAGTGAGGAAAGGAACGCATTAGTGAGGAGCCATTGTTGATGTAGCGAAGACAATGATGAGCAACAAGGGGATTAAGAAGCAAGAAGAGGTAGAAAACGCTGCAGAGATCTTGATTGTTGGATCTATATTGGGGAAGAACAAAGGATGACTACGGTGGTTGGATCTACAGCAGAGAGAAATAGAGAATAACTCTATAACTGAGAATAGAGGATGGCTACAAAAGAAGATGACAGTTCTCCAAGCGGAAGACTTATAGTTGCTCATGCTTAAATACCTCTGATATCATAAAAGAATTTGATATAAAGAGATGATAATATAATTGAGGTAATATATATTTATATGGATTTTGAGAGGAAGAGATTTTATTTAACCAGGCGATTAAGCCATGCACATATATTATGATGATTGATCCTTAAATCATAGATTAATTAAGGATTAGAACATATAAGAAATACAAAATTATCATTCCATATTTCTCTCTATCATGATCCTCTATCGATCTACAACTTACATCCTTTGTAATTTGATAAACAAGATTTAATTTTTGGACCCTTAAACTATTATTAAATGAGTTTTATGTATCATAGTGATCAATGTTATCTATGTAATTGATAAGACTTTACTATATCATTAAAAGGTCCGAAATCAGAATATACCTCCACCATTCATCTTCTGCCAATATAATATAAAAAAATATGGGAAAAAAAACTACTTGCATGGAGAAAGGGTGGGAATGGCTGATAACAAGTTTTCATGTTAGAGCAGCACATTGAGGTCAGAACGTGCTGTTAGTATAAAAATTATAATTATACAAAATTTCATATCATGATTGAAATCAAATAGTATTAGATATATTTATGATACGTGTCTTTCGATGTCATATGAATAAGATCCCTTTAGATCTATAAAAGTATCATCTTCCGGATCTGAATATCATCGAGATGTCGATTCACAAAGAGAACTAAATAGATCTGGGACCCTTCTCTCTTTCTATCCTTTCATAGGATCACTAGGATTGATGGTTTTGGAGAGATTGAGAGAATAATCGTAATCTCTCTTTAATATCGTTATGCAGTGTATTACGGCACATTAGGTTTAGAGGAGGTCCTATCTATTTATAGGTGAGAGCAGAGAGTCTAGGATAGGTTATTAGGGAGTTTCTTCCATCAAGGGCATCCCAAAAATATTCTAATATAATATCAACTTTAATTTAATATTAGCTAATATCTTTTATCAGAATTCAATTAATCTCATAATATATCTTATTCAATTATAAAGGATCACATAATCTTACATTCTCCCACTTAGCCCATTAATTGATAAGATATAAAAGATATCCAAAATCAAAATAAACAAAATAAAATTTATTTGAACATAATTTTACATAATTAGATTCTAAAAATTTTGAAAAGTATTTTATACATAGTCATAATTTTAAAAATAAACCAATAAGTCCAAGAAGCATAATAATACTATATTTAGTCCAACTATCAATGTGAGTCATAGCGGTTGTATGTCATCAATGTCACACTTCATTCTATATACTACAACACTATTAATCTTTTCTTATATAGTCTATAATGATCTCTATAATTTGTCATCTCAAGACAATCCTACTATTGCATTCAACTATGCATAAACATAAACACAACATGATAACAGATACAAATAACTTTAATTATGTAAAGGAAATATTGATAATAGCATTCACTTAAACATGCATCACCATATCTTTTATAGCTTACTCACAAGGCCCATTCTAAGGACATGTTCTTTAAATGTTTTGCATTACAAAGCTTTAGTAAATGGTTCAGCAATCATCATAGTGGTGCTCAAATTTTTAATTGACACTTATTATTTCTATACTCTTTCTCTAACCACCAAGTACTTTATCTCAATATGCTTTGAACCACTAGAGTACTTGTCATTCTTAAAGAAGAAAACTGCTACGATGTTATCACAAAATATCTTTAGCAGTTTGGCAATTGAGTCAACCACACCAAATCCTGAGATAAAATTTTACAGTCATAAAGCTTAATTTGTGGCCTCAAAGCATACCACAAATTCAGCTTCCATCGTAGATGATGCAATAAGTGATTATTTTATACTTATCTAGGAAATTACTCCATAAGTTAGCATGAATACAAATCCTAAAGTGAATTTCCTACTATCGAGGTAATTTACAAAATCAACATCTGAATATCCCGTCACTTCAAGCTGATCTGATTTCCTATATGTGAGTATATAATCTTTTGTCCCTTGCAGATATCTCATTACTTTCTTTATAGTTTTCCAATGTTCCATTCCTGGTTTACTCTGGTATCTACCCAGTATTATAATTACAAAACTGATATTTGACCTTATATAGGTTTGAACATATAATAGATTTTCAATTGTGTACCTATACGAAATATTTTTCATTTGATCATTTTTTGTGTCATTTTGCGGGCACTGGTTTTGGTTGAAATTTTCATCTATAGTAATGTTTGTATCCTTAGCTGTGCAAAGCTACATATTAAACCTCTCCAAGATATGATTAATATAACTTTTCTGAGACAGTCTTAACAAGACTTGAGATATGTTCTTGAATATCTCAATACCAATAACATAGAATGCCTCATGCATATCAATCATCTTAAAGTTCTTGTTGAGAAATACTTTGGTTCATGCAACAAACTAAGATTACTACTAGCAAGCAATATATCATATATATATATATATATATATATATATATATATATATGACCAATATAATAAACTTGTTCTCACTAACTTTTAGATGTTGATCCAAAGGAAGTAATGGTATCATGAAACTTTATATATCATCGTCTGGAAGCTTGTTTAAGGTCATAAATGGATTTCTTAAGTTTGCAAGCCCAACTTCCTTTTCCCTTTTCTATGAATCCTTCAAGTTGTTCTATATAAATTTCCTCATCTAGATCCCCATTCAGAAATGTTATTTTTATATCCATTAGATGTAACTCAAGATCATAATAAACTACTAATGCCATGATGATCCTCAATGAGTCCTTTCAAGAAACTAGAGAAAAGGTCTCATGGTAATTAATGCTTTCTTTATGAGAAAAATATTTGGTCACAAGTCTAGTTTTATATCATTCGATATTGCCCACCGAGTCGTGATTTATCTTAAAACTCATTTACAATCGACTCTTTTACAATTATTAGGCAATTCAATGAGTTCCAGACACCATTCTGGTTTATTGATTTTAACTTCTCTTTCATTGCACCATACCATTTTCCAAAATCATTACTTTCTATATCTTGTGAAAACGATAAGGGGTCTCTTTTTATCCCTATATCTAAATTTGATTCTTGTAAATATACCACATAATTATCAGAAATAATATTTTTTCCTTTTCTTTTGAGATCTTCTCAAATATGCCAATTATGATTGTTCTATAAGACTATCAGTGGTGACATCAACATCATGTGAGAATTCATCAATGTTATTTTGTTGTTCACCCTTATCAATTCTCTCATTGATTTGATGAACAATAATTTCTCGAATAGGAGATAATACTGGAGAGTTAGCCGAAATCTCCTCAATATCAAAATTGATCTTTCAAGATTTTTGACTCCCACTTATTTTACCATTTTTTTAGGAATTTTACATTACCAGATTATACTATCCTCATGTTATGATTGAGGCAATAAAATCTGTATCCCTTGGATATTTCTGGATAATCAATAAAATATCTAAAAATTATTCTTTAATCCAATTTTTTTTTTATGTGGATTGAATACTCTTATCTCTGCAAGACACCCCCAAATATATAAATGTCTCAAACTTGGTTTCCTATTAATCCATAACTCAAATAGAGTTGATGGAATCAACTTACTAGGAACCCTGTTCAAGATATACATAGCTATCATAAGAGCTTCACCCTACATTGACTCAGGTACAAAGGAATAACTTATCATGCTCTTAACTATATCTATACGAGTATGATTTCGCCTTTCAGCAACACCATTCTGCTATAGCACACCTGGTAATGCATACTAAGTATAAATACCTCGTCATTATATGAATCTAGCAAAAAGACCAATATTTTGATCGAATTCATCATATATGTCATAAAATTTACCACCCATGTTAGATCTGATAATTTTAACTTTTCTATCTAATTGTCTCTCGACCTCGTTTATGTACACTTCAAGAATGTCAATAGCCTAAGATTTTTCATGTATTAGATAAATATAGTCATATCTAGACAGGTCATCTATAAATGTGATGAAATACCTTTCTCCACTAAAACAAGGAATATGAAGTGGTCCGTAGATATCGGTATGAATAATTTTGAGTTCTTTACTTTTTGTGTCATTTTTTCTTTATATGCTTAGTTTGCTTTCCCTTAATGTAATCTATCCAAACATCAAAGCCAGTGAAGTTTAATTTTTTCAAAATATTATCACTAATCTTTCAATTCTTTCCTTAGAGATATACTCCAAATGTCTATGCCACAATATAAAAGATCTTCTATTATTTGAATTACGTTTCATTCCAACACTTTGTAGGGTTAATAATATATTTGTAAACTTAAGATTTAAATTAATTTTGTACAAACCATCATATAGAATTCCAGAACCAGCTATTATTGAATCATAAAATATATTGAGTTTACCATTCCTAAAAGAAAGACAATATCCTAACTCATCAATTCTAGACATAGAAACTAAATTTCTAGAAATGGTAAGAACAAAACATGTGCCTTCATGATCCATCAAATAACCCGTCTCTAGGCGTAAGCGATAAGTCCCTACTGATACCATTTTTGCTTAGAGACGATTTCCCATAATTATGAATCTTTCATGTTTTTTGGTTTTCAGATTAAAAAGAATCTCTACATATTATTAGTAATATGAATTAAAGCGCCAGAATCAATCCACCATATATTAGAAGGAACTTATGCAATGTTTAATTTGAAACATATAAAGGTTGAGTTTATACATTTCTTTTTGAACCAAGTCCTATGTTTAATGCAGGCCTTCTTTACATGTCTTTTCTTGCCACAAAAGAAGCACTTTACTATAATAGCTTTTTTTTCAATGGTTTGTCTAATACTTTCAGACCCGGTAAATTTTTTTGATGGATGATACTTTAATTTTCTTTTCTTGTTACCAGCTCTTTGAGTAGTAGTCAGTACATTATATGAACTTTCATACCTTAATCTTAATTCTTCCTGAACATACATACTAGTTAACTCATTCAAGTCTCACTTATCCTATTTGTATTGAAGTGAATCTTGAATGTGCCAAACTGAGAAGGAAGAGAATTAAGAATAAATTGCATGAGGAAAGATTTATCAATATTCATTCCCAATACCTTAAGTTTTGTAGCTTTATCAGTCATATTAATGATATGATTCTAAATTCCTCGAATACCATCATACTAAGCTATAGTCGGTTCTTTCATTTATGTACTAGCTAATGACTTATCAGCAGATTTAAATCTATTTTTAATAACCTTTAAATATTTACGTACGCTAGTTGCAACCAGTAATGAAGTCTTTATATTATTTATAATTGTTATTCTTATGAACATTAAACTGAGCCTATCAAATCTTTTCCAAGCCTTCATTTCATTGAGTTGTTTCACAGTATTTTCATTAGCTAATTCTGTGGGCTTTTAACAAGCAATGTCAAATCAAGTTCTAATACGCCTAGTGTGAACTACACATTCTCTAACTATTCTGAATAATTTGATTCAGAAGGTACAGGGGCACTAGAAGCATGTGAATGTATAGATAAGAATACCACTACAGAATATAAAATAACATAAATACTTTGAGTTTATTAAAATATGATGAACTATTGATATCATTAATATTTAACCTTTGGGTAAAAATATTTACATATCTAGTATTCACTCAAGATCATTTATGGAGGACTGATATCATCCTTCTGGAATAGTTTTGCTACCTTTGAGTATACAATTCTAAACTACAAGGATATCCAAAAAGTATCATTCTACCCCATCACATAATTATTTGAAATAGATTATCCTTTGGGATTATCTAAATCTCCTAATTATGTATGTAATTTTAAATATTATTTCCTTAATGTCATTTAAGACTTGTTCCTTAATATAATTTTATAAATAATTGATCTAGGCTATTTTGATGACTTCAAAACCAATATAATAATATAAAATATAAATTAAATAATCCTATAAATGGCAAGACCTTAATTGTGTTTTATATCCTATAAGCTTATCATCTTAGGACACTTTGGCAGTTATTGATCAAGTATAACATAAGGAGATGAATTACAAATAACATTTATCAAGTTTATTTAATCTAATTTATATTGAAATAGCTTAATAATAGAATGAAAACCATAATAATTATTGAATATTAATCAATAGAAAAAACTCATGATAATTTTAATCATGATAATACATAAATCATGTCTTTATATGAAAAAGAAATATTATTTTATAATTCCTAACATATGCATGTGAATAACTGAATAAATATCCCAGAAACAACAATTGGATGTAACACATGCAATTAATATTTCATATGAGAAAAATATAAAGAAAAAATAATTTATATTCTTTAATTAATTTAAATTAATTAATTTTATTTAATTGAGAAAGCCTATAAACTCAATTAAACAAATTTGATCAAAATAACAAAATTGATTAAGATCTATTAATTCTAATTTAATCAAAACAAAATTTAATTAATGAATAATCAAAAATATAATCATGATTAAATTTTATTATATTATATATTGATCAATTTCATAATTGAGAAAATAAACTATAATTTATCAATTTGATAATGGCAAAACTATAATTCTATGATAGGACATAAAAGAAATTATAAAATTTATGAAGGGCAGAAATGTTATAGGATTAATAAAATACAGAAGGGTAAAACCATAAATAATCCTATTTTGTAGAAGGACAAAATCATAATTTCGGCTAAATAACAAAATCTTAATTTTAGTTAAAGGACAAAACTATAATTTTGTCAGAAGGGGAAACCTTAATTTGATAGAAGGGTAAAATCATAATTTTAACTAAAGGGCAAAACCATAGTTCCTTCTAGAGGAAAGAAAACCCTAACCCTAATTTCTTCCCTATCGTCGTTGTTGCCGCTTGTGTAGCTATGGCATACGTGGTCACGGCCTGCGCACAGGTTCTTTGCATGCCGATCGCTGGGACGCGGTCATTGGCATGTGGCGGCTGCTGCTAGCGGGAGAGGCCATCGATTGTGCAAAACCTCTGCTGCATGCTGTGGTGCAACACGCAACTTCCACCTGCCACTTATGGCAAACCCTCTCGCAGCCTCTGCTGCATGAGGTTGTGGCCAGTCGCTTGTGGCAGACCAACGAGTGTCCACCGCTAGATGCAACTACCCGTGCGACTGGCCCAGCGCACGACCTGGGCCGTCGACAGCGTGGCCGTCGCTACTAATCTGTGTGCACACGTTGCTCAATGCAGTGATGCCGCAGATAGATATGGCAGTATGCAGTGAGATTGCTACGTCTACCGATAGTGTACAATAATCATTAAGGTCATATATCAAAAACTTTACATCGTTTGTAAGCAAACGATAGAATATAACAGATAGGAATACAGATCGATAAGATATTCAGATCATTAAAAGCATCGTAAATAAAAAAATAGATCTAATATATTTGATCTAAAGAAATCTATGTTCTGATACCAATTATAAGCATAAAACTATAATTATGTAAACTATTATGTAGAAAACTTTTATGTCATGATTGAAATCAAATATTATTATATTTGTTTATGTTACGTACCTTTAGATGTCATTTGAATAAGATCCCTTTAGATCTGCAAAAGTACCATCTTCTGGATCTAAATATCATCGAGATGTCAATCTATAACCCTTCTTCACTCTTCCTATCATTTCACAGGACCACTGTGATTGATGGTTTTGGGGAGATTGAGAGAATAACCGTAATCTCTCTATAGTACCATGAATGGACTAGGTTTAGAGGTTTAAAACATTTGACATTTGTTTAGAGGAGGTCTAGGCTTAAAGGAGGTCCTATCTATTTATATACAAGAGCAGAGGATCTAGGATAGATTATTAGGAAAGTTACTAATAATACAACATATTGTGACGTGTTAGGTTTAGAAGAGGGGTCTTGTTTATTTATAAGCGAGAGCAGATAGATAATAAGGCTAATGAATGAACTTAAGGTTTAAAACATTTGACGATTGTTTACAAGAATTAGAGATTGGCCTAATAGTGATCAGAATATCATTCACAAAGGAATTTTAATATTTTTGATGGAAATCAGCTTGATTTTGGTCCTCACAACATACTCACCAAGAATAGTGGCCTAATAGTACTTATTTTGTCAATTCAATATAGGATCTTAGGATCAAATAACCTGTCTAATGCTAATCTAGTACAGATCTCAAATAATTGAGATTTACTATTTTGTTGTTATTGTTGTTATCATAGTATCTTAGAATCCAATTTCACTTTTATCACTAATCATTTTATTAAAAAAATTAAGTAATCTGATTGAATTGAATCTTTGAATGGAATCAAATTAAATATGGGTTAGTAGATGGTACGAAATAATCAGTAATATAAGAGAGATAAAACATGAAATTTACCTTATTTATATAAAAATGTGACTGATTTTTTAGATATATGAATTTGAATCTCAATCAATGTACTTTTGATAGGTTAGAGTATATTTTAATTTGCTATCTTTGTCATTTAATAAAAGAGTGAATTAGTAGTGACAAGTCCATTTACTACTCTATGGTTGATTGAGCAAAGGTGTTAGTTAACTTAGCTAGTAAAGAATTTAATAATTTATTGCAAAGTCAAAGAATCGAATCTTACCTTCATTTATCCCTTGTAAAAAAATTACATTAGAGTCATGACCACCTCTCTACCTTTGGAGTCCATTCTAACAGGTTAAAATTATATCAACCCATCAAAAATAGATAATTTCTATGAGCTCATATGCCTATATTATAAACCTATTTAGTATCTCATAAATTAAAAAGTAAGAGACCAAATCAAATTAGTATCACTTTTATCCATCCCAAAAGGATAAAACTATTTGGGACCACACAAAATAGATATTTGGCAAAAGGGTCATCCAAAGTAGATAATTTTTCAGAAGTCGAGCATGAGGCGATCAAGCAAAGTGTAGGTAGGATGCTCTCATGTTGATTAGAATTCAACTAAGTACCTAAATAAGTAGATTAAACTAATGTATTTTTTCTATAATAAAGTTCTGAACGATATAAAGAAAGAGAGATCTATTGTCATCCCTCATCCATTTTATTATCCCTCATCCATTTTATTATTTACTCATCCAATTAGACTCAGATTTGATTAGGAGCGTTTAAATTGGTTAGAATCAAAGCAAATCAAACCAACTTCTAGTTCGATTTGATTAAAGTAAGGTAAGTTCGAACCATAATCAGTTTACATCTATCTAACATAACTGGTTCAAAACCGATTCGTTCAATCTGTTTAATTAATTTATAATTTAAGTAATTAAAAAAATATTATTTTTAAATAAATTGACTTGGTTCAATTTAATCCGATTGAAATCTTGATCCAATAAGATTTGTAAAATTTTACCAACATCATTTATGACATTATAAAATTAGCATATTGAAAATAGTTATGCCTAGTTTGATATCAATTCATGCAGCTCAAGCACCAGAGAAATTATACAAGTTATAGAATTGATAAAGAGTTGAAGAGTATAAAGCACTTATACTATTAGGTATATGATTGCTCTTCAAAACAATATCTCATAAAATAGTCAACAATATGTCTCAATGGAATATGATGTGCAAACCAAATAAAATAGATCGATTAGATATTTTTTAACTAAAATCCGTTAAATCAAACCGTATTTCAACTACAATGGTTTATAGTCTTTAAAATCAATTTTGATAAAATAATTCATATCAAATTAATACTGAATCAATTCAAATCAAAATAATCTATGTTTGATTTAATTTTTTAATTCAATTAGAACACCTCTAGATTTTTCAAAGGATTAGCACTCATTCATGCTAATGAACTATTGAGTCTTAGATTTTGATGATTAAATCAATTAATGAATGTTTAATCTAATATATGTCTTAAGGAAGAATTGCAAGTCTAATTATGATAGGAGTAATTGAGTTACAATCAGATTATGGGCCAAGATCAAGCTTGGGCATAAGACCGGGTTTGGATGATGTAGTGGGACCATGCCGAGAGTTCGCTAGGAGATTCGTTGAATAGATCGGGAAGCTCATTGGAAACATACCGGGAGATTGCTAGAAGAAGACTGGAAGACTCACCGGAAGAATGTCGGAGGTTGCCAAACTGACGAGAGTTAGGTCTTGGTATAGCTTGTTGGTCATTAAGAGTTGTAATCATTGAGTCATAGTTAGGGTTTGAGTTCTAATTGAGTTAGATTTGGATGAAATATAAATCAACTCAGTAAGGCAACTAGGTCCACTATGGGATTTGATTGAGCTCAAGTTGAGCTCAATTAGTTGACTAAAGAATTGGTCAACATCAGGTTTAAGCCAAAATTCAAAAAGCGGAGAGAACCACTTTTCTGGAGATTTCGATAGGTAAACCACCGGTTAGACCGCCCGTATCCTGGAAACAGGATGGTCCAGCTCGTCGATCGTTCTTGGTGAACCGCCTAGGGTGTAAACCACTTATACTTTATTTTCGGGCAGTTGACGATGGGTAAACCGCTCAGGATTGGTAGCTAAACTGCCCACGCACAAGATTTTGGGTGCTTTCGGCGGTTGACCCACCTAGGCTTGCGGCTGAATTGCCCGTACTTGAATTTTATGGATATGTTTGAATTTTTGGCTCTAATTTTTGAAGCTATTTGGGACTCTAAGTACCCCAAGTTTTCTTGCATTCCATGTAATAATTTTGAGGATAAAAATTCTATGAAAAAGAAAACTTGTGTGATTTGTAAAAGAAAAAAAAGGTAAGGGGGTGATCAAAGAGTTGTAATTAAGTCTCTATTGTAAGAAAAGTGTAAGGGTTTGGTCTTCACCAAAAGAAGATCAGTAGTGGACGCTAGTGTGCCTTAATGAGGAGGACTCGGGAGTAAACGTAGGCTCATTGGTACCGAACTACTATAAAACTTGTGAGTTCTTCTTTTGCTTTCCTTGCTTACTAATTTTGTATTGACGATTCCGATTTAATTTACTCTTTGAAAGTAAGGTTTTCACGTCAAGCACTTCACTTATAACGTTGCTTATCTTTGGGATTTCCTTGTTCTTTTTAAGCAATTTATAAGCAAGAAACTTAACAATATTCTTTTGATAACTCATTTGCTTTACTTGAACGAAAAGCTTTCGATCTTCCTATCTTCCTTAAAGCAAAAAGTTTTTGTTTAAAACAAGAATTTATACTTGCACTAATTCACCACCCCTCCTCTCAGTGCTAATTGATCCTAACAATTGGTATAAGAGTAAGATAGTTACTCATTGGATTAACACCCACTTGAGTAAATGACTTATTTTGGCATGAATGAGTCACTCTATTTTACATCCTCCCATATTTAATGGGACGGATTACACATATTGAAAGATACAAATTCATATTTTTCTTATTTTCTTGGACCTTGATTTATGAAATATTGTTGAGAATGAATTTGAAAAATCTTTCAGGCCAATGAATGAGCTAAATGATTTGGAGAGGAAAAATTTTTCTTTAAATGTAAAGGCTATGAATGTCTTATTTTATGCTCTTTACAAGAATCAATTTAATCATATTTTCATTTGTGAATCGGCTTTTGATATTTGGCACATGCTAAAATCACACACGATGGGACTAGTAGAGTAAAAAAATCAAAGATAAATATTTTAGTTCATAATTATGGGTTGTTTTGAATGAAACCAGGTGAGTTAATTGGAGACATGTAAACTCGTTTCACGAATGTCATCAATGGCCTTAAAGCACATGAAAAATATTTTTTAAATTTTGAATTAGTTAGTAAAATTTTGAGATCTTTACCTAAAAATTGGGTTCCTAAAGTAACCGCTATTTAAGAGGCCGAAGACTTAAATAACTTACCTCTTAAAGAACCGATTGGCTCTCTTATGACATATGAACTAAATTATAAAGCTCATGATGAGCTTGATGAACCCATTCCAAAGAATAGGAATGATGTAGCACTTCGGATAATAAATGACTCATTGAGTGAAAGCTCGAGTGATGAGGACTATGATATTACACTTTTATTAAGAAAATTTTAAAAAATTTATAAAAATAAATAAAAACTATAAAAACAAACAAGAACCAAGAAGGATAATATCATATGATATGAATGTAAAAAATTAGGACATTTCAAAAATAAATATCTTCAATTGAAGAAGAAGCCGTTGCTAAAAAAGAAAGCACTTTGGGCCACTTGGGATGATTCAAGCTCTTCGGATGAAGAAGACCACTCCAAAGATGAAATTGCTAATTATGCTCTAATGTCGATCAAAAATGAGGTTAGTGATTCATTAAGTATTTTTTTTTCAGAATTATTAAGCATGTTTCATGATTTGTTTGATGAGTTTAGAAAACTTAGCAAACCTTTTAAGTTGCTTAAGAATGATCATGAATTGTTAGTTAGTAGATTTGACGAAATGCATGATTCACTAGTTTCACATAATATGTTCTAAATGTGAGATATTAGATAGTGTTAAATAAGAAAACATTATGCTTAAAACAACACTAGAAAAATTTAAAATTGGGAACAAATCCCTAAATATGATCCTTGCCAATAAGGATCATATTAATATAAGGAATGACATAGGCTTTGTTAGTAACCTTCAATAAAAGCTAATCATATTTGTTAAAAGACCAACCTTAAATATGCCACTAAAAATCAAGTGTAATTTTTGTAGTAAATTAGGACATAAGGTAAACAAATGCCTATATAGAAAATGTAGTCCATGTCAACTTGTATAGGTCCCCAAGGGAACTATATACAATAATAAATAATTAGAAAAGAAAGATAAAATTCTTTATGAAGGACCCAATATAAAATGAATACCTAAATTAAAAATATCTTTCTTGTAGGTTTGTCTCCAAATTAAAGCTAGGAGCACCAAATGATATCTTGATAGTGGATGCTCAAGGCACATGACCATAGATCCATCTTATTTTTCTAAGTTCACTAGCTTAAGTGAAGGAGTTGTTACTTTCGGAGACAACGAGGGTAAAATCATTGGAAAAAGAATAATAGGTAACACATCAAACCTCATGATTGAAGATGTATTGTTAGTTGATGGCTTGAAATATAACTTGTTTAGCATTAGTTAATTATGTGATAAAGGATATGTGGTCAAATTTCAACCTAATACTTGTATAATTGAATTGCCACACAAAAACAAATCCTTGATTATTTTAAGAAACAATAATGTATACACCATAGATATTGAAAAATTTTATGATGAAACTTATTTTTTTGCTTTGAATGATGATGCTTGGATTTGGTATAAAAGACTATGAAATGCTAGTATGAAATTTTTAAACCAAATTTCTACCAAGGACTAGTAAGAGGCTTACCTAATCTTAAGTTTATTAAAGACAAAGTATGCGACACTTGTCAATTACGAAAACAAATAAAGAGTAGCTTTAAGTTGAAAAATCAAATAAGCACCTCTAGGCCACTTCAATTGATCCATATCAATTTATTTGGATCAATTGATATTATAAGTTTAGGTGGTAGTAAATATACATTTGTTATAGTGGATGATTTAGTAGATCTACTTGTATCTATTTCTTGACTCATAAAAGTGATACATTTAAATGTTTTACTAAATTTTATAAAATTATTCAAAATAAAAAATAATATATAATTTTTTCAATATGAGTAATCATGGTAGAGAATTTCAAAATAATAATTTTTAAAATTTTTATGATTTGAATGGGTATATCCATAATTTTTCTACTTCGCAGAATTCAAAACAAAATAGAGTAGTAGAAAATAAAAATAGGAGCTTACAAGAAATGGCTAGAATAATGTTGAATGAACATAGTTTACCTAAATATTTTTGGGCCAAAACCATTAATACAACATGCTGTATTTTAAATAGGATTCTTATTGTTGGCATAAAAACTATAATCACGTAAACTATTATGTGAAAAAAAACTATTATACTAGGATTGAAATCAAATAATACTAGATCTGTTTACGATGCATACCTTTAGATTTCATCTGATTGAGATCCAATTAGATCTTCAAGAGCACCACCCGTCTGATCTAAATAACACCGAATATCGATTTGCAAGAGGAACTAGAATAGATCTAGACCCCTTCTCATCTCTTCCTATCCTTTCACAGGACCACATTAATTGATGATTCTGGGAGATCAAGAGGATAACCATAATCTCTTGATCTATTCACCCCTTTTGTCATTCTGTGTTGTGTCGTTCCGTGCTTGGGTTTATAGTAGGTCCTATCTATTTATAGGCGAGAGTAGAGGGTCTAGGGTAAGTTATTAGGAGAGTTCCTTCCATCAAGGGCATCCTCTAAAATATCCCAATATAATATAGATTTTATTTAATATTGGATAATATCTTTTATTAGAATCTAAATAATCCATAATATATCTTATTCAATTAATAAAGGGCCACATAATCTTACATTCTCCCACTTGGCCCATTAATTGATAAGATATAAAAGATATCCAAAATCAAAATAAACAAAACAAAATTTATTTGAAAATAATTTTATATAACTGGATTCTGAAAATTTTGAAAAGTATTTTATACATGGCCATGATTTTAAAAATAAGCCAATAAGTCCAATAAGCATAATAATACTATATTCAGTCCAACTATCAATGTGAGTCATAGCGGTTATATGTCATCAATGTCACACTTCCTTCTATGTACTACAACACTGTTAGTCTTTCCTTATATAGTCTATAATGACCCCTGTAATTTGTCTTGTCAAGACAATCTTGTTTATTGCATTCAACCATAATATGCATAAACATAAACACAAACAGGATAGCAGAAATAAATAACTTTAATTATGTAAAAAGAAAATGTCAATAATAACATCCACTTAAACATGCATCACCATATCTTTTATAGCTTGCTCACAAGCCCCATTCTAAGAACATGTTCTTTAAATGTTTTACACTATAAAGCTTTAGTAAATGGATCATCAATCATCATAGTGGTGCTTAAATTTTCAATTGGCACTTGTTGTTTCTGGACTGTTTCTCTAACCACTAAGTACTTTATCTCAATGTGCTTGGAACCACTAGAGTACTTACCATTTTTAGAGAAGAAAACTGCTGCAGTATTATCACAAAATATCTTCAGCGGCTTGGCAATTGAGTCAACCACACCAAGTCCTGAGATAAAATTCTACAACCATAAAGCTTGATTTGTGGCCTCAAAGCATGCCACAAATTTAGTTTCCATCGTAGATTATGCAATAAGTGATTGTTTTATATTTTTTGAAGAAATTGTCCCACCAGCCAACATGAACACAAATCCTGAAGTGGATTTCCTGCTATTGAGGCAATTTGCAAAATCAGCATCTGAATATCCCGTTACTTCAAGCTGATCTTACTTCCTATATATGAGCATATAATCTTTTGTCCCTTGCAAATATCTCATTACTTTCTTTGTAGCTTTCTAATGTTCCATTCCTGGGTTACTCTGGTATCTATCCAGCATTATCACTGCAAAACTAATATCTGGCCTTATACAGATTTGAGCATATAATAGACTTCCAATTACGCACCCATAAGGAATATTCTACATTTGATCAATTTCTAAGTATTATTCGGGCACTAGTTTTGGCTGAATTTTTCACCTCTAAAAATAGATATATCATTGGCTTTACAAAGTTGCATATTAAATATTTCCAAGATACGATTAATATAACCTTTCTGAGATAATTCTAATAAACTTTGAGATCTGTCCCTGAATATCTCAATGCCAATAACATAGGATGCCTCATTCATATCAACCATCTTAAAGTTCTTATTGAGAAATATCTTGGTTTCATGCAACAAACCAAGATCACTATTGGCAAGCAATATATCATCCACATATATGACCAATATAATAAACTTACTCCCGTTAAACTTTAGATATATACACTGATCAACAGTATTTTTCTTAAATCCAAAGGAAGTAATGGTATTATGAAACTTTATATACCATTGTCTGGAAGCTTGTTTAAGGCCATAAATGGATTTCTTAAGTTTGCAAGCCCAACTTTCCTTTCCCTTTTCTATGAATCCTTCAGGTTGTTCTATATAAATTTCCTCATCTAAATCTCCATTCAGAAATGTTGTTTTCACATCCATCTGATGTAACTCAAGATTATAATGAGCTACTAATACCATTATGATTCTCAATGAGTCCTTTCGAGAAACTGGAGAGAAGGTCTCATGGTAGTTAATGCCCTCTTTTTGAGAAAAACCTTTGGCTACAAGTCTGGCTTTATATCATTCGATATTGCCCACCGAGTCATGTTTAGTTTTAAAGACCCATTTACAATTGACTCTTTTATAATTATTTAGCAATTCAATGAGTTCCCAAACACCATTCTGGTCTATTAATTTTAACTCATCTTTCATTGCATCATATCATTTTTTAGAATCATTACTTTCTATGGCTTGTGAAAATGATAAGGGGTCTCTTTTCATTCCTATATCAAAATCTGATTCTTATAGATATACCACATAATCATCCGAAATGGCATGTTTTCTTTTGCTTTGAGATCTTCTCAAATCTGTCAATTGTGATTATTCTACAAGACTATCAATGGCAATATCAACATTATGTGAGAATTCATCAATGTTATTTTGTTGTTCACCCTTATCAATTGAGGAACAACAATTTCTCGAATAGGGGATAATATAGGAGAAGAAGCCTGAATCTTCTCAATATCAAAATTAATCCTTCGAGACTTTTGACTCCCACTGATTTCACCATTTTCTAGGAATTTTGCATTACCAGATTCTACTATCCTCATATTATGATTAGGGCAATAAAATCTGTATCTCTTGGATCTTTCTGGGTAACTAATAAAATATTCAAAAATTATTCTTGGATCCAATTTCCTTTTATGTGGATTGAATACTTTTATCTCTATAGGACACCCCCAAATATGTAAATGTCTCAAACTGGGTTTCCCACTAGTCTATAACTTAAATGGAGTTGATGAAACTGATTTACTAGGAAACCTGTTCAGGATATACATAGCTGTCCTAAGAGCATCACCTCACATTGACTCACGTACAGAGAAATAACTCATCATGCTCCTAACCATATCCATAAGAGTACGATTTCATCTTTCAG
Organism: Ensete glaucum; assembly: GCA_021527575.1. Lineage (NCBI taxonomy): Eukaryota > Viridiplantae > Streptophyta > Magnoliopsida > Zingiberales > Musaceae > Ensete > Ensete glaucum. The sequence goes on from CM038551.1 coordinate 45,643,884, forward strand.
CAACACCGTTCTACTATGGCACACCTGGTAATACATACTGAGCACAAATACCCCGTTGTTCTAGGAATCTAGCAAACGGACCAATATTCTGACCGGATTCATCATATCTGCCATAAAATTCACCACCCCTGTCAGATTTTGACAATTTTAACTTTTCTATCTAATTGTCTCTCGACCTCATTTATGTATACTTCAAGAATGTCAACGGCTTGAGACTTTTCATGTATTAGATAAATATAGTCATATCTGGATAGGTCATTTATAAATGTGATGAAATACTTTTCTCCTCTAAAATAAGGAATATGGAGTGGTCCGCAAATATTAGTATGAATAATTTCAAGAAGTTCTTTACTTCTTATGGCATTTTTCTTTGTATGCTTAGTTTGCTTTCCTTTAATGTAATCTATGCAAACATTAAAATCAGTGAAGTCTAAATTTTCCAAAATATTATCCTTCACTATTCTTTCAATTCTTTCCCTGGAGATATGCCCCAAACGTCTATATCACAATATAGAAGATCTTTCATTATTGGAATTACGTTTTATTCCAATACTTGATTGCAGGGTCAATAATGTATTCGTAAACTCAAGATTCAAATTAATTATGTACAAACCATCACAGAGAATTCCAAAACCAACTTTTATTAAATCATAAAATATATTGAGTTTACTATTACCAAAAGAAATATAGTATCCTAACTCATCAATTCTAGATAGAGAAATTAAATTTCTAGAAATTGTAGGAACAAAACATGTGTCTTTCAGATCCATCAGATGACCCGTCTCTAGGCGTAAGCGACAAGTCCCTACTAATACCACTTTTGCTTTGAGATGATTTCCCATAATTATGAATCTTTCATGTTCTTTTGGTTTCCGGATTGAAAGGAATCCCTGCATATTATTAGTAACATGAGTTGAAGCGCCAGAATCAATCCACCATGTATTAAAAGGAACTTCTGCAATGTTTAATTCAAAACATATAAAGGTTGAGTTTATACCTTTCTTTTCGAACCAAGTCTTACGTTTAATGCAATCCTTCTTTACATATCTTTTCTTGCCATAAAAGAAGCACTGTACTGTAATAGCTTTCTTTTCAATAGTTTGTCTACCACTTCCAGACCCGGCAAATTTCTTCGATGGATGATGCTTCGATTTTCTTTTCTTGTTACCAACTCCTCGAGTAGTTGTCAGTATATTATATGAACTTTTCTGCTTTAATCTTAATTCTTACTGAACATATATACTAGTTAACTCATTCAAGTCCCACTTATCCTTATTTATATTGTAGTGAATCTTGAATGGGCCAAACTGAGAAGGAAGAGACTTAAGAATGAACTACACAAGGAAAGATTCATCAACATTCATTCCTAACGTCTTACGTTTGGCATCTTTGTCAGCCATACTGAGGATATGATCCTGAATTCCTCGAATACCATTACACTGAGCTGTAGTGAGTTCTTTTATTAATGTGTCACCCAATGACTTATCAGCAGATTTAAATCTGTCTTCAATAACCTTTAAATATTCACGTGCGCTAGATGCAACCAGTAATGAAGTCTTTATATTATTTATAATTGTCATCCTTATGAACATTAAACTGAACCTATTAGATCTTTCCCAAGTCTTCGTTTCATTGACTTATTCCATAGTACTTTTATCAGTTAATTATGTAGACTTTTCAACTAGCAATGCCAAATCAAGATATAATACGCCCAATGTAAATTGTACGTGTTCTAACCATTCTGAATAATTTGATCCAGAGAGTACAGGGACACTAGAAGCATGAGAATGTATGGACGAGAATACTATTGTAAAATATAAAATAACATTAATACTTTGAGTTTTACCAAAATATGATGAACTATTGATATCATCAATATTTAAACTTTGGGTAAAAATATTGACATATCTAGTATTCACACAAGATCATTTATGGAGGACTAAGACCATCCTTGTGGAATAGTTTTGCTACCTTTGGGTATACAATTCTAAACTGCAATGATATATAAAACAATATCATCCTACCCCATCACATAATTATTTGAACTAGATTGTCTTTTGGAATTATCTAAATCTCCTAATTATGCATGTAATTTTGAATATTATTTCTTTAATATCATTGGTGACTACAAGACTGATGCAGTAATATAAAATACAAATTAAATTATCCTATGAATAACAAGACTTTAATTGTATTTCATATCTTATAAGTCTATCTTCCCAGACTACTTTGGCAGCTACCGGTTAGATATAATTTAAGAAGATGAACTACAAATAATATTCATCAAGTTCATTTAAACTAATTCGTGCTGAGATAGTTTAATAATAGGATAACAACCATAATAATTATTGAATACTTAATCAGTAGGAAAAAACTCATATGATAACTATAATCAAGACAATACAAAAATCATGCATATTTGTGAAAAATAAATATTATTTCATAATTACTAATATTTGCATGTAAATAACTGAATAAATACCCAAAAACTAATAATTGGATTTAACACATGCAATTAATAATTTATATGTGAAAACTATAAAAAATAATAATTTATATTTTTTAACTAATTAATTTTATTTAATTGGAGAAGCCCATAAGTCTAATTAAATAAATTGATCAAAAATAAAATATAATCATTGAATAATCAAAAATATAATCATAATTAAATCTTATTAGATTATATATTGATCAATTTTATAATTAAAAAAATAACCAAAATTTCTTAATTTTATAATGACAGAATTTTAATTCTAAAAAAATATAAAAATATTACAGATTTTTTAAAGATTATAGGATAAATAAATCATTAGGGTAAAACTATAAATAATCCTATTCAAATGAAGGGTAAAACTATAATTTTGGTGAATGGTAGAATTATAATTTTTGATTTAATGGTAAAACTATAATTTTCTTAAGGAAAAACCCCACCCTCTTCTCTTCGCCACACGCCGCTCGCCGTGCGGCGCCGCTGACATGCGGCCACCAGCCACCACCGGCTGCGGCGGTTGCCGTGTCGGTTGCGACTTGGCGATTGCTAGCGTCGGCGCTGCGGCTGCTGTACTGCGGCCTGCGTGGCGCGGCCCGTCGGCATCGCGCGACCGGCATCGCGCTGCGTGCCTTCGGCTCGCTTGCGTGGCCTCGTGCCTGCTCAGCGTGGGCGATTCCCCTGTATCGTCGTGGGTCAAACGAAAAAGTGCGGTAAGATTGTTACGTCTTTAACACACAACGATAATCAAGAATCGTTCACAAGCAAACGATTAAAATTAACTGATAGGAAAACAGATCAATAAGATATTCAGATCAATGCATCGTAAACAAAAATAATATATCTATTATTTTTTATCTCAAAACCTATGCTCTGATACCAATTGTTGGCATAAAAACCTTAATCATGCAAACTATTATGCGAAAACAAAACTATTATGCCAGGATTGAAATCAAATAATATTAGATCTATTTATGATGCGTACCTTTAGATGCCATCTGATTGAGATCCAATTAGATCTTCAAGAGTACCACCCGTCGAATCTGAATAACGCCGAATATCAATTTACAAGAGGAACTAGAATAGATCTAGAACCCTTCTCCTCTCTTCCTATCCTTTCACAGGACCACCTTAATTAATGGTTTTGGGAGATCAAGAGGATAACCGTAATCTCTTGATCTATTCACCCCTTTTTGTCGTTCTGTATTGTGTCATTCCATGCCTAGGTTTATAGTAGGTCCTGTCTATTTATAGGCGAGAGCAGAGGGTCTAGGGTAAGTTATTAGGAGAGTTCCTTCTATCAAGGGCATCCTCTAAAATATCCTAATATAATATGAAATTTATTTAATATTGGCTAATATCTTTTATCAGAATCCAAATAATTCATAATATATCTTATTCAATTAATAAAGGGCTACATAATCTTACACTTAATTACTCACTAAAACTCATGAATTATGGAATGATAAATAACCCAATATCTCTTATTTTAAAATATTTGATTACAAATATTTTATTTTAAATGAAAAGGTTGCTTTAAGTAAATTTGATGTAAAATCTAATGAAGATATTTTTTTCTTTTGTTTCAAAAGTTTATCATATTTTTAATTAAAAAATATTAGTAATACAAGAATCCATTCATGTTATTTTTAATGAGTTTTCTGAATTTAAGAAGATTAATTTTAATGATGAAGTTGATCTTGTTAACTTAAATTTAAATGATAATACTCCTAAAAAGAACTTGGATGAATCTACTTCTAAATCCTTACCTAAGGAATGAAAGTATGTGAATGATCATCCTAAGAAAATTATAATAGGAGAAACATCAAAAGGAGTTCAAATCAGTCTTCTTTTAGAAATTTTACGTTAATGTCGTGTTTCTTTCTCAAATTAAGCCAGAGGACACCGCTGAGGCCCTAAGAGATAATTTTAAGAGAAATGATATATAGGAGCTTGTTTCTAGACCTAATGATCATTTAGTGATTGGTACTAAATGGATCTTTAAAAACAAGTAAGATAAAAATGGTATCATGGTTAGAAACAAGACTAGATTAGTGGCTAAAGGTTTCAACCAAGATGCAGGAATCAATTATGATGAAACCTTCACTCTCGTGGCTAGACTTGAGCCATAAGGATGCTCCTTACCTTTACATCTTTTAAAAATTTTAAGTTATTTCAAATGGATGTTAAAAGTGCTTTTCTAAATTGTTTGATTTCTGAAGAAGTATATGTTAAACAACCCCTCGGTTTTAAAAATAATCTACTACCTAATCATGTTTTCAAACTTACAAAAGCTCTTTATGGATTAAAATAAGCCTCTCGAGCTTGGTACGAAAGACTTAGTTCTTTTTTATTTTAAATAAATTTTCAAAAGGTAAGGTTGATACCATATTATTTTTAAGTGTTTTAAAAATAATTTACTTGTTTTTATAATTTATGTTGATGATATCATTTTTGGATTACAAATAAATCTTTATTTGAATCTTTTGCTAAATAAATGAGTCAAGAATTTGAAATGAGTCTAATGGGTGAGCTAACATTCTTCTTAGGATTACAAATAAAATAACTTGATGATGGTATTTTTATTAGTCAAACTAAGCATATATTAAACTTAATAAAATGATTTAGGATGGAAAATGCTAAAGCATTAAATACTCACATGAGTACATCTGTAAAGTTGGACTTAGATAATGAAGGAGAAAACTTTGATTAAAAAAGTTATAGAGATATAATAGGAAGTTTATTATACTTAACAACTACTAGATCAGATATCATGTTTAGTGTTGGATTGTGTATAAGATATCAATCTAACTCGAAACTCTCTAATTTGAAAGCAATTAAATAAATTTTTAAATACTTAAAAGGAACCTCAAAACTAGGATTATGATATCTAAAATAAAAAAAACTTTAACTTGATTGTCTATTCTAATGTCGATTTTGGTGGATGTAGAATAAATAGAAAAAACACAACTGGAACATGTCAATTTCTAGGGCATGCACTTGTTTCTTAGACTTCCAAGAAATAAAATTCAGTAGCTTTATGTATTACGGAAGCAGAATGCATTGCAGCTAGTGCATATTATGCTTAAATCATTTGGATAAAAAAACACACTAGAAGATTATGAAATAAAATTAAAAAATATTATTATAAAGTGTGATAATACAAGTGCTATATGTTTAATCAAAAATCCTATTCAACATTCAAGAGCCAAATATATTGATATTAGACATCATTTTATAAGGGATCATGTAAATTGTCAAGATATTTCTTTGAAATTTATTAACACTAAGCATCAATTAGCGGATATTTTTATAAAAACCTAAAATGAAGAATAATTTGATTTTCTTAAAGAGAACTTGGAATGTTAAATCATGAAAATATATAAATTGCTTGATTTCATGAGAATAAATAATTTTTCTTTGTGATAATATTCTTAAAATTATCTTATTGTTCCCATGAGATAATTATCTTATTATTCAAAAAAAGGGAGAAAATTTACATAATGTGTTGCTAGTTTACGGACTTATTTGCTATAAATTATATGAGATGATTTTAAATGCATGAGTAGCTCTTAAATTTTTAAATCTTCTTGAATATCTTAGAGTTTTGAGTTTATCTTCAAAATTCCAAATTGAAAGCTATGTGTATGTTTAATGATGTTTTATAACACCTCCTTTATTTCCTTTCCTTTTTGTTCTCAAGAGGAAGAAAATTCTTTATGACTCAAATCGTATTTTAAAATGGGGAAGCAAAAACTCATATACCTTAAATACTTAGCCCTATATTTTACCTTTTTGTTGATGACAAAGGGAGAGAAATAGATGTTGGTGACTTATGTAATAACTTAAGGAGAAATTTTCAAATGACTGTAGTTCATGAAAATCCTTGATGAGTTAAAATTTTTAAATATTTGAAGTTTATGAAAATCCTTGATGAGTTGAAATATTTGAAGTTCATGAAAATTCTTGATGAGTTGAAAATTTTAAATGTTTGAAATTCATAAAAATTCTTAATGAGTTGATGACTTGATAATTTAAAAGTAAATTTTTGTTGATATATGAGTATCCTTGAAATATGATTTGCTTGAAATATTGATTACCTTGATTTACTTGAATTCAAGAGTGTATGATTCTCTTGAATTTAAGTCTTCATTATCATTACATGAATTTAGGGGGAGTTAGGATTAACTCCCGTCATCAATTGATTGTCATCATAAAAAAGGGGGAGATTATTGAATCTCAGATTTTGATGATGAAATCAATTGATGAGTGTTTAATCTAACATGTGTATTAGAGGAAGAATTGTAGGTCTAACTATGACAGGAGTAATTGAGTTACAACTAGATGATGGGCCAAGATCAAGCTTAGGCATCAAGCTGGGTTCGGACAATGCAGTGGGACCTCGCTCGGAGTTCGCTAAGAGATTCACTAAAGGGATCAGGAAGCTTGCCGGGAACACGTCGGGAGATTACCGGAAGAAGAACAAAACATTCACGGCAAGAATATCGGAGGCTGCCAGATTAGCGGGAGTTAGGTCATAGTTTAGCTTGTTGGTCACTAAGAGTTATAATCATTGAGTCATAGTTAGGGATTTAGTCTTAATTGAGTTAGATTTGGATAAAATCCAAATCAACTCAATAAGGTAACCAGGTCCACTATGGGGTTTGATTGAGCTAAGGTTGAGCTCAATTAGTTGATCAAAGAATTGGTCAATATCACGTTCAAGCTAGAATTTGAAAAGTGGAGGGAACCACTTTTTCAGAGATTCCAACGGGTATCATCAGTGAGCGACGGTTGGACCACTCATACCCTGGAAACAGGGCGGCTACCAATGGTTGTCAGTGTCGCCCATACCTAGTTTCTGGGTGACTGACGGTGGGTAAACCGCCTAGGCTAGGTGGTTGAACCACCCATCCCTAGGATTCTAGGTGCTTTCAGTAGTTGACCCAGCTAGGCCTGTGACTGACCCACCCTACCCGGATTTTATGGGTATATTTAAATTTTTAGCTCCAATGTTTGAAGCCATTTGGGGCCTATAAATATCTCAAGTTTTCTTATATTCCATATAACAAGGGGTAAGGGAGTGATCAAAGAGTTGTAATCAAGTCTCCCTTGTAAGAAAAGTGTAAGGGTTTGGTCTGCACCCAAAGAAGATCAGTAGTGGACGCTAGTGTGCCTCAAGGAGGAGGATTCAGGAGTGGACGTAGGCCTATTGGTGTCGAACCACTATAAAACTTGTGAGTTTTTATGTTACTTTCTTTGTTGACTAATTTTGTATTGACGCTTTCGATTTAATTTACTCTTTGAAAGTAATGTTTTTATGTCAATCATTTCACTTACAATATTACTTATCTTTAGGATTTCCTTGTTTGTTCTTAAGTAATTTATAAGCAAGAAACTTATCAATATTATTTTAATCACTCACTTTACAATAAAAAGCTTTGGATCTTCCTATCTTGTTTAAAACAAAAAGTTTTTGTTTAAAATAAGAATTTATACTTGCACTATTCAACCCCCCCCCCCCCCTCTTAGTGCCAATTGATCATAACATGAATGACACTCCAACATTGCGACGATCAACGACATAAATTAAGACTCGAGCCACAATGTAAGTTAGGACTCGAGAATGAGGTGAATATCCAATGCACGAGTGGAGGTGGGGGGCACATGAATGTGTCCTAGTGCAAGTCGTAGTGTTTCCATTTTCCTCCCAATAGCTCTTGGGGGAGGGGGAACATAGTGACAAAGACTATAGATAAGAGAGTGTGTGTATGGTGTAGCATACATTCGTCTTTCTCCCCCATTGACGAGAGCATGGTGTTCCTTTTTTGCTCGATCTGCAGACTTTCCTTTCCAGTGGGCTTGGCCTAACAACCTGATCATTCTGGCCTCAGATAAGATAGGGTGATTGCGGAGTCATATGGGAGCCGATGACATAGAGCGTTGCTTTGGTGTTGATCTTCATGGAAAATGACCTGGCGAGTATCAAATTTTCCATATTAACATCCACAACAAAATAATTTTTTTGTGCCACACAATGGTAGAACATGTGCTATTTTTTTTTCTATTCTTGATAAAAATATTCATCTATATAATTTTACATAGTTGAGACTTAATGATAATAGTTTTGAGGAGCAGATATCTTAATGTCTAAGCAATCTCTTCCTACATATATGTGATCATGATTTAACTTGAATTATAATTAAAATAAAATATGATTAATAGTTTGATGATTTTAAACTAAATCGAAGCTATGATCAATTATTACGGACAAATCTATAAGGATAGTGTTCGATATAAAGTTACGTATACCCGTATTGTTTAATTTTATTCTAGCTTTGAACAATATGTAAAGACTTATAATAGGTTTAACAACCCCATTAGTTTTTATAGTTGTTTTATTCGTATAAATGTAGGTTGTATGTAGTCAATGCATAAAGGTAAAATTATCTAAAAATGAACTATCTAAACAATCATTTCAAGGATTTTTAACTTCACATATTAGTATAGCGTTAGCCAACCTAGAGCTACTTAGGTGACATATAGCCAGATGAGCCTTTAAGATATTATCTAGGTTTAGTGTTAGGATCAAATCAGTACTAAGAGGAGGCAATGAATCAGTGCTTTTGAAAAACTTCCGATGATTTGAGGATTCATTTGATAAAGCTTATATCGGAAAAGTGTTTAAACTTAAAAACATTCGTAGGAATAGAATACGTAAGTAAAGCAATATGCAAAGTAATTAAATAGGAAAGAAAAGAAGACACACCAATTTTATAGTCATCCGATTATCGTGGCCTACTCTACTCTTGATTTCTCCTCCATTGAGGCCACTGACTTTCACTATTGATCTTCTTTCAATAGGTGAAGATCAACTACCCTCTTACAGCTCTATTCTCCTTTTTACATATTTCGGAGACAACCTTTATAGTTTTCTCAGCTCTCCCTTAAACAAAAACTACACTTCAAAAAAAAAGGGAAGCTCTCAAGGAATTACATCAATGTTTTCATAAATTTTTTGCTCTCAAATCTTGCTTTATCAAGGTGGGGTATCTATTGGCCCCAAATGGTTTAAAAAATAGAGCCAAAATTCAAATTATCAGAGTTCCCGAGGTGCTAGTGGTACCACCACCATTAATGGTCCATAATACCACCTCCTAACAGCTTTGAACACTAGGCACTAGCAATAGTACTGCCACCCTGGGTGGTACCATCGCCCAATCTATCGATACCATCGCTTGACACAATCTCAAAGACTATGTCTTTTGAGTGATGCCACTACCTGGTCTAACTTTGGGTCACTGAAATGGGCCTTATAATAGGCCCAAATTAGTCGCAATTAAGGTCCAATACCCCTTAATTGAGTTAGCATGGTTACACCCAAAATTAACTCAATTAAGACTTAAACTACGATGATCATGACATAAACATTTAAAAAGCAAAAATCGAGTTGTCTGGCATGTCATTTGTTCATCCGAACCCTTAGTGCATCATACTCTCTTTCGGTGTATTGCTCGATCCATCGACATGTTGATTCCCACAACATCCGATATTGATACAATGTCTAATTTTTTAGCTCGATACCTGTTCTTTGATTCCAGCCCAACGTTTGATTTTTCTGCTTCAATCATTTTGCCTTTTCATGATCGAAGATAGTCCTGCATCACTTTTCTTCAACATAGATTAGATTATAACTTTATCAATTGATTTCATCATTAAAATTTGAGATTCAACAATCTCTCCCTTTTTGATGATGACAACCAATTAATAATGAAATTTTAACTAAACTCCCCTATCTATATGTCTGAATCATAGTTGAAATATCATTCATGCATCATAAAATCACAAGTGTTTCATGCATAAATTCAAATTATCAAATTACATCATATCATGCATGATTCAAATTTTAAATTATCGTCATAACTTCTCTCCCTTAAAGTACATCATACATGCATGATTAAATCATCCTAACTTCTCCCCCTTTATCATCAACGAAAAGGAGAAAAATGTAACATGCAAGTTTTGTCTTCTCTTTTTAGATGTGTAAGTTTGGAAGTTTTTCTCTTCCTTGGTCATTGTCAAAAAGAAAGAGAAGGAATGGATTGAATAGTACAAAAAATTGCATCAACATCACATGAAAGATTAAATCTAAAAAAGACATGAATCATTTTGATAAATTTCTCCTTTTGTAAATAGCAAGAAGAGGAATCATAGGAAACGATCTTGATTTAAAAGAAAAACTTAAGTCATGAAAAATGAGAAACCAAGATAATGATCAAAGCATATATGTAAAGTGTTCATGCATTTGGTAGATTCAACATGCCTATCTCTCTCCTAATAAAATCAAATTGTTCCCCGCTTAATAGTTTAGTAAAAATGTTTGCCAATTAATGCTTTATATTAATAAAATCTAAAGATATATCATGATTGCTAACATGATCTCTAATAAAACGATGTCTAATATCAATGTGCTTAGTCCTAGAATGTTGAATAAGATTCCTTGTTAAACAAATAGTACTTGTATTATCATATTTTATAGGAATATATTTTAATTAAAGTCTATAATCCTCTAAAGTGTTCTTCATCCATATTACTTGTGCATGGCATGCACCTGCCACTACATATTCAAACTCGACTGTGGATAATGCAATAGAGTTTTGCTTTTTGGAAGACTAAGAAATGACTGCATGTCCTAGGAATTGACATGTTTCCATATGTACTCTTTCTATCTATTCTACAACCTCCAAAGTCGACATCAGCATAGGCAATTAAATTAAAAAAATTTTAGATTTAAGATACCATAATCTTAGATTTGAAGTTTATTTTAAATATCTAAATATTCGTTTAACTGTCTTATAATGAGATTGTTTAGGATTGGACTGAAATCTTGAACACAGTCCAACTCTAAACATAATATCTGGTCTAGTTGTTGTTAAATATAGCAAACTACTTATCATTCCTCTCTAGGTTTTTTATCAAAACTTTCTCCTTCATTATCCAAATTCAATTTTGTAGAGGTGCTCAAAGGTATATTTATAGCCTTAGCAATATCCATACTAAATCATTTTAATAAATCCAAATTATACTTAGTTTGACCTATGAAAAGGCCATCATCTAATTACTTAATTTGTAGTCCTAAAACAATATTAATTTTCCCATTAAGATTATTTCAAATTCTTGGCTCATACTTTGGCAAAAGATTCACAAAAAGATTCATTAGTAGAATTGAAAATAATATCAATATAAATTTAAATAATAAGAAAACTATTTTTAAAATATTTAATAAATAATGTGGTATCCACCTTACCTTTCAAAAAATTATTTTGAATAAGAAAATAGCTAAGTCTCTCATACCAAGTCCTAGGGGTTTGCTTTAATCCATAAAGTGCCTTTGATAATTTAAAAACATGTTTTGGAAAAAGATCATTTTCAAATTCGGGTGGTTGTTCAACATAAACTTCATAAATAAAACCACTAAGAAATATGCTTTTAATATTCATTTGAAATAATTTAAAATTTTTAAAAGAGGCATAGGCAAGGAGCATCCTAATGGTTTCAAGTCTTGCTATAAAAGCGAAGGTTTCTTCGTAATCAATACCTTCCTGTTGGTTGAAACATTTGGTTACTTATCTAGTCTTGTTTTGAACCATGATACCCGATTCATCTTGCTTATTTCTAAAGACCCATTTAGTATCAATTACAAATTGGTCACTAAGTCTAGGAACAAGTGTCCATACTTTATTTCTCTCAAATTGATTCAACTCCTCATGTATTACAACAATCCAAGAATCATCTTTTAGGGTGTCGTTAATATATTTTGATTCAATTTGAGACAAAAAGGCAACATTAGCACATAAATTTTTAAAATATGAATGAGTTTGAATACCTTTTGATGTATCTCCAATTATTAGCTCCTTAGGATGAGCATCTATGGACTTCCATTCCTTGGTTAAGGATTCTTTGGAAGTAGATTCATCCTATTTATTTTTTAGAGGAGAATTTTTATTTAAATTTTAAATTACCAAAATCAAAATCATCATCAAAATCAACTTTCTTTAATTTGAGAATCTCATTAAAAATGATATAGATAGATTCCTCAATAACGAATGTTCTTTTATTAAAAACATGATAAGTTTTTGAACTTGAGGAATAACTAAGAAATATGCCTTCATTTGATTTTACATCAAACTTTTCTAAGTTATCTTTTTTATTTAATATAAAATATTTATAACAAAAAACTTTAAAATATGAAATATTGGGTCTTTTATTATTCCATAATTCATAAGGAGTTTTGAAAAGTAATGATCTTACAAGAATCTTATTCATGACATAGCATGTCATGTTAACGGCTTCAGCCCAAAAATATTTGGGTAGGCTATATGCGTTTAATATGGTTTTTGTCATTTCTTGTAAACTCTTATGTTGTCTTTCAACTATCCTATTTTGTTATGGATTTCCTGGAGTAAAGAAATTATGGTTATACCCATTTGACTCATAAAAGTTTTGAAAATCATAATTTTATAACTCACTACCATGATCACTACAAATAGATAAAATCATAAAACTCTTTTCATTCTCAACAAGTTTTAAAAATTCAAAAAATATTTAAAACATTCACTTTGTGTGTCAAGAAGGATGTCTAAGTGTATCTATTATAATCATCAACTAATACAAAGGCGTATTTACTACCTTCTAGACTTGTATCAATTGGTCCAAATAGATCCATATGGATCGATTGAAGTGGTCTAGAGGTGCCTATTTGATTCTTTGATTTGAAACTACTTTTTAATTTTTTTCCTAGTTCTCTAGTTGAAATTTAAGAGATTAGTTTCATGTTAGCATGACCTAATCTCCTATGCCAAAATCATGCATTATCGTTTAAAGCCAAAAAATATATTTCGTCACAAAAATCATCAATATTAATAGTATACATATTATTATTTTTAAGACGATCATAGATCTATTTTTGTATGGTATTTCAATTATACAAGCATTAGATTCAAATTTAGTGATATATCCTTTATCACCCAATTGACTAATGCTTAATATATTACGTTTTAAACCGTATACTAGTAGCACATCTTCAATCAAGAGATTTGACTTGTTACCTATGGTTCCTTTGCCAATAATTTTTCTCTTGTTATTGTCTTCGAAGATGACATATCCTTTGTCTTGGCTAGTAAGCTTAGAGATATGTGCTGGATCTCCGGTCTTGTGCATTGAGCATCTATTATCAAGGTACCATCTCTTGCTCCTAGCTTTTAATGGTGAACATATCTACAAGAAATGAAATTTTCTTTTAGGTATGCCTTCTAAATGAACATCTATAGACATAATGTCCAAATTCACCATAAGAATTACATTTACAGATGAAACATGTAATGTGGGTCATTTAATAAAGATGGTTGGCTTTTGCTAAGTGTTACTCACAAGTCAATTCCTTCCTTTCTAAGAACAAGACCCTTATTAGCAAGGATCATGTTTAAGGATTTATTACCTATTTTAAAATTTTCCAATGTTTCTTGTAATGAAACATTTTCTTTCTTAAGTGTATATAACTCCTTACACTTAGTGCAAGAAGCTAACATACATTCATCATACTTATTTTTTAATTTTTTAAATTCACTAGAAAGAGAAGCATGATCCTTTTTTTAACAATTTATATATTTTACTAACTAATTTAAAATCATCAAACAAGTCATTAAGTATATTAAATAATTCATTATAAGATAAGGAAGACTTGTTTGGGTTACCTACCTTGTTGCCAAATGTCATTAATGCGTAATTTGTAACTTCTTCCTTGTAGGTTGGCTCCTCATCTTCGGATGAACTTGAGTCATCCCAAGTAACTTTGAGTGCTTTCTTCTTCTTTGATTACTTCTTCTTCACTCGGGGACATTCGTTTTTAAAATGTGCTACTTCTTGCATTTGGAGTATATTATTGAGTCCTTTTTTAGTTCACTTTTGTTCTTAGTATCTTGTTTTGTTTTGGTCATTTTTAAGAATTTCTTAAATTTTCTCGTAAGAAGTGTCCAATCCTCCTCATCATCATCATTACTTGAGTTTTCTCCTAAGTGGTCTTCCTTGGTTCTAAGTATCATGTCCTTCTTATTCTTTAGAATTTTGTTCTCGAGTTCATCATGTGCTATACACATTATTTTGTAGGTCACCAAAGACCCAATAAGTTCTTTAAGCGAAAAATTATTTAGGTCCTTTGCTTCTTGTAGTGTCTTTAGGATCCCAACCTTAATATTTTGTTAACAAGTTCAAAATTAGAAAAACTTTTATCAATCGCTTTTAAACCATTAATGACATTCGTAAAACAAGTGTATATATCTTCAATTGTCTTACTTGGTTTCATACGAAACAACTCACAGCTATGTACCAAAAGATTAATTTTTAACTCTTTGACTCTATAGTGCCTTCGTGTGTGACTTCAAGTGTGTGTTAAATCTTATGTGTAGTTGATAGAACCCCAGAAGAAGCTCTATCGATTTTGACCCTTGAGGGGGATCAACCCTTGGAACGCTGTAGGGGTTTATCCCTCCTAGATTCGGCACAAGACTGAAATAAAATTGATAATTACTTGCTTCAAGAGGAGAGGCAGCTATATCTTTAAATAGGGATCAAAACCCTATCCTAAGGGGGTGTTTGTATAAGTAAAATTATCCCTTTACCCCTCTTATAGTTGATCTACCTCAATAGGAATAGGAGGCAACTAGGTTGGCTCTATAGCCGACCTAAGCAGGGGGAAACCCTGGCTGACCAACCTAGTAAGGGAGTGACATACACTAAGCCCTAAGGGCTAATCT
Organism: Ensete glaucum; assembly: GCA_021527575.1. Lineage (NCBI taxonomy): Eukaryota > Viridiplantae > Streptophyta > Magnoliopsida > Zingiberales > Musaceae > Ensete > Ensete glaucum. The sequence continues at coordinate 45,659,184 of CM038551.1, forward strand.
AAATCCTAGCCATACTTTTTTATAAGATAGGAGTGATTTTATTACAATCTAGTAGGGTTTTATTGACTACTTTATAGGGAGATTAGGACTCAATCCTATTGGAGTCCTATCAAAATCGCCCTCTTAAAATCAGCCTTGTCCTCAAGGCTGAGGTTCCATGAACTTGGGGAACCGGGTCTTCAGCTCCTTATATGATTCTCATGCTATTATCAACTGAACTTTGACCTCCTTATCAGCTGAGATGTTAGTTGGAAGGATTTGGGCTAAGTCATCTTCTTTAAATTTCTATTTGAGGTGGGATACCCGGTGGATCAACTGTAATCTTAATCTGGTGCGCAGATCTGATCTCCAGGTTAGGGCTCCAATATGGTCGCCAATTTGTAAGGCCCAAAGAAATAGGGAGACCACTTCCTTAAGGCTCGAGTTTCCTGTTGATCAGGCTAGAGGTGTAAGAAAACTCGATCTTCAATTTTTCATCGATTCTGAAGTTTGTTATGAGGTCATTTCTTCTTTGCATGTACTGGTGTGAGCATGGATTGTAATTCTTTTGGGCTTACTCCTCTTTCTTGCCATGGACCTATTTCCAGCAAAATTTTAAATTTGGTAGCAATGAGTATCCCCTTTAAAACTCTCATGTGAAGTGTGAGGGAAGCCTCAGTGCGAATTAGGAGTTGATCATCTTGCATAAGGGTGACACCGATCCCAACTCTGGATGTGTCTGCTCCAAGTACGAACATATTACCATGTTCAGGTAATGCTAGCATCGATATAGATGGCATCATGGCTGTAGGGGCCATGTGGATGCCTTTCTCTTATTCCTTCTTGCGATCATGGGCCGTGGATCTGAGGTCATCATCAGGGAAAACTTTTAGCATCATGGTTCGCTCCTCGGTGAAGTCATAGCTGGTTCAGCTGAATATGGCACTTCAGGAAGGGCTTATCCTTGTAGACAAAGAGCCAAAGTTTTTGGAGATAAAGTATCATTACAAGGGAAGGTTGTGGTCGAATGATCTGTATCTCTCACTTCTCCTAGATGATCTTTTTAGCTTTGGTCTCTGAAAATGTGGATAACAATATGGTCGAATATGTGTTGGTGGTTTCCCGTGTAAGACCAACATACCGGGGCCGTGCAGTATGGTAGGAAGGAGTCGGCTCGGTTCAGCAGATGTGCCTGAGATTTCAGCAAGCTTCTCCAAGCACTGTGCTGAGATCATTTTTTCTTCATTATCTCCTTTCCCACATGAGGTCACCTATTTTCTTTTGTTATTCATAAGGTCGTTGGAGCTCTTGGTGTCGATGAGGACGGTGATGGGCTGATACTTGATGAAGCCATCAATGTCCATTATCTATGGTGGAGCATGAAAGGTTCGGGTGGTTAATTGTGATTTTTCCTTCATATCCTTCTCCTTGGACTCGAGAGCCATATCTTTGAGTTTGGGTTCTTCAGTGGGCTCAACCAATAGAGCTCTCCTTTTTTTACAATGGTGGTCTCAGTTCCACAGTTTATTACAATGCCAACATAGGCCCTTTGCCGATTTATCACGAAACTCTTCTCTTGTTAACTATTTCGACTGAGGTGACCGGTTGGTAGTAGATGGGGCCAAGAGTCTCTATGCTACTGGTCATTTGGTCCTCCAAGCATCTTGGTTCAGCCTGTCTTCATGTAGTCATGCGAAGGAGATGACTACCTTAAGTGTGTACTGTTATCGCGCTTTAACTTCTTTTTGAATTTTTGGCTTCAAGCCCTCAATGAAAGTCCTTAATATCTATTTTTTAGACTAATCATGAGTTTGATTAGTTAATTTTTTGAACCTGATTTGGTACTCTTGGATGGTAGAGGTTTGACGGATCTTCGTTAGTTCTTCATCAAGGTTCTTATAATTGATTGGTGCTGAAGGTTTATATACTTTTGGTTGGGATGTAGCTCTCATACTTTGAGTATCTTGATGGAGGTGCCCTTCTTGAAGTTATACAAAGGAGATCGACGTCGTTGAGGTGTAGGGCTACCATGTCTTATCCTCGCTTCGTATCTCTGATGGGTTCTTTTTGCAATCAGAATTTGCTCCATGTTATAATCTTCTTCGGCTTAGTGATCGGCCCAATCTAAACTCCTCAAAGAGAGTGCATAATTTAGCATCCATAAATATCTCAAAAGCCTCCAACTTCGAATAAGCCTAGTGATGACATGATGTAAGGATCTCCAACCTATCAAACAAACTGACTGAAAAGTATAGCTATAATTTTCAGGTTGAAGGCAGTGAATGATAGCAATGTCGGGACTACGGGGGTGAAGTCTCCAAGTGGATGATGACAGCCAAAGGTAACAGCAATGGTGGAGGAAGAAGAGGGCAACAATAATGTCGATTGCGACTGCGCTGCGACTTCATGGTTGCAAGTGGTGTCGGTTGTAGCAAGGGTGCAGCTGCAATAGGAGGAAGATGGGGTAGTGATATACACGACTGTTGCGGAGGAGGGCAGTAGTGGTATGGAGCAAGAGACAACTATTGTTGTGTTCAATTTGTTGCTGGTCGCGATCAAGATAGTTGACAGCGAATGATTATTGCGGGTTATGATATAAATAGATTATAGCAAAAGATCAATGTTGGTAGCTTTTTGCCGCAAAGATCACTGCTAGCTGTGATCAAGGACGATGGTAGCAAGAGGTCACTATTGGCAGCATTGGGTAGCAAAAGATATATGCTAGAATTGAAGGGATAAGGGAGATTGGGCGGCTGAAAGATTGGTGGACCGAAGGCTTTGGTTTTTGGGTGCGGTTTATGCCTTGGGTGCGATTTGGGGCTATGATTTTGTGGAGTTTAGGCTACGAATTGGTGTGATTTTAGGGCTGTGATAGTAGTAGATGAAGATTAGGAAAATAGATTTTAGATATGGGATAGATGACAGCAAAGGTAGGTGTATCGATAAGGAAAGTTGGCTGAAAAGGTAAGTGGATCGATAAGGAAGTAGGCTGCAGTTAGGGCTGATTGGGTGGCTGTTTGGTTTCAGTTTAGGGTAGGGTTTTAAAGAGTTTTTGATAAGGATGGTATGGTTTGGTGATAAGGAAAAGAGAGTCTGAAATCTCACAAAAAATAGCACTCAAATCTGATAGAATTCGACGAAAAAAAATGCATTAATGTGCAGTCCTACCGAACAGATTTTATGTCGGAGAAACGATGAGTTTTCGATATAATTTCTAGATGAAATTTCAAGAAAATTATGCAGAAACCCTTGGTTTAGATGTTGGGAGTACCAGTAAAAAGTTTGGCAAAATTTTGGTAGCGTAACAGTAGGAAAATAGGGTAAAAGATGAAAGGTAGATCCTTCGTCATAAAAATTCTAAAACTGCATACTAGTGAAATATTGCACAAGAAAACTGATTTCAGAAGGAATTTTTTTAGGAAATCAATCCTAGATGAAAGCCAAGTTGATCTTTGGAATTGTATAAAAATTTTGGCCAGAAAGGATGAACAAAAGTTTGGTTTTAAGAGGCAATAGACGTAAGGCTGATGCTCTATCATAAAATTTCAGCACTGCACGATAAAGAATCGCAGTGCTATAAGTCTGGATCCAGAAGGAGTTTCTTTATGAGATCAGTCTTAGATGAAAGCTAAGACGATCTATAAAATTATATATTTCAGCCAACAAAGATGATTAAAAGTTTAGTTCCAAGAAGCAACAATCAGTTGAAAATTTTTGCAGTGTTTCACCTTCACAACGATGATAACGTTTATGATGGTAAAATTTTACAACAAGAAAATTTTGAAAAACTTCTCCCATGTATAATATAGAGGAATATCAGTAGTAAGAGGCATGGGCTTTAGAGTCTTTACCAGATTCTTTGATGTTGATGCCAAGGAAGGTAACAGATTGATGGATCTGCGGCTTGGTGGGCGACGATGGAGGCGACGTCAAAAGCAATTGTGGGAATTGCTTGGGAAGGTGGAGGCATGGATGATGGCTATAGGGGTAGCAAGGTCACTGGTCTAATACTAGATGATAAAACCTCAGAAGGTGCTTTATAGATTTTGACCCTTGAGGGGGATCAACCCTTGGAATGCTATAGGGGTTCCTCCCTCCTAGATTTAGCACAAGGCCGAAATAAAATTGATAATTGCTTGATTCAAGGGGGCAACATCTTTAAATAAGGATCAAAACCCTACCCTAAGGGGGTGCTTGCCTAAGTAAAATTATCCCTTTGCCCCTCCTATAGCCGACCTGCCTTGATAGGAACAGGGGCAGCTATGTTGGCTCTATAACCGACCGAAGCAGGGGGAAACTCTGGCCGACCAACCTAGTAAGGGAGGTGACAGCCATGAAGCCCTAAGGGCTAATTTAAATCCTAGCCATACTCCTTTGTAAGATAGAAGTGGCTTTATTATATTCTAGCAAGGATTTATTGGCTATTTTGGGAGGTTAAGACTCAACCCTGTTGGAGTCCTATTAGTTTCTACGTAACTTTGTGCTAGTATTTTTTTATGACATCCTCATTTACAGCCCTACGCTTGATATGTATTTTCAGCACTTACGAATTCTTCTAGCGATTCTTTGAGAGAATAATCTTTATGTTAAATAATCAAAGTGCAACTTCTTATAGCATAAAGTAGAGTACCTCGGACACATTATATCAGAAGATGGAATGGAGATAGACCCAATAAAGATCAAAGCAACAAAAGGATGGCCGAGACCTATGAATGTAAAATCACTGCGTGACTTCCTTGGACTTATGGGCTACTACCAGAAGTTTATGAAAGATTATGGCAAGATCAATGCCCCACTCACTTCCTTATTGAAGAAAGATTTTTTCCAGTGGTCAGACAAAGCTTCCATAACTTTTGAGCAGCTTAAGGTAGCCATGATGATGACACTAGTCCTAGCGTTGCCCGATTTCAGTTGACCCTTTGTGATTGAGGCCGACACATTTAGAGTTGGAATTGGAGCTGTCTTAATGCAAGATGGCTGACCCCTTGCCTATACTAGCAAGGCCTTGTCTTGCTCCCACCATAAAATATCTGTGTACAATAAGGAGATGCTTACAATCATGTACACCATCATAAACTGGAGACCTTACCTGATCGGTTGGTGCTTTCAGATTTAGTCTAACCATCGAAGTCTCAAGTACTTCTTGGAGTAGAAAGTATCATCCCTGGAGGAGCAAAGATGGGTAACGAAACTCCTTGGTTTTGACTATAACATTATTTATTGAAAGGAGAAAGAGAATGTTGTTGTAGATGCTCTATCTTGACTACTGGAGCAAGCTGAAATTTCAGCCATCTCCCTTCCTTCCACCGACTTCCTCGAGGGTGTTAGGGAAGAATAGAAGAATGATCCAGAGACCCGAGAAATCATAGAGAAATTGGAGAAGGATCCGGGTTCCGTGGGCCACTACACTTGGGATTCAAAGGACTTATGCTATAAAGGCCAAATTGTGATTGTTCCTTCTTTTCCTTGCATCAAAATTATTTTACATGAGATGCACTCTTTACCTTCAGTAGGGCACTTTGGATTTTTGAGAACATACAAGAGGGTAAAGCAAAACTTCTCTTGGAGAGGCATGTAAAGATCTATTTGTGATTATGTATCTAAATATAATATATGCCAACAACAAAAGGGTGAAACAGTGGCAAGTCCGAGAAAGCTGCAGCTATTAACTATACCGGACTCGGCATAAATTGACATCTCCATGGACTTCACTGAAGGGGCTGCCACTATCACAAGATAAAAGTATGATCTTCATGGTGGTAGATCATTTAACAAAATACTCTAATTTCTATGTTGTGAGTTACCCTTATACCGCTGCCAGTATTGCTCGACTCTTCATTGAAAATATTGTTAAACGATATAGGATACCAAGGTCAGTTGTGAGTGACCATGATAGGGTATTTATGTCATGCCCTCCAAATTATATCATAATTCGAGAGGTGTTACCATGTCATAAATCGATAATATTATCAACAACATAATCCACCCAGGATCTAGACAATCATTTGAGGATATTAAGAATAACATGCAGAGTCATTCAACTACTTTCATAGAAACCTATGCAGATTATAATCTCTTCATATTCTCTTAATGAATCACAAACCAATCCAAAATCAATGCAGCTCAATATAATCCACATTCAAAAGTCCACTAATGTGATAAAATCTATATAACTTTGGAAAACAACCATACACCACCACTTCATATATTATACAGCAAGTTTAACATTCAAGATCCCAAACAAGAGGGTAGTTTTAAAAATATTACATAGTTATCCCTCTTTAAAATATGTCTACAACTTTACTTTAGACCCAAGGTGTACACATGTGATGATAACATATTGTCAAATGAATATTTAGCCCAAGAACTTCTTGCTTTCCCATTGCTTTAGCCCATATCAAGTGTTTTTATAAATACCGAGTTAATCCGAAGAAGATTAGATAGCAACAAAGTGAGCTAAGAAGCCTAGCAAGTATCAAACAGGTTCAAAGCAAGGAAAGGTATTTTCAAATTAAACCTGATATAAGAGTGCAAGGTAGGGAATATAAAAGTCTTCACATATAGTATCAAATCATATTCACAACCACAAGATTCATCTCGTTCGAAGCATACTTGAATCTATAATAATTTGGGAAGGTATTTGGAGCATATATGGCAATCAAAAGTATTTTGGTATATATTAATGACATTTAAAATTTTAGGGGCATATCAATAATACATGAAATACTTTGGAACATGTCAAAGGAACAAATATCAAACTTAAGCTCGTATGTCACATTTGAAGTTGGATGAATATCATAGGCATAAGTATGTCAAACAGCATATCAATGGCAAATGAAATAATTTGGAGCCTATCAATGAGAATACAAAATATTTCGGAGCATATTAAGGAGGTATAGGATATTTTTGAAAGTATATCAATGGTGTATGAGTATTCTCACAAGCGTATTAAATGAACAAGTATCGAACAGAAGCTCAAATATCATTCAGACATAACATTCATTTCATTCTTATCTAAAGTGTATAAATAACTCAAAAGTAATGTTTCGAATATTATATCAACAACATAAAGAGCGAAGTGGGAATATAAACATAATGTGGAATATCCATCGCTGAATAACCACTAAACATAAGTCTCCTATGTCTAGGAGCTCCATCCACCCACGTCTGAATGAAGTCATAGGGGGCCAACAGAGCATGTGGGCTCTAAGTATAACTCCCTTTATCATTTCTGGCAAAGGTTCACATTGTCCGACAAACACCAGAGTACAAAAGGATATGAGTAATAAATTTGGCATATATCAGAAGCACATGCAGAATAATAAATCATACATACACCTAAATAATATACTATAATATTGATTAATACATAACATATTATGATATATAAGAAATCAAGGACAAGAGCATTAGAGATTTCAGTTTTGAAATGGAAGAAGCAAGTATAGGCAGAATTGATACGATCCCTATTCCGGTTGAATTCTAAAGGTAACATATAAAGTTATTTAGATGATCAAACATACTCTAAATTACTGAAGAAAGGTATTGTTGGAAAGATAAATCAATCTAGTTTCATACGAAATAAGTTTCATACAAATTAAAGGTCTCTACAAAGAGTTATTGATGATTTTGCAACCAAAGGTCCAGAATCACAGTCTCTATTTTGTAGAATTTATATGGTCGATCAAAATGGGGTTTTGAAAGTCATTTTGACTCCAAATCATTCAATCTTAGGTTCAACAGAAAGGTTTGAAAGTCTATTTTCTAAAAAATTAAGTTTCACATAAATCAGGAACTCCAACACGAAGATATAAGCAATATAATGATGAAAGATCTTGAGATACAGATTCCTATTTTACAGATTTTGTATACTCAATTGAAGTAAATGTTTGGGCTTGCAAATGAACTTCAAATTCATCAAACTCAAGTTCAAATGAAAGGTATTTGAATTTATTTTTGAAAAAACTAGGCTTTGACTAAATCTGAGGTTTGTACTAAATGTTATAATAAGAACAAGACAGATAGGTTATAATCTTGATAATATTATAGATTCATACTTAGGCGGCCAACAAAAGATTTCTTAGTTTCAGAATTTTCTTCATAAATCAAGGCAAAAACAAAGATAAATTTTAGTAGAAAAAAGATAGAATACTTGCCTTTGAATATTTTAGTCCCAAAGGTGTATATTAGATCATAATCTCAAAATCCCCAAATTTCTTTCCTTCTCTTCTTCTTCTTCTTTCTTCTTCTTCTTCTCCTCAAGTTCACATTGCAGACAAAACACCTCCTTTTTATTTTTCTCTAATTGTTAATTATTTAAGCTAACATATGTGTTGATAGGTGGCAAACATGCATACAATGTACTTATGTGTCACCCATGCACATGTATAAGTGGCACTACTTTAAACAAGGTAGTGACACATGTCTTCACCACATTTCATTTTTTTTAACTTAATGTGAATCTTTTATAATTCATTTGATATATTTTTTTAAGATTCACTCTTAGGTCCTTAGCAATTAACTTTCAATATAAAATTATTGGATCAAGAGTATTAATAAATAAATCTTTAAATTTTACAAATGAGTTATCATAAATAATTTAAAACATATAATTATAAATATTTTAGAAATGAGGGATATTACATTCTCCCCCCTTAAAATAAAAATTTAGTCCTCTAAATTTATCATACCTTCATCGACGAAAAGATGAGGATAGATTTTCTTCATTTCTTCCTCTAGTTCCCAAGTTGTTTCATCCATAGAATGATATCTCCATATCACTTTTACTAAGAAATGACCTGATTCCTTAGTATTTATTCTTTCTTATTAATAATCTGTATAGGTTCTTCCATATAAGATAAGTTGTGATCGATTACAATTGGCTCATATTAAATGATGTGAGAAGGGTCATATATATACTTTTTAAGCATTGAAGTATGAAATATGTCATGGATATAACCCAAGGATTGGTGGCAAGGCAATTCTGTAAGCGACAGAACCAATCCTTTCAAGGACATCAAACGGTCAAATAAATCTAGGGCTTAACTTTCCTTTATTCCCAAATCTTACCATACCCTTGGAAGGAGAGACCTTCATGAATACAAAATCCCCCACTTGAAACTCAATTTCTCGTCTTCTATTGTCAGCATAGCTTTTTTGACGACTCTGAGCAGTCTTTAGTCTTTCTCTTATAACTTGAATTTTTTCGGTATTCTCCTGTACTTTATCGGGTGATAACAATTTTCTATCACCAATTCCCTCCTAACAAATAGGCGTTCTGCACTTTCGTCCATACAAAGCTTCATAAGGGGCCATCTAAATACTAGATTGGTAACTATTATTGTAGGTAAACTCAACAAGAGAAATATCTTTATCCCACTCACCTTTCCAATCCATGATATATGCTCTAAGTAAATCCTCAAGTGTTTGAATTGTTTCTGATTACCAATCGGTTTGAGGGTGATAAGCAGTGCTAAACGTGACTTTACTGCCCATAGATTCCTGTAATCTTCTTCATAATCTAGAAAGGAATCTGGAGTCCCTATCAGAGATGATCTCTTTTGGAATACTATGAAGCCTTACTATTTCACCGATATATAATTCAATAAGTCTATCTATAGAATATATTATATTGATCGATAGGAAATATACCAATTTAGTAAATCTATCAATAATCACCCATATAGCGTCATGCTTTCTAGAAGTTTTGGGTAGACCTGAAACAAAATCCATGGTGATACTTTCCCATTTCCATTTAGGAATATCTAAAGGTTGTAACAAACCTCAAGGTCTTTGGTGTTCAACTTTGATTTGCTGACAAGTTAAATATTTTGATATATATATTGTAATCTCCTTTTTCATGCCTTCCTACCAGTAATGACTTTTAATATCTTTATACATTTTTGTGCTATTCAGGTGCAAGGTGAATTTGGAACTATGACCTTCCTTCAGGATTTGATCCTTGATATCTGGGTCATCTGGAATACATATTTTATTCTCCATTCTCAATAGGCCATCCTCAGAAACATGAAAACCAAGCTTTAATCCTTTTTCTACTTGTTTTCTCAAGTGGATTAAATGTGGATCTCGTAGTTATCTCTCTTTAATTTGTTGAATAAAATCATATTGAACCTGGATAGAGGCCATCAATATCATTGAGTTTTGCTCATTCCTAATAGATTTCTCATCACCATTTCCTTCCAATAATTCCCATTGTTTCACAACCAAACTAGTCATAAAATTTGTAGATTTTCTACTAAGTGCATCAGCTACAACATTGGCTTTACCCAGATGATATCGAATGGTGCAATTATAATCCTTTAAAAGTTCTCTCAATTTTCGTTGCCTCATATTAAGCTCATTTTGAGTGAAGATATACATTAGACTCTTGTGATCGGTAAATATTTCAAACGTCCGCCTATATAAATAATGTCTCCAAATCTTCAGTGCAAAAATAATTGCTGCTAACTCTAAATCATGGGTTGGATAATTTAGTTCATAACTCTTCAGTTGTCTAGAAGCATAAACAATTACTTTCCCTTCTTGCATTAAAACATATCCAAGGCCCTTCCTTGAAGCATCAGTGTAAACTACAAATCCTTCATTACCATTGGGAATTGTGAGAATAGAAGCACTAGTCAATCTTCTTTTTAGCTCCTGAAAACTTTGTTCACATTCATCAACCTATTTAAATCTCACATTTTTTCGACTTAACTTAGTGAGGGGGTTAGCAATTCGAGAAAATCCCTCTACGAATCTCCTATAATAACCTGCCATGCACAAGAAACTTCTAACTTCAGTTATATTTGTTGGTTCTTCCCACTTAACTACTGCTTCGACTTTCTTTGGATCAATAGAGATGCCCTTACCTGAAATCACATGGCCTAAGAAGGTAACTTCTTTTAACCAAAACTTATATTTACTGAACCTTGCATACAACTTCTTTTCTCTTAGTATTGACAATACATTTCTCAAGTGCTCCTCATGTTACAGGTTATTCCTTAAATACACTAATATATCATTAATGAATATGATAATGCAGTTACCCAAGAGTGGATGAAATATCCTATTCATTAATTAGTAATAACCTGACCTCAAGTCAATCTTGGAGAATACTTGTGCACCTTACAATTGATTAAACAAATCATCAATTCTAGGTAGAGGATACTTATTTTTTTATCGTCACTTGGTTCAATTGTCTATAATCAATACAAAGCCTCCATGTCCCATCCTTCTTCTTAACTAATAGTACTGGAGCACCCCATGGTGAAACACTGGGTCAAATAAAACCTTTATCTAATATTCTTGTAGTTACTTTCTTAATTCTTCTAGCTCGAGTGGTGTCATTCTATAAGGAGGCGTGGATATTGGTGTTGTTCCAGGGACAATATCAATAGCAAATTCACTCTCTCTATCTGAAGGTAATCCAGGCAAGTCATCTGAAAAAATATCAGGGAACTCTTTGACTACCAAAATTTCATTTAGATGAGCTGCTTGATTTAAATTCTCCTTTACACATATAATATAGCAAGAATAACCCTTCTACATAAATCAACGAGCTTGAAACATCGATATTAGGCAAGGAAGTGAGTCATGCTTAATGCCCTTAAAATAGAAGATGGGCTGATCTGGTATACAAAAGGTAATTATATTTAGATAACAATCAATACTAGCATGATAGGAAGATAGCCAATATATGCCAAGTATAATATCAAAGTCCTGAATCTCTAGGAGAATTAAATCAGCAAGGAGTTTATGTTCTCCGTTAAAAATCAAATAAGACGGATAAAGCAAGTTTGATGTCCAAGTATCCCTAAATGCAATAGTTACATACAACTCATAATCCAATGGTTTAGGTTGAATGCCTAAGTGACAAGCAAAAGTTTGTGAAACAAAAGATAAATTAGACCCAAGATCAAACAAAACCTTTGCATTCTTATTAGAAACATGAATAATACCTTTGACTATTGATTTAGAAGCACGGGAATCCTGTTCAGTGATGACATAAACTCTAGCATGGGCTATCATTCTGGGTGGCAATGACTCTTTCTTCTTATTCAGTGGACAATCATTTACTTTATGATCTAGTTTTCCATAAGCAAAATAGCCTCCAGTCACCTGAAAATACTTACTCGTTTCATGATTATATCCACATTTTGCACATGACTGAGTTCTCTGGGGTGGCTTTCCCTTCAAACATGAAAGCGGCAAAAGAAACCTTTTGATCTTTAGGACAATTTAAGATGTCAAATATATTATCTATTCGCATCATCCATTGTTCAGCCACCATTGGATCATGTTCACTGCTAAAAATTGAAGGACAAAGCTCTTTGAAATGTTCTATTCCCAATCTAGCCTGAATTGATGTTCCAGCTTTATGATTTCCTCCTTGTTGGACTTGTTGTATCACATGTGTCACAGCCTCAAGGGTTTTCATAATTCCACTTAATTGATTAGCCACAGGAGGACCTGAGGACCTCATCATTCTTGTTTCCTAAAATCATCTAAAACAAAATTTTTATTTGTCAATCACTCTATAAAATCGCTCAACCTCAACGTATAGTTCAAATATGATATATCTACAGTATGTCTTAGTGACTTAGTAATCCTCAAACCATGCTCTGATACCATCGCTATCACGCCCCCCGAATTATATCATAATTCGAGAGGTGTGACCATGTCATAAATCGATAATATTATCAATAACATAATCCATCAAAGATATAGACAATCACTTGAGTATACTAAGAATAACATACAGAGTCATTCAACCACTTTTATAGAAACCTATGCAGATTATAATCTCTTCAAATTCTCTTAATGAATCACAAACCAATGCAGCTAAATATAATCCACATTCATAAAGTCCACTAATGTGATAAAATCCATATGACTTTGGAAAACAACCATACACCACCACTTCATATATTATACAACCAGTTTAACATTCAACATCCCAAACAAGAGGGTAGTTTTAAAAACATTACATAGTTATCCCTCTTCAAAATATGTCTATAACTTTACTTTAGACCCAAGGTGTATACATATGATGATAACATATTGTCAAATGAACATTTAGCCCAAGAACTTCTTGCTTTCCTATTACTTTAGCCCATATCAAGTGTTTTTATAAATGTCGAGCTAACCTGAAGAAAATTACATAGCAACAGAGTGAGCTAAAATGCCCAGCAAGTATCAAACAGGTTCAAAGCAAGGAAATGTGTTTTCAAATTGAACCTGATATAAGAGTGCAAGGTAGGCACTACAAAAGTCTTCATATATAGCATCAAATCAGATTCATAACCACAAGGTTCATCTCGTTCGAAGCATACTTTAATCCATAATAATTTGGGAAGATATTTGGAGCATATATGGCAATCAAAAGCATTTTAGTATATATCAATGACATTTAAAGTTTTAAGGGCATATCAATAATACGTGAAATACTTTGAAACATGTTAAAGGAACAAATATCAAACTTAAGCTTGTATGTCACATTTGAAGTTGAATAAACATCATAGGCCTAAGTATGTCAAGCAGTATATCAATGGCAAACAAAATAATTTGGAGCCTATCAAATGAGAATACAAAATATTTCAGAGCATATTAAGGAGGTATAGGATATTTTTGAATGTATATCAATGGTGTATGAATATTCTCAAAAGCGTATCAAATGAACAAGTAACAAACGAAAGCTCAAATACCATTCAGACATAACATTCATTTAATTCTTATCCAAAGCACACAGATAACTCAAAAGCAATGCTTTGGATATTATATCAACAACATAGAGGGCGAAGTGGGACCATAAACATAATGTGGAACATCCATCACTGAATGACCATCAAACATAAGTCTTCTACGTTTGGGAGCTCCATCCACCCACGTTTGAGTGAAGTCATAGGGGGCCGGTAGAGCACTCGGGCTCTAAGTATAACTCCCTTTACCATTTCTGGCAAAAGGTTCACATTGTCCCATAAACATCGGAGTATAAAAGGACATGAGCAATAAATTTGGCATATATCGGAAGCATATGCGGAACAATAAATCAAACATGTGCCTAAATAGAATAATAGAATATAACATCGATTAATACATAACATATTCTAATATATAAGGAAGTCAAGGACAAGAGTATTAGAGATTTAAGTTTTGAAATAGAAGAAGCAAGTATAGGCAGAATTGATACAATACCTATTCCGGTTGAATTCTGATGGCAAAATACAAAGTTATTTAGATGATCAAATATGCTCCGAATTACTCAAGAAATTATTGAAAAGACAAATCAATCTAGTTTCATATGAAATAAGTTTCATACAAATTGAAGGTCTCTACAAAGAGTTATTGATGATTTTGCAACCAAAGGTCCGGAATCACGGTCTGTATTTTGTAGAATTCATATGGTCCATCAAAATAGAGTTTTGACAGTCATTTCGACTCTAAATCATTTCATCTTAGGTTCAATAAAATGTTCTAAAAGCCTATTTTCTAACAAATTAAGTTTTACATAAATCAGGAACTCCAACACAAAGATATACTCAGTTGAAGTGAACGTTTGGGCTAGCAAATGAATTCCAAATTCTTCAAACTCAGGTTCAAATAAAAGATATTTGAATCTATTTTTAAAAAAACTAATTTTGTCTAAATCTGAGGTCTGTACTAAATGTTATAGCAAGAATAAGATAGATAGGTCATAATCTTGATAATATTACAGATTCATACTTAGGCAGCCAACAAAAGATTTCAAATTAGTTTCAAAATATTCTTCATAAATGAAGGCAAAAATAAAGATAAATTTTAGTAGAAAAAAGATAGAACACTTGCCTTTGAATATTTTAGTCCCAAAGGTGTGGATTATATCATAATATCAAAATCCCCAAATTTCTTTCCTTCTCTTCTTCTTCTTCTTCTTTCTTCTTCTTCTTCTTCTCCTCAAGTTCACGTTACAGCTAAAACACCTCCTTTTTTTTCTTCTCTAATTATTAATTATTTAAGCTAACATATGTGTTGATAGGTAGCAAACATGCATGCAATGTACTTATATGTCACCCATGCATATGCACAAGTGACACTACTTTAAACAAGGTAGTGACACATGTCTTTACCATATTTTTTTTTAACTTAATGTGAATTTTTTATAATTTATTTCATATTTTTTTTTAAGATTCACTCTTAGGTCCTTAGCAATTAGCTTTTAATATAAAATTATTTAATCAAGAGAATTAATAAATAAATCTTTAAATTTTATAAATGACTAATCATAAATAATTTAAAATATATCATTATAAATATTTTAGAAATAAGGGATATTACAATTTACAAGCAAATTTTGGACTAAATTATTTCAACTACAGGGCACCCAACTCAAGATGAGCACAGCCTATCATCCATAAACGGATGACTAAACAGAGGTGGTGAACAGATACCTAAAAACTTATCTGTGGTGCTTCACTAGTGATCGACCAAAAGAGTGGACAAGATGACTTCCTTGGGCTGAATTGTGGTACAACACGACCTATCATTCATCCTCCAAATGTAGCCCTCATGAGGCATTGTATGGCTAACCATCCCCTATAATACCTAAGTATGCAATTGATACGGTCAAAGTAGACCAGGTTAACCAAAGTTTAATTGACATGGACAAGCTCCTACAACTACTGAAGGACAACTTAACTGTCGCCCAAGCCCGCATGAAGTAACAAGCTGATTCTCATTGAAGTGAGTGAAAATTTTCAGTAAGAGATTGGGTCTACCTTCGCCTACAACCATACAAGCAGTTGTTAATCAACCCGAGAGCATCGATGAAGCTATCTCCTCGATTCTATAAACCATATTAGATCTTATAGCGTATTGGGGTCATAGCATACAGATTGAAACTACTAAAAGATGCTAAGATACATCCCGTCTTCCATGTATCCTACCTGAAGCCCAAACCGGGAGAGCATGAATCGGCCAGACCGATGATAGGACTCCAATAGGGTTGAGTCATAATCTCCCTAGAAGTAGTCAATAAAACCCTGCTAGATTGTAATAAAGTCACTCCTATCTTATAAAGGAGTTTGTCTAAGTTTTGGATTAGCCTTTAGGGCTTACTAGTCATCGCCCCCCATAATAGGCAAGTCAACCAGGGTTTCCCCTTGCTTAGGTCGGCTATAGAGCCAACCTAGTCGCCCCTTATTCCTATTAAGGCAATATGGCTAAGGATGGGCAAAAGGATAATTTCACTTACATAAGTGCCCCCTTAGGCTAGGACTTTGATCCCTATTTAAGATATAGCTACCCTTCTCTTTTAATCAAGCAATTATCATCTTTAATTCAGCCTTTGTGCCGAGTCTAGGAGGGAGGAACCCCTATAGCGTTCCAAAGGTTGATCCCCCTCGGTGATCAAAATCTATAAGACTCCATATTGTCACGGGCTTAGCTGATTTTGCCTAAGCCGTGCGGCACCCATGCGTGTCCGTCCGCAAAGGTCAGCCCTCCCCGAGATCTCCTAAAATCCCACAGACTTACAAAAAGAGAAAACGGGCCAGAAGAAGCAACTCCCACGGGATCCACAAGCAACTGCTCAAGAAAAACACTTTATAAAGTTAAAATACAAATTACACCCATGGACATTACAAGCTCAGAGAGGTTGCGCACAAAGGATAATGGTCCACTACAGACCGAAGCCCCCACAAGTGCTTATAAGACACACTTGTATTTACAAGCCAAACTTGGCCAAAAGGTAAATCAAACTAGGGCTTCCAAGCCTCATCGAAGCCCGCTTCTTGTTGTACAAGATATGTACCTAAACCAAGGACACGGACTAACACAAGCATTTCATCGAACACCTTGTTTACATTGTTGTCCGTGACATTCTCCCCACTTATTCCTTCGACGCCCTCGCCGAAGCCACCAGACGCTACATCTCCTCACATTCTCGAATCTTTAATCTTCGCTTTGGCCGCAACACGCCTTTGGCTCCTAGCCGCTCCGCTATTGTTGAGTAGTCGAACTCCAATCCGCCATGCCGCTTCAACTCACCAATGATGAATCCGGGGTTGGCTGAGTTGTGTTGATCCTTGTTGGTTCTCGCGGATCCCTCTGATGAAGGAAAAGACCTGCCTTATGATGTGCCTGTGTCGCAGTATACTCATATTGCTTGAACTGGGTAGATGCTTGTTGGAGCTTTAACGAGCATCGCCTCACAGACTTTGAAGTTTTTAATGTCCTTTCTCCATAATATTTGCCCATTGAACCTTCTTCCATTAGTTGTCACTTCCAATTATGTTCGCATCACTCCCTCTTAGTCAATTGGGAAATGAAGTGGAAAAACTACTCTCAATAGTAGTGATCACCAACGGTGAGGATTTGACAACCATTGTCTTCCTTAAGCTTTCTTTGAAGGGTCACTGAACTTGTGCAGAGCTCCCCTGCTTGGATAAGTAAGAGAACTGGGATACTCGACTTCACCCATTCTCTTCATAGTTGAGAAGGTAAGGTGGCTTCTCTCACCTCCTCGAGTTAAGAGAACTGGGGTACTCGGTTTCGCCCATTCTCTCGAGTTGAGAAGGCAAAGGTTACTCAATTTCGCCTAGCAAAGGTTACTTGATTTCGCCTCGAGTTTGTACTTCATGCATTGAGCTGGTTACTAACATTCGCCTGCTCTTTGCTCACACTTCTGAAGCACTTGAAGTGGTTGCACTCCTTGCGTTGGGATAGCTACGGTGATTCACCTTCCCACTGCCATTGAACTTCTGGAATGCAAGAAGTTTTGCCCGAAAAGTGTAAAAAGTTTGCGCTCACTTCCTCGAGTTAAGAGAACTGGGTACTCGCGCCCATTCTCTCGAGTTGAGAAGGCAAAGGTTACTCAATTTCGCGCAAAGGTTACTTGATTTCTCCCGCCTCCTCGAGTTTGTACTTCATGCATTGAGTGGTTACTAACATTCGCCGCTTTTGCTCACACTTCAAGCACTTGAAGTGGTTGCACTCCTTGCGTTGGGTTAGTTACTGTGATTCACCTTCCCACTGCCATTGAACTTCTGGAATGCAAGAAGTTTTGCCCGAAAAGAGCAAAAGGTTTACTCCAACTTGGAGTCCCCCAACTTGGAGTAAGTCTGTGATAGATCTGGTCGCCTTTGGGGTTATACCGTGTTCTCCATCACCTTTGCCGCCTACTCCTCCTGAGTAGAAAGGCATGATCCATACTTACTGCTCCTTGGTCGAGCACTCCTGCATCAACCCGAAGTCCCTTAATTTCGGCTATCTGGATGAGAAGCACATCGACATCGGTCTTATGAAGTTTCTTGGACTCTGCCCTTCTGCCTCGTCTTGGTACTTGGAGTTTGCCTCTGCACTCTCCACCTCCTTGGCCCCTTTTACGACCAATGTTGTTCCTTCATGAGAGCAAGGGATCGATGACTTCACAGAAGTCCCGCATCTGCGGTACCATGGCACTGCCAAGCCCATAGCACTACTATCTGTTACCTTGCATCTTCATCCCTTCTTTCGCGATCGGTAGATCTGCCTCTGTGGCACTGTGGAGCTCCTCCGAGTCCACCTCCTCTCTAACCGACGCTTTTCTTTTGGGTAGCTGAGCCCCGTTGGACTCGCTGCTGCTTCCTCGCCTTTGACCACCGCCGACACCACCGTGTCCTCCTAGCGATTCTCCTTGGTCGATGGAGAGCATCGCAACTCTCATGCATGGCCTCCGCCATCTTGTTGCAGGCTCGTCCGATTCTGCTCTTCTTAGCTTCCTTGGTAGCAACGCTCGCTTACTCGGCCTTGTCCTCTAACTTGCCGGGCTCCCTTAAGCGAATGTGAGCAGCAGCCCAACTCTCCAACTGCCTCGGTTAATCAAGTCCCTCCATGGGACTCACCGGTACTTGCAATCGACTACTCCCTCGGTGGTACCCATACGACGACCAAGGCTTTCATCCGATGCAAGCTTGATGCATACACACGGAAGACCGCCTCTGCAGCGGGCATTCACTCCTTGAATCCACGCCCTTCTTACTGCATTGTTCACCAAGTGGAGAGCTCCCGATCATTCACATGATCATGTCCCTCCATGGGACTCACTGCACGTGCACTTGGACTTCTTCCTCGGTGGTATACAGCCCCATATGTCGATGACTAAGGCTTTCATCCAATGCAAGCTTTGATGCACACACCGCCTCTGGTACTACGGCATTCACTCCTTGAATCCATAGCCCTTCTTCTTGTTGTGTCGTACACCAAAGTGGAGCTCCCAAGAACTCCCGATCATACCTCCAGATGATTTTGTCCCTCACGGACAAGATCGCTGTATTGCATTGCCACGAACTATTCCACCACGATCCGCCATGTCGCCTCCCGGTGACATCTCCATTGCATCTGATTCTCGTGTGATGAACTCGACTACGACTTCTCCACGTGTGGCCTCGCCAACACATCGTAGGGCCTCGCCATCTCCGACTTTTAGTTCGCTCCTTGGCAATTCCCTTCGTCCCCTCATTCTGGGTTACTCTGGACGAAGCATAGCTCTAGGACGTCGCCTAGTAGCTCCTCAAGTCCCCGACTTGCTAGAGTGGGTGCACCATTGTCCGGATCTTGGGCCTCTATCCCTACCAAAGACAATCTTGCTATGCACCTCTTGTTCCGACAACTTGAACGGCAACACTGTGGCATATTCTTCAAGAGTACCCGCCTCCTCTTGCCCGCATTAAGGTCTCATGATCCTAACTTTGCCTCCGCAAGTTGAATCACCTTAGTTACTCCGTCAAATGCATCTCTGAGGTAACTTGCATGTGCCTTGAAGCTCCCTTTATCTTTGGCACTATACAAGATAAGTCCGCCCCATCAGAATGAAGAACCCATGGAACGACATGATCCCACTCTTGCCTCTACAAGAGTTCATGCCCTTGACCTCTGTCCAAGAAAAGCTTCACACTTCCATTCCATGTTCCATCTCCTATATCGACTCCCTTCATGCGACTTGGATACTTCACCGAGTTCCACCCAAGTCGCTCGCTCCTCGATTTGCCGAGTTGATAGTGACCCTCACGTCCACCATTCCACGGTCAGCCCTATGTTGAGTTCGACGCCTCGACTCTAAGTGTGCCTTCATATGATGTTGTCTTGGATTGCTCCCCACTTGATCTCGAAATGCATCCCCCAATGCCTTACCTCCTTCGAGATCATGCGACAACTCTTCGTCGCTCACTCGGTCCGTTGAGCTTTATGAAGATATAACCCTGAGAAACTCTTCCTCAATATGTGCAGTCCGTCGCACATGATTCTCCCACTAGAGAACTAGGACTTATCCCTCCTGGATATCTGTCCTACTGGAGCAACTTTTCTCTTTATATACTTCCCATTGGAAGTTTCGGAAACCATTATCCCCTTTGGACTACTCCGTCTTACTGAACTTGTGCTTTGTTCTGCCCCCACAAATGCACGCTAGATTGCGACCCTTCTCCAATACAGTCTCCACTGCACCCTTCAAGGTCTAGCAACATGCTGAATTTGTTGCACATTTCAGCCACCTACGGACATATCCTTTCCATGTCGAAGAGAAAGTTCTGATGCTCCATGGCGCCAAGTTCTAATCGCGCCTTGGGATGGCCACGAACACTCCGTCATCAGTGTACAATCCCTTGCATGAGTTCTGAATCCTTCGAGTTAGCAATTTCCCTCACCTCTGTGAGCTTTGCACAACTCTTTCGGTCGTTACACAACACCTCCCACCTTGCACGGTCTCATCTTTCACTAAGCACCCTGCTTTTGCCTTAAGCACCGCCAAGTTTAGTTGCCAACGCCGAGCTATAGCTCAAACTCAACCATCCCAATCTTTGTGTGCTACGCATTCTTCTTCGCTTGCTTGTCCTCGTGGTGCCATTCACAAAGGGTTTGGCTATTCCTTGAATGCCAAACCAGGATGCCCGCTCCTCCGAGCGACTCCTTTCCCTACATCTCAATGTCCGCTTTCCCTAAGCGGTTGCAGCGTCCTCCACACCCTAGCTAGGTCCCCACATTTGTATGGCAAGTGTTTGCGTGCTTGTCCCGCTCGATACCACACATCACGGGCTTAGCTGATTTTGCCTGCTGCGGGCACCCATGCGTGTCCGTCCGCAAAGGTCAGCCCTCCCGAGATCTCCTAAAATCCCACAGACTTACAAAAAGAGAAAACGGGCCAGAAGAAGCAACTCCCACGGGATCCACAAGCAACTGCTCAAGAAAAACACTTTATAAAGTCAAAATACAAATTACACCCATGGACATTACAAGCTCAGAGAGGTTGCGCACAAAGGATAATGGTCCACTACAGACCGAAGCCCCCACAAGTGCTTATAAGACACACTTGTATTTACAAGCCAAACTTGGCCAAAAGGTAAATCAAACTAGGGCTTCCAAGCCTACTGCAAGCCCGCTTCTTGTTGTACAAGATATGCACCTAAACCGAAGGACACGGACTAACACAAGCATTTCATCGAACACCTTGTTTACATTGTTGTCCGTGACAATATGGGGTTTTATTATCTGATTTTAGAGCAGCAATCTTGCTGCCCCTATAGCCATCTCAGTCGCCTCCACCTTTCCAAGTAATTCCGACAATTGCTATGACACGCGCCTCCACCTTCCACCCTAGCAGCAAATCAAATCAATATATCACTGCCCCCTACATTTGATCTGAAATTCTGGTATATTTTTATCATTCATGAATCTTCAATACTACAAGATTCCTTATTTTATATATTGAAGATTTTTTTCAAATTTTATCCGTTGTAAATTTTGTTCGTTGCAAACATTATCATCGTTGCAAAGGCGAAACACTATAGAAATTTTTAGTCGATTGTTGCTTCTTGAAACTAAACTTTTAATTATCCTTTTTGGCTAAAACTTTTAGACAACTTCGTAGATTATCTTAGCTTTCATCTAAGACTAATCTCATGAAAACACTCCTTCTGGATCTCGACTTATAGCACTGCAATTCTTCATTGCACAGTACTGAAATTTTATAATGTAGAATCTGCCTTTTGTATAGTGGCCTCTTGAAACTGAACTTTTGTTCATTCTTTTTGGCTGAAATTTTTACACAATTCTCAAGATCAAGTTGGCTTTCATCTGGATTTGATTTTATAAAAAAACCTCTTCCATAACTGGTTTTTTTGTGCAATCTTTAACTATCATGCAGTTTTAGAATTTTATAATGAAGGAATATGTCTTTCGTCTTGTGCCCTATTTCCCTACTGTTATACCGCCAAAATTTCATCAAACTTTTTACTGGTATTAATAACATCTGAACCAAGGGTTTCTATATAATTTTCTTAAACTTTCCTTTGGAATTTACATTGAGAAGTCATTGTTTCTCTGACGTAAAATCGATTCAGCAGGACAGTACATCATAGCACTTCTTTTCACCGAATTCTATCAGATTTGAGTGCTATTTTTTATGGGATTTTAGAATCTCTTTTTCTCATCTCCAAAACCTACTATTCTCACCAAAAACCGTTCTAAATATTATCTTAAATTGAATCCAAATAGCCCCCAAATGAGCCTACTTTCTTATCGGTCCACTTACCTTTTTAGTCAACTTTCCTTACCGAGACACCTATCTTTGTTGCCATCTATCCCAAATCTAAAATCTATTTTTCTAACCTTCATAGCCCTAAAATCATATGAATTTATAGCCTAGACTCTACAAAACCGTAGCCCCAAATCTGCCCTAAACCGTAACCTACTTCCATCCAAACCGATTCACCTTCTAACTAGCCACCCCCTTCTCCAAAATTCTCATGCCACTAACCTAACAACGAAAAAAAGATCTCAATATTACAGATCTAGAGGCATATAGTATGGCATTAGAGGAGGCTATCGATGCAAAGCTTGAAGCATTTGGAAACTGAATGGAAGAGAAGATGCGATCCCTTTTCACCGAATTCAGTATTGGCCAACTGTTGAACCTGAGGAAATAATAAAATGGAGAAACTTCAGATCGGTAAGATGATCCTCAATAACATGGCCATATCATCTCTGATCTCAATAATCCATGTATGAAGGTTGACTTCCCTAGATGGGAAGAAGGAGACCCGATCGGGTGGATCTCGCGCGCGGAGTGCTATTTTCGGTTCTACCAAACCACCGACGTCACACGGGTGGAGATTGTTGCCATCCACTTCGAGGGAGATGATATTCAGTGGTTTATTTAGTTAAGTACACCCATGGAGGACTCTCTTGGTAGCGATTCAAGGAAGGACTACTAGACCGCTTTGGACCAACCGATTTCAACAACATCGATGGACAATTGGCAAAGATTCATCAAACCTCTACAATACAAGAATACCAAATAAGGTTTGAGCATCTATCTAACCAAACTAAGAATTAGTCTAAGAAACAACTTTTAGGTACTTTTATTGAGGGCCTAAATGGAGATCTGAGAAGTAAAGATGCGACAACCGTATACTCTTATGGCGGCGATTTCCTTCACGCATATCTAGTAAGAACAATTGAACCACGAGGTATGAAGGACAAGGGTCACTCCCGACCAGCCATGGCAAGGCCTACTGCCCCCTCTACTACCATCCAAGCCCCTGCACTAAAAAGTTGACAAGAGATGAGCTTTGCGAATGATCGGCCAAGGAGTTATGTTGGCATTGCGACGAACCATGGAGCTACGAACATCACTGCAAAAGGATTGGCTCCTCGTGATTGAACTAGCGGAGGATAAAGATAATGAAATATCTGAAGAAGCCCTTGAACCTAAGAAGCCATAGAGGAAGAGTCCCCCAACTAACTATATGCAATGCGCATTGGCCCACTATTTTCAGATGATGATGAAAGTTGGAGGACTAAAAAAACAACAACTCATCACCATTCTCATTGATACGGACAGCACCAATAACTTCCTCAACAGTAAGGCTGCTGCATGCTTGGCGCTTCAAATTGAAGGTTACAACAAGTTTGATGTAAAGGTCACTGACGGTCGAATCTTTAATTGCGACCAACGATGCCCACGGGTGAAACTACTCCTCCAAGACCAAGAAGTGGTAGCTGATTTATTCCTCCTACCTATTGATGATTATGAAGCCATACTCAAGATCGAATGGCTCACAACACTAGGTGATATCTCTTGGAATTTTTCTAAATTAATCATGAAATTTTATTGTAAAGGGAGACAGGTCATGTTACGAGGCAAGCACGGAGCCAAATTTTCATTGTTTCATCGCAACAAATGGATAAAGTTTTACACAAAGCACATGGTGGATTCTTGATGCATATTCAACAGTCATCTATGGAGGAGAATGTACAAAACTCAGATCCTAAGCTTAACCTTTGCTTGAATAAATTCGCAGATATTTTCTTAGAGCCGCATGGGCTGCCCCCTAACCGACCGCATGACCACTGTATTCCTATTTTGCCAGGTAAACCTCTAGCAAATTTATGATTATACCACTATCCTTACTTGCAGAAGGATGAGATCAAGAATATTGTAAAAGAGATGCTTGACATCGGGGTGATTCGATCGAGCTGCAACCCTTACTCCTCACCGGTGTTGCTAGTGCGCAAGAAAGATGGTATGTGGAGGATGTGCATTGACTATCGGGCTCTAAACGCCATCACTGTCAAGGATAAATATCCTATCCCATTCATAAATGAACTCTTAGATGAATTAAAAGGAGCCTGAGTCCTCACTAAATTGGATCTCCGATCCGGATAACATCAGATTCAGGTATGCACTGAAGATATTCTAAAAACTACATTATGCATGTATAACGGCCACTACGAGTTTTTGGTAATGCCTTTCGGACTTACGAATGCTCTTTCTAATTTTCAAAGCCTGATAAATGAGATCTTCCTGAGTTTTCTACATAAGTTCGTATTGGTATTCTTTGATGATATTTTCATTTATAGCCCTACACTTGATATACATTTTCAGCACTTTCGAACTATTCTAACGATTCTTTGAGAGAATACTCCTTATGTTAAACAGTCAAAGTGCAGCTTCTTATAGTGTAAACTGGAGTATCTTAGGCACATTATATTGGAGGATGGAGTGGCGGTGGACCTGATAAAGATCGAGGCAATGCAAGGATGGTCGAGACCTATAAACGTACAATTATTATGCGGTTTCCTTAGACTCACGGGCTACTACCAAAATTTTATGAAAGATTATGACAAGATCAGTGCCCCACTCACATCCTCACTGAAGAAAGACTCCTTCTTGTGGTTGGATAAAGCCTCCGCAGCCTTCAAATGACTCAAGACAGCCATAACAATGACGTCGGTTCTAGCATTGCCCGAATTTGGCCGCACTTTGGTCATTGAGGCCAATGCGTCATGAGTTGAAATTTGGGCTATTATTATACAAGTTGGTTGACTCTTAATTTACACCGAGGCTTTTCCTACACTTCATACGAGGTTTTTACAGGAGATACTAATTACTACCAAATTTAAAATATGGTTGGATACAGGTCCATGGCACGAAAGAGGAGTTAAACTAGAAGAATTGCAATCCATGCTCATGCCAGATTGGGCTCTCATCATCCTGAACCAAACCGGAGGGCAGTCACGATTTCAAAAGAAAGATTGGCTATCACTAAAGACTAACCATATGGCAGCCCATGCAAGGAAGAAACTTCCTTTTGACAAATGCTGGAGCAGAAGAAAGTTTCTTGAGAAAGATCAAGTCCCCCTTCATCTCCAGCTCTACCAGCATGAAATTTAAGCCTCAAGAAAGTGGTCTCTATATTTCTTTGGGCCTTACAAAATTAGGGATCATATTGGGGCCCCAACCTGGAGATCAGATCTGTGTACTAGATCAAAATTACAGTTGATCCTCCAAGTATCCCACCTCAAATGAAAATTTAAAGATGATGACTCAGCTCAAGTTCTTCCAACTGACACCCAAGTTGATAAGGAGTTGAAGACTCGGTTCCCTGAGTTCATGGAACTTCAGCCTTAAGGACAAGACTGATTTTAAGAGGGTAGGTTTAATAGGACTCTAGTAGGGTTGAGTCCTAATCTCCCTAGAAGTAGTCAATAAAATCCTGCTAGATTGTAATAAAGTCACTCCTATCTTATAAAGGAGTATAGCTAAGGTTTGGATTAACCCTTAGGGTTAACCCTTAGGGTTTAGTAGTCATTCCCCCCTTACTGGGCAAGTCAGCGAGGGTTTCCCCTTGCTTAGGTCGGATATAGAGCCAACCTAGTCGCCCCTTGTTCTTATTAAGGTAAGATGACTATAGGAGGGGTAAAAGAATAATTTCACTTAAACAAGTGTCCCTTAGGCTAGGAGTTTGATCCCTATTTAAGATGTAGTCATCGCCCTCTTTTAATCAAGCAATCATCATCTTCAATTCAGCCTTTGTGCCGAGTCTAGGAGGGAGGTACCCCTATAGCATTCCAAGGGTTGATCCCCTTTAGTGATCAAAATCTATATGGTTCCATCTGGGGTTCTATCAACCCAGTTGCTGAGCATTACAAATGATGGCAAGATTCAAGCTTAACAATAAGTCATAATTGATTGGAGAATTACGATGTGCGTCGATGCTCCTCAACTGAAGTATTAGTGCATTGGAACAACTTACCACCTGAAGATGGTGCACGGGAGTCTAATGAGGAGCTGAAGACTTGATTCCCAGAGTTCATAGACCCTCAGCCTTGACGACAAGGCTGATTCAAAGAGGGCGGGCGGGCTCGATAGTGTTGGGAAACCTACAGCAGGTGCATCACATGCGCATTGGAAATTAAAACAAAAATCGATTTTTCACGTAGATCAAATCATCGTGCAAAAGATTGGGGTCACAAAAAAAACACAAAAACCAAAAAATCACGATATGTGAGAGATTGATTTTACCTATGGAGATCGTATATCCCTCTATTCCAGATCCGGATGCAGAAGATGAAGGAGGTCAAGCGTCCTCCTCTCTAGCGGTATCCACACAATGGATTTCTACAGTGAAACTCCTCCAATCTAATCTTGCAACTCTTGCTCAGATTGAGGGAAGAGAATAAGAGGTGGTGACTAAAATTGCAGCCTATTAACCAAAAGTCTCCCCTCCTATTTATAGAGAGCCGTGAAAAAACCCTAAGGCTCTGGCCTTAGTGGGTATTGGATCTCTATCCAATAATCTTCTTAGGTCTCTAATTGGGCCTTAATCAAGGAGCCCATCAGTATAGGTTCTTATCTAATGAGAATAGGGGCTAATTAGATCTTCATCCAATCCTCTATTCGCTCAAGCATCCACCATATGTGTGTGACCCTTTAGGCCCGATACCGGGTTGGCCGTGAGTTACTCCCATCAGAACTCCTTCTGATATAGTGAATTATTATCTCCATAATAATTCACTCGACTCATCAACTATGGACGTACTAGGCCACTACGCCATAGTCCCAAACGGTACAGGGGATCGAATCCATCGGACCTGTCTGTCCTCAGTTACCATGTATCTATAATCCCTCATCCAACTAATATCCTAGAGACCATATATTAGATATGGTACTGTTAGGTCACATACAAAATTAATTTGTCTTACTTTAATCGAATTCTACCGAAGAACTCCTTCTCTCTCAATTCGAATGACCCTGGCAACGGATCTGTCTAAGCAAGCACATATAGGATATTCCTCTCGTGATACTAAGAGTGGATGATCCTCTATTGGCTCTCAATTGCCTTCGTAAGGTTGGCTACCAATCCCGATAACCAGTTGTACCAGATCTGGAGCTTTCCAAACGTATAAGTCTGGCATCAAAGAAAGGAGTACTCATACAAGGCATCCTTGGTATCTCAAGTCCAAAGACCAGATACATAACTGGGACTATGGAATCGCTATCTGACATTAGGTATCATTAACTATACAGCATTCCATAAGCGGATCAATCAGTGAACTTATTCTTTAATGAGCACTTGTACTATATCCTTAGTGTCTCCACACAAGTGGCTATGAGACCAGCCGCCTCCATCATATGGATGGGTATATAGTATACCGATCTATCCAGTTATCTCAATGTCCCTATTGAGTAACCTATGACTGGGATTATTTAGGATCTGTGTTTAAAGATGAATCGATCTCATTATCGTGATCTCATCACGATCCGATTCCCATTGCACAGAACCAAGGACATTACAATATATATGCTATATATAATATAATATGAGAATATGCCAATATTAATCATAAGCAAAAAGATTATGCAGTGTGTCACACGTGCCATCACTCGCATGATTGGCTTGTAGGGCACCTTTAACTAGCAATCTCCCATTTGACCTAAAGCCAATCACCTATGTATCTGATCCCCATCAGACCCCTGTGATGCTCAAATACAATATAAGCCAATGGCTTCATCAGTGGATTTGTAATATTATCTTCAGATGGTACTCTTTCCATTACTATATTTTTATGGGTTATGATCGCTCTAGCCATATGGAACCTCTTCAGAACAATTCTAATAAGACCTGAGTTCCCTTGCTAGAGGTATCGCCCCATTGTTGTCGTAGTATATGGAAATTAGTTCTACACTACTTGGTACGACTCCCAAATCTTTGATGAACTTCTTCATTCATACCCCTTCCTTTGCTGCTTCTGCTGCAGCAATGTATTCCGCCTCTTTAGTTGAGTCGACAGTAGTATCTTACTTGGAACTCTTCTAGCTTACTGCTCCTCCATTCATGATAAAAACATACCCTGAATTTGACTTGTTATCATCAATGTTAGACTGAAAACTTGAGTCTATGTAGCCCTCAACCTGGAGGCTACCTCCTCTATATACTAGTAAAAGATCCTTAGTCCTTCTCAAGTACTTAAAGATATACTTTACTGCCTTCCAATGTTCTAAACCTGGATCTGCCTGATACCTGCTCGTGACACTTAGAGCACGTGCTATATCAGGTCTAGTACATATCATCGCATACATGACAGATCCTATCGCTGAGGCATAAGGTATCTTATCCATGTTTGCCCTTTCTTTAGGAGTCTTTGGGGACATACTCCTAGAAAGTGATATTCTATCTCTCATCGGTATGAGACCTCTCTTGGAATTTTTCATGCCAAACCTTTTGATAATGGAGTCTATCTACCTAGACTGGGACAAGCCAAGCATCATTTTAGATCTATCTCGATAGATCCTGATCTCCAAAATATAGGATGCTTCCCCTAAGTCTTTTATGGAGAAGTTTCTAAATAGTCAAGCCTTTACTATGGAGAGCATTCCTACATCATTACCAATGATTAAGATGTCATCCACATATAGCACCAAGAAGGTGATAGTGCTTCCACTTACCTTCCTGTACACACAAGGCTCATCTTCGTTCTTAATGAAGTCATAAGATCTAATCACCTCATCAAATCTTGTGTTCCAACTTCGGGAAGCTTGCTTCAATCCATAAATGGATCTAAGTAACCTGAACACTTTATCTGTACTATCTTTGGATACGAATCCCTCTGGTTGTATCATATACATCTCCTCCTCGAGGTTGACAATGAGGAATACTGTTTTGACATCCATCTGCCAGATCTCATAGTCATAGTGTGCTGCAATGGCCAAAATAATTCTAATGGACTTGAGCATGGCTATAGGTGAAAAGGTTTCGTCATAGTCAACTCATTATCTTTGACGATATCCTTTAGCTACCAGACTTGCTTTATAGGTCTCTACCTTTTCATCCACTCCGATCTTCTTATTGAAGAACCATTTGCAGCCGATGGGTACAACACCCTTAGGTGCATTTATAAGGTTCCAAACCTTGTTATAGTACATGAAATCCATCTTAGAATTCATGGCTTCTTGCCACTTCCCGGAGTCTATACATATAATAGCCTCCTTGTAGGTCTAAGGATCAACATCCTAAGAGTCATCTCCATTTATATGTCCCACATATCTTTCAGGAGGGTGAGATACTCTACTAGACCTACGAAAATTTGGAATTTGTGTATTAAGTACCTGAACATACTCGGGCTCTGGAATGGTACTTGAGCTAGGTTCTCCAACCTCGAGAGACTCAACCAAGCATACCATGTCCTTAGGTCACCGGTGACATCAATATGTTGTAGGTAATAACTTGATCACATAGATAGGTGAGCCTCGAGAGACTCGACCAACTCAACCTATATCGTGATTCAATTTCTTCCTATAACGATGGAAAGCCACGTGAGTCAATCTTATTACCTCATGCTTACCGACTTAATATTATCTTAAGAGAGGTTTTTGTTTTCTATCGGTCTCCTAATATATCGTGTCACACACATACATATTTAATATATATCTACATCGTATGTAACTATATATATATATATATATATAGTAGGTGTATAACACATTACATATGCAAGCCACACCGGATGATCATAAGCTGTCACCTAATATAATTAAGCTCGAGCCAATGGACCTAATCACTCACAATAGGATCTATGTGTGCATCGACGCATCTCCATACCCTATGATTGTTGATCTCATCATCATCGGTTCCGTTGGATCGTCGCATCACCATGCGTCGTAATCTCCTGCCACGGCATCGTGGGTCCCGCTATCATCTCCACGCTCCCAACGCGTCTCTCTATGTAATTACAAATAATCACAAGCACGTAGTCCCGATAAAAAATGAGAAAAATAGAGACACACAAGCCCTAATAATAATAATAATCACAATTATACACATCACAACACATGACTCATGATCATCTATACACATCATACATCACATGTACATCACATCATATGTAGGATTATTAGATATATAATAATTAATTAAACTATTTAATTAATTATTTTTTGAAAATCAGACCATTCTCGAAATTTCCAGATTTGTCAAGTATATTTTCATAATTCTGGATAAGAGGACGGTCCTCAAAATTTCTAGAATTGTTGAGGGCAATTTCAGAATTCTACACATGAGGACAGTCCTCAAAAATTTTAAAAATCAGAGGAGCAGGATCAACCTTTTTCTTAAAAGGATGCCCTAGCCCTTGCCTTGCCCCCATGCATGCTGCCGCGCCCTCACGCAGTGGCGGCGCACTGGTGTGGGCAAGCTACCAAGCACCTCGAGGGATGGCGGCGCCTCGATGTTGCCCCTGGCTGCTCTGCCTGACCGCCTTGCAGGCCCTAGCCATGGGGCTACCCTTCCAGCTTGACGCTGTTGCCCTTGCGGTCGCCACCGTGTGAGCCCTTGCGGTGGCCGTAGTCGTGCCATGACTCGCCACGGTTGGCCGCCTGCGGGGCCCGCCATAGCCGATCGCCTTTGTAGGGGCCATAGCCGGCCTTGTAGGGGCTGGTCACGACCGCCCCTTGCAGGGGCCTTGGCTGTAGCCGGTCACCCCTTGTAGGTGGCCGCCCTTGTATGGGGGCTGGCCGTGGCCATACCTGGTTGCCCCTTGCAAGGGCTTCCTTCACTGCGAAAATGCAACAAGAACGCATAGAACGATTCTACTCGATTCAATCTCATCACACATAGTTTAAAACCAATATTTCACATAAAAACCTTGGCTCTGATACCACTGTTGGGAAACCTATAGTGGGTGCATCACATGTGCAGTGGAAATCAAAATAAAAATCAGTTTCCCACGCAGATCAAATCATCGTGCAAAAGATTGTGGTCACGAGAAAAATGCAAAAACCAAAAAACCACGATGTGCGAGAGATTGATTTTACCTAGGGAGATCATATATCCTGTATTCCAGATCCGGATGGAGAAGATAAAGGATGTCGAGCGTCCTCCTCTCTAGCGGTATCCACATTATGGGTCTCTCCCTCTAATATGACCTTACAACTCTTGCTCAGAGGGAGGGAGGAGAATATGAGGTGGTAGCTAAAGTTGCAGCCTATCAACCAAGAGTCTCCCCTCCTATTTATAGAGAGTCACAAAAAACCCTAATGCTCCTACCTTAGTGGGTATTGGATCTCTATCCAATTACCCACTAATCTTGCATTATTGGATCTCTATCCAATAATCTCCTTAGGTCTCTAATTGGGTCTTAATCAAGGAGCCCATCAGCATAAGGTCTCATCTAATGAGAATAGGGGCTAATTGGATCTTCATCCAATCCTCTATTCGCTCAAGCATATACCATATGTGTGTGACCCTCTAGCCTTGATACTGAGCTGGCCGTGAGTTACTCTCATAAGAACTCCTTCTGATATAGTGAATTATTATCTCCATAATAATTCACTCGACTCATCGACTATCAATGTACTAGGCCACTACGCCATAGTCCCCAGACGGTATAGGGGGATCGAATCCATCGGACCTATCTGTCCATAGTTACCATGTATCGATAATCCCTCATCCAACTAATATCTCAGAGATCATATATTGGATATGATACTATCAGGTCATATACATAATTAGTTTGTCTTGCTCTAATCGGATTCTACCGGAGAACTCCTCTCTCAATCTGAATGACCCTAGCTAGAGATTTTT
Source organism: Ensete glaucum (assembly GCA_021527575.1). Lineage (NCBI taxonomy): Eukaryota > Viridiplantae > Streptophyta > Magnoliopsida > Zingiberales > Musaceae > Ensete > Ensete glaucum. Next base: position 45,691,535 of record CM038551.1, read on the forward strand.
CTAAGCAAGCACATATGAGATATTACTCTAGTAATACCGAGAGTAGATGATCCTCTATTAACACTCAATTGCCTTCGTAAGGTTGGCTACCAATCCCGATAACCAACTGTATCAGATCTGGAGCTTTTTAAACCTGTAAGTCTGGCATCAAAGAAAGTAGTACTCATATAAGGCATACTTGGTGTCTCAAGTCTAAGGACCAGATACACAACTAGGACTATGGAATCGCTATCTGACATTAGGTATCATTAACCATATAGAATTCCATAAGCGGATCAATCAGTGAACTTATTTTCCAATGAGCACCTATATTATATCCTTAGTGTCTTCACACAAGTGGCTATGAGACTAGATGCCTTCATCATATGTACGGATATATAGTACACTGATCTGTTTAGTTATCTCAATGTCCCTCTTGAATAACCTATAATCGAGATTATTTAGGATCTGTATTTAAAGATAAATCAATTTCATTATCGTGATCTCATCACGATCTGATTCCCATTGCACAAAACTAAGGACATCACAATATATATGCTACATATAATATAATATGAGAATATGCCAATATTAATCATAAGAAAAAAGATTACGCAGTGTGTCACACGTGCCATCACTTGCGTAATTGGCTTGCAGGGGACCTGTAACTAGCAGATAGGACCCTAGCAGGGCTGAGTCCTAATCACCCTAGAATTAGTCAATAAAAACTCTATAAGATTTATAATAAAACCCCACCTAATCACATCTATCCTATAAAGAAGTGTAGCTAAAATTTATTTTGGGGCCTTAGGGCATATTGGCTGTCGCCCCCTTTATTGGGCTGATCGGCTAGGGTTTCTAGTAGGTATAGGTGGCCATAGAGCTATCTTAGCCACCGCCCATCCCTATTAAGGTCGGGCAACTATAGGAGGGGCAAGGCGATAATTTTACTTATGTAGCACCCCCCTAGGGTTAGGGTTTTGAGCCCTATATAAGCTTATAGCCTCCTCTTTCAATCAAGCAAGATCAATTTTATTTCAACCTTGTAGGTCGACCCTAAGAGGGAGGAACTCTTGTAGTGTTCAAAGGGTTGATCCCCTCAAAGATCAAATCCTATAAAGGTCCTTCTTGGGTTTTATCAAAGAGAAACCTTAGGGGTCTAGGTTCCTTAGTCTCCCAAGGTTGCCTTGTGCTTGTGATTATATTATAGTTATATGAGAAGGTACGACTATAGCAAGGAGGTGCCAGCAAGACCCACAAGGCTAAGACGGACAATCACAACGCATGGAGATGCTTGTGAGTATTGCTAGTTACAATTGCCTTGTAAGCCAATCACATGAGTGATGACACGTATGACACGCTTGCGATCATTTTGCTTATTATTATTATTGACATATTCTTACTTTTTTTATTTATTGCATATATTGTGATGTCCTTGGATCTATACAATGACAATTGGATTATGATGAGATTATGATAATTAGACCAATTCGTCTTTAAACATATATCCTAAATAATCCCGATCATAAGTTACTCAAAAGGGATATCGAGATAACTGGACAGACCAGTGTACTATATACTCATCCATATGATAGAGGCAACTGTTCTCAAAGCTGCTCATATGGGATAATAAGGTACAATGTAGGTGCTCATTGGAGAATGAGTTTGTTGATTGATCCGCTTACAGAATGCTAGATAGTTCATGATACCTAATATCAAATAGTGATTTTGTGGTCCTAGTTGTGTGTCTGGTTCTTAAACTTGAGATACTAAGGATAATTTTTTTAGTACTCCTTTCTTTAACATTGTATTTATAAGTTTAGAAAGTTCTAAATATGATACAATCGATTATCATGAATGGTTACTAATTTTACAAAGCTAATTAAGTGTCAATAGATGATAATTCACTCTCGATATCATGAGAAGAATATCCTATATGTTATCGCTCAAGCAAATCCCTGACCAGGGTCATTCGGATTGAGAGAAAATGAGTTCTCTGGGAGAATCGATTAGGGCGAGACTCGAATAGATTTCATATATAGCCTAATAGTACTATACTCAATATATGGTCTTTGGATATTAGATGGATAAAGGACTATAGATACATGATAATTAAGGACATACAGGTCCAATGGATTAGATCTCATGTCTGTTTAGGGAATATGACATAATAGCTTAGTACATCCGCAGTCGATGAGATGAGTGAATTGTTATGGGATAACAATTCACAAATTCAAAAGGAGTTCTGGTAGGTGGAACTCATAGCCAGCTCGGTATTGGGCCTATAGGGTCACACACCTATAGTAGATAATTGTAATGAGTAGAATATTAGATATGAGTTATCCAATAAGCTCCTATTGTCATTGGATAAGATCCAGCATCAATGGGCTCTTTGCATAAGGCCCAATTAGAGGGAAATTAAGATTATTGGATAGAGTTTCAATAATCCAAGAGGCAAGGGTCATTGGATAGAGATCCAATACCCACTAAAGCATGATCAATTAGAGGTTTGAGGGCTCTCTATAAATAGGAGGGAGGGGCAACCAACAAGGGTGATAGGCTACACCTTTGGTCGCCCTCTCCTATTCTCCTCCCGCCCATCTTCTCTCAACCAACCATCCCTCCCCTTGCTATGTGAGGATAACAAAGAAGAAAGGAGTTCTTCCATGTTCGCTGTAAGGTGGTGCGCGAAAGCTATGAAGAAGGTGTACAAAAGTTGTGAGGTTTTTGCTGCAATTAAGGAGCATCGATGTATTGATCCACTGTATGAATATCACTAGAGAGGAGAACATCTGACCTCCTTCATTATCTCATATTTGATATGAAAATGTCAGGGATATATGATCTCCCTAGGTAACACACCTCATACAATTCTCAAATTTCGGTTTTATGATTCTTTCATGCACCAATCATCAAACGATGACATGATAAACATGGGAAACTTTTTTATTTTTCTGCTATGCATGTGATGCTCTCAAGGTTTCCCAACAGTGGTATTAGAGCTAGGTTGATTGTGTAATGATTGGGTTATAAATAACGTTTGATGAGATTGAAATGCATAGATTATTTTTCTCGCTATTGGGATGTGCTGTAGAGAGGCTCTTTGATATCAAAATTATTGACATGAAATGGGAGAAAAGGGATAGCAACTATTGCTATCCTATAGATTGGCTGAAGGCTTATTGTAGCCTTGTTTTAATGCTCTTGGCTTGACGAAAAATAAGCATGGTAGAGAGCAAAACATACTACTCTTAGCTATGGCTGAGTACCCAATGTGACCAAGGAGTCTTGTCGTATGGGGAACCTTGGTGGCTAGGGTTTCCTAGCTACTTGTGGTAACCTCATGGCCAGGGACTCTTGGCCACAAGGGGTAGCATGGTGGCTAAGGTTTGCTGGTCGCCCATGGTAGGTTGCAGCCGAGGCTGTTAGCTATAAGGAACACCTTGGTGACTAGGGTTTCTTAGTCACCCACGGTTGCTATGTGACTAGGGACTTCTGGCCGTAGAGGTGCTCCTAGCGGCGAGTGTTTCCTAGCCGCATAAGGGGTCTCTTTTCTACCATATGGGGCACTCTATGGTAGGGTATCCCAAAATTCCAAAAATATAATTAATTAATTATTATTTATATAATAATCCTACATTATGATGTATACATGTGATGTATGATGTGGATGGATGATCATAAACTATGTGATATGATATGTGTATATATGATTATTATTATTATTATTATTAGGTCTTGCCAACCTCTATTTTTCTCGTGTATTGTTTGGCCTGCATGCTTGTGATTATGATATAACTACATGAAGAGGCATAAGGGAGTATGGAGGTGCTAGTTGGATCCATGATGCCGGGACAAGCGATCGCGACGCATGGTGATGCGCCAAGGAGCCGATGGAATCAATTATTACTAGATGGACGATCACAGGGCATGGAGATGCGCCGATACACACATAGATCCTATTGTGAGTGATTGAGCTTGCTCGGGCCTAAGCACATTAAGTGACGGTTCATGATCATCTAGTGTGATATACAGATGTGATATTTGATTAATTATACACCTACTATATATATATATATATGTATGCAATGTAGATATATATTAAATAGATGTGATATTTGATTAATTATACACCTACTATATATATATATATGTATGCAATGTAGATATATATTAAATATGTATGTATGTGACATAATATATTTGGAGATCGAAACAAAACCCCCTCCTACAATAATATTATCGGTAAGTATGATGAAATAAGATTGACCCATATGGTCTTCCATCGTTATAGGAAGAAATTGAATCTCGACACAAGTTAAGTTGGTTGAGTCCATCGAGGCTCCCCTATCTTTGCTATTCGAGATCTTGCCTACGATATGGAGTTGTCACTAGTGACCTAAGGACATTCTGTGTTTAGTCAAGTCCCTCGAGTGTATATCATTAAATCAGACTCATTTTTTAATGATGGTGATGACTTAACTGAACATCATGGTTGGTCAATTCCCTTGAGAACATGATGGTTCGAAGGTCGAATAGGACAAGAATCATAAGGAGTTGTGATTGGTAAGAGTTCTATACCTTTTTCGGCTTAGTGTGATTGGTCGAGTCCATCGAGGTTACACTAAGACACGGATTGGATTCCGATCCCCACTAGAAGTCTGTTGGAGACTTCAGTTTCACGTACCGAGGGTGTCGCATGATTCGCTAGGAAAATAGTAGGAGTTAATTAAGATAGAAATCCATATCTTAATTATTATTTTTCTATAAAATCTATATATTATTCATTTATGCTACATCTTGTTTATCATAAATATATTGCTTGTAAACCCCTTAAATGGCATACTTGATGCCAACTGTCTCACTGGTCCAAACTACATAGATTAGCTCCATAATTTGATAATTGCTCCCACGACGAAGAAAATCATGTATGTCTTTAACATGCCCATGCTAGAGAAAGGGGCAAACGATGATAAAATTGCTCATTACGTGAACTACATAGACGATTCCACCTTAGTTAAGTGCTATATATTGGCCTCTATGATGTTGGTTACAAGTACCCTGCAAGTCAATCACGTGAGTTATGGCACGTGTGACATGCTGCACAGTCTTTTTACATTATTATTTATTAGCATATTGTCACATTATATTATCTGTTGAATATATATATATATATATATATAATGATGTTCTTGGTTCTATGCGTGGGAATCAAATCATGATGAGATCATGAGACCAATTCTCCTTTAAACACATATCCTAAATAATCTCGGTCATATGTTACTCGAGAGGGACATCGAGACAACCGGATAAATCGATGTGCTATATACATGTCCATATAATGGAGGCGACTAGTCTCATATGTGTAGAGACACTAAGGATATAATACAGGTGCTTATTGGAGAATGAATTCACTTATTGATCTGTTTATGAAATGTTATATAGGTAATGATAACTGATGTTAGACAACGATTCCATAGTCCCAGTTATATATATGGTCCTTAGACTTTAAACACCAAAGATGACTTGACTGAGTACTCCTCTCTTTGATACCAGACTTACATGTTTGGAAAGTTTCAAATCTGATACAGCCGGTTGTCGGGGTTGGTAGCTAATCTTATGAAGGCTATTGTCAATAGAAGATCATTTACTCTTAGTACTATAAGAGAAATATCCTATATGCTATCGCTCAGGTAATTCCCTGATCAGGTTGGTCAGATTGAGAGAGGAGTTATTTAGGAGAATCCGATTAGAGCAAGACTTAGACATATTCTTTTGTGTGGCCTGACAGTACCATGCCCGATATATAATCTTTAGGATATTAGATAGATGAGGGATTATAAATAAATGGTAACTGATGATAGATATGTCCAATAGATAAAATCCCCTATACTATTTGGGGATTATGACGTAGTGACCTAGTATGTCAATAGTCAATGAGTCGAGTGAATTATTATAAGGTAATAATTCACTAAGTCAGAAGGAGTTCTGATAGGTATGACTAGCTCGGTATTGGGCTAGAGAGTCACATATATATAGTGTATGCTTCAGTAAATAGAGAATTGGATATGAGTTATCCAATTAGCCCCTATTCTCATTAGATGAGACCCTACATTGATGGGCTCCTTGCATGAGGCCCAATTAGAGGCCAAAGGAGATTATTGGATAGAGATCCAATAATCCAAGATTAGTGGATAATTGGATTGGATAGAGATCCAATACCCACTAAGGTAGGATATATTAGGGTTATATGGGTGGCTCTCTATAAATAGGAGGGCAAGCACATAAATGATAGGTTGCACCTTTGGCCGCCCCCTCCTATTCTCCTCCATCCCTCTATGCAAGAGTTGCAAGACTTGGGGCTACGATTGGAAGAGTATCATTATAGCAATCCATCATGTGGATCCCGTTAGAGATGAGGACCTTTGACCTCCTTCATCCTCTTCATTCAGATCTAGAAATACAGGGATATATAGCTCCCTAGGTAAATAATCTCTCACATCATGCAGTTTTTGGTTTTGTGATTTTTTCTTCACACTAATCTTTTGCACAATAATTTTGATCTACATGGTAAACTGATTTTGCTTTTTAATCTTTCATTGTTGATGTGATGCTCCCGTTGAGGTTTCCTAATAGTGATATCAGAGCCAAGGCTGTTCATGTAAAAGATTGATTTTAAACTGTGTATGATGAGACTGAATCATATATAACTATTCTATGCATTTCTGCTGTAATTCGCAGCGAAGCTAGTAAGGAGGGGGGCAGCAACCTGCGAGTAGGCTGCTTGCATGGTCAGCCAACGATAGCTAGGCCACCTACAAGGGAGATCAGCTTTGGGTAGGGCCAATGAAGGGGTGGGCTGCACGCGACCAGGGCCATTGGCAGGTGCCATTTGTATGGGCGGCCAGGCCACAAGGGGCAATCGCCCGTAGCTGAGGCTGCCGCCAACAGGGGCGACCACCTACAGGCCAGGTGATCAGGTGCAACCATGATGACGCCCACTAGGGGCTATGCTGCCTATAGGGGTGGTAGGCTGCCGACACAGCACCTGCAGGTAGGTCGCTTGTAGGCAAAGGCAGCACCCACAGAGGCACCACCTGCGGGCATGGTGCCCGCCTCCAAGTAGTCGCCCGAGGGTAGTGGTAGCTACCCGCGAGCATGGGTAGTCATCGCCTGTTTAGGGGTGACGACGATGACCTGTTGGAGGTGGGCAGAAAGGGCTAGCGTTTCTTTTTGGCAAAAAGATGATTCTGTCCCTCAAAATTTAATAAATTCTTTGATCTGTCCTTTTATCCAGAATTTTAAAAATACCCTTGATAATTCTAAAAATTTCTAGCATGTCCTGATTTTAGAAAAACTATTAATTAAATAATTTAATTAATTATTTATTATCTAGTAATCCTACATGATGATGTGTACATGTGATATAAGATGTGGATGGATGATCATGAGTCATGTGATGTGATGTGTGTATATGTGATTATTATTATTATTAGGGCGTGTAAGCCTCCATTTTTCTCGTTTCTTGTTGGGCCTATGTGCCTATGATTTTTTTAATTATATGGAGAGGTATTGCGGGAGCATGGAGGTGATAGCGAGACCCATGATGCCATGGCAGGAGATCACAATGCATGGTGATGCGACGAGAATCCGACGGAACCGATGATGACGAGATCAACAATCACAAGGTATAGAGATGTGTCGATGCACACTTAGATTATTTTGTGAGTGATTATGCCCATTGGCTCGGGCTTAATCATATTAGGTGATAGATCATGATCATCTAGTGTGACTTGCATATGTGATATATCTTATACACATACTATATATATATATATATATATACACCCCTCCTACGATAATATTAAGTCGGTGGGCATGAAGCAATAAAATTGACCTACTTGGCCTTCCATCGTTATAGGAAGAAATTGAATTACGATATAGGTTGAGTTGGTCGAGTCCCTCGAGACTCACCTATCTACGTGATCGAGATCTTGCCTATGATATAGAGATGTCACTGGTGACCTGAGGACATGGTATGCTTGGTCGAGTCCCTCGAGGGCATATCATCAAATCAGACTTATCTTGTAACGATAATGATTACTTAACTGAACATCATGGTTGGTCGAAGTCCCTTGAGACCATGATGGTTCGGAGGTCAAACATGATGGGAATCACAAAGAGTTGTTATTGGCAAGAGTTGCCTACTTTTTGGACTTAGTGTAATTGGTCGAGTCCTTCGAGATTGCACTATGATGCCTATTGGATCTCGATCCCTACTAGAAGTCTGCTTGAGACTTCCACTTTACGTGCCAAGGGTGTCATGTGATTCGCTAGAAAAATTAGTGGGAGTAAATTAAGATAGAAATTCATATCTTAATTATTTTTATGTAAAATTTATATATTATTTATTATGCTATATCTTGTTTATTAGAAACATATCGCTCCCAAACCTCCTACATGACATACTTGATGACAACCACCTCACTAGTCTAAATTACATGGATTGGCTTCACAATTTAAGAATTGGTCTCACAATGGAGAAAATCATGTATGTCCTTGATACGATTATGCTCACATCGGAGGAAGGGACAAGCGAGAATGAGATCGCTAGCTATGTGAGATATATAGATAATTCCATATTAGCAAAATGCTATATGTTGACCTCCATGACTCTTGAGTTATAAAGGCATCATAAGAGCATGGATGCCAATTTTAGTCTTCTTCATATCCACCAGCTATTTGAGGAATAGGAAAGAAATCAAAGATATAAGATATCCAAGAGTCTCTTCCGAGCCAGGATGACAAAAGGGACATTGGTTCAGAACCATGTCCTGAAGATGATAGAATGGATTAAGAAATTCACGAGTCTAGGAATAGTCATAGAGGATAACCTATGTATTGATCTTATGCTTCAGCCTCTACCATATTTCTTTTCTCACTTCATCATGAATTTTAATATGAGCACATTTGAGGTGACTCTCCTTGAGCTCCTCAATATGTTGAGGGAAGCTGAGAGTGCCATTAAAAAGGAGAAGCTAGTTCTTTATCTTGGTGAGACCAAAAAGAAAAGAAAGTTTAGTAAGACCCTTAAGAAGGATAAGGGCAAAGAAAGACTGGGTAAGACAAAAGTTGCCAAGAAAGACCCAATAAAGGATAAAGGACAGTACTTCCACTACGACAAAGATGGGCATTAGAAGTGGAACTATAAGGATTACCTTGCAGACAAGGCAAAATAGAAGCTTAAGAAGCTTCAAGTATATTCATGATCAGTCTTCACTTGTCAGATTTTCATGATAATACATGAGTATTTGATGTCGGGAGTGCTTATCATATATGCAATATGTTGTAGATTATAGTAAGACCTAGGAGATTAGCCAGAGGCGAGATGGACCTCAACATGAGCAATGGAGCAAGAGTTGCTATAGTTGCCATTGGGGAGGTCACCCTACATCTGCCTGATAAAGCTATCATTGCATTGGATGTATACTATTTTATTCCCTCTATTATCAAAAATATTATTTTTATTTCTTGTTTGACAATTAGTTGATATAAATTAGTTTTTGAGAATAATAATTATTCAATAATTCTGGATGAGGAGATCATCACTAGAGGGACTTTGATTAATGTCTTGTATATATTAGACACTTCTCCACACATTATGAATGTAAATACATCCAAGGGGAAATGAGATGAGATGAATAATGCATACCTATGGTATTGTAGGCTTGGTCATATCTATGAGGAAAGGATTCAAAGGTTGCTAAAAGATGGATACTTAGATCAATTCGACTGTGAGTCGTATGTAACTTACAAACCTTACTTTTATGAAAAGATAACCAACTCTCTCTTTAGTGGAACTAGAGAGAGAGCCACTGAGCTACTAAAACTTATATATAGTGATGTATATGGTCTCATGTAGACTCAAGCTATAGGTAATTACTCATACTTCATTACATTCACTGATAATTTCTCTAAGGACATATGTACTTAATGAAGTACAAGTTCGAGGCCTTTGAGAAATTTAGGGAATATAAGAATGAAGTAGAGAAGCAAATTATAAAGAGTATTAAGATACTTTGATTAGATCGAGGAGGAGAGTATTTGAGTAAAGAGTTCACCCATTTCCTTAGAGACCATGAGATTCTATCCTAGTGGACACCTCCTTATACATCTCAGCTCAATGGTATATCAAAAAGGAGGAATCGCAGGCTGTTGGATATGGTGTGGTCCGTGATGAGTTTCGGTGACCTACCCATCTCATTCTGGGGATATACCCTAGAGACTGTATACCTTTGTAATAGAGTTCCATCAAAGTTAGTAGTGTCTACACTATATGAGGTATGAAAAGGAAAGAAGTTTGATCTTAAGATGGCTAAGATTTAGGGCTATCTATCCACATTAAGAGACACAATCCCAACAAGTTGAAATCAAGAATAGAATGGTGCAAGTTCGTAGGATACCCCAATGAAACTTGTGAATACTATTTCTATCATCCCGAGGACCATAAGATCTTTGTCAACAAGAGGGTTGTGTTTCTTGAGAAGGAACATATTCTTGGTGGAAACTATGGGAGTGAGATAGAGTTGAGTGAGGTTAGAGAACCTAACTCGAGCATCATTCTAGAGTCTGAGTCTGTTCAGGTATCTAACACATAAGTTCCAACTTTACGTAGGTCTACTAGAGTATCTCACCTTTCTGAAAGATATGTAAGACATATCAGTAGAGAGGACTCTCAAGATATTGATCCTCATATCTACGAGAAGGCAATTATGAGTATAGACTCTATAAAGTGGTAAGAAGCCATAAATTCTGAGATGGATTTCATATACTCCAACAAGATTTAGAACCTTACGAATGCACCTGAGAGTATTATACCAATCGGTTACAAATGGATCTTCAAGAAAAAGATCGGAGTAGATGGAAAGGTGGAGACCTATATAAGGTAAGGCTGATGGCTAAAGGATATCGTCAAAGGTAAGGAGTTGACTATGGTGAAACCTTTTCACCCGTAGGTATGCTTAATTCCATTAGAATTATTTTGGCTATTGTAGTACACTATGACTATGAGATCTAATATATGGATGTGAAAATTGTATTCCTCAATGGCAACCTCGAGAAGGAGATATATATGATATAGCTAAAGGGATTCGTATCAAGAGAGAGTCCAGATAAAATATGTAGGTTGATTAGGTCCATCTATAGACTAAAGTAAGTCTCTCGAAGTTAGAACATAAGATTTGATGAGACAATCAGATCTTATGACTTTGTTAAGAATGAAGATGAGCCTTATGTATATAGGAAGGTAAGTGGGAGCGCTATCACCTTCTTGGTGTTGTATGTGGATGACATCCTAATCATTGGGAATGATATAGGAATGTTGGTTCTATACAATGAGAATCAAATCATGATGAGATCACGATAATGTGATCGATTCTCTATTAAACATAGATTCTAAATAATCTCGATCATAGATTGTTCGAGAGGGATATCAAGATAATCAGATAAACCACTATATTATATACCTATCCATATGATAGAGGCAATTGGTCTCATAGCCACTTGTGTGGAGACACTAAAGATATAATACAAGTGCTCATTGGAGAATGAGTCTACTGATTGATCCGTTTATAGAATGTTGTATGGCTAATGATACCTGACATCAGACAGTGATTCCGTAGTCCTAGTTATATATCTGGTCCTTAGACATGAAATACTAAAGATGCTTTATTTGAGTACTCCTCTCTTTGATGTCAGACTTACAAGTTTGGAAAGTTCAAGATCTGGTACAATTGGTTATTGGGATTGGTAGCTAACGTTACAAAGGCTATTGATTATTAATAAAGGATCATCCACTCTCAGTATCACAAGAGGAATATCTCGCATTACTATCACTCAAGTAAATCCCCAATTTGGTTGGTTGGATTGAGAGAGAAGGAATTCTCTGGGAGAATTCGATTAGAGCAAGACTTAGGCGGATTTGGTATGTGGCCTGATAGTATCATGCCTGGTATACGATCTCTGGGATATTAGATGGATGAGGGATTATAGATACATAGTAAACTGATGACAAACAGGTCAAATGGATAAGATCCCCTATACGATCCAGGGACCATGACATAGTGGCCTAGTACGTTCATAATCAATGAGTCGAGTGAATTATTATGAGATAATAATTCACTAAGTCAAAAGGAGTTATGACATATAGGACTCATGGCCAGCTTCGTATTGGGCCTAGAGGGTCATACACATATGGTGGATGTTTCAACAGTAGAGGATTGGATATGAGTTATCCAATTAGTCCGTATTCTTATTAGATGAGACCCTATATTGATGGGCTCTTTGCATGAGGGCCAATTAGAGGCCAAAGGAGATTATTTGATAGAGATACACTAATCCAATATTATTGGATAATTGGATGAAGATTTGAGACCCACAAAGGCAGGATCCATTAGGGTTATATGGGTGGTTTATAAATAGGAGGGGAGGCACATAGATGATAGGTTATACCTTTGGCTACCCCCTCATGTTCTCTTCCCTCCCTCTACATAAAAGTTCCAAGAATTGGGGCTAGATTGGAGGAGCATCGCTACAACAATCCATCGTATATATACTACTGGAGAGGAGGACGTTTGACCTCCTTCATCCTCTCCATCTGAATCTGAAAAAATAGGGATATATGATCTCCCTAGGTAAATAATCTATCACACGATGTGGTTTTTAGTTTTGCGGCTTGTTCTTCACACTAATCTTTTGCATGACAATTTTGATCTACATGGGAAGCCGATTTTGTTTTGATTTTCTACTGCGCATGTGATGCTCCCACTAAGATTTTTTAACATATGCCTTCGAGATATAAAGGCAACATGAGAGCATGGATGTCAATTCCATTTTTCTTCATCTTCGTTAGCTGTTTAAGGAATAAGGAAGAACTAAGAGATATGAGATATCCAAGAGTCTCTTCCAAGCTAAGATGATAAAGGGGACATCGCTGCAGAACCATATCCTGAGGATGATATAGTGGAGTAAGAAACTCACATATATATAAATAGTCCTAGAGGGTAACCTATGTGTTGATCTTATACTTCCGTCACTACTAGATTCATGTTCTCAGTTCATTATGAATTTTAATATGAACAAATTTTAGGTGACTCTCCCTGAGTTCCTCAATATGTTGAAGGAAGCTGTGAGCACGATCAAGAAAGAGAAGCCAGTTCTCTATGTTGGTGAAACAAAGAAGAAATAGAAGGCTAATATGATAGAACCCTAGAAGGAGCTCTATAAATTTCGATCTTTGAGGGGGATCAACCCTTAGAATGCTATAGGGGTTCCTTCCTCCTAGTAGTCGGCCATATGGCCAAATTGTAGATTGATCTTGCGTGATTAAAAAGTGGTGGAGGCTACATATTTATATAGGACTCCAAACCCTAGCCCTAGGGGAGTGCTTCCTAAGTGAATTTACCCCCTTGCGCCTCCTATAACTGACCTACCTTAATAGGGTTAGGCGGTAGCTTAGTTGGCTACATAGCTGACTCTAATAGATAAAAACCCTAGTCGACCAGCCTAGTAAAGGGGGCGGTGGCTACTAAGCACTAAGGCCCCAAACTAAACCCTAGCCTCACTTTTTTATAAGATAGAGGTGACTAGGTGGAGTTTTTATTATAATTTCATAGAGTTTTATTAACTCTATTAAGGAGAGTAGGATCCAATCCTGTTGGGTCATATCAAGCCCATCCTCTTTGAATCAACCTTGTCCTCAAGACTGAGGGTTCTTAAACTCTAGGAACCAGATCTTTAGCTCCTCATATGATTCCTATACTATCATTAATTGAACTTTAGCCTCCTCATCAACTTGGGTGTTAGTTGGAAGGATTTAGGCTGAGGCGTCTTCTTTAAATTTCCATTTGAGGTGGGAACTTAGAGGATCAACTATAATCTTGATCTGGTGCGCGGAGCTGATGTTCAGGTTAGGGCCCCAATGTGATCCACAATTTTGTAAGGGCCAAAGAAATATGGAGACCACTTCCTTAAGGCTCGAGTTTCCGGCTGATCAAGCTAGAGGTGTAGAAAAACTCGATTTTCAATTTTTTATCTTTTGAAGTTTATCAGGGGATCGTTTCTTCTTTGCATGTGCTACCATATGGATAGTCTTTAGTAATAGCCATTCTTTCTTCTGGAATGGTGACTGCTCTTTGGTATGATTCATAATGATGAGAGCCCAATTTGGTATGAGAATAGATTGTAATTCTTCTAGACTTATTCCTCTTTCATGCCATGGACCATCTTGCATAAGGGTGATATCGATCCTAACTCTGGATGTGTCTACTTTAATCATATGCATCTGGCCATGACTTGGTGTGGACAACATAATGGTAATGAGGGCTATAGTTCCACCCGGTCAAGGTGGTGTATCTTTCTTCATAATGAAAGGGATGATGTTTTATTGAGATCTACGAATGATCCTTCTCTTATTCTAGTTTTGTCATTGGAGTGGCTAAATTTTCTCATAGTCTTGGGTCGTAGATCAGAGGTCATCATCAAGGAAGTCTTTAAGTATCATGGTCCGATCCTGAGAGAAGTCATGGAAGTCACTTGAGATCTAGAAGCACTGCATTAGCAACCATGGTGAGTTTAGTGGGATGTAATACTTTAGAAGTAGCTTATCCCTCGGGAAAAAGATATAGGGATGTGTCTGCTGGTTACAAGTGCCCTGCAAGCCAATCACGTGAGTGATGGCATGTGTGACATGCTTTGTGATCTTTTTCCTTATGATTAATATTACATATTATCATATTATATTAGCTATTGCATATATATTGTGATGTCCTTAGTTCTGTGCAATGAAAATTGGATCGTGGTGAGATCATGATAATAAGATCAATTCACCTTTAAACACAGATCCTAAATAATCCCGGTCATAGGTCACTCGAGAGGGACATCGAGATAACCGGATAGACCGATGTACTATATACTCATCCATATGATGGAGGCGGCTGGTCTCATAACCACTTGTGTGGAGACATTAAGGATATAATACAGGTGTTCATTAGAGAATGAGTTCACTGATTGATTTTCTTATAGAATGATATATGGTTAATGATACCTAATGTCAAACAAAGATTCTATAGTCTCAGTTGTGTATTTAGTCCTTAGACTTGAGACACCAAAGATGCCTTGTATGAGTACTCCTTTCTTTGACGCCAAACTTACAGGTTTGGAAAATTCTAGATCTGGTACAGTTGGTTATCGGGATTGGTAGCCAACCTTACAAAGATAATTGAGTGTCAATATAGGATCATCCACTCTCAGTATCACGAGAGAAATATCCTATATATGCTTGCTCAGACAAATCCCTAGCTAGGGTCATTCAGATTGAGAGAGAAAGAGTTCTCTGGGAGAATCCGATTAGAGCGATACTATGATGGATTTCGTATGTGACCTGACAGTACCATATCTAATATACGATCTTTGGGATATTAGTTAGATGAAGGATTATAAAGACATGGTAACTATAGACAAACAGGTCCGATAGATTCAATCCCTCTGTACCATCTAGGGACTATGACATAGTGGCTAGTACGTTTATAGTCGATGAGTCGAGTGAATTATTATGGGGATAATAATTCACTATATCATTAGAAGTTCTGATGGGAGTGACTCATGGCCATTTCAGTATCGGGCCTAGAGGGTCACACAAATATGGTGGATGCTTCAGTGAATAGAGGATTGGATGGAGATCCAATTAGCCACTATTCTCATTAAATGAAACCATATAGATGGACTCCTAGATTAAGGCCCAATTAGAGACTTAAGGAGATTATTGGATAGAGATCCAATAATACAAGAATAGTGGGTAATTGGATGAAGATCCAATTCCCACTAAGGAAGGAGCCCTAGCGTTCTTTGGTGGTTCTCTATAAATAGGAGGGGAGACTCGTGGTTGATAGACTGCAACTTTAGCCACCACTTCCTATTCTCCTCTCTCTATGCAGGAGTTGAAAGATCAGATTAGAGGAGTTTGCTGCAGAGATCCATCATATGGATACCACTAGAGAGGAGGACGCTTGACCTCCTTTATCTTCTTCATCCGAATCTGGAATACAAGGATATATGATCACCATAGGTAAAACAAATCTCTCACACATCATGGTTTTCTAATTTTTACGATTTTTCTCATGGTCCCAATCTTTTGTACAATGATTTGATCTGTGTGGGAAACTAATTTTTGTTTTCATTTTCACTGCACATGTGATGCATCCGCTAAGGTTTCCCAATAGTGTTATAGTGGAAAATAAGAATGACCGAATAATTTATATCTCTATCATCTCTTGGGTGACCCTTTTATCTTTAATTTTCTGTGTGCAGCAATCTAGCTGAGAATCAAATTGTGGTCATTTCAGCCTATTCAGCATAGGAGAGTCGGGCATCTTGATAGGAGGTAGTAGGCTCAGTTTGGTGGAGACTCCCAAAATTTTAGTAAGGTGCAGGAGAGGGTTCTTATCTTCAATCTCCTTTGGCTTCATCTCCTGAAACTCTTGAACTTGAATTAAGAAGCCATTGGATTCTTCTTTTGGTACCTTCTTAAGTGTTGTGATGTGATCGTAGTCGCTTGGCTCCCTCATAGAACCACTTATTTTCCTTTGCTGAAAATTTTATGGTTAGCTCAAAAAATTCCAAAAAATATCTCCAATCATGGACAACTAATCAATGTCGAGCACTATATCAAAATTACCGAGAGGGAGGAGGAAAAAATCAGCAACTATATCTTACTCTTGGAGGATCAGTTTTACCCATGAGCACTTCTGGTTGCACTTCAGAATTTGGCCGTTAGCTACCTTGACTTCGAACCCACTATAATCTTCTTTTTGAAGCATTAAATGGGAAACAACCTTGCTACTTATGAAATTATGTGTGCTCCCAGTGTCGATGAGGATGATAATGGACTACTGCTTGAGAAACCCTTTGATCTTCAATTTTTACAAGTTTATGTAGTCGGCTAAGATAGAGACCGTGTGGGTGACTAGTTGTGGTTCCTTTATTGTATCTCAGATTTTGATACTGAGATCAATTGACAAGTGTTTATCTAACATGTGTGTTAGAGAAAAATTTACAAGTCTAACTATGATAGGAGCAATGAAGTTACAACCAGATAATGGGCCAAGATCAAGCTTAGGCATCGGGCTGGGTTTGGATGATGCTGTGGGACCTCGCCGAGAGCTCGCTAGGAGATTCACCGGAGGGATCGGGAAGCTCGCTGGGAGCATGCCGAGATATCACTAGAAGGAGACCCAATGACTTGCTGCAAGAATGTCGGAGGTTACCAGATTGGCGGAAGTTAGGTCTTCGTTTAAGCTTATGATCTTTAAGCGTTGTAATCGTTGAGTCGTAGTTAGAAGTGAGTCCTAACTGAGTTGAATTTGGATGAAATCTAAATCAACTCAATAAGGTAACTGGGTCCACTATTGAGGTTTAATTTAGCTCAGGTTGAGCTCAATTAGTTGACTAGAGGGTTATTCAACATCAGGTTCAAGCCGAAATTCGAAAAGTGGAGGGAACCACCTTTGCAAAAATTCCAACGTGTAAACTACCAGTGAGCGATGGGTGTACTACCATCGCCTAGGCTTTCAGGCGGCTGACGGTGGTTGACCAGCCCAGGCTTCGCAGTTGAACCAATCGTACCCAGGAATTTTGGTATTTTTGGCTGTTGACCCGGCCAGGCCAATGGGTAAACCGCCTGGACCCAAATTTTCTAGATATAGTTGGATTTTGGATCCGATTTTGAAGCTAATTTTGGGCCTATAAATACCCCATGTTTTCTTATATTCAAGACAATAATTTTGGGGATTATATTCTGAGAAAATATAGTGTGAGAATTATAAGAAAAGGAAAAAGAATAAGGGAGTGATCAAAGAGTGTAATCTTGTGTCCCTTGTAAGCAGAGTGTAAGGGTTTGGTCTTTACCCAAAGAAGATCAGAGTGGACATAGGTCGTTGGTGTTGAACCACTATAAAAATTGGGAGTTCATCTTTTGCTTTCCTTATTAATGCTTCCAATCATGTTTACTCTTTGAAAGTAAATATTTCACTTACGACATTTCTTATCTTTTAGATTTTCTTGCTCTTTTTCAAGTAATTAGTAAGCAAGTAATTTAGCAATCTTCTTATCATTCACTTACTTTATTTAAACAAGTTTTGGGTCTTCCTATCGTACTTAAATCGAAATATTTTTGTTTAAAATAAAAAATTTACACTTGCACTAATTCCCCCCTCTCCTGGTGTCAATTGATCCTGACAATTGGTATTAGAGCAAGGCACTTATTCTTTGGATTAACACTCACTTGAGTAAATAACTTATTTTGGCATGAATGAGGGATATTCTATCTCATGTCCTCCCATGTTTAATGAGACAGATTACACATATTGGAAAATAAGGATGCATATTTTTCTTATCTCTTTGGACCTTGATCTATTGAGTATTGTTGAGAATGGATTTGAAAAATCTTCCAAGCCAATAAATGAACTAAATGATTTGGAAAGGAAGAATTTTTCTTTAAATGCCAAGGCTATGAATGCCTTATTTTATGCTCTTGATAAGAATAAGTTTAATTGTGTTTTCATTTGCGAATCGGCCTTTGATATTTGACACATTCTAGAAATCACACACGAGGGGACTAGTAGAGTAAAAGAATCTAAGATAAATATTTTAGTTCATAACTATGAGTTATTTCGAATGAAACCAAGTGAGTCTATTGGAGATATGTACACCCGTTTCATGAATATCATCAATGGCCTAAAAGCACTTGAAAAATATTTTTCAAAATTTGAATTAGTTAGTAAGATTTTGAGATCTTTACCTAAAAATTGGGATCCTAAAGTAACCGCTATTCAAGAGCCCAAAAACTTAAATAAGTTACCTCTTAAAGAATTGATTAGCTCTCTTATGACATATCAACTAAATTGTAAAGATTATGGTGAGCTTGATGAACCCCTTCCAAAGAAAGGAAGGATGTAGCACTTTGGACAATAAATGACTCCTCGAGTGAAACCTCAAGTTATGAGGACCATGATATTGCTTTGTTATTAATAAATTTTAAAAAACTTATAAAAAAGAACAAGAACTATAAAAACAAAGAAGAATTGAAGAAGGACATTGTCATTTGCTATGAATGCAAAAAATCAAGATATTTTAAGAATGAATGTCCTCATTTGAAGAAGCCAACACTCAAAAAGAAATCACTTTCGACTACTTGGGATGAATCAAGCTCTTCGGATGAGGAAGACAACTCCAAACAAGAAGTGGCTATGCCTTAATAACGATCGAAGATGAGGTTAGTGACGCCTTTAAATATTTTTTTCAGAATTATTAAATATATTTTATGATTTATTCAATGAGTTTAGAAAACTTAGCAAGTCTTTTAAATTGCTTAAAGTTGATCATGATTTGTTATTAAAAGATTTGACGAAATGCATAATTCATTATTTTCACATAAATCATGTTCTAAATGTGATTTGCTAGATAATATTAAAAAAGAGAATATTATGCTCAAAACTATACTAGAAAATTTTGAAATAGGGAACAAATCCCTAAATATGATCCTTGCAAATAAGGGTCATATTAATAAAAAAATGCATAGGCTTTGTTGGTAATGTCCAACGAAAGCCAACCATGTTTGTAAGAGGACCTATATTAAATATACCACCAAGAATCATATATAATTTTTGTGATAAATTAGGATATAAGGTAAATAAATGCCTATTTAGAAAATGTAGTCCACATTAACTAGTATAGGTTCCAAAGAAAACCTTATACAATAAAAATCAATTAGAAAAGAAATAAATAGTTCTTTTTGGAGGACCCAATATAAAATGGGTACCTAATTCAAATATATCCTTCTTGTAGGTTTGTCTCCAAAATAAAGCTAAGAGTATCAAATGGTATATTGATAATGGATGCTAGGCATATGACCGAAGATCCATCTTATTTTTCTAAGCTCACTAGCTTAAATAAAGGAGTTGTTATATCCAGAGATAACAATAAGGGTAAAATCATTAGAAAAGGAACAATAAGTAACACATCAAACCTCTTGATTGAAGATGTGTTTTTAGTTGATGACTTGAAACAAAACTTGCTTAGCATTAGTCAATTATGTGATAAAGGATATGTGATTAAATTTCAACCTAATGCTTGCATAATTGAATTGTCATATAAAAATAAATCCTTGATTGTCTTGAGAAATAATAATGTATATACCATAGATATTGAAAAATTTTATGTTAAAACTTGTGTTTCGGCTTTAAATGATGATGCTTGGATTTGGCATAAAAGATTAGGTCATACTAGTATAAAACTTTTAAACCAAATCTCAACCAAGGAACTAGTAAGAGGTTTACCTAATCTTAAGTTTATCAAAGACAAAGTATATGACATTTGTCAATTAGGAAAACAAATAAAGAGTAGCTTTAAGTTGAAAAATCAAATTAACACCTCTATGCTACTTAAATTGATCCATATGGATCTATTTGGACCAATTGACATTACAAGTTTAGGTGGTAGCAAATATGTATTTGCTTTAGTGGATGACTTTAGTAGATATACTTAGACATATTTCTTAGCACATAAAAGTGATACATTTAAATATTTTATAAAATTTTATAAATTTATTCAAAATGAAAAAGGATGTATGATTTCTTCAATACAAAGTGATCATGGTGGAGAATTTCAAAATAATAATTTTTAAAATTTTTGTGATTCAAATAGATATATCCATAACTTCTCTACTCCACGAAATTCGTAACAAAATGTAGTAGAAAGAAAAAATAGGAGCTTACAAGAAATAGTTAGAATAATGTTGAATGAACATAGACTTCCCAAATATTTTTAGGCTGAAGCCGTTAATACGACATGATATGTTTTAAATAAGATTCTAGTCAGACTATTACTCACTAAAACTCCTTATAAATTATGGAATAGTAAAAAGACCAATACTTCTTATTTTAAAATATTTGGTTATAAATGTTTTATTTTGAATGAAAAGGATGCTTTAAGTAAATTTGATATAAAATCCGATTAAGGTATTTTTCTAGGTTATTCTTCTATTTCAAAAGCTTATCGTATTTTTAATAAAAGAACATTAGTAATAGAAGAATCCATTCATGTTATTTTCAATGAGCTTTCTGAATTTAAGAAGATTGATTTTAATAATAAAATTGATTTTGATACTTTAAATTTAAAAGATAATACTCATAAAAGTAACTTGGATGTATTTACTTCCAATACCTTACCCAAGGAATGGAAGTATGTGAATGATCATCCTGAGGAGCTTATAATAGGAGAAATATCTAAAGGAATTATAACTCAATCTTCTTTTAGAAATTTTTATGCAAATGACATGTCTCTTTCTCAAATCGAGCCAAAGTGTATTGATGAGGCCCTAATAGATCATTCTTGGGTTAATGCAATGTATGAAGAGCTTAATCAATTTGAGAGAAATGAGGTACAGGAGCTTGTTCTTAGACCTAATGACCATTTAGTGATTGACACTAAATGGATATTTAGAAACAAGCAAGATGAAAATTGTATCGTAGTAAGAAACAAAACTAGATTAGTGGTCAAAGGTTTTAACCAAAAAGAAAGAATCGATTATGATGAAACTTCGCTCCCATAGCTAGACTTGAAGTTATAAGGATGCTCCTTGTCTTTACTTCTTTTAAAAATTTTAAATTATTTCAAATGGATGTTAAAAGTGCTTTTCTAAATGGTTTTATTTTTGAAGAAGTGTATGTTGAATAATCCTCAGCTTTGAAAATAATCTTCTTTCTAATCATGTTTTCAAACTTACAAAAGCTCTTTATGGATTAAAACAAGCCCCTCGAGTTTAGTACGAAAGACTTAGTTCTTTTCTCATTTCAAATAAATTTTCAAAAGGTAAGGTTGATACTATATTATTTTTTAAGTATTTTAAAAATAATTTACTTGTAATTCAAATTTATGTTGATGATATCATTTTTGGATCTATAAATAAATCTTTATGAGTCTTTTGCTAAAGAAATGAGCCAACAATTTGAAATAAGTCTAACGGGTGAATTACTATTCTTCTTAGGATTACAAACAAAATAACTTGATGATGATATTTTTATTAATAAAAAAAACTACACATTGAACTTAATAAAATGATTTGGGATGGAAAATGCTACATTAAACTTGATAAAACGATTTGGGATGGAAAATGCTACATTAAACTTGATAAAATGATTTGGGATGGAAAATGCTAAAGTATTAAACACTCCCTTGAGCACATCTATAAAGTTGGACTTAGATAGTGAAGAAGAAAACTTTGATAAAAAAACTTATAGAGGTATGATAGGAAGTTTATTATATTTAACTGCTACCAGACCGAATATCATGTTTAGTGTTGGATTGTGTGTAAGGTATCAATCTAACACAAAACTCTCTTATTTAAAAGTAGTTAAATGAATTTTTAGATACTTGAAAAGAAAATTTAAACTAGGATTATGGTATCCTAAATCAAAGAACTTTGATTTGATTACCTATTATGATGTTGATTTTGATGGATGTAGAATAGATAGAAAATACATTACCGGAACATGTCAATTATTGGGGTATGTACTTATTTCTTAGACTTCTAAGAAACAAAATTCAGTAGCTTTATCTACTATGGAAGCAGAATATATTGCAGTTAGTGCATGTTATGCCCAAGTCATTTGGATGAAAAACACACTAGAAGATTATGAAATAATATTGAAAAATATTCCCAAAAAGGTGTAATAATACAAGTGCTATATGTTTGACTAAAAATCATATTCAACATTCAAGAACCAAACATATTAATATTAGACATCATTTTATAAGGGATCATGTAAATTATCAAGATATCTCTTTGAAATTTATTGACTCTAAGCATTAATTAGCTGATATTTTTACAAAACCCTTAAATGAATAATGATTTGATTTTCTTAGAAGAGAACTTGAAATGCTAAATCATGAAAATATATTAATTGTTTGATTTCATGAGAATGAGCTATTTTTTGTGATAATGTTTTATTGTTCCTATGAGATGTTTATCTTATTATTCATAAAAAGGATAGAAAATTTGCATGATGATGATTTTGTTATTTTAGGATTTATTTACTATGTTTGCTTGAAATTATATGAGATAATTTTAAATGTATGAGTGTTAAGATCAAAACGGCACTAAGAGAGGGGTGGTGTGAATTAGTGCTTATAGAAATTTCACTTCGATTTAAATACTCACTCAATAAAAAATGTATCAAAAATATGTTTAAGCATAAATATGTATTTAAGTGTAGAGATACGTTTAAGCGTAGAGATACATTTAATCGTAGAGATACGTTTAAGCATAGAGATATTTGTAAGAGTACAAGCAAAGGTAGTAGACAATTAAGCAATGAACATAAAGAGCAAGGAAGAGGAAGCAAACCGATTTTATAGTGGTTCGGTCCTCTTGATCTAGGTCCACTCCCGATTCCTCTTCACTTGAGGCCACCCGCTTCCACTCCTGATCTTTTTTAATAGGCAAAGATCAAACACCCCTCTTACAGCTCTATTCTCCTTTTACAGGTTCAGGAGATAAACTTTACAATTCTCTTAGCTCTCCCTTAAACAAAAACTACACAAGAAGAAATGAGGGGAGCTCTTAAGGGATTACAACAGCGTTTTCACAAGTTTTTCACTCTTGATTCTTGCTCATTCACTAGCAAGAAAGGGTGGGTATTTATAGGCCCCAAATGGCTTCAAAAGTGGAGCCAAAAATTAATTTTTAAGTATTCCCAAGGTGTTAGTCTCGAAGACTACATTTTGGGCGGTTCAACTGCTTAACAATCTGGGAGACCGTATTTGGGCGGTTCAACTACTCAGTCTGGATGGTTCAACTGCCTGACACACCTTTGAAGACTATGTCATCTTGGAGATCATGTTTCCGAAGACCGTGTCTCATCTGACCTTGGATTACTGAAATGACTTTTATAATAAGTCCAAATCAGCCCTAATTAAGGCCTAATGGCCTCTTAATTGAGTTAGTAAAAACTAACTCTCATTATGATGCTAACTATGACTCTCAACACACAATCTTCATTGTCTGATCATCTCTCACTGAACTCCCGACATCCTTTCGATGAACCCTCGGCGAGCTCCTGATTTCCTTCGGTGAACTCCCAACGAACTCCCAGCATTCTTCCTATGAACTCCCGGTGAGCTCCCGACAACCAGTCGACGAACTCTCTATGAACTTCCTAGTGAACTTTTAGTGATTTTTCTCAATGAGCACCCGATTTCCTTCGACGAACTCCCAACGAACTTATAGCATTCTTTCGACGAACACCCAGTGCATTCTTCCAATGAGCTCCCGATTTCCTTTGGTGAACTCCTTACGAACTTACAGTATTCTTTCGATGAACACTTGGCGAGCTCCCGACAACTTGTCAATGAACTCCTGACGAACTTCACGGTAAACTTTTGGTGAGTTTCAGTGAGCTCCCTACAACATCGTCCGAACCTCGGCCAACCTCCGATGAACTCTTGGTGAGATCCCATTGCGTTATCCCAACCTCGGCCCAATGCGCGAACTTGACTTCGACCCAATATCTGATTGTATTGCCCTTTACTATCGCAGTTAATCCTGCATAATTTTCTTTAACACACAAGCTAGATCATAAAACCCATCAATTGATTTCATCATCAAAATCTAAGATTCAATAATCTCCCTCTTTTTGATGATGACAACCAATTGATGACAGAGTTAACCTTAACTCCCCCTATGTATATGTCATAGGATAAATACAACAAACTTAAATTCAAAAGAACCCATCACTTTTGAATTCAAGTATAGTATTTTCATAATTAAACTATTCATGATGCCATATATTATAAAATTTTCAAAGTATTTATTTTCTGGATACCACATAAAAATTTTAATTATTATATTCACAATATAATCATCTCATCAATTATGATATAGCATTCATTTTCAACTATTTCAAAGATGTCAAAATATCTCTCTTATGTCATTAATTATGTCATTTCTCCCCCTTTGTCATCAACAAAAAGGAGAAATGCTCCATTCATATTTGAACTTTTATCACAAATATCTATTATTTAAATATTTATCATTTTTAAATATTTATCAAAAATATTCAAACATATCATTTATCATTTGTCATCAATAAACTATCTCTCCCCCTTTTGTCATCAAAAAGGAGAAATATTCAACATAACTTTTTTAAATAATTATTCAAAATAATTGTTCATTATATGATAAAATTTCAAACACAACATTTATCATATGTCATCAATCAAGCCGTTTCTCCTTGTTATCAAAAAGGTGAAATATTCATCACACATTTGAATACTAAGTCTTTAATACATATGTCAACACATTTATCATAAATATTCATTACACAAAGAAAGAAATCTAGTCCATTCTCCCCCTTAGTAAAAAAAATAAGATTTAATCTATTTCGTATCAGATTATTTTCTTCCCCTTTGTAAATAAAATAGAAGAAGAATAAGGGGAGAGGGTGTCAAAGATCCAAAAATCAAGTATCCCAAAATAAAATAAATTATTAAGGGTGAGATACATTTAAAAATATTCATGAATCTAAGAATCACAATATTGAAAAAGACCTCATGATTCTTATTACAAGAGAATTTTAACTTCTATTTTTTTTCTTTGTAAACATCAAGAAGAAAGAATCAAGTGAAACCATTTCAAAGGATAGCTCAAAAAGCTGAGAAAAATATAAGAGCTACTCATATCATCTCATATAAATATCAAGAAATCATCAAAGTCATGATAAAAAATCATGCATTTAGAAAGTTTTTCATATTTAATTTTCTTCAAGCAAATTGTTTTTCATTTAATGATTTTATTGCAAGATAGCAATTTGATCTCCCACTTGGTCATTGTAAATAATAAAAATGAGTCATAGGAGAGTAAATGATCTTGATTCGTTCAAGATAAATCTTAATACATATAATTCATTCAAATAATTCTTCTTAATAAAATAGAAGAATGATCTTAACTAAAAATCTCAAATTATAGTTGTTAAGATCATAAATCTTCTTTTTTATTAAAAAAAGAAATCATAGAGGTTAAAGATAATTTTCATAAAAAATAAGTCAAGTGAAGAAATCAACGAGAAGTTTAAAGAAAATAATTTAATTTTTAAGTCAATATAAATTTGAGAAATATTAATTTAGTGATATACCATACGTAAATATAAGGAAGTCATAAATGAATCATATTACGAAGGATATTAATATCAAATTATGAATACCAAAAGGTATAATTTAATTTGACAGTTTTTTTTAGATTAAAAAGAAATTTTATGAGATCAAATAATAAGAATGATCTTATTTCATATAGATAGTTTTCTTTAATGAAACAAAAAAGCCCTAGTGAATAATCTTGATTTATATAAAGTTCTCAAACTATGATTTTTCAATATGTCAAGATCATGATAAGATCCTTTTTATTGTACGTTGCATAGGAGAAAAGAAAAAAAATTTTGATTTATATATAGAAAATTTCAAGTTAACAAGATCATAGTTCTTAATGAAAATCTCAAGTTATAAGATCATAAGTGTCCTCTTTGGTAAAATGAAAATTATAGAAGTAAAAAAAATGATTCCCATATAAGATGCCTCAAGTCAAAAATCATGAGAAAGTTCATGATTTGGCTGAAAAAAATCTCATTCAAATTTCAATTATCAAAATCACTTTTATAGTTCAAGAGATTCAACAATAATTATAACACTTTATCTCTTGCTAAAAACTTGATTGGGAAATTTTCAAAGAAAAACTGTTCCTCTTTTTAGTTATTTCAATTCATGTGATTTGTTTCATACAAAAATTCCTTCACCTTTTTTGCCAAATCTATCCATTGATTGTTATTTAAATTATAGTTTCATCTAAAAAGAAATCATCAATATGATTAAAATAAATAAAATATTTTTAATTTTTAAAACTGAAAATCAAGTATCATTTTCAAAAGAAATCATAAAATATTTTAAAATAAAAACTTTGATTTATTCCAATTCTAATGATTTTTAGATTGAGTTACCATGCTCATTTCATTCTCATTAAATGTATTTTTAATTTTTAAAAATACTAGACAGTGAAGCATGATTTTTTTCCTTTTTTATAATGTTCTGTGCTCAAATTCTATCATTCAATAATATCTATTTAATCATACAACTCATATTTCAAGTTACTTCTTCAACATTATCAAGGCCATTACAATAACATATCAAAATAATAAAATATCTTCAAAGCAAAAATTCAACCCATCTCAATTCCAGCATATAAATGAGTTGAACTCTTTACACATAGCGCAAGGAGTTGACAAACTCATTTCATAAATTTTTATTTATTTCAAATCTATCTGATATGGCATTCAAATCATATAACTATTCAACCATCAATCACTCATAACACTTAGGTCATTCAATAATTGCCTTTCAAAATATTCAAACCAATGATTTTGAATTTATTATTCAATCATCATCAAAATCAAATTTATGTAGATTTTAACATATTTTTCAATAACTATGGTTCTTTGGTTCTAGTTCATTTTCATACTTATATGTTCTAGCTATGCATCATCAAGATTAACTATATAATGATAACTATTTTTAACAAAAGAATTTATTATAATAGAAACAAGGATTATTAAGCTTCAAACATCTTAATTCAAATAATTTTTCTTATTTTTTACATTTTAGCTAGGAAGCTTGATAAGTAAGTTATATCTCAAGTCAAATGACAAGATATCATTCCATTTTGCTTCTAGCCTTAGTTTGGTGACAAACCTATAAGAAAGATTTAGGTACCCATTTTACATTGAGACCTATATGAAGAAATTTGTCTTTCTTATGTAATGGTTTTTTATTATTTGTTGTTTTCTTAGGAACCCAAACTAATTTGTGAAGACTAAAATTTTGAATGAACATTTGTAAGCCATATGTCATAATCTACTACAAAAGTTATATTTAATTTTTGGTGGTAAATTTAAGGTAGGTCTTTTAACAAAAATAGTTGACTTTTGTTGAATGTTACCAACAAGGTCTATGTCATTTCTTCTATTAATATGACCCTTATTGACAAGGATCATATTTAGGGATTTGTTTCTAATTTTAAATTTTTTTAGTGTAGTCTTAAGTATGATATTTTCTTCTTTAACACTATCTAGTGTTTCATATTTAGAGCAAAAATTGTGTAATGATAATGTATTATGCAAGGTTTTATATTTGGTGCATGTATTGTATGATGGTGCTACTTCATACATTTCATCAAGTTTACTAACTAATGATGCATGCTCTACCTTAAGTAATTTATAAGATTTGCTAATCTTTCTAAATTCATCATAAAACTCATGAAAAGAAATTAATAACTCATTAAAAGTAAAAGAGCTTTTGGGTGGGTTAATTACCTCATTGTGGTTAGCCACGAGCACGAGATCTTCGACTTCTTTCTGATTATGTTCTTCATCTTTGGAGTACCTCAGCTTCGTGCCTTCATAGCAAGAAGTTTTGTCTATCTTTAAATCATTTTTATGGTTCATGTTGATTAATCTATCTAGTTTATTTATTAAATATTCAAAGTTCACAGTACTCGAGATGTTACTCGAGGAGTCATGTGCTCTTTTTAGTTCTAATTCCTTTCTATCTTTTGGAAGGTGCTCTTGGGTTCACAATGTCAAAATTTTCTTGCTCTTAGGATGGTATTCTTCTTGTTCATTTTTGTAAGATATTTTGTTTAGTGATTCATTTAGATTTAGTGTGCTTTCATGTGTTAATTCTAATTTATGCCAAATCTCAAAAGTTGAATCATAAGAGGAAATCGGATCAAATTCATTTTTGTTGAGAGCACAATATAAGGCATTCAAAGCCTTGGCATTTAAAAAAATATTTATTTTTCATAATCATTCCAATCATTTATTGGATTGGATGACTTTTAAAAATATTTTTTAACAATACACCACGAATCAAAGTCTATCGAAATAAAAAAGATGCACATTCGAATTTTTCAAGATGTGTAGTCCGTCCCATTCAACATAGGAGGACATGTGATAGAACGTCCCTCTTGATTGCTAATAAAGGACATCTTTTTTGAATTCTAAGCCAATTAGAGAGAAACGTGGTTGTGATACCAATTGTTAGGATTAAAGCTGCACTCGGGGGGGGTTTGTTGGGGGATGTGTAGTCCATCCCATTGAAATCAAAAAGATATGTATTTAAATTTTTCAAGATGTGTAGTCCGTCCCATTGAATATAGGAGGACATATGATAGAAAGTCCCTCTTGATTGCTAACAAAAGATATCTCTTTTGGATTCTAAGCCAATTAGATAGAAATATGGTTGTGATACCAATTGTTAGGATCAAACTGACTGTGAAATTTTACGCTTATAAAAATTTCACTTCGATTTAAATACTCACTCAATAAAAACTATATCAAAAATATATTTAAGCGTAAAGATGCATTTAAGCATAGAGATGTATTTGAGCATAGAAATACGTTTAAGCGTAAAGATATTTGTAAGAGTGCAAGCAAAGGTAGCAGACAATTAAGCAATGAATATAAAGAGTAAAGAAGAGGAAGTAAATCAATTTTATAGTGGTTTGGTCCCCTTGACATACGTCCACTCCCGATTCCTCCACTTGAGGCCATCGGCTTCCACTCTTGATCTTTTTCAATGGGCAAAGATTAAACACCCTCTTACAGCTCTATTCTCCTTTTACAGGTTTAAGAGATAACCTTTACAATTCTCTCAGCTCTCCCTTAAATAAAAACTACACAAGAAGAAATGAGAGGAGCTCTCAAGGGATTACAACAGCATTTTCATAAGTTTTTACTCTTGATTCTTGCTTATTCACTAGCAAGAAAGGGTGGGGTATTTATAGGCCCTAAATGGTTTCAAAAGTAGAGCCAAAAATTAATTTTTAAGTATTCCCGAGATGCTAGTCTCGAAGATTGTATTCTATGTGGTTTAGCCGCTTGACAATCTGGGAGATCGTGTCTGGGCAGTTTAACCGCCTGACACACCTTCGAAAACTGTGTCATCTTGGAAACTGTCTTCAAAGATCATGTCTCATCTGACCTTGGGTTACTGAAATGACCTTTATAATAAATCTAAATTAGCCTCAATTAAGGTCTAATGGCCTTTTAATTGAGTTAGTAAAAACTAACTCTCATTATAATGCTAACTATAACTCTCAACACATAATCTTCATTGTTCGATCATCTCTCGGTGAACTCCCGGCATCCTTTTGATGAACCCCATTATGAGCTCCCGATTTCCTTCGGTGAACTCCCAGCATTCTTTTGACGAACTCCTAGCGTGCTCCCGATAACCTGTCGGTGAACTCCCGACAATTTCTCAGCAAACTTCTTGTGAGTTCTTAACGAGCTCCTGATTTCCTTCGGTGAACTCTCAACGAACTTCTAGTATTCTTCCGGGAAACACTCGGCGAGCTCCCAATAACCTATCGGTGAACTCCCGACGAACTTCCTAGCAAACTTCTGGTTAGTTCTCGGTGAGCTCCCGACAACATTGTTCGAACCTTGGCCAACCTCTGACGAACTCTCGGTGAGCTCCTATTGTATCATCCAAACCTCGGCCCGATGCTCGAACTTGACTCCGGGCCAATATCTGATGATACTGCCCTTTACTATTGTAGTTAATCCTGCATCATTATCTTTAACACACAAGTTAGATCATAAAACTCATCAATTGATTTCATCATCAAAAACCAAGATTCAACAATAAGTAGCTCTTAAATCTTTGAATCTCCTTGAATATATTATATTTTTTAACTTATTTTTGAAATTTTACCTCTACAAAATTGAGAGCTATATTTAATGATGATTTGCTACTCTCCTCTCTTGTTTTCTTTCCTTGTTTTTTACAAGAGGAAGAAAATTATTTATGACCCATATCGTATTTTTAAAAGGGGGAGCAAAAACTCATATGCTTTAAAATCTTTAGCCCCACATTTCATTATTTTGTTGATGATAAAGGGGGAGAAATAGATGTTGATGACTTATATAATTAAATGGATGTTGATGACTTATGTAATAACTTAAGGAAAAATTTTCAAATATTTAAAATTCATGAAAATCCTTGATGTGTTGATACTTTAAAAGTAAATTATTATTGTAATTGCAATCCTTGAAATATAATTTACTTGAAATATTGATTGACTTGATTCACTTGAATTCAAGAGTGAGTGATTCTCATGAATCTAAGTCTTTTTTATTGTGGCATGAATTTAGGGAGAATTAAGATTAACTCTTGTCATCAATTGATTGTCATCATAAAAAAGGGAGAGATTATTGAATCTCAAATTTTGATAATGAGATCAATTGATAAGTGTTTATCTAACATGTGTGCTAGAGGAAAAATTGCAAGTCTAACTATGACAAGAGCAATGGAGTTATAACCAGATGATGGGCCAAGATCAAGCTTGGGTATCGAGCTGGTTTTGGATGATGTGATGGAATCTCATCGAGAGTTCGCTAGGAGATTTGCCGAAGGGATCAAGATGCTTACTGGGAACACGCTGAGAGATCGTCGGAAGAAGACCATAAGACTCATCGCAAGAATGTCGGAGCCTGCCAGATTAGGCGGGAGTTAGATATTGTTTAAGCTTATTGGTCATTAAGTGTTGTAATTAGATCGTAGTTAGGGCTTGAGTCCTAATTGAGTTGAATTTGAAATAAATCTAAATCAACTTAATGAGCAATCGAGTCCACTATAGGGTTTGATTGAGCTCATGTTGAGCCCAATCAGTTGACCAAAGAGTTGGTCAACATAATGTTCGAGCCAGAATTAGAAAAGTGGAGGAAAAACTTTTTGTGAGAATTAAAACAAAAAATCGAAAGCATTTCATTGAGTAAGTGAGCAATTTAACTTATAGAACAATGCTAAGATTATTGCTTAATAAAAGCTCAAGTATAAATATGCAAATTCAAATAAGATTTAAGATAAGAAACACTCACAGATTTATAGTGGTTCGACCTCAACTTGGCCTACATCTACTCCCAAGTCCTCTTTTCCGAGGTCCACCGATGTTTACTATCAAACTTCTTTGGGTGAAAATTAAACCATTTCACTTCATACTCTCCTTTCATAGGCTTAGGAGAGGAACCTTACAAACTCACAAGGAAGATTTATATGTTTTACAATTCTTTTCTCTCTCCTTTACCCCTTTTCTTTTTTCTTATAATTTTCACATACACTTTATCATAAAAATTTTAGCAATAAAATTATTGGGAGAAATGCAAGAAAACTTGTGTTTTTTATAGGCCCCAATTGGCTTCAGGATTTGGAGCCAAAATTCAAATGTATTCAGAAAATCTGGGTACGGGTGGTACAACCATCGGTGTTGGTGGTACAACCACTGAAAGCTACCCTGAAAAACAAGGTACAACAGTCCAACCATCGATAGTCGCCCGAAAACCTACTCAGCGGCGATACAACCATCGCTTAGTGGTGGTACAACTAACAGGATTTCTGAAAAAGTGGTTCCCTTTACTTTTCTAATCTTGTCGTGTACTTCCTATTGACTAATTCTCAGGTCAACTAATTAAACTCGATCTGAGCCTAATCCACTCTCCATAGTGGACCTGGTTAGCCTCACTTGAGTTAATTTGGATCTCTTTCAAATCTAACTCAAATAGGAATCAACCTTAATGATGCTAACTATGACTTAATTAATTACAATCAATATGGCCAACAAATCCACTTCAAGATCTTCCCAACTCTCGATAAGCTTTTTGGCTACCTCTGACCATCTTCCGGTGAGTCTCGGTCATCTTCCGGCGAACTCCCGTGCGCCATCCTGGCAAACTCCTTATACCCTCGGTGAGCTCCCGACGCACTCCAAGCGAGTTTCCAATGGCATCGTCCTCACTTCGGCCCGATGTCTGAACTTGACTTTGGCCGAACCTTTAATTGTAATATTCTCTCTATCGTACCTTGTAAGATCAATAACCCATCAATTGATTTCATCATTAAAATCTTAGATTCAACATTGGCTTCACAAATATTAGCACACATCAAAAGCAGACCAAATTTACAAAAGGATCCTTACTATGTACTCCTCCTAAAGTTAAATGCAACTTTTATAGTAAATTTGATTATTATGCTTGCATATGCTATTTAAAGAAGTTGAAAATACAACTTTTGGGTTCCTAAAAGAATCATAAGTGATTTAATGTCAAAAAGATAAGAAGGATAAATCTAATCATGAAGGACCCAAAATTAAAATTGGTACCTAAAATAAACCCTTCTTTCTTTTAGATGTCTCTAAACAAAATCTAAGAGCAAAAGATAGTATCTTGCCGGTGAATATTTAAGGCACATGATAAGAAATCCTACAATCTTTCAAAGGCTCACTAGTTGAGATGGATGATATGTTACCTTTGGAAATATTAATAAAAGAAAAATCATTGACATTGAAAATATTAGTAACAAATCAAATCACTTGATTGAAGATGTGCTTTTGCTAGATGAATTGAAGAAATACAAAGTAAGAATAAATCTATTATAGTTTTAAGAAGTGATAATATTTATATTATTAATATTGATGATTTTTATAATATAATTTATTTTATTTATTTTAAATGATGATGTATGACTTTGGCATAAGAGACTAGGACATACTAATATGAAATTAATTTATAAATTGAAACTAAAAAACTTATGAGAGGAATTCTCAAAATCAAATTTACCAAAGATAAAATTTGTAATGCATGCCAATTAGAAAAACATATAAAAAATAGCTTGAAACCCAAAAACCAACTAAGTTTAGACCATTATAACTTATTCACATTAATTTATTTGGACCTATTGATATTATAAGTCTAGAAAATAGTAAATATGCTTTTGTGATTATTGATGATTATAGTAGATATACCTGAGCATATTTCTTGACATATAAAAATGATTATTTTAAATTTTCTATCAAGTTTTATAAATAGGTTTAAAATAAGAAAAGTTTTATAATTTCTTCTATTATGGTGATCATAATGCAGAATTTAAATATCATGATTTTTAAAAATTTTATAACTTGAATGAGTATGATCATAATTTCTATACTCCAACAAATCTACAATAAAGTGAAGTTGCTAAGAGAAAGACGAAAAATTTACAAGAGATAGGAAATATCATACTTAATGAATATAGTCTACCTAAATATTTTTAGGTCGAAGTCATTAATACATCATACTATTTCATGAGCAGGGTTCTTATAAGACCTCATCTATGCAAAACTCTATATGAATTATGGAATAATAGACCTCATCTATTCAAAAATTTTGGTTGTAAATATTTTATTTTAGATGATAAGGATGTCTTAGAAAATTTGATATAAAATCTAATAAAGATATTTTTTTCTAATGTTCTTCTATCGAGCTAATTATTGAGGATACATCAAAAGATATTCAAGCTCATTCTTTGTAAAAAAATATTTATACAAATATTATTTTTATCTTAAATTGATCTTAAATACATTAATGATGCTCTAAAAGATGACTTATGGGTCTAGACAATACATGAAGAGAAAAATTAATTTAAAAGAATAAGGCTTAACATTTGGTCCTAGACTTAATGATCATCTCAGAATTAACAATAAATGAGTCTTTAAGAATAAGCAAAGTGAACAAAGTGTTGTGGTTCAAAATAATACTAGATTAGTGGCAAAAGGTTTCAACTAAGAAGATATAAACTCTAAATAAACTTTTGCTTTTGTAGCAAGACTTGAAACCATAAGAATACTCTTTACCTATACATATTTTAAAAATTATAAATTATTTTAAATGGATGTCAAAAGTATTTTTCTTATTTTTCCCAAAGAAGTTTATATTAAGCAATAATCTGGATTTGAAAAATAATATAGTCTATTTTCAACCCATGTTTATAAATTATCAAAAACTCTCTATGGGTTGAAACAAGCTCCTAGGGCTTGGTATAAGAGATTTAGTTCTTTCTTTGTTTAAAATAATTTTTCAAAAGATAAGGTCAACACTTTATTATTTATTAAATATTTTAAAAATATTTTTATTATTCAAATTTATATTGATGATATTATTTTTAATCCTACTAATGAATCTTTATATGAATCATTTGCTAAGAGTATGAGCCAATAATTTAAAATAAGCTTGATGAGTGAATTGACATTTTTCTTAGTGTTACAAATTAAGGAACTAAATGATAGATTTTTTATTAGTTAAACTAAATATACTCTTGATATATTAAAATGATTTTAGATAGACAATGCTAAGATTATCGACTAGTGAGAAATACTACTAAATTAGATATAGATAATAAAATAAAATACTTTGATCAAAAGACTTATAGAGACAATAGATAGTTTATTATATCATACTGTAACTAGACTTGATATAATATTTAGTATTGAGCTTTGTATAAAATTTTAGTTTAATAATAAATCATCTCACTATAAAGCAGTAAACAAAAATTAGATACTTAAAATGAATGCCTAATCTGGGATTATGGTACTATAAATCTAAAAATTTTGATTGATTGCTTATGCTATTGTTAACTTTGTAGGATATAGAATAGATACAAAAAATATATCTGAAATTTATTAATTCCTAGGTTATGCACTTCTTTTCTTAGTCATCCAAGAAGTAAAACTCTATCGCACTATCTGTAATTGAAGTTGGATATATTGTAGTAGGTGCATGGTATGCATATGTAATTTGGATGAAAAATACTTTACAAGATTATAGACTTTACTTTTAAAAAAAACCACTATAAAGTGTGATAATATTAATGATTATAGGCCGGGGGAATTGGGGGTGGGAGGGGGGAGGGGGGAGGTGGGGGGAAGCATTGGATTGGTAGTACTATTGCAAGAACACTATATCTAGAGGTGATAAAATCACCTAGGCTAATGGTACGACCGCTAACAATTCGTCCCTAAGCCCTATAACTTAAGGTTGGTGGCAGAACTGTCCTAAAACTCTCTCCTCTTCCCTTGTCGACCTTTCCCCTCTTCTTCCTCCCTCAAAACCTCCCCCACAACTCTCTTCTATCTTTTTCCTCCTAATCTCTGCTTGTGTTCTCTTCTTCCTCTTCACTGATACAAAGTCCAGGACTTCTTACCCCTCCTCCCTCTACAAGACTAAGGATCAACTTAATCAATCTTCTTAGTGATCAAGGACCAAGTCCTAATTTGACAAAAGATTTTAGACAACAAGATAATCTGTGAATCCTCTTTTTTACTTCTCAATTTTTAATTTTTTCCTATTTTTATTTTTACAATATATATTTTAGTTCTCATGGGATCGAAAAAATTCTTAATGGACAAAGGAAAGAGGAGAATAGATAAAACCTTTGATACCACCATATTTCCTATTTGATTCCTATAAACATATCCTAAAATTTCTAAGTTTGAATATAGGATTGTTGACAAAGAAAAATATATGAACATAGAAGATTTAGGAAAATTAAAAATCATTTGATGGTTCACTAACTTATATATCATTTCTATTCTTCAAATTAGTGAACCTATATATCATTGGTTAGTTAGAATGTTTTACAATAATTTGTATTTGCATTTGCATGTAGATGAAAATGATAGATCAGCTACTTATATTCTAAGCTATCATATATCTATCATAGATGACATAATTTGTAATATTTAAAGCATTATTAAAAAGAAATAAGAGTACTTTTATCAAGGATAATGAGATATTGAGTCCATTGGGGTCATTTATCATAGGCTGTTACCACTATTTTTTGAAACCCCAATTTATATGTTGTCCTTAAAAGTTATCAATACCTTTTATCATTTAACACAATATTACTTCATCATATTCTAATTAGTATTTTGTAACCTAAGCAACATTATCTTGATGAAATTAATACCTTTAAAATAGGCACTTGGATTATGACAGGATGTGATTATTGCTTTAGTTATCTCTTACGTGAAAACATGATTAACATATCTGA
Source organism: Ensete glaucum (assembly GCA_021527575.1). NCBI lineage: Eukaryota > Viridiplantae > Streptophyta > Magnoliopsida > Zingiberales > Musaceae > Ensete > Ensete glaucum. The sequence goes on from CM038551.1 coordinate 45,728,531, forward strand.
GATTGATATGATGCTTCCATATGAAGACCCGATTACTAAATTTTTTTATGCACATGACAAAACCATCCCACTAGACGAAGAAATCATGAAATCAAATAAATTAAGTATCACTAATATAAATTCATTAAAAGATTGATGTGCATTATAATTAATAGAATATAGATTAGATTACCTAGGGGAACTGATCCTCCTCCACCCGAGCCTATCCTACATATACTTATATATAGGAGTAGTTATTCTCCTCCCACTAGTCCCTTTGAGGTGACGCCTTTAATGGATCCAACATCTTCTTTATATTTTGATTCTATAGCAGTTCAATTGGATCATCTTGAGCTTCATCAGGACTATATTTTGATAAAGATACATCATATTCATTAGCATATTGATAGTTTTGATGCATACTTTTATACTATATTTAGGCATTTTAGATTACCACACCCAAGCAATTTGAATATTTCTCCTTTTTGTTGATGAAAAAAACGAAGAAATACTAATTAAACTTATCTTTAGATAAAGTTGCAACTGTGTCTGTCTTTACCTTTTGATGTTGAACATGAAAAATTATGTTATGATATTTTTAACTTGTGACATTTTTAACTTACAATGATGCTCTTTAATGCTTTTTAATTGAAATTATGCATTTGATTTCTTACAATGATTATTATTAAAAATTATTAAAATTTATGACTAAATTATTTTAACTTAAATTCAAGACTAGCACTAAAAGATTATTATTTTAAATTTAAGGTTATCATTTTTTTTAAGATGACATATAGATAAGAGAAGTCTAGTTATGACTCCATCATTAATTGGTTATCATCATAAAAAAGGGATAAATTACTTATTTTGACTTTTGATAATTAAATCATTGATGAGTTTATGAACTAATATGCTTTTAAGATAAGTGATGCAAGAAAAGAGTTTGATTATAAATCGGACCGCTAGAGGTCCAATTGTTGAGTAGGAGAATTGGATGCTATGCCAAAAAATTAGAGCATAAGAAATTTGACATTGAACTAAAGGATTGGTCGACATGTTGGAGAACAAACTTTATGTTAAGGTTTTGGGTATCGTGTCTGAAGGAGCGAATATTACACTAGAATATTAAATCTCATGTAAAAGTTGACATGCTAGTGGAATGAGCAATATACTAAAAGAAAGGGCGATGTATTGGAAGTTTGAATTAAGTTTTAAAAGATTGAGCGACATGTTGGAAGATCATACAACATGTTAAAAGCCTTGTAAATGTGCCGAATGTGTGGTTGATTTGTTAAGATCTTGATTGGTATGAAAGACTTAGTTCTTTTCTTATTTTAAATAAATTTTCAAAAGGCAAGATTGATACTATATTATTTTTTAAGTATTTTAAAAATGATTGACTTATTTTCTAAATTTATATTGATGATATTATTTTTGGATATACAAATAAATCTTTATGTGAGTCTTTTGCTAAAGAAATGAGTCAAGAATTTGAAATGAGTCTAATGAGTGAGCTAATATTCTTCTTAGGATTACAAATAAAACAACTTGATGAAGGTATTTTTATTAGTTAAACTAAACACACATTGAACTTGATAAAATAATTTAGAATGGAAAATGCTAAAGCATTAAATACTCCCATGAGTACACCTACAAAGTTAGACTTAGATAATGAAGGAGGAAACTTTAATAAAAAAACTTATAGAGGTATGATAGGAAGTTTATTATATTTAATTGCTACTAGACCGGATATCATGTTTAGTGTTGGATTGTGTGCAAGGTATCAATCTAACCCGAAATTCTCTCATTTGAAAGCAGTTAAACGAATTTTTAGATACTTGAAAGGAACATCTAAACTAGGATTATGATATCCAAAATCAAAGAATTTTGACTTGATTGCTTATTCTGATACTAATTTTGGTGGATATAGAATAGATAGGAAAAACACTATCGGAACATATCAATTCTTGGGGCATGCACTTATTTCTTAGACTTCAAAGAAATAAAATTTAGTAACTTTATCTACTACGGAAGCATAATATATTGTAACTAGTGTATGTTGTGTCCAAGTCATTTGAATGAAAAACACACTAGAAGACTATGGAATAAAATTGAAAAATATTCCTATAAAGTGTGATAATATAAGTGTTATATGTCTAACTAAAAATCCTATTCAACATTCAAGAACCAAACATATTGATATTAGATATCATTTTATAAGAGATCATGTAAATTGTTAAGATATCTCTTTGAAATTTATTGATACTAAGTATCAATTAGCGGATATTTTACAAAACCCTTAAATAAAGAATAATTTGATTTTCTTAGAAGAGAACTTGGAATACTAAATCATGAAAATATATTAATTGCTTGATTTCATGATTAATGAGTTATTTTTGTGATAATATTTTATTGTTCCCATGAGATGTTTATCTTATTCAGAAAAAGGAGAAAAAAGTTGCATGATGATGATTTTGTTATTTTACATATTTATTTGCTATGTTTACTTGAAATTACATGAAATAATTTTTAAATACATAAGTAGCTCTTAAACCTTTAAATCTCCTTGAATATTTTGGATTTTTGAACTTCATTTTGAAATTTTACCTCTATAAAATTGAAATCTCTTCTTAATGATATTTTGCAACTCCTCCCTTATTTTCTTTCCTTCTTTTTCACAAGAGGAAGAAAGTTCTATATGAATCATATCGTATTTTAAAAAGGGAGAGCAAAAATTTATTTTAACTATACATTTTAGCTTTTTGTTGATGACAAAGGTGGAGAAATGGGTGTTGATGACTTATGTAATCAAATGGATGTTGATGACTTATGTAATAATTTAAGAAAAAATTTTAAATATTTGAAATTCATGAAAATCCTCGATGTATTGATGACTTGATGGAAAATTTTTAGATGTTTGAAATTCACAAAAATCCTTGATGCATTAATGACTTGATACTTTAAAATTAAATTATTATTGATATATACAAGTCTTATTGCTATCCTTGAAATATGATTTGCTTGAAATATTGATTACCTTAATTCACTTAAATTCAAAAGTGCATGATTCTCTTGAATTTAAGTCTTTTTTATCATGACATAAATTTAGAGGAAGTTATGATTAACTCCCATCATCAATTGATTATCATCATAAAAAAGAGGAGATTGTTGAATCTCGGATTTTAATGATGAGATCAATTGATGAGTGTTTATCTAACATATGTATTAGTGGAAGATTTGTAGGTCTAACTATGACAGAAGTAATTAAGCTATAACCAGATAATAGGCCAAGATCAAGCTTAGGCATCAGGACAGGTTTGAACGATGTAGTGGGACCTTGTCGGGATTTTGCTAGGAGATTCATCGAAGGGATCGGGAAGCTCGCTGGGAGATCACTAGAAGAAGACCGGATGACTTGCCGGAAGAATGCCGGAGGTTACCAGATTGGCAGAAGTTGGGTCTTAGTTTAAGCTTATGGTCTTTAAGCATTGTAATCGTTGAGTCATAGTTAGAAGTGAGTCCTAACTGAGTTAGATTTGGATGAAATCCAAATCAACTTAACAAGGCAATTGGGTCCACTACTAGGGTTTGATTGAGCTCAGGTTGAGCTCAATTGGTCAACCAAAGGATTGATTAATATTAGGTTTAAGATGAAATTCGAAAAGTGGAGGAAACCACTTTTGTGGAAATCCTGGCGAGTAAACCGCCGGTGAGCAGTGGGTGTACCATCATCGCCCAGGCTTTCAAGTGACTAACGGTTGCTGACCCGCCCAGGCTAGGTGGTTGAACCGCTCGTACCTAGGAATCTGGGTACTTTCGACAGTTGACCTGCCTAAGCCAGCGAGTAAACCGCTTGTATCCGAATTTTTTATATACGGTTTAGATTTTAGCTCTGATTTTGAAGCTAATTTGGGGCCTATAAATATCCCAAGTTTTTTTATATTCAAGACAATAATTTTGGGGATTATATTCTGAGATGTGAGAATTGTAAGAAAAAGAAAACAGGTAAGGAAGTGATCGAAGAGTGTAATCTTGTCTCCCTTATAAGCAAAGTGTAAGGGCTTGGTCTTTACCCAAAAAAGATCGGTAGTGGATGCCAGTGTGCCTCAAGAAGGAGGACTTGGGAGTGGACGTAGGTTGTTGGTGTCAAACCACTATAAAAATTATGAGTTTATCTTTTGCTTTTCTTATTAACGCTTCTGATCTTGTTTACTCTTTAAAAGCAAACATTTCACTTATGATGTTTTTTATCTTTCGAATTTTCTTGCTCTTTCTTAAGTAATTAGTAAGTAAGTAACTTAGCAATCTTCTTATTATTCACTTGTTTTATTTAAACAACAAGCTTTGGATCTTCCTATTGTGCTTAAACTGAAATATTTTTGTTTAAAATAAAAAATTTACACTTACACTAATTAACCCACCACCAACCCCCCCCCTTAGTGCCAATTGATCCTAACATCCCTCTCCTTAAGCTCAGGAGCCATATCTTCAAGTTTGGGTTCTTCAATGGGTGCAATCATTAATGGTATCTCCTTTTTATATTGGTGTTCTAGGCTCCATAGTATATCATAATACCCACACAGGTCCTTTACCAATCCGTTATAAAGGTCTTCCCTTTTAATTTCTTCGGTTGAGGGGGTCGGCTGATAGTAAGAGGAGGTGAAAGCTTTAGTATTGTAGGTCGGGGAGCGACCCTAGTCCTCCGGACTTTATAGTTTAATTGCTCCTCTTGATATCACACGAAGGAGGTGGCTGCCTTAAGTGTTGGTTACAAGTGCCCTACAAGCCAATCACGTGAGTGATAGCACGTGTGATATATTGTATGATCTTTTTTATTTATGATTAATATTAGCGTATTCTCACATTATATTATTTGTTACATATATATTGTGATGTCCTTGGTTTTGTACAATGGGAATTGGATAATGATGAGATCACGATAATGAGATCAATTCACTTTTAAACATAAATCTTAAATAATCTCGATCATAGATTACTCGAGAGGGACATCAAGATAACCGAACAGACTGGTGTACTATATACCCGTCTATATGATGAAGACGGTTGGTCTCACAACCACTTGTGTGGAGATACTAAGGATATAGTACAGGTACTCCTTGGAGAATGAGTTCATTGATTGATCCGCTTATGGAATGCTGTATGGTTAATGATACCTAATGTCAGACAATGATTTTCTAATCTCGGTTATGTATCTGATCCTTTGACTTGAGACACTAAAGATGTCTTATATAAGTACTCTTTTATTTGACACCAGACTTACAGGTTTAGAAAGTTACAGATCTGGTATAATTGGTTATCATGATTGGTAGCCAACCTTACGAAAGCAATTGAGTGTCAATAGAGGATCATCCATTTTCGGTATCACGAAAGGAATATCCTATATATGCTTACTCAGACAAATCCCTAGCCATGGTCATTTGGATTAAGAGAGAAAGAGTCATCCGGTAGAATCCGATTAAAGCAAGACTATGATGGATTCTATATGTGACCTAATAGTACCATATCCAATATATGGTCTTTGGGATATTAGTTGGATAAAGGATTATAGATACACAATAACTGTGGACAGATAAGTCTAATGGATTCAATCCTCCTGTACTATCTAGAGACTATGGCGTAGTGGCATAGTACATTCATAGTCGATGAGTCGAGTGAATTATTATAGGGATAATAATTCACTATATCAGAAGAAGTTATGATGTGAGTAACTCACAGCTAGCTCAGTATCGGGTCTAGAGGATCACACACATATAGTGGATGTTTCAACGAATAGAGGATTGGATGGGGATCTAATTAGCCCATATTCTCATTAGATAAGACCCTATACTTATGGGCTTCTTGATTAAGGCCCAATTAGAGACCTAAGGAAATTATTAGATGGAGATCCAATACCCACTAAGGAATGAGCCCTAGGGTTTTTTGGTGGTTCTCTATAAATAGGAGGGAAGACTCTTGGTTGATAGGCTACAGCTTTAGCCACCACCTCATATTCTCCTCCCTTCCTTTGTGCAAGAGTTGTGAGATCATATTAGAGGAGTTTCGTTGCAGAGATCCATCGTGTGGATACTACTAGAGAGGAGGACGCTTGACCTCCTTCATCTTCTGCATCCGGATCTGGAATACAGGTATATACGATCTTCCTAGGTAAAATCAATCTCTCACACATTGTGTTTTTCCAGTTTTTACGATTCTTTGTGTGATCCCAATCTTTTGCACGATGATTTGATCTGTGTGAGAAACCAATTTTTTATTTGATTTTTGTTGTGCATGTGATGTACCAGAGTGAAGGTTTTCATGTGAAAGGGGCAGTCGCCAGCAGGCGCAATCGCCCGCGGGCATGGTTGGCGCCTACAGGGGCAACACCTACGGTGTAGGCACCGCCCTCGACCAAGCCACAAGGCGTGCCGTGGTGAGGCCCAGGCATACAACATACGGCGACCACCAGGGGTCCAGAGCAAGGCGGCCTTGAGGGTAATGGCGATGGTGGCATAGAGGGGGCCAAATGGGTTAGAACATTTGTTTATAAAAAGACTATTTTACCCTTATGAATTGGGAAAATTTTAAGTATTATCCTTTTGTACATAATTTTCAAAATATCCTCAATAATTTTAGAAATTTCAAAGACTATCCTCTTATTTCGAATTATAAAAATACCCTCGATAATTTTAGAAATTCTGAGCATGTCCTGATTTCTAGAAAAATAATTAATTAAACAGTTTAATTAATTATTATATATTTCTAGTAATCTTACATATGATGTAATGTAGATGTGATGTATTATGTGGATAGATGATCATGAACTATGTATTGTGATATGTGTAATATGATTATTATTATTATTATTGGGGCCTGCGAGCCTCCATTTTTCTCATTTATTGTCGGGCCTGCGTGTTTGTGATTATTTGTAATTACATAGAGAGGTGCAGCGGGCGCGTGGAAGTGACAGCAGGACCCACGATGTCGTGACGGGAGATCACGCTGCATGGTGATGTGACAATCCGATGGAGCCGATGATAACGAGATCAACAATCACAGGGTACAGAGATGCGCTGATACACACATAGATCCTATTGTGAGTGATTAGGCCCATTGGCTCGGGCTTAATCATATTAGGTGACAGCTCATGATCATCTGGTATGGCTTGCATATGTGATGTGTTATACACCTACTAGATATATGTATATATATATTTGTATATGATGTAGATATATATTAAATATATATGTGTGTGACACGACATATTAGGAGACTGATACAAAACGAAAACCCCCTTCTACGATAATATTAAGTTGATAAGTGTGAGGTAAAAAAATTGACTCATGTGGTTTTCCATCATTATAGGAAGAAATTGAATCATGACATAGGTTGAGTTGGTCGAGTTACTCAAGGCTTACCTATCTATGTGATCGAGTTCTTGCCTATGACATATAGATGTCATCGTTGACTTGAGGACATGGTATGACTTGATCAAGCAGTCGAGAGCATATCAATCAAATCAAACTCATCTTATAACGATGGTGATGACTTAACTGAACTTTATGGTTGGTCGAGCAGTCGAGACCATGATGATTCGGAGGTCAAACATGACAGAAATCACAAGCAGATTCCTAGAGGATAACTTGTATGTTGATCTTATACTTCAGTCCCTACCAAATTCCTTTTTACAGTTCATATGGACAAGTTTGAGGTGACTCTCCCTGAGCTCCTCAATATGTTGAGGGAAGCTGAGAGTGCCATCAAGAAGGAGAAGCCAGTTCTCTATATTGGTGAGACCAAAAAGAAAAGAAAGGCCAGCAAGACCATTAAGAAGGGTAAGAGCAAAAAAAGCCCAAGTAAGGCAAAGGTTGCCAAGAAAGACCCTGTAAAGGACAAAGGACAGTGCTTCCACGGTGACCAAGACAGGCAATGGAAGAGAAACTATAAGGATGACCTTGCAGATAAGGCAAAATAGAAGCTTGGAGAAGCTTCAGGTTCTGACAAGACCTAGCAGGTTGACTAGAGGTGAGATGGATCTCAAGATAGACAATGGAGCAAGAGTTGCTGTAGTTGCTACTAGGGAGGTCACCCTATATCTGCCTAATGGAGTTATTATTGTATTGGATGCATGATATTTTATTCTCTCTATTATCAAAAATATTATTTCCATCTTTTATTTGATAATTAGTGGATATAAATTAGTTTTTGAGAACAATGGTTGTTCAATAATTATGGATAATGAGATCATTACTAAAGGGACCTTTATAAATGGCTTATATATGTTAAACACTTCTCCACACATCATGAATATAAATATATTTAAGAGAAAAAAAGATAAGGTGAATAATGCATACCTATGGCATTGTAGGCTGGGTCATATATATGAGGAAAGGATTCAATAATTACTGAAAAATAGATACTTAGATCCATTTGACTATGAGTTATCTACAACTTACGAACCTTTCTTTCGTGGGAAGATGACCAACTCTCCTTTTAGTGGAACTCGAGAGAGCTATTGAGTTATTGGAACTCATACATAGTGATGTATGTGGTCCCAAGTCGACTCAGGCTATAGGTGGTTACTCATCCTTCGTTACATTCACTGATGATTTCTCTAAGTATGGACATATGTACTTGATGGTGGTTACTCATCCTTCGTTACATTCACTGATGATTTCTCTAAGTATGGACATATGTACTTGATGAAGTACAAATTTGAGGCTTTTAAGAAATTCAAAAAATATAAGAATGAGGTAGAAAACCAAATTGGAAAGAGTATTAAGACTCTTCGATTAGATCGAGGAGAGTACTTGAGTACGAAGTTCACATATTTCCTCAGGGACAATGGGATTCTATCCCAGTGAACACCTCCTTATACACCATAGCTTAATGGTGTATTAGAAAGGAATAATCACACGTTGTTAGACATGGTACAGTCCATGATGAGTTTTGCTGACTTACCCATCTCATTATAGGGGTACACCCGAGAGACCGTAGCTTACCTTCTGAATAGAGTTTCATCAAAGTCGGTAGTATCTATATCATATAAGATATGGAAAGGATAGAAGCCCGATCTTAAGATTATTAAGATTTGGGGCTATCATGCCCACGTTAGAAGACACAACCCCGATAAGTTAGAATCAAGGATAGAATAGTACACATTCGTGGGATACCCAAAGGAAACTTATGGGTATTATTTCTATCACCCCGAGGACCGAAAGGTCTTTGTTGCCAAGAGAGCCGTGTTCCTTGAGAAGGAACACATTCTTGGTGGAAACAATGGGAGCAATATAGAATTGAGCGAGGTTGGAGAACCTAGCTCAAGTACCATTCCAGAGCCCGAATCTATTCAGGTACCTAACACGCAAGTTCCAACTTTGCGTAGGTCTAGTAGAGTATCTCACCCTCCTAAAAGATATGTGGGATATATCAGTGGAGATGACTCTCAGGATGTTGATCCTCAGACTTACGAGGAGGCTATTATGAGTATAGACTCCGAGAAGTAGCAAGAAGCCATGAATTCTGAGATAGATTCTATGTACTCTAACAAGGTTTGGAACCTTGTGGATGCACCTGAGGGTATTGTACCCATCGGTTGTAGATGGATCTTCAAGAAGAAGATCAGAGTAAATGGAAAGGTAGAGAGACCTATAAAGTAAGATTGGTAGCTAAAGGATATCGTCAAAGATAAGGAGTTGACTATGACAAAATATTTTCACCTGTAGTCATGCCTAAGTCCATTAGAATTATTTTGGTCATTGCAACACACTATGACTATGAGATTTGGGAGATGGATGTCAAAACGACATTCCTCAATGGCAACCTCGAGGAGGAGGTGTATATGATACAGCCAGAGGGATTCGTATCCAAAGAGAGTCTAGATAAAGTGTGCAGGTTGCTTAGATACATTTATGGATTAAAGCAAGCTTCCCGAAGTTGGATTATAAAATTTGATGAGGTGATCGGATTTTATGACTTTGTTAAGAACGAAGATGAGCCTTGTGTGTACAGGAAGGTAAGTGGGAGCACTATCACCTTCTTGGTGCTATATGTGGATGACATCTTAATCATTGGGAATGATGTAGGAATGCTCTCCACAGTAAGGGCTTAGCTATACAAACACTTCTCCATGAAAGACTTGGGGGAAGCATCCTATATTTTGAGGATCCGAATCTATAGAGATAGATCCAAGAGAATGCTTGGCTTTTCTCAATCTAGGTACATAGAATCCATTGTCAAAAAGTTTGGCATGAAGAATTCCAAGAGATGTCTCATACTAATAAGGTATAGAATATCACCCTTTAGGAATATGTCACCAAAGACTCATAAAGAAAGGGCAGACATAAATAAGATACCTTATGCCTTAGTGATAGGGTCTATCATATATGAGATACTATGTACCAGGCCTGATATAGCACATACTCTGAGTGTCACGAGCAGGTATTAGGTAGATTTAGGTTTAGAATACTAGAAGGCAGTAAAGTGTATCCTTAAGTATTTAGGAATGACTAAGGATCTTTTATTGGTATATGAAAGAGGTACCCCCCAGGTTAAGGGCTACACAGACTTGAGTTTTCAGTCTGACATTGATGATAGCAAGTTAAATTCAGGGTATGTTTTCACCCTAAATAGAGGAGTAGTAAGCTAGAAGAGTTCCAAGAAAGTACTACTACTGACTCGACCATAGAGGCAGAATACATTGCTGTAGTAGAAGAAGTAAAGAAAGGGGTGTGGATGAAGAAATTTATCAAGAATTTGGGAGTCATACCAAACAGCGTGGAGCTGACTCCTATATATTTTGACAGCAACAGGGCGATAACTCTAACAAGGGAACTTAGGTCTCATCAGAATTGTTCTAAGGAGGTTCCATCTGATTAGAGTGATCATGACCCGAAAAGGTGTAGCAATGGAAAGAGTTCTATCCAAAGATAACATTTAGATCTACTAGCGAAGCCGTTGGCTCAGATTGTATTTAAGCGTCACAGGGGTCTGATGGGGATCAGACACATAGGTGATTGACTTTTGGTCAAGTGCGAGATTGTTGATTATAGGTGCCCTATAAGCCAATCACGTGAGTGATGGCACGTGTGACACACTATGTGATTTTCTTGCTTATGATTAATATTGGCATTTTCTTACCTTATATTATCTGTTGCATATATATTGTGATGTCCTTAGTTCTGTGTAATGGGAATCGGATCGTGATGAGATTATGATAATGAGATTGATTCGTCTTTAAATACAGATCCTAAATAATCTCAATCATATGTTACTCGAGAGGGAAATCGAGATAACCAGATAGACTGATGTACTATATACCCATCCAAATAATGGAGGCGACTGGTCTCATAGCCACTTATGTGGAGACACTAAGGATATAATACAAGTGCTCATTAGAGAATGAGTTCATCGATTGATCCGCTTATGAAATATTATATATTTAATGATACCTAATGTCAGACAATGATTTCATAGTCCCAGTTGTGTATCTGGTCCTTTGACTTGAGACACCAAGGATGCCTTGTATGAGTACTCCTTTCTTTGATGCCAGACTTATAGGTTTGGAAAGTTTTAGATCTTGTACAACTAGTTATCGAAATTGGTAGCTAAATTTACGAAGGTAATTGAGTGCCAATAGAGGATTATCCACTCTCGGTATCATGAGAGGAATATCCAATATGTGCTTGCTTAGATAAATCTCTGGCCAAGGTCATTCAGATTGAGAGAAAAAGAGTTCTCTGGGAGAATCTGATTAGAGCAAGACTATGATGGATTCTGTATGTGACCTGACAGTACCATGTCCAATATACGGTCTCTGGGATATTAGTTGGATAAAGGATTATAGATACACGGTGACTGTGGATAGATAAGTCCGATGGATTCAATCCCCCCTGTATCGTCTGGGGACTATGGCGTAATGGCCTAGTATGTCCATAGTTGATGAGTCGAGTGAATTATTATGAAGATAATTATTCACTATATCAGAAGAAGTTATGATGGGAGTGACTTATGGCAAGCTCGGTATCAGTCCTAGAGGGTCATACACATATGATGGATGCTTTAGCAAAAAGAGGATTGGATGGAGATCCAATTAGCCCCTATTTTTATTAGATGAGGCCCTATACTGATGGGCTCCTTGATTAAGGCATAATTAGAGGCCTAAGGAGATTATTGGATAGAGATCCAATAATGCAAGTTAGCCGGTAATTGGATAGAGATCCAATACCGACTAAGGAAGGAGCCCAAGGTTTTTTTGGTGGCTCTCTATAAATAGGAGGGGAGACTCATGGTTGATAGGCTACAGCTTTAGCCACCACCTCCTATTATCCTCGCTCCCTCTGTGCAAGAGTTGTGAGATCAAATTGGATGAGTTTCACTACAGAGATCCATCGTGTGGAAACCGCTAAAGAGGATGACACTTGACCTCCTTCATATTCTCCATCCAGATCTGGAATACAGGGATATATGATCTCTCTAGGTAAAATCAATCTCTCACATATCGTGTTTTTTCGATTTTTATAGTTTTTCGCGTGACCCCAATCTTTTGCACGATGATTTGATCTGCGTGGAAAACCGATTTTTTGTTTTGATTTCTACTGCACATGTGATGCACCTGTTGAGGTTTCCCAACATTAAGTGTGTACGAGTATCATGCTTTAACTTCTTTTTGACTCTCCAGCTTCATGCCCTTAATAAAAGTCCTCAATATCTGCTTTTCAGACTAATCATAATTTTGATTAGATAATCTTTCAAACTTATTTTGGTACTCTTGTATGGTGAAAGTTTGACAGATCATCGCTAGTTTTTCGTCAAGGTTCTTATAATTGATTGGTGTTGAAGGTTTATATGCTTTTGGTTAGGATATGGCTCTCATGCTCTAAGCATCTTGATTGAGGTACCCTTCTTGAAGTTATGCAAAGGAGATTGATGTTACTGAGGTGTAGGGTTACCGTGTCTTAACTTCACTTCCTATCTTTGGTGGGTTCCTTTTGCAATCAGAATTTACTCCATGTTGTGATCTTCTTGGGCTCGGTAATCGGCCAATCTAAACTCCTCAAAGAGTGTATAGTTTAGCATCCATACGCGTCTCAAAAGCCTCCAATTTAGCTTCAAATAGGTCCACCGATGTCATGACGTAAAGATCTTCAACCTGTCAAATAAACCACTTTAAGAGTGTAGCTACAATCTTTAGATTGAAGGTAGTAATGACAACAAAAGGATGAGAAAGTGCTACTATGATGTTGCTACAAAATTGTTCAGGCTGCGATGGTGAAGTCTCCAAGTGGCTGCTACATTGATAGAGGATGGCAACCAAGGATAACAGCAACGATGGAGGAAGAAGACAACAATAGTAACATCGACTGCAGTTCTGCAGTGATGCTGTAAGGTCATCAAGGCTGTAATTTTTTAAATGGTTGATATCTGCTGGAAGATGGCAGCCAAGAGATCTGAGTCGGAAGGTAGCAATAACGATGGAGGAAAAAGAGGGCAGTAGCTACGTCGACTTCGGCTATGGTGCAACTTTGTGATTGCAGGTGGAGTTGGTTGCAGCAACGATATGGCTGTAATAAGGGGAAGACGGGGTAGCGAAGTGCACGACTATTTTAGAGGAGGACAGTAGTGGTATGGAGTGAGAGACTGCTGCTGATCATATTCACTTTGATGCTAGCCGCGATCAAGGTAGTTGACAGTGAAAGATTATTGTGGGTTACGATGTAGACAGATTATAGCAAAAGATCACTACTGGTAGCTTTTTTGCCACAAAGGATCACTGTTGGTTGTGATCAAGGAGGATAGCAGTGAGAGGTCACTGTTGGCAGCATTATGTAGTAAGAGTTGCATGCTACAGTTAAAGGGATAAGGGAGGTTGGTTGGTTGAAAGTTTGGTGGACCGAAGGTTACGATTTTCTAGGCTGGTTTTGTGCCTGTTTTGGGTGCGGTTTAGGGCTACGATTTTATAGAGTTTTGGCTATGATTTGGTGTGGTTTTAGGGCTATAATAGTAGTGGATGAAGGTTAGGAAAAGAGATTTTGGATGTAGGATAGATGGCAGCAAAGGTTTGATAGGGAATGATTGGGGTATGCTGCGAATAGGTGCTGGTTGTAGAAGGCTACGGTTTTAGGTTGTTTTAGGCTGATTTGGGTATAGTTTTGGCTTTGATTTGGTAGAGTTTTGGAGCTATGACAGTAGAGGATGAAGATTAGGGAAAGATGGTTTCAGATCTAGAGAAATAGCAATGAAAATCTGATAGGATTCGACGAAAGATCACTACATATGTGCTATTTTACCAACTAGAATTTGCATCAAAGAAGCAGTGAGTTCTCGACGTAAATTCCAGAAGAGAATTTGAGGAAAATATACAGAATTTTGATAGCCCAACCTCGAATTAGATGTGGCCAATATCAACAAAAGATTTGATAAAATTTTGGCAGCATAAAGTAGAAAAACAGGTGCAAAGAAGGAAGGTAAATTCTTCATCATAAAATTTCAGTAATGTGTGACGAGGAATTGCAACACTATAAGTCCAGTTTCAAAAAGAGTTTTTTCCAGAGATTAATCTTAGATGAAAGCTAAGATGATCTATGAATTTATGTAAAAGTTTCAGCCAAAAAGGATGAGTAATAGTTCAGTTTCAAGAAGCAACAATCGTGTCACGCCCCTCACCCGAATCATGAGAGGAGTGAACCCGTCATATATCAGAAACACATTATAATTCAGTAATAGTCCGAACTCAAGATCCAAACTAACATTGAGGTTACTGATTAAATATTTTCAAAGATCATTCACATTCATTCATAAACATGTGTAGTTTATAAATCTTATACATCACTTGATAATCCATAAAACCCAAAGTTAACCAAAAACATTAACCACATTATAAAACCATCAGTCTCAGAAATCTATATGAATGCAAAACCAATCATTTTTTATCACTTCATATGGTTGTAAAACTTAATATTCAAAGATTCTACACTGAGAGGTATTATAACATTTTTACGAGATACATTAGTTCATATTTATCTACAATATTTCATTACATACAAAATATTCTTATACAACATTTCCCAACAAGACTTGCCCAAAATCTATATAGCTTTCCATTGTCTCAGCTCAGTTCTAACTTTTCTTTAAGTGACAAGCTAACTTATAAAATTTATATAGCAACAGAGTGAGCATATATAGCTCAGCAAGTAACTAACATATCCTAGACCAAGAATGATAGTTTTCAAAATAAACTTGATATCAGATATCAAGGCAAAGGTATAAGAATCCATAGGTAGCATATCGTAAAATACATAATCATAAATTATTTTATTCAAAACATACTTTAATCATAACAGTAGAGGAAGAGTAGTTAGAGCATATCATTAGTGTGAAATATCTCGAAACATGTTAATGTCGTATGAAATATCTCGAAACATATTAATGTCATATGAAATATCTCGAAGCATATCAATAGAATGTGAAATGATTCACAGCATATCAAAGGCGTAAGAATGTCAAGTCGCATATCAATGAGAATATGAAATATTTCAGAATATATCAAAGATGTATAAAGTATTTCAGAACATATCAAAGAGAATACGAAACATTTCAGAGTATATCAAAGATGTATAGGACATTTTGAAACATATCAATGGCGAATAAAATATTTTAGAGCTTATCAAAGATGCATAAGACATTTCGGAACATATCAATGACGTGTGAAATGTTTCAAAATATATCAATAGCGAATGAAACATTTTGGAACATATCAAAGATATAAATATATTACGAAGTATATCAATGATAAATGGATAATCTCAAAGCTTATCGACTGAACAAATGAGGAACATAAGCTTAATATCATATCAGACATAATATTCATTTCATTCTTATCCAAAGCATAAAAATAAACTCATAAGCAATACTTTGAATATTATATCAAAGACATAAAGGGTGAAGTGGGACCATAAGCGTAATGTGGAACATCCATCACTAAATGACCACCAAACATAAGTCTCCCATGTCTGGGAGCTCCATCCACCCATGTTTGAGTGAAGTCAATGGGGCCGATAAGAGCATAGCTGGCTCTAAACATAATACCCTTTACTATTTCTAGCAAAGGTCCAGAATATATCCCATAAACATCACAGTACAAAAAGACATGAACAACAAAATTGACATATATTGAAAGCATTTGCGGAACAACGAAATATACATGTACCAAATATGAAATAATATGATGAATACATAAATATTTATAATATGTATTTAGATAAGCAAGAATAAGGAATAAGAGTGCATAAGATTTCAAAACAATGATATAAGACTTCAAAGAAGAAAGACCTTAGTTAGATCACAGACAAAATATGATATGATATTATAACAAAAATATAGATGGCGATGTGGGATCACATACATAATATAATCCATCGATTTCTGGATGACCATCAGAGAAAAGTAGAGTATTATAGGCTCTAAGCATAATACATTTTACCATTTCTAGCAAAGGTCCAGAATATCTCACAAACACCATAGTACAAAAGGATATGAGCAATGAATTTAACTTATATCAAAAGCACATGCAAAACAATAAATCGTACATGCACCTAAACAAAATAATATGATGTAACATTGATTAATACATAACATATTCAGATATATAAGGAAATCAAAGGTAAGAGCATCAAAGAATTTAGTCTTGAAATGGATGAAGCAAAAATGGGCAAAACTGATACAATCACTATTCTGGCAAAATTCAGAAGGCGCATATGAAAGTTATTTTGAACAATCACATATACTCCAAATTACTCAAAAGAGTATCTTTAGAAAGCTAAATTAATCTAATTTTAGGTAAAATAAGTTTCATATAAATTAAAGTTCTCTACCAAGTGTTATTGATGATTTGGCAACCAAAGGCCTGAAATTATAGTCCCTGTTTTACAAAATTCATAAGGTTTAACAAAATAGAAATTTTGATAGTCATTTAAATTCTAAACCTTTTAATCTATATATCAAATAAAATATCTATGAGCCTATTTTCTAATTAATCTAGTTTTAGAGACTCCAACAGAAAGATATAAGCAATATAGTGATGAAAGGTCAAGAGCTACATACTCTATTTTATAGATTTCATATGCTCAATTGAAATAAATGTTTGGCTAGCAAATGAACTCCAAATTCTTCAAACTCAGTTTTAAAAGAAAGATATGTGAATCTATTTTTGAAAAAACTAAGTTTATCCAAATCAGAGGTCTGTAATAAAAGTTACGACTTAAATAATGTAGATAGGCCATAATCTCGAAAATATTATAGATTCACACTTAGGTAGCCAACAAAAAAGATTTCGATTTTATCCCAAATTTTCCTCATAATTAAAGTAAGAATAAGGATAAATTTCAGTAGAAAAAGGATAGAAGATATTATGTAGGATGAGGTTAGAATACTTACCTTCGTCAATTTTGATCCCAAATGTGGATTTGATCAAAATGTTAAAACCTCCAAATCTTTTCTTCTCCTCTTCCTTCTCAAGTTTACATTGCAACCAAATCCCTTTCTTCTCTAATGCTATTTGTTTTAGCTAACTTAGGGGTTGCTATGTGCAGACATGCATGTAAGGTACGTATGTGTCACCTATGCAACATGCATAAGTGGCACCATCTTAAACTAGGTAATGGCATATGTCATCACCCCTTTTTTATATAACTTAATTTGAATCTTACATAATTCATATCAAACTTTTAAGTTTTACATTTAGGTCCCTAACAATAAAGTTTTAAATAAATTCTCATATTTCTAAATAGTTCCTTACAAATAATCTATTATTAAATGAATCATCATTAATAATTTAAAATATATCATTACAAATATTTTGAAAATGGAGGATATTACAAATCGGTTAAAATTTTCTACAGTGTTTCACCTTTGTAACGATGATCACATTTGCGACGGTAGAATTTTACAACAAGGAAAATATAGAAAAACTTCTTCAACATGTAAGGCAAAGGAATAGTAGTAACAAATAGGCGTAGATGATGAAAATATATCAAATCTTCAATTTCAAATGCAGGGGGCAATAGTAGATTGATTTGATATGCAACTTGGGTGGAAGATGGAGACATATGTTGCAGTAATTATGGGAATTATATAGAAGGGTGGAGGTGACAGAGATGGCAGCAGGGGCAGCAGGGGCAGCAAAAATATGACTCTGATACCAAATGATAGAACCCTAGAATGAGCTTTATAGATTTCGATCTTTGAGGGGGATCAACCCTTAGAACGCTATAGGGGTTCCTCTCTTCTAGTAGTTGGCCATATAGTTGAATTGCAGATTGATCTTGCTTGATTAAAAATATGATGGAGGTTACATGCTTATATAGGACTCCAAACCCTTGTCCTAGGGGGATGCTTTCTAAGTGAATTGACCCCCTTGCCCCTCTTATAGTCGACTTGCCTTAATAGGGTTAGGCAGCAGCTTAGTTGGCCACATAGTCAACTCTAACAGATGGAAACCCTAGCCGACCAATCCGATAAAGGGGGCAACGGGTACTAAGCCCTAAGGTCCCAAACTAAACCCTAGTCATACTTCTTTAAAAGATCGAGGTGATTAGGTGGGGTTTTTATTATAATTTTATAGAGTTTTATTGACTCTATTAAGGTGAGTAGGACCCAATCTTGTTGGGGTCCTATCATGATAAGACCCTTAAGAATGGCAAGGGCAACCTGAGTAAGGTAAAAGTTACTAAGAAAGACCCAGCAAATGACAAAGGCTAGTGCTTCCACTACGGCAAAGACAAGCATTAGAAGAGGAACCGTAAAGAGTACCTTGTAGAGAAGGTGAAACAGAAGCTTGGAGAAGCTTCAGATATATTCATGATCAATCTCCATTTGTTAGATTTTTATGATAACACATGGGTATTAGATACTGTGAGTGCTTATCATATTTACAATTCACTGTAAGTTCTAACAATGTATAAGAGACTAACGAGAGGCAAGATGGATCTCAAGATGGGTAATGGAGAAAGAGTTGTTGTAGTTGCTAGTGGTGAGGTCACCATATATCTGTCTAGTAGATATACTATTACATTAGATACATGTTATTACGTTCCTTCTATGATAAAAAAAATTTATCTTCATTTCATGTTTGATAATTATGTTATATAAATTAGTTTTTTATAATAGTTATTAATTGATTTTGGATGATAAGATTATCTCTAGAGGAATGTTGCATAATAGTTTGTTTGTGCTAAATATAGCTCCATAGATCATGACTGAAAGTGCATCCAAAATGAAATAAGATGAGGTGTACAAGGAGAGTACTTGAGCATAGAATTCACCTATTTCCTCAAAGACCATGAGATTCTATCCCAATGGACACCACCTTATACACCTCAGCTCAATGGTGTATTAGAAAAGAGAAATCAGATGTTGTTAGACATAGTGTGATCCATAATGATTTTTGCCGACCTCCATGTCTCATTCTAAGGATACGCCTTGGAGACTATAGCTTACCTTTTGAATAAAGTTTTATTTAGGTTAGTAGTGTCTACATCATATGAGATATAGAAAGGAAGAAGCTTGATCTTAAGGATGTTAAGATTTGGGACTTGTCTGCTCACGTTAGAAGACATAACCACAATAAGTTAGAATCAAGAATGGAGTAGTGCAAGTTCATGGGATACCCCAAGGAAACTTATGGATATTATCTCTATCATCTCGAGGACCAAAAGATCTTTATTGCCAAGAGAACTGTATTTCTTGAGAAGGAACACATTCTTTATGTAAATAGTGGGAACGTGATAGTGTTGAGCGAGGTTGGAGAATCTAGCTTAAGTACCACTCTGGAGGCTAAGTTTGTTCAGGTACCTAACACAAGCTCTGACTTTACATAGGTCTAGTAGAGTATCTCATCCTCTCGAAAGATAAGTGGGACATATCAGTGGAGAGGACACTCAAGATATTGATCCTCAAACTTACGAGGAGGCTATTATAAGTATAGACTCGGGAAGTGATAAGAAGTCATGAATTTTGAAATGGATTCCATGTACTCTAACAAGGTTTAGAACCTTGTTAATGTACCTGAGGGTATTGTACTCATCGACTACAAGTGGATCTTTAAGAAGAAGATCATAGTAGATTGAAAAATGGAGACCTATAAGGAAAGGTTGGTGTCCAAAGGGCATCGTCAAAGGCAAAGAGTTGAATATAACCAAACCTTCTCACTCGTAGCAATAATAAAATTCATCATAATTATTTTGGCCATTACATCAACTATAAGATCTGGTAGATAGATGTGAATACTATGTTCCTCAATGGTAACTTGGATGATGAGGTATATATAATACAACCAGAGGGATTCACATCCGAGGAGAGTCTAAAAAATGTGTGTAGGTTACTCAAATTCATCTATGGACTAAAGCAAGCTTCCTGAAGTTAGAACATAAGATTTGATGAGATAATCAGATCTTATGACTTCGTTAAGAATGAAGATGAGCCAAGTGTGTACAGGAAGGTAAGTGAGAACGTTATCACATTCTTGGTGCTATATATGGATGACATCCTAATCATTAGGAATGATGTAGGAATGCTCTCAACAGTTAAGGCTTCACTATTCAGAAACTTCTCCATGAAGGACTTAGTGGAAGCATCCTATATTTTAGGGATTCAAATCTATAGAGATAGATCTAAGAAGATGCTTAACTTGTCATAGTCCATATACATAGACTCCATTATCAAAAGGTTTGGCATAAAAAAAATTTCAAGAGTGGTCTCATACCAAATAAACGATAGATATGGATAGGATACCCTATACCTTAGTGATAGGGTTTATCATGTATATTATGCTATGTAACAGGCTTGATGTAGTGTATGCTTTGACTATTATGAGTAGGTATCAGGTAGATCTATGTTTAAAATACTGGAAGGCGGTAAAATGTATCCTTAAGTACTTGAGAAGGACTAAGGATCTTTTATTGATATACAGAAGTGGTAGCCTCCATGTTGAGGGCTACACCAACTCGAGTTTCTAGTCCAATGTTAATGTTAGTAAGTAAAACTCAGGGTATATGTTTACCATGAATGGAGGAGTAGTAAGATGGAAGAGTTCCAGGCAAAATATACTACTGATTCAACCATAAAGGCAAAGTACATTATTATAGCAAAAGCAGCAAAGGAGAGGCAGGATGAAGAAGTTCATCATAGATTTGGGAGTCGTACCAAGCAGTAAGGAGTCGATTCCCATATAAACCAATGAGGTGATAGCTCTAGCAAGGGAGCCTAGGTCTCATCAAAATTGTTTTGAGGAGGTTCCAACTGATAAGAGATATCGTAGCAATAGAAAGAGTTTCATCCGAAGATAACATTGTAGATCCACTTATAAAGCCGCTGTCTCAAATTGTCTTTGAGTGTCATAAGGGTATGATGGGGATTAGACATGTAGGTGATTGGCTTTAGGTCAAGTGGGAGATTACTAGTTACATGTGCCCTAAAAGCCAATCACGTGACTGATGAGATGTATGATACACTGTGTGATCTTTTTGCTTATTATTATTATTAGTATATTCTCACATTATTTACTTGTTGCATATACTATGATGTCCTTGGATCTATATAATGAAAATTGGATTATGATGAGATCATGATATGAGACCATTTCGCCTTTAAAGAAAAATTCTAAATAATCTTAGGCATAGGTTACTCGAGAGGGATATCAAGATAATCAGATAAATCAATTTATTATATACACGTCCATATAATATATGACTAGTCTCATAGCTGCTCGTGTGGGGATACTAAGGGTACAGTACATGTGCTAATTGAAAAATGAGTTCACTAATTGATCCACTTACGAAATGTTGCATGGTTAATGATGCCTAACATGAGATAGTGATTCTGTAATCCTAATTGTATATCTAATCCTTAGAATTGAAACACCAAGGATACCTTGTTTGAGTACTCTTTTCTTTGATACCAAACTTATAGATCTAACAAGTTTTAGATTTAGTACAATCGATCATTAGGATTAGTAGTTAATCTTACGAAGGTAATTGAGTATCAATAGAGGATCATCCACTATTGATATCATGAGAGGAATATTCTATATATTATCGCTCAAGCAAATCCCTAGTTAGGGTTATTCTGATTGACTCTGAATGGAGGAACAGTAAGATAGAAGTTCCAAACAATATACTACTACTAACTTGACCACTGAGGCAGAGTATAGTATTGTGGCAGAAGTAGCAAAGGAGAAAGTTTAGATAAAGAAGTTCATCATTGGATGTGGGACTCATACCTACAACGAGGAATCGATTCTTATATATTGTAATAATAACAAAGTGATTGATTAAGCGAAGGAACCTAGGTCTATCAGAAGTATATTCTGAGGAGGTTCTACCTAATCAAAGAGATTGTGGCCTATAGAGATGTAGAATTGGAAAGAGTTCCATCCTAAGATAATATTGCAAATATACTGATGAAGCCATTGTCTTATATTGTCTTTGAGCATCACAAGGGTCTGATAAGGATCAGACATATATGTAATTGGCTTTAGGTTAAGTGGGAGATTGTCGGTTATAGATGTCTTACAAGCCAATCATATCAGTGATGGCACATGTGACACATCGCGTGATCATTTTTATATATTATTATTGTTGGTATTTTGTCACATTATATTTTATTTGATATATATATATATATATATATATATATATATATATATATATATATATATCCTTGGATTTGTAAACATATACTCTAAATAATCTTAATCGTAGGTTGCTCGAGAGGGACATCGAGATAACCAAACAGACAATGTACTTTATACATATTCATATGATAGAGACAGTTGGTCTTATAGCCGCTCGTGTGAGGATATTATAGGTATGGTATAGGTGTTCATTAGAGAATGAGTTCACTAATTGATCTACTTATGAAATGTTGGATAGTTAATGATTCCTAATGTCAGACAGCGATTCCGTAGACCCAATTGTGTGTTTGATCATTAGACTTGAGATATCAAAGATGTCTTATTTGAGTATTCTTTTCTTTAACATCAGACTTATAGGTTTAGAAGTTCAAGATCTGGTATAATCGGTTATTGGTATTAATAGCCAACCTTACGAAGCAATTGAGTATCCATAGAGGAAAGTTCACTTTTTATATTATGAGAGAAATTTCTCGTTTGTTCTTTCTCAAGCAAATTCCTAGTCATGGTCGTTCGGATTGAGAGAGGAGGAGTTCTTCGGGAGAATCTGATTAGAGTGAGACTCGGATTCTATATGGGGCCTGATAATACCATGCTCGATATATAATCTTTGGGATATTAGATAGATAAGAGACTATAAATATATAGTAATATAGGACAAATAGGTCTAATGGATTAGATTCCCTTATACTGTTTAGAAACTATAGCGTAGTGGCCTGGTATGTTCATAATCGATGAGTCGAGTGAATTGTTATGGGATAACAATTCATTGAGTTAGAAGGAATTCTGACAGGTGCAACTCATGACCAACTTAGTATTGATCTAGAGGGTCACACACATATGGTGAATATTATAATAAGTAAACATTCAGATATGAGATATCCACGGAACCCTTGTTTTATTATATATTCAATAAGCCCTTGTATATATTGGATCCTATGGATGAGATCAATAAGAGCTAATAAGATATTATTGGGTAGAAATCCACTAGTCCAAGAGGATTGGGTAATTGGATGAAGATCTAGTACCCAATAAGATAAGATCCATTAGGGTTAAGTTGACAAAGACCTCTATAAGTATGAAGGGGTCATAGGGCTCATGAGCTAAAGACTTTTGGCCACCTTCTTCTATTCTCCTCCCTCCCTTTTCCTCTCAGTCGACCACCATTCTCCTTGGTACGTGAGGATAGCAAAGAAGAAAGGAGTTCTTTTTCCACGCATGCTGCAAGGTGGTGCATATAAGCTACGAAAAAGGTGCACAAAAGCTATGAGTTTTTGTGCTGCATGGGATGAGCATCGCTATTTTTTTCATCATGTGGATACCGCTAGAGAGGAGGATATTTGACCTTCTTCATTCTCTCTTTTGGATCTAGTTTTTCAAAGATATACAATCTCCTTAGGTAAAATATCTAACACGTATTATGCAGTTTTGGTTTTACAATTTTTCGCACACAATCATCGCACGATGACATGATAAATGTGGGAAACTACTGCGCATGTGATACTCCTACGTGGTTTCCCAACAGTAGACACCTTAAACCCCTCAAGTGCATTTCTTGTCACATCAACCAACAGTTTTTGTCTACACCTATACTATCATGTTACTCTAGTTCAATAGCATATCTCTCCTTCTATAACTTCTTTATCTATCTCTCCACCAACTCATTCTACAATGTTTACCCTTGACACCACAAATAATATCTTTGTCCTCTCCTAGGCCAATTGATATTGAAGTACATCAACCTGATAAGATATGCATCACTAACGCTTCACCAATTCTCATATCATCAACATAACCCAATAATACTACTGAGTATTAACATCATCTGATAATTTGCTTCAAAAATAATATCTTTAAACCATGTCAAATTCTTTATCTCAATGCTATCACAAGCTCTCCACCCAATGCTATTGAACTCATATGCAACACCCAAGCCCAAAAATATTTTCACTAACACAAAGTCATATGTGAGGAATATGATGCCCTACTCTATAATATCGTATGGGCACTTGTAACATCTCATCTCATACAAAATATCATCGAGTATAAGTGGATCTTTTGAATTAAGTGAAATCAAAATAGATCTATTGCTAGATGTAAAGAACGTCTAATGGTCAAGGGTTTCACCAATTATCAAGTATTAATTTTACAAACACTTTCAATCCAATTATTAAAGTGATGATTATTTGTCTAATCATGAGCTTGATTATCACCCAAAGTTGGTATGTATACCAACTATATATTGATAATGCTTTCTTTTAGATAATCTTAACTGAAGATATCTTTATATAATAACCCCCTAGATTTAACCATCCTCAATATCTAAATCATATTTATAAACTACATAAAACTATTTATAAACTTCACTAAGCTCTAAGAGTTTCATGTATAAAACTTGAGTCATTTTTTATGTCAGTCATCTTTGTCAACTCCAAATCTAACAACTCTTTATTCTTACAACAACAAAACAGATATACCATATATCTACTAATTTATGTAGATGATATTATTATTATAGATAATAATTATGAAGATTAAGTAATTTCTTAACTAATTGATAAATTGATTCTCCATCAAAGACAATGGAACCCCACTCTAGAAAATGCCAACGAAGTTGTCACCTCACACTCGTCTATTGAGTTACTCAAATTATATAATGGTTACCATACTACAGATCCCAAATAATACGAAAAAATATTTGGTTCCGTGCAATATTTATATCTTATATATTTGGATATTTCATTTATGGTCAATAAATTATTATAATTCATACATCAATCCTTCATTATGCATTAGTATATACTAAAATATTTCATGTGATATCTTAAAGGGATTCTCAATTATGGACATCTTCTTCATAAACACTCATCCCTTTATCTTCATTCCTATCATTACTGATTGGGCAGACAATATTGTTGATAACATATTTACATCACCTACATTATCTTCTTGATCAATTGGAGTTCTAAGAAATAGAACATAGTTGCAAGATATACCATTGAAACTGAATACTGAGCTGTTACCACAAGTATTACAAAACTCAACTTGATCACCAATCTAATGTATGAACTTAGCATCACCTTCCAATCCACTCCAATAATATATTATGATAATATAGTGTCATCCATTTATGCTCGAATCGGGTGTTTAATTCTCGCATAAAATATATTATCATCGACTTTTATTTTGTTAGAGATCAAGTTATCAGACATCAATTATGTGTTTCTCATGTCATATATACTTCTGACCAACTAATTGACTCCCTTACAAAGCCTCTCTCTTATATGATATTTCAATTATGTCATTCCAAGATTGACTTCAGTGACAAAAACTCAAATCTTATGAGACATGATAGAGAATCATGATACATATAAATATGGAATGAAAATTTTGCATTCCTTACATGTTCCTATCTTGAATCATTTATAATTTGAGGATCATTCATCATGATAACTTGAGTAGTAAAATGTCTTCTCCAAAATTTATATAGATATATATTACCTCAATGAATGATATTATCATATTATAAGTTTTTCATTGATGATTCAAACTCAGACTTAGATAGACTTTATCAATTAAGCTATAGCAAAAGTCACAATAACTTTGTAAGACTAGAATCCCCAACTTCTAATGTAAGAAGAATAAGCTGGGTACATTTGAAAACAAATTAATTAGGTGTAGTAGAACAACTTGGAAGTTATTTCTTTTAACATGTTGATGCTCGCTATTGGATTCAAATTTATGATTTATCTCTTATGTAATATTATATTAACCAATCAGGAAACATATTGAAAGTTGTTAAGATGGTGGGGTCTCTCACCTATCAAATATGATCATCCTAGTTGGATTCACCAATAAGTCTATAAGGAGCTCATATCTATTTAAAACTATATGGTGGAGTTAGTCTCTAACTAATAAGATTGAAAAAGAATCAGCCGAGTTGTCAAGTAAAAGAAGGAAAAAAAAAACGTGGCAAAAGAAGAGGTGAGAGAAAAACTGGGCAATAGCTGTATACCAAACGCCTAAAACTACATCCACAAATTCTCCATGATGGATACATGTAAACATAAAATGTTGCAAACACTTTGATTTTGGACTTTCAAGAGAGGTTGCAACTAGAAAACCTCCAAGGATGAATTTTATGGATTTTTACACCGTTTTTTTTTTTTCAGAACATTTATTCTGTCCTGATAATTAAAATTTTCATAAATTTTACGGTGTTTTAGGGTTTTTATTTTTGAATCACTTAGGTGTTGAAGAGCCTTATGAGGTGCTTGCTATAGATAAAAGTTGATTAGGTATTTTAAGTCAATAAAATTTGTGTTTTGAAAGTTCTACATGCCCTTTTACATAGGATTTTAAGTGACAGACTTTCTTAAAGGAAAAAAGTCTATTGCCTCGTTTGATCTGATAAAATAAAATCCTAAATCTTATGCGTGAGATGGTGGTTGCCATTTTATGCAATCAAATAGCACTAGATTAGTATAATTGTCCCTTCTACTTGTTCTCTCTGTCAGAGAAAATTACATCCTATCAGCCGGTGTTAAAGAGTAAGATGGATGATCTTTCACAACAATCAATTGCAATGCTCTAATGACAATAACAGCTCATTTGGGGAATATTGGCCTTCATCCACAGTTCGACACATATGGCTTTCACATGATCAAAAAATATATGACCAAAGTCCAACCGAGGAATACCACATGTTCGAACTAAAAGATATTCTTTAATTGAAAATGATTAAGGGAAGACCTCAATGTAGGATAGTTATAATGGTTGAATTCTTTTTCTCATCTTTTCAAACACATATTAGGAAGTTTAACTTAAATATTGAAAGGATCACAAGTGAAACCCTTATTGGTGCCCAAGGTTTTGAACTACATCGAAAGCTTCCAACACATTAAGCGGTATTAGATAGTCTGACAAAAGGTCTACTCCAAGCCAAATCGAGTTGGTCAAATCACTGGGGAACAATCATCCACATCACACGATATAAGATGTTAAAAATATAATGACGAAATACCATTAACAAATCCTCAAATACTTCGAATGAATCTTCTTAATTCCGGGATATAATGAAGCAAATCCTCAAATACTTCGAATGAAACAAAGAAGAACCGATGTATCACCATTAACACGTTATATTCTGCAACGGAGTCAGCTGATGAATGCATCCACATTATATATAACCTTCAATTAATAAATACAAAAACATTTCGATAGTGATAAGGATCAAAACTTTAAAAGAATATATATCGCTTTTATTTGATGAGCCCGAAAGTGAATAATGGCAATTGTTTACCATCTTAATGGGTTGAAAAAATATAATAGCAAAATGATGGATGCACTATGAATTTAAAAACACCACCAAAATTAAATATTAAACACGTACATGATCGATATAGCACATTTACACTTTGAAAATCAGTGTTTTTCAGAAACCTGTTTAAAAAAAAAAAAAAAATTTAGTAAATTTTCCAATGCACATAAACTAATTCTGATACAAACAGTACATACTTGAATATTTACTTAGGATTTCCATTTTAGTAAAGAAAGCATATCGTATCAAACTTGTTATTTGGAAGCTTCAATAATGGATATAGCACTAAGGAGAGATTTGTGGCGGACAATCAAAGTAATCTTTACATTAAACAAATAAGGCAAGAGAATACGAAGAAGAAATTTTCCTCTCTTTTTCTATCACCGTGTATAATTTTCGCCCTCTTCAATTTGACACTTCCTTTCTTTTTCTATTCTCACAACTCACACATCCACTCTCTCTCTCTCGCTCAGAGACATAGTATCTACTTTCAATATATACCTAGTCTCGTTTATTTTCCTCAATTTAAGTAAGTGCAGGGAGTGAGTAAGAAGCCAATTCCTCAATTAATTTGGTGTCCGAATAGAGTCCTATTTATACTCTATCTAAACATTTTGTCGGCCAGTGAAGTCAGTCATTGATTTGGAGAATCTTAGTGTTGGCTTTTTCGACCAAAAGCTTGTTTTTTTTTTTTTTTTTTTTTTTTTTTGCAGGTCAGCCTGTCTGAAACTGAGTCATCATCATTAACATGCTTTCGAAGTAATTCCACCTGCGACCGTCATTCGTAGCCACACTTGGTCGCCTTTCACAACCGTACCCTAATGTCATTTGATGTTTCGCATTCACAATTTTAGCTTCAAGTGAATATTTTAAATCACTGGAACCAAAGGAGCATTTTCTTTATCCGACAGCTAATTATCCTTTTACAATACCTCATATTTGTGGTTTTTTCCAAAAAAAAAAGAAAACCCCCCCCTATTTCTATAATACTCACAGAGAACTTAATTTCCATTGGAAACCACTCACTCACATATAAATCATTTAATAAAATCTGAAAATATATACTAAGGTTGATGGGGATTTGAACTATTTTCAAGATTCGGTTATCATTTTTTTTTGATAGAGTTACAGTGTTTTGGTTCAGTAACAAGAAAATACTATAAATCTATTAAAAAAATATTATGAGTAGATTTTTTTTATAATATAAATTTAAGTTAAAAGAACCAGAAAACACAAAGAGGAGTCATCATCTTTTATGTTGAAAAAGATGCTGATAAATAAACCAACAACATTATTTCTTTATCTTTTCCTTGATGTTTGCACTTTGTCATTATTAGTAAAGGGATTATTTCGAATTGAACTTTTGGGATAGATGTTATCTCATGGATGATATGAGATTTGAATGTGCTATAACCATCATACCAATGCATGCACATCTGAGATTTCTCATATCTCATGGATGATGATTGTTTGTTTATATTTGACTAAATATACTTCTTTCTTTCTTGCCAAACAAATTATAACAAGTGAGATGTAGGTCAGGTATATAAGAGAGCATGATATTGTTTTATATTCTCCATATCATTTATTATATTAAAAACTACAAAAGCACTCTGCAACTTTCCATAATGACATACACTTAAACATTTCACCTTTTGACTTCCACCATCTCGTTTGCATCTTTTTCATTTCACTTGTCTACTGTTGGTGCATTCTTCTCCCCCAAACTTTAATCTAAAGAACCACAATATATCATGTGCTACAACTTGATCAATGCCTTGTCATATCTTCATCGATCACCATGCAGATGTTTCATTAATTTCTTAACATATATACATGATACATATAACAACCTTTGCCTAAGAGCTCATATGGCATGCTTTTTAAACTCTATTAAGCTTTTGGTAGTCTTTAGCTTAAGAAGAAAGAGTTCACAGTAGTGTAACTTCTACTCTTCCATGTTTAATGAAGCAGACTTCTTGCTTCAAGCCGCCTCTGCCAATTGACCCTTGCAATGAAGTCCGCCGCTTTCTTGTCTATCTCATTTGAGTCCTCTTCTTCTCCATCCAGGTCTTCGTACTCAACCTCCATTCCTTCTCCTCCTCCGCTGTCATCTTCTTCATCCAAAGCCTTGTTCATCACACTTCCCTTCTTGCTTTCGTCCTCGGCCTGCCGTTCGAGTTTCGCCTTACTCTTAATGTACTCCTCGTAGATATCTGCTGACTGGTAGGACCTCGACAACTTGGACTCCCCGATGAGGAAGACGACGATGACGCTACCCACTACGAAAAGACATTTGGGGCTCAAAATGACTGCCGCGATGCTGGGAAGAGACACGGAGAAGAAGAGGCTGAGACATGAGCACACAGGATGAAGCCATAAGGGGCACGACAGGAGCAAGCCAAGGGATGAGACTGTTAGCAAGTATTGGATGAGGCTTGGGATGAAGTACTGTTTCCTTCTTCTGCATCGCTTCATGGCTTGAAACTTCTCTATTCTGATGGGATCCATAAAAATTAAGGGAAGTAGTGGCTATAGAACATAGACACTTGAGGGTGGTTTCGGATGTACATGGAGAAAGTTGTGAGGGGGTAGGAGGGAATTGCTGATAGAATTACCTCATCCGACAGAACATCCATGCAAGAGGAGGGTTATATAGGGAGGAAGAGGATGCACTTTTGGAATGGAAGATGAGCCACATGGTTTGATTTAGGTATGTGTAGGAGGAGCTAACTTTCCAAAAGGCTTGTGAGGCAATGGGGGGATGCTTCTTTGCTTTACTAAAGCCACCACCACTGATTCCTGTTTGATGGTTTTCATGTGGCATATTCCGATGGGCAAATACCACAACAATTACAAGTGCACTACAAGAAGCACAAATTAATGAATGTGCCACAGGTGAAGATGTGTTTTTTGTGTTTGTTCTTGCACTACATAATTTTCCCTAATTAGTTGTTTCGAATCTTCCTACTTCTCTCTAAGGTGATGTTAATTGTCCTGGAAACATGAAGCACATGTTTGACGATTGCTCCTAAAAGCAAGAAGCAGGAAGGAAACAACCGAGTGGAGCAAAGCAAAGCAAATACTAGATTATTCCGATCAAAAAATGGTTCTTTAGGATCATGTGACTGCGACTGGTTTTGGTCTCGAAAAGCATCCATTTGATCTCCTTGGAATAATTTGTAATCCCATCAAAAGCTTCAAAGTCACATGTCGATTCTTGCAAGTTCTTGAATGAATCAGAAACTTCCATTGATATCTGCTAGTTGATGCTGGAAATTGATACTAAGGTAGTGCAAGAATTGCCTCACACCGTGTGTGTGTGTACTAACTACATGCTTTTTATTTCAAACAGGTTTGTAGGGTCAGTGAGAGACCCACTGCTGAATCACTGCTCCAGCCTCCACAAGAGTGAACTCAAAACTTATGGACTAAGGAAGAATGAGGTGGAGTCCAACATACTATGACTTGTTGCTTTGTTTATCCTTCTGAAGAATCCAAGACTAGTAGTGATCAGTGCTTAGTGTTTCTCCAGACATGAACCTTGCTTTGGGTGTTGATCACCATGAGTGGGAAAGCACTTCGTCGGTTGAGTGTGCAAGCAGGGTCAAGTCCTTTATGACAAGATGATAGGGAACGGTTTAATGGACTCTGAGTCCACTTTTAGTCATACATAACCCATATGCCATCATATTTGATTTCTTTAATCTTTGAGCTGCCCACAAGCTTCCACGAGAAGCTCCCTTTCACTGCCATTGACTCTGTTGCATGCCAAGAGCTTTTACATGGAAAGGTCCTGTCAGGATTCCTCCAAGTTGGTCCTGCAGATGCAGCAGACCGTCCTTTTGCCTTGGTTCATCCAAGTTGTCTTTGCTACTTGTCCATATAATGTTTAATTACTTCATAGCTGCGCCATTGGCTTTGTCCATTGAGAAATAAACGAGTGCATTATTGCATGTCTTCCCTTCAAGCTTTCATCCCATATTCTTAAATGCATGAAAGGTCATTCGCTTAAAAACTAAAATTTCTCTCATCGTCATATGGAAAAAAAATAATTATAACATTTAAAATTTAGTGGGAATAGAGAGATTATAATACTATGATAAGAATCACAATAAAAGAGGTTGTGTGAAAATAATAAACCACTAGTAAATTAGATAGTATACATACATACATATATATATATATATATATATGTATATATATAGTCCTAGCAATTGAGCTTTATAACTCTCATCTATCGTTCTATAAATAGATGTTTTTTGTATGGATAAAAGGGGAAAAGCAAAATATAGAGACTTATCTTCAAGAAATAAAAATTTTAGTTTCATCTCGTATTTCATCCCTCAATTCTTTCTCTCTAACTATCTCTATCTCATCTTCTCTTTTCCATGTCAAAGTGGTTATAGATCCAAGTCAAAATGACTAATAATGTGTAATTTCAACCGCCTCACCTTATAAAAGATAACTATGAAAATTGAAGCATCCAAATAAATGTCTTATTTGGATCACAGAACATATGAGAGGTGGTAGAGAGAGGTTATGCAGAGCCTCAAGATGATGTCATACTATGAGTCAAAGAGATTCTTTGAAGTACACGAGGAGGAAAGATAAGAAGATACTCTTTCTCATCTACCAAGGGTTAGACGAAGGCAACTTCGAGAAAGTTACAATTGCCAACAACTCTAAAGATGCTTGAGAGATTCGTTGTAACTTTTTAAAAAGAGTTTATAATGTGAGAAAAATTCAACTTCAATCAATTAGAGCTAAATTTGAAACATTACAAATGAATGAGTATGAAACTATTTCATATTGTTTTATAAGAGTCCTTATCATTATCAATCAACTAAGAAGAAATGGTGAGAATCTAGAAAATGTACATGTGGTCAAAAATACATTGATCATTATATGAAAAGTTCAACTTTATCGTGGTCTCTATCTAAGAATCAAAAGATTTAGATCAAATGACTATTGCTAAGCTAATAGGTTCTTTGCAAGCACATAAATATTTAGTAAACAAGAAGAAATCAGATGCAATAAAATAAGTTCTTCAAATAAAGCTCACTTTGAAAGAAAAAAAATAAAAGCTGAAGTGATCATCGTTAGAAGAGGCAAAGGATATGGAAGATGGTGTGGTTGTGATAGAGGACATGATCAAGGAGGAAGATGAAGCAATAACAAAAAAGATCAAAGTCTAAAACAAAATAAGAAGGAGGAGATACAAGAGACCAAAGGTATAATCATTCCAAAGTTTAATGCTATTATTACAAAAAAAAATATGATATTATGCTTCCGAGAGCTATTATGACAAAAAAATCAAGTTGAAGAAGATATTAATTATGTTAAAAAGAAAGAAGAAGATATCATCATACAATACAAGACAAGTGATACATGTATATGAAAGCTAACAATCATGTGTGATTACAAAAATCTATTCATAGAGTTAGATTAAATAGCGAATGGATAAATCTATTTTGATGACTTCTCAAAAGTACCAATGAGAGACAAATGTAACATTTTAGATCTGCCTCAAAGATGGAAGTCATCAATTTCTTTCAAAAGTTTATTATTTACCAGAAATAAAGAACAATATTCTTATTCTTGGACAACTATTTAAAAAATAATTATGATATTTATATGAAAGACAAATGAATCTTTGTTAGAAGTAGGACAAAATGCTTAAATGCTCAAGTGGAGATATCAAAGAATATATTATTTATCTTAACCACTATCATGATGTGACATAATATTTAAGGATTTGTGTGGACTCCTATGACACTTGAGGCTTGGACGCTTACTTTAGAGATATCAACATGCTATAAAAAAAAAGGGTAAAGGATCTTTCTTATATAAAATACCCAAGTCAAATATGTGAAGGGTGTGTTTTGCCTAAACACCCTAGATGTTTTTCACGTGAGTCAAATTTTAGAGCAAAGAAGCCACTGCAAATTATTTACGTTTGTGATCCTATTGCTCGAACATCTTTTTGGTATGTATTGTAAGATTATGTAATCTTTTATTAATTGAATAAGATATATTATAGATTATTTAGATTCTGATAAAAGATATTAGTCAATATTAAATAAAATTCATATTATATTGGAATATTTTAGGGGATGTTCTTGATGGAAAGAACTCTCCTACTAAATTATCCTAGACCCCCTGCTCTCACCTATAAATAGACAAGACTTATTATAAACCTAAAGCACGAAAAGGCACAGAACGATAATAGGGAATAGAGTTAGAGAGATTACGGTTATTCTCTCTCTCTCTAAAACCATCAATTACAGTGGTCCCATGAAAGGATAGGAAGAGAGAAGAAGGGGTCTAGATCCATTCTAGTTCTCCTTGCAGATCGATATTCGGTGTTATTCAGATCTGACAGGCAGTGCTCTTAAAGATCTAATTGGATCTCAATCAGATGGCATCTAAAGGTACGCATCATAAACAGATCTCGTATTATTTGATTTCAAATCCTGGCATAATAGTTTTTCCACATAATAGTTTACATAATTATAGTTTTTATGCTAACAATTAGTATCAGAGCCAGGTTTTGAGATCAAAAAATATTAGATCTTTATTTTTTATTTACGATGCGTTGATCTGATATATTATCGATCTATATTCCTATCTGTTAAATTCAATCGTTTGCTTGTGAACGATTCTTGATGGTTGTTGTGCATCATGGAAAAGATGCAACAATCTTGTCGCATTTTTTTGTTGAATCTGCCTACGGCAACACCGCACTTAGTAGCATGCGATGGTAGAGACGACGGCCACGTGTCGACGCCAATCGGTCATGCGTGGCGGCAGTGCATCAGCGGTGGCCGCACGCGTCCGCCACAAATGGTGAGCGCTATGGCAACCGGTGCGAAAAGGCCATGCAAGTGGCGGCCACGCCGCCATGCCGATGCCAATGGCCGCATCACTGATGACAGACCACCGGCGTAGCTAGTAGTTGCGCAAGCCATAACCACGCGCTAGCAGCTACACATGCTATAGCCGCATGCTGGCGGCCGTGCAGGCGACGGTGGCAAAAGGGAAGAATTAGGGTTTTTCTTAAAAAAAATTACAGTTTTACGATTGAATGAAAAAATACAGTTTTACCATTAAGTGAAAAATTACAATTTTGCAATTAGGCTTAAATTATAGTTTTGCCTTTCACTGAAATTATAGTTTTATCCTTCGGTTGAATAAGATTATTTATAGTTTTACCCATTTTATGTTTTATTAATCCTATAACATTTTTACCCTTTAAAAAAATTATGTAATTCTTTTATATTCTTTTAGTTATAATTATATCATTATAAAATTAAGAAATTATGGTTTATTTTCTCAATTATAAAATTGATCAATATTTAATCTAATAAAAGTTAATCATGATTATATTTTGATTATTCATTGATTATATTTTATTTTGATCAATTTATTTAATTGGACTTATAGGCTTCTCCAATTAAATAAAATTAATTAATTTAATTTAAAAAATTATAAATTATTATTTCTTTATAAGTTTTCTCATACGAATTATTAATTGTATGTGTTAAATCCAATTATTGGCTTTCGGATATTTATTCAATTATTCACATGCAAATGTTAGTATTTGTGAAATAATATTTATTTTTTCATGAATGCATGATTTATGTATTATCATGATTACAGTTATCATATGAGTTTTTTCCTATTGATTAAGTGTTCAATAATTATTATGATTATTATTCTATTATTAAACTATTTCAGCATAAATTAATTCAAATGAACTTGATGAATATTATTTATAATTCATCTCCTTAGGTTATACCTGATCGATAGCTACCAAAGTAGCTTGAGATGGTAGGCTTATAGGATATGAAATACAATTAGAGTCTTGTCATTCATATGATAATTTAATTTATATTTTATATTATTGTATTGGTCTTGTAGTCACGCCTAGATCAATGATTTATAAAATTACATTAAGGAACAAGTCATCAATATTAAGGAAATAATATTTAAAATTACATGCATAATTAGGAGATTTAGATAATCTCAAACGATAATCTATTTCAAATAATTATGTGATGGGGTAGGATGATACTGTTTTAGATATCTTTGCAGTTTAGAATTGTATACCCAAAGGTAGCAAAACTATTCCACAAGGATGGTATCAGTCCTCCATAAATGATCTTGAGTGAACACTAGATATGTCAATATTTTTACCCAAAGGTTAAATATTGATAATATTAATAGTTCATCATATTTTGATAAAACGTAAAGCATTACTGTTATTTTGTAATCTATAGTGGTAATCTCGTCCATACATTCTCATGCTTCTAGTGTCCCTGTACTCTCTAGATCAAATTATTCAGAATGGTTAGAGCATGTGCAATTTATATTAGGCGTATTAGATCTTGATTTGGTATTGCTTATTAAGAAACCTGCAGAATTAACTGATAAAAGTACTGGGGAACAAGTTAATGAAATGAAGGCTTGGGAAAAATCTGATAGGCTCAGTTTAATGTTCATAAGGATGATAATTGTAAATAATATAAAGACTTTATTATCGGTTGCATCTAGCGCACGTGAATATTTAAAGGTTATTGAAGACAGATTTAAATATGCTGATAAGTCATTGGCTGGCACATTAATGAAAGAATTAACTATAGCTCAGTATGATGGTACTCGAGGAGTTCAGGATCACATCATTAATATGGCTGACAAAGCTGTAAAACCTAAGGCATTGGGAATGAATGTTGATGAATCTTTCCTTGTGCAGTTCATTCTTAATTCTTTTTCTTCTCAGTTTGGCCCATTCAAGATTCACCACAACACAAATAAGGATAAGTGGGGCTTGAATGAGTTAACTAGTATGTGTGTTTAGGAAGAATTAAGATTAAGACAGGAAAGTTCATATAATGTACTGACTACTACTAAAGTAGTTAGTAACAAGAAAAGAAAATCGAAGCATCATCTATCGAAGAAATTTACCGGGTCTGGAAGTGTTAGACGGACTATTAAAAAGAAAGCTATTACAGTAAAGTGCTTCTTTTGTGGCAAGAAAGGACATGTAAAGAAGAACTACATTAAACGTAGAACTTGGTTCGAAAAGAAAGGTATAAACTCAACCTTTGTATGTTTTGAATCAAACATTGCAGAAGTTCCTTCTAATACATGGTGGATTGATTTTGGCGCTTCAACTCATGTTACTAATAATATGCAGGGATTCCTTTCAATCTGGAAACTAAAAGAATATGAAAGATTCATAATTATGGGAAATCATCTCAAAGCAAAAGTGGTATCAGCAGGGACTTATCGCTTATGCCTAGAGACGGATCATCTGATGGATCTGAAAGACACATGTTTTATTCCTACAATTTCTAAAAATTTAATTTCTTTGTCTAGAATTGATGAGTTAGGATATTGTGTTTCTTTTGGTAATGGTAAACTCAGCATATTTTATAATTCAATAAAAGTTGATTCTGGAATTTTGTATGATGGTTTATACAAAATTAATTTGAATCTTGAGTTTGCAAATACATTATTGACCCTGTAATCAAGTATTGGAATGAAACACAATTCCAATAATGAAAGATTTTCTATATTATGACATAGACGTTTGGGACATATCTCTAAGGAAATAATTGAAAGATTAATAAAGAATAATATTTTAAAAAATTTAGACTTCACTGAGTTTAATGTTTGCATAGATTGTATTAAAGGAAAGCAAACTAAGCATACAAAGAAAAATACCATAAAAAGTAAAGAACTTCTTGAAATTATTCATACTGATATCTGCGGACCACTCCATATTTCTTGTTTTACTGGAGAAAGGTATTTCATCATATTTATAGATGATCTGTCCAAATATAACTATGTTTATCTAATACATGAAAAGTCTAAGGCCGTTGATATTCTTGAAGTGTACATAAATGAGGTCAAGAGACAATTAGAGATGTGATGAATCCGGTCAGAATATTGGTCCTTTTGCTAGATTCCTAGAACAGCGGGGTATTTATGCTCAGTATGCATTACCAGGTGTGCCACAACAGAACGTAATTGTTGAAAGGTGAAATCGTACTCTTATGGATATTGTTAGGAGCATGATGAGTTATTCCTTTGTGCCTGAGTTAATGTGGGGTGATGCTCTTAGGACAGCTATATATATCGTGAACAGGGTTCCTAGTAAGTCAGTTTCATCAACTCCATTTAAGTTATGGACTGGTAGAAAACCCAGTTTGAGACATTTACATATTTGAGGGTGTCCTACAGAGATAAGAGTATTCAATACATATGAAAAGAAATTGGATCCAAGAATAATTTCTGGATAGTTTATTGGTTATCCAGAAAGATCCAAGGGATATAGATTTTATTACCCTAATCATAATATAAGGATAGTAGAATCTGGTAATGTAAAATTTTTAGAAAATGACAAAATCAGTGGGAGTCAAAAGTCTCGAAGGATTAATTTTAATATTGAGGAGATTCAGGTTTCTTCTCCTATATTATCCCCTATTCGAGAAATTATTATTCTTCAAATCAATGAGATTGATGAGGGTGAAAAATAAAATAATATTGATGAATTCTCATAAGATGATGTCGTCGTTGATAATCTTGTAGAACAATCACAATTGACAGATTTGAGAAGATCTCAAAGAAAAAGGAAATATGCTATTTCTGATGATTATATTGTATATCAGCAAGAATCAGATTTTGATATAGGAATGAAAAGAGACCCCTTATCATTTTCATAAGTCATAAAAAGTAATGATTTTGAAAAATGGTATAATGCAATAAAAGATGAGTTAAAATCAATAGACCAGAATGGTGTTTGGGAACTCGTTGAATTGCCCAATAATTATAAAAGAATCGGTTCTAAATGGATCCTTAAGACTAAACGTGACTCGGTGAGCAATATTGAACAATATAAAGTCAGACTTGTAGCCAAAGGTTTTTCTTAGAAAGAAGGTATTGACTACCATGAGACCTTTTCTCTAGTTTCTTGAAAGGACTCATTAAGGATCATCATGGCATTAGTAGCTCATTATAATCTTGAGTTACGTTAGATGGATATGAAAATAGCATTTCTAAATAGGAATCTAGATGAGAAAATCTATATGGAATAACCTGAAGGATTCATAGAAAAGGGAAAGGAAAGTTGGGTTTGCAAACTTAAGAAATCAATTTATGACCTTAAACAAGCTTCTAGACAATGGTATATAAAGTTTCATGATACCATTACTTCCTTCGGATTTAAGGAAAATATTATTGATCAGTATATATATCTGAAGGTTAGTGGGAGTAAGTTTATTATATTGGTCTTATATGTGGATGATATATTGCTTGCTAGTAGTGATCTTAGTTTGTTGCATGAAACCAAGATATTTCGCAACAAGAACTTTAAGATGGTTGATATGAATGAGGCATCATATGTTATTGGCATTGAGATATTCAGGGACAGATCTCAAGGTTTGTTAGGACTGTCTCAGAAAAGTTATATTAATCGTATCTTGGAAATATTTAATATGCAGTTTTATAAAGCTAATGATACACCTATTACTAGAGGTGAAAAATTCAACCAAAACCAGTGCCCGAAAAATGACTTAGAAAGGGATCAAATGAAAAATATTCCTTATAGGTGCGTAATTAGAAGTCTATTATATGCTCAAACCTGTACAAGGCCAAATATCAGTTTTGTAGTGGCAATGCTGGGTAGATACCAGAGTAACCCAGGAATGGAATATTGGAAAGCTGTAAAGAAAGTAATGAGATATCTGCAAAGGACAAAAGATTATATGCTTATATATAGGAAATCAAATCAGCTTAAAGTAATGAGATATTCAGATGCTAATTTTGCAAATTACCTCGATAGTAGAAAATCCACTTCAGGATTTGTGTTCATGCTGGCTGGTGGGGCAATTTCTTAGAAAAGTGTAAAACAATCACTTATTGCATCATCTACGATAGAAGCTAAATTTGTGACATGCTTTGAGGTCATAAATCAAGCTTTATGGCTACGAAATTTTATCTCAAGACTTGGTGTGGTCGACTCAATTGTCAAGCCGCTAAAGATATTTTGTGATAATACTGCAGCAGTTTTCTTCTCTAAGAATGGCAAGTACTCTAGTGGTTCTAAGCACATTGAGATAAAGTACTTGGTGG
Source organism: Ensete glaucum (assembly GCA_021527575.1). Taxonomy (NCBI): domain Eukaryota; kingdom Viridiplantae; phylum Streptophyta; class Magnoliopsida; order Zingiberales; family Musaceae; genus Ensete; species Ensete glaucum. The sequence goes on from CM038551.1 coordinate 45,768,649, forward strand.
TTAGAGAAATAGTCTAGAAATAACAAGTGTTAATTGAAAATTTAAGCACCACTATGATGATTGCTGATCCATTTACTAAAGCTTTGCAATGTAAAATATTTAAAGAACATGTTCTTAGAATGGAGCTTGTGAGTAAGCCATAAAGGATATGGTGATACATGTTTAAGTGGATGCTATTATTGATATTTATTTTGCATAATTAAAGTTATTTATTTCTGTTATCCTGTTTATGTTTATGATTATGCATATTATGGTTGATTGCAAGAAATAAGATTGTCTTGATAAGACAAATTGCAAGGGTCATTATAGACTATATAAGGAAAGACTAACAGTGTTGTAGTACATAGAAGGAAGTGTGACATTGATGACATACAACCGTTATGACTCACATTGATAGTTGGACTGAATATAGTATTATTGTGCTTATTAGACTTATTGGCTTATTTTTTAAAATCATGGCCATGTATAAAATGCTTTTCAAAAATTTTAAGAATCCAATTATATAAAATTATTTTCAAATAAATTTTGTTTTATTTATTTTGATTTTGGATATCTTTTATACCTTATCAATTAATCGGCCAAGTGGAAGAATGTAAGATTATGTGGCCCTTTATTAATTGAATAAGATTTATTATGGATATTTGGATTCTGATAAAAGATATTAACTAATATTAAATAAAGCTCATATTATATTGGGATATTTTAGGAGATACCCTTGGTGGAAGGAACTCTCATAATAACTTACCCTAGACCCTCTACTCTCGCCTATAAATAGACAAGACCTATTATAAACCTAAAGCACGAAAAGGCACAGAACGATAATAGGAAATAGAGTTAGAGAGATTACGGTTATTCTCTCGATCTCCCCAATACCATCAATTACAGTGGTCCTGTGAAAGGATAGGAAGAGAGAAGGGGTCTAGATTTATTCTAGTTCTCTTTGCAGATCAATATTCGACGTTATTCAGATCTGACAAGCGGTGCTCTTAAAGATCTAATTGGATCTCAATTAGATGACATTTAAAGGTACGCATCGTAAACAGATCTCATATTATTTGATTTCAAATCCTGACACAATATTTTTTTACATAATAATTTACATAATTATAGTTTTTATGCCAACATACATTAATATATTATAATTTTTATTAATGATTATACAAGAAAAAATTGGGTTTATTTCTTGAAAGAAAAAGGAAAAGTTTATAGTCTGTTCAAGAAGTTTAAAACTTCTATGGAGTATGAAAGTGGCATTTAGATTAAAACTATCCACTCCAAGGAGGTGGCGAATTCACCTCAAAAGCATTCGAAGATTTTTGTGATTAGCATAACATTCAATATCAGCTCACAACACCATATCTTCACAACAAAATAGTGTCGTAAAGGAACAAGATAATTCTTAATATGATAAGAAGCATGATCAACAACAAAAAATGTCAAATGAATTTTGGCCAAAGCGAATGTTTGTCCAAATCAGTGCCCTACATCGAGCCTAAAGAACAAAACTCCACAAGAGGTATGGATCTGGAAGAAAATCAAGCATGTCATATTTCAAAGTATTTGCATTCTGATACACAAAGAATAAAGGACAAGAGGGCATAAGAATTCAAAGCAATAATATAAGGCTAAATTGAAGAAAGAGCTTTAATTGGATCATAAACAGAATATAATCCGATAATATATCAAAGATATAGATGGTGAAGTGGGATTATAAACATAATGTAGTCCATCTGACCACCAAACATAATAGAGCATCACAGACTCTAAGCATAACATACCCTTTACCATTTCTGGCAAAGGTCCATAATATCCCACAAACACCAGAGTACAAAAGGACATGTGTAATAAAATGGGCATATATCGGAAGCACATGCGGAATAATAAAAATACATGTGCCAATATGAAATAATAAGATGTAAATATAAACTTTCACATAGAGCATTCGGATAGGCAAGGAATAAAAGTTAAGAGTTCAAAGCTCAATTTAAAAAGAATTCTTTTCCAAAAGATAAACAAGAATAGGCAAAGATCAATGAACATATGATTTCCAATAGAATTTAAGAGGCATATAGTATGAAATATCTAGACAATCAATTAGGTTCCAAATTAATCAAGATAGGTATGCACAGAAGGGTATGTGAGCCTAGTTTCTCATGAAATATATTTTACATAAATCATAGTTTTCAACATGAAGTTATAAGTAATTCAGCGAACAAAAGTCAGAGTCTCAAAACCAAACTCAAATATTTACATCCAAGTAAGAAAGATAGCAATTGCAAGGTTGTAACAATTAATTGAATCATATCAAGATGAATACAAAGATTGAGATGCCAATACAAAAGGATTGAGAACTTGTAAGGTTATAACAATTCAATTAATCATATCAAGATACAAGCAAAGATTGGAAGATAATAAGAAAAAATCAGAACACTTACAATATTATAAATGTACAATTTATTATAACAAGATGAAAACAAAGATTAAGCTGACAATAAAAAGGTTTGGAAACTTGCCTTTCAATAATTTTGATCTGAAGTCCTTAAGCTCAAATTCTTCTCTTTCTTTTGTTTCTTTACTTTCTTTCATTCTATTCTCTCTGTTTTATTATCTTCTTTTTCCTTCACAATGATACCTTGTGTAGAATGTATGAGGGACACAATCATCTACTAAACCCCTTGTCTGTATCTGCTTTTATTTCTCCTACTACTAATATGGCAACTATCTTTATCTTCTTTCCTCCCTTCCTTTTCTTTTTCTTCTTCTTTCTTCTTATTTTCCACTTCTTATTTCCTAGCCGCAGCTGCCACAGCTGTAACCCCTTCTTCCTTTTCTTTTCTTCTCCTTTACTGTTCTCCTTTCCCCCTTTTCTCTTCTTTCTCCTCCTCTTCTTCCCTTCTCTTTCCCATCGCACAACACCTCTTCTATTTCCCCGTGTAGGGAAGTGCTGCCCCCTTTCTTCCTTCTTTCTTTCCTTTCTCTTCCTCTTCCTTCCATTTCTTCTTTCCCTCTTCTTCTTTCCCTACCACAGCTACCACAGCTGCAGCCACAATCATAGTCACCACTTTCTTTTCTTTCCCCCTTTCTTTTCTTTCTCTTATTCTTCTCTTATTTCCTTCTCTTCCCCAACTTACTGCACCTCCTCTGTTTACTCTGCAGAAAACAGAGATGCAGCAACACTAGCTGCATCCTCTTCTTCTTCTTCCCTCTATTTTCCTTCTCTTTTTTTTTCTTCTTCTCTTCTAGCTGCCACCCCTTCTTCCTCCCCTATTCTTCTCCCATCTTTTTCTCACAGCCACAGCCTTAGCAGTAGCCCTGTCTCTTCTTCTTCTCTTCCTCCTCTTCTTCTTTCCCTGTCGTAGCTACCACCGCTGCAGCCCCTTCTTCCTCTCCTTTTTCTCTTCTTCTCCTCTATTTCCCTTCTTCTTCTTCTTCTTGCCCAACCGCAGCTACCACCGCTGCAGCCCCTTCTCTTCTTCCTTTCCTCCTCTTCTTCTCCTCTTCTTCTTCTTCTTTCCCTATCGTAGCCTCTTCTTCTTTTTCCCTCTTTGATTCTTTATTTTCTTCCTCTCCTTCTCTTCTCTTCCAGCCGTAGCTGCCTCAGCCACAGGCCCTTCTTCCCTTTCTCTTCTTCTCTTACCCTCTTTTCCCTTTTATTTTGTTTTTTTCCTTCACTTCTTCCGCTCTCCTTTCCTTCTTTAACTTCCCAAAACACAGCCACCTCTCGTGTATTAAGCAGAGAAGGTGGTAGAAGATGTGATTTTTCTCTTCTTTTTTTTTACAGTTTAATCCCTTAAATAATTATATTTGTGATTAAATTCTCAGAATTTATAAATAGGTCTTTAAATCTTATAAACAATTAGATCCTCAAATTCTACAAATAGATTTTTATATTTATAGTTAAATTATTATTAAGGATCTCAAAATAGGTTCTTCTATAATTTTCAAGAATAAGAAGTATTATAAATATTTTCACAAAGTCATTAAATGAAGAACAGTTTAATTTTATTAGAAGACAATTAGGAATACGAATCTTTCAAATGCATAATTTGTCATATTTTTTCAATTTTTTTAATTTTTACAAAATGAGCTCTCTTTTAAAATGATTTCACATTATTCTTTAAATTTATAAAAAAAATATGTTTTATGAATTTTTGTGATACTCGATTTGTGATTCATGAGTTCTCTTTCAAATCATCCTTTGTAAAATATTTTGATTCTTAGACTCATGAATTTTAGATGCAATACTTCCAAATGTGCGCCCTGCCCTACCCACCCTCCCTCTCCTCTTTTCTTCTTCTTCTATTTTATTTACAAAGAAGGAGAAAGAAATTTAATGTGATATTTGTGATTAACAAAATCCTCTCTTTATTCTTCTTCTTATTTTATAAAGGGAGAGAAATTTTTTTATAAAGGGAGAGAAATAGACTAAATTTCTCTCTTTATACGTTTAATATTATTATACTATTGGGAAACCTCAATAGGAGCATCACATGCATAGCGAAAGATCAAAACAAAATCGATTTCTCATGTAGATCAAAATCATCGTGCAAAGATTGGTGCGTAAGAAAACCACAAAAATGAAAAATAGTATTATGTAAGAGATTATTTACATAGAAAAATTGTATATTCCTATTTTTTCATATCTAGATGGAGATGATGAAGGAGGTCAAGTATCCTCCTCTCTAGCGGTATCCACATGATGGATTACTATAGCGATACTCCTTCAATCATAGCCCCTAGTCTCACAACCCTTGCATAGAGGGAGGGAGGAGAATAGGAGGGAGTGGCCAAAGGTACTACAGTATATCATCTATGTAACTCCCCTCCTATTTATAGAGAGCCACCCGTATAACCCTAATGCATCCTGCCTTAGTAGGTATTGAATCTTCATTTAATTACATACTGACCTTGGATTATTAGATCTATATCCAATAATCTCCTTTGACCTCTAATTGGCCTTTATGTAAGGAGCCCATCAATGTAAGGTCTCATCTAATGAGAATAGGGGCTAATTGGATAAATCATATCTAATCCTCTATTCATTGAAACATCCACCATATTTGTGTGACACTCTAGGCCCAATATCGAGTTGGACGTGACTCCTACCTATCAGAACTTATTTTGACTCGATGAATTATTATCTCATAATAATTCACTTGACTCATCGACTATGGACGTATTAAGCCATTATGTCATAGTCCATAAATGATATAGGAGATTTTATCTATTGGACATGTCTATCCTCAGTTAACATATATCTATAATCCATCATCCATCTAATATCCTAAAGACCGTATACCGGGCATAGTACTGTTAGGCTATATACAGAATCTATCTAAGTCCCGCTCTAATCGAATTCTCCTAGCGAACTCCTCTCTAAATCTGACCAACCTGATCATGGATTTACTTAAGCGAGAGTATATGAGATATTCCTCTCATGATACCGAGAGTGGATAATCCTCTATTGGCACTCAGTAGCCTTTATAAGGTTGGCTATCAATCCCAATAACCAGTTGAACCAGATTTGAAACTTTTCAAACTTGTAAGTCCAGCATCAAAGAAAGGAGTACTCAAACAATGTATCTTTGATATCTCAAGTCTAAGGACCAGATACACAACTGGGCCTATAGAATTATTGTTTGATGTCAGGTATCATTAACCTTATAATATTCTATAAACAGATCAATCAATCAACTCATTCTCTAATGAGCACATGTATTGTATCCTTAGTGTCTCTACACTAGTGGCTATGAGACTAGTCACCTCTATTATATGGATAGATACACATCACACCGGCTTATCCGATTGTCTCAATGTACCTCTCGAGTAATATATGATCGAAGATATTTAGGATATATGTTTAAAGGCGAATTGGTCTCATTATCATGATCTCATCATAATTCGATTCTCATTGCATAGAACCACTGACATCATAATATATATATTCAACCGATAATATAATGTGAGAGTATACTAATAAATAATAATACAAAAAGATTATGCATCATGTCACGCATGTCATCACTCATGTGATTAGCTTGCAGGGCACTTGTAACCAATAGATACATGTTTAAAAATATTTAAATATGAGTTAAACATTTCTCTTTTTTGTTGATAACAAAGGGGGAGAAATAACATGATTGATGACATAAGCCAAATGTTTGAAATAATGTTTATCATGTGAAATATATTTTTGGTTGAAATTCTTACCATGCGATAGCAAGAAGATAAATGTTGTTTTAAAAATTGTATAAGTATGGTATCATGGTAATGAATAGTTAAATGGTTAAAATTTCAATGATTAGTCAAAATGGTCAAAATGCTATACTTAAATTCAAAGGTGATTTCATTTAACTTTAAGTTTGCTATATTTCTCTCACAGCATATAGATAGTGGGAGTTAAGGTTAACTCTATCATTAATTAGTTGTCATTATCAAAAAGTGAGAGATTATTGAATCTTGGATTTTGATGATGAAATCAATTGATAGATTTATAATCTAATATGTGTGTTAAAGATAAGTCATGTAAGATTAACTACGACAATGAAAAGGCAATACAATTTGATGTTGGGCCAGAGTCAAGATTGAGCATCGGGCCAAAGTTTGAACGATGTAGTGGGAGCTCATAGGGAGTACGCAGGAGTTTGCCAGAAGATGATCGAGAGCTCATCGGGAGTTTGCTAGAGGAATGTCAAAAAATTTATCGAGAGTTTAAAAGATCGATTGAGATACTAGACAACAAGAATGATTATAATTATTATCATAGTGTGTCATAGTTAGCATCATGCTTTGAGTCCTAATTTGAGTTAAGGTTGGTGAAATCCAACTAACTCAATTGGAGGCTAACGGTACACCTTGGGTTAGATTTGAGCTCATGATAGAGCTCATTTTATTGAACTAGAAAGGGGTTAATATAAGGTACAATTTGGGTATAAAATAGTATAGGAAAGTACTATTCCTGGACTACGTGGTGGTAGCACTATCGGTGGGCGACAGTGGTACCATTGCCACCCAAGGTTTTGGGCACTTTCGGTGATGGTACCACCCGTACCCGGGTTTTCTAGCAAGGGTTAAATTTTGGCTCCAAATTTTGAAGCCAAATTGGGATCTATAAATACCCCAAGTATTCTTGTATGGGAAGTAAGAAAGTGCAAGAAAAGTGATTGAAATCTTGGATAAAATCTAAAAAAATTGAGAGCTTCCCTTATGTGATCAAGTGTAAAGTGAGTTTAAGGGAAGAGTGAAAGATTGTAAAAGTTCCTCTCCCGCAAAAAAGAGAGAAGTGTAAAGGGGTGTTTTATCTTTGCCAATGAAAGAAGATTATTAGTGGACACTAATGAGCATCGACGAAAGAGGACTCGAGAAGTGGATGTAGCTCAAGTTTTGATCAAACCACTATAAATTCTATGAGTACTTTTCTTTTGTCTCTCTTTAAGTTTAGTTGCTATTATCAAATTCTAAGAAAAGCACAAACATCTCCTTTCAGCTTTGTTTTAAATCACTCTCTAATTTTCTCTTAACAAAATTCAACAAAATCGCTTCCAATTTTGGTTTTACTTCTAGCTATATTTTTCAAACCAAGTTTTTTTAGCTCTTTGTTAGGACTCTAGCTAGGGGAGTCCTAATAGTTTTATTAAAGAGGGCAATCATATAAAATCTAAGGGCATCATGTAAATCCTATCTAGCCAACCCCTATTAAGAAAAGTAAGGAGGTCGGCTAGGTTAGGATTAGTTGAGGAAGATATTTAAGGAAAGATATGATGCATGTTACCTTAATTAATCATCTATTATTCTAATTAAAGAGGGGTTGGTCAAGGAGGGGATTAAGTTAGAGCGGAAATAGGAAACAATAAGCAACCGGCCACTCCTAGATGGGCCGGTTGGAAGTTAGACTTAGAAATGCATTAGGAGTTGTCTTAGAAGTTGATTAAAAGTAGGAGTCTTGAAGTAGGAGTCCTCTTAAGAATTAGGGTTAGAAGGCCTATAAATATTCTTGTAATCTTTCACTTTTTATCATCAATAGAAGAATATTTTCCTCAGCCTTTGAGTAGCACTTTGGAGGAGGACACCCCTATAGTGTTCCAAGGAGGTCGATCCCCTATAGTGATCACCCCCAAGCTTAGAATCTACTAGGGTTCTAACTCTTGGTATTAGAGCAGCGTTCTTGATATCTCACTGTCCTTCCACAATCATCCATCAGCCCCCCATAGCCGTCCAAAGCAATTCTCACAATTACTTGAAAATCATCACCAAATTATGCCGTCATCTCCACTACCGCAAATCATCCCTTGATCTCCCCATGAATTGCAATATGTTCTAGTTTCCTACCTTACTGCTACTACAATTTAGTTATCCCTATTCAAAAAATATAAAAAATTTTCATTCATATTTGCTGCATAAACTTTTTGTCATAAAGTTTCCATCTTTATAATGAAAGTTACGCCGCAGAATTCCAGCTGCACACCCCTCACTGTTTGATTTGCTGCTATATTTTTACTAATCAAATTTCTATGAAATTTCTACCACATCTTTATAACTTCTTATCCTCAGATCTTCTTTTAGTTTTGTCAAAAAATCATTAAGACAACCTACTCATCTTTTACGTCCAAGCTGCTGAAGTTTAGATGTAAAAAATCTGTTGCCATACGTCTTCGTGATCTTTGATTTTATTGAACCTATTGCTGTTATTTCTTTCCACAAAATTTTTGTTGGCATTATCTCTTCCATACCAGTAAATCTCCCTTGAGTTTCATTTGAATTTTTATTGGAAATTTCTAGAAAAAATTACGTATTCACTATTGGAATTTTTTCAATAAAAAATATGCTATTGCATCTTTGTCTTTCTTCTTCTTCTTAACCCACCGGAACCCAACCATCTTGCTACCACCACCCAAAACATCTTTAGACGTCCCTCTAGCCTTAAGATGCAGCTATCATAACTTGTTTTCATAACCCTAACACCCCCAAAAACTACAACCCAAAATAGAAAACCATTATAGCCGAACCCTTCTATCACCAACCGATTGTTCGAATCTTCCATTATTCATGCTATTGACCCATCAATAGAAAAAATACAAGGATATATCTGATCTGTAGGCATATGCCATGGCTTCTCAAGATCCAACTGATGCCAAGTTTGAAGCATTGGAATCTCGGCTTGAATCGTGGCTCGAATCACACTTGGAGGACAAACTGCGCGCTTTGTTCACAGAGTTCAAAATTGGACAACCACTGAGTCCAACCAAATCTCAAGGGGAAGAGAGTTTAGAGAGACCTCTAGAGAAGGAGGGATAGCCCTCAAACATGCTTCAGCCATGCATGAGGGTGGACTTCCCACGATGGGAAGAAGCAGACCCAGTGGGGTGGATTTTGTGCACCAAACGTTACTTCCGCTACTACCAAACGTCGAATGATACTATGATGGAAATCACTATCATCCATTTTGAAAAAGGTGATGCAATCCAATGGTACAATTGGCTAGAATATAATCATGGAGTCCAATGTGGAATCAATTTAAAAACGCACTACTGAACTGCTTCGAACCTATGGAGTACGAAAATATCGATGACCAACTCACAAAAATTTGGCAAACCTCTACAATTCAAGAGTACCAAACTAGGTTTAAGAAGCTATCCTATCTTGCTCATGATTGGATTGATCGACAATTGCTAGGTACCTTCATCGAGGGACTCAAGTCGGAGATAAAAAGGGAGGTTAAGCGCAACAGCCTTGTACCATAGTTGCTGCAATTTCCTTCACCCAAATACAAGAAGAGCAGCTCAACCAAGATGCCCGAAGGATAAGAACCACTCTTAGGCCCATGACATACAAGCCTCCTTCTATTCCCAGTCGCCCTTCACCCAAAAAAATTGACAAGAGAAGAACTACATGACCAATCAGCAAAGGGGCTTTGTTGGCATTGAGACGAACCGTGAAGTCACAATCATCGCTGCAAAAAGGGCCACCTCCTATTAATTGAACCTCTTGAAGATGTGGAGGAGGTCCAAGAGCATGAAGAAGAGGTCACGGAGGAAGAAGAGTAGCCAGTTGATATTACAATGCATGCTCTTACCGGCTTCGCGATCCTGTAAACGATAAAAGTGAGAGGATTTCTGAAGCAACAACCGATTACCATTCTCATTGACATCGGAAGCACTAATAGTTTTTATGAATAACAAGGTTGTTATCTGGATGGTCTTACCTATTGAAGATTGCAACAAGTTTGATGTTAAAATTGTCGATGGATAACTTCTGAAGTGTGATCACCGATGCCCGCAGGTGAAGCTTTTATTGCAGGATCAATAAATAATTACAGATTTTTTCCTCCTCCCTCTTGATGATCATGAAGCCGTGCTTAGCATCGAATGGTTGATGACATTAGGTTATGTTTCATGAATTTTTTTTTAATTAATCATGAAGTTTTACAGCCAGGGAAAATAGGTGGTACTGCATGGCAAACGGGGGAGCAACATATCAACGATTTGCATATGACGAATGGAGATTTCTCTTACACAAAACATATAGCAGCTTCTTAGTAACTTTAGCAACAATCCAAGGGGGAGGCAACTGAAGTGGAAGACCCAAATCTATTTCCCTTGCTTGCTAAATTTTCAGATATATTTGATGAACTGTAGCTATCTCCTAGCCGCCAGCATGATCATCGGACACCAATTCTTCCGGTTAGACCTCCAACAAACACTTAACCATATTAGTATCATTATCTATAGAAGGATGAAATAGAAAGGATTGTGAAGGAGATGCTCAAAATAGGAGTCATTCGACCAAGTTACAGCCCCTACTCTTCATCGGTACTCCTTATACGAAAGAAGGATGGAACATGGTGAATGTGCATCGACTACAGAGCTCTTAACAGTATAACTGTCAAGGACAAGTACCCTATTCTAGTAGTAGATGAATTGCTTGATGAATTAAAGGGAGCACAAATCTTCATAAATCTAGACCTTCGATCTGGATATCATCAAATACGAGTATGCTAAGAAGACATATCGAAAATAACTTTTCAGATGCATAATGACCACTATGAATTTCTAGTAATGCCCTTCGGTCTCACCAATGCTCCCTCCGCCTTCTAGAGCCTTATGAGTGATATCTTCTAGAATTATTTTTATAAGTTTATGTTAGTTTTCTTCGATGACATCCTTATCTACAGCACTTCTACTGAAAGTCATTTTGAGCACTTATGACTTGTTTTAACGATTCTTCGAGAGCATGCCCTTTTTGTCAAAAAATCAAAGTATAGTTTTCTTCAAAAGAAGGTGGAGTATCTTAGGCATATCATATCCGAGGAAGGAGTGGCGATGAACCCTTCCAAAATTAAAGCAATGCAGAACTGGGCGACCCTAAGGAATGTAAAATCGTTGTACCACTTTCTCAGCTTAACAGGCTACTATCGCAAGTTTGTGAAAGACTATGGGAAGATTAGTGCACCTTCACTTTCTTATTAAAAAGAGATACTTTCCAATGGTTAAATAGAGCCTCCACTGCCTTCGATGAGCTCAAAACCACAATGACAACAACGCTCATGCTAGCATTACCCGACTTCGTCAAGACTTTTGTTATTGAAACCGATGTCTCCAAAGTAGGAATAGGTGCTGTGTTAATGCAAGATGGCCGCCCCCTAATATATACAATTAAGGATTTATCTCCTTCCCACCTCAAGATGACTATTTATGATAAGGAGATGCTCGCGATTGTGCACACGGTGGCTAAGCGGAGACCATACTTAATCGGGCAACACTTCCAAATCAAGACCGACCATAAGAGCTTGAAATATTTCTTGGAGTAGAAGATATCTTCCCAAAAGCAGCAAAAATAAGTAACAAAGCTTCTTGGATATGATTATGAAATAATTTATAAAAAGGGGAAAGAGAATGTTGTTGCAGATACACTTTTACGACTACTCGAGCAAGCTGAATTTTCGGCTGTTTCACTTCCGACCAGCAACTTCCTTGAGGACATTAGGAAAGAATGATAAGATGATCCAGGAACCAATAAGATCATAAAGAAATTGGAAGAAGAACCTAGTTTTGTTGCTTATTACAGTTGGGACTCAAAAGACCTACGCTATAAGGGACACATTATGCTTGTGCCAAATTCTAGTTACATAAAGACCATCCTTCAAGAGATGCATTCCACACTCGCAGCTAGGCATTTTAGGCTCCTTAGAACCTGTAAGAGAATTAAGAAGAATTTTTATTGGGAAGGGATGAAAAATATTATTGCCAAATTTGTAGCAAAATGTGATGTGTGCCAATGACATAAAGGCGAAACAGTGGCAAGCCCTGGAAAGCTACAACCTCTATCCATCCGGGACTTAATATGGACCAATATTTCAATGGACCTCATCGAAGGGCTACCCTCATCACAAGGAAAAGGTACGATTCTTGTTGTTGTTGATCGCCTTACAAAGTATGCTTACTTCTGTGTAGTTCGCAATCCCTACACTGCTTCCAGCATTGCCCGAATCTTTATAAAAAATATTATAAAATTACATGGGATAAGATCTATTGTAAGTGATTATGATAAGGTCTTCATAAGCAAATTCTAGACAGAATTATTCCAAATGTAAGGAACTAAATTGAAGATGAGTACAACATATCAACCACAAATTGATGACCAGACTGAAGTGGTGAACAGGTGTTTAGAGACATACCTCAGATGCTTCACTAGTGACCGGCCAAAAGAGTGGACAAAGTGGCTCCCTTGGGCCGAGTAGTGGTATAATACAACTTATCATTCATCCACAAAAATTACACCCTATGAGGCTATGTATGGCCGACCTCCTCTTGTAATCCCAAAATATGTATGGGGTACCTCTAAAGTAGAACAAATAGACAGGGAATTATAGGACAGAGACAAACTATTAAAGCTATTAAAAGATAATCTCACTATAGTTCAAGCAAGGATGAAACAATAATATGATCAACACAAAGGCGAAAAAGAATTTTTCGTGGGAGATTGGGTATTTATATGGCTTCAACCATACAAGTAAATATCGATCCAAGCCAAAGCATCCATGAAGCTTTCACCTCGGTTCTATGGACCCTACCAAATTGTAGAGCACATCGGGGTAGTAGCATGCGGATTGGACTTACTCGCCAACTCCCGAATCCATCCAGTCTTCTATATGTCATGCTTGAAGCTCAAATTAAGACAAAATGAGGCAGTTAAAAGATATCTACCTATTATGATTGTCCAAGGAGAGCTCCAGACTCAGTCGAGTGCCATTATTGACCATAGGATCATGACACGACGATGACGATCTACTACTGAAGTGCTGATATAGTGGGCGAACCTTCCAGAAGAAGAAGCCACTTGCGAAAACTATGACAATTTAAAAATCAAATTTCTAGAATTTATGAAGCATCAACCTTAAGGACAAGACTGAATTAAAGAGGGCAGGTCTATTAGGACTCTGACTAGGGGAGTCCTAATTTAGTTTCATTAAAGACGATAATTATGTAAAATCTAAGGGCATTCATGTAAATCCTATCTAGCTAACCCCTATTAAGGAAAGTAAATAGGCTAGCTAGGTTAGAATTAGTTGAGGAAGATATTTAAGAAAAGATAGGATGTATGTTACGCTAATTAACCACCCCTTATCCTAGTCAAAGAGGGGTTGGTTGAGAAGGGGATTAAGTTAGAGTAGAAATATGAAACAATAAGCAATTGGCCACCCCTAGATGGGCCAGTTGGAAGTTAGACTTAGAGATGCATTAGAAATTGATTAAAAGTAGGAGCTTAAAGTAGGAGTCCTCATAGGAATTAGGGTTAGAAGGCCTATTAATAGCCTTATAGTCCTCCACTTTTTATCATCAATAGAAGAGTATTTTCTGTAGCCTTTAAGTAGCAATTTGGAGGAGGGAACCCTGTATAGACTTCTAAGGAGGTTGATCCCATATAGTGATCACCCCCAAGCTTAGAATCCTCTAGAGTTTTAACACTCTTACACTAATTCCCAGTGCCCCCCGCCTCCCCCCCTTTAGTGCCAACTTGATCCTAACAAATATTTGATTATTTATATACCTACTAGATATGTATATATATTTACATACGATATAGATATATATAAATATGTATGTGTGTCATATGTTATATTAAGAGATCGAATCAAAATCTCCTGCTACGATAATATTAAGTCGGTAAGCATGAGGCAAATAGATTGACCCATATAGCCTTCCATTGTTATAAGGAGAAATCGAATCCCGAGGTAAATTGAGTTGGTCGAGTCCCTCGAGGCTCACTTGTCTCGTGATTCGAGATCTTGCTTATGACATAGAGATGTTACTGATGATCTAAGGACATAATATGCTTGGTCAACTCTCTCGATGACATATCATCAAATCAGACTCATTTTGTAACAATGGTGATGACTTAACCAAACATCATGGTTGATCGAGTCCCTTGAGGTCATGATGGTTCAAAGGTCAAATAGGACGGGAATCACAAGAAATTATAATTGGCAAGAGTTGCCTACCTTTTTGGGCTTAGTGTGATTGGTCGAGTCCCTCGAGATTACACTAAGACGTTAATTGGATCCTGATCCCCATAGAAGTCTGTCAGAGACTTTCGTTTCACATGTTGAGGGTGTCATGTGACTTACTAGAAAAATAATGAGAGTAGATTAAGATAGAAGTCCATGTCTAAATTTTACCTTTTGTAAAATCTGTATATTATTTATTTATGCTACATCTCTTATTCGTCAAAAACATGTTGCTTGCAAACCCCTTACATGACATGCTTGATGCCAATTGCCTTACTAGTCCAAATTATATAGATTGGCTCCACAACTTGAGAATTGTTCTCATAGTAGAGAAAATCACATATATCATTAACACGATTATGCCCATGCTAAAGGAAGGGGTATGCGAGGATGAGATCACTTGCTACGTGAAGTACATAGACGATTCCACCTTGGCTAAGTATTGTATGTTGGCTTTTATGTCCTATTCATATGATAATACATGGGCATTAGATATCGATAGTGTTTATCACATTTGCAATTCACTGTAGGTTATGGCAAGGCCTAAGAGATTGGTGAGAGGTGAGATAGACCTCAATGGGCAATGGAGCAAGTGTTGCTGAAGTTGTTATTGGCAAGGTCACCCTACATTTACTTGGTGGAGCTACTATTGTATTAGATGTATATTATTATGTTTCTTCTTATCAAAAATATTTTTTATTTTATATTTGATAGTTAGTGTATATAAATTAGTTTTTTAGAACAATAGTTGTTCGTTAATACTGGATGATAAAGTCATCACTAGAGGAACATTGCATAATGGTTTGCTTGTGCTAGGCATAGCTCCATATATCATGAATGTAAGTGCGTGAAAGAGAAAACAATATGAGATGAAAAATGTATGCCTATAGTATTGTAAGTGTTAGGATTAATTGGCATTAAGAGGGGGGGGTGGTTGAATTAGTGCAAGTGTAAATTTTTCGTTTTAAACAAAAACATTTCGGTTTAAGCATGATAGGAAGATCCAAAGCTTATTGTTCAAATAAAGTAAGTGAATGATAAGAAGATTGCTAAGTTACTTGCCTACTAATTACTTAAGAAAGAGCAAGAAAATATAAAAGATAAGAAATGTTGTATGTGAAATATTTGCTTTTAAAGAGTAAACAAGATCGGAAGCATTAATAAGGAAAGCAAAAGATGAACTCATAATTTTTATAGTGGTTCGGCACCAACGGCCTATGTCCACTCCCGAGTCCTGTTTCTTGAGGCATACCGACGTCTACTATCGATCTTCTTTGGGTGAAAATGAAACCCTTACACTTTGCTTACAAGGGAGAGATGATTACGCTCTTTGATCACTCCATTACCCATTTTCTTTTTATTACAATTCTCACAAAATATTTTCTCATAATATAATCTCCAAAATTATTGTATATAATATAAGAAAACTTGGAGTATTTAGAGGCCCCAAATTGGCTTCAAAATTGGAGCCAAAATCCAACTGTGTCAGGAAAATCCAGGTACAGGCAGTTCACCCGTCGACCTGGGCGAGCCAACCACCAAAAGTACCCAGATTCCTAGGTATGGGTGGTTCAACAGCCCAGCCTAGGTGGGTCAGCGGCCGTCAACCACCCGAAAGCTTGGGCGGCGATGGTACACCCACTGCTCAGCGGTGGTTTACCTGTCGAAATTTCCATAAAAGTCATTCCCTTCACTTTTTGAATTTTGGCTTGAACTTGATATTGACCAACCCTCTGGTCAACCAATTGAGCTCAACCTGAGCTCAATCAAACCCCAATAGTGGACCCGGTTGTCTTATTGAGTTGATTTGGATTTTATCCAAATCTAACTCAATTAGGACTCACTTCTAACTATGACTCAACGATTACAATGCTTAAAGACCACAAGCTTAAACTAAGATCCAACTAATAGAACCCCAGAAGGAGCCCTATAGATTTTGATCGTTGAGGAGGATTAACCCTTGGAATGCTATAGGGGTTCCTCCCTCCTAGATTTAGCACAAGGCTAAAATAAAATTGATAATTGCTTGCTTCAAAAGAGGGGACGACTACATCATTATATAGGGATCAAAACCCTAGCCTAAGAAAGTGCTTACCTAAGTAAAATTATCCCTTTGCACCTCCTATAGCCAACCTACCTTAATAGGAACAAGTGGCGACTAGGTTGGCTCTATGGCCGACCTAAGCAGGGGGAAACTCTAGCGAACCAACCCAGTAAGGGAGCGATGGCCACTAAGCCCTAAGGGCTAATCTAAAACCTAGCCATACTCATTTATAAGATAGGAGTGGCTTTATTACAATCTAGCAAGGTTTTATTGACTACTTCTAGGGAGATTATGACTCAACCCTGCTGGAGCCCTATCAAACTCACCCTCTTAAAATTAGTCTTGTCCTCAAGGCTAAAATTTTATAAACTCAGGGAACTAGATCTTCAGCTCCTCATCAGCATCGGTGTCAGTTGGAAGAACTTGAGCTGAGTCATCGTCTTTAAATTTCTATTTGAGGTGGAATACTTAGAGGATCAATTGTAATTTTGATCTAGTGCACGGATCTGATCTCCAGGTTGGGGCCCCAATATGATCCCCAATTTTACAAGGCCCAAAGAAATAGGGATACCACTTTCTCGAGGCTTGAATTTCATGGTGGAGCTGGAGATGAAGGGGGACTTAATCTTTCCTAGAAACTTTCTTCTGCTCTAGCGTTTGTCAAGGGGAAGTTTCTTCCTTGTATGGGCTGCTACATGGTTAGTCTTTAGTTATAACCAATCTTTCCTCTGGAATGGTGATTACCCTCTAGTATGGTTTAGGATGATGAGAGCCCAATCTAGCGTGAGCATGAATTATAATTCTTCTAGTTTAACTCCTCTTTCATGCCATGGACCTATATCTAATCATATTTTAAATTTATTAGTAATTAGTATCTTTTGTAAAAACCTCATATGAAGTGTGGGGGAAGCCTTGGTGTAAATTAGGAGTCGACCATCTTGTATAAGAATAGCCCAAATTCTAACTCCTAATGTATCAGCCTCAATGACTAAAGTGCAACTGAAATCGGGCAGCGCTAGGACCGACGTTATCGTCATAGCTGCCTTAGTCGTTCGAAGGCTACAGAGGTTTTATCCAACCACAAGAAAGAGTCTTTCTTCAGTAAGGACATGAGTGGGGCACTGATCTTGCTATAATCTTTTACAAAATTTTGGTAGTAGCCCATGAGTCCAAGGAAACTGCATAATGATTGTACGTTTATAGGCTCGGCCATCCTTGCATTGCCTCGATCTTTGTCGGGTCCACCGCCACTCCATCCTCTAATATAATAAGCCCAAGATACTCCAATTTATGTTATAAGATACTTCAATCTATGTTGTAAGAAGCTACACTTTGACTGTTTAACATAAGGAGTATTCTCCGAAAGAATCGTTAGAAAGTTCGTAAGTGCTGAAAATATATATCAAGCGTAGGGCTATAAATAAGAATATCATCAAAGAATACCAATACGAACTTACTTAGAAAGCTCCGAAAGATGTCATTCATCAGGCTTTAGAAATTATAAGAAGCATTCGTCAGTCTGAAAGGTATTACCAAAAACTCGTAGTGGTCGTTATACATACGGATTGCAGTTTTTATAATATCTTCAGTGCATACCCGAATTTGATAGTATTCGGATCGGAGATCCAATTTAGTGAGAATTCGGGCTCCTTTTAATTCATCCAAGAGTTTATCTATGAATATGATAGGATATTTATCCTTGACGGTGATGATATTTAAAGCCTGGTAGTCAATGCACATCCACCACATACCCTCTTTCTTGCACACTAGCAACACTGGTGAGTAGTAAGGGTTACAGCTCGGTCGAATCACCCCGGTGTCAAGCGTCTCTTTAACAATATTCTCGATCTTATCCTTCTATAAGTGAGAATAGTGGTATGATCATAAATTTGTTAGAGGTTTTTCTAGCAAAATAAGAATGCAGTGGTCATGTGGCCGGTTAGGGGGCAGCCCACGTGGCTCCAAGAAAACATTCACGAATTCGCTTAGGCAAAGGGCAAGGTTAGGATCTGAGTTTTATATGTTCTCCCCCATAGATGGCTGTTGAATATATATCAAGAATTCACCATGTGCTTTGTGTAAAACTTTCTCCATTTGTTGCGATGAAACGGTGGAAATTTGGCTCCCGCGCTTACCTCATAACGTGACCTGTCTCCCTTTGCAATAAAATTTCATGATTAATTTAGAAAAATTCCAAGAGATATCACCTAGTATTATGAGCCATTTGATCCTGAGTACGGCTTCATAATCATCGATGGGTAGGAGAAAGAAAATAGGTACTACTTCTTGGTCTTGGAGGAGTAGTTTCACCCACAGGCACCATTGGTCGCAATTAAAGATTCGATCATTAGTGACCTTTATGTCAAACTTGTTGCAACCTTCGATTTGAAGTGTCAAACATACAACAACCTTACTATTGAGGAAGTTATTGGTGTTGCCCATGTCGATGAGAATGGTGATGAGTTGCTGTTTTAGAAGTCCTCCAGCTTTCATTATCTGCGGGTTGGAATAGCCGACCAATGTGTGCACTGTGTAGTTGGCCTGTTGAGACTCTTCCTCTATGAACTCTTCCTTTGGTTCAAGGACTTCTTCATATATTTTATTGTCCTTATCCTCTGCTGGTTCAATCATGAGGAGCCGACCCTTTTTGAAGTGATGTTCGTGGCTCCATGATTCATCGCAATGCCAACACAACTCTTTGGCCGATCGTTCGTGAAGCTCATCCCTTGTCAACTTTTTGGTGCAGGGGCTTGGATGGCAATAGAGGGGGCAGTAGGCCTCAGCATGGCTAGCCAGGGAGTGACCCTTGTCCTTCGTACCTCATGATTTAATTATTCTTCCTGGATACGCATGAAGGAAATTACTGCCATAAGCGTGTACGGTTGTCGTGCCTTTACTTCTCCTCGAATCTCCGACTTTAGGCCCTCAATAAAAGTATCTAAAAGCTATTTCTCAGACTAATTCTCAGTTTGATTAGATAAATACTCAAACCTTGTTTTGTATTCTTGTATTGTAGAGGTTTGACGAATCTTTGCTAATTGTCCATCGATGTTGTTGAAATTGGTTGATTCGAAGCGATCTAGTAGTCCTTCCTTGAATTACTGCCAAGAGAGTCCTCCATGGGTGTGCTTAAACCAATTAAACCACTGAATAACATTTCTCTCAAGGTGGATAGCAGCAATCTCCACCCGTGTGGCATCGACGGTTCGGTAGAACTAAAAATAGCGCTCCGCATGCGAGATCCACCCGATCGGGTCTCCTTCTTAGTGGCATGGGAATTTTGGAGAAGGGGGTGGCCAGTTGAAAGGTGAATCGGTTTGGATACAAGTAGGCTGCAGTTTAGGGCAGATTTGGGGCTACGATTTTGTAGAGTTTAGGCTACGAATTAGTGTAGTTTTAGGGCTATGATAGTAGTAGATGAAGGTTAGGAAAATATATTTTACATCTAGGATAGATAACAACAAAAGTAGGTGTCTCGGTAAGGAAAGTTGGCTAAAAAGGTAAGTGCATCGATAAGGAAGTAGGCTGATTTGGGGGCTGTTTGGATTTGGTTTAGGGTAATATTTAGAAGGGTTTTTGGTGAGGATGATAGGGTTTGGAGATGAGAAAAATAGAGTCTAAAACCCCACAAGAAATAGCACTCAAATCTGATATAATTCGATGAAAAGAAATGCTACGATGTGCTATCCTGCTGAACCAATTTTACGTCGAAGAAACGATGACTTCTCGATGTAAATTCCAGAGGAAAGTTCAAGGAAATTATGCAGAAACTCTTGGTTCATATGTTGTTAATATCAGTAAAAAGTTTGACAAAATTTTGGCAACATAACAGTAGGAAAATATGGCAAAAGATGAAAAGTAGATTCCTTCGTCGTAAAATTCTAAAACTGCGTGATGGTCAAAGATTGCACAAAAAAATTAGTTCCATAAGGAGTTTTTTATAAAATTAAATCCAGATGAAAGCCAACTTGATCTTGAGAATTATGTAAAAATTTCAGCTAAAAATGATAAACAAAAGTTTAGTTTCAAGAGGCCAATATATGGAAGGCAGATTTTGTATTATAAAATTTCAGTACTGTGCAATGAAGAATCCAGTGTTATAACTCCCGACGAGGTCCCATTGCATCGTCTAAACCCGGCCCGATGCCTAAGCTTAATCTCGACCCATTATCTAGTTGTAAGTTCATTGCTCCTGTTATAGTTAGATCTACATGATGCTAATTATGACTTAATTAAATATAATCATAATTGCCAAACATCCATTACAAGACCATCTCAACTCCCGACAAGCTTTTCGACTACCTACGACAATCTTCTGGCGAGTCTCGATCTTCTTCTGGTAAACTCCCTTGTGTCATCCTAGCAAACTCCCAATACCCTCGGCGAGCTCCTGACCGCATCGACCCGATGCTTGGACTTTACCTTGGCCAATCCTGATTGTAATAATCACTTTATCGTAATTAATCCTACATCAATCAATTTCTAACAATCCATGTTAGATCAATAACCCATCAATTGATTTCATCATCAAAATCTGAGATTCAACAATCTTCCCCTTTTTGATGATGATAATCAATTGATGATAGGAGTTAATCCTAACTCCCCCTAAATCCATGCACACACTCTTAAATTCAAGTAATTAACATTCTATGTAAATTTTAATATAAATTTGCATCAAGTCATCAACTCATGAGTAAAAAGGAATTAAGCATATATATCCAAGATGTCCAATTCATATCCTTATCCAAGATATCTATGTATTTCAACAAGATCATATGTCATCTATGTATTCATCATGTGTCATTAGTATATATTTCTCCCCTTTTATCATCAACAAAAAGGTGAAATATAGCTAATAATTTCAAAGCACATGATGACATTACTCCCCCTCAGTATATACATTATAAAATTTTCTTCCCTTTTAAATAAGAGAGATGTTGTTGAATCATTTTATCATAAAGAAGAGGTCTTAATAAATTTTAAAAGCAATACTAATATGAGCTCAAAAGTTTAAGAGATTTAAAGATTAATTATATATTTCAGATATAGCAAAAGTTATCTCTTGATATTAAAAATTATCTCTTATAAATTTCAAATGTGACATATCTTCATATAACTCTTTTTTTTAAACAATAAGATAAAATCATGGAGAAAGTTTTTTAAAAAAATTATTATCACAAAAAGGCTTCATTTCATGAAATCTATATTAGCAATTTATATATTTTCATGATTTAACATTTCTAGGTCTCAACCTCAATCTTGTATATATAAAATTTTGAATATAAGCTCAATAAATTTTTCTTATGTAAATTTTAAGAAAATATAACAAATAAATCTGAACAATAATAAATTATTATCTTTATATAGATTTTCAAAATCATCATTATATATATGATCATCATACATGATTTCACATCATTATACCTTCTTCCTCTTTGTCATTAATAAAAAGAGAAGTACAATTAGCAAGTTTTTGATATATGAAAGCCTAGCAATTTAACAAATTTTTCATTACTTTATAACATGCAAGCTAGTGAATTCATTTTTCTCTTTTAAGAAGTGCAAGCTTGCAAATATTTGCTTCCTTTGCATTGTTCAAGCTAGCAATTTTATAAGCTAATAAGTTTTACTCTCCCTTTGTCATTATAAAAAAAAAAGGGATGGTTAGAATAGTACAAAACTTTTCCCATTACATCATTTTTCAAGAAATATACCAATCAACATATGAAATATATTAAGAAAAATTAACATGGTGATGAGATATTCAATTTATGAAAATAAATTATGAATATCAAGAGACAAATCATAGAATAAATAAATAAAATCTCTTGATTTATCCATAAGAAATCTTAAGTTGTCAAGTTCATGATTTGTATAAAAATCTTATTTTAAATAATATGAAAACACATAACAAAATATTTTGATTCATAAAAGATTTTAAGTTATAATTCCAAGAAATCAAAACCATGATATAGATAAATCACTCATTCAATTTCAAAATCATCAAAATCATTTTCAAGAGATTCAAAATATAATTAATAGACTTATTAGTCTCTTAAACTACTAGTGACTTCCTTTCTCCACATGTGTGAGCAATAAGGTAGAATCAAAATAGAGAAATGAAAAATATCATATCACAAAAATACTTAATCTTAAATATGTAAATTTTATAGAAGTGAATTTTGAAATTAAGCTCAAAACTTCAAGATATTCATAGAGATTCAAAAGTTTAAGAGCTACTCATGCATTTAAAATCATCTCATGTAATTTTAAGTGTAGCAAAAAAATTATCTATTGTAAATTTTGATAAAAAGCATTAAGAATTTCATAAGAAGGCATGATAGTAGATCAAGCTTAAATTGTAAATTAAGTATTTTGCATGCATTTAGAAAATTCTAAATTTTCTTCCAAGCAAATTATTTCTCTTTCAAGCTTATCATATCTAATTTACTTCTAATCATATTAATAATTTTATCTCTCCCTTTTTTGTTATTGTCAAGAAAGAAATATGAAAGCATAATTTCTTCTTAGCATTCATATTCAAATTACATAAAAAAGTACAAGAAGATCATGTCATTAAAGATAAAATCAAAATTTTAATTATCAAAATACATGATTTCGTTTAATAAGGTTTTTTCTCCTTTTTTTTGTGAATAATAAAATGAGTCTTAGGGGATAACCTGAATTCATCCAAGATAAATCTTTTTAATAAAGAAGAATGATCTTGATAATAATTTCAATTAATATTGTTAAGATCATAGATCATATTTTTATTTAAAGAGAAAGTTATAGAGATCAATAACGTGATTCCCATAACATATAAATCAAGTCAAGAAATTAAGAGAATGTTCATTATGATACAAATCTCTTTCAATTTTAAACTTATCACAAATTTAAAAAATACTAATTTTGATGATAAGTTATGTCATTCATGAATTTTAAAATAAATCATGTCAAGATAAATATTGATATCAAAAGACATTCATGAATATTAAATACATGATTTAATTTAATATATCTATTCTTAGATGCTAAAATAGAAGATTTTTAAGTTTTATTTTCTAAACTTACCAAAATTATGATAATAATTTATTTAAGTTAAAATAATCAAATCATCAAAATCACTTTCATAATTCAAGAGAGTCACAAAAACAACATAATCAATTCATTAATCTCTTTTAAAATAAAATCATTTGAAAACTTATCCAAAATCATCATCAAAATTTGCTTTTCAAAAAATTTAATAAAAGCATCATAGATTATTTTTTTAATATTTAAAATTCTCTAATCCATTTTTGTAGTTTAAGATATTCAACAATAATAGTATTATTTTGTCTCTTGTTGAAGGATTAATAGAATAAAATTTATTTCAAGAATAACTATCCTTCTTTTGAAATTTATTTCAAGAATACAATGTTATTTAAAGTCAAAAACACAATTTCATCAACATCATTGCAATAAAATATTTTCAAATGAAAACTTTGATTTATTTTAATTCCAATGATTTTTGGACTCAGTGTAGTGACTTACCATTCTCATTTCATTCTCATTAAATATATTTTTAATTTATAAAAATACTAGATAATGAAGAATGATTTTACTCTCCCTTTTCTATATTGTTCTATACTAAAATTATATCATTCAACGCAATAATTTAATTATAGTATTTCAATCATTTAAATTAATCATTTCATAAACTGTGTCAATATTTAAATCATTTAACAATAGTCTTTACATTTAAACAAGCCAATGATTTTAGCATTCACTCAAAATATGTTCTTCGATAACTAAGGTTCTTTGGTTCTAATTCATTTTCATACTTGTATACCCTAGCAATGCATCAGCAATATTAATTGTATAATGATGAACCATTAAAAGATTTATTATCAATAATCTTAATTTTAATAATTTTATTATTACTACTTAGACTAGTAAGCTTGAAGGAGTATTAGATCTCAAGTAATATGACTTGGGCATCTATTTTCAAAATATTTTTATTGCTCCTAGCCTTATTAGAAAATAACTTTATATTATGGGAGGTTTTGATTTAGGTACCCATTTAACATTATGTCCTTCATGATATGTTCTTCCTATTTTCTCTAATGGTATCAGATTATTTATAGTTTCTTTAGGAACCCACTGACTTGTGAGGACTATAGTTTTTGAATGGACATTTGTAAGCCATATGTCATAATCTATCACAAAAATTATACTTAATTCTTGGTGGCACATTTAAGGTGGTCCTTTAACAAAAATAGTTGGCTTTTGTTGGGTATTGCCCACAAAGCCTATTCCATTTCTTCTATTAATATGACCCTTATTGGCAAGGATCATATTCAAGAATTTATTACTAATTTCAAAATTTTCTAACGTTATCTTAAACATGATATTTTATTCTTTAATATTATCTAACATTTTACATTTAGAATTAGGATTGTGTGATGCTAATAAATCATGTATTTTATCAAATTTACCAACTAACAAATCATGATCAACTTTAAGTAATTTAAAAGACTTGCTAAGTTTTCTAAACTCATTGAATAAATCATGAAATATATTTAATAATTTTAAAAAAGAATTACTTAATGAATCACTAACCTCATTATCAATAGTCATAAGAGTAAGGTTCTCCACTTCTTGGCTGTGCATTTGATCTTTGGAGCTCCTGGGCTTCTTGCATTCATAACAAGAGGTTTTGTCCATAATTTTTATATTATTTCTAAGGTTCAAGTTTGTTAATTTTTCTAATTCATTTGTCAAAAGTTCAAGAATCCTCATCACTCGAGATATCACTCGATGAGTCATGTGTTCTTCTCGGTTCATATTCCTTTTAGTTCTTAGGAAGGTATTTTTCTTGTTCATTTTTAGAACTATTTTCATTTAATGATTCATTTATATTAAGTGTGCTTTCATATGTTATTTCTAATGCATGTCATATATCAAAAGCCAAATCAAAATAAGAAATCCAATCAAATTCATTTTTATCTAAGGTGCAAAACAAAGCATTTACAGCCTTGGCATTTAAAGAGAAAGCATTCTTCTCCAAATCATTCCAATTGTTCTTTGGAAGTGAAGACCTTTCAAATCCATTTTCAACAATAGTCCATAAATCAAAGTCTAAAAAAAGTAAGAAAACTCTCTCCGAGTTTTTCAACAAGTATAGTCTGTCCCATTGATTATGGGAGGATGAACGATATAAAAGCCCTCTTAAAAGCCAATAAGAGTTATTTCTCTTAGTGTTAAACCAAATAAAAAAACTGAGACTTTGATACCAATTGTTAGGATCAATTGGCACTAAGGGGGGGGGGGGGGTGAATTAGTACAAGTGTAAATTTTTTATTTTAAATAAAAATATTTTGGTTTAAGCACGATAGGAAGATCCAAAGTTTGTTGTTTAAATAAAGCAAGTAAATGATAAGAAGATTGCTAAGTTACTTGCTTACTAATTACTTAAGTAAGAGCAAGGAAATCTAAAAGATAAGAAATATTATAAGTGAAATGTTTGCTTTCAAGGAGTAAACAAGATCAGAAGCGTTAATAAGGAAAGCAAAATATAAACTCATAATTTTTATAATGATTTGGCACCAATAGCCTACATCTACTCCCTAGTCCTTCTTGAGGCACACCCGCATCTATTACCGATCTTCTTTGGGTGAAAATCAAACCCTTAAACTTTGCTTACAAGGGAGACAAGATTATACTCTTTGATCACTCCTTTACCCATTTTCTTTCTCTTACAATTCTCGCATAATATTTTCTTAGAATATAATCTCTAAAATTATTGTACAAAATGTAAGAAAACTTAGAGTATTTATAGACCCCAAATTGGCTTCAAAATCAGAGCCAAAATCCAATCATATCTGAAAAATCTGGGTAAGGGCAATTCACCTTTACTTTTCGAATTCCGGCTTAAACCTGATGTTGACCAACCCTCTAGTCAACCAATTGAGCTCAACCTGAGCTCAATCAAACCCCAATAGTGGACTTGATTATCTTATTGAGTTGATTTAGATTTCATCCAAATCTAACTTAATTAGGACTCACTTCTAAATACGACTCAATGATTACAACGCTTAAATACCACAAGCTTAAACTAAGACCCAACTTCCACTAATCCGGTAACCTCCGACATTCTTGTGGCAAGTCATCGGGTCTTCTTCCAATGATCCCCCGATGTGCTCCCAGCAAGCTTCCCGATCCCTTCGACGAATCTCATAGCGAACTCCCAACGAGGTCCCACTACATCGTCCAAACCCGGCTCGATGCCTAAGCTTGATCTTGGCCTATTATCTAGTCGTAACTTCATTAATCCTATCATAGTTAGACTTGTATGATGCTAATTATGACTTAATTAAATATAATCATAATTGTCAAACATCCATTACAAGACCATTCCAACTCCTGGCAAGCTTTTAAGTTACCCTCGATAATCTTTCGGTGACTCTCGGTCTTCTTCTAGTAAACTCCTGATACCCTCGGCGAGCTCCTGACACACTCCTGACGAGTTTCCAACCACATCGACCTAATGTATGGACTTGACCTTGGCTAATTCTGATTGTAATAATCATTCTATCATAATTAATCTTACATCAATTAATTTCTAATAATCCATATTAGATCAATAACTCATCAATTGATTTCATCATTAAAATATAAGACTCAACAGTAGGCTAGGTTATATCTATGAGGGAATTCAAAAGTTGTTGAGAGATGGATACTTAGGTCCATTTGACTATGAGTCATATGTAACTTATGAATCTTATCTTCAATGAAAGTTGACCAATTCTCCAGTTCTGGATACTTAGGTCCATTTGACTATGAGTCATATGCAACTTATGAACCTTGTCTTCATAGAAAGTTGTCCAACTCTCCAGTTAGTGGAACTGGAGAGAGAGACACTAAGTTATTGGAACTCATCGCTATGTATAAGTACTTTTCTATCATCATGAGAACCAAAGGTCTTTGTTACCAAGAGGGTAGTGTTCCTTGAGAAGGAACACATTCTTGGTAGAAACAGTAAGAGTATGATAGAGTGAGGTTAGAGAGCCTAACTCAAGCACCATTCTAGAGGCTGAGTCTATTCAGGTACCTAGCAAATAATTTTTAACTTTATATAAGTCAAGCAGAGTGTCCCATCCTCCTAAGAGATGTGGGATATATTAGTAGAGATGACACTCAGGATATTGATCCTCAGACCTACGAGGAGGCTAGTACGAGCATAGACTCCAAGAAGTGGTAAGAAGCTAAGAATACTAAGTGAGAATCCATGTACTCCAACAAGGTTTGGAATCTTGTTGATGCACCTAAGAATCTCATACCTATAGGCTGTAAATAAATCTTTAACAAGAATATTAGCATAGATAGAAAGGTGGAGATCTATAAGGTAAGGCTAGTGGCCAAAGGGTATTGTCAAAGGTAAGGAGTTGATTATAATGAAACCTTCTCACCCATAGCCATGCTAAAATCCGTTAGAATTCTCTTGACCATTATAGCACACTTTGACTATGAGATCTAGTAGATAGATGTGAAAATTACATTCCTCAATAGTAATCTTGAGGAGGAGGTGTATATGATATAGCCTTAGGGATTAGTGTCCAAGGAAAGTCCGATAAGATGTGCAAGTTGCTTAGATCCATCTACAGACTAAAGCAAACTTCTCGAAGTTGGAACATAAGATTTGATAAGGAAATCAGATCTTATGACTTTATTAAGAGCGAAGATGAACCTTATGTGTACAGGAAGGTAAGTGAGAACGCTATCACCTTCTTAGTGTTATATGTGGATGACATCTTGATCATTGGGAATGATGTAGGAATACTCTCCACAGTTAAGGCTTGGCTATTTAGAAACTTCTCCATAAAAGACTTAGGGGAAGCATCCTACATTTTGAGGATTTAGATCGATAGAGATACATCCAAGAGAATGTTTAGCTTGTACTAGTCCAAGTATATAGACTCTATTATCAAAAAGTTTGGCATAAAAAATTTAAGAGATGTCTTATACTAATGAGACATTAAATATCACTTTTTAGGAGTATGTCCCCAAAGACTCCTAGAAAATGGGCAGACATAAATAAGATACCCTATGGGTCTATCATGTATATTATGTTATATACCTGGCCTGATATAACGATGCTCTAAGTGTCACGAGCAGGTATTAGGTAGATCCATGTTTGAATACTGGAAGGCAATAAAGTGCATCTCAAGTACTTGAGAAGGACCAAAGATCTTTTACTAGTATACGAAGGAGGTAGCCTCGAGGTTAAGGGCTATAAGAACTCAAGTTTCCAGCTCGATATCGATGAGAGCAAGTCGAACTCAGGATATATCTTCACCTTGAATAAAAGAGTAGTAAGTTGGAAGAGTTTCAAGTAAAATATTAATACTAACTCGACCATAGAAGAAAAGTACATTGCTACAACAGAAGCAATAAAGCAGGGAGTTTGGATAAATAAGTTCATCACAAATTTAGTAATTGTACCGAGCAACGAGGAGTCAATTCCCATATATTATGACACCAATAGCTATAGCAAGGGAACCCAAGTCTCATCAGAAGTGTTCTGAGAAGGTTCTACTTGATTAGACAAATCATGGCCTATGGAAACGTAGCAATGAAAAGAGTTCCATCATAAGATAGCATTGTAAATCCACTAATGAGGTTGTTGTCTCAAATTATCCTTAATTGTTATAGGAGTCTGATAAGAATCAAACACGTAGGTGATTGCCTTAGGTCAAGTGAGAGATTATTGGTTACAAGTGTCATACAAGCCAATTATATGAATTATGACACGTGCAAAATGCTGCACGATCTTTTTGCTTATTATTATTATTGACATATTCTCATTTTATATTGCTTGTTGGATGTATTATGATGTTCTTGGATCTATGCAATGACAATTGGATCATGATGAGATCATGATAGTGAGACCAATTCGCCTTTAAACACAGACCCTAAATAATCTCAGACATAAATTATTTGAGAGGAACATCAAGATAACCAGACAGATCGATATACCATACATCTATCCATATGATGGAAGCATCTGGCCTCATCGCCGCTCGTGTGGGGACACTAAGGGTATAGTATAGGTGCTCATTAGAGAATTAGTTTACTGATTAATCTACTTATGAAATATTAGATAGTTAATGATACCTAACTCCAGACAATGATTTCGTAGTCCCAATTGTGTGGCTAGTCCTTAGACTTGAGACAACAAGGAGGTCTTATTTCAGTACTCCTTTCTTTGATATTAGACTTATAGGTCTAGAAGTTTTAGATCTAGTACAACCTTACGAAGGTAATTAAGTGTTAATAGTATATTGTCAACTCTCGATATCATGAGAGGAATATCCCGTATATTCTTGCTCAAGCAAATCCTTAACCTGAGTCATTCGGATTGAGAGAGGAGTTATCTGGGAGAGTCCGATTAGAGTGAGACCTGGATAGATTATGTATTAGGCCTAATAGTACCATGCCTGATATATGATCTCTAGGATATTAGATATATAAGGAACTATAAATACATAGTAACTATAGATAAATAGGTCTAATGGATTAAATCTCCCTATACCATCTGAGGACTATGATATAATGGTCTAGCATATCCATAGTCGATGAGTTGAGTGAATTATTATATAATAATAATTCACTAAGTCAGAAGGAGTTCTTAGTTAAAAAGAGTTATGACAAGTGCAACTCAAGGCCAACTCGATATTAGGTCTAGAAGGTCACACACATATGGTGGATGTTGCAACGGGTAGATGTTCGAATATGAGATATCTATGGAGTTCATATTTTATTGTATATCTAATAAACTCTTGCATTATTGGATCCTATGGATGAGATCCAATAAGACTCAATAAGAATTATTAGATGGAGATCCATTAATCTAAGAGTCTTAGGTAGTTGGATAAAGATCCAGTAGCCAATAGGGCATGATCCATTATAATTAAGTTGATATGGACCTCTATAAATAAGAGGGGACTAAAGGGTTCATGGGCTCGAGCTTCTAGTGGTTGCCTCTCTTATTCTTCTCAGTCTCCTCTCCTCCCTAGCCAACAACTCTTGTGTGCTACGCATGGAGATAAAGATCCCACAATGATTAGAGGAACATCATTGTTGCATCTGCCATACAGATCACCGCTAGAGAGGACATCTGGCCTCCTCAATCCTCTCCTTCGGATATTATTTTTTAGGGATATACGATCTCCCTAAGTAAAACATCTAACACACGACATATAGATTTTTCAGTTTTATGATTTTTTTCATGCACCAATTATCGCACGATGACATAATAAACATAGGAAACTAAATTTAATTTTGTTTTTCTACTACACATGTGATGCTTCAATCAATTTCCTCATAATCAAGTCCCTGCGGGACTTCTCCCGTTTGTGTCGCATTACCTTCAATTGTTCCACTATGATCTATTGCAGCATGTCACCTTCTGGTGATGTCTTTATTGCATTCTAATCTTTATGGGATAAATTCAAACTATGATCTCTCTATTATGGCCCTTGTTAACACACCATTGGACCTCCACTACCTCTAATTATGTTTACTTCTTTGGTAATCAACCTTTGTCCACTCGCTCTCGAGTCACATCTAGATAAAGCATGACTCTAGGATAATCCATCACTTAAAAGCTCTTGAGTCCACCAACTTCATTGAAATTAGTATGCCATTATATAGATCCTCAGCTAGTAACCCTAGCATAATCTCCATTCTATACAATTATCTTTATAGCAACTCAAATGATAACATTATAATATATTCATCAAGAGTACCAATCTCTATATCCTCTTGCCTTATGCCAAGGCCTTTCAACCCCAACTTCACCTTTGCAAATAAGTCACTTTAGTTCCTCTATCAAATACTTCACCAAGATAAGGTTTATGTGCCTCTAAGCTCCCTTTGACTTTGGCACTATACATGACGAGTTCACTCCATCAGAACAAGGGACCCATGGAATGATAAAATTTGGCTCTTGCCTTTATAAGAGTTCATATCCTTGACTTCCGTCTAAAGAAAGCTTCGTGCTTCCGCTCCATGTTATGTCTTTTTTGTCGACTCCCTTTATATTACTTGGGTACTTCACCAAATTTCACCTAAGCTGCTTTGCTCATTGGTTTGCATTGAGTTGATGGTGAGTCTAATCTCTACATTAACACTAAGGGTCACTCTCCCACTTAATCTTATAATACATCCACCAACACATTACTTCATGCGAGATCATATGTTAATTCCTTGTTAGTCACTCAATCCATTAAGCTTTGTGGGATTGTTGTATTAAGGTATCGTTCCTTAACATATGTGATCCATTGCACATAATTCTCTCTCTAGAAAATCAAGACTTATCTTTGTTGGATATTTATCTCGTTGGAGTAGCTTTCATCTTTGCATCCTTTTCTTTAGAAGTTTCGAAGACCACCATCACCTTGGAATACTTCACTTTACTGAACAAAATAAATATTGTTCCACCCCCATGAATGCACTTGCTAAATTATGACTTTTCATTAATATAACCCCCATTACACCCTTTAAGGCCCAGCAATATATTGAACTTACTACATACTTTAGCTTCCTATGAACGTATCCTTCTTATATAGAAGAGGAAGTTTTAATGCTAGCACCGAGATTCAATCGCCTTGGGATGGCCACATATAGTCCATCGTCTACATACAAACCCTTACATAAGTATCGAATTATTCAAGTTAAGCAAATCCCCTCACCTCTATAATCTTTGTATAACTCTTTCATTCGTTGAGTAACCCATTCCTCCTTGCATGGTCACATCCTTTGCCAAGAGCTCCACTTTTCTTGAGCACCATCAAATTTGATTGCTAATATTGAGTCGTAACTCGAACTCAACCATCCCAACTTTTGTGTATAACACTTCAAATTCTTCCTAGCCTGCTTGTCCCTATGGTACCTCTTGTGTGGAGGTCAATCATTCCTCTGAATACCAATCATCGATGCTCACTACTTTGAGTGAATCATTTCTCTATATCCCAATGCCTATTTCTCTCAAACGGTCACATGTGCTGGCTGCCCTCAATGTAGCCCCGCTAGGTCCCTCACAGTTGCATGCTAAGAATTTTAAGTGTGCTTATCACATTCTAATATCATTTGCCATGGAGTTAGCTAGCTTTGCCTAAGTCGTGTAGCACTCTTTCATATCTATCTGCAAAGGGTTAGCCTCCCCAAAACCTCTTATGGTCTATTAGTAACCTACAAAAGTAAAGATGTGTTAAAAGAAGCATTAACCCAGGATCCCACAAGCATTAACAGTAAACATTTGATAAACAATTTTTATTATAATTATCGACTTTGTTAACTCTGAATGATCACATAATAAAGGGTCCAAGGTGGTTTCCATAGCCAAAGGTCCCCATAAGTGCCATTAGTGCGAAATAAGATAGCGAACCAACCCTAGACATAACCCCAAAATCCCATCCAGTCATATGCCCCCTGGGTAGCTCTCGGATGTAGTGCTGGCTGACATTATGCACCAATTTACAAAGCTATAAAATCTTCAAAAATAACTACCTGGATGGCCTATTTCTAGTCAGTTTTGTCTCTACATGATTGCCCGCAACCTAGGCTTACAAGTCTTAAACAATCACAAAGCCAACTAAAATTACATTTTCAAGCCTAATACAAGCCTTTTACATATTGTGTAAAGCATGAATAAAACTAAAAGACATGGATATATACAAGTATTATATTGAATTCCTTATTTATAGCTTTGTCTATGATAGCACTCCCCTATGAGTGGCCTAGTTGGACGCATCAAGCGCCATCGTGAGTAGCCTTGTCAACATATTGAGCATCACTTTGTACATCATAGTCCCCATCAATCGTGAATACCCCTCTAGGCCTCAACGTTGGCAACCAACCTAGCAACACTCCTTGACCTAACTCCATTACGCCCCCAACTCAAGAAGTAGGAGGGCATGTGTTATGGGTAAAATGATGTGGTTAACACAATGGTGTCATGGTCGACACACCAACACCATGTTATAGATATGTCGAGGCCATATAGCTAGCATATTGCTGTCAAAGTGCCAACAAGCCAACACCACATCACCAACACACCAAGACTATATGGTCGATAACTCAGCTCTATGCAGCTAACACATTGGTGGCACTTAGTCAACACCTTAGCTTTGGATGGTCGACTCATCAGCCCCTTGCAACCAACATATCAACACCATATGGTCGACTCCTTATCTCTAAGTGGCCAATGAATCAGATCCACGTGGCCAACATTGTACCATTGCATGCCCGATATGTTCACCCCATAAAGCTGACACCATGATACTAAGTGACCAACACGTTTGTGCTAACATGGCCAACACTTCAATACCACCTCAACACCGCATGACCTAACCTCGAGTCTCATGGAGATGGCATACCAATAGCAAGTAATCTTCATATTGCCACGGACAAAAAATATAAACAAGGTGTTCGATATAATGCTCATGTTTGTCTGTGTCCTTTGATTTTCGTACATACATTGTACAGCAAGTAGCGACCTTGCAGTATGCTTCACAACCCTAGTTTGGTTAGCTTTTGTGGTCAATTTCGATTTGTAAATTCGAGTTATGTCATATAGGTACTTGTGGGGATTTCGGTATGTAATGGATCATTATCCTTTATGTGCAACATTTCAGAGTTTGTAAAGTCTATGGTTGTAATTTGTATTAGCTTTATAATATGTTTTCTAGAGTGGTTGCTTATGGATCCCATGAGAAAAGCTTTTTTTGACCCGTTTCTCTTTTGTAGGTCCTAAGGGAACCTAGGAGGTTTCAGGGAAGGCTAACCCTTGCAGACAGACACACAAGGGTGTTGAATGACTTAGGCAAAACTAACTAAGTCTGTGACATTGTGGTATCAGAGTGGGACAAGCACACGTAGAAACACTTGCTATGCAAACGTGGGGGATCTAGCTAAATTGCATGGAGGGCAGCCAACACGCATGATCATTTGGGAGAAACGAACATGGAGATGTTGGGAAAGGAGTCACTCAGAGGAGAGGGCATCCTTGATTGGCATTTAGAGGAATAACCAACCCTTTGTGCGAGAGGCACCATGAAGATAAGCAAGCTAGAAAGAATATGAAGCGCATAAAAGTTGGGATGGCTGAGTTCGAGCTACGGCTCGACGTGGGCAACCAAATTTGATGGTGCTCAAGCAAGCGGGACACTTGGTAAAAGATGAGACCATGTAAAATGGGATGTGTTGCTCAACAACTAAAAGAGTTATGCAAGGCTCATATATGTGAAGGGAATTGCTAACTCAAAGAATTCAATACTCATGCAAGAGTTTGTATACGGATGATGGAGTGTTTGTGGTCATCCCAAGGCGACCGGAACTCGACACCATGGAGCACTGAAACTTTCTCTTTGGCATGGAATAGATATGTCCGTAGGAGACTAAAGTATGTAATAAGTTCAACACATTACTATGCATTGAATGGTATAGTGGGGGTTGTATTGGCGAAGAGTTATAATTTAGCAAGTGCATTTTGAGGGCAGAACAATGCACAAATTGTTCAGTAAAACGAAGTAGTCCAAGGGGATAGTGGTCTTCGAAACTTCCAAAGGGAAGAATGCAAAGAGGAAAGTTACTCCAACATGACAAATATCCAGGAGGGATAGATCCTGGCTCTCCAGAGGTAGAATCATATATAGAGGACTACACATGTTGAGGAAGAGTACCTCAAGATAGTATATCCACAAAGCTCAATGGATCAAGCGGGCAGCGAAGAGTCATTGCATGATCTCAAATGAAGTAATGCATTGGTGGATGCATTGCAAGATCAAGTGGGGGAGCAGCAATGATAATATCATACGAAGGCACACTTAGAGCCGATGTGGAAATCAAACTTAATGGAGGGCTGACCCGTGGAATGGTGGGCATGAGGGCCACCATCAACTCAATGCAAATTGAGAGGCGGAGCAACATAGGTGGAACTTAGTGAAGTATCCAAGCCGTATGAAAGGAGTCGACGTAGAAGATGGAAACATAGAGCGGAAGCACAGAGCTTTCCTTGGACAGAGGTCAAGGACATGAACTCTTATAGAGGCAAGAGTGGAATAATATCATTCCATGGGTTCTTCATTCTGATGGGGCGGACTCATTTTGTATGGTGTCAAAGATGAAGTGAGTTGCGAGACACATATACCTTCTCTCAAAGGAGTTTAACGGAGGAACTAAGGTGATTCAACTTGTGGAGGCGAAATTGGGATCAAAAGGCCTTAGCACGGGGCAAGAGGAAGCAGAGGCGGGTACTCTTGAAAAATATACCACAGTGCTACCATTCAAGTTATCATGAAGAAAGTGGTGCGCAACGGAGATTATGCTGGTGGGGGATAGAGGCATAGGATCCAAACAATGGTGCATCAATTTTAGTGAAGTCTGAGGACTTCGAGAGCTACTAAGTGACGAACTATCCTAAAGCAATATTTCGTCTAAGAGTGACCTGAGAATGGGTGAGCGAAGGTGAATTGTCAAAGGAGTGAATGCAATCGGAGGTGGCAGAGACCCTATAATATATTGGCAGAGGCCACACATGGAGAGATCGTAGTCCAAGTTCATCATATAAGAATCTGAATGCAATAGAGATGTCACTAAGAGGCGACATGGTCTAACTGATCATGGTGGAATAGTTCGTAGTAATACAACACATGCAGAGATGTCCTGTGAGGAACATGATCATGCAGATGTATGATGAGAAACTACTAGGAGCTCTACTTCGATGAATAATACAATGGAAAGAAGGGCTATGGATTCAAGGAATAAATGTCATGGTACTGTAGTGGCAGGTCTTCCGTGTATGTGCATCGAATCTTACATTGAATTAAAGCCTTAGTCATCAGCATCTGAGGGCTGTGTACCACTGAGGAAGAAGTCAGATTGTAAGTACCAAAGAGTCTAATGGAGGAGACTTAAGCATACAAAGGTATGATCAGAGCGACTAGAGAGTTGAACTATTTTAGTGCTTATATTCGCTTAAGCGAGCCCGACAAGTCAGAGGACAAGGTCAAGTAAGCGAACGTTACTACTAAGGAAGCTAAGGAGAACAGAATTGGTGCAAGCCCTACAATAAGATGATGGAGACCATGCATGGGAATTGCAGTCTATCTTTCCAACGACCAAGGGAAGTTGCTTAGAGAATATAGAGGTGTTGAAGCAGGTGGTTGAAAGGGGCGAAGAAGCAATGATGAGTCTAAAGGAGCTTAGCTACCCAAAAGCAAAGTGTCGGTTAGAAAGGAGGTGTACTTGTAGGAGTGTTATAGTGCCATAGAGGCGAATCTACCGATCGTAAAGAAAGGGACGCAAGTGCAAGGTAACGGATAGTAGAGCCATAGGCTTGGCAATGCCATGGTACCTCAGAGGCATAACTTCCATGGAGTCATTAATCCCTTACTCTCATGGAGGGAGATCATTGGTCATAAAAGGGGCCGAGGAGGTGGAGAATGCAAAGGCAAACTCCAAGTACCATGACAGGGAGGAAGGACAAAGGTCAAGGAACTTTATAAGACCGATATCGACAGGCTTCTCATCAAGATAATCAAAAGTAAGGGACTTTGGGTTGATACAGGAGTGCTCGACCAAGGAACGAAGTAAGCAATATGTGATACTATACCTTTTCTACTCAGAGGAGTAGGCGACAAAGGTGATGGAGAAGACGGTATAATCCCATAGGCGACCAGAACTATCAAAGACTTACTCTAAGTTGGGATAAACTTTTGATCTTTTGGGACAAAACTTCTTACATTCCGAAAGTTCAATGGCAGTGGGAAGGCAAATTACAATAGCTAACTCAATACAATAAGTGCAAATACGAGTGGTTTGGAAGTGTGAGTTATGTGTAGGGAAACCTCTACAGGTGCATCACATGCACAGCGGAGATCAAAACAAAATCGATTTTTCATGCAGATCAAATCATCGTGCAAACAATTGGGGTCACAAGAAAAATCATAAAAATAAAAAAAAATCACGATATGTAAGAGATTGATTTTACCTAAGGAGATTATATATCCCTGTATTCCAGATATATATGGAGAAGATGAAGGAGGTCATGCATCATCTTCTCTAGCGGTATCCACACGATGGATCTCTATAGCGAAACTCCTCCAATTTGATCTTATAACTCTTTCTCAGAGAGAGGAAGGAGAATAGGCGGTGGTGGCTAAAGTTGCAGCCTATCAACCATGAGTCTCCCCTCCTATTTATAGAGAGCTACTAAAAACCCTAGGGCATTTACCTTAGTGGGTATTGGATCTTCATCCAATTACCCACTACCCACTAACCTTGTATTATTGGATCTCTATCCAATAATCTCCTTGGGCCTTTAACTGGTCCTTAATCAAGGAGCTCATCAGCTTAGGGTCTCATCTAATGAGAATAGGGGTTAATTATATCTACATTAAATCCTCTATTTGCTTAAGCATCCACCATATATGTGTGACCCTCTGGGCGATACCGAGCTGGTCGTGAGTCACTCCCATCGAACTCCTTCGATATAGTGAATTATTATCCTCATAATAATTCACTCGACTCATCGACTATGGACGTCTTGAGCTATGTACAGTAGTGGGATCGAATCAGTTGAACTTCTGCGTCACTTCTATCTATAATCCTCATCCAAATAATATCCCAGAGATTATATATTGAATATGGTACTATCGGATCACATACGGAATCAGCTTTCTTTCTCTAATCGAATTTTACCATAGACCTCATTCTCTCTCAATCCGAATGACCGGCCAGAGATTTATCTAAGCAAGCAGATATGAGATATTCCACTCGTGATACTGAGAGTGAATGATCCTCTATTGATACTCAATTGACTTCCTAAGGTTGGCTACCAATCCCGATAATCAGTTATACCAGATCTGGAGCTTTCCAAACTTGTAAGTCTGGCGTCAAAGAAAAAATTACTCATACAAGACATTCTTGGTGTCTCAAGTCTAAGGACCAGATACACAACTGGGACTCTGAAATCACCATATGACATTACTATTGGACTGGTTAACACTCTTTACAACGTTTATAGCATAATCAAACCCTACTTAAAAGATGATGTTTCATCTCTTTTCCCCTATCCAATTGTCATCATAGTTTCCAGAATGAGGCCGTGGCAGAACAAATAAGAAACAAATTACAGTAAAAAAAAAAATCCTAGCGTAATCATACTTGATTTTACAATACAAGATCTGCAAATAAATAGAAGCAGAAGTACCTTCAAACAGAAATTTACATGGCAAATCCATCAACAAAGAGGACTGACTTCTGAAGCTTCTTCACTGGAAGCCAATACTAGCTGTGGAGAAACAACACCTTCCTTTCTTGCCTTCTTGCGCTCCCGCTGCAGTCGGAAATACTCCCTTTTTCTTGCTCTGTAACTATTTGGATTTTCTGGCTGTTCAACACGTGGATAAACACTAACCTGTTGATATCACATCATCAATTATACAATAAGTCTATATCAACCAAAAAAGAAATAAGCAGTATTCTGCCTGTGTTCCAGGCCAACCTTTTTCTTGTCCGGTCCAAATTTCTCGAACTTAACCAGCCCATCTATCAAAGAGAAAATAGTATGATCCTTGCCTAGTCCAACATTGTTCCCAGGATGAAACTGAAACATTGGACAAATCACAAATCTAAAGCAGATATTTCGATAAGATGCCATTCCTTGTAAGTAATGCCTACCAACCATAAGTATGAGAGATTCAAATCAGGTCGTTCCTGATCTTAGTTGGCAGAAAGTAAAGTTGCAATAGTAAATCAAAGATGCCTTAAGAGAAAATGTTGACCATAACCAGAAGTTCCAAAAGGAGCAAACCAAACAG
Organism: Ensete glaucum; assembly: GCA_021527575.1. NCBI lineage: Eukaryota > Viridiplantae > Streptophyta > Magnoliopsida > Zingiberales > Musaceae > Ensete > Ensete glaucum. The sequence goes on from CM038551.1 coordinate 45,808,058, forward strand.
GTCAGCTATATCAACGAAAAGCAACAAATATTGGAGAAACTTATGAATCACTATTTATGCTGAAAAAACACAAACAAGTATAGGCAGAAAGACCAAAAATGCTCTAAAAGTATATGAATGATTTTCTTTCAGCAGCTTATGGTTTTACTTGAAGAAACCTTTCATCAAAACTTTAGTGATAAATACATGTAGGTCCAGGGACTTGCAGAAAGATATATCATACCATTTTAAAATGTTAAATGTATATTTGTTTATACCATAAAATGTGTACTTCAACTAAAGCAGTTAGAGTTCTTCAGTAAGATGTAACATCTAAGCAAAGTAGAGGTCAATTTATTACATACTGATTGTTCTTATTATATATGGCATGGAAATAAAGAACACAACTAATCCAACTTAAGTATATATTTTCAGAAAAAACATTGTGTTTCACACTTCACTATTGCTACATCAAACCCTAGATATCAAAATGTTTCACTTGCATTATTTTATTTTTCTTCTCACCAAATAAGAAAGAAATGAGAAATTTCTCAACTAGCCACTTTGAGTCGGTGATTTCATTTTGTACATCTTTTTCTCTTTTGACTACAATCTTAGCAAGCTTAGAGCAGCAGTTGAGGATCCTTAGTTGCTTGATCTATATACATATAACCAAGAAGATAGATTAACAAACCCAGCCTTGGCACACATTGTACTTGAACTTCACCATGAATAAATGGTTAAAGATGTTCAGTCCATAGATTAACAAATTCATCAGGTTCAGCCCATAAAGGCATTCAGTTCCTGTCAATCTTGTACAGGGAAAATATGCTTTGATGTATTCCAACTTAATTGTTGGTTGAAGATGGAACATAATAGGATTGGCTAGTCGACTACAGCTCAGTCCAAGGGTGGCTATGCTTGGGCTAAGTAGTAGAAAAAGACCATGCAGTCTAGATTCTAGAATCTTCTAGAATCATTCAGGCTCGACTGAACTTGGTCTTCTCTAACTGATTTATGATGTAGCTGATACTGTTTGATTTTTGTATGCAAAGTGTAGGTTCAACTAGCCAATGCTAATATGTTCCATCTTCGACCAATTCCAACTTAATTGCAAAGAGTTCTAATTGATTCTGACAAATTCTAATTGATTTTAGCAGGTTCTAACTAGTACTAGGAAAGATTCCAAACAACTTTTGTCATTCTGGTTAATATCATTTGTCAAAAAACGAGCTAGTCTCATAATCACCAATTACTGATCTTGATCCTAACATTGTACTTGAGTTTAATACTATGGATCATGTTGTATACATCAGTTACATATATTTTATTGACCCTCAAGATCCATCTCTTGTAGCACCCCTCTCCTCTACTATCCCAGTATATGCCATAACAGCACCAAAACACTCTTATGAAATTATTCTACACAACATCAAATTATTCTATGCTATTTTTGCTTTCTTAACTGCCTAATTTGACAGAACATAATAAGAAGAAGAAAAAGTTACAAAGATTCACCTTGGCAGATATCCCACACTCTACCGCATCCTCACCATCCTATCGATTATCTTGATAGGACCCCTAACAGGGTCCAGCCCCTATCTATTGAGTCATGTTTCTTATCGAGTCATATCGGTTGGTCCAATCAACTTGCGGGCTATTTTGATATACCATCTTATAGTTCAATAAGCGACCACTTTACATAGAAATTGGCCATAATTGTTGGCATGTGGTCTGAATCTTTTCAACTTTGTCAAAAAAAAAATGTTAAACAAATATTTGAAACACATAATGGCTACTGATGTATATATGTAACCACCACAGTTATATTCTATCAAATTTTATTTTTAGAGATAAGCAATTGTCCAAGGCTAAAGAAAATGAATTCCTGGTAATGCCCTTCGGCCTAACCAATGCACCCTCCACTTTTTAGCGTTTGATGAATGACATATTTCGAGTCTATCTCCGTAAGTTTGTTCTGGTCTTCTTTGATGATATTCTGATATATAGTTCTTCCTTCGAAATTCATTTATCGCACTTACGGATTGTTCTAACAATACTACGTGAGCACTATCTTTTTGTCAAAAAATAAAAGTGCAGCTTTATGCAGAACGAAGTTGAATATCTTGGACATATAATCTTTCGGGAAGGAGTTGCAGTTGATCTCTCAAAAATTCAGGTGATGAAAGATTGGCCACTACCTACAACAATCAAGGCCTTGTGGAGATTCTTGAGTCTATTTGGCTACTACCGAAAATTCGCAAAGGACTACAGCAAAATCAGTGCTCCGCTCATGATGCTCCTAAAGAAAGATGCATTTAAGTGATCAGACAAGGCAACACAAACTTTCAACACCTTAAAGGCTTGAATGATCACCACATCGGTGCTAGCCTTACCGGACTTCAACAAGTTGTTTGTGATTGAATCCGATGCTTCTGGAGTAGGTAAAGCTGACCACTAGCTTACAACAGCAAGACCCTCACCCCTTCCCATCTGAAATTTTCAGTCTACGATAAAGAGATGCTGGCTATAGTACATGCAGTCACGAAGTGGAGACCTTACCTGATTGGCCGACGATTTCAAATACGTACAAACCACAAGAGCTTGAATTACTTCGTGGAGCAAAAAATTTCCTCCCCGGAGCAGCAAAAATGGGTAACTAAATTGCTGGGATTTGACTATGAAATTATTTATAAAAAAGAAAAGGATAACTTGGCTGCAAATGCACTTTCCCGCCTCCCTGAACATGTTGAATTAGTAGCCGTCTCCATCCCTGTTTGTGGCTTTTTGGAAGACATCAAGAAGGAGTGGAAAAATGACTCGAAAACCCAGGAGATTATCAGAAAATTGGAAGAGAACCCTGGTTCAATTCTGCACTACAGTTGGGACTCGCAGAACATACGGTACAAGGGCCAAATCGTGATGGTGCCCCATTCCCCTTGCCAAGCCGCCATCTTAAAGGAGCTACATTCACCACCTGTGATTAGACACTCGAGATTCCTCCGTACTTACAGATGTGTCTGCCAATTCTTTTACTGGAGGGGTATGAAAAAGATCATCGGAGTGTTTATTGCCCGATGTGACACCTGCCAACGCAACAAAGGAGAAACGGTAGCAAGTCCAAGAACGCTACAACCCCTACCTATACCGGATGCAGCTTGGATTGACATCTCCATGGATTTCATCGAAGGACTGTCATCCTCACAAGGGAAAGGTACTATTTTTATAATTGTGAATCGCCTTACAAAATATGCTCACATTTGTGCTGTAAGAAATCCATACACTACCGCCAGCATTGCCCGAGTTTTTGTGGAACATAGCTAAACTTCATGGGATTCCCCGCTACATTGTCAGTGATCATGACAAGGTTTTCACTAGCAAATTTTGGATAGAGTTCTTTCAATTATAGGGTACAGTTGAAGATGAGTACGGGCTACCACCCACAAACTGATAGACAAACTAAAGTGGTGAACAGGTGCTTGGAAAATTACCTCAGATGTTTTACTAGTGACAGTCCAAAAGAATGGACTAAATGGCTTCCTTAGGCAGAATTGTGGTACAATACAACATATCACTCCTCCATCAAAAGCACTTGTTTGAAGCAGTCTATGGCCGACCCCCTCCTGCAATTACGAAGTATGTCGCCGGCACATCGAAGGTGGATCAAGTTGACAAGGAACTAATTGATAAAGACAAAATTCTACAGCTATTAAAGGACACAACCTTACAACTGCACAAGGAAGGATGAAGCAACAAGCTGACAAACACAAAAGTGAAAGAGAATTTGCTGTAGGAGATTGGATTTTTCTCAGTCTTCAGTCGTACAAGCAAACCTCCTTAAAAACCTGAGCCTCTATGAAGTTGTCTCCTCGCTTTTTTAGACCTTACAAAATATTGGAGCGCATTGGAGTCATTGCCTACCGTTTGGATCTACCAACCAGCTCAAAGATACACCTAGTTTTTCACGTTTCCTGCCTCAAGTTAAAGCTAGGTGAAGACGAGATAGCACAGTATCACCTACCCGACATCTCTACTGATGGAGAAGTCTAGGTTTGGCCGGACGTTATATTGGACCGTAGGATCGTGATACGCCACAGACGTCGTCTAACTGAAGTGCTGGTACAGTGGACTAATCTGCCTTTTGAAGATGCTACTTGAGAGTCCTACAAAGCATTAAAGACGAAATACCCAGAATTCATAGATGCTCAGCCTTGAGGACAAGGCTAATTTAAAGAGGGCGGGTCTGATAGGACCCTCACAGGGTCCGGTCACTATCTATTGAGTCATGTTTCTTATCAAGTCATATTGGTCGGTCTAATCAAGTCAATTAGGAGATGGTTGAGTCAGCTAGGAGTCTATTAATAAGGAGTCCAAGTTTAGTAGGACTCTTGGTAGGAGTGCAGGTTCAGAAGGGCTCTTGGTAATAGCACTATAAATTACGATGTAACTCTCTTATTTGCATCAAGAAAACTCTTTTGATTTCAGCCATTGGCCGAAACCCCAGGAGGGTTAATCCCCTATAGAGATTAAGGAGGCTCGATCTCCTATAGTGATCATTTATTCCCCCTCCCGTGCGCCCCCCCCCCCCCCTCCCCTTCTTCTACGATAGAACCCAAGGGTTCCTATCATATCTTAATAGGGTTTAGACCTATAATGTCATATTCTAGAAGGGTCCATCCTTATCCTATCAACACTAACAAGCATCTGGAGTCCACGATCCATTCCCATGAGACAAGTAAATGGTTTAACAGTTTCCTCAAGAATATGTCCCTCAACTTGCAGGCTATTCTGATATATCATCTTATAGTTCAATAAGCGACCACTTTACATAGAAATCGGCCATAATTGTTGGGATGTGGTCTGAATCTTTTCAATTTTGTCAAAAAAGAAAATGTTAAACAAATATTTGAAACACATAATGGCTAGTGATGTATATATGTAACCACCAAAGTTATATTCTATCAAATTTTATTCTTAGAGATAAGCAGTTGTCCAAGGCCAAAGAAAATGGCGGATCAAAGTCACATGGATTTAATGATGATAAACAGAGATAAACCTGCTAGTTTTCATAATTATGCTTGCTACGACATATTCAAGACATGTTGCCAGTGATGATCTTCTGCAACAGGCTGGTTGACCTGATATTCAGCACATATAAGGTTCTTTATGATATATGTGTAACCCAGAAGACCAGCAATTGACAATCACATATCATGCCTGTTTATGACAATTTTAGCATGAATAAATTATTAAATAAACAGAGTTTCAGATGGGCTGAAATATGCTGATACCACATTACTAAAGTTATCCCTAGTCAATTTCATGCGGAGAAGCATATGGTTTTAGGCACACACATGACACACTTAAACCAACCTAGCCACAGAGAACCTATACTTTGATATAAAACCAAACAATATCTACTATCAAGCAGCAAATCAGACCGAGTTCCAAAACTAGGCTCAAGAAGACTTTTTAATCAGAGTTCAAGTGAAGCTGATGCCAAGACAAGATTGAGCTACACATAGACCAAATCTTGACTACTGACTTGGGGTGGTGATTTAAGGTAGCCCCATGATTACTGATTAACCATCTTGATCTTAAATCCTGAAGTAAAACTCAATCCAAAAGGTTCACTATCTTAAAAGGAATGGGAATAATAAAGCCTCCATAGTAGGCTCAGTCGGGAGACAGAGTTACCTTAACATCTGTCTGCAGTCTTAAAGAAAACACCATATCAAAATCACATCGTATGCCATCCATTTCAATGATGATTAACAAAGAGAAAACCATTGGCCTTACGTCCACATCGAGGTGTGAGAACAATCACTGATAATCCAATGGACTTGTAGGATTATCACTAATGATCCAGTAGAATGCTAGAACCTTTACATAAATCAAATTTCCTTCATGCCAACTCTACAATGACTTTGTTCTCATCTCCCCCTCACCCCACTATCAACTTCTACATATCAAATGAATGGCGGGGGCAATCCACCTGAGTACTCAGGGAAACACACCGTAATTGTCCGCGCTTTGATTCTTTTCGTATAAAATACAATGCAATCATGACCACAGAGAAAAAGAAAGATGAAACCGAATGCGAAACTGCTAGTAGTAACGAGTTGAGTTCAGTAATAGAGTTCTCGTTAGGATCTGATACGAACATAGCCAATGGCTGAAACATTAACCAATTCTAAATTCAAAAATCTATCATCCAGCAGAAAGATTCAAATGAGGTCTGTTACCTTGGTCCCGCGCTGCCGCACGATGATGGCACCAGGCTGGGCGACCTGATCGCCGTAGATCTTGACGCCGAGCCGCTTTCCCCTGGAATCACGGCCGTTCTTGGTGCTACCGGCCCCCTTCTTGTGCGCCGACTCGATCGTCAGCGGGGATCTCATGGGGAAGGAGATGGACGTACCGCTGCCGGGGCGGGGCAGCCCGAGGTCACCCCTGGAGTAAGTGGATGCGGAGCTCGACCACAAGGAGAGTCCCTTGAAGGCGCCGACGAGGTTGAAGGCCACAGTCGCCATGAAAACTAGGCTTTCTCTGGTTCACCAAAAGGAACGATAGCCTTATCTCGAGCTTTCGCTGGCGATAAGAGGGCAAACCCAAGGAGCTATTGGAAGGAAAACGGAAACACTACGACTTGCGCTACGACACGTTCAGGTGCCCCCCACCTCCACTCGGGCGTAGGATTATGCACCTCAGTCTCGAGTCCTAACTGACGTCGCAGCTCGAGTCGTAAGTTACGTCGCCGACGCTCGCAACGTTGGAGTATGTCGTTCGTTAGCATGAACGAGTGGTAATCCTTTGAAAAATCTAGAGGTGTTCCAATTGAATTAAAAAATTAAATCGAACATAAATTAGTTTGATTTGAATTGATACAGGATTAATCTGATATGAATTATTTTATCGAAAATTTGATTTTAAAGGCTATAAACCATTGTAGTTGAAATACAGTTTGGATTGAACGGATTTTAATTAAAAAATATTAATCGACCTATTTTATTTGGTTTGCACGTCATATTCCATTGAGACATATTGTTGACTATTGTATGATATATTGTTTTGAAGAGCAACCATATACCTAATAGTATAGGTATTTTATACTCTTCAACTCTTTATCAATTCTATAACTAACTTGTAAAATTTCTCTGGTGCTTGGGCTGATTGAATTGATATCAAACTAGGCATACAATAGTAATACTGGTCTAATTTCAATATCCTAATTTTATAATGTTATACGTGATGTTGGTACAATTTTACAAATCTTCTTGGATCAAGATTTCAATCCAATTCAATTGAACCAAAACAATTTATTTTATAAATAAATATTTTTTAAATTACTTAAATTACAAATTAATTAAACAGATTGAACGAATCGGTTTTGAACCAGTTATGTTAGATAGATCTAAACCGATTATGGTTCGAACCTATCTTACTTTAATCAAATCGAACTAGAAGTTGGTTTGATTTGCTTTGGTTCGAACCAATTTAAACGCTCCTAATCAAATCTGAGTCTAATTGGGTGAGTTGATAATAAAATGGATGAGGGATGACAATAGATCTCTCTTCTTCTTCTTTTTTTTATCATTCAGAACTTCCTTATAGAAAAAATACATTAGTTTAATCTACATATTTAGGTAATTAGTTGAATTCTAATCAACATGAGAGCATCCTACCTGCATCACGTTCACGTTGCTTTGATCGCCTCATGCTCTTGACTTCTGAAAAATTATCTACTTTGGATGGACCCTTTTGCCAAACATCTATTTTGTGTGGTCGCATATAGTTTTATGCTTTTAGGATGGATAAAAGTGAGATAGCATTTGATCTGGTTGCCTACTTTTTAATTTATGTGAGCCTAAATATGTTTATAAGGAATTATCTATTTTGGATGGGTTGATATAATTTTAACCTTTTAGAATGGACTCCAAAGATAGAGATGACCATGACTCTAATGATTGTAAGATATCAGTTTCCCTACTCAACCAAGTAGTAGTAAATGTTTCTTTTTTTTTTTTTACAAGGGACAAACGAAGGTGTGATTGGATCCTAGGACTTTGTAATAAATTATTAAATTCTTTAGTAGCTAAGTTAACACAACTTATCTATCTGTATTTGTTCCTGTGCTTTATCAAGCATATATTAGTAAATGGACTTGTCACTACTAACTGTCACTCCTTTATTAAATGACAATGATAGCAAATTAAAAATCTAATCTAACCTAACAAAAGTATATTGATTGAGATTCAAATTCATATATCCAAAAAAATCAGTCACATTTTGATAGGGCCTAATTAAGTCAGATCTATCTATTCGGTTTGAGTCATATTAGTCATAGTCATTTATGTGTCGAGTAAACCTTATTAAGTCAGTTATAAATGGTTAGAGTTGATTTTTATCTTTGGTTGAGATGGAATCAATTACTATTTTCAGTTAGAAATTTATCAGTTAGTTAAAAGTCAAAGTTGAACGGGACTCTTAGCATAGCCCTATAAATAAAACTGTAAATTCTTTATGAAAATCAAAGAATGAAGTATTGGTTTTAGCCAAAAAGACAAAATCGTATGAGGCAAATCCCCTCAAAGTGATCTAGGAGACCCGATCCCCTCAAAGAAATCGATTATCCCTCTTTTCTACCCTCTTCCTCCACAATAGAACCCTGAGGTTCTATCATCTGGTATCAGAGCAGCGATCCTCGACATTCCTATTATGATTCTGCAACTGCTCCCCTTGTCATTATCATCATCATCGCCATCATCATTATCACAGTTACATCTGCCACTTGCTACAATCTTCTTTATTGTAGTATCATTGGCCAAGAGAGAGAGAGAGAGAGAAGGGCCACATTCACACCTTCCCCCTTCTTTCTCTCCTCATCCTATCATCGACCAGCCCTCTTCTCATCCCCTACCACCGCTGCTACTTGCTGCTGCAGCCACTCTCAGCCTCGCCCCCTCCTTTCTCCTTATCTGTCGCCAACCAACCCTCCTGATCTCGTTGTTATATGTCGGCCAGCACTCCACAATGTATAGACAGCCCCACCATTCCCTCCGCAGTAGTCGCCCAGCCCTCTTCCTCTGTTTTTCACTACCATAGTCCGTCCATAGTCATAGCCAACCACCGGCCATACCTGCCAGCTCCGATCACTAGTCACCGCTACCACCCACCATTGGCCGATGCCTCCTCTTCCCAACCGCTTCTGCCACAGCCGAGCCCTTCTTCACTATAGCCAATCCCTCCATTACCATAGCCTTGATCTCCACTTCTTTATTGTCGCTGGCCAGCCACTGCCGTCTTCTCTTGCAGCCATAGCCGCCCCACTCTACAGTTCCCATACCTTGCTTCCTTTACCGTTGCAGTCGCCACAACCTCTTGTTGGGAAACCTCAGCGAGCGCATCACATGTGCAGCGAAAATCAAAACAAAAATCAGTTTCCCATGCAGATCACATCGTGCAAAAGATGGGGTCGCGAGAAAATATAAAAACTGATAAAATCGTGATGTGAGAGAGATTGATTTTACCTAGGGAGATCTATATCCTTGTATTCCAGATCCGGATGAAGAAGATGAAGGAGGTCAAGCGTCCTCTCTAGCAGTATCCACACGATAGATCTCTATAGCGAAATTCCTCCAATCTAATCTCGCAACTCTTATTCAGAGGGAGGGAGGAGAATATGAGGTGGTGGCTAAAGCTGCAGCCTATCAACCATGAGTCTCCCCTCCTATTTATGGAGACCCACCAAAAATCCTAGGGCTCCTACCTTAGTGGGTATTGGATCTCCATCCAATAACCTACTAATCTTGTATTATTGGATCTCTATCCAATCATCTCCTTAGGCCTCTAATTGGGCATTAAGCAAGGAGCCCATCAGCATAGGGTCTCATCTAATAAGAATAGAGGTTAATTAGATCTTCATCCAATCCTCTATTCACTGAAGTACCCACCATATGTGTGTGACCCTTTAGGCCCAATACTGAGCTAGCCATGAGTCACTCCCATCAGAACTCCTTCTGATATAGTGAATTATTATCCTTATAATAATTCACTCCACTCATCAACTATGGACGTACTAGGCCACTACGCCATAATCCCCAGACGGTACAAGGGGGATCAAATCCATCGAACATGTTTGTCCACAGTTATCATGTATCTATAATCCCTCATTCAACTAATATCTCATAAATCGTATATTGGACATGATATTGTTAGGTCACATACAGAATCTGTCATAGTCTCGCTCTAATCGGATTCTCCCGGAGAACTCTTTCTCTCTCAATCTGAATGACCCTAGCCAGGGATTTGTTTGAGCAAGCACGTATAGGATATTCCTCTTGTGATACCGAGAGTAGATGATCCTCTATTGACACTCAATTGCCTTCATAAGGTTGGATATCAATCTCAATAACCAACTGTACCAGATCTAGAACTTTCAAAACTTGTAAGTCTGGTATCAAAGAAAGGAGTACTCATACAAGGCATCATTGATGTCTCAAGTCTAAAGACCAGATACACAACTAGGACTGTGAAATCGTTGTCTGACATTAGGTATCATTAACCATATAGCATTCCATAAGCGGATCAATCAGTGAACTCATTTGCCAATCAGCACCTGTACTATATCTTTAGCGTCTCCACATAAGTGGCTATGAGACCAGTCACTTCCATCATATGAATGGGTATATAGTACATCAATCTGTCCGGTTATCTCAATGTCCCTCTTAAGTAACCTATGACCGAAATTATTTAGGATATGTATTTAAAGGTGAATCGATCTCATTATCGTGATCTCATCACGATCCGACTCCCATTGCACAGAACCAACGATATCATAATATATATGTAATAGATAAAGTGAGAATATGTTAATATTAACCATAAGCAAAAAGATCACACAGCATGTCACACATGTCATCACTCACGTGATTGGCTTGCAGGGCACCTGTAACCAGCAATCTCCCACTTGACCAAAAGCCAATCACCTATATATATGATCCCCATCAAACCCCTGTGATGCTCAAATACAATCTGAGCCAACGACTTCGTCAGTGGATCTGCAATATTATCTTCGGATGAAACTCTTTCCATTGCTATATCTTTTCGGGTTATGATCGCTCTAATCAGATGAAACCTCCTCAGAATAATTCTGTTAAGACCTGAGTTCCTTTGTTAGAGTTATCGCCATATCGCTGTCACAATATATGGGATTCAACTTCACGCTGCTTGGTATAACCCCCAAATCCTTGATGAACTTCTTCATCCAAACCCCTTCCTTTGCTGCTTTTGCTATAACAATGTATTCCGCCTCTATGGTCGAGTCAACAGTAGTATCTTGTATGAAACTCTTTCAACTTACTCCTCCTCCATTCAGGGTGAAAATAAACCTTGAATTTGACTTGCTATTATCAATGTTGGACTGAAAACTCGAGTCCGTGTAGCCCTCAATCTGGAGGCTACCTTCTCCATATATTAGTAAAAGATCCTTAGTGCTTCTCAAGTACTTAAGGATATACTTTACTGCCTTCCAGTGTTCTAAACCTAGATTTGCCTGATACCTGCTCGTGACACTCAGGGCATGTATTATATCAGGCCTAGTACATAGCATCATATATATGATAGACCTTATGGCTGAGGCATAAGGTATCTTATCCATATCTATCCTTTCTTCAGGAGTCTTTAAGGACATACTCCTAGAAAGTAATATTCTATGTTTCATCGATATGAGACATCTCTTGGAATTCTCCATGCCAAACCTTTTGACAATGGAGTCTATGTACCTAGGCTGGGACAAGCCAAGCATCCTTTTGGATCTATCTCTATAGATCTGGATCCCTAAAATATAGGATGTTTCCCCTAAATCTTTCATAGAGAAGTTTCTGGATAGCCAAGCCTTTACTGTGGAGAGCATTCCTACATCATATCTAATGATTAGGATGTCATCTACATATAGCACCAAGAAGGTGATAACGCTTCCACTTATCTTCCTGTACACACAAGGCTCATCTTCATTCTTAATGAAGTCATAAGATCTAATCATCTCATTAAATTTTATATTCCAACTTCGTGAAGCTTGCTTCAATCTATAAATAGATCTGAGCAATCTACACATTTTATTTAGATGCTCTTTGGATACGAATCTCTCTGGCTGTATCATATACACTCCTCCTCGAGGTTGCTATTGAAGAATGCTATTTTGATATCCATATGCCAGATCTTATAGTCATAGTATGCTGTAATAGTCAAAATAATTCTAATGGACTTAAGCATGGCTACAAGTGAAAAGGTTTCATTATAGTCAACTCCTTTAATGATATCCTTTAGCTACTAGCCTTATTTTATAGGTCTCTACCTTTCCATCCACTCCGATCTTCTTCTTGAAGATCCATTTGCAACCGATGGGTACAATACCCTCAAGTGCATCCATAAGGTTTCAAATCTTGTTAGAGTACATGGAATCCATCTTAGAATTTATGACTTCTTGTCACTTCCTGGAGTCTATACTCATAATAGCCTCCTCATAGGTCTGAGGATCAACATCCTAAGAGTCATCTCCACTTATATGTCACACATATCTTTCAGGAGGGTGAGATACTCTACTAGGCCTAGGTAAAATTGGAACTTGTGTGTTAGGTACCTGAACATACTCGGGCTCTAGAATAGTGCTTGAGCTAGGTTCTCCAACCTTACTCAATTCTATCTTGCTCCCATTATTTCCACCAAGAATATGTTCCTTCTCAAGGAACATGGCTCTCTTGGCAACAAAGACCCTTCGGTCCTTAGGGTGATAGAAATAATACCCATAAGTTTCCTTTAGGTATCCCAAAAATATGCACCATTCTATCCTTGATCCCAACTTATCGGGGTTGTGTCTTCTAACGTGGGTAGGATAGCCCCAAATCTTAATAATCTTAAGACTGGGCTTCTTTCCTTTTCATATTGCATATGGCATAGACACTACTGACTTTGATGAAACTTTATTCAGAAGGTAAGCCGTGGTCTCTAGGGCGTACCCCCAAAACGAGATGTGTAGATCAACAAAACTCATCATAGATCGCACCATATCTAACAACATGCAATTTCTCCTTTCTGATACACTATTGAGCTGAGGTGTATAAAGAGGTGTCTACTGGGATAGAATCCCATTGTCCCTGAGGAAATGGGTAAACTATGTACTCAAGTACTCTCCTCCACGATATGATTGAAGAGTTTTAATACTCTTTCCAATTTGGTTCTCTACCTCATCCTTATATTTCCTGAATTTCTCAAAGGCATTAGATTTGTACTTCATTAAGTACACGTGTCCGTACCTACAGAAATCATCAGTGAATGTAATAAACTATGAGTAACCACCTATAGCTTGAGTCGACATAGGACCACATGCATCACTATGTATAAGTTCCAATAACTCAGTGGCTCTCTCTCCAGTTCCACTAAAAGTAGAGTTGGTCATTTTTTCACGAAGGCAAGGTTCGTAAGTTGCATATGACTCATAGTCAAATGGATCTAAGTATTCATCTTTCAGCAACTTTTAAATCCTTCCCTCATGTATATGACCTAGCCTATAATACCATAGGTATGCATTATTCACCTCATCTTTTTTTCTCTTAGATATATTTATATTCATGATGTGTAGAGAAGTGTCTAATATATATAAGCCATTTATAAGAGTCCCTCTAGTGATGATCTCATCATCCATAATTATTGAATAACTATTATTCTTAAAAATTAATTTATATCCATTAATTGTCAAACAAGAGATAGAAATAATATTTTTGATAATAGAGGAAACAAAATAGCATGCATCTAATGCAATAATAGCTCCACCAAGTAGATGTAGGTGACCTCTCCAATAGTAACTACAACAACTCTTGCTCTATTGCCCATCTTGTGGTCCATCTCGCCTTTGGCCAATCTCCTAGGTCTTGTCAGAACCTGTAACGAATTGTAGATCTGATAAGCACTCCTGGTATCTAATACCCATGTGTTATCATGAAAATCTGATAAGTGGAGACTGATCATGAATATACCTTAAGCTTCTCCAAGCTTCTATTTCACTTTATCTGCAAGGTAGTCCTTACAGTTCCTCTTCCAATGCTGTCTTGGCCGCAGTGGAAGTACTGTCCTTTGTCCTTTGTTGGGTCTTTCTTGGCAACTTTTGTCATACCTGGTCTTTCTTTGCCTTTGCCCTTCTTAAGGGTCTTGTTGGTCTTCCTTTTGCTTTTGGTCTCACCAATATAGAGAACTAGCTTCTCTTTTTTTATGACACTTTCACCTTCCCTCAACATATTGAGGAGCTCAAAGAGAGTCACACCAAACTTGCTCATGTTAAAATTCATGATGAAGTGAGAAAAAAAATTTGGTAGGAACTAAAGTATAAAATTAATACACAAGTTATCCTCTAGGACTATTCATAGACCTATGAGTTTTTTGATCCACTCTATCATCTTTAGGACATGGTTCTCAACCGATGTCCCTTCTATCATCCTGGCTTGGAAGAGTCTCTTAGATATCTCATATCTTTGAGTTCTTCCTTGTTTCTCAAATAGCTGATGGAGATAAAAAAAGGATAGAATCTGTATTCATGCTCTCATGATGCCTCTCTAACTCAGGAGTCATGGAGGCCAACATATATTGCCAATGTAGAATCATATATATACTTCACATATCAAGCAATCTCATCCTCGCTTGCCCCTTCTTTCGTGGGCATAATTGTATCAAGGACATATGCGATTTTCTCAATCGTGAGAATAATTCTCAAATTACGGAGCCAATCTGTATAGTTTGGACCAGTGAGGCGGTTGACATCAAATATGCCACGTAGGGGGTTTGTGAGCAACATGTTTCTAAAAAACAAGATATAGTAAAAAATAAATAACATGTAGACTTTGTAAAAAATACTAATTAAGATGTGGACTTCTATCTTAATGTACTCCTACTATTTTCCTAGCGAATCACATGACACTCTCGATGAGTGAGATGAAAGTCTTCGATAGACTCCTAGTGGGGATCGGGATCCAATTGGCATCTTAGTGTAATCTCGAGGGACTCGACCAACTACACTAAGCCCAAAAAATAGACAACTCTTGTCAATCACAACTCCTTGAGATTCCCATCATGTTCGGCCCTCAAATCATCATGGTTTCGACTGCTCGACCAACCATGAAGTTTAGTTAAGTCATCATCATCGTTACAAGATGAGTCTGATTCGATGGATATGCTCTCGACTGCTCGACCAAGCCATACTATATCCTCAGGTCATCGGTGATATATATATGTCATAGGCAAGAACTCGATCACGTAGATAGGTGAGCCTCGAGTGACTCGACCAACTCAACCTATGTCGGGATTCAATTTCTTCCTATAACGATGGAAGGTCACGTGGGTCAATCTTATTGTCTCACGCTTACCGACTTAATATTATCATAGGAGAGGTTTTTGTTTTCTATTGGTCTCCTAATATGTCATGTCACATACATACATATTTAATATATATATATATACATTGCATGCATATACGTATATCTAGTAGGTGTATAACACATCACACATGCAAGCCACACTGGATAATCATGAGCCGTCACCTAATATGATTAAGCCCGAGCCAATGGGCCTAATCACTCGCAATAGGATATATGTGTGCATCGACACATCTCCATGCCCAGTGATTGTTGATCTTGTCATCATCGGTTCCGTCGGATCATCACATCACCATGAGTCGTAATCTCCCGCCACAACATTGTGGGTCTCGCTGTCATTTCCACACTCCCAATGCGCCTCTCCATGTAATTACAAATAATCACAAACACGCAGGCCTGACAATAAACGAGAAAAACAAAGACATGCAGGCCCCAATAATAATAATAATAATAATAATAATAATAATAATAATAATAATCATAATTGTACATATCACAATACATGGCTTATGATCATCCATCCATATTATACATTATATGTACATCACATCATATGTAGGATTACTAGATATATATAATAATTAATTAAACTATTTAATTAATTATTTTTTTGGAAATCAGGATATGCTCGGAATTTCTAGAATTGTCAAGGGTATTTTCATAATTCTGAATGGGAGGACATTCCTCAGAATTTCTAGAATTGTTGAAGGTATTATGAGAATTATGTACACGAGGACAGTCCTCGAAATTTCTTGAATTCATAGGGGTATGATCATCCTTTTCTCCAAAGGATGCCCTAACCTCTCTTTCCCCCCTCTGCGTCGCCACCGCCGCCACCGCTACTACCGGTCGCCTTCAGGCAGCACCGCCAAGGCCATCCTCGTTGGTGCCCTGCTAAGGGGCAGGCCCTTGCGGGCACCCGGTTGACCCTGCGGGCGCCACATGCACAGGCCACCGTGCATGGGTTGCTACCGCGGCAACGCTCAGAGGCACCACCTGCGGCGTCATAGCCGCCTTGGGGGCCTTGGCTGCCTAGCTGTGGGGGCCTCCTAGGGTTTTAACTTTTGGCTAAAACTAATACTTCTCATTGATTGATTTTCATGAAAGAGTTTACAGCCTTATTTATAGGGTTTTACCAAGAATCCTACTAATCTTCGACTCTTAACTAACTTGATAAACTCCTAACTGAAAATAATAACTGACTCCATCCTAACCAAAGATAAAAACCAATTCATAACTGACTCGATTGGGCTCACTCATCTCATAACTGGCTCCGACTAGACAGACTAACATGATTCGACTCGATTTAATCATGAATGGATGGACCCGACTTAGCTATGGTCCTAACAGACCCGCCCACTTCAAATCGCCTTGCCCTCAAGGTGGCGACGATTTTGGGAGCACTTCAATATTTATCACGCATCACAACTCTTTGATCAATTAAGTAGGATCTCCACTTGGTGTAAGCAATGGTTTGATCTTCTTGTGTAGTTGCCCTTGTAGTCTTCTGAAAAACTCTTTCCATCTGATGGCTAGTGGTCGTACTATATTTTTTTTAGGATCGCCACTTTGAAGTCTTCTTGAGGCATCAAAAAGAAATCAACAAGTAGTTGTTTTACCTTTGAGCACCTTTTATCACAAATTAAGGTTTGCCTATTAGCAATCTTATCTTCAGATTTGACATAGCCTTCGTGATTGGACTCCATATTATTAATTTTTAATTCCTCCTTAGCTGGTTCAATAGTCAGAAGTTTGTCACGCTCTTCATATTCGAGCTCTACATTATTAGTTTTTATCTTCTCCTTAATTATCTCAACCGTCAGAAGCTGCTCTTGTTTGCGTTTGTCTATATTGACTACCTTAAAGTCTTGTCTTTTGAAGCTTCGATTTCGACGAGGGTCCATAATGATTTTTCCTTCATGTACACTAGCAAATGATATGGCTGCTATCATGGTACGAGGATGGTGAGCTTTAACTTCACACTGAATCTCGGGATTAATTCTCTCAATAAATTTTTTCACGAATTGTATCTCGGACTAATCTTGGGTTTGGTTCGATAGGTGCTTAAATCTGCTCTGGTACTCTTGTACTGTAGAAGTCTGATGAATTTTAGTGAGCTATCCATTAATGTTCTTATACTCCGACAGTCCAAAGCGACTCAAGAGCTCTCTCTTGAACTATCCCCATGAAGAGACTCCATAATAAGTCTTGTATAAATCATACCACTAGATCGTATCACCTTCGAGTTGTGTAGAAGCTATCTCCACCATTGATTCCTCCGGAGTCCTATAAAAATGAAAAAACCTTTCAGCATATGAGATTCAACCGATTAGGTCTCCATCTTCCCATCTAGGAAACTCCATCCTCATGCATGTGTATCTTATGTTCTGCCCGTGGTCATACTTTTCGAATCGACTCCCTTTGAAACTTTCACTATGTTGAGTTTTGTTGGGGCTCTCTGTTCGGCTTCTTCTAATTTCGCGGAGGAACTCTTGCAATTTGTCTTTTCAAATTCAGCTCAAAAGTTTATTTTTTAAAGATATAAGTTTATTTTTTTTTTATCTTTTCAAATTCAGCTCAAAAGTTGACAATAATCTTACTTATATTATAGCATTGGATGATGATGAAGGGTTGTATGATACAGCTATTAATCAGTATCTGTAGAATTAATGTTTAGTTAAAATCTAACGCTAAGGTTGAGTCAGATTTAAAATAAAAAATAATATATGTTCTACAAACTCAGAGTCATATCTTAATGTTTCTGAGAAAATTTCTACAAGCATCGGAAGTAGCATTTCTTCTTCGTCTCCAACTTTACTCAGTTCCTCAAAAGAAGCTACACGAGACAGGTATCATCTTTGGTTGAAACTTCTGAAAGATACAAGTTTTCTCAAGTTAGTAACTTCCAAATTTCGAGAGAAGACAGACACAGGATTGATTTAAAAAGATGAAACATAAAGAATTCATATATTTCAGAAACATGAATTGATAGATCCACTAAACACTCGAGCAATCCTTGCCGACGAATAAATTTTGTTGATAAGCCTACAATTATCACTCTAAAAACTCGATCTATCTCACAAATGTTAGAAGCATTACAAGTTCAAATGCTACAACAAAAATGATCAACGTGTGCCATTAGAGATTTTATTTGAAGGGACAGACTTATAATTTAGATATATTATAATTATAGGAGAGTATTAAGATAATGGTAATAGAAGTTTTATTGATTTAGGAGATATTAAAGATTAGAGTTTGATTAATCTATATCACATAATCTAGATAAGATTCTGATAAGTCCTAATATATCTAAATGTCATGAGTCTAAACTATAAAAAGGAATATAATCTCTCCCGATGAGTGCATAAGCTAGATTGGTTAAAGGTGGTAAGCAACTGTCTTTTTATGAAATTTTTTTATGTTTTAAATTATTCTTGATGTTTCATTTATGCTTCTTTGTCTCGTCTCTTCTCAGTCCTTGTTTTCAACTGAGTGACCTCTCTTTATATAAAGGAAAGTATTGCATATGTCTAAAGAATTGCAACATACAACACATGGATATTCCAGACATAATAATATGTGATGCTAAAAGTTTTTTTTTTTTTTTTACTGTAGTACACACTTTAAGCGCCAT
This sequence comes from Ensete glaucum, assembly GCA_021527575.1. Taxonomy (NCBI): domain Eukaryota; kingdom Viridiplantae; phylum Streptophyta; class Magnoliopsida; order Zingiberales; family Musaceae; genus Ensete; species Ensete glaucum. Next base: position 45,827,093 of record CM038551.1, read on the forward strand.
CTCGATCTGAAGTGGTTAGAGTGGTGGAGTAAATTTTTAATATAAAAAAAAGATGATAAACCTCTTATTAGGCCATGAGATAGATTGATGGGATAATATGTCAAGGTATCTGGATACGCCCTATCCTATATTTTTAATATGAAAATAAAAATTTTCAGTCATTATCGTTGATAATTTCAATAACAATTTCTCATAATATTTTCATGCTTCTTAAGTCACAACTCTCACTTTAGATAAAATAGAAAATTCCTCTCACTTTAGATAAAATAGAAAATTCTTAATACTTGAGATTGAGCCTACAAAAAAAAAACTCATATATATAAACATTCTTCCATCAACAACGTTTATTATTATCAATTTTGTAATGTTTAAGAATTAATTCAATATCGAAATGTTTGGACTATAATTAAAATTTTTAATAATTATGAATGAATAAATTTAATAATAATCGTTACGTTCATAATGAATAAAAAATTAAAATATTTAAAACATAATAAATAAAAATTAATGATAATAAATGAGAAAGTTTAATAAAAATGGTTAAATTCTCTCATTTGGTCTATACATTTAACTTAAATGATTTGAATTAATTTTATCGAAGAACCTTCTCAAAAAACAAATATATGGATCATAGCGTTAAGTCTTCTTAGAGTGAGTATTATCGTTCATGCATAATAATGTATTTAGTTTCTTAAGAATTAATTTTAATATGATAATATTACTTAATGAATAAACTTATATTTATTCTTGATCCATATAAATATATTTTCTCAAATTAATGTGCACATGAATATAAAAAAACATCACAATATATAAGAGTTTCGATACGACTATAAAGTAAAACCAAGTCTTATTTTTTCTACATGATCCTTAAATTTTAAAGGTGACAAGCCTTTAATTAAAAGATCATCAATTATCAATTTAGTACTAATATGCTCAATGGCTATTTTAGTTTATTTTACAAGTTCTCTTATGGCTAAATACTTAGCGTTGAAATATTTACTTTAACTTTTATTATTATTATTCTTAGCCATAAAGATAATAATTAAATTATTACAAAAAAATCTTAATGTCTTAAAAATAGAATCCATGATTATAAGCTTAGAAATAAAAATTTTAAGCCATACACATGTGGAATAGGCTCAAAACATGAGACAAACTTATTTTCCATGGTAGAAGTAACAATCAAGATATGCTTGACACTTCTCGAAGAAATGACTCTACCAACCTTTATGAAAATATATCCTGATGTTGATTTACGAGAAGTAATATAATCAGCAAAGTCTGAAACTGAGTAGTCAATCATATTAAGATCATCTATATGTCTATACATAAGCATGTAATTGTTAGAACCCCAACTAAGTTGGGTCCTAGTCGATTGAATCAAGTCATTAGATTGGGCCTTGTTGGCCAACCTAGACCTAACATTAGGTCGGCTAGGAGAAGATTCAAGTCTATTGTAATAAATCAGCCCAAATCCTAGTAGGATTAGGATTCGGCTGAACTAGAGTATGATTAGGAGTCGAAATTAGATACGAGTCAGAGTAAATTGAGTCATGAATATAATAAACTCTAATCTAACTACCAACCCCCTATTAAAGAAGTGGTTGGCTAGGTTTAGGGAGGAATACTTATGGGATGAGAATCTCTTAGCCGCCTCCTCCTCTGAAGAGAGTCTGATTAGGGTAAGAGGAGGAGAGTCTCACTTAGCTTAGACTCTCTCTGGGGTAGAATAAGAATAAAATTAGGAGTTGGAGACATCTATAGCCACTAGCCACATCATGATCAGGAGTTGGTTAGGGGTTAGGAGTTAAGGGGAGGAGAAGTCTTGGTTCAGTAGGAGTCTTTGTTTACTTGGAGTAGAAGTTGATTAAAAGTTGGAGTTTGTTAGAGTAGGAGTCCTATTAAGAGTTAAAGTTTAGAAACCCAAAAATAACTTATATTCTTTCCTCTTTTCATCATCAATAGATCAATATTATTTTCAACCTTTGTGCAAAAAACTTATGAGGGAGGAACCCTTATAGAATTCCAAGGAGGTCGATCCCCTGTATAGATCACCCCAAACGTAGAATCTACAATGGTACTAACACTTGATATCAGAGCAGCATTCTTGGTGTCTCACTGCCCTTCCATAGCCATCCATCATCCTTCCACAACCACCTAAGCAATTCCCACAATTGCTTAGATCGTTGTCGAATTTTGCTATCATCTCTACTACCGCAGATCATCTTTTGATCTCCCCATGAATTGCAATAGGTTCTGGTTTTCTACCTTACTACTACTATAATTTAGTTTTTTCTACCTTGCTGCGTAAACTCTTCATTGCAAAGTTTCCATCTTTACGATGAAAGTTGCGTTGTAGAATTCAGCCACATACCACTATCTATTTTGATCTTGCTTCTATGATTTTTCTATCCAATCTTCCACATGTTTTCTACAATGGCTTTAGCACTCTTTAATAGCATATTTATTTTTGTTTACGTTGAAAAATTATTGATATAAATAATTGATCTTTTATATCCAAACTGATGCCTTTTAGACATAAAAATCTATCATAGCACCTTCTCGTAATCTTTAATCTTGCCAAATCTTTTACCACTATATTCTTCCATGAATTTTTTATCGATATTATCTTTCCCCTACAATAGATTTCCCTTGAGTTTTACTCGAATTCCTATCATGAACTGCTAGAAAAAATTGCATCTATCTTGCTAAAATTTTTTGATATAAAATTATGTTGCTACCATATTTTTCGGTGTTTCTTGCTGCATACATGCCTGATCTTGACCCAACTTGTTACTACCATTATTCTTATGTTGACATAAAAACTATAATTATGTCTATTATACGGGAAAAAACTGTTATGCCAGGATTGAAATTAAATAATACTATATCTATTTACGATGCATACCTTTAGATGTCATCTGCGTGAGATCCAATTAGATCTTCAAGAGTACCGTCCATCAGATCTGAATGACGTCAAATATCGATCTGTAAGAGGAACTAGAATAGATCTAGACCCCTACTTCTCTCTTCCTATCCTTTCACAGAACCACTTTAATTGATGATTTTGGGAGATCAAGAGGATAACCCTAATCTCTTAATCTAGATCAAGAGGATAACTGTAATCTCTTGATCTATTCACCCCTTTGCATATCCGTGCCACTCGTGCTGTGTCTAGGGTTTAGAGTAGGTCCTATCTATTTATAAGCGAGAGTAGAGGGTCTAGGGTAAGTTATTAGGAGAGTTCCTTCCATCAAGGACATCCCCTAAAATATCCCAATATAATATGGACTTTATTTAATATTGGCTAATATCTTTTATCAGAATCCAAATAATCCATAATATATCTTATTCAATTAATAAGGGCCACATACTCTTACATTCTCCCACTTGGCCCATTAATTGATAAGATATAAAAGATATCCAAAATCAAAATAAACAAAACAAAATTTATTTAAAAATAATTTTATATAATTGGATTCTGAAAATTTTGAAAAGCATTTTATACATGGCCATGATTCTAAAAATAAGACAATAAGTCGAATAAGCATAATAATACTATATTCAGTCCAACTATCAATGTGAGTCATAGCGGTTGTATGTCATCAATGTCACACTTCCTTCTACGTACTACAACACTGTTAATCTTTCCTTATATAGTCTATAATGACCCCTATAATTTATTTTGTCAAGATAATTCTATTTCTTGTATTCAACCATAATATACATAAACATAAACACAAACAGGATAGCAGAAATAAATAACTTTAATTATGCAAAAAAATATCAATAATAGCAGCCACTTAAACATGCATCACCATATCTTTTATGACTTGCTCATAAGCCCCATTCTAAGAACATGTTCTTTAAATGTTTTACACTGTAAAGCTTTAGTAAATGGATCATCAATCATCATAGTGGTGCTTAAATTTTCAATTGACACTTGTTGTTTCTGGACTCTTTCTCTAACCACTAAGTATTTTATCTCAATGTGCTTGGAACCACTAGAGTACTTGCCATTTTTAGAGAAGAAAACTGCTGCAGTATTATCACAAAATATCTTCAGCGGCTTGGCAATTGAGTCGACTACACTAAGTCCTGAGATAAAATTCTACAGCCATAAAGCTTGATTTATGGCCTCAAAGCATGCCACAAATTTAGTTTCCATCGTAGATTATGCAATAAGTGATTGTTTTACACTTTTCGAAGAAATTGCCCCACCAGCCAGTATGAACACAAATCCTGAAGTGGATTTCCTGCTATCGAGGTAATTTACAAAATCAACATCTGAATATTCCGTTACTTCAAGCTGATCTGACTTCCTATATATGAGCATATAATCTTTTGTCCCTTGCAGATATCTCATTACTTTCTTTGCAGCTTTCCAATATTCCATTCCTGGGTTACTCTGGTATCTACCTAGCATTGCCATTGCAAAATTGATATCTGGTCTTATACAGGTTTGAGCATATAATAGACTTTCAATTGCGTACCTATAAGGAATATTCTTCATTTGATCCATTTCTAAGTCATTCTTCGGGCATTGGTTTTGGCTGAATTTTTCACCTCTAGTAATAGTTGTATCATTGGCTTTACAAAGCTGCATATTAAACTTTTTTAAGATACGATTAATATAACATTTCTGAGACAATCTTAACAAACCTTGAGATCTGTCCCTGAATATCTCAATGCCAATAATAGGATGCCTCATTCATATCAACCATCTTAAAGTTCTTGTTGAGAAATATCTTGGTTTCATGTAACAAACCAAGATCACTACTGGCAAGCAATATATCATCCACATATAAGACCAATATAATAAACTTACTCCCACTAATCTTCAGATATATATACACTGATCAACAGTATTTTCCTTAAATCCGAAAGAAGTAATGGTATCATGAAACTTTATATATTATTGTCTGGAAGCTTGTTTAAGGCCATAAATAGATTTCTTAAGTTTGCAAGCTCAACTTTCATTTCCCTTTTCTATGAATCCTTCAGATTTTTCCATATAAATTTCCTCATCTAGATCTCCATTCAGAAATATTGTTTTCACATCCATCTGATGTAACTCAAGATCATAATGAGCTACTAATGCCACGATGATTCTCAATGAGTCCTTTCGAGAAATAGGAGAAGTCTCATGATAGTCAATGCCCTCTTTCTGAGAAAAACTTTGGCTACAAGTCTGGCTTTATATCGTTCGATATTGCCCACCGAGTCACGTTTAGTCTTAAAGACCCATTTACAATCGACTCTTTTACAATTATTAAGTAACTCAACGAGTTCCCAAACACCATTCTGGTCCATTGATTTTAACTCATCTTTCATTGCATCATACCATTTTTCATAATTATTACTTTCTATGGCTTGTGAAAACGATAAGGGGTCTTTTTTCATTCTTATATCAAAATCTTATTCTTATAGATATACCACATAATCATCAGAAATGACATGTTTTCTTTTTCTTTGAGATCTTCTCAAATCTGTCAATTGTGATTATTCTACAAGACTATCAGCGACGACATCAACATCATGTGAGAATTCATTAATGTTATTTTGTTGTTCACCCTCATCAATTTTATCATTGATTTGAGGAACAATAATTTCTCGAATAGGGGATAATATAAGAGAAGAAGCCTAAATCTCCTCAATATCAAAATTAATCCTTCGAGATTTTTGACTCCCACTGATTTCACCATTTTCTAGAAATTTTGCACTACCAGATTCTACTATCCTCATATTATGATTAAGACAATAAAATCTGTATCCCTTGGATCTTTCTAGGTAACCAATAAAATATCCAGAAATTGTTCTTGGATCCAATTTCTTTTCATGTGGATTGAATACTCTTATCTCTGCAGGACACCCCCAAATATGTAAATGTCTCAAACTGGGTTTCCTACCAGTCCATAACTCAAATGGAGTTGATGGAACTGATTTACTAGGAACCTTGTTCAGGATATACATAGCTGTCCTAAGAGCATCACCCCATATTGACTCAGGTACAAAGGAATAACTCATCATACTCCTAACCATATCCATAAGAGTACGATTTTGCCTTTCAACAACACTGGTCTGTTGTGGCACACATGGTAATACATACTGAGCACAAGTACCCTGTTGTTCTAGGAATCTAGCAAAAGTACCAATATTCAGACCAGATTCATCATATCTACCATAAAATTCATCACCCCTATTAGATTTTATAATTTTTACTTTTTTATCTAATTGTCTCTCGACCTTATTTATGTACACTTCAAGAATATCAACGGCCTGAGACTTTTCATGTATTAGATAAACATAGCCATATCTAGACAGGTCATCTATAAATGTGATGAAATACCTTTCTCCACTAAACCAAGGAATATAGAGTGGTCCGCAGATATCAGTATGAATAATTTCAAGAAGTTCTTTACTTCTTGTGGTATTTTTCTTTATATGCTTAGTTTGCTTTCCTTCAATGCAATCTATTCAAACATCAAAATCAATGAACTCTAAATTTTTTAAAATACTATCCTTTACTAATCTTTCAATTCTTTTCTTGGAGATATGCCCCAAACGTTTATGCCACAATATAGAAGATCTTTCATTATTGGAATTACGTTTCATTCCAATACTTGATTGCAGGGTCAATAATGTATTCACAAACTCAAGATTCAAATTAATTCTGTACAAACCATCACACAGAATTCCAAAACCAACTTTTATTGAATCATAAAATATGTTGAGTTCACCATTACCAAAAGAAACACAATATCCTAACTCATCAATTCTAGACAGAGAAATTAAATTTCTAGAAATTGTAGGAACAAAACATGTGTCTTCTAGATCTATCAGATGACCCATCTCAAGGCGTAAGCGATAAGTCCCTACTGATACCACTTTTGCTTTGAGATGATTTCCCATAATTATGAATCTTTCATGTTCTTTTGATTTTCGGATTGAAAGAAATCCCTGCATATTATTAGTAACATGAGTTGAAGCGCCAGAATCAATCCACCATGTATTAGAAGGAACTTCTGCAATGTTTGATTCAAAACATACAAAGGTTGAGTTTGTACCTTTCTTTTCAAACCAAGTCCTACGTTTAATGCAATCCTTCTTTACATGTCCTTTCTTGCCACAAAAGAAGCACTTTACTGTAATAGCTTTCTTTCAATAGTTTGTCTAACACTTCCAGACCCGGCAAATTTCTTCGATAGATGACGCTTCAATTTTCTTTTCTTGTTACCAGCTCTTTGAGTAGTTGTCAGTACATTATATGAACTTTCCTGCTTTAATCTTAATTCTTCCTGAACACACATACTAGTTAACTCATTCAAGTCTCACTTATCCTTATTTATATTGTAGTGAATCTTAAATGGGCCAAACCGAGAAGGAAAAGAATTAAGAATGAACTGCACAAGAAAAGATTCATCAACATTCATTCCCAACGTCTTAAGTTTGGCAGCTTTGTCAGCCATATTGAGGATGTGATCCTGAATTCCTCGAGTACCATCATACCGAGCTGTAGTCAGTTCTTTCAGTAATGTGCCAGCCAATGACTTATCAGCAGATTTAAATCTATCTTTAATAATTTTTAAATATTCACGTGCACTAGATGCAACCGGTAATGAAGTCTTTATATTATTTGCAATTGTCATTCTTATGAACATTAAACTGAGCCTATCAGATCTTTCCCAAGCCTTCATTTCATTGACTTATTCCCAGTACTTTTATTAGTTAATTCTGCGGGCTTTTCAACAAGCAATGCCAAATCAAGATCTAGTACGCTCAATATAAATTGCACATGCTATAACCATTCTGAATAATTTGATCCAGAGTATAGGGACACTAGAAGCATGAGAATGTATAGACGAGAATACCACTGCAGAATATAAAATAACATTAATGCTTTGAGTTTTACCAAAATATGATGAACTATTGATATCATCAATATTTAACCTTCGGGTAAAAATATTGACATATCTAGCGTTCACACAAAATCATTTATGGAGGACTGATACTATCCTTATGGAATAGTTTTGCTACCTTTGGGTATACAATTCTAAAATGCAAGGATATCCAAAACAGTATCATCCTACCCCATCACATAATTATTTGAGATAGACAATCCTTTGGGATTATCTAAATCTCCTAATTATACATGTAATTTTGAATATTATTTCTTTAATGTCATTGAGGACTTGTCCTTAATGTAATTTTATAAATCATTGATTTAGGTCACTTTGGTGACTATGAGACCAATGCAGTAATATAAAATATAAATTAAATTATCCTATGAATGATAAGACTTTAATTATATTTCATATCCTATAAGCCTACCATCTCAGGCTACTTTGGCAGCTACCGGTCAGGTATAACTTAAGGAGATGAACTACAAATAATATTCCTCAAATTCATTTAAACTAATTCATGCTGAAACAGTTCAATAATAGGATAATAACCATAATAATTATTGAACACTTAATCAGCAGTAAAAAAAACTCATATGATAACTGTAATCATGATAATACATAAATCATGTATTTATGTGAAAAATAAATATTATTTCATAATTACTAATATTTACATGTAAATAACCGAATAAATATCCAAAAACCAATAATTGGATTTAACACACGCAATTAATAATTCATATGAGAAAACTATAAAAAATAATAATTTATAATTTTTTATTGATTAATTTTATTTAATTGGAGAAGCCCATAAGTCCAATTAAATAAATTGCTCAAAAATAAAATATAATCATTGAATAATCAAAAATATAATCATAATTAAATTTTATTAGATTATATATTGATCAATTTTATAATTGAGAAAATAACCAAAATTTATCAATTTTATAATGACAAAATCGTAATTCTAAAAAATATATATATAAGAATTACAGATTTTTTTATAATTATAGGATTAATAAATCACAAGGGTAAAACTATAAATAAACCTACTCAACCGAAGAGTAAAACGGTATGAAAGGCAAAACTGTAATTTTCTCAAGAAAAACCCTAGCCTCCTCTTTTTGCCGCTTGTCGCGCAACTATCTGCGGCCACGTCGGCCTTCTGACTGTGTGCCACGTCGGTGTAACAGCACTACGTCCATCGACCTGATGCCGCCAAAACTCTTCTGGCCGGTCTTGTGATTGTGTCAAATGCTAACATCTGGCCATGCATACGAGGTTGTCGCTGCCCCTGCTGCGGTGGCCAGCATATTCGGCCCTGGCCGCAGTGATCCGGCCAAAAGAATACGATAAGATTGTCGCGTTTTTAACACACAATGACAATCAAGAATCGTTCGCAATAAAATGATTAAAATTAATAGATATGAAAATATATCAATAAAATATTCAGATCAATGAATCGTAAACAAAAATAATAGATCTAATATTTTTTGATCTTAAAACCTGGCTCTGATACCAATTATTGGTATAAAAACTATAATTATGTAATTTATTATGTGAAAAAAAACTATTATGCCAGGATTGAAATCAAATAATACTAGATCTGTTTACGATGCGTACCTTTAGATGTCATCTGCATGAGATCCAATTAGATCTTCAAGAGCACCGCCCGTCAGATCTGAATGACGCCAAATATCGATCTGCAAGAGGAACTAGAATAGATCTAGACTCCTTCTTCTCTCTTCCTATCCTTTCACAGGACACAGGACCACCTTAATTGATAGTTTTGGGAGATCAAGAGGATAACCATAATCTCTTGATCTAGATCAAGAGGATAATTGTAATCTCTTGATTTATTCACCCCTTTGCATATTCGTGCCACTCGTGTTGTGTCTAGGGTTTAGAGTAGGTCTTGTCTATTTATAAGCGAGAGCAGAGGGTCTAGGACAAGTTATTAGGAGAGTTCCTTCCATCAAGGGCATCCCCTAAAATATCCCAATATAATATGGACTTTATTTAATATTGGCTAATATATTTTATCAGAATCCAAATAATCCATAATATATCTTATTCAATTAATAAGGGTCACATAATCTTACACCTTATCCATCTCGCTGCTATCCTCATGGGATTTTTGCTATTGTAATCCTCTAAATCATTGCTGGATCTTTCGTTAAAAACTGTTATTCTTTGGCACTTTTTACCGCAACACTACCAAACTGGTTGCTGCCACCCACAACAATCTTAAATCATCTTCCTAACCTTAAACCATTGTCCGTAAACTCTCCTTACCACCTCCATAGCACCTTCAAACCGCAGTGTCAACTATACCTCTGATAGTAGCCTATTGATGCAGAATCTACGACACAACCTTCGATGTTTTTAGCTACACCGATATATGATCCTTACCAAAATTGTTACTACCACCCACATCATCCTTAAGGTACCCTTCTAGCCTTAAGATATAGTTGTCATAACCTATTTTTTTAATCCACAAACAACCCTAATAGTCCCTAAAAAATCGTAGCCCAAACAGTACCCTAAATAGTAACCTTAATCCATGACCCTTTTTGCCACCAATCCCTACCAAGACGGTTGCTACCATCAACAATAACCCTAAGCCACCCTTCTAACCTAAAACCTCTATCATAAAACCCCCTTTATAGCCTCTACAATAGCCCTAAACAACAGCATCAATAGCACCCTCTTTGATGAAAAATTTTGTTACACTACCTTTAGTACTACTTGTTGCATCCACACCTGATCCCTACCAAATCCATTGTTGTCATTAATAACAACCCTAAACCGTTTCTCTAACCTTAAACCTCAGCCATCATGCCTCCTATACAACCCCTATAGCAGCTCCAAACCATAACCCCAATAACAACAAAAAATAGGAACCTTTCGGTCCCAAAATGCAGCCATCTACCCTTGATCCACTACCTCTTGCGGCCATCAATCCATGCAACCAGTTCATACCACTGACCCAATAGCAAGAGAATGACCTTGACATTACAGATCTAGGGTCTTAAGCCATGGCATCAGTAGCTTTGATGGGTGCCAAGTTGGAGGCACTTGAATCACGCATAGAGGACAAATTGCGCGTCTTATTCGTCGAATTCAGATCGAGCCAATCTCTAAGCCCAATAAAATTTCAGCAAGGAGAAAGTTTAGAGAGGCCTTTAGAGAAGGAGCAACAACCCTTAGACATAATATAGTCATGCATGAGGGTGGACTTCCCTCGATGGGAAGAAGGAAACCCGACGGGATGGATTTCGTGCGTCGAATACTACTTCCACTATTATCGAATATCGGAGGATTCCATAGTGGACACTGCTATCAACCATCTCGAGGGAGATATAATTTGATGATACAATTGGCTTAAATACACCCATGAGGTTCCGACATGGATATAATTCAAAAAAGCACACTGTTGAACTGCTTTGGACCGACCAAGTATGAAAATATCGATGAACAACTCCTTAAGATCCGACAAATCTCCATGATCAAAGAATACCATATCAGGTTTGAGAAATCATCCTATCTCGCTTGTGATTGGTTTGACAAATAATTATTAGGGACATTCATCGAAGTACTTAAGCCGGAAATAAAAGGAGAAGTTAAAGCGTGGTAGCCCCGCACTATGATGGTCATAGTTTCCTTCGCTCGAATTCAATAGGAGTGGCTCAACCAAGATGCTCGAAGGATGAGAACCACTCCTAAACCAGTAACGTATAAACCGCCAATACCCCCTGCTCCCAGTCGTCCTTCACCGCCAAAGAGATTGATGAGAGAAGAATTTTGCGATAGATCGGCGATGGGCCTTTGCTTGCATTGCGATGAGCTTTGGAGTCATGACCATCACTGCAAAAAGGGACACCTTCTACTAATAGATCCCATTGAAGACAAGGAGGAGGAGATCCAAGAGCATAAGGAGAAGGTCACAGAGGAAGAACAATAGCTAACCGATTTTATAATGCATGCTGTTATCAGCTACGCGAACCTACAGATGATGAAAGTGGGAGGACTTCTTAAACAACAATCAATCACCATTTTCATTGACACCGGGAGCACTAATAACTTCTTGAACAATAAATTTGCTACTCGAATAGCCTTACATATTGAGAATTGCAGCAGGTTTGATGTTAAGGTCACCGACGAATGAATTTTAAAGTGTGACCTCAGGTGCTCGCGAGTGAAACTATTGCAATAGGACTAAGAGATAATTGCATATTCCTTTCTCCTCCTACTTAATGATTATGAGACCATGCTTGGCATCAAATGGTTGATGACATTAGGTGATGTTCCCTAGAATTTTTAAAAATTTATTATGAAATTTTTTAGCCATGGGAAACAAGTGATCCTACGCAGGAAAAACGGGAGAAACATGACGATGGTTTCAATACAGCGAATGAAGAAAGTATTGTATAAAGTGAATAGTGGCTTCCTAATGCAACTCCAGTAGTAACATATAAAGGAGTCGATAAAAATTAAAGACTCAAACCTTCTCCAGTTGATTGCTAAATTTTCAGACATCTTCGCTGAATTGCATAGCCTACCTTCTTACCGATGGCATGACCATTGAATTCTTATTCTACCAGGCAAACAAGCAATAAACATTCAGCCATATCATTATCCTCACCTCTGGAAAGTTGAAATAGAGAGGCTTGAAAATGAGATATTTGAAACATGGGTCATCTAGCCAAATTGTAGCTCCTACTCTTCATCGGTGCTAGCTTTACCTGACTTCAACAAAGATGGCTGACCCCTAGCCTACATCAACAAAGCTCTCTCTTCATATCACCTGAAGCTATCAATCTACGATGAGAAAATATTGACTAATGCTAAATTTGTGGCTTGACATAATACAGGTTAGTGGCACAAATAGGAGATGAAAATAAGTTCTGAAAAATTACAGCTTCTACTCCCTCCAAACTTAGATCGGGCTCACAATTACCATGGACTTTATTAGAGGGCGGCTACCATCTCAGAGAAAAGTTTGTCTACCATTAAAGAACAATAACACACCAGCCCATACAAGAAACAAACAGTCGTCTGATAAATATTGGAGTAGAAAAAAGTTTGCTATTGAAGATCGAGTCTTCCTTGTCTTCAGCCTTACCAACAGGAATCAATGAAGACTCAAGACTCATGAAAGTGATCTCCCAATTTCTTTAGACCCTACAAAATTAGAGACCACGTTGGAGCTGTAACTTGTTGATCAGATTGCATACTAATTCAAAATTATAACTAATCCTCTAGGAATCTCATCGTAAATGGAAGTTTAGAGAGGATGACTCAGCCTAGATCTATCTATCTAACACCTAGGTTGATGAGGAGGCCCAGGTTTTGTTGATGATTGTATGAGATCACAAGATCATGACGCATCACCATCCAGATACTACTACTAATTCTGGATTGCAGAAGCATGATATGCCATCTACAAGGGCCACGAGGAAATCTCATGAGGAGCTACAGATTAGGATCCAGAGTCACAAAGTCACAGCCTTGAGAACAAGGCAAATTTGAAGATGGCGGGTCTGTTAGGACCCCAACTGAATCGGGTCCTAGTCGATTGAGTCGAGTCTTTAGATTGGCTCTTGTTGGCCAACCTAGACCCAACATTAGGTCATTTATGAAAAGATTTGAATCTATTATAATAAATCAGCCCAAGTCCTAGTATGGTTAGGATTCGACTGAACTGGAGTCTGATTAGGAGTCGGAGTTAGATATGGGTCAAAGTCAATTAAGTCATGAATGTAATAAACACTAATCTAGCTGCCACTCCCTATTAAAGAAGTGATTGGCTAGGGTTAGGGAGGAGTCCTTATGGGATAGGAAACTCCTAGCCACCTCCTCAAGTTAAGAGAGGCTGGTTAGGGCAAGAGAAGGAGAGTCTCACTTAGCTTGGACTCTCTCTAGGGTGGAATAAGAATAAAATTAGGAGTTTGAGACCTCTATAGTCACCAGCCACATCATAGTCAGGAGTTGGTTAGGGGTTAAGAGTTGAGGGAAAGAGAAGTCTTGGTTTAGTAGGAGTCTTTGTTTACTTGGAGTAGAAGTTGATTAGAAGTTGGAGTTTGTTGGAGTAGGAGTCCTATTAGGAATTAGGATTTAGAAACTCTATAAATAGCTTATATTCTCCCCTCTTTTCATCATTAATAGATCAATATTATTTTTAACCTTTGTGTAGAAAACTTAGGAGGGAGGAACCCTTATAGAGTTCCAAGGAGGTCGATCCCCTATAGAGACCACCCCAAACATAGAATCTATAAGGGTACTAACACTTGATATCAGAACAGTGTTCTTGTGTCTCGCTACCCTTCTACAGCCAGCCATCATCCTTCTACAACCGCCTAGACAATTCCCACAATTGCTTAGATTATCATCGAATTCCGCTATCATCTCCACTACCGCAGATCATCTTTTGATCTCCCCACGAATTATAATAGGTTCTAGTTTCCTACATTACTACTGCTATAATTTAGTTATCCTTTATCAGAAAACTAAAAAAATTATTCTTATCTCACTGTATAAACTCTACATCACAAAGTTTCCATCTTTATGACGAAAGTTGCACTGTAGAATTTAGCCACATACCACTACCTATTTGATATTGCTGCTGCGATTTTTCTATCCAATCATTCACAAGTTTTATACGATGACTTTAGCACTCTTTAATAATAGATTTATTTTTATTTATGTTAAAAAATATTGATATAAACCATTGATCTTTTACATCCAAATTGATGCCTTTTAAACGTAAAAATCTACCTTAACACCTTCTCGTAATCTTTAATCTTACCAAATCTTTTACCACTTTATTCTTCTATGAATTTTTTATCAATATTACATTTCCCCTAATAATGGATTTCCCTTGAGTTTTACTCGAATTCCTATCATGAACTACTAGAAAAAATTGCATCTATCTTGCTGAAATTTTTCGACGTAAAATTATGTTGCTACCACACTTTTTAGTGTTTCTTGCTGCATACACATCTGATCTTGACCCAACTTATTATTGCCATTATTCTTATCTATCTTGTTGCTATCCTCATTAGTTTTTTGCTATTGTAATCCTCTAAATCGTTGCTAGATCTTTCGTCGCAAAACTGTTGTTCTCGACGAAAATTTCTGCAACAACATCTTTAGCACTTCTTGCCACATCCCTACCAAACTGGTTGCTGTCACCCACAACAATCTTAAACCATCTTCCTAACCTTAAACCATTGTCCTTAAATCTCCCTTACAATCTCCACAACAGCCTTAAACCGTAGCTATCAACTATGCCTCTGATAGTAGCCTATCGACGTAGAATCTGCAGCACTACCTTTCGGTGTTTTTAGTTGCACCCATATCTGATCCTTACCAAAATTATTGCTGCCACCCACACCACCCTTAAAGCACCCTTCTAGACTTATGATATAGCTATCATAACCTATTTTTATAATCCACAACCAACCCTAATAGCCCCTAAAAAATCATAGCCCAAATAGTACCCTAAATAGCAACCTTGATCCATCACCCTTTTGGCCACTAATCCCTACCAAAACGGTTGCTACCATCAACAATAATCCTAAGCCATCCTTCTAACCCTATACCTCTATCATCAAACCCCCCTTATAGCTTGTACAATAGCCCTAAACAACAACATCAACAGCACCCTCTTTGATGAAAAATTTTGCTACACTACCTTTAGTACTACTTGTTGCATCCACACCAGGTCCCTACCAAATCCATTGTTGTCATCAACAGCAACCCTAAACTATTCCTCTAACCTTAAACCTCAGCTATCATACCCCCTATACAACCCTTACAGTAATTCCAAACCACAGCCCCAATAGTAACAAAAATAGTAACCTTTCAGCCCCAAACTGCAGTTATTTACCCTTGATCCATGACCTCTTTTAGCCATCAGTCCACCCAACCAGTTCATACCACTGACCCAATAGCAAGAGAAGGACCTTGACATTACAGATCTAGGGTCTTAAGCCATGGCATCAGTAGATTTGATGGATACCAAGTTGGAGGCGTTTGAATTATGGCTTGAATCACGCATGGAGGGCAAATTATACGTCTTATTCGTCGAATTCAGATCGGGCCGATCTATAAGCCCAATAAAATTTCAGTAAGAAGAAAGTTTAGAGACGCCTTCAAAGAAGGAGAGACAACCCTCAGACATGATACATTCATGCATGAGGTTAGACTTCCCTTGATGGGAAGAAGGAGACCCGATGGGATGGATTTAGTATGTTGAATGCTACTTCCACTATTATCGAATATCGAAGGATTTCATGGTGGACACTACTATCAACCATCTCGAGGTGATGTAATTCGATGGTACAATTGGCTTGAATATACCCATAGGATCCCGACGTGGATATAATTCAAAAGCGCACTGTTGAACCGCTTTGGACCGACCAAGTATAAAAATATCAACGAGCAACTCCTGAAGATCCGACAAATCTCCACGATCAAAGAATACCATATCAGGTTTAAGAAATCATCCTACCTTGCTAGTGATTGGGTTGACAAATAATTATCAAGGGCATTCATTGAAGGATTCAAGCCAGAAATAAAAGGAAAAATTAAAGCGTGGTAGCCCGCACTGTGATAGCCATAGTTTCCTGCGCTCGAATCCAATAGGAGTGGCTCAACCAAGATGCTCGAAGGATGAGAACCACTCCTAAATTAGCAACATATAAACCTCTAGTACCCCCTGATCCCAGCCATCCTTCGCTGCCAAAGAAATTGACGAGAGAAGAACTTTGCGATAGATCGACGATGGGCCTTTGCTTGCATTGCGATGAACCGTGGAGCCATAACTATCACTGCAAAAAGGGATGCCTTCTACTAATAGAGCCCATTGAAGACATAGAGGAGGAGGTCCAAGAGCATAAGGAGGAGGTCATGGAGGAAGAACAACAATCGACCGATTTTATAATACATGCTCTTGTCAGCTACGCAAACTTACAGACGATGAAAGTGGGAGGATTTCTTAAACAGTAATCAATCACCATTTTCATTGACACCGGGAGTACTAATAACTTTATGAATACCAAATTTGCTACTCCGATGGCCTTATATATCAAGGATTGCAGCAGGTTTAATGTTAAGATTGGCGATGAACGAATTTTAAAGTGTGACCTCAAGTGCCCGCAGGTGAAACTATTACAACAGGACCAAGAGATAATTACATATTTCTTCCTCCTCCCGCTCAATGATTATGAGGCCATGCTTGGCATCAAATAGTTGATGACATTGGGTGATGTTCCTTAGAATTTTTTCAAATTTATCATGAAATTTTTCGATCATGGGAAACTGGTGATCCTACATGGGAAACACGGGAGCAATATAACGATTGTTTCGACGCAGCGAATGGAGAAAGTCTTGCACAAAGTGAACAGCGACTTCCTAATGCAACTCCAATAGCAACATATAAGGGAGCTGATAAAAATTGAAGACTCAAACCTTCTTCAATTGATTGCTGAATTTTCAGACGTCTTCGCCGAATTGCATAGCCTACCTTCTTACTGGTGGCATGACCATCGAATTCTGATTCTACCAAGCAAACCAGTAGCAAACACTCAGCCATATCATTATCCTCACCTCCAAAAAGTTAAAATAGAGAGGATTAAAAATGAGATGCTTGAAAGAGGGGTCATCTAGCCAAGTTGTAGCCCTTACTCTTCGCCGGTGCTAGCTTTACCCCGACTTCGACAAAGTGTTTGTGATTGATACATCGAGAGCTAGAATTTGTATTATCCATATGCAAGATGGATGACCCCTAGCCTACAACAAAGCTCTCTCTCCATATCACCTGAAGCTATCAATCTACAATGAGGAAATGTTGACTAATGCTAAATTTGTGACTTGACATGATACAAGTTAATGGCACAAAGAGGAGATAAAAATAAGTCTTAAAAAATTATAATTTCTACTCCGTCCAAACTTAGATCGAGCTCACATTACCATGGACTCTATTAGAGGGTAGCCACCATCTTAATGAAAACTCTGGCTACCATTAAAAAATAATGACACACCAACCTGCACAAGAAAGAAACAGTCGTCCGACAAACCTCGGAGTAGAAAGAAGCTTGCTATTGAAGATTGAGTCTTCCTTTATCTTCAGCCCTACCAACAGGAATCAATGAAGACTTAAGCCTCATGAAAGTGGTCTCCCAATTTCTTTAGACCCTACAAAATTGGAGATCACGTTAGAGCCATAACTTATGGATCAGATTGCACACTAATTCAAAATTATAACTAATCCTCTAGGAATCTCACCATAAATGGAAGTTTAGAGAGGATGACTCAGCTTAGATCTATCCATCCAACACCCAAGTTGATGAGGAGGCCCAGGTTCAACTGATGATTGTATGAGATCGCAAGATCGTGACGCATCACCATCCAAGCACTACTACTAATGCTGGACTGCAGAAGCAAGGTGCTGTAGATCAGGTTCCAGTCATAAAGTCACAGCCTTGAGAACAAAGTAGATTTAAAGATGACGGGTCTGTTAGGACCCTAACTGAGTCGGGTCCTAGTCGATTGAGTTGAATCCTTAGATTAGGTCTAGTTGGTCAACCTAGACCTGACATTTAGTCATTTATGAGAAGATTTAAGTCTATTATAATAAATCAGCCCAAATCCTAGTAGGGTTAGGATTTGGTTGAACTAGAGTCTGATTAGGAGTCGGAGTTGGATACGAGTCAAAGTCAATTGAGTCATGAATGTAATAAACACTAATCTAGCTGTCATCCCCTATTAAAGAAGTGATTGGCTAGGGTTAGGAAAGAGTCATTATAGGATGAGAGTCTCCTAGCCACCTTCTCCTCTTAAAAGAGACCGACTAGGGTAAGAGGGGGAGAGTCTCATTTATCTTAGACTCTCTCTAGGGTGGAATAAGAATAAAATTAGGAGTTGGAGACCTCTATAATCACCAGCTACATTATGATTATAAGTTGGATAGGGGTTAAGAGTTGAGGGAAAGAGCCTTGGTTAGTAGGAGTCTTGGTTTACTTGGAGTAGAAGTTAATTAAAAGTTGGAGTTTGTTGGAGTAGGAGTCCTATTAGGAGTTAGGGTTTAGAAGCCCTATAAGTAGCTTGTATTCTCCACTCTTTTCATCATCAATAGATCAATATTATTTTCAGCCTTTGTGCAGAAAACTTAGAAGGGAGGAACCCCTATAGAGTTCTAAGGAGGTCGATCCCCTATATAGATCATTTGAAGCTTAGAATCCACAAAGGTCTTAACACTAATTTTTGGTTCCTTGAAGATACCTCATTATTTTCTTTGCAACTCTCCAGTGGTTCATACATGAATTACTCTAATATCGTCCAAGCATCTCCACAGCAAATGTTATATCAAGTCTAGTACATACCTGAGTATACATAAGGCTAATAGAAGCATATGAGATATTTTTCATTGATTCTCTTTCAATATCGTTCTTTGGGCTTTGGTTCAAATTGAACTTATCACATTTCATAATGGGAGCAACTCTTAGTGAACAATCATTCATCCAAAATCTTTCTAAAAGTTTATTGGTATAGGTTTCTTGTAATAGACCTAAAGTGTCTTAAGGTCTATCTCTATGGATCTTAATACTAATGACATAAGATGCTTTACTCGTATCTTTTATGTCAAAATTTTTAGAAAAAAATATTTCACCTCTACAAAATATTATCTATGTATAAAATAAGTAAATATATTTTACTCTCATTGGCCTTCTAGTATATACACAAATCCATAGGATTTTCAATAAATTTAAAAGGAGAAATCACTCCATAGAATTTAAAATACCACTAATGAGAGGATTGTTTTAAATCATATATAGATTTCTTAAGTTTACAAACCAAGTACTCTCTTAGAGGAGAAAATTTCAAGTTGTTTCATATAAACCTCCTACTCTAGATCTTCATTAAGAAACATTGTTTTCATATTCAACTCAAGGCCAAAATGAGCAACTAATATCAAAATGATATAAAAAGAATATTGCCTAACAAATCTTTCTTAGTTTTTAAGACCCATTTATAGCTAATGGCCTTTGCCCCATTAGGCAACTTTACAATATCTCAGACTCGATTGCTTTTCATGAAATTCATCCTCTTCTTCATAGCATCATGCCACGAGTTTGACTCTTTTCAACTTATGACCTGTGAAAATATTTTAGGATCATTGCTCTAATATTATGATCAGATTCTTATAGATATATAACATAATCATTAGAAATTGCTGATCTTTTATTTTTTGTAGATCTTGTTAATAATGTACCAATGTCTCCCTTGAGAACTTATTGTTCAACTTGTTGTTTAGGAGCTTGTTGTAAATCCTAAATTATCGGATCTATTAGAATACTATCAGTAACTTGTGGAACCTCTATGATTAGTTGTTCAACACCAGTTTGAACTTGAGGAGTGCTATGAACTATAACTAATCTATCATTTGATGTGGAAGGTTGAGTTTCTATATGATCATGTGCAGAAACTATGTTTACGAACTGATTGCTCCAACTGATCATGTCATCCTAAAGAAACTTAGTATTTCTTGGTTTCACAATCATAGTTGTATGAGATGGACAATAAAACATAATCTTTAGACTTTTTAGCATATGCAATGAAATACCCACTAATAATCCTTGGGTCTAGTTTCTTCTCTTATGGATTCTATATCTTGTCCTCATATGGACATCACTAAACACACATATATCACAAACTCGGCTTCCAACCTTTTTCATAATTCAAATAGTGTTTTTGGGACAACCTTGGTTAGAACTTGATTTAATATATACACAACTGTCTTTAGTACTTCAGTCCACAAGAATTTAAGAAGATTAGAGTTGCTAAGCATACTCTGCACCATGTCTAATTATGTTCTGTTTCTTCTTTCTACAACACTCTTCTAGTCTAGAGAATCACACATAATATATTGGGTAACAATCTCATGTTCTTGAAGAAACTTAGTAAAAAGACCAGGTGCTTGTCCATTCTCAATATATCTACCATAATATTCTTCACCTCTATCTGATCTCATAATTTTAATTTGCTTATTACATTGGTTTTCAACTTCAGTCTTAAAGACTTTAAAGACATCCAATGCTTCGTTTTTTTATAAAACAAATAAATATACATATATCATGAGTAATCATCTATAAATGAGATGAAATATTTCTGATCATGTGGGTCCATGTCTGGATAACATATATTAGTATGAATGATCTCTAATATGTTTGAACTCTTATTAGCACTTTTCTTGGGCTTATTGGTATGCTTTCCCCTATTACAGTCTATACAAATCTTAAAATCAATAAAATTAAGAGTATTAAGTACTTCATCATTAACTAATCTCTTAATTCTCTATATGAAGATATATCTTAATCTTCGATATTATAACATAGAGGAGTCCTCATTGATATTACACCTTTTAATGCTAGTATGAACATGCATTAAACTATAAGTGTCTTTATATTGTAAGAAAATACGATAAAGATCATTTGACAAAATTTCATTCCCAACACAATTATATTTATATAATAAACTAAATGATATATCTTGAAAATTAAAGGAATATCCAAATGGTACGAGTTTAGAAATAAAAATCAAGTTTCATGAGAAACTAAAATAAAGACATCCTCAAGGTTAAAATGCATGTTCCAATTACCTCAAATGTGAGCCCATCTTATTACCTGATAGGATGCTTTGCTTACTTTTCACTGGTTTTCTCATGTTTTGTATACCTTGCAAAGAGTTTGCAATATGGATTATTGATCCGAAATCAATCCACCATTTGTTAATATTAATATTAACCATATTAGATTCATAGCAAATAAATGAGGTTGGTTTACTTTTCTTTCCAAGCCATTGTTGGAATTTAATGCATTCCTTCTTCATGTGTCCCTTCTTTTTATAGAAGAAACATTTTGCTTCTTTCTTGATATTAGCTTAGGGTGGTACTTTATCTTTTTCTTGTTGATTAGCTTTTGATTGGCTTGATTTTTATTAGTTTTATTCTTCGTACGAGTAGTTACCACTAAAACACTCTCACTTAACTTCATCACTAGCGTCTCTTTTTTTTTAACATACATAATTGCTTAATTCATTAACTAATCATATGTCATAGTGTATGAAATCTTAAAAGACCCATATTGATGTGGAAGGGTGTTCAAAATGTAGTGTACCAAAAAAGATACTGAAATATCAATCTCAAGTTTTATAAGTTGAGCCGCAATGTCCTACATTTGCATTATATGCTTATGCACACCTTTTATATTTATGAGTATGAGAGATTAGAATTTTATTATTATGGTGCTTGTTAGTGCCTTATCCGAAGTGACGAATTGACCGTCAATAGATTTTAGCAAGTCTCAGACATTATCATGTTGTTCAATAAAACCACGTATACCAGCAGTTATCTTAGTCTTGATAAATATCACACTGAGTCAATTGAATCACTCATATCGCTCATATAGCACGATCTTAGCTAGAGTGTTGGTAGTGGTAATTGCATGTGATTCATCATTCTTAATAGAATAACCAATATCCATCCACCATAGATGGAGGAGAATCCTCTCCTTCCATACCTTATAGTTATCACCCTTAAATTCGGGAATATCATGTCGGATATCAAAGAAATTTAATAGTTGGAGAAACTGCATAAAATCTAAAATGATTATGTTAAAATTGAGACTTAATAGTAAAAGATTATACGTTTTACCAATATAAAATATATAAAAAATAAATCTCATGACATAAAAATTGTCTATGGTCTAAAATTTTAATTTAGATAGATTTAAATGATCTTTATGATAAAACTATCAAATTATTTATATACCAATTCATGATCCTTGTGGGTAAATTATAAAAATATGATACTTTAACATGATTAATTATATAAATATAATAAAAAGATCATGTGGGATAACAATAATTACTTATGTGATCTCTATGTTAATTTTATAAATAATTTTAATTAATTAAGGATGCTATGGCTAATCCCTAATTAATTAAGATTATATGGATCATTAGATACTTTAAATATATAAAATTGACTTATAAGCATGAATTAATATATAATACAAAAAATATAATATATTTTTAACACTAGAAGCTTCAAAAGTTTCAAAAGAGAAACTGAAATATTGTTATATTCATGGTATAAAAATGAAAACCTTCTCGAGGCAAAGGTTAATCACAGCTTTAATACTAAATGTAAAGAAAAAATTTGAAATCAAAACGTGTTTCTAAACTATCATAATAGAAATAGAATGAAATTAATGTGAAAACAAAAATTGCATACTTCTAGCTATTGTTGTCAAAAATTTTAACAATAACTTCTCTTAGTATTTTAGTACTTCTCAACTCTCACTTTAAATGGTATAGAAAAACCTTAATACTTGAGATTGATCCTATGGACTATATATATATATATATATATATATATATTCTCCCATAAAAAATATTTATTATCATCAATTTCATAACATTGAAGAATTAATTGAAGACCAAAATATTTGGACCATAATTAAGAATTTTAATGATCATGATTGAATAAATTTAATAATAATTGTTACATTCATAATGAATAAAAATATGAAATATTTAAATCTTAATAAATAAAAAATTAATGATAATAAATAATAAAAAAATTAATAAAAAAATTACATTAAGTGTGTGAAGCCATCGGAGTTGAAGTCATTCTTTGTTAGACAATGTCAACATAGTGGTAAAATTCACCACATATTAATATTTTATTGATGTATGATATTCTTAATTTTTATATGATTTGATAATATTATCTACTGAATTCATGATGTGTATAATTATTATGTTAAATAAATCTTGGATCCCATGAGAGAGAGTTGGTATCGTTAATATTCTTGACTACGGAGATGAGAGGGAGGACACCTCAAAGAAGAAAACGACGACTCGTTATTGATTTCAATGATTGAATCGTAGGCCTACCCTGTAACTGAGGCGCATTCTAGGCTTTCTAAAAAGTTGGGAGTCCCCTCCATCGCCGGGGTCTTCAAGAATTCATTAAATAACTGAAAAGTGAGGATCCTTGTTAGCTAAGTATCACCGAACCCCCAAGCCATCATCCATCTCGAGTCGGTGTCCCTCCCTTTGTGGGTGTTGTGTGTGTGTGGGGGTGGTAAACACACTGACCCAAGGCCCCAATGGCAAACCAACAGAAGAAAAAGAAGACGAAGAAGACAAATATATATATATATATATATATATATATATGTATTTAATCGAGTGGGATGAAAACTCTCCCGTGTCAAAGATAAAAAGTCCAGCTGAAAAGTG
The DNA here is from genome assembly GCA_021527575.1 of Ensete glaucum. NCBI lineage: Eukaryota > Viridiplantae > Streptophyta > Magnoliopsida > Zingiberales > Musaceae > Ensete > Ensete glaucum. The sequence goes on from CM038551.1 coordinate 45,851,311, forward strand.
AGAGATGAACAGACAGATTCATCAGCTGAAAAAGTAAGGTGGATGGGAAGAGAGAAAAAGAAAAAGACATCTTAACTCTCTCGTCCAACATAAAGTTCATCAGCTGAGGAGCAAGAAAGATGAATTCCGCCAACTCAAGAACCAGACAGATGACTGGGAAGAAAGATAAAAAGGTCGTTAATTATCAGTGAGATGATAAAAAAAAAAAAAAAGTCCATCAGCTGCTTGGGAGGAGTGGGAACTGACGAAACATAGTCCCTCCCATATATATCTTCTCCGACATGAAGTCAGTCCATCCTCTGAAGATGGCCACAAAGACGAATGGAAAGAGAGGACAGAAGGTGCGGCTAATTTTCCAAAAATAAAATTTTTTTTGAATTTTTTTCTTTTTCAGTATCCTAATTTTTGAAATTTTATAGTTATATTTTATATAATACCTGAAATACCCTCCGTTACTATCAATTTTCTTTCTTTCTTTCTTCTTCTTCTTCCAATGGATGAATCCTAAATTGATCCAGTTATAATGTTGTCACACCGATCACAGTATTTTTATAAATATCAGAAAAACTCTATAACGTAATTCAAAGATACTTTTCTAGTATTATTAAAAAATATTATAATACATTATTATAAAGATATTATAAATATAATAATTTTATCCATATTATAAATGTTAATTTTTAATATTATTTAAAAAATATAATATGATGTAAAAAATTTTTATCCAGATCGATTTATCTTGTGGATCAATCCATACAAAAACGATAATGACAATCTAAGTATTAGAAAAATTATATTATTAGGGAATTCTGAAAAAAGGAAGACGATTTTAGAAAAACAGCTAAAAAAAAATAATATATTTTTTTTCAAAATTCATCCAAAAAGATATATTTATAAATGGCTGAAAACACTCTTGTCGGAGATGGAAGTGTGAAAGACAGATGAATTGACAGGTCCGTTGCATTTGGTGGAGCTATCATGGTCAATAGTCAACATCTGAAAGCAGTAAACAATTGACTCTTTTGTAGACAATGGTTGGGTTTCCAGACAGTTGCTTCCTTTGACTCGGTTCCCCTTGGATCTATTTGTGTGAATTAGAAAATTAATTAATTAAATTATAGAAAAACAAAAAAAAAAAACTTATATTGGTTTTACTGAACGACAATAAAATATTATTAGTACCAAGCAGCATGGGAGAAGGTAAGCCTACCGATCGGGACGGCGGCGGTGAGGTGAGGCGCGTTGGTTCATTCTCGTCCTCCGCGGGAAGACGGAAGGCGCGATGACCCCCGCACCCACCCGGTGGGGGCAGGAACGTGCGAGCACCGAGCCACCGGGGGAGCGGCACCTGCCCTTCTCCCCACGTCGGTCGCCCACACACACACCCCCCCCCGGGACACACTTGTAATCATCACCGCTCTCCCACGTGAAGGCCTTGGTCGCCGTCCCTGGACGTCGCTGTCCGGCTTTTAGGCTTTAGGCTTTGGGATGTGGGCGGTGGAGCGGGTGGCGATGCGGACCTGTTTACTAATCATGCAGGCGATCATGTCATTTCCCAGTTCTTTAAAGTGATCTAATTCTCACTTCCAAGACTCCCAACTGACTGACGCAATGCACCTGCTTTGTTACTGGCCCTGGCTCCAGTGGGGCCCAGAGGATTAGTCCAATAATAAAGGAGGTGGATGCACAAACCACTAAATAATTCAGTCCTTGAGCATACCGCCAAATAAACCGGACGCCATTGTTTGGGTTGATTTGAATTGGTGACTTTTCTTCCGACCACATATGTGTGGCTGCTATTGGTTGATGACCGTGAGATGCCAGATCATCCCCCAAAATATCTCGTTTGGTTCAACCATAACCGGGCTTATTTGCATACCGAACCGGACCGACCGGTTCGATCCAAAATGGTGAATTCGATTTAGAGTCGTCTGGCCACAGTAGCGATTAGTAGGAATTGATTAGTTTTTAATATATTCAAAAGTCAATGGTAAATTTATTTGTCTAAATCAAATTGACTCGTATTACAAGTATTTCGAGTAATATCAGTATCGTTAATCTTGTTCTTAAAACAATGACATTTCAAATTTTATTAATCTTAATAATAAATTTACACATCAATAAATTATTTAATATTATATTTTTAAAAAAAAATCATTCTTGTTGTCACTCAGTAGTAGGAATTTGGGTTTATTTTTTTAGGATCAAAGACAACTCCAGATATAATAAGTTCATTTAGTTGCAGATTATCTAATACTTGCATGTAATATTTATACAAAATTAGACCTATCTATATATAACACACGAAGTATAAAACTGATTTAGTAATATAACTTGAAATGTATTATTATTATTATTATTATTTTTTCGGATGTGTAAATCGGTGGAGGATATTAAAATATTATTGCATACGAGTTATAACAGAAGAAACCACACGAATAACCTCCTCGAGAATGGGAAGGAAGTATAGTCTATATATAACAAACACACATAAAAACATGAACAGTAGGGAGAGAAACAAAAACAAAAAAAGAATCTTACCAAATCAAGTTTGATTAGTGCATTAATAGGTCTGAGACCTCCTACGCTTCATGTATGTCATTAAATATAATAAAGTTTTACATTTTAAAAAAAAAAGATAATTATTTTTAATATAAAATATGAAGAAAACATGGGAGGTAATAAAGATGAGACTTGATCGGATCATCAATGATTATAAAAATATAAAATTAGTTAATAGATTTGTATGCCTTAATAGACATGTTAGCCAATAACAAGATCGTCGTGTGGGTACTGCTGCCGTGTAGCCCATCAACGGTCTCAGCACCAGAAAAGTGTAGGCATCCCAGAAAATGGCGAGTTTTTATTTATTTTTATTTTGTTGTAAAAAGAAAAAAAAATAAAAAGGTTGGCGAGGAAAGGAAAGGAGAGGGGCGGGGGGCAAAAACACACTGATAAGCTGGTGCTTCTGAAACTTTTACAGTGGCCCCCACATCAAGCTGTTTCGACTGGAGAAGCTTTCATGGTGGCCCCAGTACCCTGTCATTCCTCATCAAAGTTGTTGGCAAACTTATCCAAATTCCAAGATCAACTAAACCAGCTCCAACTCCTATGTATGTGTGTCTCTCTCCCGTTACAGTGAATGGTGGTAGATGGGGCGGAGCCTGGGCTAGCCAAGGAGGAAGGGGGCGGGCGCGTCATTTTGGTCCTTGGAAAAAAAAAGAAAGGAATAGCGGTGCCCCCACAGGCACAGAGAGAGAGAGAGAAGGGGCAGCAGAGCACTTGCGTGCAGGGCTTTTCCACTGCTCTCTCTTCTTCCCTCCCTCGCCCCATATCCCCTCTCTGATTGGGATGGGATTGCAGAAAGGTGAGTGTTTTGTGCTGGGTGGGGGGAGGGGGGGGGACTGGATGCCATTTGTTTATTCTGGATCATTCTGTTTTTTTCTTCCCTCTTAAAAACTCGTTTTTTTGTTGTTGTTGTTGGTGGTGGTGGTGGTGGTAGGGATAATGGCTTTTCCAATCCGCAGGCCTCCTCTCACCCTACCCTTATTCCCCATCATTCTCTCTCAGGAATCTCTCCTTTCTCAAGAATCCCTGAATCACGACTGCTGCTTTCCCTTCATCACCCCATCCTATCCACCATAACCAGCATCGTCATCTCCAATCCCGTTCTTGCCTGCTTTCCTTTCTACCGGGTCAAAGCCACCAGCTTGGACTCCTGGGAAGTAGGTCTTCTGTCTTTGCCGACTTCTTCTTCTGAGCTTTTGGTGGTGTCTGCTGGGTGTTTTGGCTCTGATTCTTGTTTGGAGCTGATAAAGTTTTGATCTTGCTGCCGTCCGGTCCGTCCCTTCGTCGATTCCAGGTGGTCACGGTCGAGGAAGTGCTGAGTGATGATGCCTCTTGTGGCTTCTCGATAGCTCCACCATTTCCGTCATTCTTTTTCTTGGTCCGCCACCGTCCTTTCGCTGTCGCCGTCTCCGAACACCAGGTCCAGCAGCCCTCTTCCCCGGCGAGCATCGGAACACCAACCATTTCGGTCGTTCTTCTGGATCAGTCATCGTTTGTCGTTGCCAGCATCATGGCCGCCGTACGTCTGCCGCCACTCCTCAGCCTTCCCTTGGTGAGCTCTCTCTCTCTCTCTCTCTCTCGCACACACACACACACACACTCACACACACACACACACGCACGCACGCACACGCACACGCACACGCACACATCCTCTGAAAAAGATGGTTTGCGAGACCGGCATCTGCTCTGTTTGGCAGCCTGTTTTCCATCCTTGTTCCCTTGGATTTCCCTTTGGGGGACTGCCTCGCTCCACCATCTCCAGGTGTTTGACTAATGTGATCGAGTTTGATAACCTCCTCGATTCCATGTTCATCGTATAGTTAGAATACCTATCTTCTCTGGCTACAACAATTTGCAATAGTACATGGTGCCAAAAGCTTACCAATAGTTAACTTTCTAAATATCTTTCCTCATTCTAAGCAGAGAGAGAACCCAGCTTCAATGAACACTTATTATACAGACTACTCATTCTGATATGTGTAAAGTTAAGAATAAGCAATTGAGTAAGTTTAAGCACCAGTATTCTGCAGGATTTGGAAGAATTGGAAAACTGATACATATGGGAAAACCAGAGAAGACGTACGCCATGCACCTTCCTGTGCGTGGCTTTGTCGGATGGTTTATTTGCCTTAAGAGAGTGAACAATATGTAGGTTTTTTATGGTGTTCGAAATTCTAGTGGGATTTATATAGAGATTTTTTTTTTGTGCAATAGTCCCAAAAAGAAAATTACAAAAGGACCTGAAACCCAAAAGACAACTCATCAAAGATGGATGAGTTGGTTTTGTAGGTTGAAACAAGATGTGGCTCTCTACGTTGTGGTGTGCCCTCTATATCCATCCATAGATAGTCTTTTTCTACTTGGGTTCCTCACCGTGCCCAATATTAGGTCAATTCTAACATCATTTGTCATGACTCAATTTATGAGTAACTTACCCATTACCTTGTTAAACCTAAATCACTTACCCCAATGATAGTAGACCCAATTTATGTAGGTTTCTTATGGAGTTCGAAATTCTAGTGGGATTTATATAAAGATTTTTTTTGTGCAATAGCCCCAAAAAGAAAATTACAAAAGGACCCCAAACCCAAAAGACAACTCATCAAAGATGGATGAGTTAGGTCAATTCTAACATCATTTGTCATGACCCAATTTATGAATAACTTACCCATTGCTTTATTAAACCTAAATCACTTACCCCAATAATAGTAGACCTATCTAGCTCTTATAAAATAATTTATGTCTTCTCCCACTTCCAATGTGGGATTAAATCAGGATATTCTAACAAATTTGTTGACTATAAACCAGCCATCCTTGCTGTTGGGGAGTTAGTCATTGATCATTTGACATTTTATACACAAAAAACATCAAGGACAGTTGCATGCCCTTGGTATGCGAAGCATACCTATGAACCGACCAGAAGAATATTCTCAACCTTAGGTGGTATCTTCGATTTTCAATGCCTAAAATGGTAAAACAATAATTATTTTCCTTGGTGCCTGAATTCTTTAAACCAAGCCCTTAAATATGGGAACAAGTAGTTAGTAGATATTTTGTTTGTATATATTAATAAAGAAAAGAGATCTAAAGCTTGATGGCGAGCACCCTGTAGGGACCTGTAGTTTTACTCTAAAAACTAAGGATTGCCAAACCGGTCCATCTTGGCATACCGAGCTATGCTCGATACGATATGGTATCTGGTATCGAATGGTATGCACAGGGCATACCGTTCAGTATAATAATATAATATAATATAATATAATATAATATAATATAAAAAAGTAAAGAGAAAAGAAAAGGACGATGTCGCTTCATCGTTTATTCTTCCCACATTATCACAAACAGTCATCGCTTAACCACAACAGCTTCGCTCAGCGAACCATTTGTCGCTTTTTCTTGTTTATAAATATGTTTGCCAGCTTGTTTTTCCTTGATTTTATGTGTTTTGGCCTAATAAATGCGAGCGAAAACAGTTTAGAATGCTGCAGAACGATTGCTAGCTACATGGAGCCAAAACTGCCCAAAATAGCTTCGTTTTGGGGCGTTTTTGCGTGCTGCGGCGATCGCTCTGAGTGGAGCGAAATGTCAGCCATCTTAGCACCTTGGAAGCCCCCGAGGTGGCACCAAGCTAGATTAGGCTTCGGGTATATGTCAGGCGTGAGCGTTCATCAACAATTGAACTAGTCTTGCGTTTGATACCTCGGGAACCGTCGTTTGTGGACTTGCAACCGTTTTTACAGTCCTCTAAAGTCCTGTTTCGCTCTCTTCCTCTCTTTTCTCTATTGCACTCAAGGTGTTCGACGAATTGCTTGTAAAGCTTCCCTCTTTGCGAGACGTCGGGGCTTGTCCGCTTGTTTTCGAGCTAATCAACTTCTTCTTTGTAGGTCCTCCGGACCCACACGAGGTTGTAAGTGGGCTGACCCTTTGCGGGCAAATAATGCTTCAGCATATCATGACTTAGGTAATCCTAACTAAGTTCAGAACATTGGGCAAGGTTGCTTCACGACTTCGGCAATTTCAGCTAAGTCTTCAAGTTTGTCGTTAGGGTGCCGCACGGCTTAGGCAAATTCAGTTAAGTCCGTGATAGTGTGGTATCGAGCAGGCAAGCAATTCAAACGAATAGCGAAGAATATTCGCAATCTTGCCGTGGTGAAACACCGTGGTGAATCGAGCAAGATGGGGTAAGCCAAACCCTTGCTCCAAGAAGTCAGTGGAAGTGCAACTGCAAGCGCTCGTGCCGCTCATGAGGACTGCGACAGTGAATAAGACGAGCGTGAAGTTGGGTACGGAGGAGGTGCCATGTTGTCACGGACAACAATGCAAACAAGGTGTTCGATGAAATGCTCATGTTTGTCCGTGTCCTTCGGTTCGTGTACATACTTTATACAGCAAGAAGCGGACTTGCGATGAGGCTTACTAGTTTGGTTTGTTTTGTGGCCGATTTTGGCTTGTAAATACGAGTGTGTCTTGTAAGCACTTGTGGGGACTTCGGTCTGTAATAGACCATTATACTTTGTGTGCAACTTTTCTGATTTTGTATTATCCATGCGTGTAATTTGTATCTGGCTTTATAAAGTGTTTGCTTGGGCAGTTGCTTGTGGATCCCGTTGGAATTGCTTCTTCTGGCCCGTTTTCTCTTTTGTAAGTCTAAGGGACTCTAGGAGATCTCGAGGAAGGCTGACCTTTGCGGACGGACACGCATGGGTACCGCACGACTTAGGCAAAATCAGCTAAGCCCGTGATAGTGTGATATCTGAGCGGGATAAGCATACGCAAAGCAACTCATTATACAAACGTGGGGACCTAGCCGGGTTGTGTGGAGGACAGCCAGCACGCGCAACCGTTTGGGGGAAACAAACATTGAGATGTAGGGAAAGGAGTCGCTCGGAGGAGTGGGCATCCGGGTTTGGCATTCAGAGGAATGACCAACCCTTGGTGCGAGAGGCACCACGAGGACAAGCAAGCGAAGAAGAATGTGTAGTGCACAAAGATTAGGATCGTTGAGTTCGAGCTATGGCTCGACGTTGGCAACCAAACTTGATGATACTTAAGGCAAACGGGGTGCTTGATGAAAGATGAGACTGTGCAAAGTGGGAGGTGTTGCGCAATGACCGAAAGAGTTATGCAAAGCTCACAGAGGTGAGGGGAATTGCTAACTTGATGGATTCGGTACTCATGCAGGGCTTGTACACGGACGATGGAGTGTTCATGGCTATCCCAAGGCGCGATCGGAACTCGGCGTCATGGAGCATCAGAACTTTCTCTTCGACATGGAAGGGATACGTCCGTAGGAGGCTGAAATGTGCAATAAGTTCAGCACATTACTAGACCTTGAAGGGTGCAGTGGAGACTGTATTGGCGAAGGGTCGCAATCTAGCAAGTGCATTTGCGGGGGCGAACAAGGCACAAGTTGTTCAGTAAGATGGAGTAGTCCAAAGGGAATGGTGGTCTCCGAAACGTCCAGTGGGAAGAATGCAAAGAGGAAAGTTGCTCTAACAGACAGATATGTAAGAGAGATAAGTCCAAGTTCTCTAAAGGGAGAATCATGTGCAACGGACCGCACATATTGAGTAAGAGTTTCAGCGAAGTTGGGCATGGATTCTCCTAACTTGTAGCGAGCTCTGCGTCAACAAGAGCCCTTTGAGATTATTATGACGGTAGTGGACTCCTCACACCTTAGCTATTGGTTATCGACCATCCGTATCACCACAAAGGAATGACATCGCTGCGCGTGAGCTTACGAGGCGACCAAAAAGATAAAAAAGTGGGCAGACTTAGGAAGGCGACCACAGGAGCTTAAAGTTAGTGGCTTGGTATTGGTGAAGCTCCAACCAGCATCACTCCAGTTCTTTATGCACAAAGTGCACAAAGAATTGGTACATAAGTATGATGGGCCTTTCCCAATTATCAGTAGGGTGGGCAACGTCTCTTACAAGTTGCGAGTTGAAACCATTCTAGCAGATCGAAGACAAAGCTATCCAATGGAGCGGGCAAATCGAGTACTTGGTGAAGTGGTAAAAGCTTCCTCGAACAGAAGCCAATTGGGAGCCTGAAGATGCCCTACGACATGAGGAAACCATCGTCAAAGCCTACCAACAAGCGTCGACGAGGGCGTTGGCAGTTTAAGTGACGGAGAATGTCATGAACGGTCGTCGTTCAATCGCAACACCTTCGCCGAATCATTCGTCGCTTTTTCTTGTTTTGTACAGATGTTTAGCGACTTGTTTTGCCTTGATTTTATGTGTTTTGGCCTAAGAAAAAACACTAGAATCCGCAGACACGCACCGCCGAGCTAAAGCGCCCAAAATAGCTCTTTGGGCGTTGTGTCGACAATCGCTCGGCGTGAAATGTCGACCATCTCGGTGGTAACTTGGATAGGGCTTCAGGAATATGTTGGGCGTGAGCATTCATCAACAATTGAACTAGTCTTGCATCGATACCTTGGGAACCATCGTTTGTGGACTTGCGACCGTTCTTATAACCCTCTAAAGTCCTGTTTCGCTCTCTTCCTCTCTTTTCTCTATTGCACTCAAGGTGTTCGACGAATTGCTTGTAAAGCTTCCCTCTTTGCGAGACATTGGGACTTGTCTGTCGCTCATTTTCAAGCTAATCAACTTCTTCTTTGTAGGTATTCCGGGAGCCGCACGAGGTTGTAAGTGGGTTGACCCTTTGTGAGCAAATAACACTTCTACATATCATAACTTAGGTAATCCTAGCTAAGTCCGGAACATTGGGCAAGGTTGCTTCATGATTTAGGCAATTTTAGCTAAGTCTTCAAGTTTGCCACTAGGGTGCCACATGGCTTAGGCAAATTCAGCTAAGTCTGTGTGACAATGTGGGGAGACGTTTCTTCTCCCCGTGCTATTATGGACTTTGCTGAATTTGCCTAAGTCGTGTGGCACCCTAGTGGCACTCTCGAAAACTTAGCTGAAATCGCCTAAGTCGTGAAGCAACCTTGCCCCACTGTTCCGGACTTAGCTGAGATTGCCTACGTCATGAAACGCCCAAAGCGTTATCTGTCCACAAAGGGTCAGCCCTCTTACAACCTCTTGCGGTCTCGTAGGACCTGCAAAGAAGAAGTTCATTAGCTTAGAAATGAGCGACGGACAAGTCCCGACGTCTCACAAAGTGGGAAGCTATACAAGCAATTTGTCGAACACCTTGAGTGTAGCAGAGAAAAGAGAGAAAGAGAGTGAAATAGGACTTTAGAGGGTTGTAAGAACAGTCGCAAGTCCACAAACGACGGTTCCCAAGGTATCAGACGCAAGACAAGTTCAATTGTTGATGAAAGCCTACGCTCGAGGTATACCTGAAACCCCATCCACCACAGGGTTCCAAGGTGAAATGGTGACATTTCGCACCGCCGAATGGTTGCTACTACCTAAAAAGACCCAAAACGGGTTGTTTTGGCTCACTGAGCGATCGCTCACCTTCTACACTACTTTCACTCACATTTCTTAGGTAAAAACACATAAACTCAAGGCAAAACAAGCTGCCAAACATATGTACAAATAAGAAAAAGCGACGGCCGGTTCGCGGGGCGAAGATGTTGTGGTTGAGCAACGACCGTTCGTAACATTCTCCTCCACTTAAACTATCGACGCCCTCGTCGACACTTGCTGGTAGGCTTTGACGCGGGCTTCTTCATGTCGTAGGGCGTCTTCTGGCTCCCAACGGGCTTTTGTTCGATGAAGCTTTTGCCACTTCACTAAGTACTCGATTTGCTGCGTTCCATTGGGTAGTTTTGTCTTGTGATCCGCCAGAATAGTTTCAACTCGCTTCTCATAAGAGGCTCTGGTGGGGGGTAGTCGAGTTGGAACATTTCCAGAATCATCTTGCGGATCTGAGTGGTAGGCTTTCAAGTTGCTCGCATGGAAGATGTTATGAATTACGAACCATCTTTGGCGAACTTGTATGAAACATTGCCTACCCTGCTGATGATTGGGAAAGACCCTTAATACTTGCGTACCAATCCGTTGTGCACTTTGTGCCTAAAGAACTAGAGTGATGCTAGTTGGAGCTTCACCAACACCATGTCACCAACTTTAAACTCTTGTGGTCGCCTTCCCAGGTCCGCCCACTTTTTCATCTTTTTGGTTGCCTTTTCCAAGTAAGCCCGCGCAATATTTGCATTGCGATGCCATTCCTTTACGAAGTGATAGGCTGATGGGCTACTCCCTGTATAACCAATAACTAGGGTGTGAGGAGTTGATGGCTGTTGTCCCATAATAATCTCAAAGGGACTCTTGTTGGATGTAGAGCTCCGCTACAAGTTGTAGGAGAATTGGGCTATATCCAACAGCTTCACCCAATTTCGTTGGTTGACACTCACATAGTACCGGAGATATTACTCTAAGAGCGAGTTGATTCTTTCTGTTTGGTCATCCGTTTGGGGGTGGAGGCTTGTGGAGAAGTATAATTTAGATCCCAACAACTTGAACAACTCGGTCCAGAATCGTCCCAGGAACTGAGAATCTCGATCACTAATGATGTTATGTGGGACTCCCCAATACTTCACCACATTCTTCATCATCAACTTAGCCGCCTCCTCCGCTGAGCAATGTAGGGGTGCAACAATGAATGTTGCATACTTCGAAAACTGATCAACTACCACGAGTATCGATCCAAGTCCCCCTACTGCAGGCAAGCTTGATATGAAGTCCAAGGAAATGCTCTCCCATGGCCTCTCTGGTATGGGCAGCGGCTCCAAAAGTCCCACTGGCTTCTGCTGCTCTACCTTGTCTTATTGACTAGTAAGGCATGTTCAAACATATTCCTCCACATCTGTCCCCATCTTCGACCAATAGAAGGCCCTCTCCATGAGAGCCATTGTTCGGTGGATACCTGGATGTCTAGCCCAAAGGGAATCGTGACACTCTTTTAGGAGTTCACGCCTCAAGTTATCCACTCGTGGAACATAAACTCTGTTCCCCTTGGAGTAGATGAGTCCCTCCTGGACCCAAAATCGTCGTGCCTTACCCTCTTTGATGAGTTGCATTAGTGTTACTGCCTGAGGATCTCGGTACAGTCCATCCCTGATCCTGGAAAGGAAGTTAGAGTGCAATTGACTTGCTTGGCCTCCGCCCTCCAACTGTATAACATTTACTAGCTCCACTTTCCGGCTCAATACATCAGCCACGACATTTGCTTTTCCGAGTTTATACTCCATTGCTATGTTGAACTCAGCCAGGAAGTCCTGCCATCGTGCTTGCTTTGGGGAGAGTTTCTTTTGAGTTTGGAAGTAACTCAATGCGACATTGTCTGTCCTTAGCACAAATGGTGCTCCTAAAAGGTAGTGTCGCCACACCCGTAGACAGTGGATTATCACTGTCATCTCCTTCTCATGCATAGGATATCGCCGCTCGGTCTCGTTAAGCTTGCGACTCTCGTAGGCCACTGGATGATCTTCTTGCATAAGAACTCCCCCAATAGCAAAGTCTGAAGCATCTGTATAGACTTCAAAAGACTTTCCATAGTCTGGTAATCTGAGTACAGGTTCCTCAAACACAGCAGTCTTTAGGTCTTGAAATGCCATCTCACATTGTCTGACCATCTCCAGGACTTCTCCTTCTTTAGCAACTCCAACGAGTCACATTAATATCCGGTATGGACCGATAATAGTTGACCAACCCAAGGAAGGAAGGATCTCAACTCTGGCACCTTCTTTGGTGTTCGCCACTCCGCCACATCTTGCACCTTAGATTTGTCTATTCAAATGGAACCATTGCCGATTCGATGCCCCAAGAATAAAATCTCTGTTTGGGCGAAGTAGCACTTTTCCCTCTTCACGAACAAGGTGTTCTCCTTGATAACTTTGAAAATTGTTCAGAGGTGCTTAACATGCTTCTCGAGTGTTTGGCTATAGACGACAATATCGTCTAAGTAGACGACCATAAACTTGTCCAAATACTCCTTGAACAGTTGGTTCATTAGAGTGCAGAATGTGGCCGGAGCGTTGGTTAAGTTGAAAGGCATCACCAAGAACTCAAATGCTCCATACCTGGTCACAGGTAGACTTCGCCTCATCACCGCATGCGACCGCCAATACCTTGGCCAAGGTCGAGTTTGGAGAAGTACTTTGCCTTGTCCAATTGATCGAACAAGTCCGCGATGAGCGGGATAGGGTTGTTCTTCACCGTCATCTTGTTGAGGACTCGATAATCAATGCATAATCGGAGGCTCCCACCTTGTTTCTTCTGGAAGAGGACTGGAGCTCCGAAAGGTGCTTTTGAATTGCGGATGAGACCACCGCTTAGCAGTTCATCTAACTGCTTCCTCTATTCTGCCAACTTTGGAGGGGCCATGCGGTATGGTGGTCTCGTTGGAGGCTTAACTCACGGCTCCAGCTCAATCCGATGATCCACGTCTTTGCGTGGTGGTAGAGTTCTCGGCAACTCCGTTGGCATCACATCTGAGAACTCCTTCAGGATGTTCACCACAACAACAGGTTCCTGAATGACCTCCCCGTCAAGTGTCTCTAGTTTCATAGTAGCTACAAATGTTGATTCACCTTTTCGTACCCCTTTCTTCAATTGTAAAGTCGATATTTGTTGTAGGTCCTTGATTTCTCCTCGAGAAACTAAAACCACGTAGGGATCATCGCCTCCCATTAAACATAGGAAGTTCAGGAACGGTATTGGCACCAACTTCGCCGCGTGCATAAACTCCATTCCGAGAATCACTTGGAAGTTGTCCAATGGCACCGCCATCAAGTTTGTGCTCCCGCTCCATGTCCCGATCTTGATGGGGACCTCCTTTGTTCGTCCGGAGATCCGCTTGGCCTTCGAGTTCACCACCTTCATACGACTTGGGCTCTTCTCCAAGATTAATCCAAGTCGCTTAGCTTCGCGATCGGCAATAAAATTATGGGTCGTGCTCGTGTCCACCATTGCACGGGTTGTTCGGCCATTAAGCTCGATGTCCACATACATCAACTCGCTGCTTTCTACCTTCAGTGGCCTTGCCTTTGTGTTCTCCCTCACTTGACCCCGCAACGCATTCAACAAACGCATTGCTCCCATCCTGGGTCCTTGCGACGCCTCACTGTCGCTACTGGATTCAGAACCGCTCGAACTAAGGGTGGTATCTTTGCCCTTGTCTAACTTACGGGGCTGAATCGATAAAGTTAAAGCATTGAGTGCCTGTTTTTGTGGGCACTCCCTTACCATGTGCGGTCCTCCACACAAGAAGCATCCACCAGACTTTGGGACTTTACCTTTTGAGTTCGGTCCCTTGTGGAAATTCTTCCTCTTTTGTTCGCCCCCAGACTTCTTTGCTCGAGAGTATTTAGTTGGGCGATTTCCCGAAGATTGTTTCTTCTTTCTCGAATCCTCCGAAGAAACAAAGTCATTTAGTCTTTCCGCCGCTGCAATTACCCCGACTATGTCGGTGACATTCCTCCGATGTAGTTCTTGTTGTGCCCATGGCTTCAAGCCATTGAGGAAGCTGAATAACTTGTCTTTTTCAGACATGTCTTGTATATCCAGTATCAGTGCTGAAAATTGTTTTATATAGTCTTAGATTGTTGTACTTTGGCAGAATTGTCTCAGTTTCCTTCTTGCGACAAACTCTGTGTTCTCGGGCAAGAACTGAGTTCTCAACTCTCGCTTCAAGTCTCCTCATGTATTTACTCGACATCGGCCTTGCTGGATCTCTTCCCAACGGGTTCGCCACCAAAGTTTTGTATCCCCATTCAGATACATTGTTGCTATAGCAACTTTGGTCTCTTTAGAATCGAGCTTTGTAGCGCGAAAATACTGTTCCATGTCGAACAAGAAATTTTCAAGCTCTTTGGCATCCCTAGCACCCACGTAGCAATGCGGCTCCGGTGCCCTGAAGTTTTGTGGTGGCGCAGCACGGGTATTGTTCTCTCCCGCATTAAGAGTTAACACCATCACCTTAGCCGTGAGTTCTGCCACAACTTCGTGTAGATATCGTATGGAATCTTTGGTGTCCTCTGTCAGTTGATCAATCAGGGACTCAACTTTCTTGATTTGAGATTTAGCTTCTTCTAGCGAGCTCTCTACCCCAAGGAGCCTTCGTTGGCCTTGGTAGAGTTCCTCTAAGCTCGCTTCAAGAACATCAAGGTGGGTTTCCGTTGTTGTAAGTCTCTCCTTGTGGCTCTTTTTCTTGGTTGGCGCTCCAGATGGCGCCTCCTCCACTCGTGGATAATACCCAACTTCACACTCGTCTTGTTCACTGTCGCGCTCCTCATGAGCGGCTCCGACAGTTTGCGAGCGAGTTTGCACTTGCAGCTCACTTGCGGCTGCTTGGAGCAAGGGTCCAGCTTGCCCCATCTTGCTCGATTCACCATGATGTTTCACTATGGCGAGATTACGAATCTTCTTCGCTGTTTGTTTGAATTGCTTGCCTGCTCTGATACCACATTGTTACGGACTTAGCTGAATTTGCCTAAGCCGTGTGGCACCATAGCGGCACTTTCGAAGACTTATTTGAAATCGCCTAAGTCGTAAAGCAACCTTGTCCACTGTTCCGACTTAGCTGGGATTGTCTAAGTCATGAAACGCCCAAAGTGTTATCTGTCCGCAAAGGGTCAGCCCTCTTACAACCTCTTGCGGTCCCGTAGGACCTGCAAAGAAGAAGTTGATTAGCTTAAAAATGACCGACGGACAAATACCAACGTTTCGCAAAGCGGGAAGCTATACAAGCAATTCGTCGAACACCTTGAGTGCAGTAGAGAAAAGAGAGAAAGAGAGCGAAACAGGACTTTAGAGGGTTGTAAGAACGGTCGCAAGTCCACAAACGACGGTTCCCAAGGTATCGGACGCAAGACAAGTTCAATTGTTGATGAAAGCCTACGCCCGATGTATACCCGAAACCCCATCCAGCTCGGTGCCACCCGGGGGGTTCCAAGGTGCTAAAATGGCTGACATTTTGCACTGCTCAGAATGGTTGCCGCAGCACACCAAAAGACCCAAAACAGATGTTTTGGCTCGGCAATGACGATCGTTCTGCAGCCTTCTACACTACTTTCGCTCACATTTCTTAGGCAAAAACATATAAACTCAAGGCAAAGCAAGCTGCCAAACATATGTACAAACAGGAAAAAGTGACGAACGGTTCGCGGGGCGAAGATGTTGTGGTTGAGCGACGACTGTTCATGATAGCGCGTGGAGAAGAAATAGCCCGCGAGCGATGGATTGTGCGATGTGGGAGACCGGGCGATGGATTGCATGACGCGGGAAAAAATCCAAGTTCTCCTCTTCTTCTCTCTCTTCTTTCTCTCTCCCTCGGTTGAGACCGCTCCTCTTCTTCTTTCTCCCTCCCTCGACTGAGACCGCTCGAAATTAGCCGGTGATGTCGAAATCGATCGTTACCAGTCAATTTCGTGGTAATCGATGTAAACAACCCAGAGGCGGTCCGAGTATGTCAATCGATGCGTCTGCATCGATAAGACAAACCTTGCTAAAAACCTTTATTTGAAACAAAAAGACTTTTTATACTTGTTTTAAAGGTTAGTAGGTTTATGGTTTTCCAAGTTCCCATGGATTTTAATCTAAACCTAGCTCTAGTGACAAGGAATTTTAGAGATATATATATATATATATATATATATATATATTATCTACAAGGTATATATCATGTGCATGCTGAAATTGAAGAGAAAGAGCACTAATAAGTAAGTTTATACACTAACTGTCCAAAAACAATGTTTTTATTTTTTCCATCAATTGTAAACCGACCCTCTTAAAATTCACTCCATTATCGGTGACTATTTGGACAATTTATTGTGGTCCGATCTCTTCTATTGTGGTGTCTACTAAGTTTTCAATATAGTTTGCATCTTGAAGCTTGTCAGAAGCATTAACTGACTTATGAAACATCACTGGTCTCTTGCAATAAACAAGAAAATTGATGATACTTATTCTTGTTGGTCTTGTCCAACTATCACACATTAGTGTCACCTGATATTTGTCCCATTGCCCCTTAAAGGATTTGATCCAATCCTTTAGTTCTACTACCTCCTTATCTAAATATACGTCATGGATCTCCCTTGGTGTTGGAGGTTGGATCCCAGTGCTAGACTTTTGAATAGAGGAGACCATGTTTTGATAATATGGACCTTCGGCTATGTTTGCTCGAATCATGTGGAAGTTGAACAATTTTGCAATTGTCTTCCTAATATCCCGCTTCTTTTCTTTTGTATATACATCGTCAATCTGTGTCTGTTTCGCTATTTGCAGAGGATAGGCTTGCGGATCAATATCAATAATATCTGGTGCAGACCTCTTGTCAAGTCTTTTCATAAAACCATGGAGTCCACCTTGCCTTATTCTACTAGTTCGACTTAACTGTGGGGCAGTTAGCTACCTTATGTTGGTCAACCTCTAGATTCCTTGTAGTGCAGATCCACTGCTAGTGCCATGCTCTCATTGTGAATCAAGTCGTTGATGTCTCTTTGCTTCCTCGTACATATATCGATGCTCCAATGATGCACGGATACCGGTTGTGAGATCTAGGTCGATTTAATCGCTATGACCCTCATAGTCGTCATAAACTAGTTCCTGTGAAGCCCTACATTATTCTTCGGTAGCTCTTGCCTTCTTTTTCATTGTAACTTCTCTTACTTGTTGTAACTTGTTTTGAAATGATTTATGAACCTTCGTTACAACCTTCTTGCATTTTGCAATATCGGGATACCCGTTGGCCAAATGACTCTTGCCGATGTAGTCACAATAAATGCATTGCCAATGATAATAGTTCCCATCCATCTTTTGGGCATGATCTCAAGCATCATCATGTACCTATTCCTTTGGTGTCATGTTCCTATTAAATTTAAATCAAATAAGCTATAAACATGTCAAACACCGTAATATGTATTAAAGACATTAAATTGACCCAATATTTATCAAATTTTGATTAAATCATCATTAAAGCCACTAATCGTAATATTAAAAAACTTAATTAAAACCTATTAACTTTTTTTTACTAGCATAAATATGTTAAACACATAAACGAAGAATTAAATACGTAATTTTGATCTAATATAGATCAAATTACGATGAAATCATCATTAGATACACTAACCACACTATTAACATAGTTAATTACCCATTAATTATTTCTCTTTCAACACTATAAATATGTCAAACACCTTGATAGGTATTAAAGACATTGAATTGACCTATTGTCAATCGAATTTAGATTAAATAATCATTAAAACCATTAATCACATCATTGAAAAACTTAATTAAGACCTAATTAAACCTATTATACCATCACAAACATATGATCCAATCCTTAATATGTATAAAATATAAACATCTGACCTATTAAGTATCTAATGAATAAATCAATATTAAACACACTAATCACAACATTAAAGATCTTAATTACTCCCTAATTAACATTATTCTACCATCAAAAGCATATTAAATAACATACTAGATATTAAGTCATACATCAAATAGAATAGGTTTAATCATCTCATAAATCAATAAAAAATCTAGAAAGAGAATACATATTAGATAATAAAAAGTTCTTCCTTTTAATCCTCTCAAATTAACCTCCTAAATTTGATCCACACAAATCGTTGCTTTGTTGAGTTTAGGAGAGTAAAAATGTGAGAATAAGATAGAGATATGAGTGAAAATGAGTTTGAGATAGCTTAAGAGATTGTGAGAGTGAAATAAATTGAAAGAGGTGAGAGGAAAGAGTTAAAAAACTCTTAAGGTTGCCTCCAACGGTCAAATTGATCATTTCAAACCTGAGTTGGTAATGGTCGGATTTCGACTGTTACTACCCAATATAGCCCCGTATCGATCGATACAGGGTCAAAACATTGGTACAGCCCGGTAGAGGGCGGTTCATGTGCTGGGAAGCTCTCGGACCGGTACATACCGCCTGTACTGGGTGGTATGCATCGGTAATGCAATCCTTAGTTTTGAGAGCATTCAATAGTATTCTCACTATTATGGTTAATAGTTGTGAGAATTCACTGGTAGGACTATGAGCATCCTGTTGGATTTCTAATTCTAAATATTTGTATATTCTTTAATGTTGTATTTTCTACATGCTGAACAAATATTTCTCAAGCTGTTATTTGAAACTAGAAAGTAAACTGCTGAGGTTCTTGAGACTTAAACATGACCATTTCTAGCCCTTTTACCATTCATTCATCTAAATCAGTAATATAATTTACATAGAAGAAATACTGTGAGATCAAGCTGTATATTGTTTGGATATATGAATGGTATCTAGCTTTGCAAGAAGTATTGTCTATGATGTCCCATTTTGCTACAAACAAATTATACTATTGTAGTATAGAAAATGTGCTGAAAGCTATTTGAGAACAAATTGTATCACTGAAAAAGATTTGTGTAATGAACTTGGACTTATGTGGTGATAATTAATGACAAGTTGCTTCATATTAGTAGACTGAGTTTGCATAATTTCAATTTCCTAATTGGTATAATTATTTTTATGTTGCTTGATAATTCATCTATGATGGGTGCAATTTTTTGAGATACTGCCTTTATTGCACAACTTTCTGTAGTGTTCTTTTAGCTACTCTTTATGAATTACAATTTTAACTCAGACATATTGATGATTCCCAAACAAACTATTTTGTAGGTTGTATCAGCAGTAATACTGAGTTATTGACGGTGATTTTAACACTAAATGTGAAGAGAAAAGAAAGGTCTGTCTTCTTTGCATTGTTCCCCTATGTTGTCTAACATTTTTAGCTTATATAATTGGAAACTAGAACCAGGAGAACTATTTTAAGATTATGTTCAGTAGGAAATGATACACAACCAACATGTTAGCATCTGATAGACAGCATTAGTTAACTGTGTAATTTTGAAGTATTGAGTACCTCAATGGGATAAGTTCTCTAACAAAGGCTAAATTGGCTTTTCCACTTGGTTATCTCATATTCCAGAATGTAATTAGTGAGTAACCAATGTAGTGGGGGTATATGATGATGATACTAAATAAGACTATTGAGAAGCCTCATTGGATTAATGTTATAAGTTTTTGCATTGAAGGCAAACAATTGTTCCCTTTTTTATGTTTGTCTAAATTGCTTGTTAACTGGTTTATGTTTACAGTTCACAGATTAAATAAGAGAAGTACTTGCTGCTTTGAATGAGTTCTTTGCCTATATTTGGATCTGGATTTGGACTTCTTACCCCTGGTTTTGATGGTATGTCAGTGGCTTTTTTATGAGATACCCATGAATTGGTTCATTGATGCCCAAATAATGGAGCAGAAGACTGGTTACCTTAGTGATAGGAGCAATCTGTGGTTGGAGTTGTTGAAGAAGTTCTCAATAAAGGATTGGAAGAATAGCCTTTGCAGCCACTTATTTGGATCAAAGAAGGTCAGAGGGACCTGGTGGAGGAAGCTGCTGCTCTTATGGATAATTGGATGGTTCCTTGGTTCTCTATGGATCTTCTGGTTTATGAACTCCCAAGCAGTGGAGAAGAGGCGAGAGATGCTAGCGAGCATGTGTGATGAGCGTGCTAGGATGCTTCAGGACCAATTTAATGTCAGCATGAACCATCTTCAGGCCCTAGCTATCCTGATCTCAACCTTTCACCATGCTAAGAATCCATCTGCCATTGACCAGGTACTGCCTTCTACCTGAAACATTCCTACCTTCAATTGAATATACATCAATGTGTATCTTTTGTCTAGTCCAAATTATTCATTCTCTGATTTGATTACAATAGTTATGTGTTTAATTCTGATTCCTCAAAAAAGCAGAGATGTATTAATATAATGCAACCTTCTGCCTTTATCAAACATCAACAATGTGGAAGATGATCCCTTTGTTTGCAGATAACCTTTGCTCGATATGCTGAAAGGACTGCTTTTGAGAGACCACTGACAAGTGGTGTGGCATATGCTGTGAAGGTGTTGCATTCAGAAAGAGAACAGTTTGAGAAGCAACAAGGTTGGAAAATTAAGAGAATGGATTCGACAGAGCAGCCTCCAGCTCGAGAAGAAGATGCAGATCTTGAGAACCGGGATGAATATGCTCCTGTTATTTTTGCCCAGGACACTTATAAGCATGTAATTTCATTTGACATGTTAACTGGAAAGGTAAGACATTAGATATGCTTTCTAGTCTGTCCCTTTTTCTGTCATCTATTAACTATAATCACAAATGCCTCAGAAATCAGATTGTGGTTGCTATGGTAGGATAAGTAAAACAATAGATTATATGCTGTTTCTTCTGTCATATTTGTTTAAAGTTATTTGTTTTATCAACTAGGTTATATGCAGTTTCTTATTTTATATAGGTCTAAACTTATTTGTTTTATTGAATTCTAATATTTAGTACCGTTTCTTGGTCATTTTTACAATCTCCAATTAGACACATTTATATATCACACAGGGCTATTAATTGATGTGTTGATGTCTTTAAATTTTTTCTAGTGTTTTCAAATTTTTTTAGTGGTTAACTAGAAAAATTGTCAATGGTGCCATTGTAATATGAAGTATTTGTTAATCATAATTTAGCTAATATATGTATTATTAATGTTATAAATGTTATCACTTTTTGTTAGACTATGCAAACTATTAATTTGTTAGAAATAAATATTTATTTTGGTGTGACTCAACAAATTTTGGGCAGTTTGGAAAGCTTATTGGGGTTTATTTATAACTATTAGTCACTAATTTGCTTATGACATTCTTAATAGCTAACTCTAATATGATGTTAATTATTATAGAAATTAGGTTATTCTAATGTGAATAATTAATATTTCTTCAATTTAATAGGGCAGGTTTTGGTGGACAGATGCATTTCTTGAACAATAGTGTCAGTATGTGAAACTTTTGATTACATGATTATGCTTGCATGTTTCTATCAAATCTATTAATGCCTAGAACTTTGACTTGTATCATTGAAACATCCTCAGTGAACTAGTTGCTTATGGGAATACACCTGAAACCTGTGCCTTGTTCCTAGTATTCCAGCAACTGAAAGATAGTTCCTTATGCAGGAAGATAGGGAAAACATCCTACGAGCTAGGGAATCTGGGAAGGGTGTTTTAACTGCTCCTTTTCGGCTCTTAAAATCAAGAAGACTTGGTGTTATTCTGACATATGCAGTTTACAAGTCAGAACTTACTTCAAATGCGACACCAGCTGAACGCATCCAAGCAGCCATAGGGTAAATTAGCTGTTAATTATGTAATAATAGCTCCTAAAGCAGAAATAAACATACTTATGAAGTATGTCTATACTCCACATTCAACTATATAATACATGAATCTGGCATGTGCAGGTATCTAGGTGGAATTTTCGATGTAGAGGCTCTCGTGGATAAGTTACTTCACCAACTTGCTTGCAAGCACTCCATGATGGTCAATGTTTACGATAAAACCAATCCTTATGAACCAATTATTATGTATGGTTCAAACATGACCAATGTTGGTCTATACCATATTAGTACCCTTAATTTTGGTGATCCAATAAGAAAGCATGAGATGCACTGTAGGTAATTTACATGACACTGCTAGCAAGTACTGATTTAGAAGAAGGCTATATATTGATCAGGATGTGAAACAGAAGTAATATAATATAAACAATTTTTACCTTTTCTCAACAGGTTCAAACAAAAATCTCCATTGCCATGGCTTGCAATAACAACATCAATTGGAACCCTTGTTATAGCTTTACTGGTTGGATACATATTCCATGCTACTGTCAGCCGAATTGCCAAAGTAGAAGATGATTATCGACAAATGATGGAACTTAAAAAGCGGGCTGAAGCAGCAGATGTTGCGAAATCTCAGGTACATGTTTTATGTTTGCTAGGAGCTGCAGATTGGCCTTCTTTTCGCTGATGTCTCAGATACAGATGTGCTTAGTTTACAACCATAATATCACTTATTTTCTCTTGTCTCGTCAGTTCTTGGCGACTGTTTCTCATGAAATCAGAACTCCAATGAATGGTGTATTGGGTGAGTAAAAGATTACCATAATTGATGTTCTGTTATAAATATCAAGTAAGATCAGACATCAATATATTTCTTACTTTTCAGGGATGCTTCAAATGCTTATGGATACTGATCTAGATATAACACAAGAAGACTATGTTAGAACTGCCCAAGCCAGTGGAAAAGCTCTGGTATCACTTATAAATGAGGTTCTCGATCAAGCAAAGATTGAATCGGGTAAACTTGAGCTTGAAGCTGTCCCATTTGACTTACGGGCGGTACTGGATGATATTTTGTCACTTTTCTATGGAAAGGCTCAAGAGAAAGGACTAGAGGTATCTGTGAGTTTCCATAAACTTCTAAATATAATACTTTGATGTTTCATCATCTAATTTTCTTGGTTGCTGTTCAAATTAACTTGGTAGTTGGCAGTGTATGTCTCTGATCAAGTTCCTGATGTTCTTGTTGGTGACCACGGAAGAATACGCCAGATCATCACAAATCTGATAGGAAATTCAATAAAAGTAAGTAGTTATCTTTGCATCAGCTGCAAATATGGATACTAAATCTGCTACATGTATTTAGAAAAGTCCTCATTTTGCAGTTCACTGAGAGAGGACATATATATTTGACTGTCCATATTTTTGAGGAGGTGTTGAATTCACTGGACGAGGAAATAGAAGTCCATTCCACAGATACCTTGTGTGGCTTTCCAGTGGCAAATAGAAGGTGTAGCTGGGAAACCTTTAAGAATTTCAAGCTGGAACTTCCTGCATCTGATCCATCTCTTCTGTCAACCTCTTCCAGTCATATAAATCTGATCATATCCGTTGAAGACACCGGGGTGGGGATTCCTCTAGAAGCCCAGTCCCGCGTGTTCACTCCTTTCATGCAGGTGGGACCTTCAATTTCTCGCATTCATGGGGGAACTGGTATTGGACTTAGCATTAGTAAGTGTTTAGTTGGTCTCATGAAGGGAGAAATTGGTTTTGTGAGTCAACCTCAGATTGGTTCCACTTTTACCTTCACAGTGGTCCTCACAAGAGCTTGCACTAATTCAAATGAGTACAAGTCATCAGAATTTCATGGGATGACCGCACTGGTAGTCGACCATAGACCGGCCCGAGCAAAGGTCACAAAATACCATCTTCAGAGGTTGGGAGTAAATGCTATACTGGAAATTGATCCAAATCAAGTTCTTTCTAGATTAACTAGTGGAACATTGACAATAAATATGGTGCTAGTGGAAAAGGAAACATGGTCGAAAGATTCTAGTATTTGGCCTTTTATTATTAGCAAATTAAAGGGTAATCAGTTGGATATACCAAAAGTTCTCCTTTTAACAAATCCTACAAGTTCTGTTAAGAGTAACACTTCTAGTTCAATGGAATATATCTCGACTATAATCACAAAGCCACTCAGAGCAAGCATGCTTCAAGTATCTTTACGGCGAGCTATGGGTTGTGGAGATGGGGAACATTCCCGAAATGGCCGGCTTCCCCAGTTGTCATTGTGTGGCCTTCTTAATGAGAAGCAGATTCTTGTTGTTGATGACAATATTGTGAATCTCAGAGTAGCATCTGGTGCTTTGAAAAAGTATGGAGCTGAAGTAACTTGTGCAGAGAGCGGAAAGAAGGCCATAGGCATGCTCAAGCCTCCACATAAATTTGATGCTTGTTTTATGGATATTCAGATGCCTGAAATGGATGGGTATGTTTCTTTTACTTTCTGTCATTAATCTTCTTTTATGATCCTTTAGAACGAATTCATCATGTATATGAATTTTCTGTCTTCTCATATACTAGGAAATTTCCTTATAATGAAATTTGCATTGGATGTGACTTTTCTATTCAGATTTCAGAACACTTCTAAAAATAGTTTATTAGTTCACAGTTTTGATCCTATTTAATTAAAGTGTTTTTGTCTACCTTTAGATTTGAAGCTACTAAAAGGATACGTGAGATGGAAGCCAATATAAATAAGCAAATAGAGTGTAGGGAAGTTCCAGTTGAGACTTTTGAGAATGTCTTGCACTGGCACGTTCCTATATTAGCCATGACAGCAGATGTAATCCAGGCAACACATGAGGAGTGTCTAAGGTGTGGAATGGATGGCTATGTGTCAAAGCCTTTTGAAGGGGAACAGCTTTACAGGGAAGTCACACGGTTTTTCAAACAGCCACAAAAGAGAATCAATAATGAAGTTAAATGTTGAGGATATGTATATGATAGGATGTTGGTACAAGTATTCATCGGCTGCAGCATCAGGCACTGTCTGATGGAATATAGAGGTGGTTTTGAAAAGTAAGCACCTTCAACTCATCTTATTGTTACTTGTATCAACTGTTTTCTTTTTATGTCTGCAAGTGCTTAGAATACTGAAAAGATTTTGCTAATATGTTACAATGTATAAACCTCCTTGAGTTCATTTAATTAATTAATAACAATTAAACACTTACAGACCTTGTCAATGATCAAGCAGAAAATGTCTACAAGATTATTTCATCATTTTCCTTTGCATGCTTTATGAATGTTAAATATGGCTACATGTTGTCCCTGAGATGTTGCAAATGCAAGATGATCCAGATAGTGCCAACCATTATTTTGTTTTAAAATATAATTTATTGGAAAATCTGAAATGTTGACTATTAAATGAAACTCTCCATGTGGGAGGTACTGTTACAGAATTAGATACCAGACCTTCTAGATAGTAAAAGCTAACAGGATGGATATTAGGGGACTAGGCATCAGCAATCTTATGACATCAGCTTCATATATATATATATATATATATATATATATACACACATATATGTACATATATATGTATATATATCAAGATTTGCAATTTCGATCAGGCGGTACATACTGGTCCATCAGGTTGCCGGCACGTGGACCGCTCACTCCCGGGTGGTTCCGCAAAAAATTGATCGTTGGCGATCGATTTCGACCGTTGGCGGTCGATTGAGAGAGAAATTGATCATCGGCGGTCGATTGAGGGAGAAAAAGGGAAGAAGAAGAAGAAGAAGAGGAAAAGAAGAAAAAAAGAAAAGATGAGTACCTATTTCCCCGCGCCATCCTCGCTCGTCGTCGTCCGTTCGTGGCCATGCCGTGTCGCCGCCACTGTCGCCCATGCAAGGAGAAAGGTCGAGGCGACGCCGCCCCTTTTTTAATTTATTAATATTTTTTATATTATATTATATTTATATTATATTTATATTATATTTTAATATATCGGGTGTTACACATTGTGCGTACCGCTTGGTATCGAAATAAACTCGGTACACCGGTACGGACCGGTAAGTAAAACCTTGATATATATGTGTGTGTGTATATATATATATAATCATAATTGAATTCAAGTCAGAAACAAAAGAGAGTACTTTATAGCAAGGTTTGACATACCAGTCCATACCGGTGTACCGAGATTATCTCGGTGCCAAGTGGTACGCACAATGGTTACCACCCGATATATTAAAATAAAATATTATATTATATTTATATTATATTTATTATATTAATATATTAATATATTTTAAAAAAAGAAAAGGGGCTATGTCGCCTCGATCTTTCTCCCCGCGCGAGCGAGGGCAGGGACGTCGTGTGGAAAGCAGGTTCTTTTTCTCCTCTTTTTTCTTCTTTTCTTTTTTTTCTTCTTCTTCCCTTTTTCTCCCTCAATCGACCGCCGACGGTCGATTTCTCCCTCAATCGGCCGTCGATGGCCAAAATCGATCGTCGACGGTCGATTTTTGGTGGTATCGCCCGGTAGCAGGCGGTTCACATATCGGTAACCTGACGGATCGGTATGTACCGTCCGTACCAAGTGGTACAGATCTAAATTGCAAACCTTGCTTTATAGGTCATTTTAGTTTTTAACTTAAGAGAATTTGATAGTCAAATTATCATTTTATGGTGAGTTTCTCACCTAAATTAATCATCAATCATATGTAAGTGCAGATAAACAGCAACACAACAAATTTGAAGGTCCTGAATGTCCTTATCATGGAATCATATTAAAGCTGATTTAACTTTTTTAAGTGACATTTAAAGCTGAGAACCTGCTAGGATAATTTTGATCTAGCATTTAAACCATCTTATAAATGATTGCTATGTAGTTTCTCATTGTGGACCAAGCATTCAAATCCTACTTGATATTAATTAATAGGAATTAGTAATATAACCATTTAATGAATATAATAATCCTTGCAAATCCAACTATGAGTGGTCTCTAAGTAATTTGGAGCCTTTTGACACCCTCACTAGAAAAGTAGGACTCAGCTTGAGATTTTGTTTAGTTTATGTTGATATTTTAGTCCTAATTTTATTCTCCATGGCTATAGACATATAGTATTATACTTCATAGCAAGGTTTTCCTTCAGCGATCGACCGTACCAGTATCTGGATCCGATGTGGCAGTCAGCGGATCGGTCGCTCTGGGATCTAAGATCGGTCGTCGGCGGCCGATTTCGACCGTCGACTATCTATTTCGGCCGTCGACGGTTGATTTCCGCCATCGATGGTCGATTTCTGTCGTCTGCGGTCGATTTAAGGAGAAATCGACCGTCGGCGGTCGATTGAGGAAGAAAAAGGAAAGAAGAAGAGGAAGAAGAAGAAGAGGAGGAGTACCTCGCGCCGCCCTAGCGGCGACTCCGCCCGAGGGTCGCCATGAGTCGCCGCCGCCAAGTCTTGTCGTCACCGGGGTCGCCATAAGCCGCCGCCATGGTGATTTTTCTCCCATATGGGAGAGAGTTCGAGGCAACGTCGTCCCTTTTTATTTTTTAATATATTTTACTATTATATAATATAATATTATATTATAAAAATATTATAATATATTTAATATACCGGAATGTCAATCCTTGCTTCATAGAATTTAAAATCACATCAGTGGTTGGAATTGTTGGATCTTGAGTTTAAGATATTTGTAGGTTTTTGAATTGACCAACTTGACACCAAAAAAAAAAATCTGAATAAACATTTTAATGTAAGGCTTATAGGTGTCTCAACACATGAAGTATTAATGAATTCTTGAAAGCAAAGCTTTAATCCAATAAATTTCTCTGACACTTAAAAGAGTATATAAATATGCTTTTGCCATCATCTTTTGCTAATTCTTATGCTAACTACTCAATTAGTTTGTGAGTTAGCTGAGCTTTGATATTCTCTTGTACTCTTACAATTATCGATGAGCCTCAGCGGAACCAATCAAATGAATCTGTTCTAATCAGAAACCATGATTATATTTACCTTCCTTGCATGTACTTCGTTGACTCATTAATGTTGCTGGATATTGTCATGTCCAGTCCTTTTGACCTTGAACACTGATTTACCATGAATCTACCCTTTGATTGTAGCCGAGGAAGGATGTCATAAACCATAGCATGTTGCAAAATTTGTGAATTTCTAGTATATGTGAAAGAAATATAATTTTTCAAGTCTATCTACCAAGGTTAACATATGCTCCATATTTTGTGTCTGAAAATGTGATTGAAACCCAAAAACCTAAATGAAAAAGTATCTTATTGATAAATTACAAAGGCATGGGTGTCAAGAAATCTTCCAAATGAAACAAATAACACCATCTGTAATTTGATAAATGTCTCTGTACTTTTAGCATCAGGATTTCTATATTTTTCCTATCTAGTTGTGCAACAAGATAATAAGAGACACATAATCAGCAAACAAAGTTTAAACTTAAGACTTGCAATGATGTCTTGTAAAAAGTTGTATTCTAAAAAATTTTATGACAGAATAAAACCAAGCTAAAATGCACGATTATGTTTCAACCCAATACAGTAACATTTGAGGTATGCATTTTAACGATACATCGTCATAAAACTGAGGATTTCTGGTTCAAATACTCAAATTAGAGTGTTTAGAGTATTATGCGCATCATTGATACATGGATCCACAACATCAGAGAAGAATGTTGTGCCAATGAGAGAATGTTTGTGCTCTGCGTTGAGTGGAAAGGCTTCTCTCCGGTTTTGCATGTCAGAACAACTGCACAATTACATCTAGCTGCTTGTCCTTGGAACCACATAGTTTATTAAGTTAAATAACATTCAAAAGGATTAACCTTCCCTTTATTGTACTGATCTAGATATGTCTTCTAGTATAAACAGTATTGTTTCACCTTGATGTTTCTGATGAAGCTTAGGGTCATGGATTAAAAACTTTGTTCAATACCGATATCAATCATGGAAAGAACTGATGTATTACTGGTTGATATCAGTTGGATTAGTGGAGAGAGAAGAGAGAGGATCTGAGGCGTAAAGTGGAGGAGTAGTGGTAGTTATGGGGAGGAGACAATGATGTCAGGGAGAAGAAGAAGGTGGAAGAAGAGGTAGAGAAACAGAAAAGGAAAAAAGAAAAAATAAAGGGATGGTACTGCCGGGTATCACTGTGTACTGTTAGCATACTAGGCACTTGGTGGTTTGAGATCAGACTAGGCAAACTTGCCTGGTTCATGTACTGATTAACTGTTGAACTGATTAGAACATGCTTACGGGGGTTTTATTAGCCTCACCAGGTTGTATTATGTAAATATGATATTTTCTGCACAAGAAAAATACATTTCGGTTCGCATATATCTTTGATAGAAAAAGGATATGTTATCCCGATTTGTTCATGGAGAAGGTGTAAGCTCTTTTTTTTCTGGTGCGGTCACCAACTTAGTGTGTTAAAATAATCACTTATAGCTATGTTGGTCAATTCACCAAGGGTTTTCCATTGATATAGAAGCCTTCATTTGGCATGTCAAGTTGAGTCCCCTTTATATTGGATTGTTCGTCATGTTCATGGATTATACATACAGTGCACATCAACTTGGTGATGGTTATTGTCTGTATGTCAGAGTATTTATGTAAGATTTTAATTCTCATAACTAAAATTGGTCCTCTCCATTCTTCTTGCAGGGGGGTGAGAGTTGGAGATGATCTGATATGTGCTTGGTCTCCTCTCACTTGGTTCCACAGCCACCTAATTTTTACTGTTACTTGGTACCAAGATTTCTGTGAGCTGCACAACCTTGGATGCAATTTTGGTTCTCTCGATAACAGTAGGAAGGAGAAACACCTGTTCTGGCCTGGATGGAAAATGTGGATGTTCTCTGCCTTGTTCCATAAAGTGGATTTCGAAATGTTCTAAATTTTCTCCCTGGAGTATACGGAGTGTACATAGATTAACAGTCTTTGTTTTTTTTCCCTAATTACTTGCTGAGTATGTGATAAATATGGGTTCTTCAATGAATATGTGATAAATATGTGTTCTTCAGCAATGAAAGAATTTGATGATGTAAATTAAAATATTTAATAAAATTCCTAAGCATTTTCCTTGTGATATGTTGAAAATTGGTTTGGATCAGTTTGCTAACATTTTCCATTTTTAGGGAACCCATTCAGGCTCCCCAATTAACGATCATTCCATCTGAATTGGACCATATCAGCAAATTCTTGTCACGATTCCAAAGCATATTGTTGCAGCTTTCAGAACCCATTGAAATATCTTCCAACTCGATGATCCTGAGATTTTTTTTTTTTTCTTTTTTTGTTTGTCGTACTTTAGCAGCAAAATCGTCGTCTGTTTGAATGCCACCACCTCCTCTTGTGATCCTATCTGTCATGTCCCAGCACCACTAAAGGTTACATCTTTTCACGTTGCACACCATGTTAGCTTCAGTAGATTTTTCTGCTAACCTGTCGATATATTGATGGTTGTCTCCATCAATAATTAGATCACACCGATGAGAGGTGTTGCTAATACAAACATTTAGAAGCAACTTGATCAAATATCCTGTAACTCCCAATACGCAACCTCTCCCAAGTTTCAGTCTAAATGGAATCAATCCCATACCAATGCATTTGGACTTCTTACCTGATCGGTTTTCGCTTGCCACACTTTTTTTTCTTTTGTTTTTTTTTTTTTTTTTTGTCTGTTCCAGAGAAAAAGAAGTTGATCAAAAAAAAAAAAGAGTGCCGAGGCAATGGACCCAATAAAAATATCAAACGGGGGAATCCCACTCAAACGAGAATTCAAACCCATAGAGTTCTCGTTCATCTGCTGCTGTCAGATCGAATTCCAACTCAAAAGTGAACCAATTTGTTTCTCCAAATACTAGCCAAAAAGCTGTCCCCGGCATCATTTGTTCCCATTTTAGACCCCTATTTTATAGCTCAAGAATGCAGCGTTACACGCTACCATTGAAACACGTATCATATATACATTCTTTTTTTTTTTTTTTTTGTGTGTGTGACAACGTTTACACCTTTAATCATGAGATACATATTTTCTTTTTAAAATTTTATTGATTTATGAGATGATTAAGCTTATTCAATGTGATGTATGACTTAATGTCTAATATGTTTTTCGATATGCTTTTGATGACAGAATATTATTAATATTGTTATGATTAGTATGTTTAATATTGATTTATTTATATACTTAATTGGTCAAATAAATATATTTTATGCATATTAAATATTTGATCATATGTTTGTGATGGTATAATAGGTTTAATTAAAGCTTTTTAGTGCTACGATTAGTTATTTTAACGATGATTTAATTGAAATTTAATCGATATCAGGTCAATTCAATGTTTTTAATACCTATTAGAGTGTTTTACATGTTTATAGTGTTGAAAGAGAAATATTAGTGGATAATTAACTATGTTAATCATGTGATTAGTGTATCTAATAATGATTTCATCATAATTATACTTATATTTGATCGAAATTGAGTATTTAATGTTTATTTTATGTGGTTAACATATTTATGGTGATAAAATAAAGTTAATTAGGTTTTAATAGTACTTTCTAATATTATAATTAGTGATTTTAATGATGATTTAATTAATAGTTGATCGACATTGGATCAATTCAATATGTTTAATATGTAACTAATAGGTAATTTAACTACATTAATTATGTGATTAGTGTATCTAATAATGATTTCATCATAATTTGACTTATATTTGATCAAAATTACATATTTAATGCTTCTTTTATGTGTTTGACCTATTTATAGTGATAAAATAAAGTTATTAAATTTTAATAAAGTTTTTTAATATTGTAATTAATTGTTTTCATGATGATTTAATTAAAATTTGATCAATATATTTAATATGTAATTAGTGAGTTATTAACCATATCAATAGTGTGATTAATATATCTAATGATGATTTCATCATAAAATTATGTATTTAATGCTTCCTTTATGTGTTTAACATATTTATAATAATAAAATAAGGTTAATTAGGTTTTAATAAAAAATTAACGCTGCAATTAGTGATTTTAATGATTATTTAATCAAAATTTGATCGATATTGGGTCAATTCAATATCTTTAATTTTGATTAAATCATCATTAAAACAACTAATCACATCATTAAAAACTTCATGAAAACCTAATTTAATTTTATTTTTCCACCATAAATATGTTATAGGATGAAATCATTAGATACACTGATGATGTATCTAATTATCCACTAATTATTTCTCTTTTAATACTATAAATATGTCAAACACCCTAATAGGTATTAAAGACATTAATTGATACAATATCGTTCAAATTTTGATTAAATCATTATTAAAACCACTAATTGTGATATTAAATAATTTTATTAAAACCTAATTAAACCTATTATACCATCACAAACATATGATCCAATACTTAATATACATAAAATATAAACATTTAGTGTATTAAGTATCTAATTTCAAATAAATTAAGATTAAACACATTAATCACAACATTAAATATCTTAATTACTCCCTAATTAATATTATTTTACCATCAAAAAAATATCAAATAACATATTATACATTAAGTCATATATCACATAGAATAAGTTTAATCATTCCATAAATCAATAAAAATCTAAAGAAATACATACCTTTTAATTAAAAAGTTCTTCCACTTAATCCTCCCATATTAGTTTCCTAAATTTGATTCAATCAACAAATCGTTGCTTTGTTACGTTTAGAAGGGCAAAAATATGAGAATAAGAGAGATTCTAAGTAAAATTGAGTTTGAGAGAGTTTGAGAGAATGTAAGAGTGAAATAGATTGAAAGAGAAGGGAGGAAAGGGTTTAAAAACCCTTCAGGATGCCTCCAATGATCAAATTCACCATTTAAAAATCGATAACAATTGATTTCAATTGTTACTGCCCGATATAGGTTGGTAATGATCGAAATCAACTGGTACGCTTAGTACAGGCCAGTAACAATTGAAATTTCGATTGTTACTACTCGATATAGCCTACAGTCCATATTGCCCAATATAGTTCCAAAAATTAGGCACTGCCCGATAATTAGCAATCTATGTGCCGATAAGCTTGAGGACCAGTATATACCGCCCACATCGGGTGGTATGGTATGAAATAAAAAACCTTGGGGTGGTATACGAATCAAGGAGCATTATTTTACAAATGCCACCCAAGATTAAGATATTGGAGCTAGACAAGGTACTAGTCAAGTTTATGCACGAAAGGGAAGAGAAAGTCAGTGGATGATTTTTAGTAGATGCGACAGAGCCTATACGACGTAGATACAGAACGAAGTTCATCATATTCACAATCATCATGTTATAAAGAATCTTACTACTAATAGCAGTACGGTAATAATTGGCCATGCTTCTTCGAGCAACAGATCAATACGAAAGTAGAAGTTCTGATATTCACCAAGACATACCTCAGGAGCTGCCTCGGACACATATGATTCACGATGATCAAACTACGACTATCACTACATTAATGCACCAATGGTATACGGTGTATCAATATACTATATTGTAGGATTAATCTCAGAATTGAGTTGGACAAACATTTCATATTAATATACAAAACCCCGATCCACCCGTGGAGGCCCATCGTTCATTTTGGTGGTAAATTTAGGTATATCTACATATATGATTACTTAATTCATTTGAATCTTAAAGATTAAGTTGTATACAAAATAATCTAACATTTCAAATAATTTTCTATAGATAATTTAATATTAACGGAAGGACAACCCATAATGGATCGATATTCGAACTTTGCACAAGGCTACTATTAAAAGCTCGAAAAAGATATGTGATATTATTTTTTACCTAATTCATATTAGTTTTGCTAAAACTATACTAAATAGATATTTATTTCTAAATAATCCTATCCTAACTTTTTTTTTTCATGAATTTTTAGAGGGTTTTATGTGATATGCCTCGGTACGTCGGTACGACATGAAAATGCGAACCTAGCTAAATACCATAATAATTTAGATTATAAAGATTCAATTAATAATTTAAATAAACTAAAGTATCTATAAGGATATTATGGGAAAGTAGGATAAGAAACATAGCTGTAAAAAATAAATATCCCTAAAACTATTGGAATCTTCCTTCAATTCCTTATTTTAGCTAAATCCCATATCCACCCATGATCAAGTCACTAACCACAATGGAGCAACATTTAGAGAATATATATATATATATATATATATATATATATATATATATATATTCTCACATCTCCGTAAGGTGCGTGTATATACATTTGTTTGTTATCTATAGTTTACCAATTAGTGATGTAGGGTAAAAATACTCTATCTATCAACTAAATATCATAATTATTAGAACAGGGCTAGGCAATGACCAGATCAAGCCTTGGGTCACTGTGTCCTTATTAAATTGGTAGATGTAATTGGGTTGATAGCATATTTAACAAAACATTTAAACAATACAATCACATAAGATACGTTGAAAGCAATGAAGTCACCTCTGGCTTACCTAAGGGTGCCCAAGAAAGGTGAGGTGAGGGTGAGGCCTAAAGTGCTCGCATATTGGGTTAGGCAGGCGTCTTAACTAACTTAGCCGCTCATCCTATCTAATTGGTTGAACCAATTATGCATTGAGCCTAAGTCAAACCATGCACAAGACTACTTACTACTAATTCGATTAAACCAGTTATCTATCACAAAAAAGCCCAAAAAAAAAAACCCACCTGCGAGGAAGAACCCTAACACATACATAGACCATTCTTTCTTTCCCATTGTGTTTGTTTATGCACGACGATGCAGTTCCTTCCGATCGGCGTATGACAACAATAGCCTTCTTTTCCCAATGATGTCTTCCTCCAATGGCGCAATGACAGCGACGACGTCTTCATTGAACGGCAATGGTGGTGACGTCTTCATCCGACAATAGCTACAGCAACTTCTTCCCTTCCCTTCCCTTCCCTCCCTCCCTCCCTCCCTCCTACCCCTACCTCGTTCACCGTAACACCCCCATCTCCCACCTCCCTCCCTCCTACCCCTACCTCGTTCACCGTAACACCCCCATCTCCGACCTCCCTCCCTCCTTCCCCTACCTCGTTCACCGTAACACCCCCATCTCCCACCTCCCTCCCTCCTACCCCTACCTCGTTCACCGTAACACCCCCATCTCCCACCTCCCTCCCTCCTACCCCTACCTCGTTCACCGTAACACCCCCATCTCCCTCCTCCCTCCCTCCTACCCCTACCTCGTTCACCGTAACACCCCCATCTCCCACCTCCCTCCCTCCTTCCCCTACCTCGTTCACCGTAACACCCCCATCTCCCTCCTCCCTCCCTCCTACCCCTACCTCGTTCACCGTAACACCCCATCTCCCACCTCCCTCCCTCCTTCCCCTACCTCGTTCACCGTAACACCCCATCTCCCTCCTCCCTCCCTCCTACCCCTACCTCGTTCACCGTAACACCCCCATCTCCCACCTCCCTCCCTCCTTCCCCTACCTCGTTCACCGTAACACCCCCATCTCCCTCCTTCCCCTACCTCGTTCACCGTAACACCCCCATCTCCCACCACAACCTCGTTATAGGCCCCTTTTCCCTAATCGCTCTTGCCTCTTTCCTTACTGCCTTCTTCTTCCCTCTGCCGTTTGTCTATGTTTGTGAGCACAACATAAGCAAGCCTGCTATAGTGAGTATCAACGACCTTTTTGCTGTAGTGAATCAGTTGTAAAATGACCATCATTGTTGCTATTGTTGTAGTGATTGGTGCTACTTTGATGTGATTTTTTTTATTTTTTATTTTATTTTTATTAATCATGATATATAATTTTTAAATTAAAATATCCAAAGCGCTTTTGGCTACATTGATTGAAAGCACCAACGACATCCTCCCACCATGTTCATTAAATTGATACACAAGGATTACATTTTAAATTTAAAACAGGAAGCATGCTCCTACAAAGCAAAACACATTCATCTTAAGGTCTTAATAGTTAAATTACATGCATGAATACTTTAATTAAACTCCACGGAAGAAGGATCAGCACAAATGAAAATAGATGAGCATCGAATCTGAATGCAGCCAAATGGTTCTTCTAAAATTTTCATCAATCATTCATACACTCCATTTTAGAATGGCACATCCCATCTTTCATGAAGACCTGACCCTAGTTTCGGAACCTGTTTCTAAAATTTTGAAACGCCTATTTTTTTAATAAATATATTTTAAAATAGTATAAATCATATATTTAAAATAAGAACAAATCATATATTTTTTTAATCATGATTCATCGGTTAGAACCGTTGCCCTTGTCCCATTCTGATTTGGTTTGGAATCGATAAACCCCCGAGTCGATTCGATTTCGTTTCAAAACTAGATCGATTTCGATTTGAACCGAACTATCACGAACTTAGCTAGTTTTGTCTACGTCGTATAGCATCATCGCATGTCCATCCGTAAAAGTCAACCTTCCTGAAACCTCCTATGGTTCCTTAGGACCTACAAAAGAGAAAACGGGTCAGAGAAAACATTTCCCACAAGATCCACAAGCAACCACTTTAGCAAACACTTTATATAGCCAGTGCAAATTACAACCATAGACTTTACAAAATCTGAACGGTCACACACAAAAGATCAAGATCCATTAGAGACCAAAGTCCCCACAAGTGTCCACATAACACAACTCTCATTTACAAGCCGAAACCGATCACGAAAGCTAACCAAACTAGGGTTGCCAAGCTTACTGTTAGGCCGCTACTTGCTGTACAAAATATGAACAAAACCCGAAAGACACGGGCATACATGAACATTATATTGAGCACCCTCTTTATATTTTTGTCCGTGACATTCTCTCCCACTTATTCCTTCGACGTCCTCGTCGAAGCTGCTGCAAATGCTGCATCTCCTCGTCTTTTGCTGAATCTTAAATCTTCTGCTCTGGCTGCAACGCGCCTCTTGGCTCCCAACTGCTCTCCGCGTCTATTGTTGAGTAGAGGAACTTTGATCTGCTATGTTGCTTCAACTCGCCAATGACGGACTTTGGTATGGGGTCGGTTGAGTTGTGCTGATCATTGTTGATTCTTGCGAATCATTTTGATAAAGGAAAAGACATTCCTTGTTTTGCACTAGTATCTCAAACGCCTCATGCCGCTTAAACTATGTTAATGCTTGTTAGAGCTTTAACGAGCATCGTCTTGTAGACTTTAAAGTTTTTGAGGTCCCTCCTTCATAAAATTTACCCCTCGATTCTTCAACGAAGTTGTCACTTCCAAGTAGGTTCGCATCATTTCCGCTTTCAATTGGCATTCTGTTAGGAAATGAAGTGCACAATCTACTTTCAGTAGCACTGATCACCATTTGTGAAGATTTGACAATTGTTGTCATCCATTAAGTTTCGTCGAAGTATGTTTGACTCAACGTAGAGCTCCTTTGTTAGATAAATAAGAGAACTGGGGTACTTAGTTTTGTCCATTCTCTTAAGAGTTGAGAAGACAAAGGTTACTTGACTTCGTCCGCCTCCTCGAGATTGTACTTCATGCATCGAGCTAGTTATTAGTCTTCTTTCACTCTTTGCTCACACTTCTGAAGCACCCGAAGTGTTTGCATTCTTTGCGTTGAGTTAACTACTGTGATCCACTTCTCTCTGTCATCGAACTTCTGGAATGTAAGAAGTTTTGTCCAAAATGAGCAAAATTTCACCCCAACTTGGACTAAGTCTTTTGATAGTTTTGGTCGCCTTTGAGATTGTACTAACTTCTCCATCATCTTTGTCGCCTACTCCTCTAAGTAGGAAAGGTGCAACACGACGTATTGCCTACTTCGTTCCTTGGTCGAGCACTCCTGCATCAACCCAAAGTCCCCCACTTTCGACTATCTTGATGAGAAGCCCGTTAACACCGATCTTATGAAATTCTTTGGCCTCTGCCCTTCAGCCATGTCCTAGTACTTGGAGTTTGCCTCTGCATTCTCAACCTCCTCGGCCCCTTTCACGATCAATGCTCTCCCTCTATAAGAGCAAGGGATCGATGACTCCATGAAAGTCCCACCTCTACAATACCATAGTGCTGCCAAGCCCATGACCCTACTATCCGTTGCCTTGTATCTATGCCTCTTTCTTCACGATCGATAGATCTACCTCTGTGGCACTCCTCCGAGTCAACCTCCTTTCTGACCAACGCTTTGCTTTTGGGTAGCTGAGCCCCTTGGACTCGTCGTCGCTTCCTCACCCCTTTTGACTACCTGCTTCAATACCTCTATGCTCTCCAAGCAGTTCCCCTTGGTTAATAAAAAGATAGACTACAACTCTCATGCATGGCCTCCGCTATCTTATTGCAAGGCTCGCGCCGATTATGTTCTCCTTAGCTTCCTTGGCAGCAACGTTTGCTTACTCGACCTTATCCTCTGACTTATCGGGCTCCCTTAAGCGAATATAGCACTAGAGCAGTCCAACTCTCCTACCGCTCTGATCATACCACTGTATGATCAAGTTCCCCCATCGGACTCACTGGTACTTGCACTATGAATTTTTTCTCGGTGGTACATAGCCCCCATATGCTGATGACCAAGGTTTTCATATGATGCAAGATTTGATGCACACGCACGAAAGACCTGTCTCTACGGTACCATAACATTCACTCCTTGAATCCATTATCCTTCTTGCCATTGTGTTGTACACCAAAGTGGAGCTCCTAGTAGCTCCTGCTTATACCTTCGTATAATCACGTCCCTCACGGGACTTCTCCCGTGTATGTTGTCTTGTCTCGAATTATTCTACCACGATTCACTGCACCATGTTGCCTCTTGGTGATACCGGGAAGGGAGAAAGAGGAATAAAATTTGAAAAAAAAAAAGAGAAATCGAAAGTCGATTTGTAGAAAATAAACAAACTTAGAACATAACTTTCGTAAAATAGATAAAAAGTTCACCACCAAGTTTAATGTCACAAGAGGATACATAAAATTCACCACCTCAAGGAAATTAAACAAGGATATAGAACTAAATCAGAAGATTCACCACTCAAGGACGCATCATAGAGTTTTAGAGAGACTCCAAAGAGCTTCTGCAAATACAAATCAAGTGCTAAACTTCTTTCTAATACTAAAACACAAAAATAAGTACTAGTGCATGAAACAACCCTTCAACTACAAAATTAAGTGTTTTACATCTCCTAATTAGCCCCTTTAATGTATTATTTATTCATGAAGAAAAACATATTGAAATAGTTTGAACTTTCTACCTTCCAAACCACCTATTAATGAGGCAGTTTCAGCTTTCTCATGTGAATGTGCTCATGAGCTGTTATATTTGAGAGGTTTGGATAAAAGGCTGAGACAAGCATTGTGAGTTGTAGATAATATCATAGGATCAACAAAATTTACTTGAGCTGACTGTAGCAAGATAGGCACTCTCGTATCACCTAGTGATATCTCCATTGCATTTAGATTCTTATCTGATGAACTCAGATTATGAACTCTCCATGTGTGGCCTCTACCAGCACATCGTAGGGCCTCCACCACCTCCGATTGTATTCGTTCCTTAGGCAATTGACCTTCGTCCACCCATTCTCCAGTCATACCCAAACAAAGTATCAGTATAGGACAGTCCATCGCCTAGTAGCTCTTAAAGTCCCTAGACTTACCTAAAATTGGTGCACCAATGTTTAGATCCTATGCCTCTATCCCCCCACCAGCACAATCTTCATTATGCACCACTTTCTTCATGATAACTCGAATGGCATTACTGTGACATATTCTTCAAGAGTACCCGCCTTTGTGTCATCTTGCCTCGTGCTAAGGCCTTCTGATCTCAACTTCGCTTCCACAAGTTGAATCACTTTAGTTCCTCCGTCAAATACATATATGAGACAAGGTGCATGTGCCTCGAAGCTCCCTTCGTCGTTGGTACCATACAAGATGAGTTTGCTCCATCAGAATGAAGAACCCATGAAACGACATGATCTCACTCTTGCCTCTACAAGAGTTCATGTCCTTGACCTCTGTCCAAGGAAAGCGCTATGCTTCCGCTCCATATTCAATATTCTATGAAGACTCCCTTCTTTGTCGAATAATACTTCACCAAGTTCCACCCAAGTTGCTCTGCCCCTCGATTTGCATTGATTGAGTTGATAATGGTCCTCGCGCCCACCATTCCACGGATCAACCCTCCATTGAGTCCGATTTTCACATCGACTCTAACTGTGCCTTCGTATGATGTTGTCATGGATTGCTTTCCCACTTGATCTTGCAATGCATCCACCAATGCATTACCTCATTCGAGATCATGCAACGACTCCTCGTCGCTCACTCGGTCCGTTAAGCTTTGTGAAAATATTGTCTTAAGGTACTATTCCTCAACGTGTGTTGTTCGCTGTATATGATTCTCCCTCTGGAGAACCAGGACATATCCCTCCTGGATATCTATCATGTCGAAGCAACTTTCCTCTTTGCATTCTTCCCTCTGAAAGCTTCGAAGACCACCATCCCCTTAGACTACTCCATCTTGCTGAACAACTTGTGCACTACTTTGCCCCGCAAATGCGCTAGCTAGATTACGTCTCTACGCCGATACAGTCCCTGCTGCATCCTTCAAGGCCTAGCAACATGTTGAACTTGTTGCACACATCAACCTTATACGGATGTATCTTTTCCATGCCGAAGAAAAAGTGTCAATACTCCATGGCATCGAGTTCCAATCACCTTGGGATGGCCACAAACACTCCATCGTCTGCATATAAGCCCTTGCATAAGTACCAAATTCTTCGGCATAACAATTCCCCTCACCTCTATGAGCTTTGCACAACTCTTTCGATCGTTACGCAATACATCTCATTTTGCACGGTCTCATCTTTTACTAAGTGCCCTGCTTGCCTTGAGCACCGTCAAGTTTAGTTGCCAATGTCGAGTCGTAGCTCGAACTTAGTCATCCCAACCTTTATGCACTATGCATTCTTTCTAGCTTGCTTATCCTCGTGGTGCATCTCGCACGAAGGGTTGATCATTCATCTGAATGCTAATCATGGATGCTCACTCCTTTGAGCGACTTCTTTCCCTATATCTCAATGTTCATTTCTCTCAAACAATCGTGCGTGCTAGCTGCCCTCCACACAGCCTAGCTAGATCCCCCACGTTTGCATGGCAAGTGTTTCTGCGTGTGCTTGTCCCGCACTGATACCAAACGTCACGAACTTAGATGGTTTTGCCTAAGTCGTGCGACATCATCGCGTGTTCATCCGCAAAGGTCAGTCTCCCCGAAACCTCCTATGGTCTCTTAGGACCTACAAAAGAAAAAATAGGTTAGAGAAATCATTTCTCACGGGACCCACAAGCAACCACTTTAGCAAACACTTTATATAGCCAGTGCAAGTTACAATCATGGACTTTACAAACTCTGGACGGTCGCGCACAAAGGATCAAGGTTCATTACAGATCGAAGTCTCCATAAGTGTCCACATGACACAACTCTCATTTATAAGCTAATACCGACCATGAAAGCTAACCAAACTCGGACTGTCAAGCTTACTGCTAGCCCGCTACTTGTTGTATAAAGTATGAACAAAACTCGAAAGACACAGACATACTTAAACATTACATTGGGCACCCTTTTTATATTTTTATCCGTGATAGAACGATGGTCAGGGCTACGTTCAAGATGGATATGACTGCATTACTGTCCCATAATACCCTTCAACATGGATATGACTGCCTTACTGTCCCATGATATCTTTAGTGGGTTACCAAAGTTATCGATACTCCAGAGATCAAAACAGCATGTTTTC
This sequence comes from Ensete glaucum, assembly GCA_021527575.1. Classification (NCBI taxonomy): domain Eukaryota; kingdom Viridiplantae; phylum Streptophyta; class Magnoliopsida; order Zingiberales; family Musaceae; genus Ensete; species Ensete glaucum. The sequence goes on from CM038551.1 coordinate 45,892,815, forward strand.
CAGCCTCAAAATAACAGCCTATATCGTGAACAAGTGATGTACTTGTCAATACCAAACTTCACCATGAAATTGCACCTTCAGCCATTGTGGAAATATGTCCCAGTTCCATGGTTCACTAAAGGGTGTCTAACAACCTTCAGAGTCAGAAGCAGAATACACCAGGCCCAGGTAGAGATTCAACTAAGTAAAACAAATTTTAATCTTTTGTCCACTTTAAATATTGAAAAACCTTCTTTTTTTTTTAACTCCTCCCCACCGACTTGCACCAGGCTTATGATGCTGACCACTTACCCCAACCGCATAGTTGGAAGGGGAAGGGCATGCCACTGAATAAATTGAGGTTAACAATAACAGAAGCATAAGACTACTCATCTCTACTCTTTCAAGTTCCTCTCCAGGATGCTGGCCAAGATTTAATTTAACTGCATAGTTGAACAAGGCAATGTCACTGAATAAATGAGGCAAACAATACCATAAGCCTAAGGTTACTCGTCTCTATTCTTTCAGGTTCCTCTCGAGGATGCTGGCCAAGATTTAATTTTTCTTATACTATGTGACCCATCTGGTCTTCAGTTGATTCCATATCTTTTATGAATTTTATCAATATATTCTTCTGAAGAAATACCAAGCAACTGGTGTTCCTGTTCCTAAATATTTGGATTTCAGGATGCTGCCCAAGATTCAATTCATCTTTCTTATGCTACATGATTCACCTGGATTTCAGTTGACTCGATTCCATATCTTTTAGGAGTTTTATGAATATATCCTTCTCAAGAACTACCAAGCAATCACTGTTCCTCTTCCTAAACATTTGGATTCCAAGCATTCCAGGATTTATCTTTCTTATGCATGGACTTCATTGTTGTTTAACAAGCTAGAAATTTCAAAACAAGTATTAAGGAAACCCAACTGAGTGGAAATTTTTCATGTCATTATCATACTGCAAAAATATCTACAAACACTTAAAAGATCACTTTAACACAAACAATACCTATATGTTGCATAAAGCCTCCGGATAAACAGAGTTAGTAGTACTCACATAATTGAGGAAGCAACTGACATGATCGAATTACATGGCAGTTAATAATTTGACGTCAACACTGCAGTGTTGTCAGTCAGATCGAGAGATGGTGGGAGATGGACGACGAAGACGCAAGGAGCATCTCCGCAAAGTAACAACACTGGTTGCTATTGCTTTGCGGTCCGATGCCTCTCTATTGTTCGACAAATGACTTCACTCAACGAAGCATAGAAAGGTACCGATCAAAATTAGAGAAGAAACCAGAACTACCGTAAGCGTTACCCGAGTGTGTATTCACGGTTCCAAAAAAAAGCAACTCTGGCGATTCCCGCGTTACATGGAATCGAAGAAGAAAGGAGCGAAACGAGGGACGATCGACACAGAAAACATAGGGAACTCACCGCCCTAGTGGACCGCTTATGATAGTGATTCAACTCGATCCCGCCGATGCGACAGCAGAGGAAGGTTTAGGTTAGCTTCCCTTTTTTCTACTAAAATTATTTGGGAAGGAAGTTTCTGGATGTGTTGGACTATTATATATATATATATATATATATATATATATATACCTCCATGAAACTGTATTAATATAATAAATATCCTTCAAAAATAGTATATATTTTCTTTTAATTTAATAATTTTTTTTTATTTTTTTAAAGATAAAAATTAAATAATTGATAAAAAAATATTTTAGAAGTGATAAGACTACTTGATAGATATCAAATGACATGGTCAATTCTTCACTGTTGTGTGAGCACGCGTGGTCAACACGCTAATCTTCTAAGATCACATCGACCACACACGGTCGACGAGCGGTAGACGATTCGAACAACTCACTAGTACTATGTGACCATGCATGGTTGATAGGCCATCCAAAGCCACATCAACCCCGCATGGCTAATACCACGTGTATTGAATCTAGATCAAGTCAGTTAAAGAATGATTTGGATTCAACACAAATAACATCACTATCTCAATTCGATTTGAGAACGATATGTGATCACCCTCACGCTCGCTCATCGATGATTCGAGGAATAATGATTCTTAAATTCACCTATAAAAGAGGCCTATCGTGTGTGCTCTCTGTTTTACTAGTCCAAAACACAAAACAAACTTAACCATATATAAGGAGCATTTGTCACATAGTTTTGTAGGTTTATCTCTTTCTTATGGTGACTTAGACAAAGCCTAGCCTAAGACGGGAAGGACCTTGGTTGGATCTGAAGCTAATCCTAACTTAGACCACCAGAATATGTAGTAATAAATGAGTGTTAAAAAGAGAAGGATCAAATAGACTGCAATTAGAGGCCAATCGTTATAAACACCCTTATGTCAGAACCCATTTATCATGATCCTCTTGGGATCGGCTCAACCTATATGATTAATCATACCACTTTCCAAGTACCAAATTTCTTATTATTTTTTTTTTTTCCATCGACTATTCAATGATTAGACAGCCAGCCAGCCCACTGCCACTCCATCATCCAATTTCATCAACCCAAACCATAACCATACCCAATGAAACATTCCACAACTGAACCTAACAAGTCCAATTCCTTCAAATATTCCAAACCATAGCCCCCTTATCTCCCACAACTTGTCCAGATGACACAACTAAGGGTTTTTTTTTTTTTTTTTTTGGTCCCAGTTTCATCAACTGCTCCAACTCCTAACTTTGTGGGTAGAATCATGACCATTCCCAGCAGCTAATCTATCCCCAAAAAAAAAAAAAAAAGTAAGTTCCCTCAAAACCTCCTTCATGGGCCCACATTATCATCCTCTCTAAGAGCCCAAGAGACAAAAACAAGGGAATTAGCTGCTCAATTCCTCGAACCCCCTCCAGATTGTTTACATCTAGCTTTATGAGATAGACCTACAATTGGATAATATTAAGAAAGAGATTATTAGATAAGAAAAATAGCCAAAAATTTGATCCCTACTTAAGGTCTCCCCTCGTCTGAAACATTATGGAGGAACCAATCCCTTATGGGTTCCTCCAAATTCCAACATTAGATTCATACAAAGGAAGCTCTAATCTTATTAAACATATAGTTGTGTTTACTTGGCAAATGATGTTGTTCAGGTCAACCAACATACTCTCTTTATGTGTTGCACCCTTCCTAATAACTCTAAGAGAGGTAGTGAGAAAATTTTTCTCTAAGCTGCTCTCATAATCAATCTCTTTCTTCTTTTGTTTAATTTGGCATGGAGTTTTAGCTCAATTTTATCTATTACAAATTACCAAGAAATCCTATTATCTCTGTTTTAGTAATATGTTGACAAGACAAGGAGTCCCTCACAAGTTACCAAAAAAATAAGGTTGGTGGCATATGTCCTAATTAATGCTTACATCGGTGACCTTCAATCATCGATGTTTTTCTACTCGATCATCACATGATCTTCAACCACATTTATAGAGTCATGGTCTAGAAAGTCATCTCTAGAAAAATAATCTTAGAACCCAAAAAGATGACAAAAGAGGAAAGGGCCTCATAACCCAACATTTCAAAATGGCCACGAAATAAAATCCCTACTCATTGGGAATTCACTCTATTAAATACCTCTCACACCGAGGTGTTTATGTAAAGGAGTAAGGTTTCCTCTATGCACCCCATCCTAGCTCCACCAGCTAAACAAAAATTGTTACAATTTTACCGCTTTCACCAAGATCATAGACATGACATGGGAGATTATTACAATCTCAAACAACAAATCAAAGAGCTCATTCAAATGGAGCACCTCCACTGCTATCTTCATAGGGTCCAACAAACATCTCCAATGCCTCGAGGGCGTGATAAGTTGATGTGATAGCTAGGGGCCTACATAAGGGTGAACTAATGCATCCTCTTATAAGACTTATGCAAGGGAATTTTAAGTAAAAAGATTCCTCCCTCCAACAACCCATCCATTGTGTTTAGAGAGGAGGAGGTAGAACATTTAGATCCCATGACACACTAGTCATCTCACTTAAAATCATCAATGCATTGGGAAAATGGATCTTGATAGACATTGAGAGTTCCAATAACATTTTATGTTATGATGCATTTCAGAAGATCAACTTGATTGTAAAAGATATATAACTGATCTCCTTTACAATCACTAGCTTCATCAAAGACTAGATCACCCTCTTAGGATAATTGAATTGTGTGTTATGTTTGAATAATGTAGTTGCTCAAAAATTATAAAAATCAAAATTTTGATAGTGGATGTTTCATTTGCATATAATTCTATAATCGAATGCTTAACCCTCAATTGACTATGTGAGGTTGTCTTAACCAACTACATGATTTTGAAATTCCTAGCTAGTTCTAGGGTCAGGGAACTCAATGTGATCCACGAGAATCCAGTTAATGTTACCTCACATTGATTACGCTCTCAAAGAAGACATTCCTCTTCATTCAATAACCAGAGGTAAGGAAGTCAACTCCTTATGTTGCATATCCGAAAGTTGGTCAGCCTCTAATAGAGATTCCATTAGATTCAGGTATGCTAAATTGAATAGTTAAGATTGACTCAGCCTTGATGTTGTCAAAAGCCCAGAAGATTTGGCCTAGATCGATAGACAAAGGTCAAAGAAAATTTTAATAAGTTATTATATACTGATTTTATCTGTAATATCTATTATCCAAAGTGTCTCACTAATGTAGTCCTTGTGAAAAGGAATAATGGAAAGTTGCATATGTATAATGACTACAGTGATCTTAATAAGGTTTGTCCAAAGGATAGTTATTTATTACCTTAGATTAGTTAGTTTGTTGATTTTACTTGGAGCCACAAATTACTTACTTTCATAGATGCATTCACAATCTATAATTAGATAAAGATAACACTTGAGGATGAAGAATACACTTTATTTATTACCGATCGGGGACTGTATTACCATGAAGTTATGTCTTTGGGACTCAAGAATATTGGGCAACATACCACAAGATGGTCAAAAAGATATTTTAATCTCAGATATAGAGAAATATGGTATAAGTGTTGAATCTCATAGTTTGATGATGAAATTAATTGATGAAGTTATGATCTAATCAATGTTTGAGAAAAGTGATATAGGACTAACTTCGATTATGAAAAGATAAAATAATTGAAGCAAAAGAATTAGATGTTGGTCTGAAGTCAAAGATCGAGCATCGGACTAGAAGAATCGGATATTGCGCCAAGATCAGATGTTTTGAGAGGTCAACATGCTGATGGATCAGGCCATGCATCGAAGGAGAGGATGATGTGCCAAAGGTTCGGATGTAACACCGAATGAACTAATAACATACTAGACAATATAGGATTCATGCTTGTAATAGTTTGTGTCTTGAATGAAGTAGTTTAGGTTGAAATTGAATTAGTTTTGGGGTGTAACCATGCTAACTCAATTAAGGGCTCATTGGGCCTCAATTGGGACTACTTTGAACCCATTGGGAAGCCCATTCAGTGACCCAAAGTTGGGTCATGCGGTGGCATTGCCAAACCTAGTGGTGGTACTACTAGAAGACATAGTCTTCTAGGTTGTGTCAGGAGATGGTACCGCTCAAACTAGGTAGTGGTATCGCTAGCATTTATTATTGTAGGCGATAGTATTGACCAAGCTGGCGATAGTATTGACCAAGCTGGCGATAGTATCACCAGAGCCTAGTCTCCCAGGCTTTGACAAGTGGTAGTACCACCCATTAATGATGGTGGTATCGCCCATACCCTGAAAACCCAAATTTTGACTCTATTTTTGAAGTCATTTGGGGGCCTATGAATATCACACTCATCCCTATTAGGTTTACACAATAAAAGTAAGCAAAAATTATGATTAAAATTATTATAAGCTTTAAGTGTTCAGAATTCTCCTCCTCTTGAAGTTTGGGTTTCATTCTAAGGGAGATGTGAGACTTGTAAATGTTCTCTCCGAAACTTGTGAAATGGAGAACAGAGTTGTAAGGGTAGTTGATCTTTGTCCATTGAAAGAAAATCATTAGTGAAAGTCGATGGCCTCGACAGAGGAGGAATTGGGAGTGAACATAGGTCACAACGACTGAACCACTATAAATCTAGTGTGCTCTTCTTCTTATGCTTTTCATTCTTATTGTTTACTGATTTAGTTGCTTACAACACTTTACTCACTTTCTAAGTCAAAACACATTTTTGATACAGTTTCATCGAATGATTTTTTGAATTGATGTAATTTTTTGAATGATTTTTTGAATTGATCCAGAACCTACCAACTATAGATGCTGGGGGGTTTATACATATCACGAACTTAAAATGTTTTACATATTTGAAAATATCACCCCTAAGAAGGCCACGTGCTCAAATACTAGTATGCCTATACTCAAGATTGAATAGAGCTTTGTTTCATTGATAAATACTTTTTTACATTATGGTTGAGGGTTTATACATCTAAAGTGGACACCTTGATAAAAATCAAAAATAGAAGAAAAATAAAAAATTCAAATCTAACTGATGATAGCATTAGTCGAATTCAACCATGTTGTCATCGGCATTAGGGGAAGGTAGCATCACAATAGCAAGTGGTTGAATAAGGGATTGGCTTTCATATATGTCAACTAGATGTTAATAATACTTTCTTATAGGGGATCTTAACAAAAAATGTATTTATGTAACTTCATCCATCCTTGATTTACAAGTTATGTTTTTAAACTATGAAAAATAATTTGTGGATTTTGCCAAGCTCCAAGAGCTTGGTATATCAAATTGGTTTTTTTATGTAAGTTGGCTTTAACTCCAAGTCCAACCCCCTCTTTACAATAAAAGTAAAGTGCTATATATCTATTGATCTATGTGGATGATAGTATCATCACAGACAATAATTCCATGAAAATTAAGTAATTTCTTAAGCAATTCACAGATCTATTCGCCATTAAAGAACTAGAAACCTTAAACTATTTTTTGGGAGTGAAAACAATATTTACATCTTTTGGATATCTCAAAAGAAGTACATTTGAGATATATTATTAACGACGAATATGTAGAATGCCAAATAACTCACTATCCCACTCTCCATTACTAAAAATCACTTATATTATATGATGATAGTATTATTACGGATCTCACACCGTACCGACAAATACTTAGTTCATTACATTATTTATCTCTCACACAGCTAAACATATAATTTATAATAAATAAATTATTATAATTCATTCATCGACCCTTCGTTATATCTCAAAGAGACTTTCAATCATAAACTTCTTTTTCATAAATATTCATCACTTCATTTTTATGTCTTCACCAATGCATCAAGATTATAAAAATATTATTGAAGATTTTATTTCTCTCTCTCTCTCTCTCCTCTCTCTTCTCTTTAATTTTTTAGATTTCTTCTAAATCTCTATTGCAACAAAATATGCTGAAGAGAAAAACCACGAGTCAATATAAATATCTTTATTAATAAATATATTAATATTTATAAATATGCATCCAAAATTGACTATGGATACCAAATATGATAAAAAATCATTCATTGCATAGAAAATGATTATATCTTATAGATCTCAACAATAAACAAAGAAGATATATTACACCTCTTATTTTAGAAAACAATATATGAGGAGGTGAGATCAATATATAGTTTGGTATTAAAAAATAACAAAGATCAAGTTTGAAATATTTTTTCTGTCATCTTTTTCCTTTAACATCTAATAACACATCATCTAATTTGTTGTTTGAGTTTTTCTTCGTCTATTATAAATCTTTTTTTAATCTAATCCTTTATAATGTAAAACTTTTGACTAAGACTTAAAGTTAGTGTAATCATAAACCATAATCTGAACTGATTAATTAGACAATAAAATTAATAGATCAATTAATTTTAATCATAAACCAAGGAAGGTTTGGACTAATAATTCAGATTTAATAAAATTAATGGATCAATTCATATTAGAATGGACACTATCAGATAAGATTCAGAAGATATCATGACCAATTTCATACACAGCTATAGGAACAATTTATTCCACCATTCCACATACTTAAAGGAAACCAATATTTAAACCATCACTTCACCGTGGTGACGCAGCCACGCAACACAAAACAAGAACGCTGTAAGACCGAGTATGGAGCTAGCAGCATGCGAAGGACGCCTGCGAGCAAAGCAAATTAGAGCTTGCAGATGAACCCTAAGGAATGATCCTGTATGTCCTCATCCTCGCAATCCAATGCAAGAACGAAGCGCGCGTGTTCCTGAATCCGAAGAATCCATGCTCCCTGCTCTTGTTCATGCTGTCAAGGTGCTGCACCTCCAGGTCCAGCCACAGGTCCGCGAACCACCAGCTCGCCACCTCCTCCAGCGCCGCCGGCACGAGTCTGTTCTCCTTTACGACCGCCTCCCACACCCCTTCCTTCCCCCTCATCGCCTCCTCCAGCTTGAACCTCCCGGCCTCGCCCTCGTATCCCGTCCACGCCACCCCGTACGCCCCCGCCATATCCCTCCACAACTGCTTCCACTTGAACACGTCGCCGTTGGCGCAGTTGAAAGCCTCGTTCTTCCCGCTGGGCGCCACCGCCGCCCATATCTGCTGCTCCGCTACCAGGTCGGCGTCGGACGCGTCGCTGAACCCCTCCCAGCTCACCTTGTTGTACGGCCACCGCAACGGCTCGCCCTCCCGCCGGCAGATGGCGGCGTAGACGCAGAGCGTGCAGACGATGTTCATGAGACTCGTCGGCGAGCAGCCGAAGATGCTCGTGGGCCGGTGCACCGACCATGAGATGGCGCCGTTCCTTTTCCTCACCTCCTCCGTGAGGACGTCTTCGAGGTCGTAGTAGAAGTTGGGGGCGTTGAGCCGTGGGAGGCCTTCGTGGTATGGCGGGTCGTGGGGATCGATCTTGCCTAAGTATTCGAACGGGCCGAGGTAGTGCTTGCGGCCGGTCTGGAGGGAGATGTGCCGGAGGTTGGGAGCGGCGGGGATCACCGCCGCGAGGACGTTTCGGAGCATGGCAGCGTTCGCGCCGCAGTTCTCGACCTCGGTGGGGTGGTGGACCCAGGTGACGTAGAAGACGTGGGTGACGTCCGTGAGCGGGGAGAGCTTGGCGAGAACGTCATCGGCGTCGAGGACGTCGCACTGGACGTGCTCGACGGTGGCGTAGACGATCGATCCGTGGGCGGCGGGGTCGGGCGGGCGGCGGGAGACGCCGTACACCTTCCATGGGCCGCCGGGGGTGTCGAGCAGCGGGAGAATGTTGGCGAGGCTGGTGCCGACGATGCCAGTCACGCCGACGACCAGGGCGACGCTCTGGCACTCGCTGCCCGCCGCGGCGATGTCATCGTCGTACGTCTTCTTGGCGGCCTCAATGAGGGCGGCTGCCGACCACCAGGTAGAGTACACTGCTTTCGTCTCCATCTCTCCACTGCAACGAGGAAGGATTGATATGCATGGATCGTCTGTGATGATGACAATATATACAGGCATCAGATCTCGGTGCCGATAAGGTCGAGAGTGGAGAGCGGCATGTTTTGGCTGTCTTTGCATGCATGTGGAAGTGGCGACATGACATTACTTCCACCATGAAACAGTTGTTGTAAGGTCGAGCTCCCAACATAAAGACATGGCACGGCCATGGAAGCAGAAGAGTTAGGGAGGAACGCGTGTTATATATATATATATATATAGTGAGAGAGAGAGAGAGAGAGAGAGAGAGAGAGAGAGCTATATGAATTGAACACGAATCTGATTTAAAATTGCACCCAACGTGAGTCCCTTGTTGTTGATGACTTACGAACGTCCCACACCTGACCTTTTCTTTGACTCCCAACTAAGGTTTCGTTCATCCATGAAAAAGGAGATAAATCCTCCAATTCGTGAAAGATCAGCGGAGCCATATTGGTCGATCGAACCCACTGGTCGCAACTTTTGGCTATGATGTGGATCATCTTGCAATCACCACCGTTCGATTGCAGAGACCCTCGTCTTGATGACGACACGAATCATAGGCAATTTACCAGGAGGGTACGCCCACCGCCTTCAGGAAAGATTGGAACGTTGGGAAGAATCTTACATCTCTCTCTCTTTATATATATATATATATATATATATATATATATATATATATATATATATATATATATGTATCCTCTTACTCCTCCTCGACAATTAAAGTTTATTTTTCTCCATCCAAAACAGTAATTCTGGATCATTAATTCACTAATTATTCAATATTGATCCAATTTGATCTGATTTACTGATAATTTAATATGATTAAAGAAATCTATATATTTGGTACACTGTACAGTAGTTTTTTGGTGCTGAGCTTGATGAAAATCTTTTTATTTCTTTTGTCATTTTTTTCCATCTCCTCCTCTTTTGCTTATAGCCTTATATGTGGCGGTATTGCTTGTTCAACTTTCTTTTTCTTTTTTTTTCCCTCTGTTTCAGCATTGAATCAAGAAAACAAAAAATAATGTAAGTATATTATTATTATTATTATTATTATTATTATTATTATTATTATTATTATTATTATTTGATCGTTTAATAGTATATAGATAGATAACATGAATATAGTGTTATCGTGATTAAAGTGGTATTTAAATCATTTTTTATGAATTGACTAATATTTAAATCATCTTCCCTTATTTGATTTTATTCCATTGTGAAATCTAAAAGTTGTTATAACTCATTTTTTATTGTTATATTGGTTCATGAAGTTATATCTCCTTTTTCTTAATGATGTAGGAACGATCTATTTTCCGATGAAGTACTTTTTGAATTTTGATAATATTGGTAGTAAGACAGTAGATGAGACATTATGTTTGGGTGAAGACTAATTCTAAATAGCTCAGGTATCGACATTTGTATCATAGACTTCAATATCCTATCTTTTTGTGACGAAGATGATGATAGTGGTGATATAAGATGAATTGGCTGAAGAAAGAAGACAAGAAGAAGTTGAATGTGATAGTAATCCTAATATTTATGATACATTAGATGTTATTAGTTAATGATTTTTTTTTACGTGATAACATGTATGATAATATTAAACAAGCGTTTATTGAATACAATTATAGTTAAGATGATGGTGTGTTGTTAAACATTAGTTCCTTACATTGAAGATAATAATTTTTCATATAATGATATTTTTGTTGGTCAAGTATAATATTTGAATGAAATTAAAATTATTTAATTATATTTTTGTATATATTATTTTATAACCCAAATAATATCTTCGTACAGGTATTTCAAGGTAGGGACGAATTTTTTTAAAAAAAAAATAAAAGACTGTGATTTGAAGAAACTTTCAGGTCAAACATGTTGCAATAAAATAAGTTATAAAATAAAAGCAAAATATATAATTTCTGATTGCTAATGGATTTAGCTCGGCGGAACTGATAGTTTCAAAATTATCAAGTTTCATAAAGAGCATGAATGTAATTTATCAAAACTAAATAGACATCATACGGAATGTAATAGATTGTGGACAGAATTAAAAATCAAATTTTGATTATATATAAAGATGATTATTGTTGATATTTAAAAAAATTGAAGAATTTGTTGCTGGGTACATATGCATTGTAAGCAAATCATGTGTGATTTTTTTACTTAGCATTATTATTATCATATTTTTATATTATATTGTCCGTTGAATATATATTGTGATGTTCTTGAATCTGTGTAATGAGAATCAGATCACGATGAGATCACGATATCAAAATTGATTCACCTTTAATAATAGATCCTTAAAAATCTTGATCATAGGTTATTCGACAGGGATACTGAGATAACCGGACAAATCGATGTACTGTATACTCATCAATATAATGGAGTCAATTGGTCTCATAGTCACTCATGTGGGGAACACTAAAGGTATAGTATAGGTGCTCATTAGATAATGAGTTTACTGATTGATTCGTTTTTGGAATATTAACTGGTTAATTTGTCAAATAACGATTTCATAGTCCTAGTTATATGTCTAGTCCTTAGACTTAAAACAACAATGATGCCTTGTTTGAGTACTCTTTTATTTGACGCCAGACATATAGGTTTGTAAAGTTTTAAATTTGGTACAATCGATTATCAGAATTTGTAGCCAACCTTACGAAAGTAATTGAGTGTCAATAGAGGATCATCCACTCTCAATATCGTGAGAGGAATATCTTGTGTGTTATTGCTGAAGCAAATCTCTGGCTAGGATCATTCGTATTCAAAGATAAAGAGTTCTCTAGGAGAATATGATTAGAGTGAGACTCGAACGGATTCCGTCTGTGGCCTAACAGTACCATGCCCGATATAAGATCTCTGAGATATTAGATGAATGAGAGACTATAAATATATAATAATTGAGGATAAACAGATCCAGCAGATTATATCCCCTATATCGTTTAGGGACTGTAGCATACCTAGTACTTCCATAGTTAATGAGTTGAGTAAATTATTATAGGATAACAATTTATTAAGTCAAAAGAAGTTTTGATGAGTGAAACTCATGACCAGCTCAATATTGGGCCTAGAGGGTCACACACATATTGTGGATGTTTCAGTGAGTAGAGGATTGGATATGAGTTATCCAATTAGTCTTTGTTCTTATTGGATGAGACCTAACATTAATAGGCTCCTTACATAAGGCTCAATTAAAGGCCAATTGATGTTATTGGATAGAGATCTAATAATCCAAGAGGAGTGAGTAATTGGATAGAGATCTAATACCTACTAAAACAGGATCCATTAGGGTTTGATGGCTCTATATAAATAGGAGGTAGGGGGCACAATAGTGATAAGATGTACCTTTGGCTACCCCCTCCTATTCTCCTCCCTCCCTCATCTTCTCAACTGACTAGCCCTTCCCTGCTGTGAGAGGGCAGTAAAGAAGATAGGTGATCTTCTTCCACGAGTGCTACAAGAAGGTGTGTAAGAGTTACGAGGTTTTGGGCTGCGATTGGAGGAGAATCGCTGCAACGATCCATCATATGGATACTGCTAGGAGGACATTTGACCTCCTTCATCCTCTCCATCTGGATCTGAAATTTTAGGGATATATGATCTCTCTATATAATTAATATCTAACGCATCATAGTTTTTGATTTTTATGATTTTTCATACATAAATCTTTACACAATAACATGATAAATGTGGGAAACTATTTTTGTTTTGTTTTTCCACTGCACATGTGATGCTTCAGCTGGGTTTCCTAATAGTGGTATCAGAGTTAGGTTGCTCATGCAAAAGATTTTAGGACCAAGTTGGCACTAGGTGGGAGGTAAGGGGGGGGTGGGGGATGGATACGGGGGTGAATTAGTGTAAGTACAAGGTGTACTCGATTTAAAAAATGTGTTTGAAGTAAAAACCAAAACTAAAAATATTTTCCATCAAGATCAAGTTAGAGAGCGATTAAACTTAAGAACAAATGAAGAATCTCGATTTAGCTATGGAATGCTAAAATAAAAAGTAAGTAAAGAAGGCTCATAGAGTTTAAAGTGGTTAGGTCAAAAGCTTGACCTACGTCCACTTCTCAAGTCCTCCTTCGTCGAGATTAGCTGATGTCTACTAATGATCTTCTTCTATGTGTGAAGATCAAAACCCATTACACTTTTATGCTTTTTATAAGTTAAGAAGATAACCTTTATAATTCTCTCAGCCTCCCCTTAAATAAAAACTACATTTAACGAAAAGAGGGGGAGCTCTAAAGGAATTACAACCATGTTTTCACAATTTTCTCACTCTTGATTTTTGCATCCTCAAGCAAGAATGGGTGGAGTATTTATGGGCCCCAAATAGCTTCAAGAATGGAGCCAAAATTTTCGAAGATCGTGTCTTCTCAAAGATTGTCTTCGAAGACTATGTCTTTCCTAAACTTGGGTCAATGAAATGAGCTCAACCTAAACTCAAATCTAACCCAAAGTGGACCTGGTTACCTCACATTGAGTTAATTTAGATTTCTCCAAATCTAACTCGATTATGACTCAATTATGATGCTAACTATGACACACTATAAAATTACAATCGTTCTTATCTGGTATGTCAATTGATCTTTCGATCTCCCGACGAACTCCTCGGAATCCTCCGACGAACTCCTAATGAGTCTCTTGATATCTTCTGGGAAAAATCCTAATGTGCTCTCAGTGAGCTCTCGATCACCTTCGGCAAACTCCTGGCGAGCTCTTACTGCATTGTCTGAACCTCGACCCAATGCTCGAACTTGACTCCAGACCAATATTAGATTATATTACCTTTTCACCATCATAATTAATCCTGCATCACTTATCTCTAACTCACATGTTAGATCATAAAACACATTAATTGATTTCATCATCAAAATTTGAGATACAACAAAAGATTGATTTTAAATTATGCGATGAGATTGAATTGCGTAAAACGGTTCTACTTGTTCTTGCAGCGATTGGTCGCAAAGGTATCTTCTATAGGGAAGCTGCTTATGGGTGACGAGTGGCTACCTATAGGCTGGCTACCTGTAGGGGTGGTCGACCATGGTGAGGCCACCTACAGGGGCGGTTGCCCATGGCTAGGCCTCTTGTAGAGGCAACCACCCATGGCAGGCTGCTTGTAGGGACGAGCACCTGCTTGCAAACGCAACGATCACCTACGTTGTGAGCAACCACGCACAACAATCCGCCTACGACAAACCACTTGCGGGCCAAGTGGTCGTGCGAATCAACACCGCATGAAAACGCGACGACGCCCGCCCGCCCACAAGGGTGGTCGCCCAAGGGTAGTGGCGGCCACCGACGGTGTGCAGCGCTAATGCCTGTGCAGGAATGATGATGATGATAGGTTACTGGAAGGGGGCAAAGAGGATTAGAATTTAGGAAGCTGAAAACTTGAATCACCTGGGCTTAACTTGAACTGTAGTGTAGATTCTTGTTCAAACTTGCTTCTATGCAAGAAAGTAGTATGTATCTTTTGGTGCGAAAGTAAGTTGCTTATTTCGTAAGCTGAAAACAATCATTTGATTCAATTGAACTACTTAACCTCTATCTAATTACTGGTATCCATATTCTAACACCAGAACTTAACTTTCCTCGAACTGATTCTTCTTATGACTTGTTGAATAGGTACATTTTGCTGTTGACAAATACACAGCATCTAAATCGGATGATACAAGAACTTGAACTTTTACGACAAATAGATTCAACAAGGGATAAAACGTGCGGACCTCGGTACAGCTTCAGATCGATCGAGTCGATTCCACCCTAACGAACCTTACGAACGTACCTTTAAGGCAAAAACACAACCGTTGGACTTGCTCTTGCTGCTTCCTTTAGAAATGAAACAAGAACGGAACTTAAATGCGCTAAAGTAATACTTAAACTCCTCTTTAATTGACAAATCTCGTGGTATATCCTTTCGTCCAAATTTTAAAAATATTTTTAAAATTTTTAACTGATTTTTAAAAATAATTAATTAAATAATTTAATTAATTATTATTTATCTAGTAATCCTACATTATGATGTATACATGTGATATATAATGTGGACAGATGATCCTGAATCATGTGATGTGATGTGTATATATGTGATGATTATCATTATTATTGAGGTTTACGAGCCTCAATTTTTCTCATTTATTGTCGGACCTGTGTGCCTATGATTATGATGTAATTATACGAAGAGGCGTGACGGGAGTGTAGAGGTGTCAAAGGGACATGTGATGTCATGACGGGCAATCGCGACACATGGTGATGCATTAAGGATTCAACGAAAACAATGATGATGTGATGGATGATCATAGGGTATCGAGATATATCGATACACACATAGATCCTATTATGATTTATTGTGGCCATTGGCTCATGCCTAATCACATTAGGTGATGGTTCATGATCATCCGATGTGGTATGCATATGTGATGATATATATATATATATATATATATATATATATATAATTTATATTGGTAAGACCAAGAAGTAAAGAAAGACTAATAAGTCCCTTAAGAAGGGCAAGGGCAGACCGGGCAAGGTAAAGGTTACCAAGAAAGACTCGATCAAGTACAAAGTCCAATGCTTCCACTACGACAAAGATGGGCATTGGAAGAGGAACTGCAAGGATTACCTTACAGAGAAGGGAAAACAGAAGCTTACAGAAGCTTCAGGTATATTCATGATCAATCTCTATTTGTCAGATTATTATGATAACATATAGGTATTCGATACCATGAATGCTTATCATATCTGTAATTCATTGCAAGTTTGCAAAGCTTTGGATACTGGTGAGAGGTGAGATGGACCTTAAGATGGGTAATGTAGCAAGAGTTATTGTGGTTGTTGTTAGTGATGACATCTTACCTCTGCCTAGTGAACCTATCATTTCATTAGATACATGCTATTATGTTTCCTCTATTATCAACAACATTATTTCCATTTCTTATTTGATAATTAGTATATATAAATTAGTTTTTGTGAATAATAGTTGTTCAATAATTTTGGATGATGAGATCATCACAATAAGAACCTTGATTAATGGCTTATATGTGCTGAACATTTCTCCACACATCATGAATATAAATATGTCTAAGAGAAAAAAAAGATGAGGTGAACAACACATACTTATGGCATATAGTCTAGGTCATATCCATGAAGGAAGGATTCAAAAGATGTTGAAAGATGGATACTTAAATTCATTCGACTATGAATTATATGCAACTTACGAACCTTACCTTCGTAGAAAGTTGACCAACTCTCCTTTTAGTGAAACTAGAAAGAGAGAGATAGCCACTAAGTTATTGAAACATATATATAACGATGTATCTGGCCCCATATTGACTCAAGTTAAAGGTGATTACTCGTGCTTCATTGTATTCATTGATGATTTATCTAGATATGGACACGTGTACTTGATGAAGTATAAGTCTGAGGCTATCGAGAAATTTAAAGAATATAAAAATGAAGTAGAAAACCATATTAGAAAGAGTATTAAAACTCTTCGATCAAATCGAGGAGGAGAGTACTTAAGTACAGAGTTCACCTATTTCCTCAAGGACCATGTGATTCTATCCTAATGGATACCTCCTTAAACACCTCAACTCAATGGTGTATTAGAAAAGAGGACTTGCACGTTGTTAGACATGCTATGGTCCATGATGAGTTTCATCGACTTACCTGTCTCATTCTAGGGATAAGCCATGGATATCGCATCTTACCTTTTGAATAGAGTTCCGTCTAGGTCGGTAGTATCTACACCATATGAGATATAAAAAGGAAAAAAGTCTGATCTTAAAGTTATTAAGATTTAGGGCTGCCCTATCCATGTTAGAAGTCATAACCCCAATAAGTTGAAATCAAGGATGGAACGGTGCAAGTTTATGGGATACCCCTAGGAAACTTATGGATATTATTTCTATCATCTCAAGGACTAGAAGGTCTTTGTTGCTAAGAAGGTTGTGTTCCTTGAGAAGGAATATATTCATAGTAGAAATAGTGGGAGTGAAATATAGTTGAGTGAGATTGGAGAACTTAGCTCAAGTATCATTCTAGAGTCGAAGTCTATTCAGGTACCTAGCACAAAAGTTTCAACTTTGTGTAAGTCTAGCAGAGTCTCTCACCCTCATAAAAGATATGTTGGACATATCAGTGGAGATGACACTCAAAATATTGATCCTCCAACCTACGAGGAGGCTATTATGAGTAAAGACTCTAGGAAGTGGTAAAAAGCCATGAATTTTGAGATTGATTCCATATACTCTAACAAGGTCTGGAATCTTATGGATGCACCTGAGGGTATCAAACCCATCAACTGCAAGTGTATCTTTAAGAAGAAGATCAGAATAGATGAAAATATGGAGACATATAAGGTAAGGTTGGTGGCTAAAGGATATCGTTAAAGGTAAGGAGTTGACTATGATGAGACCTTCTCACATATAGTAATGTTAAAAAATTTATCAGAATTCTTTTGGATATTGCAGCACACTATGAGATCCGGCAGATGAATATAAAAACTGTATTCCTCAACGACAATCTTTAGGAGGAGGTATATATGATACAGCCAAAGGATTCATATCTAGAGAGAGTCCAGATAAGGTATAGAAATTACTCAGGTCTATTTTTGGTTTTATGCAATGGGAACTAAATTGTGATAAGATCAAAATAATGAGACTGATTCATCTTTAAATATATATCATAAATAATTCTGGTCATAGGTTGCTCGAGAGGGACATCGAGACCACCGGATAGACCGGTATAGTATATACTCGTCTATAAGATGGAGACGACTGGTCTCATAGTCACTTATGTGGAGATACAAATGATACAGTACAAGTACTCATTAGAGAATGAGTTCACTGATTGATTTGATCCGCTTACAAAATATTATATGGTTAATGATACCTAATGTTAGACAGTGATTTTGTAGTCCTAGTTATGTATCTAGTTCTTAGACTTGAGACACCAAAGATGTCTTATTTGAGTACTCCTCTCCTTGACGTGAAACTTACATATTTAAAAAGTTCCAGATTTGGTATAGTCGGTTATCAAAATTGGTAGCCAATCTTATAAAGATTATTGAGTGTCAATAGAGGATCATCCACTCTCAATATCATGAGAGGAATATCTCATCTGCTCTCGCTCAAGTAAATCCCTGATATAGTTTGACTTAGATTAGAGTGGGACTTAGATTCCATATGTGGCCTAACAGTACCATGTCCGGTATACAGTCTCTGAGATATTAAATTGATGAGAAAATTATAGATACATGATAACTGAGGATAGATAAGTCCAATGGATAAGGTCCCCCTATACCGTTTGTGACTATAGCGTAGTAGCCTAGCACGTCCATAGTCGATGAGTCGAGTGAATTATTATAAGATAATAATTCACCGAGTTAGAAGGAGTTCTGATAGATAGGACTCATGACCAGCTCAATATTGAGCTTAGAGAGACACACTGATATAGTGGATGCTTTAGCGAATAAATGATTGAATATGAGTTATCCATTAGCCCTTATTCTCGTTAGGTGAGACCCTACATTGATTGACTTCTTGCATGAGGCCTAATTATGGGCCAAAGGAGATTACTGAATATAAATCCAATAATCTAAGGTTAATGGATCATTAGATGAAGATCTAATACCCACTAAGGTAAGATCCATTAGGGTTATATAGGTGGCTCTCTATAAATGAGAGGGAAGACACATAGATGATAAGCTACATCTTTAGTCGTCTCCTCCTATTCTCCTCCCTCCCTTTGCACAATAGTTTCGAGACTTGGGGCTGCGATTGGAGGAGTATCGCTGTAGCAATCCATCATGTTGATGTCGTTAGAAGGAGGATGTTCGGCCTCCTTCATCCTCTCCATCCGGATATTAAAAATAGGGATATACGATCTCCCTAGGTAAATAATCTCTCACACGATGCAGTTTTTGGTTTTGTGACTTTTTCTATGAACCAATCTTTGTATGATGATTTTGATCTACATGAAAAATTGGTTTTGTGTTGATCTTCCACTACATATGTGATGCTCCTGCTAAGGTTTCCAAACAACATAGAATATTACTTTCTAGGAGTATGTCCTCAAAGACTCCTAAGAAAAGGTCAGACATTGACATGATACCCTATGTCTTAGTGATAGGGTCTATCATGCATGCTATACTATGTACTAAGCTTGATATAGCGTATGTTCTAAGTTTCATGAGCTTGTGGTATCAAGTGGATCAAGGTTTAGAACACTAGAAGACGATAAAATGTATTCATAAGTGCTTAAGAAGGACTAAGGATCTTTTACTAGTATACAGAGGAGGTAGTCTCTAGGTCGAGGGCTGCACGAACTCAAGTTTTTAGTCCAAAATTAATGATAGCAAGTCGAACTCAAGGTATATCTTTAACCTGAATGGAGGAGCAGTAAGATAGAAGAGTTTCAAGTAAGCTATTACTACTGACTTGACTATAGAGACAGAGTACATTGCCGCAATAAAAGCAACAAAGAAATGAGTGTAGATGAAGAAGTTCATTAGGGATTTGGGAGTCATACCGAGCATCATTGAGTTGATTCCCATATATAGCGACACCAATGGGCGATAGGTCTAGCAAGGAAGTCAGGTCTCATCAGAATTATTCTAAGGAGGTTCCAACTGATTAGAGAGATCGTGGCATGTAGAGATGTAACAAATAGAAAGGGTTTCATCTTAAGACAACGTTGCAAATCCACTAACAAAGCCAACAGCTCAAACTATCTTTGAGCATCACAGAGGTCTGATGAGAATTAGACACATAGGTGATTGGCTTTAGGTCAAGTAGGAGATTACTGGTTATAGGTGCCCTGTAAGCTAATCATGTGAATGATGGTACGTGTGACACATTATATGATCTTTTTCTTATAATTATTATTGACATATTTTCACATTATATTATTTGTTGAATATATATTATGATGTCCTTAGATCTATGTAATGGGAATCGAATCATGATGAGATCACGATAATGAGACCAATTCACCTTTAAATACAAACCCTAAATAATCTCGGTCATAGGTTACTCGAGAGAGACATCGAGATAACTGGACATACGGTATCCTTTATACCCGTCCATATAATGGAGGCGCTTGTCTCAAAGCCACTCGTGTGGGAACACTAAGGGTACTATATATGTGCTAATTGGAGAATGAGTTCATTAATTAATCTACTTACAAAATATTGAATGGTTAATAATACCTAACATCAAATAATGATTCTATAGTCCCATTTTTATGTCTGGTCCTTAGACTTGAGATACCAATGATGTTTTGTTTAATTACTCTCTTTTTTACGCTAGACTTATATGTTTGAAAAGTTTCAGATCTGATATAATCGATTATCAAGATTGGTAGTCAACTATACAAAAGTAATTTAGTATCAGTAGAGGATCATCTACTCTCAATATTATGAGAGAAATATCCTGTGTGTTATCGCTTAGGCAAATACATGGCTAGGTCGTTTAAATTGAGAGAGAAAGAGTTCTTTGGGAGAATTCGATTAGAGCGAGACTCAGATGGATTCCATATATGGCCTGACAATACCATGCCCGATATTTAGTCTCTAAGATATTAGATAAATGAGTAATTATAGATACACGATAACTCAGGATAGATAGGTACAATGGATGAGATCCCCTATACCATTTGGGAATTGTGGTATAGTGGCCTAGTACTTCCATAGTTGATGAGTTAGTTAATTATTATAGGTAATAATTTATTGAGTCAGAATGAGTTCTAATAAGTGAAACTCATCGCCAGCTCGGTATTAGACTAAAGGGTCACATACATATGGTAGATGTTTTAGCGAGTAGATGATTGGATATGAGTTATCCAATTAGTCCATATTCTCATTGGATGAGACACAACATTAATAGGCTCATTGCATGAGGCTTAATTAAAAGCCAATTGAGATTATTAGATAGAAATTCAATAATCCAAGAAGAATGAGTAATTGAATAGAGATCTAACACCTACTAAGGTAGGATCCATTAATATTTTTAGATAGAGAACTATACCTTTGGCTATCCTCTCTTATTCTCCTCTATCCCTCATCTTCTTAGCCAATTAGCCCTTTCTTACTGTGAGAGGGCAGAGAAGAAGATAGGTGATCTTTTTTCACAAGTGCTACAAGAATATGTACAAGAGTTACGAGATTTTGGGATACGATTGGAGGAGCATCGCAACAATGATCCATCATATGAATATCATTATAAAGGAGTACATTTGACCTCCTTCATCCTTTTTATTTGGATCTAGAATTTTAGGGATATATGATATCTCTAGGTAATCAATCTCTCATGTATTATAGTTTTTTATTTTTATAATTTTTTTGTGCATCAATCTTGGCACGATAATATTATAAACATAAAAACCCATTTTGTTTTGTTCTTCCACTAAGTATATAATACTCCCACTATATTTCCCAATAATTATATCATACAAGAAGGCTAATCTTACATGGGAGATTACACTTAATGAGAGGTTCGTGGTGATTTTGACAAATATTATTCTATTTTAAGGGAGTTAAAACTACATGATTACAAGACTCATATTTAAAAAATGATTTCATGAAAAATTATTTTTAAAAAATATTTTGAGCTTTCAAAGCTTGTGTTGGATGTTTCATATTATATATGTTAGTATTGATGCTGCACATCTATTGGGTAAATAGTTTAGTGCTTTAATGATGGTTACAACTATTAATAGTTGTAATAAATTATTTTTAATTATATTTGTTGTGACAATTGAGAATATATATTATGAAATATGAAAATTTGATTATTATCGATGACTAAATCCAAGAATTCTTTCAGTTGTGAAGGAGATTTTCCCAAAAGCATATCCTGGTATACATGGCTCATCCATCAAAAAAATCTTATGATCGATATAAGAGATAGCGAATACATGCAAAAATTGAGAAAAAATCATGGAGAAAATTTTATATGGATATCTGAAATTAAGAAAGAGAAATGGGCTACTATATTTTTTTTCCAAACTGTCTTTATTCAATACTCATAACAAATTGATCAGAAAAATATGAATTGATTACTCAAGGATATTTGTGACTTACTTATTACCTTTATGATTAAAATAACGAGAAGGAAGGTTGCTCAATGGTTTCACATATGTTGTGAAATAGCTAACAAATTGAAATCAACTTTGTCAATATCTTTTCATACTCATATTGAATTGTAAGTGCAAATATCCTTTAAAACAGTTATAGTAGATATGAAGAAAAGACGTTATTCATATCGGCATTTTGGTATTTTGAGAATTTCATGTTCTCATGTGATTATTGTTATTGGGAATAGAAATAGTAATTTGTATTCGTTTTGTGAAGATTATTATAGAGCTAACACTTACAAGAAGACCTGCAATGATAAAATATTTCCTACAAGATGCAAACATTATTGGATACGATAATAATATGATCATATTATATTACCTTGGAGAAGCATGGTGCAGGCTGGTCGAAGAAAGAAGACAAGAATTGAATCAACTGATAAGAAATAAGTGTTTAAGGTACCAATAATTTAGGTATAATTATCGATCATGTAAATTTTTACCTTTATCACAATAGTTATGGGCAATGATAATTAGATTGGATTTTTAGTTATCCAAAGTATTTTTGGCGCAGCTTAGTGATAATGTATTTTTAGTAACTTATAAAATTGTTATATATGAATACACAAATGGTTTTGGATGAAAGGAAGCAAATTCTGATAATATAATATGTTATAATATATTGCAACTATCTATATTATCAATTAGATTAAATTGTAAATTTTAGGCCATTGGTAGTAGATTCTCTATTTTACAATACAGACTCTATTTTGTTAGGATCATAACGGACTCCTTTGTTAGGATCGTAATGACACTAGGAGGGGTGTGTGAGGGGTTGAATTAGTAATTTTATAAAAAAATCGATTCAAATGAGAATATGAATTGAAAATATATTTAACTTGGAAGTATAAGTAGTGAGTAAAGTAAATCAATAATCAAATGACAAGGAAAAGCAAGAATGAAATGCAAACTGATTTACAGTGGTTTGATCGTCCAAAACTACATCCACTACATATTTCTCTTCTTTTCAGTGGGTAAAGATCAATTAATTTTGTCACAATACTTCTCCTTTTACTAGGCCTAGGGGAAAACCTTTACAAACTATTTCTTATAAGACCTCAAACATTCTTAGAATAACCGCTAAACTCGAGGAAGATATTTAAACACTAAGAGTTTACAACACTTTTAGCTCAATGATTCTATCTCTTTCACCTCTCATTTTTGTTGGTTATATGTGCCCTACAAGCCAATTACGTGAGTGATGATACGTGTGACACGTTACACAATCTTTTTACTTATGATTATTATTGACATATTCTCATATTATATATATATATATAATGATGTCCTTGATTTTGTGCAATGAGAATCGAATTATGATGAGATCACGATAATAAGATCGATTCACACATATATCCTAAATAATCCCGGTCATAGGTTACTCGAGAGGGACATCGAGATAACTAGATAGACCGATATACTGTACACCCGTCCATACGATAGAAGCGGTTGGTCTCATAGCCACTTGTTTGGATACACTAAGATACATTACATGTGCTCATTGGAGAATGAGTTTACTGATTGATCTGCTTATGGAATGATGTATTGTTAATAATACCTAATGTCAAACAATGATTTTATAGTCTTAGTTGTATATCTGGTCCTTAAACTTGAGACACCAAGGATGTCTTGTTTGAGTACTCATTTATTTGATGTTCGACTTATAGGTTTCGAAAGTTTTAGATCTAGTACAGCCGATTATCGGGATTGGTAGCCAACCATATGAAGGCAATTGAGTGGCAATAAAGGAGAATCCACTCTCGGTATTACGAGAGAAATATCTCATGTGTGCTTGCTTAGACAAATCCCTTGCTAGGGTCATTCGGATTGAGAGATAAGGAGTTCTCTAGAGAATCTGATTATAGCGAGACTCAAATAGATTTTACATGTGGTCTAATAGTACCATATCTAATACACAATCTTTGGAATATTAGTTAGATAAGAGATTATAAATATATAGTAACTATGAATAGACATGTCTGATAGATTCAATCCTCCTATACCATCTAGGAACTATAGCGCAGTGGCCTAGTATGTTTATAGTCGATGAGTCGCATAAATTTTTATGGGGATAATAATTCACTATATTAGAAGGAGTTCTGATGGGAGCGACTCAGGATCAGCTCCATATCAAGCCTATAGGGTCATACATATATGGTGGATGCTTCATCGAATAGAGAATTGGATAGAGATCCAATTAGCTCTTATTCTTATTAGATGAGACCCTACACTAATGAGCCTTGCATAAGACCCAATTAGTAGTTAAAGAAGATTATTGGATAGAGATACAATAATCCAAGGTCAGTTGGTAATTGGATGGAGATCCAATACCTACTAAAACAGGACCCCTAGGGTTTTTTTATGACTCTCTATAAATAGGAGGGGAGGCACATAGATGATGCTAGTTACAGGGGCCTTGCAAGCCAATCACGCGAGTGATGACACGTGTGACACACTATGTAATTTTTTTGCTTATAATTAATATTGGCATATTCTCACATTATATTATATGTAGCATATATATTGTGATGTCCTTGGTTCTGTGCAATGGGAATCGAATCATGATGAGATCATGATAATGAGATCGATTTACATTTAAACACATATCCTAAATAATCTCGGTCATAGGTTACTCAAGAAGGACATTGAGATAACTAGATAAATCGGTGTACTATATACCCGTCCATATGATGGAGACGGCTGGTCTCATAGCCACTTGTGTGGAGACACTAAGGATATAGTATAGGTGCTCATTTAAGAATGAGTTCACTGATTGATTCGCTTATAGAATACTATATGGTTAATGATACCTAATGTCAGACAGCGATTCCATAGTCCTAATTGTATATATGGTCCTTGGACTTGAGACACCAAGGATATCGTGTATGAGTACTCCTTTCTTTGATGCCAGACTTATAGGTTTGGAAAGCTCCAGATCTTGTACAACTCATTATCGGGATTAATAGTCAACCTTACGAAGGCAATTGAGTGTCAATAGAGGATCATCCATTCTTAGTATCATGAGAGGAATATCCCATATATGCTTGCTTAGATAAATCCCTAGCCAGGGTCATTCGGATTGAGAGAGCAGGAGTTCTCCAGTAGAATCCGATTAGAGCAAGATAAACTGATTCCGTATATGACTTGACAATATCATATCCAATATAAGGTCTATGGGATATTAGTTGGATGAGGGATTATAAATACATGATAACTGTGGATAGACAGGTTCGATAGATTCGATCCCTCTGTACCGTTTGGGGACTATGACGTAGTGGCCTAGTACGTCCATAGTCAATGAGTCAACTGAATTATTATGGATATAATAATTTACTATATCAGAAGGAGTTTTGATGGGAGTAACTCACGGCTAGCTCAGTATCGGGCTTAGAGGGTCATACATATATGGTGGATACTTCAGCAAATAGAGAATTGGATGGAGATCCAATTAGCCCTTATTCTCATTATACTATGCTGATGAGCTCCTTGATTAAGGCCCAATTAGAGGCCTAAGGAGATTATTAGATAGAGATCCAATAATATAAGGTTAGTGGATAATTGGATGGAGATCTAATACCTACTAAGGCAAGAGCCCTAAGGTTTTTTAGTGGCTCTCTATAAATAGGATAGGAGACTCTTGGCTGATAGGTTGCAACTTTAGCCGCCACCTCCTATTCTCCTTCCTCCCTCTGAGCAAGAGTTGTAAGATCAGATTGGAGGAGTTTCACTGCAGAGATCCATCGTATGGATACCGCTAGAGAGGAGGACGCTTGACCTCCTTCATCTTCTCCATCTGGATCTGGAATACAGGGATATACGATCTCCCTGGGTAAAATCAATCTCTCACACATCGTGGTTTTTCGATTTTTGTATTTTTCTCGCGACCCCAATCTTTTGCACGATGATTTGATCTGCGTGAGAAACCGATTTTTGTTTTGATTTCTACTCCACATGTGATGCACCCGCTGTAGGTTTCCTAATAGTGGTATTAGAGCCAGGTTTTCATGTGAAAGATTGGTTTTAAACTGTGTGTGATGAGATTGAATCACGTAGAATCGTTCTACGTGTTCTTGTTGTGTTTTCGCAGCCAAGGCAGCGAGAAGGGCAGGCAGGGGCCACCCACCAAGGCGGGCGCAAGGACAACCGATTGCGGCCAAGGCCCCTGAGGCGGCCCACCAAAACCCCTTAGGCGCCAGCGGATCGCGGGCATGGTGGCGTCTATAGGGGTGGCACCGGGCATAGGCAATGCGTGGCGGCATGTGGCGGTTGCCACGCAGGCAAGGCAGCCCCAGGCATGCACTGCAGGTGACCTCTGAGTGGTGGCAGGGCAACACCGCAAGGCGTCGCCCACGAGGTGTTGCCGGCGAGGCGCGAAGGCGGCCCCATGCCGACGATGTGCAACACCACCGCCTGCGCAGGGGCAATGGTGGTGACGACGCAGAAGGGGCCAAGGAGAGGGCTAGGGCATCCTTTTGATAAAAGGATGATCCTGCCCCTCTGAATTTTGAAATTACTAAGGACTGACCTCATGTATGGAATTCCAAAAATACCCTTAATAATTCTGAAAATTTCAAGGATTGTCTTCTCATCCAGAATTATGAAAATACCATTGACAATTTTGAAAATTCTGAGGACTGTCCTCTCATCCAGAATTATGAAAATGCCCTTGATAATTCTGAAAATTTTGAGCATATCTTGATTTCTAGAAAAATAATTAAATAAATAATTTAATTAATTATTATATAAATTTAGTAATCCTACATATAATGTGATGTACATGTGATGTATAATGTGGATGGATGATCATGAGCCATGTGTTGTGATATGTGTAATTATGATTATTATTATTATTATTATTGGGGCCTACGAGCCTACGTTTTTCTCGTTTATTGTTGGGCATGCGTGCTTATGATTATTTGTAATTACATAGAGAGACGCAGCGGGAGCGTGGAGGTTACAGCGGGACCCATGATGTCGTGGCAGGAGATCACGACGCATGGTGATGCAATGATGACGAGATCAACAATCACAGGGCATGGAGATGCACCGATGCACACATAGATCCTATTGTGAGTGATTAGGCCCATTGGCTCGGGCTTAATCATATTAGGTGACGGCTCATGATCATCCAGTGTGGCTTGTATATGTGATGTGTTATACACCTACTAGATATATGTATATGTAGATATATATATTAAATATATATGTGTGTGACACGATATATTAGGAGATCGATACAAAACCTCTCCTAAGATA
This sequence comes from Ensete glaucum, assembly GCA_021527575.1. NCBI lineage: Eukaryota > Viridiplantae > Streptophyta > Magnoliopsida > Zingiberales > Musaceae > Ensete > Ensete glaucum. The sequence continues at coordinate 45,920,609 of CM038551.1, forward strand.
ATATTAAGTCAATAAGTATAAGGTAATAAGATTGATCCACATGGCCTTCCATCATTATAGGAATAAATTGAATCACGACATAGGCTGAGTTGGTTAAGTCCCTCGAAGCTCACCTATCTACGTGATCGAGATCTTGCCTACGACATAGAGATGTCACCGGTGACCTGAGGATATGGTATGCTTGGTCGAGTCCCTCGAGGGCATATCATCAAATTAGACTCATCTTATAACGATGGTGATGACTTAACTAAACGTCATGGTTGGTCGAGTCCCTCGAGACCATGATGATTCGGAGGCCGAACGTGACGGGAATCACAAGGAGTTGTGATTGGCAAATAGTTGCCTACCTTTTGGGCTTAATGCAATTGGTCGAGTCCCTCAAGGTTGCACTAAGACGTCATTTGGATCCCGATCCCCACTAGGAGTCTACCAGAGACTTCCGTCTCACGTGTCGAGGGTGTCGCGTGATTCGCTAAGAAAATAGTAACAACACATTAAGATAGAAGTCCATATCTTAATTAGTATTTTTTGTAAAATCTGCATGTTATTTATTTTTATTATATCTTATTTTGTTAGAAACATGTCGCTCACAAACCCCCTACGTGGCATACTTGATGCCAACCACCTCACTGGTCCAAACTATACATATTGGCTTCGTAATTTGAGAATTGTTCTCACAGCGGAGAAAATCGTATACGTCCTTGATACAATCGTGCCTACGCCAGAAGAAAAGGCAAGCGATGATGAGATCACTCGCTATGTGAAGTACATAAATGATTTCACGTTAGCAAAATTTTACATGTTGGCCTCCATGACTCCTGAGTTACAAAGGCAACATGAGAGCATGGATGCAGATTCTATCCTTCTTCATCTCGGTCAGCTATTTGAGAAACAAGGAAGAACTCAAAGATATGAGATATCTAAAAAACTCTTCTAAGCTAGGATGACAGAAGCGACATCGGTTGAGAACCATGTCCTAAAGATGATAGAGTGGATTGAGAAACTCACAGGTCTAGGAATAGTCCTAGAAGATAATTTGTATCAGGCAGATCCATGTTTAGAACACTGGAAGGTAGTAAAGTGTATTCTTAAGTACTTGAGAAGGAATAAGGATCTTTTACTAGTATATGGAGGATATAGCCTCCAGGTTGAGGGCTTCATAGACTCAAGTTTTCAGTCTGATATTGATAATAGCAAATCAAATTCAGGGTATGTTTTCACCATGAATGGAGGAGCAGTAAGCTGGAAGAGTTCTAAGCAAGATATTACTACCAACTCGACCACAGAGGCGGAATACATTACTATAGCAGAAGCAGCAAAGGAAGGGGTATGGATGAAGAAGTTCATCAAAGATTTGGGAGTCGTACCAAGCAGTGTAGAACCAATTCTCATATACTATGACAACAATGGGGCGATAGCTCAAGCGAAGGAACCCAGGTCTCATCAGAAGTCTAAGCATGTTCTGAGGAGGTTTCATCTGAATCACTGACGAAGTCGTTGGCTCAGATTGTATTTGAGTGTCACAAGGGTTTGATGGGGATCAGACACACAGGTGATTACTTTAGGTCAAGTGGGAGATTGCTAGTCACAGGTGCCCTGCAAGCCAATCACGCGAGTGATGGCACATGTGACACACAACGTAATCTTTTTGCTTATGATTAATATTAGCATATTCTCACATTATATTATATATAGCATATATATTATGATGTCCTTGGTTTTGTGCAATAGGAATCGAATCATGATCAGATCACGGTAATAAGATCGATTCACCTTTAAACACATATCATAAATAATCCTGGTCATAAGCTACTCAAGAGGGACATTGAAATAACCAGATAAATCGGTGTACTATATACTCGTCCATATGATGGAGGTGGCTCGTCTTATAGCTACTTGTGTGGAGACACTAAGGATATAGTACATGTGCTCATTGGAGAATGAGTTCACTGATTGATCCGTTTATGAAATGTTGTATGTTTAATGATACCTAATATCAAACAGCGATTCTATAGTCCTAGTTGTGTATCTGGTCCTTCGACTTGAGACACCAAGGATGCCTTGTATGAGTACTCCTTTTTTTGACGCCATACTTACAGGTTTGGAAAGCTCTAGATCTGGTAGAGCTGGTTATCAGGATTAGTAGCCAATCTTACGAAGACAATTGAGTGTCAATAGAGGATCATCCACTCTCGGTATTATGAGAGTAATATCCCATATGTACTTGCTTAGACAAATCCCTGGCTAAGGTCATTCGGATTTAGAGAGAAGGAGTTCTCCGATAGAATCCAATTAGAGCAAGACAAACTGATTCCGTATGTGACTTGATAGTACCATATCCAATATATGGTCTCTGTAATATTAGTTGGATGAGGGATTATAGATACATGATAACTGTGGATAGACAGGTCCGATGGATTTGATCCCCTGTACCGTCTGGGAACTATGACGTAGTGGCCTAGTACATTCATAGTCGATGAGTCGAGTGAATTATTATGGAGATAATAATTCACTATATCAGAAGGAGTTCTGATGGATGCTTCAGCGAATAGAGGATTGGATGGAGATCCAATTAGCCCCTATTCTCATTAGATGAGACCCCATATTGATGGGCATAACACACGACCAGCTCAGTATCGGGCCTAGAGTATCACACACATATGATGGATGCTTCAGCGAATAGAGGATTGGATGGAGATCCAATTAGCCCCTATTCTCATTAGATGAGACCCCATACTGATGGGCTCCTTGATTAAAATCCAATTAAAAACCTAAGGAGAATATTAGATAGAGATCCAATAATACAAGGTTAGTGGGTAATTGGATGGAGATCCAATACCCACTAAGGCAGGAGCCCTAGGATTTTTGGTGGCTCTTTATAAATATGAGGGGAGACTCTTAGTTGATAGGCTGTAACTTTAGCCACTACCTATTATTCTCCTCCCTCCCTCTGAGCAAGAGTTGTCGGATCAGATTGGAGGAGTTTTGCTGTAGAGATTTATCATGTGGATACCGCTAGAGAGGACGCTTGACCTTCTTCATCTTCTCCATCTGGATTTGGAATACAGGAATATACGATCTCCCTAGGTAAAATCAATCTCTCACACATCGTGGTTTTTCGATTTTTGCATTTTTTCTCGCAACCCCAATCTTTTACACGATGATTTGATCTGCATGGGAAACCAGTTTTTATTTTGATTTCTGTTGCGCATGTAATGCACCCACTATAGGTTTCCCAACAGTGGTATTAGAGCTAGGGTTTCATGTGAAAATTGATTTTAAACTACGTGTTATTAGATTGAATCGCATAGAATCGTTCTACGCATTCTTGCTGCATTTTCGCAGCAAAGGCAGCAAGGAGAAGGGGCAACAGGCATGGCCACCCATGGCGGCCGCAGGCATCCATGCCAAGGCCCTCTGTAAGGCGGCACCACGGCTAAAACCCCTTACAGGCGCTAGCCGGGCGATGACACCACCCATGAGCATGGTGGCGCTGCGGTGGCGATCTGACGTGGCGGCGCGCCGCCGCAAGGCGCCGGACTAGTGCCGCCAGGCGATCGGCGAGCGACCACCGCCAGGGCAACGCCCATGCAAGGCCACCACGAGTCGCCGGGCGGCCGTCAAGGCCTGCTCACATCGACGGTGCAAAAGGGGGCAAGGAGAGGGCTAGGGCATCCTTTTGAGAAAAGGATGATCTTGCCCCTCTGAATTTTGAAATTACTAAGGACTGTCCTCATGTATGAAATTTTAAAAATGCCCTCAACAATTCTGGAAATTTCAAGGACTATCCTCTCATCCAAAATTACAAAAATACTATTGTCAATTCTAAAAATTCTGAGGACTATCCTCTCATCCAAAATTACAAAAATACCCTTAATAATTTTAAAAATTTTGAGTATATCCTAATTTTTAAAAAATAATTAATTAATAAATTAATTAATTATTATATATATCTAGTAATCCTATGTATGATGTGATATACATGTGATGTATAATGTGGATGGATGATCATGAGTCATGTGTTGTGATATGTGTAACTGTGATGATTATTATTATTGGGGCCTACGAGCCTCAGTTTTTCTCGTTTATTGTTGGGCCTGCGTGCCTATGCTTATTTGTAATTACATGGAGAGGTGCAGCGGGAGCGTGGAGGTTACAACGGGACCCATGATGTCGTGGCGGGTGATCACAATGCATGGTGATGCGATGATCTGACGAAACCAACAATCACAGGGCATGGAGATGCGCTGATGCACACATAGATCCTATTGTGAGTGATTAGGCTCATTGGCTCGGGCTTAATCATATTAGGTGACAGCTCATGATCATCCAGTGTGGCTTATATATGTGATGTGTTATACACCTACTAGATATATGTATATGTAGATATAAATATATATATATATATATTAAATATGTATGTGTGTGACACGACATATTAGGAGATCGATACAAAAACCCCTCCTAAGATAATATTAAGTCAATAAGTATGAGGCAATAAGATTGATCCACGTGCCCTTCCATCGTTATAGGAAGAAATTGAATCACGACATAGGTTGAGTTGGTCGAGTTCCTCGAGGCTAACCTATATACATGATCGAGATCTTGCCTACGACATAGAGATGTCACCGGTGCCTGAGGACATGATATGCTTGGTCAAGTCCCTCGAGGGCATATCATCGAATCAGACTCATCTTGTAACAATAGTGATGACTTAACTGAATGTCATAATTGGTCGAGTCCCTCGAGACCATGATGATTCGGAGGCCGAACGTGATGGGAATCATAAGGAGTTGTGATTGGCAAGAGTTGCCTACCTTTTGGGCTTAGTGCAATTGGTCGAGTCCCTTGAGGTTGCACTAAGACGTTAATTAGACCCTGATCCCCACTATGAGTCAGCCGGAGACTTCCGTCTCACGTATCGAGGGTGTCGCGTAATTCACTAAGAAAATAGTTGAAGTACATTAAGATAGAAGTCCATATGTTAATTAGTATTTTTTACAAAATCTGCATGTTATTTATTTTTGCTATATCTTGTTTTGTCAAAAACATGTCGCTCACAAACCCCCTACATGGCATACTTGATGCCAATCGCCTCACTAGTCCAAACTATACAGATTGGCTTCGTAATTTGAGAATTGTTCTCACAGCGGAGAAAATCGTATACGTCATTGATACAATCATGTCCACGCTGGAAGAAGGGGCAAGCGAGGATGAGATCGCTCGCTATGTGAAGTACATAAATGATTCCACGTTAGCAAAATGTTACATGTTGGCCTCCATGACTCCTGAGTTACAAAGGCAACATAAGAGCATAGATGCAGATTCTATCCTTCTTCATCTCGGCCAGCTGTTTGAGAAATAAAGAAGAACTAAAAGATATGAGATATCTAAGAAACTCTTCTAAGTTAGGATGACAGAACGGACATCGGTTGAGAACCATGTCCTAAAGATGATAGAGTGGATCGAGAAACTCACAGGTCTAGGAATAATCCTAGAGGATAATATGTGCGTTGATCTTATACTTCAATCCCTACCAGATTCCTTTTCTCACTTCATCATAAATTTTAACATAAGCAAATTTGAGGTGAGTCTCCCTGAGCTCCTCAATATGTTGAGAGGAGCTGAGAGTGCCATCAAGAAGGAGAAGTCAGTTCTCTATATTGATGAGACTAAAGAGAAAAGGAAGGCCAATAAGATCCTTAAGAAGGGCAAAGGCAAAGAAAGACCAGGTAAGGCAAAGGTTGCCAAGAAATATCCAGCAAAGGACAAAGGATAATGCTTCCACTATGGCTAAGTTGAGCATTGGAAAAGGAACTGTAAGGACTATCTTGCAGAGAAGGTGAGACAGAAGCTTGGAGAAGCTTCAGGTATATTCATGATCAGTCTTCACTTGTTAGATTTTCATGATAACACATGGGTATTGGATACCGAAAGTGTTTATCGTATCTACAATTCATTGCATGTTCTGGCAAGACCTAGGAGATTGGCTAGAGCCGAGATGGACCTTAAGATGGGCAATAGAGCAAGAGTTACTGCAGTTGCTATTGGAGAGGTCACCCTACATCTACCTGGTATAGCTATTATTGCATTAGATGCATGCTATTTTGTTCCCTCTATTATCAAAAATATTATTTCTATCTCTTGTTTGACAATTAGTGGATATAAATTAGTTTTAGAGAATAATATTTATTCAATAATTATGGATGATAAGATCATCACTAGAGGGACCCTAATAAATGGCTTATATATATTATGCACTTCTCTAAATATCATAAATATAAATATATCTAAGAGAAAAAGAAATGAGGTGAATAATGCATACCTATGGCACTGTAGGCTAGGTCATATATATGAGAGAATGATACAAAAGTTGTTGAAAGATTGATACTTAGATCCATTTGATTATGAGTATAGACTCTGTGAAGTGGCAAAAAGCCATGAATTCTGAGATGGATTCCATGTACTCTAACAAGGTTTGGAACCTTGTAGATACACCTGAGGGTGTTGTACCCATCGGTTGCAAATGGATCTTCAAGAAGAAGATCCGAGTAGATAGAAAGGTAAAGACCTATAAAGCAAGATTGGTAGCTAAAGGATATCGTCAAAGACAAGGAGTTAACTATGATGAAACTTTTTCACGTGTAGCTATGCTTAAGTCCATTAGAATTATTTTGGCCATTGCAGCATATTATGACTATGAGATTTGGCAGATGGATGTCAAAACATTATTCCTCAATGGCAACCTTGAGGAAGAGGTGTATATGATACAACCAGAGTGATTCGTATCCAAAGGGAGTCTAGATAAAGTGTGTAGGTTGCTTAGATCCATTTATGGATTGAAGCAAGCTTTCCGAAATTAGAACACAAGATTTGATAAAGTAATCAGATCTTATGACTTCGTTAAGAACGAAGATGAGCCTTGTGTATACAGGAAGGTAAGTAGAAGCACTATCACCTTCCTTGTGCTATATGTGGATGACATCTTAATCATTGAAAATGATGTAGGAATGCTCTCTATAGTAAATGCTTGGTTATCTAGAAACTTCTCAATGAAAGACTTAGGAGAATTATCATATATTTTGGGGATCATGATCTATAGAGATAAATCCAAAAGGATGCTTGGCTTGTCGTTCTAGGTACATAAACTCTATTGTCAAAAGGTTTGGTATAAAAAATTCCAAGAGATGTCTCATACCGATGAGACATGGAATATCAATTTTAAATTTATATTGATAATATTATCTTTGGTTCAACAAATGAATCCTTATGTGAATCTTTTGCTAAAAATATGAGCCAAGAATTTGAAACGAGCCTAATATGTGAATTAACTTTTTTCTTAGGATTATAAATAAAATAATTAAACGATTGTATCTTTATAAGTCAAACTAAGTATACCTTAGATTTATTAAAATACTTTAGTATGGATAATGCTAAGGCCATAAACCAACCCATGAGCACTTCTACAAAATTAGACTTGGATAATGAAGGTAAAAATTTTGATAAAAAAACATATAGAGGAATGATAAGTAATTTATTGTATTTAACTACTACTAGACCAAACATAATGTTTAGTATTATATTGTATGCAATGTTTCAATCTAATCCTAAATATTCTCATTTTAAGGTAGTTAAATGAATATTTAGATATTTAAAAAGAACTTTTAATTTAGGATTATGGTATCCTAAGTCTAAAAACTTTGATTTGCTTGCCTATGCGGATGCAGATTTTTGGAGGTTGTAGAATAAATAGAAAGAGTACAATCAAAACATGTCAATTCTTAGGACATGCTCTTGTTTCTTGGTCTTCCAAGAAACAAAATTTAGTTACATTATCTACTGCCGAAGCCGAGTACATAGTAGTCGGTGCATGCTGTGCACAAGTCATTTGGATGAAAAATACTTTAGAAGATTATGGAATTCACTTGAAAAATATTTCTGTCAAATGCGATAATACTAGTGCAATATATTTAACTAAAAATCTCATTTAACACTCAAGAACTAAACTTATTGACATTAAACGTAACTTTATTAGAGATTATATAAATAATCATAATATATCTTTAGAATTTATTAATACTAAGCATCAATTGGCTAATATCTCCACCAAGCCATTAAATGAAGAATAATTTGGATTTCTTAGAAGAGAGTTTGGAATGTTAAACTATCAAAATGTATGATTTACTATTTTTTTATATTTCTTGAACTTTTGCTTGAAATTTACATGAGATAATTTTTAATATATGAGTAGCTTTTATAATCTTCTTAGACTTCTCGGCTTTTTAAGCTCTCTTTCGAAATGATTCTATTTGAAAATGACATTTACAAAAGGAAAAATGGGATTCAAAGTTCTTTTTTAGATAACATTAATTTTTATCCTCTCTCAAAAATTATTTTGATTTATGTTTTGTTATATATCCTTGATGAATATTTTTAAGTATCCCCCTACTTAATATTTGATTTTTTTTATACTAAATTTTTAGATCTTTGACACACCCACCCACCCCCTCTTTTTCTTATATTTTATTTACAAAGGGGGAGAAAGTAATCTCTTTATGTGCTAAATGTTATGATAAATATTTAAAAATTTATTCAAATATAATTGAGCATTTCTCTTTTTTGTTGATGATAAAGGAGGAGAAATAATATAATTGATGATATAAGAAAAATATTTATTTTTAGATCTTTCAAATAGTTGAAATAAATGTTGTATCATAATTGATGACATGGTTATCTTGTGAACATAATGATTGATGTTGTATCATGATTTATGACATTGTTATTTTGTGAACATAATAATTAAAATTTTGGTGTGATACTAAGAACTCACTAGAAGTTAAATGTTTATGATGGTAAATTATGATGTCGTCGAAGCTCGTCGAGAACTCACCAAAAGTTTGCCGAGAAGTTCGTCGGGAGTTCGCCAACAGATTATCTGGAGCTTGCTAGGAGTTTGCTGGAAGGATGTTGGGAGTTAGTTGGGAGTTTGTCGAAGGGAATCAGGAGCTCACTGGAGGTTTACCGAAAGAATGCCGAAAGTTCACTAGGAGTTCATCGAGAGATCAATTGATGATCAAACAACGAAGATTGTGTGTTAAGTTTTGTAGTTAGCATTATAATGAGAGTTAGTTTTACTAACTTAATTAAGAGGTCATTAGGTCTTAATTAGGATTGATTTGAACTTATTAGAAAGGTCATTTCAGTAACCCAAGGTTATGGTCTTCAAAGATACAGTTTTCGAGAAAACATAGTCTACGAGAAGATATAGTCTCTGAGATAACACAATCTCATATAAGACACAGTCTCTAAGAAGACATAATCTTCAAGAAAACAAAGTCTCCTAGAAGACATCATCTTAGAGAAGATACAGTATTTAAGAATTTTGACTCTATTCTTGAAGTCATTTAGGGCCTACAAATACTTCACCCGTTCTTGCTTGAGTAGACAAGAATCAAGAGTGAAAAACTTATGAAAATGTTATTGTAATTCCTTGAGAACTCCCCCTCATTTCTTCTTGTGTAGTTTTTGTTTAAGCGGGAACTGAAAGAATTGCAAAGGTTATCTCCTGAACTTACAAAAGGAGAATAGAGTTGTAAGAGGGGTGTTTGATCTTCGCCCATTAAAAAAGATCAGAAGTGGAAGCTGATGGCCTCAAGTGAAGAGGAATTAGGAGTGGACGTAGATCAAGGGGACCGAACCACTATAAAAATCTTATGCACATCTTTTTTCTTGCCTTTCATTATTGTTCTCTTGGATTTAATTGCTTATTAACTAGTTCTAAGTTAAAAGACTTTCAATATTGATTTTCTTCAAATAAAAAGTCTTTAACTTAGCACTAATTCCTCCTCCCCCCCCCCTCTCTAAGTGCCAACCTGATCCTAATAGGGATTGCTCCACATGGGGCCTTTTGTGGTCTTCCTGTTTTCTTGCCATCAATGCTTCAGCTGTGACGTATTGGTTTACACGCTAGAGCATCTTGGGAGCTGTTGTTGTCAGCCTTTGACCAATGACTAAAAGAATCTGGATAATTATAGACCCATCAGGAATGCTTGCATGATTAACGAGGGGTGAGCGTCGAGCACCCCTTAAATCTTGGTAGCAAAACGAGTGACAAACTGGGAGAGGGGTTTATCGTCCTTTTGACTCAATCCTAGAAGCAAGGCTGCAAACTGCTTGGGCCATGCGCTAGTTAGAGCTCAAACTCTCTCGCAAGCTGATCAAAAGATGAGACTAAGGATGACCTCAGCCAACTACACTATATTCAAGCTGGGCCTTGGAGAGTAGTAGGGAATACTCAACACATCAAGGCATTAGAGGTGTCATAAAGGGCCATTTGGGCTTGGGCTTATCATATATTTCTTAAACAAAGGGGGATCCTGTTGATGTGCCTTCCCTAAGCTCCTCATTTGATTTGACGAACTTCCTTTGAACCTCGTATATGCGTCAGGTAACTAGGCGTAGTTGCACCCTGAGGGAGTTAGCCGAGTTTGATGACAAGGTGTCTGGTTCGGGATAGTTTGGAGTAGTGAGTCAGGAAACAGGGGCATGATGTTCTGCCACCACCCTTAGTGCTCCCGAGCAATCCTTAATCTACGAGGGGTCCCCAGTCCTGAGCTATTGCATAACCAAGGGCAGATCCAGTGGTGTGGCAAAGAGGTTCGGTTGAGCCATCGACGACGCTTGCCGGGGGAGCACCACCTATTGAACTAACTGGGGGATGAGAGGAATGATGGTCTACATCATCCTTACTAAGGCTTAGACTTGGTGACTGAGACTGAAGAATGCCTCAGTGGAGATGACAGGTTGTGTAGTGTCGGGTCCAAGGGCGAGAGTTTGAGATCGTTGAATAATCTCTAGTAGCGGCCCAGGATCGAAGCCTAGGTATTCCCTTCTCCGAGAGGGGGGAAGGGGAGCTGCCCTCGAGTCCGAGGGCATGGTAGGCAATTGGGATCTCCTCTCTATGACGCTTGTTGGGGTTGCTTGGTTATGGGTGCTCTTACGATATTGAGTCATCCCTCTAGTGCCAAAATGTTTATGAACCTTATGTCATGGCTGAGGTGTCAGCACAGCTTGATTTTATCTAAATACGCAAGGTGATCCAAGTAGGTCATCAGATAGTTGGCACCTAGTCGGGTTGATCTGTCACCTGACGCGAGCTTCTTCTGCTCCCTCAAGCTTGCTCCTGCACAAAGGCTGAAGTTGGGGGGTGTGTGCCCGACTTGATCCCTCTTATGGTTAAGTTAGTATATAGAGTAGTTGAGAGAGTTTTGGATGCCAGAAGTCTACCCCTAACCCTAGCCTAGAGGTCAGCCTTTATACCTTTCATGCAGGATCGACTGTATATAGTCTCATAATGACAACCACTGTCTCGATCGGCTTCCTCGTACGCTCCACGAGGCATGAGGTGTCCTGCTCATCTTTGTACTATGTGTTGTCGCTCTATGAGTTCCGGGGAGGCACTATCTCATGCGATTTCGGGCGACATATGCGACATAGCATCGACTGACATGATCCCGAGTGACCCATGTGGTTTGGCATCATCTTGCATGATCTCGGACAACCCCATATAGCTCGAGAAATCGACGTTGTCTTGCGTGATCTTGGATGACCCATAAATCTTGGGACTACCTTGTGCAACCTCAGATATGACTTCGAGTGCTGACATGGCTCGATGTCCATTGTCATACGACTAGCTCCATAAAATGCCCTGTCAACTGTAATACTATGGTGATAATATACTATTGAACCTCAGCGTTGCTGACGATAACAGGGAACTCATTTGGTGACGCTAGAATTCGATGTTCCTCGGAAGAAATCGAAATAAGAAAACATTTCGACGATGGAACTCAACGCTCCTTGATGGCTTTGGAATAAGAAAAATGTTGGTGATGAAAATGAAGTAGGAAAAAGAGATGGCACAGGCATCATACACCATCAATCATGTCAATGAGGATGGGCGAAACAATAAAAGCAGAATTAGCTCAAGTAAAATTAATTTTGTGAGTTCTGAATTTTATACATCAAATTTGATGTGGGATACTTAAGATTTGCAGAAATATTTCATACAAAGTTTTCTTAATTATGATACAATCTATATTAAAAAAAGAACTATTTGGAAGGAACCTCAATACATAAATAACTCACTTCACATGAATAAATTAACTCAATACTTACTACTATAGCTACTGAGAATATGGATCACACATATAATATTATTTTATATAATATTATTTTTTTATGATTTAAACTTGATTGAAATTTTTATTGATCTTCGTACTATACCTCAAGATTAAAGTCATCTTCCGTACTTTAAAACTCATCTAAGTGACCCCCATATTATGCCTCAAAATCAAAGTCACCCCGTACTTTAAAACTCGTCTAAGTGACACCACGTACTATACCTCAAAATTAAAATAACCTCTCGTACTTTAAAACATATTTAAGTAACCCCCCATACTATGCCTCAAAATTAAAACTATCCTCTGTATTTTAAAATTCATCTAGGTGACCCCTCATACTACGATTTCGCATCAAAGTGGCCCCCTCTGATAGAAATAAGGTTACACTCTTAGGTAAAATAATTTAGAAATTATTTTTATTTGAGGATTATACATAGTTTCAAAATCTTAATCTATTTTTTCCTCTCTTTATTTCTCTTCCAATCTCTGTCGGTGTTGTTTTCTGCAACTCTGATCTCTGCTTTTCTTCATCGACCTCTGTCGACATTAGTTTGTTCGTCTTTCCAATGTCTTTCTGTCTTTTTTATTTTTTTCTTCGACGTTACTTCGCCTTTCCGCTGTCTTATTGCCTTTCTATTTTTTTCTTTGCTTGAGATCTGTTATTTATATAATTTTATTAATAAATATATTAAAGGTAAAAATATGTATATTTTTTTGGGGTCAAGCGATATGTTTAGATCATTCTTTATTTGTTGATTCTAATCTTTAGAGAGCAGTGATGAGGTAAGAGCTTCTATTATATTAAGCCATATTATTTTCTCATTGCCAGATCAACCAAGTCAATAAAAATGTTGACATCATCCATAAGACTCCCAAAAATACATAGTCTACGGAAAGATAAAAGACATCTCATCTCAAATTACTTAATGATGATATGAGAATACTTAGTTCGATAATTCTATTATTTGTTTTATGAATATTTATAGTAATATTGCTTTATGGCTACATCTTTAATTACTAGCAAGACTTATTGTAAATGAATTTCAATTTTTAGCTATTGACGTATCATGTAAATTTTTAGTTTTTCCCTATATGTTTATGTAAAGGTTTAGGTTACGTGTCTTATCTATTTCGTGGTACTTTTGAATTGTGATAAACTATAAAATATTTTTTATATTTAAAATTTAGGTTTAGATTTCGTTCTTAAAATTGCATTAAATTCAAAAAATAAATATGCTAATAGTGCACCATTTACCAGGTGTCCCTTGGACCGAAGATGAGCATCTTAAAAAATTGAGAAAATGTGACTAGCATGGAATAACTCAAAACTTTATTGTATGTAGGACCCCAACATAAGTTATAAGCAATGCACAAAAATATTTCATTCGATAAAGCAATGCCTCATGAAGACAGAGACACTCCAACTTTGTCAGACGGTGACTTAGACGAAAAGGATATAGAGAACAATGATAACTCGTCGAGTAGTGAGGATATTGATATTCCTGAATGTGTTTACAAAATTAACATTCTAAATATTGATAATACGAGAGGTCACTTGGATGTGAAATCATAGCATGGGAGGTCACTTAGACGAGTTTTAAAGTACAGGGGTAACTTTGATTCTTAGACGTATTACGGGGGATCACTTAGACGAGTTTTAAAATACGAGAGATGACGAGTTTTAAAATACGAATGATCATTTTGAGACATAGTACATGGGAGTCACTTAGACGAGTCTTAAAGTATGAAAATAACTTTGATATGAAATAATAATATGTAAAATTAATTAGATGAATTTTAAAGTATGAGATTGAATTTGATTTTGGGTCAATAATCGTTTTATCCTTATATAAAAAAAAATGAAAGCAAACGGTGGGGATCGAAAGGTTGCTGATTCGGGTCTGCGCATCCTGGGGCCCTTTGTGGGCCCTGACAGTTTATTACGTCCAGATATCGGGTAGGACCGCGGGGAACTGAGAAAGGGGCACCAAAAGCATTCAATGGACGTCGTAGTTAGGGTTTGTTCCTCTGCTATAAAAGACACCCCCGTCGCTTGACGACGTTCCTGTCATCCTCGTTAGCCGTCGTTGCATAGCTGTTTGGAGTTAGGGTTCGTCGTAGACTGCGATTCTAGCGAAGGGAGAGGGATGGGGCACTCTAACGTTTGGAACTCGCATCCGAAGAACTATGGCCCTGGATCTCGGGTTTGGTAAGCGATTTCAGATTGACCGTCGCGTATCGTCTCCAAATCTGATACTTTTATTGGTTTAAATGCATGAATCTTTTGTTGTTACTCAAACTAGATACGGCTCCTTCACTTGATCGTTTTCACTTTAAAGATAAAAAGACTTTTCAATCATTTCGTTGCAAATTCATTGTGGATCCTTCGGGTTATTTATCGATTTGTTATCTGCGTGATTAATTAATGTCGCAGATGATTAGTTAATATCAAAAGCCGGATATGCGATAGATAACGTTTTGATTCATAGTGGTTTCAAGTGAACTCTTGAATTGTTATTCATGTATGGAATCTTCTTTTGTTTCTACAGTTGGTAAAGGGATTGATCGAGAAAGATTTCTAATTTTTATTATATGATTATGATTTGATTCGCATATTTTTGGTAAAAAGAATAATCTTTCCCTTTGATCATAAATGAAAAGTGTTCGATTGGAAATGAAAACGTTATTTAATTTGTCTTAGTTACTCTTTGGACGGAGTGGAATAAGGGAGGTGATTCTCAAATGAAGAAAAGGATCCAATTACTTCAAAAGAATTGAATGACGATCTGTATTAGTTCAAAATCTTATGGTTCTGTGGAGTGTGACTTATCTGTCAACTTTTCCACTATCATCCCCCAAAGATCAAACTATGCTTTAGTACGATTAACCTCTGGATCTGAAATCATTGCTTATATACTTGGTTTCATAATTTACAAGAACATTCTGTAGTATTAATAAGAGGAGGAAGGGTTAAGGATTTACCGGGTGTGAGATATCACATTGTTCAAGGAACCCAAGTAAAGGGTCATCAACAAGGGTGTTCTAGTACGTTGTAGATTTTTATCCAATACTTGTATCATCTCTGATGTTGTTTTGTTATTTTTCTTGGTTGCAGCCGGGTGTGTGGGAACCCCCATGGACTAATCAGGAAGTATGGTATCATGTGTTGCAGACAGTGCTTCCGCAGCAATGCTAAGGAAATTGGCTTTATTAAGGTACAAGTACATTTTTTTATTTTCATTCTGATATTATCGTTTGTATTCCAGTTTTCTTTAATGAAGAAGTTTGTTTGGCTGTCTTATTGCAACGTATGATGGTTTGCTAGAGAATCAGTCATGATCAGCAGTCTTAAATTGAGATGTTGCTGTTCTATTGAGTCCATCATGGACATGTGATCACAGAAGTTTCTATATTTGATCCCAACATTTTTTGTTCTTTACTGGATATGATTGAAGAGGATCACAGCCAAGTTTATTGTCAAGCTTTTTACACTTTTGCTCTAAGAGGCCTTGGATGTGAACTATTTAGATTTTTTAGGACCTTTTTCTGTGGTTTTCCCCACTACCATCACCATCATCCACTCCTGATCTTTGTAATAAACCTACCTGAATGCACTTACATAATATTGTGAGTTCCACTCTTCCCTGTTACCTTCCGCTAACTGCAGAGGAAAATCCCTGGTTTGGGCTGTAACCCCAAAACAAAACTATGGGAGGAACATTTTTTTTAAATCTCCCCTTCATGTTGCTTTTTAGCTACATATTCATTTTGTGTTTTTCTTGAGTACTTTCTTTTGTACTCATCTTGATCTGAGACCATTTTTTTTCTATGCAACACACTGCTCTGGGGCTTTCTTGAATGTATATAACTTTAATGACACCCAAAAGGTCTTGGAATACTTTTCTTATCCACTGTGGTTCAATAAGTTATAAAAAACAGTTTACTGAATATTAAGAATAGCATTTTTATGATGATTCCTTAAGATGTTGGATTTTATGTTAATTGAGTTGGTTTCTATTGTCAGATGTACAATTTTGGGTTTGTGTTAATTCGTCTGTTTTTTATAGTTAACTGTTATCTGTGTTAATTATGTGTCGGCATAAGAAACAATAATACACTTAGTTTGAATTGATTGAATTAAATCCATCAAAATTTGGCCTTGGGCATGTTGGGGCATTTTGACTGGTCCTAGTTGGGTCTATGTTTCCAGGTTCAAAATCTGCCTTCCATCCTTGTTCTATATGTTGTAGTATCCATTGAACAATTAAAATATATATATTACCACAAGAAATAGTAGGTCAGTCATTGTATATATATGTTGTCTATATATATTGCCACATGTTAGTGTAGTATCATAGGATTCTGACTGTAACATGTGGTTCTATGTGCTTATTCTACGTGATAGAAAATTTTAGGCAAATGCCCTTTGACTTGTCATAATATAAGTGATACATCAAGGATGCAAGCTTCTGTTTCTGTTCAGCCTTTTAATAGCTGTCTGCAATTCATGTTTTTTCTTGTGCTGCTGATATCATGGATGTATATAACTTACAGAGGCTATTTTAATTTTGTTAAAATTGGTCAAGTACTTGGAGGTTCCTGTGTCGGCCAATCTGAGTTTAAGTGCCCTTCAGATGGTATTAACAGAAGTAGAAGCCTGGTGTCCAGTCGAACGAAGAAATATTCAATTTTTTGTTTCAGATTAGTTTTTTCTTTAAAGTCTGATCGTAATTCACAAGGGAAATTAAATTCTAGAAGTGTGATTTCACTGCGAAATGGAGCAATGTTCTAAAGAAATGTTGTTCTTGCGGCACTGTGACTGGAAACTGAAGTTCTAATAAACTAAATAAGCACTGGAGTTTATATGATTATATATATATATATATATATATATATATATAGTTCCAAGGGAACTGAATACAATAAGATATGCTTGTGATGTACATTGCTAATTTCTATATTTGTTTCTTACTTTTGTGTAAGATTGTTAAGGATATAGACGTTTATTTGGTTAGTCTTCCTATTGTATTTTGCAGTATCGCTGAAAATCTTGGGTTCACCCGAGGCAGACTGCAGAATGAAGTAGGATGCACCCAAAGGTTGTTACTTAATTGTGGCGCCGGACCGCTATGCTTCTCTTTTATCAATTTTTTTTGTTGTTGTTGTTGTTGTTGTTGTTGTTTTCACGTATATACTAAAGTAGTATTCTTTAAGGGGGGGTCTTCCTTTGGTTGCAACTCATCATCAATGCTGTTTAGGACCTTTGCATGATGAGATTTCTGTTATCTACAACTGGCAAAGATGCAAGCATATTATTAGATTATACTGGAGTTGGTTGGTTGGTTGGTTGGTTGGTTGGTGTCTGATAAGGGTGCTGCCTAATTCATTAGAGGCTCATTGTGTAATTGCTTAAAGAATTGATGTGAGTTGGTTTGCACCGATCGGAATCAATGAATGCAATCAACGATGAATGGTTTGACATTTGAGTTGAAATGAAATGAAATGAAATGATGGTGTGTGCGCCCATAAATGACTGATGCTGCAGCCAACAACGATAAATGTGTGTCATCAGAATCAATGATCGATATTAACGATGGATGGGTTGATGTTGCATTCAAACGATCAATGATTGCTTTAGAATGTCTAAATCATGTAAATGGCTATTAAAATTGTGCTGCTGATCAGTTAATGTGATCCAAAATGATCGGCCTGACAGTTCGTTTGCGCTCATCGACGGTAGATTGTCGAGACGAGACGGTGGTGAGTTGTGTGCACTCATTTTAAAACATGTGAAAATTAGTTTTAATAATTGTGCTAAGAAGAATATGATTATGCTCCATCAAGTCATCGATGTGACTCGAGAATGATGTAAAAATTTTTGGGATATCAGTAAGAGGAAGAATTATGTATTGTAGCAAGTGGAGCACCGGTCAAAGCCTATTATTATTTATGCGACAGAAAAAGGAGGCTAAAGATGATCGATCATCAACATGTAAGGAATTGCAGTTTCCGAAATCAAATAAAATCCAGGGAGCCAAAGACATGTCTTCTAACACGCCACCACGTCGTCAATCGCGTCCCGATTCCATTTCTATTCCCAATCCTTAAAAACCATCTTTTCGTGTCATCAACCACATTGAGCAGCTTCCTTCACCACGATATTGGATTCTGTGCTGCTGCTACGAACAAACGAGTCCTTGGGGTGGTGGTGGTGGTGTGGGACTACCGCATTTAAACCAAGGAGCCAAAGACCGACCATGGCGTCTCTCCACCATCACCGAGGACGACCTCGAGCCCCACCCCTCTTCTTGTGACCACATGGGGGAGGCCAAGAAGAAGAAGAAGAAGAAGAAGAAGGGAAGGAAGCAGCCATTTTTTGTTTGCTCTCTCTCTCTCTCTCTCTCTGAAGATTAGCGAGTACACAGCGAACATGTGGATCGCTGCTGCGGCCTCGTACTTGCCGTCCTCCGTGCCCCGCTCCCAGTCGAGCTGAGTTCCGCCTTGTGTCCCATGAAACGGGTGCAATTATCGTGGCCGTCACGCTAACCTACAGCCATTGTCGCGTTGGTACGACACCTTGTACCTCTTGTCCCATCTTTAATTTGTCTCGTTTCTCTCCTCTCGGAGGATGATTGATGGATCCTCCGTGGCTTGCGAGGATGGCGAGAAAGACAAACAATGGTGCATTCGTGGATCTCACATCTGTGCACGAAACATAGAAACTTGGTGAAACAGTAATTTTTGAGTTCTACTGCCTCATCATTCCACTTCTTCGGAGACGAGATGAGAGAGAGAGCTTCTTTTTTTTTTCTTTTTTTCTTTTTTTACCGTATCCATCACCGACTGACTTATCGGCTTTTGCATGTCTTTGTACTCCACCGTTTTGTCGTCGCTCTCGGCGTCCGTAAGATGACGACGGGGCGGAGTACGATTACAGCGATGCGAGAGAGATCATGTGGGGCGCTGTGTGCGTGCACGCTGTCGCTACCATTTACCAAAGAGAGAACAAAACAAGTTGGTGCTCTTCTGCAGCCACGACTCCACTCCCTCCTCCCATCTCAAACCGCACTCACACCCCAGGTGATTGAGTTTTTATTTCAAAAAGATCGATCTTAGAATTTTATTTCTATAATTTCTCAAAATCAGATGTCTCAAATTTACACTAATTTTTACCCACCGATCTTCTTCTTCTTCTTCTTCTTCTTCTCGCATTTCTCTCCTGGAACACAAATCTCTGAGGAGTTTGGATTTTTTTTTTTCTTTTTGTCTTTCTTTCTTTTTCCAACCCATTTTAGCTAATGTTGCTCTCATTCTTTTTCGTTGACCAAAGCAAAACATATAAATTGAATGCATAAAATAATATTTTTAGCTGTATGCTCGTTCCATGATTTTAAATAGAGTGGAAGCTTGTTTTTATTCATCATGTTCATCATATCATTATTGGCACAACCCACCCTGTTCATCAAAGAAAAAAAAAAAAAAATTTACATTCTCAGGTGCACAGTTGTGATCTCATTCTATTCTATTGACACAAGTTGGCCGGCGGCCCCATCTTCTTTGGACTGTCCCCGGGCATCAAGAGCAGTACCCTCCAAAACACAAGCATCCTCCGAGAAATCGATAAAGATGACACCCGTGAAATGAAACTTAACATTAGCATGTTTCTCATGCTATATATATATATATATATATATATATATATATATATATATATATATATATCTCTCTCTTCCATCTTTAGGAGCAGCCGAACTCTTAATGCAAAGGGTCACGCGCATAGTCCAACTATGCTAGAGATTGTTGGGAGTATCCACATGTTATTAGCTTGAGTTACACTTCAAATGACACACGACTAATATGCATTACCACCAAACACACTACATTTTCCAATTTGGCTAACACTTTATATTGTGGAACAATGAGTACCGATATTGGCGTCCACAGTCCAAGAGAGGCAGGCAAATTTTATAGAAGGAATTTTATTGCACCAAAGAAATCCTGTGTTTTATGCTTCGAGAAGCTTGATAGAGAATGAAGGATTAATCTAGGAAGCACCTTCTTTGGTTTTATGATTACAAAGAGTACTACTAAAATTTATATCTTTTGCTTACTTTCTTATGTTTAAGTTATTTTTGAAACGGTGTGAGATGTGTTAGTTAATGTTTTTGTTCATGAAAACTTCATAATTAGAAGGAAGGTTTCTAACTTTGGATTCTTTTAAACATTTTTTTTTCCTTTTTCATAACTAGACAAACACAAGACATTAGGTAATGCCAAACATAATCTTGTGAATGATTTGATCCCACAAATCATATGATGATGATGATGATGATGATGATGATGATGATGATGATGATGATGATGATGATGATGATGATGATGATGATGATGATGATGATAATAAATAATAATAATAATAATAATAATAATAATAATAATAATAATAATAATAATAATAATAATAATAATAATAATAATAATACCCTAGGTGAGATTCTCTAAGTTACAAGTAAAGAAATGTGAATGGAAGAGGCAGGCAGAGTTGGCCAAGGCAAGAAGAAGAAAGTGACCTCCAATCATGGCATTTCTTGTCCCTTCTCAGGCTCCAAGTTCTCCTCCACCACCACCTACACAAAAGTACTTAATCCAATTTTATTTCTTTTGCTGATCCATAACACCGATTATTTGTCTTCATGTGGATGTTGATACGGCTGCCATATATATATAGAGAAAGAGAATTGATTGCATCTGTCTACTGTTAGAAATGAAAATGAAAGAACAAATGATGATTATTATTGATAGATGCATCATCTATTTATACAAGGGTGAGGGAAGATTTTACTCAACTAATGAACGAGATTAACTCGTTCAGTTACAGAATCGACCGTAGACTTGGTCAGCTGACACCCACAACCTATCAACAAGAGATGGGGAATATAATAATTTAACATGTTGGGTATTGGTGAAAGATGATTGATGGTGAGGTAGAGAGAGACATCACAAGGTTTAGACAAGTGAAAGAATAGCATCTTGCCAATTGATTAAGCTGTGTTTTAGAAGATGGATTAGTATAGAAAGAAGAGATACTTGGATTTATGTATCATACGGTTTGCACAATCATGCATGTTGGCAAATTCCCTTTTTTTTCCTTCTTTTGTAATATCATCTCTATTGTTCGTCCATTATTCGATGAGATTGATAACCAGGAGTTCCCAATCGATTATATATCCATCATCATGATAGAACTCTGTGGTATATTTTTCATTTTTTTTTCTTCAAGATTAAAAAAAAAATCGATGACATCTTGAATTTTTTAAAAAAAAAGAAAAATCAAGGTTGTGTAAGATGAATGTCATGGAAAAAATCAAAAGAAGACAAAGAAAAATATGAGTGAGGCTTCATACCATGTTTAGAGGAAAATAGATGCAATAAATGTTCATCCTCACATTGTGTTTTGGTGAATTTTTATTTTTCATGCATATACAATTTCTCTAACTTATTATTATTATTATTATTTTAAGGAATTCCTAGTGACTATTTTACTTTTTTTTTATCAATTCCTTGAGATGCTTCCGTCGATACAAGTCTGATATCAAGAGAACTTGGTGACCATTAATCTCAGTCGTAATGTAATGCACTAAGTACATTGTTTAGATTGGTGACTGTGTGACTTCACAACAATCCGCATTGGATCTTAACAGAGGAACCAAACTCATCATGACTTGTGGATCATCCTACAAACTGCTAACACTAATTATTCTCAATCCACCACCTTATCAATCCATGCGCCTGTCAAGGTTATATATATATATATATATATATATATATATATATATATATATATATTTGGACAAATTAGGTGTGATCTATATCCAATTTAAATGAGCCAAAGCACAGTTCATGCATGATGGAGCTGTCAGCTGCTCCAATCATTAGCCAAAACCCTCATCATGCTTATCAGTTATTTCTTCAACCTCCAATCATGGATTCCAATATTGGTGTCTCCAGTCATGGAAGATGTGGCTAACATTGTCCCCACCATATAATATACCTCACTGCTCATAAAATGTTTGTTCTTCTTGTATCATCTGGCTTTGTTGACAGGCAGTTGTTTCTTGCATTGGAGAAACCTGACAAGATGAATGACACATGAAACATGTAAGGAAGGAAGCAAGAAGAAAGGCTGGAGAACCACATCGTTAATGAAGTCAAACCTTTGGTCAACTGTAGGTCTCATTGCTCAGAACCTCCACAGGAAGAACTTTAATCAGCCATGGTTAGCTGCAACTTGTTTTTGCCCAAGAAAAAAAAGTAGAGATTAATAGAGGACTCGACCTTCCCTCTTAAAAATGTTAGGGTCAACTCCTCCCAGCCAAGCTAACTTCCCGGAATAAAAACACCATGATTAATTAATTATATGGCCTTTGTTGTAAAAACAAGCCTGGCAAGAATTGTAGCGGCATCCAAAATTCTGTATCTCCTTCCATTAATCACTGTGTGTCTTGGTTTTTTTTTTTTTTTTTTTGTAAGGGATGAAGCCTGGCTGCTGGGGTGAGCCTCTCCTTTTTGGTGCTTGGGGAAATGATGAATACAACTTTGTTTAGTTTAATGGATTAGAGAATATTAGTTTAGTGTTTGAATATCAAGATGAGAAGGTGAATTAATTAGATGGTTTAATAAGATTTAAGTTTGTTTTATCTTCTGTTCTTTCATGCAACTCTTCTTACCTAACCTACCTATCTCTGACTATTTAGGTCACTTTCACCTTTATTATTTTTTTTATTTTTTTTTTTTTGGTGGCTTAGTGTTAAATAGAATCTATAAGTTTCTTAAAAGATGAAGGCTTAGTGTTAAATAGAATCTATAAGTTTCTTAAAAGATGAAGGGTTTCCTTGCAATAAATAGTTCAAACTCGAAAACATGCTTTCATGGTTCTCCCTCCGTGTTTCCAACAATTAGAGATCCTCACAACCCATCCATCAAGTTGCATGACACAACTGACTCATCTAATTCGTACAGATTAAGTTCTCTACCCAATCCCCATCCTCCTCAACTCATACCCATGCAGCTGTCGTGATCCTACTCAACCTAATCCCAGCACCATCCATTCTCTTCCAATTTCGAGCTCACTATTTGGCTTTTCCCAACAATGAGATTTGATTTGTAACGAGGGAGGACGTGATAGATTCTCTAGAGAGAGAGAGAGAGAGAGAGAGAGAGAGAGAACAGGACAAAGAAAGAAAACATGTGCAGTATATATATATATATATATATATATATATATATATATACATATAAAAATACACACACCACTTTCCTTCATACAATTGAAGCCCACTCATAAACTCACCTCCTACCAACTTCACACATAGGAGGATCACAGGAAAGGAAGGGAGTTCTCTGTTTCATTTCTCTTTCACTGCTGCTCCTTTCCTCTCCCCTCATATGCTTTACTGCTTGCCTCACACATGATTCAGGAGATTTCAAGTGCAGTGTTGATAGGGTAGGAGATCAGTAATAGCCCAAACAGGTTACAAATGAAAAGGCTGTGATTCTTGGCACATTCTCCCCTTTACAAGTACTCTTCCTTTTTCTCTTATGCATCATTACAGTAGCAGTGCCCCGAACAGTGCAATGTATTCTGGCAACAGCAATATAATACTCTGGCACAAGGGAATGGAGAGGGAGGCGTCCGTCGTCGTGGTTAGAGAGTACAATGCGGCGACCGATCGGGCAGCGGCGGAGGAGGTCGAACGGACGTGCGAGCTCGGCTCGAGCGGCAAGATGTCGCTCCACACTGACCTCCTCGGCGACCCCACTTCCCGCATCCGCCACTCTCCCACCTATCTCATGCTCGTACTCTCTCTTCTTCTTCGTCTTGTTTCACGTTCCTTCGTTTCTTGTTTCCGTCGTCGAGCACCGGGTGATTGGCGGTCGGCTTAGGTGGCGGAGACGTGTGGTGGTGCGAAGGGGATCGTCGGGCTGGTGCGCGGCTGCGTGAAGGTCGTCACATGCGGCAAGAAGCTCCCACGACAAGGAGGGAGCACCAAGAACACTTGTCAGGTGGCGACTCCCACATACACCAAGGTTGGCTATCTGCTTGGTCTTCGAGTGTCTCCTTCTCATCGGTAAACTCCTCCTTATATCATTTCTACCAGTCACTGCTCTTTCTTTCTCTCTCTTGTATTGATGATGTTAACAATGACAGGAGGAAGGGAATAGGGTTGAGGCTGGTGAGGCAAATGGAGGGATGGTTCAGGGAGAAGGGGGCAGAATACGCTTACATGGCCACGGGAAAGGACAACGAGGCATCGATGCGTCTCTTCACAGAGCGATGCGACTACGCCAAGTTCCGAGTGCCGACCATCCTGGTCCACCCGGTGTTCGCGCACCGTCTCCCGGTTCCCCGCTCCGTCACCGTCCTCCGGCTCGGCCACGCTGACGCAGAGGCCATCTATCGCCACTGCTTCGCCACCACCGAGTTCTTCCCCCGCGACATCGATGCGGTGCTCCGCAACCCGCTCACCGTCGCGACCTTCCTCGCGGTCCCGGCGGGTTGCGCCGCCGCGCGGCAGTGGCCAGGGGCGGAGGCGTTCCTGGCGGCTCCACCGGGATCGTGGGCGGTGGCGAGCGCGTGGGACTGCGGCGGGTGCTCCGGATGGAGGTGCGGGGGCGTCGCCGCTGCGGCGGGGGCGGCGTCAGCGACGCGGGCGGCGGACCGGGCGATGCCGTGGCTGCGGATCCCGGCGATACCGGATCTGTTCCGACCGTTCGTGGCGTGGTTCCTGTACGGAGTGGGTGGGGAGGGGCCCGGCGCGGCGGAGATGGCGGCGGCGGCGTGGAGGGAGGCGCACAACGTGGCGCGGGGTTCGGCGACGGTGTTGGCCGCAGAGATGGCGGCGGGAGACCCGGTAATGCGGGGCATACCGCGCTGGCGGTGGCTGTCGTGCGCGGAGGACGTGTGGTGCGTGAAGCGGCTGGGTGAGGAGTACAGCGACGGCGGGGTCGGCGACTGGACCAAGTCGGCGCCGGACGCGTCCATATTCGTTGACCCCCGGGAGCTGTAACGCGATCGATCTGCTTCCATGTCGCCTTTGTTATCTTCAGCGCAATGGGGTGAGCTGCTTTTGGGTTGGAGGAGGAGAAACCAGTAACGGTCTCAATCTTAGATAACGGGAATCCCGTGGAAGACAGTTGGGACCGCAACGGTATCTTTAAACAGATACACCAAATCTTTGCCCCTTCCATCGCTGTCTCCGTCTGATCTCGAGAGTAAGGAAATATTTGGATTCTAATCTACTTCCTTTGATCTCAATATCTGATTGCTAAGTTTTTGTCTTTAGTTTTAAAGATCACTGCAATTATACATACATACATATGTATATATATAACTTAAAAACTAAATACAATAGAAAAGGATTATAGATAGGAAATAAATATATAGAAATAATATTTTACTAAATTCTCATAGTTAGTAATATATTCTGATAACTATTTCTTAAATTGGAAGGTGTTGGAAAGTTTAGGTGGTAAATATTTGATTAATTTATTGTAAGATTTTAGATTTGGATTATTGAGTGTATAAGAAGAAAATCTTACGATTATTTTATATTTAATTAAATTTTTAAATAAAATTGTTTTTTGCCTGATTAATAATAATAATAATAATAATAATAATAATAATATTGCATAGTAATAAAGTAGATTTTCCCCAGAGGAGGAGGGGTTTCATAATGGATATGATTTTAATCTAAGAAGAGCCCCCCCTTCAAAATGAACTGACAACCAAATCCGTGGACTTCTTAAAGATCCTAAAACAATCAATGTGATCGGAGAATTTGTGTGTGTTTATGGACGTGTGTCGTGAGACAAGACAAAAGAAATGTATGCTGACCGCCATTGATCTTTTTGACACTGAACATAATTTTTTAGCATTTCACCACATTGGAAGTAACACTAAGATAATGCAAATTATCCCAATTCTTAACTTTTTTTTTAATATAAACACATTCATAATAATATCATTATATTTCTCAACTCACATGTGATTTGTCTTTTGACTCGTGTCTTTATTGTATTTAATTTCTCATTTTTTTCAGTCAGGCCTTTGACCTTACAAACTTAGCATTATCAAACGTTGTGCAAACTTGACATGACAATAAAAGTTATGGTTCAATTAAAGGGCAAGTCTCTTTAAAATGTTGAAAAGAGAATGATGCAGCGGATAGTTTTGACCACCTCGAGTTTGACAAAGTCAGCCCAACTGGTCCTTGAGTTGGTCCATTCTGCCGGGTCAATTTAGATAGATGAAGAAGCTTTGGACCAGTTGAGAATAATACAAAATGCCATGATCAAATGTCATGAGTAAAAGCCTACCGCTACATGAAGATCTTATTTGTCGGATAAATTATCGTCATCTACGCTACATTCACATAAATTTAGATGATCATAATTTGTATGTCATAATATTGATTCATACGAATAGCAAAATCTAAAAATAATAAGATAAATATTTTATTTTTTATCATTCTATTAATTTTTTAATTTTTTTTATCATAAATCAAGTATTTTTCATCATAAAAAATAACATAATATCCTTTTCTCATTAATTGTACTATCCTAATGAGATTTTATTTTAAATTAGGAATAAACAATAACCTTTTATCGGATTTGGTCTTCACAATAATTGTTTATTTTCCTTTCACTTGAACCTTGTTATCATTTCTCATCCGCACAGTAAATTTGATGAATCATCAAGCTTCTAAAATAAACTTTTATCTCCTCTCATATGATTGCTTCATCCACTATCCAAAAACCAAACAGATCTAGAATATTCTTCATCAAATGCTATAAAAAAATATTTTCTTCTCTTTTGTCATCATTATTTTTATCATGATAGTTTATTTCATTTTTGTTCTAACAATCTTTTTCAAAATGATCATATTTTTTACAGTGAGAACATAGAGGAACATTTAGATTTTTATTTTTGTACCAATAATCTTTTTCAATATATCTAACTTTTTTGTAATAAAAATATTTTTGAGTTTCTTTATTAACTTCATTTGATCGGCCTCGTCCTCTATCCTTATGATCTCTCTCTTGATATTTGATTTTTAAATTTTTTTTAATCATTCTTCTGATCTAACTTCATTTGAAGAACATGTTCCTAGGTTTCATCTGAAAATCTGTTGACTTCTTATTCATGAACTAAAAGAGAGCTTATTAATTCATTAATAGATAATATAGCATATCAAATCTTAGAGATAAACTTCATAAAATCTTTTATATGATAGTTTGATCTTTTATATTTTCACCATAAGATCTTATTTGATTGGCTTTAGAGAAGAAATCAATGATAGATTTAGAATCTTTCATTATAAAAATCTAAAATTCACGTCGAATAATTTAAAACTTTGAAATTTTTATTTTTTCTATGCCTCCCCACACACTTTTTAATATCTTCGAGGGTTCCGTTGATGTTGATGCCATCATGATTCTGGGAAATAGAGAATCATTTATTATTTGTTGTAATATATAGAGGGCTCTTGCATCTTTTTATACATTTTATTTCATCTGATTTTTTTGATCTTTTGTAATACTAGGATCCTGCGGATCATACTGAACAAAACTATCTTTTACCAAATTTAATAATGCATATGAAATAAATAGAGTTTTCATTTTAACAGTCCAAAATTGATAATTATCATATTTGAAAATAGGAAAAAGTTGATAAGGAACACTTAGTCTATCAATCTTTTTTTTTTCTTTTCCTTTTTCACAGATATACTAGTCTTTCATTCTTTTTGACTGATGTATTTTTTTTGGTTTTCTTTGAATTAGGGTTTAATATCAATGTTAGTTTTTATGTAGAATTTTAGAAAGAAAAAGAAGAGAATAATAGAGAACACCAATAGTAATTTAAATCTGCAGTCTTTAGTGCGCTGTGTTCGGTGCCTTGGAATGTTTCGGGAGCACCTAATAATATTGAATAAAAGATAAAATATAAATATTTTAAAATAATAAAAATTCTATCACGTGTACTCAAAAACAAACAAAGCAGGCCGTCTTGTGGTCAGGGGTAATCACAGCTCATGTGGATTTCCCCGAGCCATAGATTCCATAAGGATGGCAACGCCGCATAACGATGGAAGGGCAGAGGTGTCAAAGGCATCCACTTTTCTTTGGCAACACTAATTGTGCGTCTCCACCTCCTAAAGATAAAGATTTAGTTAGGATTTAGATATGATTTCCCCAACTGAATGAGGAAATCTCGTATATTAATTGAGAAAAATCCTCATTCTCATTATGTATAAATAAACGATGAATCAATGAATGAGATTACCTTTCTTTTTTTTATTCACTGTCAAACGACAGCTTCTATCATCATTTGTTCGTGGACAACTCCGCTGTGAAACCACAGATACCCAGGGGTCATCCACTGCCATCCTCTCGGACTTCCTTTGCTCCGAAGTAATGCTCCTCATGCATTTATCTCTTCTAATCTCTTCTAATCAAACGGTCTCGTCGATGTTGAAACTGGAGATTTCTAGTGCATCGACTTTCTCTTCCTCTGTTGGACCTTGTTGGCTTTCTCAATTCCTCTACTGAAGCATTCTTCTGCACGAGGTCATCTTCCTTGTGCACCACCATTGTCACATCAGCTCCAACAAGCAGCGGCACCTTGCATCCGATGAGCGATGGCTTTACACCGCCGGCGCCATCCCTCCCGCACCTTTGTTCTTCTTTTCTTTGAGAGTACCATACGCCATCGCTCTCGTTCTCTGAGAGGGCACAATAAGTTCTTTCTCGCTGTCAAACGATAGTAAATCTACGATCGTAGCGCTTCTCTCGCTGCTACCACTGCTGCCACGCTGCCACGTTCATCGTCCTTTACTACAACCCTTGCTCTTTGTTGCTGACATCACCGTCAAAGTCAACTATCGTCAACGTCAACCACCGTCAGGTCTTCACCGATGACAACACGGCCTTCAGTTTCATTGACATTCATTCAAGATCGACATCCTTAGTTCAAGATCGGCGTCCTTACAGGAGCTCGATCTTGCGAGGGCATGATAAAAGATAAGATTTAGTTAGAATTTAGATATGATTTCCCCAACTGAATGAGGAAATCTCGTATGTTAATTGAGAAAAATCCTCATTCTCATTATGTATAAATAAACGATGAATCAATGAATCAAGTAGGCATTTTCAACAGCTTCTTTTTATTTTCAACAATTTCTGCATAAACAACTTAAACTTCTCACCTTCAGTCTCATAGATCACTGCAGCATATGTTCATAATGTTTCTTTTTTTTGGTTCATTGTGTTTGTGTAAAATAAAATTAAAACATCAGTTTGTTATAGATGAAAAGAAGATGATTATTAACTACGGAAGTGTACTTAGGAATTTAGCACCTAAAGAAAAGAGGACTCCGAGCGCAACTAAGCATTCGTGTCTGCATGCATATCATACATCTCGCTCCATATTTACATATGTCAAAATAATTTATCTCATTGTGATATTTATTGACCAGCAAATGATATTTACTAAAAAATCATTTCACAACCTGAATCATAGTCACACTGAAGAAGCACAACAGCAATCCATATGAAGTATGTGAAGCCTAAGCATTTGCATCAGTAATTGCAACCTTGAACTGTTGATGATCTGGTGCAAAAGGGAGTTCCAGTTTTTTTTTTTTTTTTTTCTTTCTAAAGCAGAAGTTTCGAAGACCAAACTGAATCTACTGGGTGTGTGAACTGCACAATCACCTCTACACATCATGCTAAAGAAAGCAACAGCAAAGTTCTCCTTCAAGGATTGGACTTGGAATAAAGTCATAGAGATGACCAGGAATATGAGAGCAGCTTGCAAGAAAAGCTTTCATACAGAAGAAATATACATCTTAGCTATTTGTGTGAAGACAAGTTTGTAGATGTCAACATGAAGAGATGAACGTTTCACAAAACAAGCATGCTCACCCAGTTCAGAAGCAGTCAAACTGAGGAAGGCAAACAAACATGGCATGGGGTTCATCTTAACATGCAGCACTTTCTTGGATCAAAGATGAACGCCTGTTCATTCCACCTATCGTGATGTATATATAATAACTCCCACAAAAGTTTCTCTCCTTTTTTTTTTTTTCCATCCTTAACCCATTATGAGAGCCAACAAATAGCAGCAAAGAACTAAGATGTATATTGTTGATTGCCAACATTTTTATGTACCAAGTAATAGCTATCGACTTGGGAGCAATGTTTATTTTAATCATTTCATATTTCAAACATGTTAAGGACTTGGAAGTCAAAGTACCTCTTTTGAATTATATAACGTATCTTCTAGATATTTGTGAATTCTTAAGTTTTATTACTAAAATTTTTAATTATATATTTTTTTTATGATTATCATTCAAAATTTTATTAATTGGTTATAATTATGAGATGAACGACACAGCTATCCATGTAAAATGTCTTGTCCGCCTGTCTTTACATGTTCACAGGGTAACAACTTATGACCATCGATCGCATTGCTTCATTTTTGGGTGAGAAGTTACTATATATATTATATACTAAGCTGGTGTTATTGCATAACTTAAAATTTGTCCAAAACCCGGTCCACACGCAAACCGATACCAACCCGATAGACTCCAACGATGGCGGCAAACGAGAGAGTTGACACGGGTGCATGACGTGCACGCTCACACCTCTCGGATGTCGTCTATCACAAGCTACATTCCATCTCACTTCTCATCCTCTGCTTCCGTACATTAAAATAAATCGAAGAGTGAGCAGAAAGAAAATTATTACATATAAACAAACGAAAGAATAAATTTTAACGCGTCATATGAAACTAATTAAGGTCGGTAGCGGTGGTTCCATGTGGCCTTTCACCGCCGCCGCCAAGAGACGTGGCTTCTTTGGGGCCAGCAACAGAGGGCTCACCACCTCCTCCCCCTCCTCTTTCCTTGCTCCACTCAACCTGCCCACGAGACCCGTCTCTGGAAGCTGCGGCCCCGGCGGCCGGTTCAGGTCGAACCCCCGGTCCCTACCCGAGCTCGCCGCCCCTGAAGATGATGCCGCCGTGGCCGTCATCCCGGTTCCAGCAGTGGCACGGCCGCCGATGACGCCGTCGTAGTGGCACCTCATGTGCCCGCCCAGTGCCTGCCCCGTCGGGAACGACTTGTGGCACACCGAGCACTCGTGAGGCTTCCCCAGTTCTCCTGCGACCACGACAGGAGCTCCGCCACCGTTCGAGACCGAGGCGGCGTCATCACCTCCCGCCGCCGCTGTCGTGGCTGCCCGCGTCCGGTGGCTGGTCTTGTGCCCCCCGAGAGCCTGGTAGGACGGGAACGCCTTCCCGCACACGGAGCACTCATAGGACTGTGCTTTCGGAGGCGGCGGTCGCGGTGGCACATGTTCCTGTTCGAACGCTGCTCGGCCACCGGCGCCGCGGGAGAGCATCACGAGGCAAAGGGCGTAGAACTCCTCCTCGGTGCTGAGGCGGCGGCGGCGGTCAGCGTCTCCATCGGGAACTTCCGGAGAAGAAGAGGGGGAGGGGCGGGGGCGCTTCGATCGCTTCCCCTTCGTCGTCGACCCCACCTGGTAGGGCGGCGGCCGCGGCGACGATGATGGCGACGGCGAGGGCGTCTCTTCTACGGCATCTACGGCCATCAGATCCTTGTTCTCTTTCTCGCTAGGACAGACGATTGAAGCAAGCCAACAAGACGAGGAGCGACGAGACGTCTCAAGCTAAGATATATATATATATATATATATAGAGAGAGAGAGGGAGAGAGAGAGGAGATGGGATGGGAGAGTGGAGCGGCGTTGCGGTTGGCAAGCTTGAGGCGGCTGAGAGACATCAAGCCAAACTTGGATGGGATCAATATACGGGTTCTTGTTGTCGGTTGCCCGCTTCTTCTACCTGCTGTGTGATTGTATGAAGCGTGGACCCACAGGTATACGTGAGTCGTCGTCGCTCGTGTCGTTGCCGAGTGACGTAGGCGGGTGGGGAGATAACGTCTCACCCACGAAAGAATAATAATCATACAACGACTTAAGTCGGGACGCAAAGAATGACGGGTTGGGGGTGCGGTGACGAAACAACGCGGTGTGGCGAACGTCGTGTCTTGGGCCTACAAGATAACAAAAGAGGGCACATGGTCCTGGTCCGTGGTGGCGCCACGACTTTTAGTGGGATAGACGGCACGAAGATACTGACCGAGTTAGCGCCACGTGCTTCTCACTCTTGATGGTTAAGGGTCGACGGTTGGAATGATGAATAGAATAGATCAAACGGGTTCTTTTTTGACACATGCATTTCAAGCCAATATCTTTCCTTAAGGTTGGATAATTGTAGAGATTAAACTCCTCGTGCTTAGAAATGATGTAGATAAATAAGCAGTGTTGTTGCCGCATCTGACGTTGTTACAAGTCAGACCTTTTGTCTTACTGTCACCAACATTGTGTTTGATAGTTCATGTGTGTGTGTGTGGCTCAAGTTGACTCTGATCACTTCTTCCTCAATGGCGAAACCGATAGATTGATTGCAAAGATTACATGAGACACAGCTGCATCATCATCATGAGGAGCGCGAGATGCGAGGGAGGTCACCAAACCTTCCTTTCCCCCACAAGTCCCAAGACCTCCTCCCACAGCCCAAGACTCCCCACGCTGGCCACCCCTGCGACACTTGGGCTGCACGCCACCACCCTCCAAAACCCCGCCCTGATCTCCTCCTTCAGCTGCTCCCTCTCCCACCCACAGTAGCCATCGAAGAACCTGAAGTCCCCCGCCCCCACCACGTCCCTCTTCACCATCTCCGCCGCGCACCCCACGCACTCCTTGGTGCCGTAGTACAGCCCCTCCATCACCTCCTCGAACACCCCGTCCTCCCCTCCTCGGGGGCCGACCAGGAACAGCGCCTCCTCCAGCGGCCCGCCGAAGAACAGCGGCCGGTCTGAGAACACCCCCGCCACGTCCCGGTCCACCGAGGGCGTCTCCTTGATGGACATGAGCGATGGCCGGTTGAGGATGACGCCGGTCGGCCCCAGCGGCCCGGCCGAGAGGAGGAGGATCACGGTGCGCTCGAAGATGTGCACGCCGTCCAGCTTCTCGGTGGCGATGAGGAGGCAGCCCCGCTCCGGCTCGTGCAGCAGGTGCGCCCACTTGTCGCCCACCGGCTCCCGACGCATTGGGCTTCGATCCATGCCGCCTAGAGCAAGCGATGCGGCAAGACTGGATGCTTGCTCGCCGGCGACCAGCCTTGCCCTGAACGATCTCCAGTCCGATCTGATCACTAGCTCGCCGTCCTCGTCTTGTGGCTGAGGCCTGAGATTGCAGCCTGGTGGATTGGAATTAGCTAACACCATCGCACTCTCCACCCATCGACATCACAGACCTTGCCACGAAGAAGGAAGAACACCACTTACATGTTACAGTAGAAGATGAGGTGCCACCGGTTCCATGGAAACCTTGACCGGCCCTCTTCTTGTGAAGGAGTGGCGATTTCGGCTTGAAGGATTTGCAGGTTAGGAAACAGGACGCCTCCATTGATGCTTACGGCCTAAAACTCCTCGGCTTTCTAAGCTTATATATGCCAAGAAACACTAGCAGTAAGCAGACAGAACAATGAAGGGGGTGCAGATGATGAAGAAGCTCGACCACCGAAAAAATGAGCCAGAAAAAGAAGAAGAAAAAGCTTTCACCACAGGTTTCGGAGCCCAATCCGACTTGGATATAATACGTCACTTTTGCTCTCATCAACCAATGTCAACAAAGCATATGTCATGATCGCAGAGTTCCACATAGGCTGGTCATTTCTTGTGGCTCCTGCATTTTGGGTGCTGCGTCATGACTTTGGATTTCCTTGGCCATGGTTTTTAGTTTGAGAAGCATTGCGACTGGTGATGTGGAATCGATGTAGCCATGAACTATGGACAGTGGATCTCTTTCTTGCTGCATTCTCCGCTCAATCTGGAGCTTCCATCATCCAGCAGCAGACTGCATCTCTGATAAAAAAATAAGAAGATAAATAAAAAAAACTAATTATATTGATTCAACATCAATTTATATGAAAAAAATTTTACTCAACTGATTAATGAAATCTACTCGTTCGATTAGAAAAATCTTTATCTCAAATCAAGCTCCTACTAAGGATGTCGATCTTGAACCGATGTAATGAAAATAATTTACGAGTGAACGACTTCGTTAGAGAATCTGCCAGTTGATCCGTCGTGTGAACGTGAGAAACACGTAGTTGATAGTTGACAACTTAATCTCGTACAAAGTGAAAATCAATAGTTATAAGCTTCATACGAGAGTCAAATACTGGATTGACACATAAGTAGGTAGTCCTAACATTGTCACAATATAGCATAGGAGTGATAGTATATCGGATGTCAAATTTTTTAAGCAGATTCATGATCGAATTGAGTTATGCAACAGTAGTAGCAATAAAATGATATTCAGCTTCAGTAGTCGATCGTGTGGCTGTCTTTTATTTCTTAGAACTCCAACTAATTATATTAGCTCCAAGAAAGATAATATACCCCGACATGAATGTTCTATCATCAAAATTCTCATCCCAATCAGCATCAACAAAAACATGGAGTTAAAGTGGGGAGTCTTTACGGAGAAATATACTATAGTTGAGAGTCTTATTAAGATAGTGCAAGACCCACTTAACCGCTATCCAATGTGTTGTAGACGATCGATGTATTAATTGTGATAACTTATTAACTGCAAATGAGATATCTGGGCAGGTGAGAGCTAAGTATTTTAAAGAGCTAAGTACTTGTCGGTATTGAATATACTCCGTAGCAAAACTTCCATCATTCGACTTGAGTGATTCACTAGTGGAGAGAGGAGTTGAAATAGCTTTCGTGTCTGCATATTCATCTTTGATTATAAGTCATGAATATACTTTCATTGTGATAGAAAGAGTCCTGAAGACATATACATTGCTTCCACACCCATAAAGTAACTTAAGGTACCGAGATCTTTGAGAGAAAATTGATTTGGCAATTATTTTAAGAATATTGTGACCTCCATAGAATATTACTTGTCACAATAATGTCATCCATATAGACTAGAAGATATATAGTACTTCCAGTTTATTGATGCAGAAATAAGATGGTATCAGACTTGGAGTTGATGAAACCAACTGACGTAAAAAATGACCCAAGTTTTGTGTACCAAACTCATGGAGCCTAACGAATTCCATAAATAGCTTTGCGGAGTTTACAAATATGTTTCGAATACTGAGAATAAAGAAATCTATGAGGTTGTTCCATGAAGATGTTTTCAGTTAAGGTCCACTGTAAAAAGACATTGTTAGCATCGAGTTGCCATAAATGCCAATCTTTTGAGATAGTAAAACTCGGAATAAGCCGGATTCTTATGGGTTTAACAACAGGACTGAATATCTTTGTAAAGTCAATATCAAGATGTTGATGAAACCCTTTGGCTATTAGGCATGCTTTATACTTGGCAATCGACCCATCTGGTTTTTGCTTAATTTGAAAGACTCACTTACACCCAATGACATTTTGTGTGGGATGAAATGGGACTAGTGTACATGTAGAGTTATGAAGGAGGACATCATATTCTTCACATATGACTTTATGTCGTTGGGAGAATTTTGGGCTTGAGTGACCGTGGTGAGTTCACTAGTCTCAAGAGAGGAAGTTACAATAGTATGTTGGTCAAGGACCTGACGTGATTTGAAAACACCACTTTTAAGGTGCGTTGTCATTGGATGTCCAACAGGTTTAGGCTATGGTGGTGGAATAGGTGACAGAGAGGCGCGAGCATAAGGTGGGTTAGATTGAGAGACATTAGTGTCACTGAGTTTAGAGGAGGGTAAAGATAGAGATTGGATTTCGAGGGTCGGATGTCAGCATGAAGGGCTACTTATGAAGAAGAGGGGTGAGAAGTTGTTGAACTGAGGGAATAACATAGTGCAGATCTGGAGTGGGTGTTTCTAGTGGAGACTCGTTGAACGAGAGTGATGACATACTCCACTTATGTATATTTGTTGGAGTAGCATGCACTGTAGAATACCTGGAATGGTGAAATGGAAATGAGGATTCCACAAAAACAACATAACGGGATACAAAGACTCTGAGTCTGAGAATCGTAGCATCGATAAGCATTATGTTTAAGAGAGTATTCGATGAAAATGTAAGGCCTTAGTGTTAGCTTATGTGATGCATAAGGATGTAGCCATGGATAATAGACACAGCCAAAAACCCTAAGTTTTTTAAAATTAGGAATTTATAAAATAATTTTTCAAATGATGACTAATAATGGAGGATTGGAGTAAGCATGCAATTAATGAGGTAGACTGAAGTCTGAAAGGCTGCATACCAAAAAATAAAAGGCATGGAGGCGTGATGGAGAAGTGTGATACCAGTTTCAACTATATGCCGATGTTTGCATTCGGTCGAGCTAACTAATTGGGGAGTTTACAGGGGAGATTTGAGATATTGAATACCACAGGCTGAGAGACATGATGTGAGTGCTTGATATTCATTTTAATGGTAGATTGAAAAGTGTTCTCCACCATGTTTATGAAGTTAGTAAAAATTATTGATACTTCAGACTTGTGATGGAGAGGATAGAACCAAATATACTTAGTAAAATAGTCGACAAAGATGACATAAAATATATATTTATCAAAGAAAGTGAATGGATTAAGACCCCAAACGTCAATATAAATAATTTCAAAAGGTTTTATGCAAGAGATAGAAAAAACTTAAAACAGAAGTCTACGAATTTTAGTACTAAGATAAGCATCACAATGATTAAAAAACACATGTAGTTTTAAGAGTAGGAAGGCAATAATGAGAGAACAATTTATGTTGAATTAAGGAAGAAGGATGACCAAGACGACGATACCACAAATCTATTAGAGCAGCAACAGAGGAGTAGGCAGTGAGCTAGGCGACTGTAGTGACTGGTATATGTTGTCTTTACTCTGGTCTTGAACCAATGATGCCCCTATGCTCAGATCCTTGATAAGAAAGGAGTCAGAAAATAATTCAATAGAGGTATTATTTTATTTATAAAATTAAGAGATAGAAATAAGATTTTGCTTAATATGAGAAGCACACAATACATCATCTCAAGTGTACAACTAAGGGTATACGAATTAAGCATCGTGAAACCAGTATGAGTAATGAGGAATCGCTTACCATCACCGATTATGATGTCATATATACCATCATAATTATTGTGAATTGATAAGATGAGGTGATGGGAGGTGCTAGAGTCCATAATCCAATTATGTTGACTAGTAGTTTGAGTAGTTGTGAGATGTGCTTGGAGCAAATTTGAGGAAGCAGAAGGTCGAGGGTGAGATTGACAAACTTTGATGGAGTGACCAACTTTATTACACAGCTGAAAGACTATTCTTTGTTGAGGTGTGGGAGCAGGACGCTAGAGTTGGTGGTAATTGAAGTGGCCACCTTGATTATAGTGAGACGGAAGAGGAGAATTATACTTGGTACCGATTGGTGTTGGCGGCTCTTAGCCTAAACCCTTGATGATAGGTTTAGAATATTGAATATTCTTCCTTTTAGACTTATGACTTACTTGAGTAGTGATAGGTGGTCCTGGAACCTTATCTTCATATTTAAAATATGTTTTGTAGTAAATCAAAATGTTGTAGAGCTATTCAAACAATAGTGGCAAGTAGCGTGCCCATATTGCTACTACCAATTCTTTGTACTCAGCCCTAAGACCATTAAGGGTGTAAATAATAACTTTTTTTATCATCACGACAGTGGCCTATCAAAGCGAAGGTTATTTGTAACTTACTCCATGCTTCACCACCAGTGCCACATGAGGAGATAATTGGAGCGAGGGATATAGAGACTGAGACTGAGGCTTGTATAGCTTGAAGGATGAGACGATCCTAGCTAAACCGGTGCTTATACTCCAGATTTGGTACTAGACTAGATACACCAGGTAGGTTGATCATCATTGGTGGACAACAGAGAAAACCATCGACGTAACTAAGCATATCATACCCGAGTAGAAGATTGAAAAATTGGACATGCCAAAACACATTATTGTCATTTTTGGATAACTTAAAAGGGATGAGAGATGTAGTATTAATAGAGATAAGATATGGATTAACAAAGATGCTATGGTTTCATGCAGCGAGTATAACAGACGTATCAGAGGTTGATGACAAAGATATAATAATATATGGATTTAAGGGAGTTGGCAATTGTCGAAGGGTCAGCAACAAAGCGGCCTGACGGTAGCGACACCATGGCAAACGACACAGGAATGGATAGTCGACGGGAAGAGTGTAAACAAACGGGCTAAAAACGTTGAAGACACTGCAGCCACTCGATTCCTTCAGACCTTTGTTGCAATGTGACTATAGAAGAGGAAGCCAAGGTAGGGTTGAGCACTTCTAATCACAGTTTGGTGGTAAAAACTAAGGCCAGATTGAATGGTGATGCATCAACAAGAACGAGGCACTAAGATGTCGTCGGAAGAAAAGAAGAAAAAAGAAATCTCCTCCTCTGACAGATCTGGGAGCATCACCTGTGATGGAGAAACAGAGGTGCAACCGCAGCAAGTAGCGGACAGAGACACTAGCCGCAAGTAGGGTGAGAGCCACAACAGATGTTGGATTGCAGGGTGGAGAGGTGAAGAGGAAGAAGATTTTGGAGGGGGTCATGACCTCATAGGCAGTCTCCAAATTCGAAGAGGACGATGCCTAAACTTTGGCAGATCTGGGAGCATCGTTGCTGATGTTCTTAGACCAGTAGTGACCGTCGACAGCAGGAGGGAGCTGCCTTCATCATTTTCAGATGAAGAAGGGGAAGCCAACACCGGAGGATGAGAAGCTATCGTTGTATAGCTAAAAATTTCTCATTAGCGAGATGGCTCCGATATCATGATAAAAATTAAAAAAAATTTAAAAAATTGAAAGACTCACTTGATCTATTAATCCATCATCAATTTATATATATATATATATATATCTGGGAAGAAAATTTTTCCTCAATTGATTAACGAGATCTACTCGTTCACTTAAAAAATCTTTATCTTGAATCTAATCTTTTAACGATCTCCACCGTCACATCCATGCGCTGCGAAGAAGATTCACGGTGATAGCCCTTCCTTCTGCATGGAACACATTCCAAATGAGGCATTTCAGTAAGCAAAAAAAACCGTGGAATATGCACATGAAACATATATAACACTAGTAAAGCAAATGTAGATTACAATAAAAACTTCTACTTGTTGGGCAAATGGGTCAGATTCAACCCATAATGGGCTTTAGTGATGCCCACAACCCATAACCTCACTTATATTAACCTAAACCCTATATTAGGTGACTAGGGTTGAGATTAAAAGGATAGTGATGGCTGAAAACATGGGAGAGAAAAAGAAGATTGTAGATTGACAATAAAGGTTAGAAAATAAGAGATCCATGAAAGGAAAGTAGACAAGGACAGGAAAAGACTATTCTTAATTATTCATATCTCAAGTTAGATCGGTCTGCAGTGGATTCTTACTATGATCTATTGAGAATGTTTTGAATATTGTGCTTAGTAATATAGTCCTTGTATCCTTGTGATCCTCTTGTAGCTGTTGCTTTGGTTTGGACAAGAAGCGTTGAGATCTGTATATTCATTATTTTGATAGTGGATTTTCTCTGGCTTGTCCCGCGGTTTTTACCCTTCGAGTTGAAGGGGTTTTCCACGTAAATTTTGGTGTTAATTTGATTATGATTTTTGTTTGATTCCGCTGTGTGTAAGAGCCTACTAGTATTTGTTTATATACAAAATTTATTTATGTTTTATTCCTATCAACTAGAATCAAAGCTAGGTTTTTGTGATATTTAATCTTTTATATTTGAACATGAAGGCCGGTAATGTTTCTCGCATGATTAGTTTAAACAGAAACAATTGGATGATATGAAAACCAAGAATGGAAGATCTCTTGTATTGCAAAGATTTGTATGGACCTTTACAAATGGATAGTGCAAAGCCCACAACTATAACAGATGATGACTGGAAGAGGTTAGATCAAAAAATTATTGGCTTTATTCGTCAATGGCTTAATGATAGTGTCTTTCACCATGTTTCTACTGAAAGTTATGCTTACTCCCTTTGGAAAAAGTTAAAAGATCTTTATAAAAGAAAAACGACTGGCAACAAAGCTTTCTTGATCAGAAAACTTGTGAACCTGAAATATAAAGAGGGTACTTCTATTCCCGAGCATTTGAATGAAATGCAAAGTATTACTAACTAGTTATCCTCTATGAAAATATCTCTTGATGATGAGTTGCAGACATTGTTACTTCTCAGTTCTTTGCTAGAAAGTTGGAAGACACTGGTGGTTTCCCTCAATAATTCTGCACCAGATGATATTGTCACCATGAGTCAAGTAATAAGCAGTTTATTGAATGAGAAGTTGAGGAGAAAGAATTTAGCAACTTCTCAGATTGATTCATAGGCACTTGTCTCAGAGAACAGAGGAAGGTCAAAGTCAAAGGATAGAAGTGGTTTACGCATAGGTAGAAGCAAGTCAAGATCAAGGAAAAATATTATTTGCTACAATTATGGTGAGAAAGGACATTATAGGAATCAGTGCAAGCAACCTAAGAAGAATAAGAAAAAAGGAAAAAAAGTTGAAAATATAGAGTCAAAAAAAATATCACAACTATAGTGCAAGGTAGTGATTATTTGATTTTGTCTACTTTTAATGATATTTTTTCTTATGTGTGTTAGGATCTCGAGTGGATAATTGACACAGGTACTTCTTATCATGCTATACTATGGAGGAAGTTCTTTGCTACTTACAGGTCTAAAAATTTTGGTGTTGTCAAGATGAGCAACTATGGCACAGCAGACATCATTGGCATAGGAGATATCCATATAAAGACCAATCTTGGCTGCAAGTTGGTACTTAAGGATGTGAGGCATGTGGTTGACTTAAGACTGAATTTAATTTCAATTGGAAAGCTGGATGATGAAGACTTTGATGTCAGATTTCACAGAGGGCAGTGGAAGCTTAGTAAGGGTTTTCTTATTGTAGCTAATAGAAAGAAATGTCATACATTATACAGATTACAGACTAAAGCTTGTGGTGAGCAGTTGAATGCTACAAAGAAAGACTTCAGCATGGAGTTGTGGCATAGGCGATTGAGACACATGAGCAAGAAGGGGCTGCAAGAACTTTCCAAGAGAGATGTATTGCCAAACCTCAGAGGTACATGTTTAAACCCTTGTATTGATTATTTGGCTAGTAAATAATATAGAGTTTCCTTTATTAGTCTTGCTTTATCTAGAAAAATGCATGTCTTTGATCATGTCTATACAGATGTGTGTGGTCCTTTGAGGACAAAAACTTATAGTGGATCTGTTAATGTTCATAGTATCAGTGGTGTACTTTGTTTTGTTACTTTTATAGATAACTTTTCTAGGAAAGCTTGGGCCTATACTTTGAAGACCAAAGACTAGGTTATTAATGTCTTCAAAGAGTTCCATGCCAAAGTTGAAAGGGAGACAGAAATACAATTGAAATGCATAAGATCAGATAATAGTGGTGAGTACATAGGATTGTTTAATAATTATTACATGTCATATGGCATCCAGCATGAGTTGATAGTTCCTAGTACGCCTCAGCATAATGTAATTGCAAAGAAGATGAACTGTACCATCATTGAAAAGATCATATGTGTGCTTTTACAGGCCAAGCTACCCAAAATATTTTTGGATGAGGCTTTGAGGACTGCAGTTGATGTAATCAACTTATCACTATATACAGCTCTAGATGGTGATGTTGCAAAGCATGTATGGTCAGGGAAAGATGTCTCCTGTAGACATTTAAGAGTGTTTAGTTATCATGCATTTGCACATGTTCCAGATAATAAGATGTCCAAGCTGAATTTGTAAGACAAAAGAGTGTATTTTTCTTGGTTACTCACATGATCAGTTTGGTTACAGGCTTTGGGAGCAAGAAAAGCAGAAGGTGTTCAGAATCAGAGATGTTGATTTCTTTGAGGATCAAACCATTGAGGATTTGAAGAAGGAGGCACCAGCTAAGACTTCTGTAGAGAGATTTATAGACTGTGACCTAGTTATTCCTCCAGTATGTCAAGGTGATGGGGGAGATGTGCAAGAAGATGGTGCAGAGCCAGATATTAATCTACCTGCAGGATATGTTGAGCAGAAAGAAGAAAGAGAGCAAGTTCCCACAGAACCTCAGTTAAGAAGATCTTCTAGACCACGTCAACCTTCCATAAGATACTCTACAGATAAGTATGTGATGCTTACTAATGTAAGTGAACTAGAGAGTTCCTAGGAATCAGTTGAAAATGAGCAGAAAAAGAAGTTGTTTATTGCTTTGCAGGAAGAGATAGATTCTCTGCAGAAGAACTACACATATGATTTGGTGCAACTACCAAAGGGACGTAAAGCCTTGAAGAACAAGTGAGTTTTCAGGTTGAAGGCTCAAGAATATTGTTCTCAACCAAAGTACAAAGCTAGAATGGTTGTGAAAGGCTTTGGTCAAAAGAAAGGTATTGACTTTGAAGAGATTTTTCTCCTATTTTTAAAATGTCTTCTATCCGTGTTGCTCTTGGTATTGCTGCTAACCTAGACTTGGAGATTGAGCAGTTAGATGTGAAAACAGCTTTCCTTCATGGTGATTTGGAATAGAAAATTTATATAGAGCAACCAGAAAGCTTCAAAGTCAAAGGTAAAGAAAATCTTGTTTGCAAGTTGAAGAAGAGTTTGTATAAGTTGATGCAAGCTCCAAGATAGTGGTATAAAAAGTTTAATTCATTTATGATTAAAAATAAATACAAAAGAACAACTTGAGATCATTATGTGTACATCAAACGGTTTGGTGAGAATTTTATTATTCTTTTACTTTATGTTGATGACATGCTTATCC
This sequence comes from Ensete glaucum, assembly GCA_021527575.1. Classification (NCBI taxonomy): domain Eukaryota; kingdom Viridiplantae; phylum Streptophyta; class Magnoliopsida; order Zingiberales; family Musaceae; genus Ensete; species Ensete glaucum. The sequence goes on from CM038551.1 coordinate 45,963,718, forward strand.
TTGGGAAAGATATGTCTATGATTGATAGGTTGAAAAAAAAATTGAGTAAGTCTTTTGCAATGAAAGATATAGGACTAGCAAAATAAATACTGGGCATGCAGATTTCTCATGACACAAGAAAGAGGAAGATTTGGTTATCATAGGAGAAATACATTGAGAAAGTATTGGATAGGTTCAGTATGAGTAATACAAAGCCAGTTGGTTCTCCTCTTGCATGTCACTTTAAGTTGTGCTCAAATCATAGTCCGTCAAGTGATGAGGAGAAGGAGAAAATGTAAAAGGTTCCTTATGCCTCAGCAATTGGAAGTTTAATGTACGTGATGGTATGTACGAGGTCAGATATCGCATATGTAGTGGGTGTTACTAGCAGATTTCTTGCAAATCCAAGTAAAGAGTATTGGGAAACAGTGAAGTGGATTTTTAGATATCTCAGAGGAAGTTCTAAAATTTGTCTAAGCTTTGGAGGTGGACCACCTGTGTTGACAGGTTACACAGATACAAGTTTTGTACTTACTTTTGCAAGGGGAGCTGTGTCATGGCAGTCTAGATTGCAAAGGTGTATTGCTCTTTCTACCGCAGAGGCAGAATATATTGATGTTACAGAGGTTTATAAAAAAATATTATGGATAAAAGGATTCTTATAAGAATTGGGACTGAAACAGAAAAACTATGTGGTATATTGTGACAACCAGAGTACCATCCATTTATGCAATAACCCAACATTTCAATCCAAGTTAAAACATATATATGTCAGATATCACTAGATCAGAAATGTGCTTGAAGAGAAGCAGTTATAGCTTCAGAAAATTTATACAAATGATAATGGGGCAGACATGTTGACAAAGACTTTACCGAAAGAGAGACAAGAGATGTGCCGATAGTTGGTCGGCATAACTTCACATTGAGGAGTCATGAGATAGCCTCCCTTATGGGCTGAAGGGGGAGGTTGTTGAGCAGATGGGCAGATGACTCAGATTCAGCCCATAATGGGTTTTAGTAAAGCCCACAACCCATAACTTCACTTATATTAACCTAAACCCTAGATTATGTGGCTAGGGTTAAGATTAAGAGAGCAGCGATGGCTAAAAACATGGGAGAGAGAAAGAAAACTGCAGATTGACAATAAAGGTCAGAAAATAAGAGATCTAGAAAAGGAAAGTAGACAATGACAGAAAAAGACTATTCTCAATTATTCATATCCCAGGTTAGATCAGTTTGTAGTAGATTCTTACTGTGATCTATTGAAAAAGTTTTGAATATTGTGCTTAGTAATATAATCTTTATATCCAGTGATTCTCTTGTAGCTGTTGCCTTGGTTCTTGGGTAAGAAGACTTGAGATATATATATTCATTATTTTGATAGTGAATTTTTTCTAGCTTGTCTTGTGATTTTTAACCTTCGAGTTGAAGGAATTTTTCACGTAAATATTGATGTTTATTTGATTGTGATTTCTGTTTGATTCCGCTATGTGTGACGACCTGCTAATATTTATTCGTATACAAAATTTATTCTAATTTTATACATATAAGTAGTGACACTCAAACAAGTATATCGATAAAACTAATTTAAAAATAATGATCATTCTGATTTGCATATGCCGTTTAAAAGAAATGAACGCCATAATTTAAAAATAATGGTAAAATTAAGCTGGAATTGAGAATTTGTTTTTAGAAAGTATATACTCTTTTGTACACATAAGATTGCATATAACATAAATAATACCAAAATTGCATCAAATTATAACATGTAATTAATATGATTATTGCAGTCGATATGACTATTGCTTTTTTTTTTTTTGCCGTTATATTTTGGTAATGCAACTGTTAATCTACTAGCAATAGGCAAAATCTAGTTTGAGTTTCTAACCAAATATTTCTTTTGGATGAAAGGAATTCCAACAAAATCATGGCTAGTATTCTTCATGTTAATACAATTCTAAACATCTTAAGCTCAATTTTGGCAACAAAAAAAAAAAATCTTTTACTTGTGAAGTCATTGAGAACTGTGAATGTTGTAAATATTAAAAAAAATAAAGAAGTGATCGATTTATATTTTAAAAATAAAATTTTTAATATATTAGCAAATACAATATCGACAACAAAACCAATTGTACTCAATTATTATTTGTAATCCAATTTATTAAAAATAGATAAAAAGACCGTGCTGAATCATAAATCATATTTCATGAATTCTCCAAACCCAAAAATTTAGTCCAACAATGATCAACACCCTTAGCACTATAAAAATATGGAGCTTTTGTGGGTTGAATCATCTCTTTTATTATTAATATTTTATAAAAATATTTTCTCCTCATATTTGTTTAGTATGGGAAGAAAAGAAAATAAAGGATTTTAACCTCGTCTCTCCTCGGGTTTAAGGAAAAGAAAGAAGGCTTTTGCCACTTATCCAAGTGACTGGTAGGTTTAATTGATTAACGAAATCATACATCAATATGTTTTTCAAAATATAAAAAAAAGTAACAAACAACTTTGATTCTTTAGCTTGCAATTATTTACTGAATCAATATCTTAAACATTAGATGGAGCATCATGACTTAGCTTGCTACATTGGTGGGCTTAAATTCTTTAGCTTGTTTTTAGATTAAGTGTCTTTATTTCATGTTTGTCTGTTTTCTTAACATAAAATCGAAGAGAAACAAAAAAAAAAAAAACAATAAATTCCCCACAGATAGAGGGATGGTTTTAATTTAAAATGTAAAACTAATAGTAAATATAAAAAAATAATATATAATAATTATTAGATTATATGATTATATTTAATTAAGTAAGATATATTATAGATATAATTATGGTTATCGATTAATAAAAAAATAATTATGATAAAATTATTTAGGAGATGAACTTGATACGATGGGAGTCAATCAATCAGAGATTATAAAGCTTCTTTCATCTCTTATTTTTGTTTCTAAGTTCATCGTTCATAGTGGTGATATAAGAAGAGATAACAAATTGAGTAAGATTGTAGATTGACATCATTATAGATTTTAGATTTAACGATGGTGCTCTCGTAGGTTAGATAAATTGATGAGGTATTGCTATTTGATTTTAGATTTTGATATTAAAAAAATTATATAGTAAATAATATATTACGATTATAATAGTATCCATCTGAATTTGGAATTAGTGAATGCCATCTCGTAAGCTTTGAAATTTCAACACAATCAAGCACTTGTATTCTCTCACTTAATTAGCAAAGCTTCTACAATTATAGTATTTAAAATTTTATAGTATGTAATTATCTTAAAATGAAGGAAATTTTAAAAAGTAAAACAGAAATAGTGAATCTATATTATTACCAGAATGAATCCATCCATCCATAACAAGGATGCCGTAGTAAATAAAGACTTCTGACCGTTTGATAACAATATCTGCTCCTCACCGTGTGTCATTCACAAAAAGAAAAAGAAAAAAAAGTTCAATATAATCATGAAAAGGAAGTAATTATAAAAAAAAGCTAATAATAAAAATGGATATATACAAAATGCAAAAGGAATAACAAAATGACAAAGTAAAACAAGACTAATGTCTGGACGCATACATAATATAATACACAGTTTTAGGATGAGGATGAAAAATGGTCATAGACAACAACGAAAAGAGGAGAAGAATGATTAAGACACATTGACACTTCATCAAATTCAAAGCATGTCGCAAAAAAATTAAAAGATCCATGTTAAGAATATGCCCAATTCTAACTAAATCAGTTAAGAGAAGAAAGTCCATCGATATATGGAACATATCAACTTTTGTTCCGAATTAGCGTTCATCTATGGAATGATCGAAGTTAGTTCTTTTCTAGGTTCGAAATCAATAATACATAGTCAAGTGAGAGCAGTCTGACTCATATTTGTGTGATGAGACACCCATCAGATTTACATTAATCACTAATTGGAAACCCATTCGATACATTCATCCATAGTCTTGTTTTTCTTTCCTAATTCATTTAAATCTCTCACCTAATGATTCAAAATTAACAAATATACCTTTTAAATATTTCAGCTGATTTTCTTGTATTTTTATACCTCACATGCCATTTATCATATTACATACGCAAATATTATGCCTTCACACGTGGATGATTGTGCTCATAATCATAATCTGATTTGACTATTGTATATTCTCTTGTATGTTTAGAGATTTAAAATTATAAGTCCTTTATTGATTGAATAAGATATATTATAGATTATTTGGATTCTAACAAAAGATATTAGTCAATATTAAATAAAGTCCATATTATATTAATATATTTTAGGAGATGTCATTAATGGAAGGAACTCTCATAATAACTTACCCTAGACCTTCTGCTCTCACCTATAAATAGACATGACCTACTATAAATCTAAAGCACAAAAATACACAAAACGATAACAAGGAATAGAATTAGATAGATTACGATTTTTCTCTCTATCTCTCCAAAACCATCAATTATAGGATGATTTTTGGGCAGATCGATGGCATCTAAAGATACGCATCGTAAACAAATCTCGTATTATTTGATTTCAAATCCTGACATAATAATTTTTCTGTATAATAGTTTACATAAGTATTGTTTTTATGTCAACAAAAATATTAAAAAAAAATTACAATTCGTTAAACTTTGTTTTTTGTTTTTTACTACCTCTAATGATATATGTAATTATTCCAAAATAGGACATTCATTAAAATATCATGGTTAATTGGCATTAGATTTTTATTATATGCCATTGGGAATCATTATGTATTATACCATACCCTATAAAGAAGATAAACTTGAACTTGACTTGTTATTGTTGTTCTTAGTGGAGAGATCTCCATAATGCAGTAGTGCCACCTTTGTTATCGTAAACGTCAATCAATATTGGATGACTACCGAGGGATGGATGATAGATAAGAGAAGGTATATATAGTACATGATTCTTTTTAGCAAATAATAAATACTAAACCAAACCACACAAGTTTCTTAATTTATGATTTTATATTTAATAAATGGCTTTTCTATAAGCAACAAAATATATTCGAAACTTATTTTAAGGTGATAAAATCATTCACCATCCTCCTTCCAGTTATCAAATTTAAGGAGAAAAATAGAAAAAAAACAGAATAACCATCTGATACCATATATATATATATATATATATATATATATATATATATATATATATATATATATAGTTGTGCAACTAACAAACAACGTGCAGTATAGTATTTAATTCTTCGGTCAAACATATATCATCAATTTTTTTATATGATAGATAAAAAAATAAAATATCAAAAAAGCGGATATTGCATCAAACCAATCACGGCGATTATCCTTATTTATGACATGGATTATGTTTCTCATATTAACTAATTTTTTAAAAAATATAGAAAAATAATTCATATGATCACTTAATTTTACATGATAAATTTATTTATTTTTATGATAAAGGTTTACAAAACTGATTTCTCTTTTACATAAAATTCTTAAATGACAGAATAAATACAAAAAGTTACATTCAATAGAATTTAGTCAATCATTTGACATATTGTATTTAACCATTTTAATTTAATTTGTAAAAATAATATAATCAAGTATTTTAAAATATAAATTTTGTTTTTATTTTTTTAAAATTTCTATCTTAAGTCATTTGATTTGATTAATGTATTAGTGCATAATTCATAATCTCAGTTTCGAAATTCACATAAGTGTCATTTAATATAATAAATATTTTTTAAAAAAATATTTTTTATTTGGAAGGATTATGTCCCCTAACTTCCTAAATTAATACATCAAAACTCTCTCTCTCTCTCACTCCGTATATATATATATATATATATATATATATATATATATGCAAGTGGAGATGTTGGCTGCCTCTAACCCTTACATGCCCTAACACTCCTCTCTCTCTCACACATATATTCCATCGCTTTGCTCCTCCGCAGCTCGCAATTTTCGACTCTCGATTCATCCGTCGATTGGTAATCTGTGAATCCACTGAATCCCCACCGCCTACAGCTGGGGCTCGCCTGTAGTTTGATTAGGCGCATCTCCCCACTTTCCTCTCCTTGTGGAGGTCCGTCCGAGGCGTGGACCGTTTGGTGTCTGCTTGAACCAGAGAGCGTGGTAACAAACGCGTCGGCTTTACCTTATTTGGCTTGTATTTCCACTGCCCTTTCCCCTTGTGCAGGATTGAGAAAAGAGGCCTTTTCTTCCCGATTAGATCGGTGAACTTGACCTAACGTTTCTAGATTACCGGGTGAAGAGTTTTGAGGAGAATCCACCTGATCGCCAGAGTGAAAGGATACTCCATCTTTGCTCTTGAGTGCGAGGTTTCTGGTATTTAGGAAATACAAATATTTGATCTTTGTTGTATCTGTTGTCGTTGTGGCTGAAGAGCTTCACAGAAAGCCTTTTTCCGGTTCGGTTTTCTTGGAAGATTTGTCAGCCTGTGTGCAGTGGATTGAGTGTTCTTTGTGGTGTGTCGAGGCATCCAATATAGCATACAGCAACCATTGTACATTAAATAGCCTTCTATGGGTGAGCATGCAGTCCAGAGGCAACCTGATGGGCTATTGCCCAACGGTCTTTTGCCCAATCAAGCGCCTAATGTGACCCGAGTCCTTGATATGGAGAGATGGTCAAAGGCTGAAAAGAGAACAGCAGAGTTGATAGCATGTATTCAGCCCAATCAACCATCTGAAGAACACAGGAATGCTGTAGCCAGCTATGTCCGCCGGCTAATCATGAAGTGCTTCTCCTGTCAGGTCGGTTGGTCTCCTTATGATTTTTGATCCTTTAGCCATATGTTAATTCAAACAATATAAATAGTATTGTTTCAGTACTCTCTTTGTCCATATTTTAGTGCAGAGAAAGTCAGGCTCTTTCAATTTCTTTTCCATTTTTAGATATTAGATATACATTATATGTGCATAAAGAGGTATAACGGAGTGTACCTTCTATGTTGTGCATTTTATGTTATATAGCTTCCTCCTTTTTATCAGTTACTTTTTGTTGTCATTTGCATACGTTGACCTATCATTTGACCAGAAATTTGGAAATATTTTAATTTGGATATATGATGACTGTTGTTTGGAAGAAATGCTTTAGTTGACATTTTTTGAGGAATCCAATAAAACCTGGTATGAAGTTGACAAGCTATTGCTTGCCTATTAAAAAGGCTACATCTAAATGGTGAGGCCTTTGCCTTTTATGAATATGCAAGAATTTAAATTCTTGTCGCATACATATTATTACACTGGTTCAAATCATCAAAGATACATGAGAGGTAGTGATACAGAGAGTTCCGAGGAGTTGTGACAAAGTTGAGCTAAATTAGTCACTTCCTTAAGAGTTTCCTCAATGTTGTGGGATGTGGTTATTTTAAATTTTGTTACTTGGGACAATGTGTTTGATTGCATTTGTATGTTGGAATTGAGACACATTGAGATAAATCATTTTAACAGCCAGGTTAGAGTATTTAATGAATTAAGTTTCATAAAGGAATAACCATGCACCAGTTCAATCATTTGTAGAATCTTAGATATAAAAAGTTCGACATGATATAAGAGTAGCATCCTTTGATCTAGGATAACAAGGTAGTGAGCTTTCCATCTTGCAGCATAATTAGGAGCTGTGTGTTGATTACTGAAGTTATGTTATCTTAGGTGCATGCTTACGCATTTTGTGCACTTTATTTTGGACAAATTCTATTGTTATGTTATAATTTGTTGGAGTGTGGAGTGTGTGGGGTATGGATGCTGCTTCAGGGATTATATATTAGCTTAATGTTGGTTTTTTTTTGTTTAGTAAATTTCAATTGGGTGTCATTATTGTTCTATTGATGTCAATTTTTGGTTAGCTTCACAGCTATCTGATAGAGTTAATGCTTATGAATTATATTTTAAGTGGAAATTGGACTTCAGGCAGTTAATAATCCATCAATATCCATGTTTGGGAAGACCTGCTGTCTTTTGATTTATAACTTTGCTGGATTATCATTATTCTAGGAAGGTTCTATCCCTTAGTTTTCTTTGTTTTTTTTTTTTTGTTGAGATTGTGGTCATTTTGAAGATTATGCATGAATCTTGGTGAAGTTTTCATAAGCTGCTGTCAGTTATATCTCTTCATACTTCATAATCATTTAAATATTTTTCTTATGTTTCAACTTCTCTATTCTCTTTAAATTTATGTTATCTCTTGATATTTTCCATCAAATCTTTTCAATCTGTCAAATGAATCCTGAAATGAGCTTAACTTGAGCCTCCCAGTGGTATACCCGCACAATCGCATAACTGCAATAAGATGGTGGTGTTGGATGAAACAAATCATTGAATGTCTTGTCTAGAAGATCTTTTATATTTGATGATGGTGGCAGGCATTTTTTTAGGCAACTTCAGAATCATGAAGAATTTTTTTTGCAGAGTTCTTGACATGGATACTGCTACTTGCTAATGAATTACAAATGATAGATGTGAATTCGATCAACTCGCAAGAGTATTGAATTAGTTTTCCAGTTGGCATATATTGAGTAAAAAGATTAAAAAGGTTAAGGAAACAATGTCCAAGGGTCCATAAATAAAGACACTGGTGATAATCATAAAGCTGAAGCCTTGGAAAAGCTAATTGTTGATTTATTTTGCATAGCAATTACTGTATGAGAAATTTGCTCATTTTTGAGCCATTATAGGTTGAACCTGTTGAGCCAGGAATATTTCTTTGTTTAAGAAATGCCTTTAAGATTTAAAACAAATGGCCAGATTTTGTAGAAGTTTCGATGTTGGTGGTAGAATAAAGATCTGAAGTCTGGGAAGCCTTGAAATTGGTTTTTATCTTGTACATTTGTAGTTGACCTAAGGGTTCATTTGGTTGCAAGGAAGTGTCAGCATTTTGTGTTCCCCACTTTGGCTTTTGAAAAAAGAGATCTACAAATTGCAAAGTGAAGCTTTCTTGAAAATGTGACTACCATTTTTCAAATCCTTTAAGAAATAGAAAAATGTTGAATTTGTTGCTTTCTCTCCTTTAGCTATTTACTTTTGCTTCCAACTTCGATAACGCAGGCTATTTTCTATTCTCTTGCTCTCTCTAAGGTATGGTGGCTTAGTGTTGGAACCTCAAATTCTATCCAATTTCATCGATTTCACGATCATCATAATCTTGTTGTGTGCCCTTAACTTCATCCATGTCCAATGGATAAGCCTTGCCAAAGGGGGCTTACTCTAATTTACTAAGGAAGTTGTTTTATTGATTTTATTCTGCTACTAGAGACAAAAAAATGGTGGCCTATTGTACAACAAGGCTTCTGCAATGCATGATTTTCAGAGTTAACATGTGTAGCCTTTGGTTGCGAGCAGGATATTGTTTCTGCAACTCTGCCTAGTCACCTTGCTTAATACCAGGGTCCAACCTCTATAGTGATATAACAACTGATAAGAAATAACTATAAAGTGAAACACCAGGATATATGAATATGAAATAAGGTATGCTTTGAAGCAATAATTTAAGATGATAGCTTTTAAATTTCAAATGACATGGCCCTTGATTGATCTGAATTGCTATGAAAAATCTGGAAAACTGATTCATTGTCATAATTGCTGTTATTATGAAAACTCTTCAGACTGTTACTTGTGGACCATGGGAGTTTTAGAACTTTTGAGAACATATCATGAACTTGCTTGATCTCACATTTGAAATTTAGGTGCATCTGGAAGAAGAAGAAATAAATTACCATCGGATGTGAAATTTTCTAATAGGTTGCAGGAAGCACTTCAAATTTTATTTACAAATGTAAAATATGGTGGGTGCTTCTTTTGGTTAATTTGTTAGGTCAATTGATGTGTGCTTTTCTGTTGATGTCCTTTCTTGTGGTTATTTGCAGTTTCAGTTTTTGCATTGTTTTGTATGCATACTTTCTCTTGTTCTCTTACCATGCTGATGTATTCAAACATGACACTGATACATTATTTCATGTTTCTTGTGATCTCAGGTTTTCACATTTGGGTCTGTACCTCTCAAAACCTATTTACCTGATGGCGACATTGATTTGACTGCATGCAGTAATAATGAAGATTTGAAGGATTCATGGGCTAATGCAGTTCGTGAAGTGCTGGAAAATGAAGAAAAGAGTGAGAATGCTGAATTTCGTGTAAAAGAAGTCCAATACATTCAAGCAGAGGTATGTCTCAATTAAAGGCATTCAGTGGGTGGACATAAATCATAATAAATATAGACTCTGTGGCATGTATCATTTGCTTGCACAAGTATTCTTTCTAGTGAATATACTTCACCATGAATATACTGTTTTCTTTTGGTCTTCTAACTTCCATTCAGTTTATAGTACTTGATGCTACTATTCTTTTGCAATCATTTCATAGTGTTCTTTACCTGAACATGTGATGTTCACTTTGAGTATCTTTACTGTACTCCTTCACTGCTTCCACTCCTGCCCTCCATTCTTTAGTTAGAGTTTTAGACTGCCCTTCCTAACTCCCACTCTTACACTCCTGTGTTATAGGCTTCAAATGCATTCTAAGCTATATTAGTGGTATTAAATTAGGGATTTGCCATCCAAGAGACAGAAGTGTTATGATTTATTTGCTCAACTGGAAGCCATCTGTCATGCTACTTAAACATGATGCTTGTACAATGCTGACAAACAGCATGCAAGATTGACTAAAAAGCGACAAGTCAACTGCCTTGTAATATCACACTTTATGAACAATCACATACTAAGTGTTGTGTCTCTGTATGCTTTGACTTATGGAGTGACCGATAGGATTCTGTTTTTTGTTTTGGCTATCAAGTTAGAGCCTTTGTTATTATTTGGGTTATTTCCATGCTTCTGCATGTGTGCAATAAATATGGCATCTAAACTAGCTCTTTTATTAGAGTTGATGTATCCTAGAAAACTTTTATTATTTTGGAAATGTTGGTCCAATGCACAAGCCTCCCGAACCAATGTGAGTGCTTGGAAGGGCAAATTTATGCAGCCTTGCCCTAATAAGCAAAGAGTCTGTTCCCTTGAACTGAATCTGTCACAAATGAGCAACCTTTTCATGGTGCCAAGGTTCACCATCATTTTATTTTTCTTTTGTGGTTGTGAAATGCTGGAATGAATGAATCAGGCCATGGAAAGATGGGGGTGATGAGAATTAAATAACAAGGAGTTCAGGACTATGGTAATAACGGTTGTATGCATCAGTAACGTACCAACTATGATGACTGGGTCAGTACTTGTCTATTGTAGCATTATAAGTGTTGACTAGGTTGATCTGCCTGTATCGGTTATGTTAAATGGACTTTTTGAAATCTCATGTCAAGTTCTGTAAATATTTAGATTGGCCTAAAGACTAAAAACTCCTCAGAAGTATAACTGTTAAAAATAAGTACAAATAGATTCTAGGCCGTATCAAACTTGTAGCTTTTTTGCACTAAAAAATAATTAGATAAAGTAAGTTTGTAGTCCAGGATGCCAGTTTCTAATGGTTTTGATGGTTGGACACCTTAGGTCTGGGAACTGTTATCATTTATCTGGTGTTGTTCTTCTTTCTTTGCCCTTGTTCTCTATTGTTAAATTTCATTATAAATTTTTAAGTCTTCTGAACACTTGTATGCTAAACATTTTGATTGCTGAGGTGGTACCTGTACCAGAATATTACTGGATTGGTGCATATTAATTGATTAGATATGGTTTCCTTCAGTATATCAATAAAAAACTCAAGAGGATTGTCTAGTATGTTGATACTAACAAGTATTGTCAAGGTACAGTATTGAACCAATACAATATGGTTAGTGTGGTCAGTATTACCATAGTATTTGAAACCATCGTTATGATATTGTTGATCTTGAGTTAAATGTATTACTTTGTGCAGAATCTGATATGCAATCAATAGGACGTAATATCTTGGACTTCCAATCAATGATGGTTAATTGCTATCTGCGTTAATCTAATATGTCAAAATGTACGCCCTTTTGTGCTGCAACCTACATTTTTTTTTATATCTAGATATTTTAAGCTTCTTTGTTGTTTTCATTAGAATAACTTGGCTTTCATATGTGATAGCATCTATATGATTCCTTTGGAACATTGTTTCATGTCTCATTTTTAGCCCTGTGCAGGTAAAACTCATAAAGTGCCTTGTAGACAACATTGTTGTCGACGTATCCTTTAATCAAGTTGGTGGATTATGCACACTTTGTTATCTAGAAGAGGTTGGTATGGATTTTGATTCTGATGTAGAATTTGTTGAACTGATTCTAAACACAGGTTTGTACAAGCAGCATATTTTCTTAAGCTAACAAATATGATTGTCTTATAGGTTGATGACTTGATAAATCAAAATCATCTACTCAAGCGGAGTATTATACTAATCAAGTCTTGGTGCTACTATGAAAGTCGTATATTAGGTGCTCATCATGGGCTTATATCCACATATGCTTTGGAGACCTTAGTTCTTTACATGTTTCACGTGTACAACTCCTCCTTTGCTGGTCCACTTGAGGTAACCTAGTTTTTAAAGTTTTATTGTACTACTCACCAGCAAACTCTAATTTTCGTTATTTTATTTGCAATTATAGGTATTATACCGTTTTCTTGAATTTTTTAGCAACTTTGATTGGGATAATTTCTGTGTTAGCCTATGGGGTCCTATTCCTATCAGTTCACTTCCAGATATGTTCGGTAAGTTTGTCTCAAACTTCAATACTAGTTCTGTAGAGAATGTGCTTTCATGATCCACTATTTGTCACATCCTGTAGCTGAACAGCCTAGAAAGGACAGTGGCAAGGTATTCTTTAGTGAAGACTTTCTCCATGGCTGCAGTAAAAAATATGGTGTTATCATCCCTCCTGATCAAGAAAATCAAGCCCAACCTTTTGTTTCAAAGCATTTCAACGTAGTTGATCCTTTACGTACTAACAACAACCTTGGGCGCAGTGTGAGTAAAGGTATGATTTCTGCTACTTATCTGGAGTTATATGAACTAGTCTGTATTGATGCTACTGTCATTGACAATGCCTAGTCTTCTGATTTAAATCACAACCTTGATGTAGAAGATTAACCTTGATTGAGAACAATTGCTTGCTTTCCTTCCAACAATTTTGGAAGCAATAGGAGTTTAAAATTTCTTTTTTGGTTTTATATGGTGTTGAAGTTGGATATTAGTAAATCTTGGCTTCATTGTAAATTTACTCTTTTGTTATCTTGAGATGGACTCAGCAGTGATTAAAAAAGTGCTAGGCGCCAGGGTCCAAAAATGCCCGAGGCGCTAGACACTCGACCGAGCGAAGCGAGGCGCCAAAATATAAAAAAATATACTATTTAATCTAACAATAATATCAAAAAATAAGGATTAGTATTATTAAAATTTAAAATCAATATAATCTATTATTAGTCTAATAAATAAAAAATATTGTTATTAGTATACTATTTAATAGTATACTGTTAGTACATATCGGTCCGTCAGGTTGTCGGCCGTCGATTTCGATCGGCGGCGGCCGATGGATGGAGAAATCGACCGTCGACGGTCGATTGAGTGAGAAAAAAGTAAGAAGAAGAAGAAGAAGAGGAAAATAAGAACAGAAGAAAAGAAGAAAGAATAAGCACCACGTCTCGCCTCGCGGTCGCCAGCCAGCGCCCCTCGTGGTGGCCGCCCATGGGTCGCGAGCGCTTTTTCTCTGACGGGAGAAAGGTCGAGGCGACGTCACCTCTTTTCTTTTTTATATTTTAATATATTAATATTATATTAATATTATATTATATTATAAATATTTATATTATATTTAATATATCGAGTGGTATGCACTATGCGTACCGCCCAGTACTGGTACTGTACCGGTACCAAGATGAACTCGGCACCTTGGTACGGATCAGTAAGTCAAACCTTGGTTAACAGTATATTGTTAATAGTAGAAACGTGAGGACGAGCTGACTTGACCGAAGGTGTGAGGAGTGACAGCGATGGCGGCAAGCGGCAGCAGTGACGGTGGCGAGTGACAACGACTGCAGCGAAGACTAGGAACTACAGTGACGGTGGCGAAGAGAAACGACAGCAACGATGGTGTCAGCGACGTAATCTAGGCGACTTAATTAGGCTCTCGAGCGCTCGAGAGAGAGCAACGACGATGGCTAAGACAACGACAGCAAAGATGGCAGCTGCAGAGGTTGGTTCTCTAATCCTCCTGCATATGTACACAAATATGGCAGCGGCAGCGGCGAGATGCAGTGATGTAATCCCGATTCGAGATGAGGATTAGGGTTGAGTAACAAAAGATATATAGCTACGTTAGTTGGTTCGATTGAACCAACTAATGCGAACGACCGAACTAGGAACCAACTAATGCGAACGATCGAACCATAGCTAAAAGCCTAGTTCGGTCGCATGGATTAACCCGGGCGCTTGCCTGAAGCACCCGACGCCTGGGCTCAGGTGAGCGCCTAGGCGGCGCCTCTTTGAAGCGCGCCGCCTAGGGTTTGAACGAGGCGCTCGAGCCTTGCCTCGCCTCGCCTGGGCGCTTAGGCGAGCGCCCAAGTGCCTATTTAAATCGCTAGGACTCAAATTATGTGTAGAAAATGGAATGAAGAATTTGCATGATTTGGTTTCTGTAAATAGACATTTCTTTTGAAAATTGACCCTATTGCATATTAACAGTGGTGGAGAAAATTGGAACTTTATTAACCTGACGTTGTTCCAATCTTTAAGTCATTTTTATGGACCTCTTGGTAGTTATCAGTGTTCTGTTGGTATATCTACTACAGTTTCAGTATGATCATAGTTTCTTTCATAATTATATCTGGTTTTATGATGTTGTGGACAGGACCATATGTCAGAAGCTCTTCTTAGTTGATGACAATAGTGGTCACTACTAACTATGTCATCTTTGACTCCATTATTTATATTTGCTTTGTCAACTGATGAATAGAAAGCAATTATTTTGTCATGTTATGCCTTTTTTGCTAGCATGCACCTTATCGGTGAATATTTCTTATGTTATTTTCTTATTCTTGTTAAAAAGGCCATGTGTTGGAATTAACTGTAATTGGGTTGCAAGTACTAGACTATCTGTGTGATTATATAATGCTGGAAATGTGGAAGTGACTGGGTTCCTATTATCAGCAATTTTGTATTTGATACCACTATCTATCCACTTTTTGTGAGAAGTTATAGGCTTAGTAATGATTATCATTTCTTTGTCAAGTAAAATGCTATTTGAACTTTGGCTGTTGATGTTTTCTGAATCGACATGCATAGAGCATTGCTAATATTGCCCTTTTTTAATTTTATCAGGTAATTTCTTTAGAATACGCACTGCTTTTGCATTTGGGTCCAGAAGGTTGGCCAGGTTACTTAAGTGTCCAATGGAAGACATAATCACTGAAGTGAATCAATTCTTCATGAACACATGGCAAAGACATGGCAATGGTCCTTGTGCCAATGTTCCTGGCCTAGATTTGCAACATTTGCAGGTTCTGAAAAATGTTCCAAAAGAAGCAAACAATTCAAAAAATACCACAAATTCCACAAAGAAAATTGAAAATGTTGGAATGCATGCTGGTCATGAAAGTGATCTTGGAGCTGGTGGTGATTCTCGAGAGCTCTTACCTGGAATCTACAGTACTATTGACCAAAACTCCAAAAGGATTAATGGGATAAGTAACTACAATAAATCCTTGGTTTCTCGTTGTCAGGGTCAGAAATATTATGGTGAGCAAATCAATTCAAGGGTCTCTGATCAGTTTGAAAGGAACAATAGCTATAGTGGTTCTGTTCGCACTGACAGAACCCAGAAAATGTTTAAATCTAGTTACTCTCTTGAGGAAGAAAGGCAAGGGAGATTGCAGTTTACAAGGGTGAGATCCAGTCCTGAATTGGTGGAGGCAGCACTTGATTTGTCGAGAGGGAGGCATGGCAGCAAAATGGAGACCAGAAAAACTCAGGATTCTCCTGCAGAAACTGGATATAATATCATAAGTAGCTCGGGTTCTGAAGCTACAGGGAGTCAAATATCAAATGTCGATCCCTTGCTAATGAGGCAAAGCTCGTCCGACAAAAACCTTGAAGTAGTTTGTGATTCAAATAGTGCTTCAAATAACTTTCATGGTGATTTTAACTTTGGGATTTTGGGTGAGGAGCTTGCTTCTGTCTCCGAGAGAATGGAAATGCAACAGAAAGAGCAAGACTTGATCAATGTGATGGAATCATCCAACATCCACAGTTTCAATGGACAGGTTCAATTGCCAATCTATCTTTCTTCTCATTTTCCTTTGACATTATCTCCTGTGCCAAGTTCATTTGATATTTCCCAGAGAAATTGGGCAGGAGTTTTTCCTTCTAATCCACCCTTGATTGGTCCTTCCTGGGGTTCCAGTATGCAGTTTCATCCAGGTAGTGTCGCAGAGCCTCTTTCCCATTATTTTCGTGATGCCACCTTTGGGTCAAATGGAAATGATGCGGTTGAGTTTGATAATGAGGGTCCTCTTATTACAGAACTGAACTCAGAGGATGGTGACTTTGTCTGCCAGGAGAATGATGCTGGGGCATCCAGAAGGTTCAACTCTGATGACAGCAGCCATCATATGTTTCATTCTGATAGCAAGCAACGAAAACCTCATTATGGTTTAAACCCAATACGTACATTGCGAAGCATAAATTCTGGTGTTTTATCAATAGAAAAGAGTAAATTCACTGGAGAAGTCAGAGGTTTGGTTAGAGAAGATGAAAATGATACATTTCAAAATTCCAAACCAAGAAGTAAAGCTAGTGATCATAACTTCAATTCCAGGGGTGCAAACAAGAGATTTGAAAATTTTAGTAATGGCTTTATGGAGAAAGTCCCCAGGTCAGCAAGTGATAAATGGGAAAGAAAACCAGGCTTTTCTCCAACATTCTCTTCTTTGTCTGGAAAAGCTATGAGTGGTTCACAGCCTGAGAGTTCATCCAATCATGTTCAGCCAGATGTTAATGATGGGATTTCAAATTGGACTTCTATGTCCCCTGAGGCAACTGATGTGTCCGAAAGAATCACAGGATCTTCCATGTTGTCTTCTGGAAACACGAGAAGCCAACTGTTAAATGGATTTGAACCAGCACAAGTAACTGGATCAGATCAACAGCTTCAATTTGCACCAGTGCTTGTAGATACTTCCCAGCAGAGCAGAGGGGACAATGCAAAGGGTCTGCCTCTAGCATTTGTTCCTACTGGTCCACCATTTCCTTTTGTGATGGTACCAGTGCCAGTTTATAAATCCATAAGCCAATTAGAAAGAGATGATGAAGTAAGTCATTGTGGAGCAACATCTGACTTGAGCATTGACTCCGTGGAGAGTTTTGATCATTCTGAAGATTTCTTGAACTCAGCTGCTTCGAGAGTGCCTGGTCCTGAATCCTTTAATGAGCTGCACAAACTCGACATTTTGAACAGTGATCGTAACAGCCATTGGCAAAATCTGGAGTATGGACGTTTGTGCCAGAATTCCCACTATCATGCACCATTATTTTATTCTTCCCCTCTTATGGTGCCACCACAGTCTTTGCAGGGTCCATATCCCTGGGATGATCCTGCCAGGTCCATTTCAGCCAATCTGAACTTGATGCAAGTAGTGGGGTATGGTCCTTCTCTGGTGCCCATGATACCTCTGCACCCTGGACCTGATAGGGCTTCTGGTAGTTTCCAGCATTCTGGAGATGAGGCACCACGATATCGTGGTGGTACAGGAACATACCTGCCAAATCCTGTAAGCAAACTAATATCTCGATCTCTCTTCTTTCTGGAGTAAAAAATGCCTTGCTGAGTTATCAAATTAAAAAGGTGGACTTGCAAAGTTGTCAATATTGGCCCAACTGAGTTGTTTGTTCACAAGACACATGTACACATTTACTTTTTAAATGTATGAGGGCTTGTTTAGCTTTAGACTTGCTTTGAAGTTTTATTACTACCGCAAATATCTACCTGGTTATCAATATTCTCCTTGGCTTCTGGTTATGTTGAATTTCATGTTAGAGTAAGCTACTGAAAGTGTGTACCCAGATTCTTACATAAATAGCTACCGTTCCAAATTTAGTGTTTTATCCAAACAAGTTTATCTCTTCATACTTATGACTTATGTTTGTCTTAATATGTGATTGGGTCTTTGCATTTTATGATTTCATGATGAGAAGAGAGGAAGAAACAAGCAGAAATTTTGTTACCACCAAGGTTTTCCATATCGATCTGTACCGCCTGTACCGGTCGGTATGTACCGGTCCGTAAGATTACTGGTACGTGGACCGCCCGTTACTGGGTGGTACCGCCAAAATCGACCGTTGGCGGTCGATTTCGGCCATTGGCGGTCGATTGAGGGAGAAATCGATCGTCAGCGGTCAGTTGAGAGAGAAAAAGGGAAGAAGAAGAAGAAGAAGAAGAAGAAGAGGAAAAGAAGAAAGAAGAAGAAGAATACCTCGTGCCGTCCTCGCCTGCACGCCGTTGCTGCCTGCGGGTCTCCCGCGAGCCGTCAGCTTGAATTTGTCAGGTTTTTACCAGGATAAATGAACTTGGAAAAGTTTTTACCTCTTTTTCTTTTACTCATATTACATTCTTTCTTGAATGTGCTGTGTTCTATTAGTAAATAGTTGACATATGCTTCCTAGGTACTTCACTACCTGGCTGTAGCACCTGAACTTGAATGCGAGCAAGATCATGCTTCTACCTTTGTTACTTCATTATGTATTGATTGAAAGTATTGTTTCATTAGGAAATTCTATCCTATTCATCATATAATAGGTTCCAATAAATGTTTTTATTTGGTTAACAACAGTACATGTTGTCTGTGATTTGGATTTAAAGATACAAACTGTACTATGATGCCATTATTGGTTTCATATATATATAGAGGGCATAGATTTGATTTTTTTTCTTGGCTCTTCTTTTTTGCACAGAAGTTATCTCACAGAGAACGACAATCAAGCTCGAGACACCACAGAGGAAACCACAGCCGTGATAGGCATGACCATAGGGATAGAGAAGGAAGTTGGATCAGCTCAAAACATCATGCACGCAATGGTGCTGAGAGGCCAAGAGCACAGCCTGACCAACATGCAGCAGCCAAAAATTATGAAGACACACGGTGGGACTCTTACAGGCATGTGCCAGCTTCCTATTACATGGTCCAGAACAGTTCTTTTGGGTCTTCAAACTCATTACATGGTAGGGGAACCGTGGTTGGCACATACACACAATCTGCTTTGGGTTCAGATGCTGGAGGTCCGACAAGACCGGCAATTCCTCCTTTCTTGATGGTGTATCCATATGATCAAGGCGTCAGTGATGTTTCGTCTGTTGAGCCACTTGAATTTGGTTCACTTGGGCCAGTGCATCATCCGGAAGACCATGTAGCACATCATCCAAGCAATGGAGTTCCAGTAAGTGGAACATATGAGCAAAGGCATGGTACTTATCGAGTTGGTTCATGGCGATCATCTCCAGATCAACCCTCTTCACCTCAGCTTAAAAGGTAGTTCTAAATTGACAATCAATTCACAGTATTTTGTTTTGCTGTGCATATTGTTGTTGTAGTCAATTAGGATAATAATGTAAAATAGGGTTTAGATATGCTAATAAGGCATCATTTTGAACACGGATATGGCTCACAGTGGTCAACCCCAAATATGCTTCTCAACACTTGGGAAATCTGAACTGTATGAAGTGATTGTAGCATGTTTAACGTTGGTTTTAACTTGGTAGTTGACAGTTACAAGTAGTCCATGATATGGTTCTTTGATAATTCTGTCGTTTGTTTGATGAGTTGGAGCAAAAAAATAGTTAAATACTCGATTATTTATGAAAAGATGGTCACCGATTCCATTGAATCACACAGAGTTTAGAGACTGAAAGAGTTTGCAGGACTTGTGTGGTTCAATAACTACACTTCATGACATATTGTGTTGGCTCTAAATCTGCCATATGCTAGTATGGTAATCATAGCATCTCATATGATTGATTTAATGCCCATCCCTGGCTTCAAAAATGGAGACACTTTATGTGGACAGCTATAAATCTGTGTGTTACATTTTTCATGATCCACATTTTCGTTAAGCTTATCATGTTAAATACAATACGTTGCTCTGCTTTGGTCGCAGTTTAATATGGCTGCCATCTTTTGCCAAATCTTCTCAATGACATGTCTTGCCAATAGTCAGCTTCCATTTAGATCATTTCGTTTATTTGTTATCGATGAAATTTGGGATTTTGTTTTTTTTCTTTCGTCTTTTCCGAACCTATTCTCCTCGTAAGTTATTATGGACCAAATTATAATTTGCTATTTCTCTGTATAAGTACACAGGATTATTTGCTAGTTACTAAAATAAATGTAAAGGTTGTAAGGACATGTCCAGCATCAACTGAGGTACCCAATTGGGCAAAGTGAATAGGAATAGAATCCTTGGAAAAGAGCTTTTAACACTACCATTACATTGATGATAAGGTAGTTATGAATTCAGTGCAAATGAGAAAAGGTAGAAACTATGATGATGATGGCTTTCATCCACCAAAAATTTGTGCTTGTTTTTATTTCATTTCTCCTATAAAACTAAAAGGTGGTTGAAAATATATATTTTGAGGACCCTACAATATATGTTATCAGAGGAATAATTATGTGTATCGATTCTTTTCTGATCTCATATATTTAAGTGTTTATTGTTAAACGAGACGCAACAGTGTGCATATATTCTTCTTGGATCCTATATATGTAAATGTTTATTATTAAATTGCGGAAGGATCTGATTAGAATTATCTAAGTTCTTGAAAATTTCTTTTTTTTAATTTTTTTGTGGGGTCGAATGAAAGAGAATTGATCTATTAATAAAAAAAATTGACATCCTCATAATCAATCACTTTCCCATTCCTGGGATCTCTCACTCTTCAAATGGATATTGATAAGAGTGAATGGATTTATTATTTTTTGAAATATCTCTATCGACTCAATATTTTGGTGTAATGTTGCATCCTCTTGTGGCGCTGCTGTCATGTGAATGGATGAAATATATTAAAATTAGTTACAATGATCATATAGACGAAGAAGACGACAGACATCCCCCCACCATCACATAATTAGCAGAAGGCCTCGTTCATCCATGCCCGCCAAACCACGACCGCCACCTCTCTTCCCTCCAAAACACGCCACCCTCCGCCCCAAATGCCTCCACCTCCGCCACACTTCCGCTTCCACGCCACCACCACCCGCCTCCTCCTCCTCCCTCCAAGGCCTCATAAACCTCTCCATCCGCTTCTCTGGAACCCATTCCCTCCCCCAAACCCAACACGGCATTGACACCGACACCTGCAACGCCCTCATCAGGTCCCGTACCAACTCCGGCAGCCACCTCGGCTCGCTGCTCGTGTTCACCACCATGCTCCGAGCATCCATCCCCCCCGACCATCTCACCTTCCCTGCCCTCGTCAAATCCGTCGCCCGCCTGTTCCTCCCGGATCTCGGATTATCCATCCATGGTTGCGTCGTGAAGACCGGCTCCGACTCGGACGTGATCGTGAACACGGCGCTGGTTTCCATGTACTGCTCCTTCGGGCGTGTCGGCGACGCGAGCCACGTGTTCGCCGAAATGCCCGAGAGGAACTCCGTCAGCTGGAACGCGATGATCACCGGGTACGTCCACAACAGGCGGTTCAGGGAGGCACACGAGTTGTTCTCCAGGATGCTGGGGTCGGGGCTGGAGCTGAGCGAGGTCACGGTGGTGACCGCGCTCTCGGCTTGCTCCCATCTCGGAGCTCTCGGCCGGGGGATCTGGATTCACAAGTACATAGAGAGTCACGGACTGAGGCTGAACGTGTACGTGGGGACAGCATTGATCGACATGTACATGAAGTGCGGGGTGATCGAGGAAGCCTCCAAGGTTTTCCAGGCGATGAGGGTGAGGAACGTCTACTGCTGGAATGCATTGATGGCGGGGTATGCCATGAACGGCGAAGGAGAAGCTGCCCTCGAGGCGTTCGATGAAATGGTTATGGAGAAGGTCAAGCCGGATGGAGTCACCTTCCTGGCTCTGCTATGCGCCTGCTGCCATCAAGGGCTCATCGACAAGGGGAGAAAGCTTTTCGTCGGCATGGAGGAGGACTTCGGCTTGCGGCCGAGGATCGAGCACTATGGTTGCATGGTTGATCTTCTCGGCCGAGCCGGTTTACTGGAGGAAGCTCACGAGCTCATCGCGAGGATGCCGATGAAAGCAGACGGCGCTGTTTGGAGGGCACTGCTGGCTGCCTGCAGGATCCGGGGGGACTTGCGGCTCGGAGAACTTGCAATAAGGAAGCTGCTCGATGTAGAGCCCGGGAACGCAGAGAACTACATCTTGCTTGCAAATATTTTAGCTCGCCACCGGCGGTGGACCGACGTGGGGAAAGTGGGGCAGATGATGAGGAGGAAGGGGATCAAGAAGCACCCCGGGTGCAGTTCGATCGAGGTCGAGTTCGTGGTCGCCGACGAGGGTTCAGAGGGAGGAGGGACTGAAGGAGATCCTGGCCGCCATGAAGAGGGAACTGAAGCTGGCTGGCTACGCCGCGGACGCAGAGGTGGCTTCCTATGACTTGGGAGGAGGAGGAGAAGGAGATGGCCAATGATGCATCACAGCGAGATGGCTTTGGCGCTTGCGTTCGGACTCGTCAGACCTCACCATGGGTCGACCCTAAAGGATAGTGAAGAACTTGACAATGTGTTGGTCTCAGAGGTGTACCCAGAGGAGGAAGATTGTCGTCAGGGATAACCACCGGTTTCATCATTTTTTTTTGGTGGTGGTGGTGGTGGTGGTGGGTGGGGTTTGTTCCTCTGTAAAGACTACTGGTGGTGATATATATATATATATATATATATATATGTACACTCGAGTGAGTGAGTACCCACACCCCCTCTGATCGACCAGCAATCACGTAGCTCCCAAGTCTTTTCTTCTTCATTGCAGCCAAAAAAACACATCTGTAAGAATTGTTGCGCTTCGATCTAACTTTCCAATTCACATCACCACCGAACCACCTCTCTCTCTCCTCACCAAACAACCAAATCAAACCAAACCAAACCAAAACAAAAGAGTAAAAATAACCAAACATAAAAGCTTCTTACTCTGCCTCTTGTCTGTGATGGGGATCCAGAAGAGGCAATTCGTCGTGTGCCCCAAATCTTACTCTGCGTCGCATCCAACCACCACCGACCTCCAACCACCCTCACCCTTTGGGATGAAGAATTGACATAAAAAAAAAAAAAAACCAATTGAAGCACTTTACCTGCCATCTCCTCCTCCATAAATTACCTGACATTAACAAAAAAAAAAAAAAAAACCCCACCACCAGTTGAAGCGCTTTACCATGAAACTGAGGTCTTGCATTGCATTGCCATGGAACTGCTGTGGCTATCATCAACCTATATATGGAGGAGCTCAAGCATGACTTTACCCTGAAACAATCAAAGCCCATCAATGATATCGAGCTCTTTAAAAATGCACTCTAATGCAAATTTGACATCATCCATCACCTTGTGTGTGTCCCATGCTTCATGTAGAACTACTGAAGGAGGGAAACACGTACCCAAGGAATCAAGTGTACATCAGAAATAATAATAATAATAATAATAATAATAATAATAATAATAATAATAATAATAATAATAATAAAGGACTGGTTTATTTGACCCATTAAGAGCTGCTGCTATCCTGAATGGTTGAACATCTGCAGCCTTATTTGCCAAGTAACCGGCGAGCCCTTTGGTTGGATCCTCTCACTCTGGAATTCAGCTCTTCCACATCCTCAGGCAAGCCATCCAGAGCCTTGTTTTGCCTGCCAAAGAAGCCAGGAGCTTCCATTTACCAAAAAAAGATTGCTACAGATTTAAAAAATAAATAAATAAATAAATAAATTTACATGGGGCCATTCAAGAGGCAGGAACAGCCAACCACAAACCCCAGCAGCTTGGATATGCATGAATCCATGAACTCAGGGTAAATGAGAGAGACTTAGCTAGCATAACACCAGACTCTTTCTAGTTTTTTTATCTTGAATAACATCAGATAAAAGACACTGCAAAGCTCGTGGAAAAAGGGCAGGTGCAAAATGGCACAGGACTGTGAAATTAGGAAGCGGCAAACGTATGATGCAACATAATATCAAACATTTCTCTTGTTTGACCGTATCTTTCAGTTTTTCACCCCGTCTCAACAACCTTCCATTGACACACTGCATATTGTTTCATAGAACTGGATGACCCCAGAAAAATAATTATATTTATTTATTTTTACACGAACATTTACATGGACTAAATGAATCAAGAGGTGAAAATAAAAGATGATAAATCTCCAATAATCGCTGAAAGTGCACGCCATGGTCAATCTGCTTTTTCTTCGTCAAAATAGGTTAGGTTTGCCAATGGTTCTCATGCAACATTTGAGATTTTGCTTATAATGCAAATTTTTCTCATTTTAAACTTATACACTGTGCACATGCATCTAGGAACCAAACATCCAAATTTTGCTCATTTTTCTTTATAATGATACATATAATTCTATACGAAAACAAGGATGCAAAAACGTCAATTACTGTCTGCACTGCTACACGGGTTGGAGAACTCTAAAATTTCAAATGAGTTTGCTGTCAATGACACAAATTGTCTCACTAATGTCCAACCACTGACCTTCAACCAACTTTCAAGGTAAAAGAGTAGGTATAAGAAGAAGAAAGAGAGAGAGAGGGTCAAATATAATACTTTTCTTTTCTTTACATGAAATATACTTATGCAGAAATGTATCATGTTGTTGTATAGAAAGTTGTATATGGAACAAGAAAATGGTTACATACACAGTACCAAATACCAGTAGGGGTACAGCTGACAACCTAATACAATGAACGATCTGGTTATTCTTTCCAACAACTTCCAGGATAAATTTGTCAATATTGATGTTAATGCAAACTCAGTGGCTCAGATAACCATTGGTTATAGAGCTAAAGATTCTTATTTTAAACTGATTTGTAATGTATCTGGAAATATCTATAGTTCATACTAGCCTTTCTTTCCCTTGTGTCTTGATCAAGATATCTTTGTACAATCTTTAAGGAAACAAGAAATCCATTGAATTGATATACTTTCAAGTTAAATCCGTTCACAAAAAATCAAAATCCATTGTTTTTGCCACAAACAAATATTAAAGCATCAAAAATTCTTTTGTACATCTCAGTGAGGGGAGAAATATTCAAATTATGTTGATTGTGAAGCACAACTAAGAAAACGCTATGGCAGAATTTTGAGCAACATATTCCATAAGTTTTTATGAAAACATCAATTCCCCCACTAACCATATAACATTTTTTAGTTTCAGAAAATTCATATGCACGACAATAGATAAAAGAAATACAGACATGATGAAAGTTCAAAATAGAAAAAGGATATCTCACCTGTCCATCTCTGTACCCATGTCAAGGGCCATTCCTTTCAGCTGCCCCAAGACATCACTCAAGTCTGAAAGGGTGTCATCTTGTTTTGCCTTCTCAATCTACAAGAAAGTCAAATGTATCAACAAGTGGTCCTCATATTTGTCATTTTAAACTCATAAAAACACAAACCTGGACTTTGTCCATTGCAGATGTGGGTTCAGAATAATGCTGTGGATTTGACTGTCCATGAGTACTTGAAGACAACCCTAATTTTTCTCTTTGATCCATATGGTTTGCCTTTCTTTCATAGGAATCATCTAAGTATAGGAGTGCCAAATCAAGCACAGACATCAACCAACATCAGAAAGTGTTAATGATTCATGTATATGTACATACCTGTTGTAGTAACTGGGCCCTTTATCTGGTGAGTTTTCTTTGGCTTCCAAGGGTTTGAAAAAAAGCCCCACCGACTCCCCAAAAGTTGCTCACCCTGCAAGGAAAGCATGTCAAGGAAGCTCCACCTGAAAACCAATAAGCCAGCTCCCTATGGACTGAAAAAGAGAAAAAAAAAATCAACATTATCACAAATAACAACACGCAAATGAAATACATAAACAAGCCAGATTGTTATAGTTACTCTGGATATTCTATGTGGATTATAATCAACTATCTAGTTTACAGGTGATGGACCACAAGAATAATTCGGACAATGTTATAATAGTTAAAGTATTTTTAGTATAAAACACCTGCTGTTAGTTGGCTGAAAAAGGGAGAAAGATGATAAATATTTCCAATTCCCTGGCAAACTGAAGCAGGAAATCCAGGGAAAGTGTAATAGAAAATGGAATCAGGAAGCTCAAAGTCAGAACTCAAAAATTGATTGTGGAAGTTTTCTTGCATCAACTGGATTACACGGAGACTCAATAATGTTTAATCTGAATTCTCAAGCTACCATCGCCTTCAGGTGTGGTGGCTATTTTTGGATGGTGAGTATGAAGCAACGGACCTGATTCAACTTCAAATTTTAAAAACATTGATGGGATATGTGGAAACCGGACCTGGTTGTCTTATCAAAGGATTTTCTTAAAGCAAGTTAAGTGAAAAAAGAATTATTGTCTTATAAACTGAAAAAGGTTGCTGCATGGAATGAAAGATAAAACCCAATGAAACAGTTAATTTCATAGTTTATTGACTCCACAAGCAGTAGGTAATATCTTCTTTGTAGCAGTAGCAAGAATATGTACTGACAGAAGTATATTTAAAAAAGAATTTTGACAGGGTTAACCGCACAAAACTTCTGAATTTTATTCAATGCAGTGCTCTTTTAACAGTGATGAGGATACAGAAATATTCTTATAGGGGTGTTTCTGTAATGGAGAAAATTATTCTTACAACTTGTGAAGTTGAAAATCTTGCTTAGCGGAATGGCAGGTAAATGAATTAAATAAAAAACATCAATTAATACGAGGATATATTTTCAGAGATTTAAGTTTAAATTTATTCACTTATAGTTCCTACAGCATGCAACTAAAAGATTTGCTAAGTTTAATTAATTACTAGGAAGTTGTTTGGTACGTTGATAGGTAAACCCTGACAACAAAGTGACGACAATAATCTATGTCCAGAACAAACATATATCACATAGGCAACCAATATGCAAAAAAACTACATAGTAGCAGGAATTATGACAATTTGTTCTCCTGAATATTTATTTGTAAGATGTCCATCTGAGCCAGTCTCATGTCTGAGAGACAAGTGGCCAAAATACATAAACATCAAATGTTCAGGGAACAAAGAGAGGAATTGAAAATTCATGAAAAAAATATAAATTGCCAATAAATAATAATAGCATTTTTATACATCCTGTAGTGCATTTTGGATTGCATTACTGCAGAAAGTTGACTTAACTTCCATAAACTGTGATATTGAATTTAGATGCTTGATGCATACAAGTTTCAGAGAAGTTCCAATAGCATACCCGACTGAGGTCATGATCAATGCTAACAGCGGTTTCATGAGTACATGTAATCTGCCCTCCTTGCTCGTGCAGCATCACAAGTGTGTTTGAGGCATCTTCCCTTATGACTTCAGCAATCCTGAGACAATCATTCACTTTGTGTGTAGTTTCTTCAGCCTTGTATGCAGCATAATTTTCTAATTCCTGCACAGATTGGTTCTCTAATCCTCCTGCATCATGAAAATCATTCTTATATCTGTTCCTCGCAGCTGGCAGAGGTTGAATGTGAAAATGACGAAGACAAGGCCTCTCTTCCTTCATCTTCATCATAGCTAGAAGAAGAACCTATTGGATTTTTCTTGCCAATTACAGGGCCTGAGGAAGATCTTCCAGGTTTAGGATTCATTTCAGGTTCAGAATCTGAATCAAAAGGGTTGGGCTTGGAAAAACCAGGGGCAGAACGTTGCTTGGCGACCCTAGATACAGGCGTCTGAGTTGTGCCAGATTTAGGCAATGCAGTGACGGGTACAGATTGAAGAAACCAAGAATTCCAGTGGATCCAGTAAACTGTGATCTAAAATTTTTGTACCTAACAAAACAACAGAAGGCACGCACATCTAGCTTCAAAACATAATTAAGCACAATAATAACAGATCTCGACTCTAATGCAAAATTAGATATCGGATATCAAAACAATCACAGAAACTACAAATAAATAAATAAATAAATATATAAATATATATATATATATATAAAGAAAGAACAATTACAAAGTAGAATATACTAAATGAAATTCAAAGAAGATGTAAAGCAAAAAAAAAAAAAAAGGCAAACAAATGGGGACAAAAAGAGTATACCAAACCACTCCCGCTTCTCTTTACGCCTCCTTCCCCTTGCAAACGAACCTAAAGAACAGAGAGAAACGATTGAAATCGTGAACCAAACCGGAAAGGGCGAGCGACTTTGTCAATCGGGTAAGCGCGAAACCAAATCTGCGGGCACGCTCGAGAAGGTTTAAAAGTAGAAGATGACTCCTTGTCCCGAGTTCGATCTCGTCGAACCACCGGCAAGCAAACGGGTAATTAGAGAGACCCAGAACTGGATCGTTCCTTACGAAATGTACACCATCAGAGATCTCTTATCCGTGGAAGTTAAATCCATGCGAGAACAGAGGATACGCACCGAAGACGAGACGACGGCAAAAAGGGTTTCTTGGGTTGTCCTCTTCGCGTTTGCTTGTTCGGTTATCAAGGATGGGGAGGGGAAGGTTTCTTTTGTTGTCCTCTTCGCGGTTGCTCGTTCGGTTACAACGATGGGGATGGGAAGAGCGGCGGCAGGAGAACCGGACCGTTTGGCTTACAGGACGGACGGATCGATGAGGAGAAAACTGGGGCGACTTTTTTTCTTTGTTAAAAAAAAAAAAAAAACTACAAAAAGCCCTCATGCTCCTCTTACAATATTTATCTTGAAATCTTGTTTTAGTTGTTGTGTTTTGAATGACCCCATACTTGGTTTCTGTCATTCAAGAATAATAATACTATTTTAGTCCCAAGTCCACAGGGGTCAACGCTGACTACTTACTTGAAAAAGGAGTCAACGACGAATAAGGAGGTCAGAGAGGGCACTTCCAGTGGCACGTCCATATGTCAACGCAACGAAGAAGCTATCCTTACGCTGGCAGTCACGTCAGCACGCATGCATTTAGGCCTGCAAAAGAGTCAAAAAAAAAAAAAAAAATCTTGAAACGATGGGAAATCTAGCATATGTAAATATGTTATCGGATTCAAAAGATCCGACACTATCGATCACACCTCGTCGGAGCTTTCATGGGTGGGCTTTAGCTCTAAAAGTGCTTACAGCTGCAGCAGCAAATTTCTTTTAAGAACTCGGACCTAACAATACGTGGGCTGCGAAACCTAAGAGATGTAGGAAGAATAAATCTCATGACAACATTTCTGCAAAATGAATAGTTCCGTCTCTCATCACATAAGTAACAACAAACAAATTTCAGATAACAACGACATCAAACAGTAAAGGAACCATTAGATAGGCAAAAAAAAAAAAAAAACACTTGGTTTATATATATTTGATCATTCAAAAAGGAATGTTTCCTCGTTTACCAGATTCCGATTAGCTTTTGTAGTGTTATCAGAGAGCTTAAAGGATGTTCACTCCATTGTCAAAGCACCTGCCTGATTCCATAATTTACAAAAGATAGGTGCAAATCCTAAACTAACCAGCATACACCTAGGTGAAGGAAGCGAGAAATTACCCACGAGTAATTGTACCGGCTTAATTCATGACCGTCGGAGTTCTTTTCCGAATACCTCCTCTATCACATTACATGGTTGGTAAGAGGTCATTTTTCTCTGATTCACAGAGGCTGTCAAAGAACCCATTATCCATTAACCCACTTAGATTACCATTCTGGCACCCTTTGTGGAAGTTCTCATGATCTTCAATCAAGCTGTGTTGCAAGCCAACTATATTGACAGGATTACAGGAATCAGCTCCACTATGCTGGCTCTCGTAGGATGTGCATGAATCATCCTGAATGTCTTGTTCCTCCACATAATGGTGCAACTTACTTCCTGTAAACTGCATTTCAGGAGGAAGGCTCGGATCACCACCAATGCATCCTTTTCACATCACCACAGGTCCTTTTTTCATTTTTCCAGGTAAGGGTGTACATTTATGTCCTCTTCCATGAGATCATCTTCCTCACCAGGAACATTGTCTTGATCTGCAAGAGACTCCACCACAGAATCTTCTTCGTCTTCATCTTCTGCCATTGTGAATTCACCATCATCATTTTCTTGCCATTCCTCATCATCACTATCTACATGCAGGGGGTCCAACCTATTCTGTTCAGCCCTCTTACGAAGCATGAATACATTGAAGTAGTAACTTACTAGTTCTTTGCTATTTCGAGCAGGAAACACCCTAGGCAGTATACCCCAAAAGTTCTTGCCCACCGAAGCAGGATTCAACAACACAATTTCATGAAATAACTGTTGCTCCTCTTCAGTCCATCCTTCAGCTACAACCTCACCCATAGCAGCAAAACCCAACTCTAAAAACCTCTCCTGCCCCAAATTGCGCCCGAGTTTTTCCCTCATTTCCACAACATGCTGCCTCACACATCTGATTGAAGCCTCATCCGGGCAACCACAATTCATCTCGTAGTGCAAGCCCACAGAATCTGAAGCCAATAAAGCAGAAACAGGCATAGGCATTACACATGTTCCATTCCATTTATCACTGTCATCTTCATCAATTATATGTTCATCACATGATGGTGAACTTCCAGGAAAAGCACAATCTCCATGATCCCCCATATGGTTCTTAAATTCACAAAATCTCCACTCTGGAACATCAGCCTGATGATTTGATCCAATAGCAACATGTTTCCGATCGATGTAACCAAAAACAGGCGGATAAATCTCTTCAACCTGATCAAATTCAGCAGCTCGACGGATATCACCATAAAAAAATGGATAGGAAGGTATCCGAATAGGAGGGTCTAAACCAGCTTCTCTGCTACTATGTTCAAAGTGGATGCTTGTTGTCTGATCAATAGCATCCTCAGCAACAGCAGCAGTTCCTCCAGCTTTCAAGTCCTCAGCAGTGACTAGAAACATGCTATTATACTCAGTCAAAAATCTTTTAATCTGCTTGAGAATATTACATATTATTTGATTAAAGAATGAAAACAATTAAGACCTACGACTACCTGAGAGTGATTCCTTGGAGTTACTGAAGCAAACATCTTCAGATGAACCCAAATGAAAATTTTGGTCCACTTGCTTCAAACGCTTACTTGCACAAAGGCAAGTTTCATCATCACAAAGAGACCGTTTGCCATTCTGTAACCAGATAACTTCACTGTTCTTGCCTGTCACCTGTGAGAAGCTAGGTTTGCCACTGAGATTATTGTAAGAGTTGTCAGATGGAGGATCAGCAATCACATTCTCAAAGTCTATGTGGTAGCTGGAGAAACCCCACTCTTCGTCTTTACATCAGAATAAGAAAAAAAGTAAGGAAATATATGCTAATAACTCCTTGTAACTTCAGATTAAATGTTTCCTTCAGTTACCTGAAACAGGTGATTTTGCAGGAATGGCCTCACATGTAGAACCTTCAGCAAGTGGCCTCACGTGTAGTTGGCCATCATAAGTCAAATGTCTTGCATGTTCACAAGTAAATTGGTCAGACGTGTGATCAGCAAAAGACTGTTCATTTTGGTTGAACACCATATAACCTGAAAAGGTAACAAGCAAAATAAATTCACATGGAATGCCAACAAGTGAAATAACTTAAGAAAACAACAATTTGTATGACAATGAAAATGACCAGGAAGGTTTAAAGATAAAGAAACATTTCTTTATTTGTAAAGAAAAGCGGTGGATATTGACAAAGAGCCTCATGCATAATTTGAATTATTCTAATAGATGACTGTTCCATACAAGCTGAACTTAACCAAAAGATAATATGGTCAGAGTATAGTGCATATGAAATCGCCCCAAATTTCCATCCATAATCTACCTAAACAACTTCCAAGATTGCATTACAAAAAACAAACACTGCTCATCGATTCTAGAGGCTGTCAAAAAGGACCCCAAAAGGCAAAATAGTCAGAAAGAGAAATACCATCCGATCAAAGCTAAAACAGAAAGAATCAAGAGCAATAAACAATAAATGTGAAGCCCACCATGAGAATAATGAAATGTAAAGGGAAAAGACAAGTGTTTAATATGAAGCAAGTATAACATACATGGTGAAGAGATGCATATTCAAGTTCTTCAGCATAGGAGAGCGATTTCTAGCTCCTCGCCTCATCCCCCAACCATCCCCCCCAAGTCCCAACACCCCAACCCAAGAAAAAAGAAAAGGAAAAAAGGCCCAAAGATTAAACACAAAAAGCCAGAATATAGTGAACTTAACAAAAAGACTGCCGTTACTATGAAAGCATTAGCCATCTGGTTTTATTTTTATTTTTCTAATTTCAGATTAAATTCTGTCCCACAGAGTGTTTCCTCCATGTCAAAAAATAGTTCAACACCTGCTAACAGTATGATCATGCAGGATCAATATAGAAACAATCTATATAGAGAAACAATTGATATCAAGAAGGCTAGTTTTACCAAGAACATTATGTTAAAAATTGAAATTAAATACCATGATATACTGATTGCAACAGTCCAATCCAGTATTAGTGCACAGATGTCCCAAACATACCAATAAATTTTGAATATTTCACGGTTATTTTTTTCAGCAATGTACCAAATTGTACATAATCCATCAGTTGGTACATATCAGTCTGACAGGTTTTTTGTATTCAGCAACAACGTTTAAATCCATGGCAACAATAAACATGTCAAAGGCATAAGAAAAATCTTAACCTTTGCAATTTCTTTTTCTCCTGTTAACAAAATAACTAATTTTTTTTAATCTAAAATGGTGAATAAGTAAGCTTCCATTAAATGATATGCAATAGGGAAAACCATTTTGCAACAACATCTGTATTTTCCATATTAAGTATGACAAATAAATACTAAAAATGCATCATTCATCACCCTCTTTAATCAACTTTCTCTAGAACAAGAATGTCAATTTATCAAGATAAGAAACCAGGAACGATTCTCTTAGAAAAGAACTGAAAACATAATACACTCAGCTGCACTTTGTGGCTTCTATTTACCTTTAAAGCAGTCCAAAAAGATCCAGTGCGCCCTGGAGCAGCAGTAAGCCAACAAAGTAACCGAATTGATGTATTACAAAGGATTATGGCAATTAAGAGGAAACGATGTAGAAAAAAGATGTCCTAACCTACCGACAAGCTGACACTCCCCAATTTCAAGGGGTTTAAAAGTGGTAACCCTATAGCCTAATTTCGCCCAAAAACTAAGACCGACCAAGTCAAAACGGCCGATTAGACAGACGCACGCGATTTGCCCGAAGAAATCGGAAGAATCTCGGAATTTACAAACCCAAATGCCAAAGACCAGCCAGCGACCTACAGAGGTAAAGAAAACACTAAAAAATCCATAGAGGGCAAACGCTACAAAATAGAGAACAAAAGTATGTAAGAAAATATTCAGGAATCGGGGTTTAGCCACCAAGCGGATCGAGAACCCGTATGAAACCCTAACCCTAGATTCAATCTTCCTGTCTAAAGAACAAATCAGGATGAATCGATATGGCGAAACAGCAGCAGATCGATTCAAGAACCTCTCGATGCAAGAGATGCAGAGATCGTGATCGGAATCGAGAACAAAACAAGGCACGGAAATCATAACCCTAGAAGCGACCACAAGCATCCAAGGGCGACCGAATCGGTACCAACAGAGAGCGGAGGACGAGGCCGGAACCAGGCAAGGGGTCGAGTCGTGGATTTGCAGGAGAAATTGGAGGACATCTGGATCGGAAGTCGGTGAATTTGGCGGCGAAAACGCCAAAAGAGGGCAAAACGGGATCGCGTCCGTCACTTTTTATTATTACTACTACTTACTACTATTATTTTTATTGTAATGTTTTTTGTGTTTTGTGGGGGGGGGGGGGAGGGGTGGTTGAGTGCCAGTGTTTGATGCCCAACCGTATATTAAAGATGTGTTAAAAAACCGTAATAATTTCCCAAGATACCCTCGTACATAGTAAGAGGACAAAATAGGTCGTTGATGAGAAGTCTACATGCAACAACACTGAGAATTTCGCACAAGACTATATATTCGAACGAAGGGGGGTATTTCAGGAAAATGACATATCATGTTATTAATTAATTTCGAGATAATTGGAATTATTGAGGCAATGGAAGCTAATAAATATTCATGGGATGTAGAATGATGAGCTGATGTGAGACTGAGGTTTATAGGGAAAATAAAAGATATTTATTGGCTTGAAATAAACATTATAAAAAAGAACTTGTAAAGAATTTTTATCTTATAAGACAATAATATCTAATAAACATTATACTATGGTAAAGAACTTGTAAACAGTTTCATAAGATGCATTCTGCATGCATGTAGAAAAGAAAAACACATGATGCACAAGGCTCCATCCAGTCAATCAATATACAGTAATCTTAACATGTATTAAAAAAACCTATCACTATATATATATATATATATATATATATATATATATATATATATATATATATATAAAACTTTCACTATTTCAGTGACTAAAATTCTAATCCCCGTGTAAAAGATTTTGCAAAGGCTACGTATGGTCTTATGTACGATGTTGCGTCCTGCATGTGGAAATCAAAAACACCTAGTGCACAAGGCTTCATCTAGTCAATAAATATACGTATAATAAAGAACCTCCGGCTATTTTTCGCGACTCAAATTCTAGTCTCGGTGTAAAAGATTCACAAATGCAAAGGATTATTTCCATTTTGGGGCGTCCTCTTTTCTTCTCGAGGCGTTGCATGAGTTTGTGATGCTAAGGTTGGGAAAGAGAGCAGGTGTGTTCGGCACAGAGGTCGGCACTAGCCAAGCAACACCATTGATTTCTTGGTGCTAGGTGAAGATGAGCAGGGGAAGTGTCAAATAAAAAAAAGATTCCCATAGGTTAGTAACAGACATAATAATATATGTATTCTCCTTCTTCGGAAGCAGATGCACAACTTAAAACCAGTTCCTTTTAGCAGATGCACAGCCCACTAATTAATTAATCAATGTTGATAATTTCTTGGTGGAAGAACAAATATCTCTACTCATTCTAATTATTGCTTATTCTTCTTTTTCTCATATATACAGTCTTTGCTTATTGTTCTACGATTATAAGCTAAGCTATCTAATAGAAAACAGACAAAGATCAACTTCTCCAAAACACACAACATCTAATTGTATGGCACCAAGAATTTATGGCTCCCCAAACTGTGTATTCCAAAGTTACCCACATGGGGTCTTTGATTCAAACTCAACACAAAGTTAGATATCTTGGACATAAAATGCATAGTCGCATGTCCAAAGTGAGTTTTATACAAACCCAATTCAGGCTGCACATAAGCAGATTTATTATATCTTTCCAGCCACAGGCTAAGCAAAATGGAAGTTGGCCAAACATTGTAAAAGTTATGTAAGCTCATCAGTAAATTTTCAGCAATTCAGTCACTCTTTTTAAGTGTTTTGCAAGCATGGACAGTGCTTCTCATATCTCCTTTTTTTTTCTTTTTTTTTAGCATAAACAAAACCACATGACCATGGAAACTGGATATGGAGCCAGATGCTGATGCAGAAGACATGATGATAATGGAGCATTTTTGTTATCTCAGTATTATTAATTTTCACCAAGCCAATTAAACTAGAATTTAGAAAATGTACAGTGTTGCCAAAGAGTATCAGCAGTGAGTCTTCTCAACAAAATGATTGTTAGAGTCTTACTAAACTGATGTTAAGTTACTGTTTGTAAACTCTAACGGCTATTTGAAGATCAATTGATGTGATTGCTTCCATGGGAACGGCCAATGTTGCTAAAAAAAAAACATCATAAACAGTACATCAACAAGTTGTGAATAAAGAAAAGTGAACTGTTTGTTGCTTGTGCCCATAAAAGAAGCTTTAGGTTGAGAAGGTTTACCGATTACCATGATCTTGTGAAATATGTCACAACTGGCTAATCTAGCACACATCTATAAGGACAATACCTTGGAGCCCAACCCCCGTTCTGGCCCTTTGACGTGTAGCACATGCCTCAGTTGTAACTCAAAGTTGTGACATTGTAACAAACCTGAGCTGAAGCCTGCACATAACCAAGAGTAGATCAGCTGTACCGAAAAAATCATGCACGTCTAAGTTCCTTATCACCACTAGCTTAAAATGACTACAAACAATCAGCCATAGACAATACTCTGGTTCCAGTTTATTTTAAATCAAGTCCCAAAATATTGAGTATTATCTCTCATTTTACATTCCACAATTTGATTTGATGCTTATAGTTTTTTTTTTTTTTACATTCAACAGCAAATGTAGCTCAGATGTTTTTCCAGTCAAGCATGTCCAGAAGCCACAGGACTTCATTCTCGGAGTTTGCCGCATCACAGAAGTCTATCTCAATGCCAAAGACATCGGTGATACTGTGAGTGGTGTTCGCCATGAATAACAAGGAAATCCAAGCCCTGATTCCAGATATGAATGGATGTCCTGGTGCAAAGATTAGGTAGTCATAAGCCAGTGCACGAAATGCATTACCATCAACATATCCAAAGAGGGAGTGGTTTACAATCCGTGCTATCTGATTTGTGTCTTTGCGACTCACAAGAACCGACACAACAATCGTCTGCCCAAGTGGAATAGAAAATCTTGGCTCAACTTGCATTATCATCTTGTAATCTGTACTGTCCAGATGAATCTTGAGTGCATCAGGTATTCCTGGAGGTGGATTCTTTAACCCTCTCCGGAGCACAGTGCCTGAGACAGCTTCGGAAAATATCAGAGTCTGTTCAGACCAAAGGTCAATAAAGAATTCCAAAGTGTTGAAGGAAAGCTTTGATGGAGGAAGGGGCTGAAGGGGTTGGGATCTAGAAAAAGTCAGAAAGAGCTTGTGGTAGCTTATGGCTGGAGGAGGCCTTTTGGAAATGGAAGGCCACTTCTTGGCGCAGATGCACTTCCAAAAGTAGTCGTCCCTGGCAGTGTCTCTCCACTGACGACTTACTAGCATGCATGAAACTAGATCTTCACCATCAAGTAGAGTGAACACTGCCTTCAAAACTTCCACAGATATCAAATCATTGGCCATTGTTGACTGCCAAAAGATAATTCAATAGAAAAGAAAGGAAGCCAAGGCTCCAAATCAAATTCCAAGGTTTCTAAGTTTTCTGTCGTTAAGCAGAAAATGGTGTACCAAAGCAGAACTTTACCTGCAAAATAAAAAAAGATTATGTTATTCCAAAATCCTATCACAGGTGAGTTTCTCTAGGCCAACTACAAAACTGAGTATAAAACATGGTGGCACCAAGAACAACTG
The DNA here is from genome assembly GCA_021527575.1 of Ensete glaucum. Lineage (NCBI taxonomy): Eukaryota > Viridiplantae > Streptophyta > Magnoliopsida > Zingiberales > Musaceae > Ensete > Ensete glaucum. The sequence goes on from CM038551.1 coordinate 46,001,022, forward strand.
TGCTTTACGAAATTCATCATTCAATCACAAAAGACTTAAGAAATCATATGGATGAAAGGTAAAATTTTGATTCTACCAGAAACCACTTCATTAATGTCAAAACCTATGATTTTCTTTTTCTTATAAAACAAGAGGTGACAACTCCTATTGTGAAACTTCCATAGAATAATTAGCTAAATAAAAGAGGGGGATGAAAGAAACAGTAACACCTTCCCTAACTTATTACACTTCTTCTATTGATCTTAATTTATTTAAAAGATATTTTCTAATTGTTCATATACTCATCAACAACAAAAGTTTATCACTGTTACACCCGTTAGGATCTAACTTCCCAAGATTAGTGGCACATCAACTTAAGCTACTGAAGAATTCTCTCATTGCTGAGGTTAAGGTTTGAAATAACTTAAATCAATATGGTTGATCTGGTTGACATCCATAAACTTGGCACACACAGTCAGAACCATGATGCATGTATACACAACTTTAATCACAGAACTTTTTATGATTACAAACTTTGTGCACGATAGAAGTACTTGAATTATATTAGTAAGATTTATGTTAGAGTCGTGTGGATCCAACTTAATCTCATGTAGATCTAATGTATATCATTATTAACCCATGCTTCATCTAGTCCACAATTTTTAAATATAAAATGCTTTATTCATGTCTACATCTTGCAAACCAAAAATTAAATGAGAACTTTAAGGAAAATTACACCTTGAATATAGATAGATTGTTCTGAAATAGAGCTCTGCCTATAAAGAAGGAAGAGATAGTTTTTTAGTGCCTTTGGTTGAAATTCAGGCTTGACAATTCTATGAATCGAGAGAAATGAAGTAAAAGAGGTCAACTATAGTTTTTCATAAGTATATATTATGAAAATTCTAGTGCTAAGTAGTAAGTCAAGTTGATGTAAGTTTAGTATTACCTTAATTTTGATATAATATGGTATTTTTAGTGTTAGCTATAGGTCAAGCCAATTTGCAATTAGTCATTGCTGTTTTTGTATAATAGTGTGAACAGTATTCTCCCAAAGACATTATACAGTGCTCGGCTGATCAGTTTAGGCATTATTTAGACAAATTTCACTTCTTTTAGTTAGTAAGGACTGTCTTAGGTAGATTATTATATAGTTGATGTAAACACATCCCCCAAACACTTGGATTAGTTTGAGAAAACTGGCATGAGATACTCTAACCCACTTCTCTCTAACTTTCACCTACACTACATTGCTGTTTATCCATCTCCTCTTCCTTTCTCTTATTTTCTAAATTATTTCTCTAGCTTGCATTTGGTTACAGTGGAATAAAGACCCTTTAATCTGCTGAGATCCATCTCAAAAACAAGTGGAAATTATAACATTGCAGCAGCAATCTGATTGCTGTGTTGACACTATAACTGATCTGAAATTGAAGATTAGCAGTTCTCGAGCACATCAAAGACATCCTTTACTGGTGGTTTTCAATGCTATTTTGATGCTGTTTCAGCCACATGTCAAGTAATCTGAAATGGTCAAGACCTAGAAGAAAATATCTATTCTACAAGGATCCTAGATCATGCCATACCCATTTATATTATGCTACCAACACCAGCTTGTACCATATATCAATACAAAGTCAACACAATCAGTGCATGCAGCATTGGAATTCATGACAAAAAGTAATTTCCTGGTTTTTGGTAGTGAATAAATAGAATTTAAAAGAATATTAAGAACCCACAAGAAATCTCCGAAGCAATGAAGTACTTAGAATGAATCATGTTAAAGATAGTAAACTGTTAAATACCAAAACAATATAGAACTTGTAGTCAATCTATCAGCATCAATGGATTAAAGAACTAGGTGAAAAACAGGGTCCATCTCTTAATATAATGACAAATTGCTCTGAAAGAAACAATACCGAGTCTTCTCTACATGTCAAGAGTCCAGAAACAAAGGTCAAGTGACAATAGTTCACAAGTTCATGTTAACATAAATTCAGGAAAATATAGGTAAAAGATCAAAAGTAAAAGATCTTCATGGTCGATGACTCAGTGTTAAAGTTACAATCATGCATGAGGGCCACAACTCTTCACAAACCAATCCAGAAAAGTAAATTTCTGACAGAAATTCTGGAGACATAATTGTGGACTAGAAACGGCAAAAAAGATCTTTCTCAAGGTCACATGATGATAATCTCCAAAATTCACCCTTAATCATATGATTTGTGCATCAATAACTGTTTTTAAAATCCTATGTATCAATCCCAGATTTCTCAACTGAAAAATAAAAACAAATATCATTTACCAGATCTTGATTTCATTGTCGCCTACAACGCAGATATAAAGTAAAAGCCCGTTTTAGCCTCGTTTATCCTACAATCTTGTGCATTACCAGTTGAGTTGTCCAACTCTGAGTAGTAATCAAAATACATACACATATATAAACAGAGATCAAGAAGAAAAACTTCAAATTAACTCATATGATATATTAACAGATTGCATAATGAACAGAAAATTTTGCAATATAAGTTTCGTAATTTCCATTACTCGGAACTACGAATAAACTTCGAACAAATCAGACAAACAGATAGATCAAAAAAAAAGGGGGAGAGACAAGATGCGAGAAGACTAACAAATTTACCAAACTCAATCACCAGATATGTTAAAAACTCCCAAAGCGCCTCCGAAATCTCAGCAGGAACATGCTTGATAACCTAACAGATGACTCCAGCAGGAAAGAATGGAGCACAGGGGAGTACCAAGGAACTCGCCACGCCCATCGATAGGTAGGGGGAAGAAGAGGCTGGAGTCCTTCGAATCAGCAGGGGGAGCGGGTGGATCTGAGACAGGCAATTGCGGTGCGCCAAAGGAAAGAGATCGATGTGAAGCAAAAGAGACGGCGAGCGTTAAATCGGGATGAGACAACGCTGTTGGCGACTCGTCGGGAGAAATAAATGGCAACTCGAAACATAATTGACAATTAAATAAGATGCATAGGAAATACCCAACTTACCAATCCGATAGTTATCCGTCCCATTATTTGGTTCTTGCCACAAAGTGGGTCCCGTGTGCTAACCAATTAAAACGAGGGTAACTCGAACGTTGAAAATAGATAAGTTAAAGAAGCAGCATGAATACTAAAATACCCATCGTCACCCTCACGGTCGTCATCTGGTGGTAGGTACTGGTGGGCCCCACGATCGGCGTTTCATTTCTCCAATTGTCGCGAGGGTAACCGTAGGGTAAGAACATAGTAAGCAAGGAAACGAAGCTTTTTTTATTAGGGTCGAAAAGGTTCATTTTACTCATTAATTTTAGTAATGGATCTATTAGCTCAGATTTACTATTATCTAAAATAACTTCTATACTTTCAAAAATATAATATATAATTTTCTCTAATTAAATCTAAGTTAACAGACATTAGAATTTAGCATGTTAACTCATAATAAATTATTAATATAATGACTCATGTAATTTAAGTTTAAAAAAATCTATTTTAACCCCTACGGTTCTGGTCATTACCATTTAAGCGTCTATGGTTTTGTTTATGTCTAAAATAGCTCTTGTATCTTTAAAAACGTAGCACATAAGCTCCTCCCATCATGTATGAGTTGATAAGCATTAAAGTCTACTTACGTTTCATTCTAACTTACAATAAATCATTATAATGTTATATTTAATTTAAGTAAAAAAAATCTATCTTATCAAAGAAGAGGAAGCGACGAACGAAGGCGGAAAGACAAAGGTAGGAGAGAGCGAAAGTGAAGGTGAGAGAGAGAGAGAGAGACGGACCATCACGTTGTAGCCACGATGGGTGGGACACGTAGGAGAGGACGAAGTGAGAGGCGGTGAGGATGCAAATGCTCAAGAGGAAGAGAGATCATGAGACTATTACATGCCTAGTATCAAATTGGTCGATGCACATCCACATGAGGTAGGATTAGAAGCCCTTGAGCTTCATGCCAACGCAGGAGAGGTTGCGTGCGTACGATGCCCTGCTAGGTAATAATGGTTCAATGTTGTTGTTGATGGTCGCTTCTACGATGATGCATCATCCCATTATTGATGATGGTCTTAATTTTTTAATTTTAAATTATATATAATTATTATATTAATTATTTATTATGAGTCAATATGTCACCTAATTATATTGTAATGTATGTTAACTCAGACTTGATAGGAGGGGCTTATATGCTATATTTTTTAAAAATATGAGTTATTTTAGACACGAGTAAAACGATAAGGGCTTAAGTGGTCTATAATCAAAACCATAGGACCAAAATAAATTTTTTTAAAAACTTAAATTACACATGCTATTATATTAATAGTTTATTTAAGTCAGCATGTCATATAAGTAAACTCTAACGTTTGTTAATTTAGACTTAATGAGAGGGACTTATATGTTATATTTTTGAAAGTATATAGGCTAAAATCACATGGAGTAAAATTAACCTTTTAACCCTTTTGATTATGTTCCCAAGTGGGTTGGATTTTGAAGGATGGCCTAGAAGATTGTGATCTTTTAACTTTGATATGATAACAATGTGTAATAATTCCTGCTTGAAGAGACCTTAAGCTACACATTGGTTGTTGCAAGCATGGAGGAGGATGACAAAACCCTGCTTTTGGTCATCCAAATCGAAGAAGAGCTCGAGACTGTTTGATTTAGACCTTCCCTCTTATCTGAGAATCTACCATCATCACCGACTAACTTGACGCCGATGAATCCATGACGCATTTTCTGTCTTGACATTGTTGAATTAATTCAATGGTCGATGATTCCAACTTCAGCTTCGTAGAGTTTATAAGGTAATTAGGGTCAATGCGACACGATCTTTTCCCAACAGAGAAAAAACTTTTGGTATAGGCTAGTTCGATCAATTGCTTGGATGGAGCTAATTATATATTACTTTTTGAATAGAGTTATCTTTAGTATCTCGATCCTTATGTTTTAAAAAATTATATTAACATCTTTATAGTTATGAAAGTAAAATATTTAATTTTATTTCTTCTCACATCGTCGACTCTATTGATGGAAGATACCACGCATAAAGCTTTGCACATAAATGACACTAAAAAGATAGATAAAAAAATATAATTTTGTTATTCTCATTATTCAAAGGATATTAATTTTATAGAAGGATAACTTATATAAAAGCTTTGTTATCCTTCTAGACGAGCTAAGGACAGGGAAAAAGATGATGAGGATGAGGATAAAAAAGTCGGAGTGAGGATAACGAAGCTTTTACAGAAATTATCCTTACGTGAAATTAATATTTTTTTGATAGTGAGGATAGCAAAATTATTTTTATTTATTTTTGTATAGCGGTGTTTTTCATTAATAGGGTCGACGTTGTGAGGAGAAACGAGCTCAAAAGTTTTATTTTTTAACTATAAAAATATTAATATAATTTTTAAAGGTATAAAAATTGAGATACTAAAGATAACTAACTATGTAAAATGAGATAAAATATATAATTTTGTTGGATAAATTTATGCAGTATTTCTTTGATTTACATCTGAATGGAAACATATTAATGTTGTTTTAGATGATAAATTGGCTAGTTCGATCTCGTAAATTAAGGGACTTCAATTGGAAACCATCAACGGCACACAATAAAGATATGTTGTTGGTGGCACTTAATACCTCTTTCATTCCCAAAGATAATGCTCAGAATTGTATTCAACATGAGTTTCGAAAGATATATTTCTGATGAGATAGAATCATTGGATTAGTACTTGCCTCGACTAATTATTTCTTAATTATTTAGTCATTATCATTTGGATGGAGGGTATTGGAATGATTCAAATAGTTAAGATTAAATAGTTAGGATTAAATAAAGAATTAAATCTAAATCTAATCTAGATAAGATGAGATTTATTAAGATGTGATGGATTTTTTTAGTATTTTAAAAATTATATATTTTATCTTTTAATCAATATAAATATATGTTTTTTGATTTATTAAAAAATAATATAGACTATAGATTGAAAATATTCCTAATATCTTCTTAGACTGTTTTAAAAGTTATGTATTCTATTTTAAAAAAGTTAAGTCTTCTACTATGGTTCTCCAACAGATTGAAATTGCATTGCATACTTGGACTGGTCTGGTGGCATTGCATTATAGCTTTAGGCAAGTGCTAAGTGCAGATCCTGGTTAAAGAAAAAGGTCAGGATGGAGTGTTGTTGGAGTTGGAGGTGCATGAGCTTTTGTTGTGGTCTTCATTCCCGTCGAGGGCAGCTAAAGAGTCTCGGTCGGGGCACGAGGACGAGGCGACCAGTGCAGTTAAGTACATGACCCTTTTTGTTGGTTGTCTCACTCCTCTACTGTCCCTCACAAATCTCTCTCTCACCAACACACACACAAAGTGCTGAAAAGAAAGGGTCACTGGGTAACAGATGCCACCCAATCAATCTGATCCATCCTTATCTCAGTTCCATGAGGACATGGTTGTTTGCTGCCGGCACGCGGCATGTCGGTCTTCTTTTATGTGCGATGCAGGGGGGGATGTTGGAGCGGTGCGAGGGGGGGGGGGGGGGATTGTGACGGTGTTCAGCAATAAATGGATTCGGTGGTAGGAAGCTCGTCGGTCAGACTGCTGCACTCTCTGTGAGCCATATTTTGACAGTCCTCTGGATCATTGGTTGCAGTTTGTGGATTCAGATTCGTCATCTTCCTCGCCTGTGCAGAATAAGAACCCCATCGCAATCCCACCGAAGACGGCGGCGCGTCTACGACGACGCAAAGTAGCTGCAGCGCCGGGAAACGAACCCTGCAACACTTACAACGCGCGACGGTCGCTCGATCCCCTTCCCCATTCTTCACGCAAGTCCCATTACCCCTCAACTTCCTTTGCTGGTTCGGCTCTTTCCGTCTTCGGTCGGTCGATCGATCTCTTGCTCGATTGTCGCTTTCGAGTTTTTTTTTTTTTTTTTTTTTTTTTGCTGGGTGGGATTTTTAGCTGTTAGATTGGGATTTCCCTGCATTTGTTGTTGATTCGGGAATTGTGCTCCTTGACCACGTGGTGAATCTGGTCCTGAGTTGGGAGCTTGGTTTGGGGTGGGTTATGTTTGAAATGAAAAATGAGAGAATTAAGTATTATTATTATTGATAGATGCATCAAGGGTGAGATAAGATTTCCCTCAACTAATGAACTACATTGACTCGTTATTTGGTGGTAAACTTGGTCAGGAAGATTTTCCTCAACTAATGAACGAGATTGACTCGTTCAGTTACAAATTTGGTGGTAGACTTGGTCAGCTAACAGGAAGATTTCCCTCAACTAATGAACGAGACTGACTTGTTCAGTTACAGATTTGGCGGTAGACTTGGTCAGCTAACATGCCTCCGCAAGATCGAGCTTCTGTCAAGGATGCCGATCTTGGACCGATGCAATAAAAAGCGCTTGCGGGCTAAGATTTTGTGAGGGAGTCAGCAAGTTGATCAACCGTATGAACTTGAAAAACACGAACCTGCTGACGAGCAACTTGATCCCGCACAAAATGAAAGTCGATAGCCACGTGCTTCATGCGAGAGTGAAAAACCGGGTTTGCACAGAGGTAAGTAGTACCGAAGTTATCACAATAAATAACAGGCAGAGTAGAAGTGGAAACGTGAAGCTCCTTAAGCAAGTTGGAGATCCAAATAAGTTTAGTAGCAGCAACGGCTATAGCTCGATATTCAGCTTCAGTCGTAGACCTGACAACTGTCTTTTGTTTCTTAGAACTCCAACTGATCGGATTGGCACCAAGAAAAATAATGTAGCCAGATGTGGAGGTTCTATCATCAACATTGTCGGCCCAATCAGCATCAGTAAAGACATGAAGCTGAGAGGGAGAATATTTACGAAGAAAAATACCATGATCAATAGTCCCTTTAAGATAACGCAAAACGCGTTTGACAATAGTCCAATGGAAAGCAGATGACCGATGCATGAACTGAGACAGTTTATTAACTGCAATGGAAATATCCGGACGAGTAAGGGCGAGATATTGTAGGGAGCCAACAACCTGTCGATACTGAGTAGGGTCTGCAGCAGGACTACCATCACATAACTTCAGTGATTCACTAGAGGATATAGGAGTGGCAACTTCTTTTGCATCCTGCATAGCCGTCTTGAACAGCAAATCAAGAATATACTTTCTCTGTGAGAGAAAGAGACCAGAAGACATAGATGTAGCCTCGACCCCGAGAAAATAATTTAGGTGACCAAGATCTTTAAGAGAGAATCGGTCGGCCAATTACTGAATAAATGCTTGAACCGCCATAGAGTTATCGTCGGTAACAATAATATCGTCCACATAAACCAGAAGATAGATAATAAACCCATGTTGGTGGCGTAGAAAAAGAGAGACATCATATTTAGAGTTAATGAAGCCAACTGAAGACAAGTAGAGACCAAGCTCAGTATACCAGGCTCGTAGAGCCTAACGAAGGCCATAAATGGCTTTTCGTAATTTACAAACATGCCGGGGATACTGAGGATGTATAAAACCTGGAGGCTGTTCCATGAAAACGTCTTCAGTAAGTGTCCCTTGCAAAAAGGCATTGTTAACATCGAGTTGGCGTAAGCACCAATTGTTGGAGACAGCCAAACTCAGGATAAGCCGAATGGTAGTAGGTTTGATGACAGGATTCAATGTCTCAGTGTAGTCAAGACCAGGACGTTGATGAAAACCTTTAGCCACAAGTCGAGCTTTATAGCGAGCAATCGAGCCATCGGGGTTTCGCTTAATGCGATAGGCCCAGTTACACCCTATAATATTTTGCGTGGGGTGAGAGGGGGTGAGAGTTCATGTACCATTACGAAGAAGGGCATCATACTCGTTACATATGGCTGTACGCCAGTGAGAATTTTTGGGCTTGAGTAAAAGATGATGGTTCAGTATAGGCTAGGGAAGAGTTGGTGCTGACATGCAAATTAAGAACTTGACGGGGTTTAAAGATACCACTTTTGGAGCGGGTTTGCATTGAATGGCTTGAGACGATATGAGTAGCAGAGGGTAAGGATTGAGGGTGATCACTAGTGAAGGTGGACGCAGGGTCGACAGAGGAACTAGGACAAGATGAGGACAAAGGCATTGGCTCTGGAGGAGAAGAAGAAGCCGGAGAAGAAGACGAAGGAGGAATGTGCGGAATCAAAATAACAAGAGAGTGTGGATATTGTAGAGGCACGGGGGAGGGGGAAGATGTATTAGAGGAACTCAATGGGATGACACAATGATCTTGATCTCGAAAAGGAAAGACAGACTCCACAAAAGTGACATGTCTAGAGACAAATACCTTAGCAGATAGAGGATCATAACACTGAAAAGTATTATGTTCAAGAGAATATCCGATGAAAATACAATGACGAGATCGAGGCTGCAGTTTATGAGAATTGTAGGGGCGTAACCTAGGATAACACAAATAACCAAAAACTTTTAATGTGTGTAGGTTAGGGCATTTTTGAAATAACTTTTCAAATGGTGACTGATACTGAAGAACTGGAGTGGGCATACGATTAATGAGGTATACCGCAGTTTAAAAGGTGACAGACCAAAAGGCAAAAGGCATAGATGCTTGATGAAGTAGAGTTAGACCAATTTCAACAACATGACGATGTTTACGTTCCGCAAAACTAACCAGTTGAGAAGTATACGGAGGTGACTTAATATGTTGAATACCACAAGCAGATAGATAAGATGCAAGAGCTTGATATTCACCTCCGCCATCAGAATAGATGGTTTTAATAGTAGTTTGAAAATAGTTCTCAACTAAGTTCTTAAAGTTAGAGAAGATAACGACGACATCAGATTTTTGACGAAGAGGATAGGACCATGTATACTTTGTCAAATAATCTACAAAGACAACGTAGAATCTAAACTTGTCAAAGGAAACAACCGATGCAGGACCCCAAACATCAGTATAAATAACCTCAAACGACTTAGAGCAAGAAAGAGAGGAAGTACTAAAAAATAATTGACGACTTTTATTACTAAGTCATTACAGTGAGTAAGAACATTGCTGAATTTAAAAACAAGAATAGAATAACAAGAAAATAATTTTTGTTGAATAGAGTTTGAGGGATGACCAAGACGACGATGCCATATATTGACTGGAGCTGCAGTGGAAGTGTTTGTTGTGGGCTGGGTGAGAAAGACGGTAGACGGCCATTCGTAGATGTTGTCTTTATTCGGGCCGCGAACTAGAGATGCCCCAGTGCTCAAGTCCTTAACAAGAAAATAATCAGAAAAGAACTCAATAGAAGTATGATTTTGTTAACAAAATTGAGAGACAAAAATAAGATTTCTCTTGATGTGAGGGGCACACAAAACATTATGAAGTGTAAAAGAAGAGTTGTTGGAATGTAATGTCTTAGAACCAACATGAGTAATAGGGATCCGATTACCATCACCAACGATGACGTCTTCATGGCCGCCATAACCATTATGGGGTAATAAATTTTGGAGGTCAGATGTGATATGGTGGGAAGCGCCAGAATCCACAATCCAGTTAGACGGACCTTCAGAAGCAGTCAGGATATTTGCTTAAGGCCAAATAGATGGTGCTGGAAGACGCGATCGACAAACTTTAGCAGTGTGACCGATTTTGTCACATAATTGATGTATACAACCGTTGCGAGACATAGGTGGGGGGCGGCGAGGTGAAAAGGAAACATTTGGACTAGGATTGACGGACGAAAGATATGGAGGAAGAAGTGATGAATGAAAACTCATAGTAGTGGGAGGTTGGGTGACTACACCTTTTGAAGTATTGTTGTGGTATTTACGGCTGGGCTTTTTGAGTTTTTGGGTGAACTGAGCTGTGATGGGAGGTTCTGACAAAGGTCCCGATAGCTTGGTGTTACGCTTTAAGTAAGCTTCATAATCCGTCAGCTTGTCATAAAGTTCTTCAAAGAGAATAGGAGAGTCATGCGCCCGAAGAGCGTAAGTTGTTTGTACTCAGGACTTAAGCCATTGAGCGTGTGGACTAGTATCTCTTCATCAGTAAGAAGATGATCTATCAAAGCCAGGTCATTGATAATTACTTTGATATTTTGTAAGTAATCAGCAACACTACTTCCCTCTTGCTTGAGAGTCATAAGATTGAAGAGTAGTCCAAGCATGCGACTCCGAGAGCGGTTCGCCAGTAGTCTGTAACTTGTTCCGTGCTTCCGCAGCAGTGGTTTTAATAGTAGTTTGAAAATAGTTCTCAACTAAGTTCTTAAATTTAGAGAATACAACAACGACATCAGATTTTTGACGAAGAGGATAAAACCATGTATACTTCGTAAAATAATCTACGAAGACAACATAGAATCTAAATTTGTCAAAGGAAACAACCGATGTAGGACCCCAAACATCCGTATAAATAACCTCAAACGGCTTAGAGCAAGAAAGAGAAGAAGTACTAAAAGGTAATTGATGACTTTTATTATTAAGACAAGCATTACAGTGAGTAAGAACATTGCTGGATTTAAAAACAGGAATAGAATAACGAGAAAGCAATTTTTGTTGAATAGAGTTTGAGGGATGACCAAGACGACGATGCCATATATCGACTGGAGCTGCAGTGGAAGTGTTTGCTGTGGGCTGGGTGAGAAACACGGTAGACGGCCATTCGTAGATGTCTTTATTCGGGCCGCGAACTAGAGATGCCCCCGTGCTCAAGTCCTTAACAAGAAAATAATCAGAAAAGAACTCAATAGAAGTATGATTTTGTTGATAAAATTGAGAGACAGAAATAAGATTTCTCTTGATGTGAGGGGTACACAAAACATTATGAAGTGTAAAAGAAGAGTCGTTAGAATGTAATGTCTTAGAACCAACATGAGTAATAGGGATTCGATTACCATCACCAACGATGACGTCTTCATGGCCGCCATAGCCATTATGGAGTGATAAATTCTGGAGGTTAGAGGTGATATGGTGGGAAGCGCCAGAATCCACAATCCAACTAGACGGACCTTCTGAAGAAGCAGTCAGGATATTTGCTTGAGGCCAAGTAGATGGTGCTGGAAGACGCGATCGACAAACTTTAGCAGTGTGACCGATTTTGTCGCATAATTGATAGACAACTGGTTGCAGAGACATAGGTGGGGGGCGATGAGGTGAAAAGGAAACATTTGGACGAGAATTGACGGACGAAGGATATGGAGGAAGAAGTGATGGATGAAAACTCATAGTAGTGGGAGGTTGGGTGACTACACCATTTGAAGTATTGTTGTGATATTTACGGCTGGGCTTTTTGAGTTTTTGGGTGAACTGAGCTGTGATGGGAGGTTATGACAAAGGTCCTGATAGCTTGGTGTCATGCTTTAAGTAAGCTTCATAGTCCGTCAGCTTGTCATAAAGTTCTTCAAAGAGGATAGGAGAGTCACACGCCTGAAGAGCAGCAGTAAGTTCTTTGTACTCAGGATTTAAGCCATTGAGCGTGTGAACCAGTATCTCTTCATCAGTAAGAAGATGACCTATCAAAGCCAGGTCATCGATAATGACTTTGATATTTTGTAAGTAATCAGCAATACAACTTCTATCTTGCTTGAGAGTCATAAGATTGGAGATTAGTCCAAGCATGCGAGTCCGAGAACGGTTCGCCAGGGTAGTCTGTAACTTGTTCCATGCTTCCACAGCAGTGGTACAGGAGGTCACAAGCGGAGCAATGGATCCAAGAATGAGGTCCGAATGGCTGGAGAATTAGTCGATCCCGCCAACTTGTAATTAGTAGGGTGGTCTCTTGGGACATGAATCATGGCTGGTAGATAACTAAGAGAACCATTAATATAACCCAATAAATCATAACCAAACAAAAAGTTAGAGAACTGAACACGCCAAGAAGCATAATTACCGCTTTTAGATAACTTAAAATGGATTAAAGATGCAGCATTAATGGAAATAAGTCCGGAAGATAGAGCAAAATTATTAGTAGGAAAAAGAGTAGGAACATTAGAAGTGGATGAGGAAGACATTAGGAAATCACAAAAGCCGTTGCACAGAGTAGAGAACAGTAACACAATTGGCGACCAAGAAAAAGAAAAAAAAAAGAGAAGCAATTAATGACTGTAAAGTTACAGATTTGTGTAGTAGCACAGATCAGAAGGTGGCTAACAAAACTGAACTGAACGAAATAGTGTAGAAAACACCTGGTAGATACGGGAGTGAGTGACAGAAGAGAATATCCAATGGCAGTCCAATAGGCACAGGTGCAGCCGCAGATGGGAATCCGGTTGCCTTATTGCTGGGAGACAAACACCGAAAGGGCAGAAAACGATGGCAGTGGCGTCGGCACACAAGGAGAAACGCTCCTGCGTAGAGCTCTAAACTGCTATGGATCGGCTGGAGCTATTTGCAGGTAGTAGTAGATTTGAAAGATCCAGCAGGTAGCGTTGCCTCGGCAAGGAGGCAGCAATAGAGGAGGCAGTGGTGCTCTTCTTCATCGACAACAATGAACGAGAAATAGATGCCGACGGGGAGAGATTGCACAGTGACAGGACAAAGAAAATGAAGAAGAGTGGCCAGCAGCAGGAGCAAGTGCGATCGCTTAGAAGCAATGAGTAATGGCGACCGATTCGCCGTGGGAGAACAAAGAACAACGCCATACAGACGGAGAAAGGATTGACTGGCGACAATTGTGTTGATGTTTTGGGGCGATTGCTGTGGTCAAGGGCTACTGCTGCTACTGATAGTAGCGATATGACAGAGAGAATAGTTTCTCTTATGGCTCTGATACCATGTTAGAAATGGAAATGAGAGAATAAAGGATTATTATTATTGATAGATGCATCATCTATTTATACAAGAGTGAGGGAAAATTTCCCTCAACTAATGAACAAGATTGACTCGTTCAGTTACAGATTTGACGGTAGACTTGGTCAGCTAACAGGTTAGAAGTGGGTACCGACTCTAGGGCTTGGGAATGCTTGCTCGCCCCCTTTGTTATGGTTTTCGACAAAAAGCGACGAGGAGCTTTTTGTCGAGTTGGTTCTCTTTTGGATATGGCTTGTGTTTTGGGGTTTCTGTGTGCTAGACTGTTTTGCATTGAGAATTGAGGATTGGCGGATTTTATTTTTTTGAGCTTGATTTTGGAACCATTAGAGAATCGGGGGGGTGCTCAAGATTGGATTATATTCTTAATAAAATAACTCAATCTTGATTTCTCTCGCTCGATATCTGATCAAGCTATGTTTTCAGATAGATAGATTTTAAATACCTATAAAAACTTCCAAGTTGATTAGTTTGAAAACGAGCGATGGACAAGTCCCGACGTCTCGTAAAGAAGGCAGCTTTTACAAGCAATTCATCAAACACTTTGAGTGCAATAGAGAAAGGAGAGAAAGAGCGCGAAACAGGACTTCATAGGGTTGTAAGAACGGTCGCAAAGATGGAACATGGAGCGGAGGCACGGAGCTTTCCTTGGACAGAGGTCAAGGGCATAAACTCTTATAGAGGCAAGAGTGAGATCATGTCGTTCCATAGGTTCTTTATTCTGATGGGGCAGACTTATCTTGTATGGTGCCAAAGATAAAGGGAGCTTCGAGGCATATGCAAGTTACCTCGAAGATGCATTTGACGGAGGAACTAAGGTGATTCAACTTGCGGAGGCAAAGTTGGGATCATGAGACCTTAGCACGGGGCAAGAGGATGCAGAGGCGGGTACTCTTGAAGAATATGTCACAGTGTTGCCATTATAGTTGTCAGGAACAGGAGGTGCATAGCAGAGATTGTGCTGGTAGGGGATAGAGACCCAGGATCCAAACAATGGTGTACCAATTCCAGCGAAGTCAGGGGGACTTCATGAGCTACTAGGCGACGGACTATCCTAGAGCTATGTTTCGTCCAGGTGTGACCCAAGAGTGGGTGGACGAAGGTGAATTGCCAAGGGAGTGAACCAAAAATCGGAGATGGCGGAGGCCCTACGAGGTGTTGGCAAAGGCCACACATGGAGAAGTTGTAGTCCAAATTCATCACACGAGAATTTGTATGCAATGGAGATGTCACCAGGAGGCGACATGGTGCAGCGAATCGTGGTGGAATAGTTTGTGGCAATGCAACACAAGCGATCGTGTCCCGTGAGGGATGATCATGCGGAGGTATGATTATGAGTTACTGGGAGCTCCACTTTGGTGTACGACACAACAAGAAAAAGGGCTATGGATTCAAGAAGTAAATGATGTGGTATCATAGAGGCGGGTCTTCCTTGTGTGTGCATCGAAACTTGTATTGGATGAAAGCCTTAGTCATCAGCATATAAGGGCTGTATACCACCGAGGAAGAAGTCCAAGTGCAAGTACCAGTGAGTCCCATGGAGGGGGACGTGATCATGTGAATGACTAGGAGCTGCTGGGAGTTCCACTTCGGTGAACAATGCAATGACAAGAAGGGCTGTGGATTCAAGGGGTGAATGCCATGGTACCGCAGAGGCGGGTTATCCGTGTGTGTGCGTCGAAGCTTGCATCAGATGAAAGCCTTGGTCATCAGCATATGGGGTGTACCACCGAGGGAGAGGTCGATCGCAAGTACCGGAGTCCCATGGAGGGGAATTGATTATACAAATGTATGATCGGAGCGGTTGGAGAGTTGGACTGCTTCAGTGCTCACATTCACTTAAGGGAGCCCGACAAGTCAGAGGACAAAGCCGAGTAAGCGAACGTTGCTACCAAGGAAGCTAAGGAGAACAGAATCAGCGTGAGCCTTGCAACAAGATGGGGGAGGCCATGCATGAGAGTTGTGATCTGTCTTTCCATCGACCAAGGAGGACTGCTAGGAGGACACAGTGGTGTTGTAGTAGGTGGTCGAAAGGGGCGAGGAAGCGACGATGAGTCCAGTGGGGCTCAGCTACCCAAAATCAAAGCGTTGGTTAGAAAGGAGGTGGACTCGGAGGAGCACCACAGTGCCGTAGAGGCAGATCTACCAATCGCAAAGGAAGAGATGTAAATGCAAGGCAACGTATAGTAGAGCCATGGGCTTGGTAGCACCATAGTACATTGAGGTAGGACTTCCGTGCTCTCATAGTACATTGGAGTCATCGATCCCTTGCTCTCATAGAGGGAGAGCATTAGTCGTAAAAGGGGCCGAGGAGGTGGAGAATACAAAGGCAAACTCTAAGTACCAATATAGGGCGGAAGGGCAGAGGCCAAGGAACTTCATAAGACCGGTGTCGATGGACTTCTCATTAAGATAGCCGAAAGCAGGGGACTTCGGGTTGATGCAGGAGTGCTCGACCAAGGAACGAAGTAGGTAGTACGTGGTATTGTATCTTTTTACTTAGAGGAGTAGGTGGCAAAGGTGATGGAGAAGACGGTACAATCCCAGAGGCGACCAGAACTATCAAAGACTTACTTTAAATTATGGGACTCTAAGTTGGGGTAAACTTTTTGCTCTTTTCGAGCGAAACTTCTTGCATTCTAGAAGTTCAATGGCAGTGGAAAGGTGAATCACAGTAGCTAACTCAACGCAAGGAGTGCAAACACTTCCAAAGGCTTCAGAAGTGTGAGCAAAGAGCGGGCGAATGTTAGTAACTAACTCAATGCATGAAGTACAAACTCGAGGAGGTAGGCGAAATCAAGTAACTTTTGCCTTCTCAACTCAAGAGAATAGGCAAAACTGAGTACCCCAATTCTCTTAACTCGAGGAGGTGAGCGAAGCCAAGTAACCTTATCTTCTTAACTACTAAGAGAATGGGTGAAGTCGAGTATCCCAGTTCTCTTACTTATCCAGTAGAGGAGTTCTGCATAAGTTCAGTGACTCTTCAAAGAAAGCTTATGAAAGATAATAGTTGTCAAATCCTCACCATTGGTGATCAGTACTACTGAGAGTATATTGTCCGCTTCATTTCCCAATTGAATACCAATCGAAAGCGGGAATGATGCGAACCTGTTTGGAAGTGACAACTAAACATGGAAGAAGGATCAATGGACAAACATTGTGGAGGAAGGACCTCAAAAACCTTAAAGTCCGCAAGGCGATGCTTGTCAAAGTTCCAACAAGCATCCATCCAGTTCAAGCAATATGAGTATACTACGATACTGGCGCATAATAAGGTAGGTCTTCTCTTTTGTCAGATGGATCCGCGATAGTCAACAAGGATTAGCACAACTCAGCCAACTCCACACCATATTCAGTCATTGGTGAGTTGAAGCAGCATGGCGGATCAGAGTTTGACTACTCAACAACAGCGGTGGAGAGCGACTGAGAGCCAAAGGGGCGTGTTGCAACCAAAGCAGAAGATTGAAGCTTTAGCAAAATGCGAGGAGATGCAGCGTCTACAGTGGCTTTGACGAGGATGTCGAAGGGATAAATGAGGGAGAATGTCACAGACAACAATGTAAACAAGGTGTTCGATGAAATGCTCGTCTTTGTCCGTGTCCTTCGATTTATGTATATACCTTGTATAGCAAGAAGCGGGCTTGTAGTAGGCTTGGCGGCCCTAGTTTGGTTTGCTTTGTGGCCAATTTTGGCTTGTAAATACGAGTGTGTCTTATAAGCACTTGTGGGTAATTCGATCTGTAATGGACCATTATCCTTTGTGTGCAACCTCTTTGAGTTTTTAATGTCCATTGGTGTAATTTGTATCTAGCTTTATAAAGTATTTGCTTGAGCAGTTGCTTGTGGATCCCATTGGAATTACTTCTTTTGGCCCGTTTTCTCTTTTGTAAGTCTAAGGGACTCTAGGAGATCTCGAGGAAGGCTGACCTTTGCAGACGGACATGCATGGGTGCCGCACGGCTTAGGCAAATTTAGCTAATTCCGTGACAACCCGAGTGGTTCCAAGGGGCTGAGATGGCTGACGTTTTGGGCTGCTCAGAGCGGTTGTCGCAGCACACGAAAATGACCTAAAACGGAACTATTTTGGCACTGCGTAGCGAGCGATCATTCTGCAATGTTATAGACTATTTCTGCTCGCATTTCTTAGGCAATATCACACAAAACCAAGGCAAAACATGTTGTAAAACATCTGTACAAGTAAACAAAAGCAACAAATGGTTTGCTGAGTGAAGAGTTGCTGTTGAGCGACGACCGTTCGTGACATTCTCCCCCATTTAAACTGTAAACACCCTCATCAACGCTTTTTGGTAGGCTTTGATGTGAGCTTCTTCATGTCGTAGGGCGTCTTCTGGCTCCCAATTGGCTTCTATTCGGGAACTTTTACCACTTCACCAAGTACTCCATTTGCTCCACTTCGCTGGGTAGCTTAGTCTTGCGATCCGCCAGAATGGTCTCAACTCGCTTCTCATAGGAGGCCCTGATTGGAGGTAGTCGAGTTGAAATATTTCGAGAAGCATCTTGTAGATCTAAATGTTAGGCTTTCAAGTTGATTGCATGGAAGACATTGTGGATTTTTAGCCATGTCGACAGTTGCAACTTGTAGGAGACGTTGCTCACCCCTACTGATAATTAGGAAAGACCCTTCATACTTGCGTACCAATCCTTTATGTATTTTGTGCCTAAAGAATTAGAGTGATGCTGGTTGAAACTTTACCAACACCAAGTAGCCAAATTAAAACTCCTGCGATCGCCTTCCCAAGTCTGCCACTTCTTTATCTTTTTGGCTGCCTTCTCCAAGTAGGCCCGAGCAATTTCTGTATTCCGATGTCATTCCTTTACGAAGTGATATGCTGATGGGCTACTCCCGGTATAACCAATAGCTAAGGTGTGAGAAGTCGACGGTTATTGTCTTGTAATAATCTCAAAGGGGCTCTTGTTGGATGTAGAGCTTCAGTGCAAGTTGTAGGAGAATTGAGCTACGTCCAATAGTTTCACCTAATCTCGTTGGTTGACACTCACATAGTGCTGTAGATATTGCTCCAAAAACGAGTTGATTCTTTCTGTTTGACCATCCGTTTAGGGGTGGAGGCTTGTAGAGAAGTATAACTTAGATCCCTGCAGCTTGAATAACTTGGTCCAGAATTGTCCCAAGAACCGAGAATCTTGAAAACTAATGATGTTGTGTGGGACTCCCCAATACTTCACATTCTTCATCATCAACTTGGCCGCCTTCTCTGCTGAACAAATAGGGATGCAGCAATGAACATTGCATACTTTGAAAACCAATCGACAACCACGAGTATCGATCCAAGTCCCCCTATTGCGGGCAAGCTTAATATGAAGTCCAAAGAAATGCTCTTCCATGGCCTTTCTGGTACGGGTGGCGGTTCCAAAAGTCCTACCGGCTTTCGCTGCTCTACCTTATCATATTGGCAAGTAAGACATGTTCAAACATATTCCTCTACATCTGTCCCCATTTTCGGCCAATAGAAGGCCCTCTCCACGAGAGTCATTGTTCGATGAATACTCGGATGTCCCACCCAGAGTGAATCGTGACACTCCCTTAGGAGTTCATGCCTCAAATTTTTCGCCTGCGGAATATAAATTCTATTCCCTTTGGTGTAGATGAGTCCCTCCCGGATCCTAAATCATCGTGCTTTGCCCTACTTTGATGAGTTACATCAGGGTTACTGCTTGAGGATTATTGTACAGTCCATCCCTGATCCTGGAAAGAAAGTTGGAGTGCAACTGACTTACTTGGCGTCTGCCTTCCAACTGTATAACATTCACTAATTCAACTTTCTGGTTCAATGCATCGACCACGACATTTGCTTTTCCAGGTTTGTACTCATTACCATTTCAAACTCGGCCAAAAAGTCCTGCCATCATGTTTGTTTTGGGGAGAGTTTCTTTTAAGTTTGGACCCAGAAGGTAGTGTTGCCACACTCGTAGACAGTGGACCACCGTTGTTATCTCCTTCTCATGCACAGGATATCGTCACTTGGTCTCGTTGAGCTTGCGACTCTCGTAAGCCACTAGATGACCCTCTTGCATAAGTACTCCCCTAATAGCAAAGTTAGAAGCATCTGTATGGACTTCAAAAGACTTCCCATAGTCTGGTAATCTGAGTACTGGTTCCTCCAACTCAACAGTCTTTAGGTCTTGGAATGCCGCTTCACATTTGTTCGACCATCTCCACGACTGCTCCTTCTACAGCAACTCCGTTAGTGGAGTTGTGCGCTTTGAATATCCAGTTATGAAGTGCCGATAATAGTTGACGAACTCAAGGAAGGATCTCAACTTCGGTACCTTCTTTGGTGTTCGCCAGTCTACCACAGCTTACACCTTAGACTTGTCCATTCGGATGAAACCATTATCGATTCAATGCCCCAAGAATAAAATTTTCGTTTGAGCAAAGTAGCACTTCTCCCTATTCATAAACAAGGTGTTCTCCCTGAAAACTTTGAAAATTGTTTGAATGTGCTCAATATGCTCCTTAAGTGTTTAGCTATAGACGATCATATCGTTTAAGTAGACGATTACAAACTTGTCCAAATACTCCTTGAACAACTAGTTCATTAGAGTGCAGAATGTGGCCGGAGCATTGGTTAAGCCGAAAGGCATCACTAAAAATACCTGGTCACACAGGTAGTCTTCGCTTTGTCGCCTTCTGCGATGTGCACCTGCCAATACCCCGACCGAAGGTCGAGTTTGGAGAAGTACTTGGCCTTGTTCAGTTGATCAAACATATCTGTGATGAGTGGTATGGGATATTTGTTCTATACTGTCACTTTGTTTAGGGCTCGATAATCGACACATAATCGGAGGCTCCCATCTTGTTTCTTTTGGAAGAGGACTGGAGCTCCAAATGGTGCTTTTAAACTGTAGATGAGACCACCGCTCAATAGTTCGTCTAACTGCTTTTTGAGTTCTGCCAACTTTGGAGGGGCCATGCGATATGGTGGTCTTGCTGGAGGCTTAACTCCTGGCTCTAGTTCAATACAATGATCCACGCCTCGGCGTGGTGGTAGAGTTTTCGACAACTTTGTTGGCATCACATCTAAGAATTATTTAAGGATATTTGCCACCACGATAGGTTCTTGAATGATCTATCCGTCAAGTGTCTCTAGCTTTATGATGGCTACAAAGATTGATTTACCTTTTTGTACCCCCTTCTTCAATTGTAATGTCGATATTTATTGTGGATCCTTGTTTCCTCTTCGAGAAACTAGAACCACGCATGGATCGTCGCCTCCCATTAGACATAGGGAGTTCAGGAACAACATTGGCATGAACTTCGCTGTGTGCATGAACTTCATTTCGAGAATCAGTTGGAAGTCATCCAAGGGCACCGTCGTCATGTTTGTGCACTCGCTTCATGTTCCGATCTTGATGGGGACCCCTTTTGCTAGTCCTGAGATCAGCTTGGCCTCCGAGTTCACGACCTTCATACGACCTAGGTTCTTCTCCAGGATTAATCTAAGTCGCTTAGCTTCTCGATCGATAATAAAATTGTGGGTAGCGCCCGTGTCCACCATTGCCCAGGTTGTTCGGCCATTAAGCGGAGTTGTCTCAGTTTCCTTCTTATGACAAACTCTATGTTCTCGAGCAAGAATTGAGTTCTCAACTCTTGTTTCAAGTCTTCCCATGGCGCCCGTGTCCACCATTACCCAGGTTGTTCGACCATTAAGCAGAGTTGCCTCAGTTTCCTTCTTATGACAAACTCTATGTTCTCGAGCAAGAATTGAGTTCTCAACTCTTGTTTCAAGTCTTCCCACGTATCCACTCGGTATCGACCTTGCTGGATCTCTTCTCGACGGGTTCGCCACCAAAGTTTTGTATCCCCATTTAGAGACATTGTTACTATAGAAACTTTAGTTTCTTTAGAATCAGGCCTTGTAGCACAAAAATACTATTCCATGTCGAATAGAAAATTTTTGAGCTCTTTGGCATCCCTAGCACCCTCGTAGCAATACGGCTCGAGTGCTCTGAAGTTTTGTGGCAGCGCAGCTGGTATTATTTTCTTCGCCATTAAGAGTCCTTATGAGCAACGTCACCTTGGACGTAAGTTCCGTCACAACTTTGTATAGATGTTGCACCGAGCCTTTGGTGTCCTCTATCAGTCGGTCGCCTAGGGACTCAACCATGTTGATCTGAAATTTAGCTTCGTCTTGCGAGCTCTCTACCCCAAAGAGCCTTCGTTGGCCTTGGTAGAGTTCCTCCACGCTCGCTTTAAGAACATCGAGGCGGGTTCTACCATTGCAAGCCTCTCCTTGTGGCTCCTTTTCTCAGTCGGTGCTCCAGATTGTGTCTTCTCCGCTCGAGGAGAATACCCAACTTCATGCTCGTCTTGTTCGCTGTTGCGCTCTTCATGAGCGGCTCCAGCAGCTTGTGAGTGAGTTTGCACTTGTAGCCTGCCTGCGGCTGCTTACGGCAAGGGTCCGACTTACCCTATCTTGCTCAATTCACCATGGTGTTTTGCCATAGCGAGATTGCGAATATTCTCTGCTGCTTGTTCGAATTGCTTGCCCACTCTGATACCACAATGTCACGGGCTTAATTGAATTTGTCTAAGCCGTGCAGCACCCTAGTGGCAAACTTAAAGACTTAGCTGGAATTACCTAAGTCGTGAAGCAACCTTGCCCAATATTTTAGACTTAGCTGGGATTGCCTAAGTCATGTAACATTAAAGCGTTATTTGCCTGCAAAGGGTCAGCCAATTTGTAACCTCGTGCGGGTCCCAAAGGACCTGCAAAAGAGAAGTTGATTAGTTTGAAAACGAGCAATGGACAAGTCCTAACTTCTCGCAAAGTGGGCGACTTTTACAAGAAATTCGTTGAACACCTTGAGTGCAACAAAGAAAGGAGAGAAAAGAGCAAAAAGAGTGAAACAGGACGTTAGAGGACTGTAAGAATGGTCGCAAGTCCACAAACGATGGTTCCCAAGGTATCAGACGCAAGACGAGTTCAACTCTTGATGAATGTTCACGCCTGACACCTACCTGAAGCCCCATCCAGCCTTGTGCCATCCAGGTGGTTTTAAGGGGCTGAGATGGCTGACGTTTTGGTCGCTCAGAGCGGTCGCCGCAACATGCGAAAACGACCCAAAACTGAGCTATTTTGAGTTGTTTTGGCACTGCGTAGCGAGCGGTCGTTCTGCAGCATTATAGACTATTTCTGCTCGTATTTTTTAGGCAAAATCACACAAAACCAAGGCAAAATATGTTGCCGAACATCTGTACAAGCAAACAAAAGCGACAAACGGTTCGCTGAGTGAAGAGTTGCGATTGAGCGACGACCATTCGTGACAACATGGAGCTTTCAAGGAAAAGGTTTTCTAGGACACAACCCCATGCAAAATTTGAGCAGTGATGTTACCTTGGGAAATTTTCGCCAAGCAAATTATATGAAACATAATATTCAAGTGAAGAGAAGATCTCGTTTGGTACCAATGACAATGACAATTGGGGAGCTTCCTTTGGAGGGAGTCTTGATTCTTTCATGGGAGGCTATCCACGTGCTGATCCTTTACCGAATGAATATTTTGGCTCAATCCCTTACGTCCAGAGAGTGGGAGCGAGAGTGCTCTTATGCAAGAGGCTGTACAAGCTTCTAGCAGTGAACAGGGTGCAGGGTGTCCTCGAAGAATGGAGTGGCTTGAATTTTGACAATATGGAGTAGTCCATGCAAAGACATTCAGATACATCTACTGATGGTGGGAAGCTGGTGGATGCTTGGAGTGATAGCAACTTGCATAATTCATGTTTCCCCTCTTCACCTCTTTAATGATGCCGATGAGGACTCAAATTCCATACCATTCCTAGTTTTCAATATATTTGAGGTCTTTAAATGAAGAAGATGATGGGGGTACCAAGTGAAGTTCCCAGTGTGCCTTTTCATCAGTTTACTGGAGAAGCTAACAAGATACAGTTTCTTGGAAATCAGGAGCTAATTAAAATATGGGCAGGGCACAAATATGAACAGGAGGAAAACAGTTCTGCAGACTTCAAATTTAAGTCACAGATTATAGTGAGCAGTTGGTCTAAGCAAGAAAGCATGTCCTTTTCCAGTGTTAATAGGCAACATAGTGATAGCAGGCCAAATGGTTTGAATACCCCAGCTACCCATTGGTGGCTGGTGGAGATGGTACTTCACTTAATACATAAAACCCATGACAATGGGTGGAAGCTGGGTGCTTCCAGTCATGTTAATCTAAATGGCGGAATGTGGCCACTAAGATTTAATATTGGCAATTCACAGGAGGTGGAGATTGAAATGTGTAGCTTTAGCTCTAGTATGAAATCAAACACCTCTAGTTTAGTTTGGGAAACGAATCAGCAGATTACTATTAGACATCAAGTTGTTTTTGAAATAGATTTCAGCCATGATGCACCTGCAGATTCTCAAGGCAATGTAAATATCATCATCAGAAGTCTGAATCAGCCAAGCAGGACATGGCAACATTTGGTAACATCAAGTGGCAGCAACAACAAATGATTGGTCAACACCTATGACAGCAAATTTAAATTTCCACATTTTTCTTTTCAGGAGAAGACTATGCTTCAACCCAGTCTAATCCTAGCCAAAAATACTGACTATACGGTTGCTACGAAGGAGACTCTGTCATTGATTGGTAGAGAATTCTCTTCTAGGGAACCAGAAGTCCTTAACTCAAAATGAGCAACAAAATATGGAATCTTGTTTCCCTTCAAGTAACCTTTTAAATTTTCAATGACCAGCAGATGTGGTTTTTCAAGGATAAAAAAAAAATGTGGTGACAGAATATGGGAAACTCAAAGTTTGATAACCATGATGTTTTGAACAATCACATGGATGTGGCAGAGATCAATGAAAATCTATTATTTAATTTGGATTTTATTGCTGTCCAACAATTTACTTCTTTATTCTTCACAATGCATACGTTTTTCAAGGTTTTTGATGCTTTGGTACTATTATGGTGCTTTTGTACTAAATAAAACTTTGTACTAAATTTACAGGGAATTGCTAACGGACCAAAAGAACTGCATCCTAGAGACAACATTCTTACCCATGTCTTGAGTGGTTATTTTGATGGAATAACTGCTCAATTTTCTGAGAAGCATTTCTCAATCAACTTATATTTCTGAATGTACAATATTTATTCAAAATAGAGGGAAAAAAAAAAGACAATAAAAGATTTGGCAATTTGGACTTTTAACTACTTAACTCACCACTTAATGAATTCAAAATTAGGAAATAATGACATATGAAAGCTAGTTGTCAGTTGAACATTTTTTTTCTGTAAGATATTAAATCTTTTGTCACTCTCTAACTTGAAAAAATAGGGGCTTAAAAATGGATATTGATGCAATTTTCTTTTTTAGTTTCTGATCATACTTTAATTCAATTGAAGCTAATCAATTTGGCAACTTTAAGCTAAAGGAATTTTAAATGAATCCATTTGAGTTTCTTTATCTAAAATAAAATTGTGAAACTCTTGCCATTAATCCGTAGATAGAAGAATCTAGTGGCTATCTAATTTGGATCTAAAAAAGTTCCTAGAAAATTGGATACAATTTTATCTAACAAAAGTATCTCTATGTGTTTCCAGATTATATCACTTACATATCCAGACTTTTTTCACATGCATCTTTTTTGTTTAATGCATTCTCTATCAGGTCTATAATATCTTTTTTTTCTGTTACCATGATTAATGAAAATTTCTGGATTTGGCATCAGCTTGTTTGCTGTCTCTTTCTAGTGCTTGAATGATCATGATCTCTTTCAGTCAAAATGTTGTTGAGCTTCTTTGCAAAATTGATCAGTTAAGGAATGTGATGAGTTTAATGCACCTGTTAGACCTGCACAAGCTGCTGCTAATGCTTCTCACCCTCAATTTAAGGAGTCTTCTACCTTGCAGGGTCTTGGGTTGTGGCTAAACCAACCATCTCAAAAACAGCCACTTTTGAACTCGTGAGGTTCCTTCTTAGACCTGCTTAATTAACCATAGGCAGCCACTTGATAAAAATGCAGGTCATAAGGCTGAACCTTTGTCAACTTTTGCATCAACTAGGTCTCTCCCTTGTGAATCATCTCAAGTAGAAATATGGAGAAATAGATCGAAATTTCTGGACAAGAAATTAAAGGAGCCTCAGGCTCTGATGTTCTCTCTGACTTATATGTCGGAAATCAGTTTCAGGAAGAGAAGCAGCTGCAAGAGCAAGAAGAAAATGTATCTGACTCTAGTTATCATGAAGTAACAGATAAAACTGGTGATGTTTCCCTTGGTAGCCTAGCTGATTTAAGCACGCTTGTTAAGAATAATGATATGCTCCTTAGGCAGCCACCTACAAATCATAAAAGAGATGCAGTTGATCAGTCTGTTGAGACATCATTTCCTATTCCAGCTGATAGAGTTTCACCTTCCAGTGTGGGCTTGGTTCCTGATAGTCATTGACCTGCTTATCCAGCAGAGATGGATCTTAGGAAGGCAATAAATGCTGGGGGATTTCATGTTAAAAGTTCTGACCTTCAACTCCCTGTTAAGGAGACAAGATCAGGCCCTCAACCTCCTATTACTGGCAGGTCTCAGCAAGTTGGCTTATCAAAAAATGTTGCACCATGTGTGGCCAATTTATGAGCTTGACATTGCTTAGCTGGTCACGGTGTTGCTCCAAGCATACTTCAATCAATAATAAATTATTGTAAGAATACAAGTTTATTAGACCTGCAAAATGCAGATGATCGAGGTAAAAATCAGGAAGAATGTGCTCTGTCTGAAGTTGGTATGAATTCCATTTCACGGGACAGAGATCATCAAGTTGTAGCCAATTTCTTAAAACCAAAACAAAGCTGAGTATGTTAAAAGATGCTGTCTTTGATGAGGAAGAACCAGTAAAATGTAATCTGTTTGATGGAGATTCTAATGTCTACACTCCATCTTTGGTCAACACCAACAGGATGTTGACAAGAGCAAAGGTGATGATCGAGGTAAAAATCAGGAAGAATGTGCTCTGTCTGAAGTTGGTATGAATTCCATTTCACGGGACAGAGATCATCAAGTTGTAGCCAATTTCTTAAAACCAAAACAAAGCTGAGTATGTTAAAAGATGCTGTCTTTGATGAGGAAGAACCAGTAAAATGTAATCTGTTTGATGGAGATTCTAATGTCTACACTCCATCTTTGGTCAACACCAACAGGATGTTGACAAGAGCAAAGGTGATGATGGTTCAGGTTTTGACCCTCAGGCAGTACATTTTCTAAATAGAAATATTGCTTCTTCTAGATGTGATGCTTGGTTCTCTGGAAGCACTTTATAGAATCTCAAAAGAGAAATTACTCCCTACTGCAAGAAATGCAATCCATGAAGGATGCTGATACCGATTCGAACATGACCTAAGGGCATAGGCTTAAAGGAGCTGACTTTAAATCTAATGCTTCTCAAATGGAGCATAATGCAAGTCAGAGATTTGCTTCTAGGCAGAATACACTCCTCAAGGATCCTCCAGAAGGCAAACTTTTTGCAAGTTCACGGAGTTCATTTCCATCAAATGTTGTTGTGCTTTTCTTCAAAGAAGCACGAGAGAGATTCAAAAGTAACATCTATTGCAGAAGATCATGATCTTCAAAATCAAATGCACTCTCAGCACTCCAAGATTAGTTCTCAGATGACCTCTTCTTTATTAGAAATGCATAAAGCCTATGAATAAAACATGGGAATAGATAAACATTATGGACAGAGTACCAAATGTGCCACTCAATTTCACATTTTTGAAGAAGTTCCTGGGAGCATGGAAAACAGTTCTACCGTAGAGCAAATAGTTGATAACAGCAAAGTTGGTACCATTGGGCAAAGCACATTGGCCAGAAGTATAGCTACCAATGAATCATCTGCCCTTTCACTGCCTCCTATTGTCATGGATCATGGTGTAGTTCAAAGATCAAAGAAGCGCAAGAGTGCAGCCTCAGAGCTACTTCCATGGCATGAGATCTCACAAGGTTTACAAAAGGTACCAGATGTTGGTTTTCAGTAGTAGCACTATGATGAATACTTTTATTATGTTATGAAATAACCAAATGAATACACTGTGCATCGGAAAATTTATTCTAGTTTTGTACTTGATATTTCTTGAGCAACTTAAGTTTCAGCTTTGAACATTTGTTAATTTTGATTTTTTAAAAAAAATAATTTACAGTATGACTGAGCTATCTGGGACTTGGGCTTCCAATAGTTTGATTGAGAAGGTTTGTTGATTCTTCATTTCAAGTTAATTAGTCTTTTGCTCTATATTCTGTCAGTACCTGGCGAAAACTGAGAGGTTACTGGGCCTGTTTGATACTAGGTTGGTGATGAAGCTGAAAGTATTAATGGCCTATCACTGCTTTCATCACGAAGAAGCCCAACTCTGACAACTCAGATGATCCAGCAACTCTAACCAGCTTTACCAGCTACAATGCTTAATGTGGTTGCAGCTCCAGCTTATGAACAAGTGACCTACTGTGTTGCTAAATCAGCCCTTGCTGATTCATGCAGGAAGATCTATTCATCAGAAAGAGATTTTTGTTTAATTGATGGTGATCTGTAAGTTTATGTTCATATAAAACTTGAGGCGTTCAATATAGAATATTGTTACTCTTTTTACATATGTTTTGTGGATGTTTATTGCGTTCTGCAGCATTTTCAGGTTCATGTTCAAAAATGATTTCTTTTTTTGTTTTTTAAGGATAACCAGAATGTTTTAAGTCTTCTCTGGCGGCGGACAATATTTTTCTCAAATATTGTGGAAGAATTTAGTGGAAGGTCCAAGAGGCTTGAAAGCATGTTCTCAAGGTATGTTCATTTGTAGATGACCCTTGCGAAAATATTTTCCATTTTACTTGCTTTGCTTACTACTTATTAGTGTATCTTTGCTGTTTGATTTTAATATTATGCAGGGAAATCTCTCAACAATAAATTTACATGTGGATTTTCCAGATTTAGAACCCGATCATTGTGTTTGATAGTTTTTTTTTATATATTGACTAATTATATAGATTTCCAAAATCCTATGTGCATTTGTCAGTAATTAGCGGGTGGCATGTGCATTTGCATGAGCCTTATTCCAGCAAAAGTTATAGTGAGAAATGAGAACTAATACATACCCCATTACCTCTAGTATGTTGTATAATATTGATCATCAAGTAGTCTTAGGAACTATTTCACATGGTATCTTAGCTGCTGATGTAACTTCTCTGGTTTAGTCCCACATTAGAATTGAAACAAAACTTAGATTGACAAACTAAATAATGTTTATTGTCTACTATCAAGCTCTTCAAATGATGAGGTTAATGGATCGGTTATCTCATTAGATTAGGTGTAGTAAAAGGTCCATGAATGGGGTTGGTTGGAGACACTAAGATGTGGAACCTCACGTGCACCATGTTAGGGTTTGATCCTAAGTTATGTTAGACATTAGCGAGAACTTCGAGCTCCTAGATGTGGGAGATTATTACATTTTTGGGGTATTCCTATATAAAAAATTGGGAGTAGATTTTGATTGATTTATAAGGGTTAGATGAGTCTACTACCATTTGGTTTAAAGATTTTGGACTTCATCAAGTTAATGGATTAGTGATCACATCGGATCGGACTGAGTTATGACATTTAAATTTAAATCTAATAATTATAATTGCCAATTTTTCTTCTTTTAACAAAGGATAAGTGGTAAAGGTGGGATTCGAGACCAGGACCCTATCAAAAGTCTTTACCAGCTAGTCAGCATCTTCGAAAAATATATCGGATGATGTTTCGAGCCCTCAACCTTTAATAAATAAATGGGTCTGATTGTTAGATATTAGTGACTGTATTAGAAGAGTCTTGGAATTGAGTTGTTTTGGTTAGATCAAGGTCGGGTTGGTAAGCGCGTTTGAGTGTTGACTCAACTTGGACAAGCTGCCAATTGGTCCAGACTTGTTGACCAGCATATGAGACTACCTGCCTGCATTACCTACCCAAGATAGCGGAGAAAGCCTCAGGGATTAAAATATTCAAATTAGTATGAGAAACTTTCCATTTTTTCCACAAAGGAGTAACACGAACTTAAATGCATTTGAAAGAATATGAATTTGGAGGGGAAACTATTTTGAAAATGGGATTAGAAACCCTTGCCATACCGAGTGAGGTAAGGTTGAACAAAAAAAAAAAAAAAAAAGTTGAGGACACATGTTGCGGAACTCTGAATTCTTGCATCCTTGTTTGAGAACAGGAGTCTCCTCCGACCTGCCACTGCCCCAAGAGTTTCACTCTGTTGTTTGCGAGCATTGCTGCTGCCATGACTTGTGGCTCATGATGTAAGATGAACTTTGTCTCCACTTCAAGGGGCGCTACTTTGACCGGCATCATCACAGCGGGCTGTGTTATGCATTTAAGTTCAAGTTGGGTTGCTAAGGATTTCACCATTTTAATTTTATGTGAGAGATTCATTGGAGGTCTGTTGAGCCCACATGACACCATTCCCTTGTTTCTGCTAGCAGTCTTGCCATGTCTCAAGCAGTAATATAGGCCCTGCCTCCTGTATATGCTTTATGGGCAGACCTCAGTGGCAAAGGAGAGACAATGGCTGGCTGCCAGGGGTGGCGATGATGCTGTTTCAAATATGGGGGAGCGGAGAGGAAGGGACAAGGGTGGATAAGAAGAGATGACTGTTCACTGTGTTTGGGTATTTTGTTTTGTTGTCTCTAAGCTACATAAAATGTGATGATCATAGCTGTTAAGAATATATCACATGGTTTGAATTGTGCGCTAAATTTCACTGTAGGTTGCATATAGTTTTGATTGTTAATGAAAAATTTATTTTGGCCAATGGCTTTTTGGGGCCCACCATGACTCAATAGGCTAATGGCACTATAACTTGAACCTGACCAACATGATTAACTGTAGGTTGAACCTACTAAACAAGTGCCTTTAATTAGTTGTGCCAAAGATTGTCTATGAACAACAAAAGTGGAGCTACAAACAGATAGAATTGATTGAAGATGCTATATAAGGACAGATAAATAATATGATATCCCTTGGAGCTTTTGTTAGAAAAAAACACAAGTAAGAATCACACAGAAATGGTGGATGAAATGATTGATATGGTTAGTCCTTGGTTTAAGAAATTAAAATTTATATTATTTGATTTTTTTATATTTGGGGTTCTAAAATTTTCTCCTTTCCTATAATATGTTATGTGAGAGTGGTGTATTCCAGATTATAATTTCATTCATCGGCATGGGAGATGTGTGAAAGACACTTAGATTTGGAATTGAAAATAGAAATGCAGGAAGACTGGTTTGTTGCTTGCATAACAGATGATGACTGGAGACTAATATTAGAGATTTTTTTACTTTCATCATACTATGAACACGCATGAGAATAAACAAAAAATGCAAAACAATTCCATACATTGTTTGAATTGAACCACCAGTAAATCTCTATGTAGTGGTCATGATTCAAGAAGTGGCATTATTTGCTCTACAGGAAAGAAGAAGGACAACACCAACTCCGTTGCTCTCATATTTTGTGATTGACTACATATTATAACTTCGGATTGGAAAGGAGGACCTCAATGTTGATTATTGCAATCAACATTGTAGATTGTAGATCATTGATTATTTTTTGTTCTTGCAATCTACATCCCTGTTCCCCAATCTTTGTTGATGCCCACCTATCTTCATGCACAAGCCCTATGCAGAAAGATGAACATGGCGTAAAATAGTTTTACACGTAGGCAAGACGACTTGTTCTTGTTTTCCTTTTCTCAAGTTAGGTCTTTGTATAGTAGTGTAATGATTAAATAAGATTAGGGTTTTCCATCATATTTTATGAGGTGGTGGGGAGTTTAAATCATGATTTCTAACAATCATTTATATATATATATATATATATATATATATATAAATATCTTTATCCTATGATTTCATAATCTTGTGCAGATGCCACATCTTATCAACAAGCATATCCTGTGCTTGGTTTTGTAGGTGAGGTCTGGCGTCCTTTAATGCATGCTTCTGTTTGATTTTGAAGTTAACCAAACCTTGGTTTAACTATGCTGTAACTTCAATGTAACAGGTCTCTCTCTGCAAGGGCTCATCTTTAAGCTGTTCAAAGTATCAGATTTCGCATGAAGAGTTGTTTGCTCCAGTGACTCGACAGATGACCGATAACAATGGGTGCAGTTATCCTTTTAACACACATTTCTCCTCAACCTGATTGATAGGCTTTGGACTATACTGGAGATGGAGGGAAGTGCATGGTTGTGCATAAAGTATATATGCAAGTGTTTTGGCGGCCAACTTATGAGCAGAAACATTACAAAGATGACACGTTGCTATGCTCACATCACACTGACAACAAGTGCAGCACAAAGATCCGTTTACGTGTCTGGAGGAGCTGCTGCTGCTGCATGTTCCAAATTCTGATGCCCAACCCATCGCAGAAAACACTGTTCATTCTCCCAAAACCCACAAGCCCACAACTCGAAAGTACAAAAAAAAAAAAAAAAAGGGGGGGGGACGCTCGACTAAGGAGGACACAGGCACAGTGTGGTGGCAATAACAGTAAACAATCGCGTGGGCGGAGAATAATAAATCCAGCAGATGTACGCAGACAGCCCTCACCCGACCATAACTCTTTTGTTATCATCCATTGACACCCCTCGCAAACCAACCTAATAAGCTCACAGGGTTCCTGCAAATCCGCTCTCTTTCTGCTGCTGCTGCTGCTGCTGCTGCTGTAGAAATGGCTACTCTCCTGCTCCTCGTGCTCGCCGTCGCCATGGTTAGTGGTTCAGGTAAGCTTTAGGCTTCTCCCCTCGTTGAATTCTTCTGCCTTTCTTTTGTCTTTGTTGTTTAAGAAAGGCAGAGGATTTCCTGATCATGTGAGTGAGCTCAAGAGTTGTGAAGCCACATCTTGTTTCTTAGCACTTGTCGAATTTTGTTTTCCTTGCATGTTTCTGCTTCTTCTTTGCCTATCTTTACCGCCTCTGGTTCTTTCTTCAGAATAGAGTCCTCGAGAGAGACAGCCATCCTGCACCTATTTGTTGGTTAACATGTTTTACTAGTTTCTTTTTTCTTTTTTTTTCCCATCATCTGATAGCAGCAGAGAGAGACTAATGACTCAAACACATGAGATCAACCGTGTATATATATATATATATATATATATATATATATATATATATATATATATATATATACCTGTAGTTAGTTAAGGTTGATGATCCTAGGTAAACATTGTTTTCTTTGTTAACTTCTGTATCCATTTTGAAGATGCTGCTTGGTGTGTGTGCCGATCTGATATGAGCAACCCTGCTCTGCAAAAAACACTGGACTATGCTTGTGGAGCTGGGGCTGACTGCACTCCCATCATTCAGAATGGGGCATGCTACAACCCCAACACAGTGCTCGCCCACTGCTCTTACGCTGCCAATAGCTATTACCAGAGGAAGGGTCAGGCCGGAGGAGCCTGTGACTTTGCAGGCACTGCCACTCTTACCTCAACAGATCCAGGTAAACCCAAGTAGTCCCCTTCCCCCCCCCCCCCCTATTCCAAAATAGACACATACATTCAATTTACATTACCACTGAGCCACTCGAGAGACTATCATCATCCTCTTTGGTTTTTGCAGGGGGGAATGGTTGCACATACCCTGGAACGCCCAGGTGCAATTTTTTTTCTTCTTCAATTTGTGCAGAAGATACCCATTGTTTTCTTAAAGCAGCTTTGAATTCTTTGAACAAAGCCTTTTGCTTTGGATGGTTCTTAAAGTTGGGAATTATACAGCCCCCGATGAGTCAAAAGATCCGGCCTTTCTTCTTTCTTTTTTATGTTCCTTTTTTCATTGCTACGCTTCCATCTTTAGCTTTTCCACTTGACATGAGCATATATACATACCACCACTGGGGTATGGTGATAATTCTTTTTCCCCAACTATCTATAAATCCTCCACCTGTCTGATTTGTGAGGCTACGGAACAGAATCTAAAATGTCATGCTTCTAATTTGAACAGCCAAGTGGCCCTTGCTTTTGTCATACATAATCTTCTTTACGAAGCCAGTATGTTTTTTTTTTTTTTTTTTCTCTTTTCTCTTTTGTGCTTCTTTCCCCTATGGTTCAACCATTCATTAGTGAGTCATTGGGGAATCTTTTTTTTTTTTGCAAAAGCTGTGGTTGCTTTTGCATGCTTTTATGTGCTTGTGCCAGTTGTTTCTCCTTTTCTTCTTGTTTATCTCGCTTTAATTGCATTTTTTTTTTTTTCCTTGTGCTGCTTCAAATCTAAACAACCTCGTCTCCTTTTTCTCTGCGTCAGTGTTGCCGGGACTTCCAGCAGCACTCCAACCAGCAGCAGCACCCCCCCTGCAATTGGCACTCCGGCGATCACAGGCACCACTCCCCCGAGCACGACGACTCCTACTACCTTCAGCCCTCCAACCACAGGCACCACGGGGACCGGAGGGGTGCTGGGAGGACTGGGCCCCACTGGTACGACAACCAGTAGCAGCATTGATGGTAGCGATGGGGGGTTGCTCCCAGGGGCTGAGGTGGCCTCCCTCCTAGCAACTCTCTTGCTCTCATCCTTGGCGCTGATGAGGCTATGAGCTCACTACTGAGAAGCTGTGTCTGAGATCACATCTTTTGGAGGAATTGAAAGCATATCGATGGGCAGATGAGGGACTGCAAGCCATGTGAACATAGGGTGGCCACTGAGGGATCCCCGTCCTTCTACGGGCATGCATGCATGCATTCCTCCACCAGTGTTTTGTTGTTTAGTGGCAGACCAGCTACAAGTGGGGCTTTGATTCCCACTTTCTTTTTATGCTCTTTTCTTTTCATCTGACTTGTCCTTATCTCTCTCTAAGTGATCCGGGGAGGCAGTGAATGGTTCGTTGTACTCTACTTGATGAGGCTGCTGCCATACGTCCCGTCCCTTTCAGTTCAATGTCTAAGCTTGTATGGGTTGCATCTATCTTTGCATGGAGCACCTTCCAACTCGTGCGATTCTTTACTGGCCAGATAACAAGTCTGCGTGTGTTGCTTATGCCACAACCAACCCAAGTATGTAACGCCACATCCTGATCACCAAATTAAACAGATTGTTCTAGGGAACGTACCAAAAAAAAAAAAAATTTTTTTTTTATGCAAAGTTTTTTTTATTATTAGCAAAACTATGTAATTTTCAGGCAATTATATTTATATATATATATATATAATTTTTTTTCAAACATGATAGAAATAATGATTGATTGCTATTAAGCACGGTTGTTATTATTACCATATGGCAACGGTGGTAATTGCTGCTTCGAAAGCTTACTAGTGCACGCTGACACCGAGACAACTCGGATCGGACGATAGCGCATGTATCATGGATTCAGTATTAGATTTGTATCACTCGGTATATGTACTTTACCGAAATAGAATTTTCTTTTAGGTTTTTTAAATGTAATATTTATCAACATATTTACATTCGTTAAAGATGGTTACGATACTAGTTCGAGTTATAATTGATATATTTTTAGTACACAAGATTACAAATAGTTCTAACTACTCCCAGTCATGATGGATATACATCTAGTGTTGAAGATTATAAATAGTTCCGGCTTTGATCGATGTACTAATGGTATATAACATTACAAACCTTGTTAATACTACTAGTACGAGCTTTGACCAATATACTACCGGTATATAAGATTGTAAACTTTGTTGATTCTAATTTGAGCTTTGATTGATATATTATCGGTACATACGATTGCACGATACTAGTTCGAGTTATAATGGATAATATTTCTAGTCCACAAGATTATAAATAGTCCAAACTAGTCCAAGTTATAATGGATATACATCTAGTACGCCAGATTACAAATAGTTCGAGCTTTGATCGATGGATATACTACCGGTACATAAGATTGCAAACTTTGTTGATACTAATTCGAGCTTTGATCGATATACTATCAGAACATACGATTGCACGATACTAGTTTGAGTTATAATTGATATATTTTTAGTACACAAGATTACAAATGGTCATAACTAGTCTGAGTAATAATGGATATACATATAGTTATAAGATTACAAATAGTTCGAGCCTTGATCGATGTACTAATGGTACATAAGATTGTAAACCTTGTTGATACTGCTAGTTTGAGCTTTGATCGATATACTACCGGTACATATAATTACAAACTTTGTTGATACTAATTCGAGCTTTGATCGATCTACTATCAGTACACATGATTGTAAACCTTTTTGTGGACATTGAGTAGCGATGCAAACATGATACTAAGTGGCTGCAGAGGCTGCATTCTTAATCATCCTCACTAAGATGGTCCATTTGACACTTAATAAATACATCCTATGATAAAAGACCTTTAATTTGATGTAATTATATTATATGGTAATGTACTTAGCATACTAGTTGTCATTGTTAGCATAAAATGTATAACAGGTTACCTGTTATGCAAAAAAGCTTTAATGTCAGAATATAAAATCAAATAACAATAGATCTAAAGATTATTATGATGTATACCTATTAATGTTACTATTCAGAAAAACTTTCATTTGATCTATGAGGACATCATCGTCGGATCCAAGATCTGCAATAATATCAATATGCAAGGAGAACTAGACTCACATTCTCCTCTCTTTCTATTTTTAGTACATAAGATTACAAATAATTCTAACTAGTCAAAGTCATAATGGATATACAAGATTACAAATAATTCTAACTAGTCAAAGTCATAATGGATATACATATAGTGTGCAAGATTATAAATAGTGCGAGCTTTGGTTGATGCACTATTGGTACATTAGATTGCAAACCTTGTTGATACTACTAGCTCGAGCTTTGACCAATATACTACCAGTATATAAGATTGTAAACTTTGTTGATACTAATTCGAGCTTTGATTGATATACTATCGTCACATACGATTGCACGATACTAGTTCGAGTTATAATAGATATATTTCTAGTCTACAAGATTACAAATAGTCCTAACTAGTCCAAGTTATAATGGATATACATCTAACACTCCAGATTACAAATACTTTGAGCTTTAATCGATGTACTAATGGTACATAAGATTGTAAACTTTGTTGATACTACTAGTCATGATCGATATACTACCAGTACATAAGATTACAAACTTCGTTGATACTAATTCGAGCTTTAATCAAATACTATCGGTACACACGATTGCACGATACTAGTTTGAGTTATAATTGATATGTTTTTAGTACACAAGATTACAAATAGTCCTAACTAGTCCAAGTTATAATGGATATACATCTAGTTGCAAGATTACAAATAGTTCGAGATTTGATCGATGTACTAATAGTACATAAGATCACAAATCTTGTTGATACTACTAGTTCGAGCTTTGATCGATATACTACTGGTACATATGATTGCAAACTTCATCGATACTAATTCGACCTTTGATCGATATACTATCGGTACACACGATTGCAAACCTTGTTGTGGACATTGAGCAACCATGCAAACATGATACTAAGTGGCTACGATTGCTGCATTCTTAATCATCCTCACTGAGATGGTCTATTTGACACTCAATAAATACATCCTATAATAAAAGACCTTTAATTTGATGTAATTATATTATATGGTAATGTACTTAGCATACTAGTTGTCATTGTTAGCATAAAATGTATAACAGGTTACCTGTTATGCAAAAAAGCTTTAATGTCAAAATATGAAATCAAATAACAATAGATCTAAAGATTATTATGATGCGTACCTATTAATGTTACTATTCAGAAAAACTTTCATTTGATCTACGAGGGTATCATTGTCGGATCCAAGATCTGCAATAATATCAATCTGCAAGGATAACTAGACTCACATTCTCCTCTCTTTCTATTTTTAGTGCACAAGATTACAAATAGTTCTAACTAGTCCAAGTCATAATGGATATACATTTAGTGTGCAAGATTATAAATAGTTCGAGCTTTTATCGATGTACTAATGGTACATAAGATTGCAAACTTTGTTGATACTACTAGTTTGAGCTTTGACCAATATACTACCAGTATATAAGATTGTAAACTTTGTTTATTCTAATTCGGGCTTTGATTGATATACTATCGATACATGCAATTGCACAATACTAGTTCGAGTTATAATGAATATATTTCTACTCCACAAGATTACAAATTGTCCTAACTAGTCCAAGTTATAATGGATATACATCTAGCACTCCAGATTACAAATAGTTCGAGTTTTGATCGATGTACTAATGGTACATAAGATTGCAAACTTTATTGATACTACTAGTCCTGATCGATATACTACCGGTACATAAGATTGCAAACTTCGTTGGTACTAATTCGAGCTTTGATCGAATACTATCGCTACACACGATTGCAAAATACTAGTTTGAGTTATAATTGATATATTTTTAGTACACAAGTTTACAAATAGTCCTAACTAGTCTGACTTATAATGGATATACATCTAGTTATAAGATTACAAATAGTTCGAGCTTTAATCGATGTACTAATGGTACATATGATTGCAAATCTTGTTGATACTTCTAGTTCGAGCTTTAATTGATATACTATCGGTACATAAGATTGCAAACTCCGTTAATAATAATTCGAGCTTTGATCAATATACTATCGGTACACATGATCGCAAACCTTGTTGTGGACATTGAGCAGCCATGCAAACATGATACTAAGTTGCTGCGGTTGCTGCATTCTTATTCATCCTCACTGAGATGGTCCATTTGACACTCAATAAATACGTCCTATAGTAAAGACCTTTAATTTTATGTAATTATATTATAGGGTAATGTGCGTAGCATACTAGTTATAACTGTTAGCATAAAATGTATAATATGTTATTTGTTATGTGAAAAAATTTTAATATCAAAATATGAAATCAAATAACAATAGATCTAATGATTATTATGATACGTACCTATTAATGCTACTTTTTTAAAAAACTTTTATTTGATCTGCGAGGGCATCATCGTCAGATCCAAGATCTGTAATAATATCAATCTACAAAAGAACTAGATTATAAATAGTTCTAACTAGTCCAAGTCATAATGGATATACATCTAGTGTGCAAGATTATAAATAGTTCGAGCTTTGATCGATGTGCTAATGGTACATAAGATTGAAAACCTTGTTAATACTACTAGTTTGAGCTTTGACCAATACACTACTAGTATATAAGATTGTAAACTTTGTTGATACTAATTCAAGCTTTGATTAATATACTGTCGGTACATACGATTGCATGATATTAGTTCGAGTTATAATGGATATATTTTTAGTTCATCAGATTACAAATAGTCCTAACTAGTCCAAGTTATAATGGATATACATCTAGTATGCTAGATTACAAATAGTTCGAGCTTTGATCGATATATTATTGGTACATAAGATTTCAAACTTCGTTAATACTAATTCGAGCTTTGATCGAATACTATCGGTACACACGATTGCACGATACTAGTTTGAGTTATAATTGATATATTTTTAGTACACAAGATTAAAAATAGTCCTAACTAGTCCGAGTTATAATGGATATACATCTAGTTGCAAGATTACAAATATTTCAAGCTTTGATCGATGTACTAATGGTACATAAGATCACAAACCTTGTTGATATTACTAGTTTGAGCTTTGATCGATATACTACCGGTACATATGATTGCAAACTTTGTTGATACTAATTTGACTTTTGATTGATATACTGTCGGTACACAGGATTACAAACCTTGTTGCGGACATTGAGCAACCATGCAAACATGATACTAAGTGGGTGTAGTTGATGCATTCTTAATCATCCTCATTGAGATGGTCCATTTGACACTCAATAAATACGTCCTATGATAAAGACCTTTAATTTGATGTAATTATATTATATGGTAATGTGCTTAGCATACTAGTTGTAACTATTAGCATAAAATGTATAATATGTTATATGTTATGTGAAAAAACTTTAATATCAAAATATAAAATCAAATAATAATAGATCTAAAGATTATTACGATGCGTACCTATTAATGCTACTATTCAAAAAATCTTTTATTTGATCTACGAGGGCATCATCGTCGGATCTAAGATTTATAATAATATTAATCTGTAAGAAAAACTAGATTCACATTCTCCTCTCTTTCTATCTTTTCATAGGATCACTATGATTGATTGATTTAGGAACACAGTAATATATGAGAGAAACTATAATATCGCAATTCACATGACAAGGAGAGATGGAGAGAAGATCTATAATCTCTCAACTATATCACATGTTTATGTCATTCTCATAATTGTTCATCCCCCTTATTATGTCCCTAGGAGGACCTGTCTATTTATAGACAATAGCAGAAGGTCTAGGATAAGTAATTAGGAGAGTTCCTCCTATCAAGGACATCTCCTAAATAATCATACCTTAATTGACTTCCTTTTTATTGGCCAATAACCATAATAATAATCCAATCATATTCATAATAAATTTTAATTAAATAGAGTCATAATCTAACATTCACCCACTTGGCCTATTAATTTGAAAAGATAAAAAAAGGATTCAAAATCAAAATAAATAAATGGCATTTATTTGAAAATAAATATACATAATTAGATTCTAAAATTTTAAAAATTATTTACACACACGTAAATTTTAAAATAGGCCAATAAGTCTAATAAATACAATAATACTATATTAAGTCTGACTAACAATGTGAGTTAGAGCAGTTGCATGACATTGATATCATGCTTCATTCTATATACCACAATACTATTAGTCTTTCCTAATATAATCCAAAATGACCCATATAATTTGTCTTATCAAGACAATTTTGTAATCACATTCAACCATAATATGTACATACATAACTTTAAACAGGATAACAGAAACAAATAACTTTAAGTACGTAAGTAAAATATCAATTAATAGTATCCACTAAAACATGCATCACTATATCTTTTATGGGTTGCCCACAAACCCAATCACATGAACATATTCTTTCAAAAATACTTTAGGTTGTAAGTCCTAAGTGAATAGATTAGCAACAATACAGTGGAACTTTAATAATTAGTTGACATTAGATGTTTCTAGACTTATTTTCTCTAACCACCAAGTATTTTATATCATAATGTATAAAGATGTTATAGTACTTGTCATTCTTAGAGAAGAAAATTACTGTAATATGTCATAAAATATCCTCAACAACTTGGCAATTGAGTCTGACTACACCAAGTTCTGAGATAAAATTTTACAGTCATAAATTTGATTAGTGGCATCAAAGCATGCCCCAAAATCAACTTTCGTTGTTAATAATATAATAATAAACCTCTGATTGATATAGATATAAACCATAAGGTAGACTTCCTATTATTGAGGTAATTTATAAAATCAACACTTGAAAATTACCATAATTTTAAGCTACTATAATTTCATATATATGAGCATAGAATCATCCTTTCCAGATATCTTATTATATTTCTTTATAGTTCTTTATTATTTTTACTTCTAAATAACTTGAGTATCTACATAATATATTAACTGTAAAACTGATATTTGTACTAACATTGGCTAAGCATAGACTTCCAACTGTGCGTATGTAAAAAATATTTCCTTTATCTAATTTTTTAAAATCATTTTAAAGCACATGACTAAAATTTTACTTTTGTGATTTGCTGAACAAAGCTATATATTAAACTTTTCTAAAACTCGATCAATATATCCTTTTTGAGATAGTCTTAACAATCATTGAAATCTGAATATCTCAATGCTAATAATATAAGACGTCTCATTCATATTAACCATCTTAAATTAATAATAATAATTTTTTTGATTTAGTATAATAAACTAAGAATATTATTGGCAATGTAAAATATTTTATCCATGTATAAGACCAATATAATAAACTTGCTCCCATTGATCTTCAGGTATAATACTGATCAATAATATTTTTCTTAAATATGAAGAAATCAATGATATCAAAAGAAACTTTATATATGATTGTTAGAAGCTTTTTAAAGTCATAAATAGATTCTTGAATTTGCATACTAAATTTTATATTTCTTCTACGAATCATTCAGAGTACATATATAAAGC
Organism: Ensete glaucum; assembly: GCA_021527575.1. Classification (NCBI taxonomy): domain Eukaryota; kingdom Viridiplantae; phylum Streptophyta; class Magnoliopsida; order Zingiberales; family Musaceae; genus Ensete; species Ensete glaucum. The sequence continues at coordinate 46,042,837 of CM038551.1, forward strand.
TAGATCTTTAATCAAAAAACTTATTTTCATATTCTTATGGTATAACTCAAACTCATAATGAGTCACCAGTATCATAACGATTCTTAATGAGTTCATTTAAAAACTAAATATTTCACTATGGTCAATGTATTTTTTATGAGTAAAACCTTTAATAGTCTAACAATTATTTCGTTCAACATTATCCTTAAATTACATTTATGTAACACTCTTTTATAATTATTACACATTCGACAAATTCATCAGACATTATCCTGATTATTGATTTTAACTCTTTTTTCATTGAATCATATTATTTTTTTAAAAATCATTACCTTTTATGACTTGTGAAAATAATGAGGATAAGGAATCCTTTTGATTCTTATATTATAATATGATTCTTATAGATTTATCACATAATAATCATAAATGATATAATTTTTTTCCTTTGAGATATTCTCAAAACTGTCAATTATGGTTGTTCTAGAAGACCATTAACAATGATATCAATATTATATGAGAGTTTAGTAATGTTATTTTATTATTCGCCTTATCAAATCATTTAATGATTTGAATAAAATTAATTTCTCGAATAATAAAGAAGTGTCAAATTATCTCTCCTCTATATCAAAAATTAAATTTCAAGATTTTCACTCCCACTGATTCGCTATTTTATAGGAATATTATATTATCAGATTTAACTATCTCTGTACTATGATTAGGACAATAAGAAATATACACCTTTGAACTTTTTAGATAAACTATAAAATATCTAAATATAGTTATTAATTTTAATTTTTTTTTATGTGAATTGTAGATCCTTATCTGTACAAAATAATCCCAAACATATAAATATCTTAAGTTGGGTTTTCTATCAATCCATAACTCAAAATAAATTGATGAAATTTATATACTAGAAACCCAATTTAAGATATACATAGTTATTCTTAGAGCTTCTTCTCACATTGATTCACATACAAACAATAATCTATCATGTCCTAATCATATCTATAAGAGTATGAGTATCTTTTAGCAATCATACTATGTTGTGATATATCTGGTAAATCATACTGAATATATATACCCTATTTTTTCAAGAATCTAACAAAAGAACTAGAACTATAATTAGATTTATTATAAATACCTTAAAATTTATCAACCCTATCAGATATGATAATCTTAACTTTTCTATCTAATTATCTCTCAACCTTATTTATATACATTTCAAGAGTGTCAACGACTTGAGACTTTATATGATCATATCTCGATATGTTATCTTTAAGGTGATAAAATATCTCTTTTTAATAAGATATAACATAAAGTGACCTATAAATATAAATATAGTCTCAAGAAGTTTAATATATTTCATTTTAATATGAGATCATTATAAACTCAAGATTCATATTAATTCTGTATAAACTATTATACAAAATTAAAAAAATTAACTTTTATTAAATCATACTAAGTTTATAACCACCAAAAGAGAAATAATATTCTAACAATTCTAGGTAAAGAACTCAAATTCTCATAATTGTAAGAACATGACATGTATCCTCCAGATCCATCAAATGAATCATCTATAGACATAGGTAATAAATATAAACTATTATCGTTGTCGCTTTAAGATGATTCCCATAATGATGAATATTTCATTCTCTTTTCGATTTTCACATTAAAATGAATCTATATTATTGGTAACATTTGTTGAAGCATCAAAATTAATCCACCAAGTATTAAAAAATAATTTCTATAATATTTGATTTAAACCATACAAAGATCAACTTACACCTTTTCTTTCAAACCAAATTTTATTGTTCTTCTTCACGTAACTTTCCTTGCTATATAAGTAGCACTTTATTGTGAAGAATTTTTTTTATGAGTTTATATAGTATTTATAAACTTAGGTGGCTTGTGCTTCAACTTTCTTTTATTATTACCGACTCCTTAAGAATTACTCAAAATATTATGAGTTTTTTCTATCTTAATTTTGATTCTTTTTATACACATATACTAGCCGACTCATTTAAGTTTTATTTATTCTTAATTAAATTTTAAATAAGTTAAACTAAAAAGAAAGATAATAAATTATTAGAAATAACTCAATTACAATCATGCTCAATGTTCTTGAGCTTACAACTTTATCAGATATATTGAGGACATAATCTTAAATTCCTAAAACAGTATCATTTTATTTAGTCAATTCTTCCATTAAGGTGTTAGCTAATGATTGATCGGTAAATATAAATTGATCTATAAATATTCTTATATAATAGTTGCAAATTATAATAAGTCCAAATATTATTAGCAATTATCATAACATTGAGTCTTTTAGACCTTTCCCAATCAGTTATATCAATTATTTATTTCATAGAATTTTTAATAATTAAGTTTGTATTCTTTTTCAATTAATATTATCAAGGTCTAACTCACTCAATACAAATTACATATGCTCAAGCCATTTATTTTAGATAAAATATAGGGGCATTATAAGAAATAAAGGAAGTATTATTGTAATAATGTAATGCTTTGAGTTTTTCAGTAAATGTTGAACTATTGATATCTTCTCTATTTAAACTTTGGGTGAAATATTGACATATCTAATGTTTTACAAAATTATTTATGGAGGAATGATACCATCTTATGAAATAAGATTACTATATTTGGGTATATAGTCCTAAACTACAAGGATATCCAAAACATTATCATCCTACCCCATCTTATAATATTTAAAATAGATTTTTTTTTAGGATTATCTAAATCTTCTAATTGTGAATATGTTATTTAGAACCAATTATATAATGTATTTTATAAATTATTGGTCCAACTCACTTTAGTAGCTACAAGCTCAATACAATAATATAAAATACAGTCTAAAATATCCTGTAAATGACAAGACCTTTATTATAATTCATCCCAAGCTACTTGGTATCTACCAATCAGATAAAACTTAGGGAGATGAACTATAAATAATATTCATCAAGTTTCTTTATCTAATTTATACTGAAACACTTTAATAATAAAATAATAATAATATAATTATTGAATATTAATTAATATAAAGAAAACTTATATAATAAATATAATCATGATGATACATAAATTATGAAAGACCTTTATATAAAATAAAAAAAATTATTTTATAATTTAAAACATATATATATGTGAATAATCAAATAAATATCCAAGAACAATAATTAGATTTTATTTACCACATGCGAACCATATGAGAAAACCATCAAAGAACCATTATACTAGCCAACCTTATTTAATTGGGTAAGCTCATAATTGGGCTAAACATCAATCCAATTAACTCAGTCAATCAAAATTAATCAAAATTAATCAAAATTTAATCTTTTCTAAATTTGATCGTAACTAAATCAAATCAATAGTCATAATGATTAAATTTAATTAAAATTAAATCATATTGATCAATTTTATAATTAAGGATATTGATTAAAATTTTATAATTTCATAAGGGTAAAATTATAATTTTTTTACAAACATAAAACAAAATTACAAGATTCATAAATCGTAGAACTATTAAAAAAATATGTAAACAAATATCTAATTTATGAAGGGCATTAAAGGAAAGTAAATAAAAAGACAAACTTCAGAATTCTTGTATTTTTAAAGGGAAAAAATGTCCTTTCAGAAGAGAAACCCTACTATCCTGCTTGAGGCCATCGCCCCTTGCGCACGTGGCCACCGCCTCTATGGACGAGCGCCACCTCTTCTTGCGATTTTCGCTAGTGGTTGTGGGAGGCCATCGCCTTGCGCAGCTGTTGCCCACACATGGACGTCGCCCAAGTGTGGCCTCTGCCAGTAGGCCGCCACTCTACGATGGTGCTACCATAGCCGACCTACCGCTTTTACGCAGTCATTGTGTAGCCGCTTATGCAGGCCACTAGCAAAGACACAACCGTCATATGCGAGTATTGCTGATGCAACCGTCATACCTAATGATGTTGTACAACCGTTACGGATAATGGAATAAGCACTCAAGAGAGATCGTCGCCCTTAATAACATTGATAATAAACAACAAATCCATCGATTGGACATAAAAGCTGTACATCACTTGCAAGCAAGCAATAATATAAATTGAATGGGAAAATAGATTGACAATACCGATAAATCATTTAAGCATAGTAAATAAAAATTGATTAACATCTTTTAGCGAACGAAAGATTCTAACAAATAGATCCAAAGTATTTTATTTCAAAATCATGGCTTTAATACCAATTGTTAGCATAAAATATATAATATGCTATCTGTTATGCGAAAAATCTTTAATGCCCGAATATGAAATCAAATAATAATGGATCACAATATTATCATGATGAGTAACTTTTAATGCTGCTATTTTAAAAAAACTTTCATATGAACTACAAGGTTATCATTATCGGATCCAAGATTTATAAAAATATCAATATGGAAGGAGAACTAGACTTCATGGATTTATGAACACAATAATCGTTCATCCCCTTATTGTGTCTTAGGATAATAATTAATTAGGAGAGTTTCTCCCATCAAGATCGTCTCCTAAATAATTTTATTTTAATTAAACTTTCCTTGTATTGGTCAATAATAAATCATAATCAGAATCTAATCATATCTATAATATATTTTAATTAAATAGAATAATATAATTTAACAGTAACCATATTAGATATTTTGTTTATGATCTGTTCTCTTGCAATAAAAAAGATAAAATCTTGTGCAGCCGGAAAGAATTAGCATTCGAGTGCAACACTAATGAAATTTTAATAGACACGACTATGGAGACACTCAGTTGCTCCCCATCTGGATTTGCCTTCTCTCTTTCAGAGATCCTTCGACACAATTGACCCAAAATCGTCATAATGTATTTCCTCAACCTCAATACGGATTTCGGTGCCTCAAACAACATGATCATCGAACAACTTGAGCAGGAGAAAAAAATGCTGCATGACTGGAAGCAAGCCTTCACTGACGTTGCAAGGCCAATGATTACACCCCCAAATACGGATTTTGGGTGCCTCGAACAACATTATCATAGAACAACTTGGGCAGGAGAAAAAAAATGTCGCATAACTGGAAGCAAGCCTTCACTGACGTTGCAAGGCCAATGATTGCACCCCACAAACATATGTTTCTTTGATCTTGTCTTCAATAAAAGCGTTAGACATCATAAGGTAGCGACTGTGCACACTATTAATAGTAAAATATAAAAAAATAAATAAAAATATGTAATATAATTGATAAATAATATTTAATCCAATGTTTAACACTGTTAATAGTAATTAGAGGGGCAAAGAGATGTATCGATGATAGAAAGTGGGGAAGAAGAGGACGATGATGAAGGAGGAACTATCGAACAGTGATAGAGATGATTGAGAAAGATGCAGACAACAATAACGACAATGGAGGAAGCTTCAAACAACTGTAACAATGACGAAGGAAATTACCGATGACAGCAATGACAATGGAGAAAGCTTTGGATGACAACAATGATAGCGATAGAAGCTATGGACGACGACTTCATGAGTAGAAAAAGCTTCGGATGTGTCTGTTAATGGTGGAGGAAGTTGTGATCCTCTCCTCCAATAAAGGATGAAGTCGCACATAGTAGCAACAGCGACAACAGAGGAAACTACGCACGGAAGCTAGATCTTCGAACTCATCCATTATTGATAGAGGAAGCATCAATCCTGTGCATCAACAATAGAGGTAACAATAGCGTAAGCAATGACAGCGAAGGTAGCAACTGGACACAAAATAGGGTTAATGGGTCAAGGTCGAGCAAGGGGGGTGTTGGGTTTACGTGCATACTAAGCTAGCTTTGTTTTAACATAAAGCTCCGCCGAGACGCTCAGCACCCCTGGTTCAAGCGAGCGCTCAAGCGACACTTCACTGAGTTGCGTTGCCTGAGCAAGCATTGAGGCAATCAAGCCTCTGCCTCACCTCACTCGAGCTCCTAGACAAGCATCCAAGCACCTATTAAACCACTATTCAAATACATTACATCACCAAACTTTGGGACAAAACATATTGGATTGATCAAAACTAGATATTGCACAGAGCCAGCTCAAAGAAACCAATTGCACTTGCATCCAATGGCAATCCAATAAAAAGAAGAAGAAAAAAAAAAAAAACAGGGAAGGTAGTGCATAGCCATGTGCATTCCCATATGACCGCTGAAGAGAAGCAGCATTATGTCCAGTAATTACAATGAGGACAACTTTTCCAGTATCTTACAGTATGAGCATCCAGCACACAAATTTAAACATCTTAGGGGCAATAAAATAAATAAATAAATAAATAAAGATTGCTACTGGTAAAGATCTTTATCAAAGAGGAGTTTACACACACACAATACATCCCCAGAAAATCCAACATGGAAACATAAAACAAAGAATACCGATTGAATCGACTTAAAATGCTTTGACAAGCAATATAAGTCAAAATTGAGAATGACAGTGCCTTCTTGTTTTTCCACATTTTATCATCACTTTTTGTTTTCTATTTAACTTATTGAAAAAAACAACATCCACCTATCAGTTCCAAAGAGAAAATATCCCACTGCACATTTCTGAAATCCCCAAAATTGTGGTCCAGCACGTATCAGCTTGTATAAATATCCCTACAAGCCCTTCATACAGAGTAAAGTTATGCTCACAAAGCAAGGCCGATAACGTCTGGAAAAAATTGTCATCAATTACTCACAAATATAGTTGCTTGATCCAACAAGTCACCTTGATTTCAGAGAAGCATGGCCAGTGTCCCCCAAATGTGCAAACAATTTATTCCTGACATCACCACAATAATGGGCTTGATGCTCAAGAACATGGCAGGAAATGAAACTACCAGAAAGAGTAGTGACAAGTGACGACCACAAACATGTAACAAATGGTTTACAAAAGAGTGAAAAGTTACCTTGTTTCAAAGGTCTCCCCACATGTCTCACATGCATTACTAGGTGCTTTTGAATTAGCCTGGTAAAAATTATGCATGAGCTTATGATGATTATCAAGTTAGAACTAACAAACAAAATTACAGAGAGCAACTTTAGTGAACTCCATTATGTTTAAAAACTTCATATCCAAATGCACTCCAAGCTGTCAATGAATCTCATATTCCATGCTGATAACTGTTTAAGCAATTTAAAAAACTCAAGAAATTTTACAGTTCATTCAAGAAAACTAATAATCGCAAAGTTTAACCTCAAACAGAATTTGAATTGTCAAACATAAGTACCTGAAAATTGTAGAACAATTTTGACCATATAGTCATCACCGAACAAATCTAAGCCTTATAAATGCTAAACCTCTTAGCACATTTGAGAATGAATTTGCATTTTAATGGTTGTGTAAATAAACAGAACTCATGTATTTTCCCATTCAACATAACAAAACTGATCCAAGTTCAAGCCCTTTCATAACATTTATCTTTGACTAACAAATGGTTCTCAAAAGCCACTACAATAGAAAATCTTGGGTTTCCACCTTAATTTCCACAAGACGATGATATGCAAGAACTCCATGTCATGATCTGACAGAAAAGAATCTGTCAGCTGAGCATCTACAGCAACTCTGTTCCAAATTGTTAAATCTTACAGAATTATGAGCAGTAACACCCACTAACAGAGCTAGGAAGAATACCCCAATTCAAATATCATTCTAAATCATCATCAATGAAAGAGTTAACAAGTACAAAATCTTTCAGAGCAGCAAAAGGGGTTTGGTGAGTGTTCTATATGAGTAAAATCATCAAGGAAACTATCAGCCAAGAAATCAGTTTTCCAAGCCCCCTACCCACCAAAGAAAAACAAGAAAAAGGAAAACCTTGAGAAAGAACTTCTATAATCCAGGAGAAAAGATAAAACAGCTTTTATCTAGAGGATATTTCCAGGAATCCATCTCCATCTCAGCTGTTGATTCAGATCCTTTAATCCATCTATATATAAGTCAATGGGCACACGAGTTGTTGATTATGTTAAATCACAAGGGCAACAAAAGACAACTTAAAATCCTGCACTATTGTAAAAGTTATAATCATTTCTGAGGTTAATCAAGAAAAAATGTTGGTTAGAAAAAAAAAGATAAAAGACTTTTTTACCTTTTGTTTCCTTCCTTTTGGTAAGTTGTTTGTGTCAGCAGGTGCAACTTTCTTTCCTGCACCTTTGCCATCTACCTGTTGTTTTTTGGACTTCTGATTCTTTCCTGTAGGCCGATCCTTTTTATTAATCACAGTTGTCTCCTCAACCAATAAGGAAGAAGCCTCATTGTGACACTCTGTGCTTGTTTCATGGTTTTTAACTTCAGCATCCTCCCTACTAGTTTCACCTGTCTCCTTCTTAACTTCAGAATCAGCTTCACTAGTCCCTGTTCTTGATGGTCGATGCCTACGGCCTCTTCTTTGGCTATCATAGTCCATGCTGCTTTGCTCACCATTATCAGGATGATAAATGTTACTCAATGATGAATCATGCTGTTTCAAATGGTTATTTTTCCTATTCTTACGCCCTGTGACCATTGCTTCCAAAATGCTAACTTCATCATCCCTCTCCCCTAGATGCTCAGAGTCCTCATTATTCTCCGGCAATTCTAAATCTTCCCTTAACTTTTCAGAAAGCTCCTCAACCACATCGCTGTCCTCTGACTCTGGAGGTTCATAATCAAAGCTCACATGGACTTCACCCCCGTCTTCTAAAAACTCTTCATCCTCCTCCTCGAATGCCATCCTCAGTTCTGCAACCTTATCCTTGTGCTTCTTTGACTGCTCATGATTCTTCCACTGCTTATCTGACTTAAACTTCTTATTGCACACCACACAATAGAACTCCTCTCTGCCCTTCTTTTTATGATCATCATCATCTTCTTCGAACTCATGGAAGTCATCCTCCTGTTCATTAATTTGTGTCCACTCAGGCTCTTCAAATAGCTTTGCCTTCCTCATCTTCTTCCTTTCCTCCTCCTTCTTCCTTGCCTTCTCCTCTGCTAGACGCTTCTCTTCGTCCAATTTCTTCTTTACCATCATATCAACCACCCTCTTATCCCGTTTCTTCACAAATGCTGCAAGTCCCCGGACTGTATCATTGTATTCTCTCCTTGCCTTCTTCCTTAATTTCTTGTTCTCCTCCTCCATTGCACGTCTTGTCCTCCGGTTAGGTCCCATTGAAGCATCGTACTCGTCTACCCACCCGAAGTCCATCACCGTGGAGAATCCGAGCCAGTAATTGTAGAAGGCAGTAACTTGTGTATACGGACTTTCCAGATTACCAATAAGGGGAGCAGGAGTCACAGCATCGGCGCCCAAACCCAATTCCTTTGCGAACCATATCTCCTGGGCGTAGACCTTAGCGAAGAGGTCACCATAGACCTTGTAGAAGCCCTTGCCGGAGTCAGAGTAGCCGGAAAAGACGGAGTTGGAGAAGAAAGCGAATAGATCGAGGTCAAAGAAGGCGGAGGGCCGGTGGGACTTGGAGGCGGCGGAGGGGTCGGAGAATAGGATCTGGGAGCGATGAGAGTCGTACCAGGCACGCTCCTTGGGGTCGGAGAGGACCTCATAAGCGTGGAGTAGCTCCTGAAACGCGGCGGTGGCGGAGGTTACGTCGACGGTGCCCGAGGCAGCGACCTTGTCGGGATGGAGCTGCAGGGCGAGGCGTCTGTAGGCGGAGCGGATCTCCTCCTGGGAGCAGTCTCGCTGGACACCGAGGACCTCGTAGAGGCACCGTTTCCGCGGTTCCGCAGCCATGGACGCCGCCTCTTCTACGCTCGGTTAGCGTCGCGGCTGAGATTGTGAAGGGTTAGGGTTAGGGTTTGGTTCCAGCGGGAATGAAGAGAAGGCAACGTGTTTGACCCGAAAAATAGGAAACCAGGAAATCGTCTAATACTCGAATCGCGAAAACTTAACCAGCCGCGCCGACGGACTCCGTCTCTGTCGTTGCGTGGTGCCGCCGCAGACGAGGATGGGAGGGGGGCGGTGTTCGACCGCGTCACGGTGAATGTTCTCTGACCAGCGTCAACGGTCATCTTAATAAAAGTGAAGATTGCGCTTAGCTGTATTTATTATTAAGCAGTATTCGATCCTTATAATTTTATTAAAAACAAATTAAAGCATCCGTCACTAAGAATATGAATATTAAAAATAACTGTAAGATTTCAGAAAATAGAAAAAATGAATTCACTTTGTTACGGGATGATATGTCATATCTAAGGAGTCACCACAATATGGTTTGGCCTGCACGTGGCAACTCAGTAGGACTTGGAGCTCGTGGAAGATACGAGAAGTCTACAAGGCTTAGAGGTGTTTTGATCGTCTAGGGGTTTCTCCTCCGTTTCATGATCAGGTATCTGCAAAAAAGGACTTTTGCCCTGGGGAAGGGGTTTCCCAGGGAGGTCACTCTGACGGCTCAGTTAGCCTTTTATACGGGAGTATTTTTGGTGCTCCTTTTCGGGGTCGGAGTTTTCCTTCTTTTTTGTGGAGTCAAGGTGGGAAGGTCAGCACCCCCCCCCCTCTCGAGCTGCCTTTGCGCTAGCTCTTTATACCTGTCCGTTGGCGACTAGTGGTGTCTCCTTCCATCATTCCCCCAATACTCTCTGTCAAGACGTTTAATGCTACATGCACTACCGGCGCCCGTCTGATCGTGTTGCGTGTTGTTTATGCCATACTGTCATACAATCCCTTATGATTCTTTGGGATTCGATGGAGATGGCATAGCGCCTGACGGCGATGTGCCTTGGGCTCCTCCCCTCGTTATGACACGTCATCTGCGAGTGTCAAGGGTCCCATCACTTGCCCAGTCAATTGGTCCCGCTCAAGGTCAGATGCTCCCAGGCCATGTCGATCGATCGAGGAGGGGGCCCATTATTACCCCTATCATTCTCGCCTCCACCCCCTTTTTTGGAGGAGGCTTTCTCGAGGTTTGGTGAAAGCTCGAGGAAGGGTCCTTCGAATTTGTGATTTTTATGCGGTGCGACCCTGTCAACACGATTATTATGCAACCATCTGGTTGCACGTGAGGGGCCTCCGATCAAGGCGAAAAGCTTGTTGGAGGGAATGGTTGGAGAAAAAAGGAAACTCTCGACGAGGCTGAGAGCTTGCTTGTAGATGCTCGGGACTAAAAGCCCTTGAGTAAAGCTGAGAGATCGCTTGTAGGTGCTCGGGACTAAAAGTCTTTGGGTGAGGCTGAGGGCTCGCTTGTAGAGGCTCGGGACTAAAAGCCCTTGAGCGAGGCAGAGAGCTTGCTTGTAGATTCTTGGGACTAAAAGCCCTTGGGCAAGGCTGAGGGCTCGCTTGTAGACGCTCGGGACTGAAAGCCCTTGGGTGAGGCTGAGAGCTCGCTTGTAGATGCTTGGGATTGAAAGCCCTTGGGCGAGGCTGAGAGCTTGCTTGTAGACGCTCGAGATTGAAAGCCCTTGGGCGAGGCTAAGGGCTCGCTTGAAGATGCTCAGGATCAAAAACCCTTGGGCAAGGCTGAGAGCTCGCTTATAGATGCTTAGGACTAAAAGCCCTTGGGCGAGGTTGAGAGCTTGCTTGTAGACGCTCGGGACTGAAAGCCCTTGGGCGAGGCTAAGAGCTCGCTTGTAGATGCTTGGGTAGTCGAGGGCATTACAAAACTTATTTTTTGGTAGGGAGATGTTCCTTGGGATTGATGATGATTCGTTTGCCCATCGAACCCCTGGGAAGGTGATGCATGGCAGGTGCAGTATCTCATCGGGCATGGAGCACGAAGCGTCATAATGAGCTATCTCGCTCTTTGGGCAAGTGAAGTGCCAACCGGTGCCGGGGCTAGGTATTAATCCCTATGGTTTCTTTGTAGCCTCTCACTACTCTCTCCCTTGGAAGTCACATTTTTTCTTCATTTCTTATCATCAGGGTTGAAGCTTCCTGACCAAGTGGACCTCTCATACGATGAACAACTCGATCCTGGTGCTTTCGGCTGATGAGACCGAACTGGTCGAGATCCTCTACGGGATCCTTTTTACTTCCAAGGGGGTGAAGGACATGAACGAGGCATGGTTGACCGAAGTGAGCCTCAGCCCTACCCCTCAAGGTATGTTCTTCCTATTTGTTTATCATGCTGAGTGTGTTTTTCTGATTGTACCTTATCATGTAGAAATGTTCAACCTCGGAAAGATAAAGTCAGGCAGCGGGGCGGGCAACGGATCAGTGATTCCATTGACGATCGGTGCGTCAGCCCCCATAGTAGTTGCTGGCTCCATGACTAAGAAACACCCTGGTGGTGATGAGGGGTCAAGCCTGAGGAAGCGCAACAAAAGGGTGACTCCCAAGCGGCTCACGGATGCCTCTAGGAGCACCACTAGGGTCCCCACTGAAAAGGGGAAGGAGCCGGTGGAACTCGAGGAGGCCCTCAAATGGGGATATACCATCCAAGAGCTGTGTGAGGTGGAGGATCGGGCGAGAGCAGATAAGTATTTTGCTTCCATCATGACATAATTGAAGACCATCGAGGGCGAAGATCCTCTAGTACCGAGGTGGCCAGCCATCTCCCGATCAAGCCAGGTGTGGATCGAGGGTCTGTTGTCTAGAGAGTATCTACAGGGGGCTCTGCTCCTCGCCTTGGCAAAACAGGTGTATGAATGCTCCTCTGAAAAGCTCATGAATAGGACCGGTAAGTCGGTCATCTGGGTAAGCAACCCTTCTCATTTCTCCCACTCGGTTTCTTTCTCTTCTTCTGAGCTTTGCTCCCTTTTCTTTACAGGGGCTTCACTTTGTCAGTGCCCTCATTGATCGGGTCCATAATGTGGGTCGACTAGTTCGAAGTTAGCACGAGAGAATTCTGACGCTTTAGGTCGCCAACAAGGAACTCAAGCTTTAGGCCAGTCAGGATTTGGTCACGGTCACCGAGCTTCTTGCGAAGGGGCTGGAAGAAGACGTCAATAAGTTGCGGGCAGAGCTGGAGTCTCCCACGAACCAGCGAAAGGAATTGGAGCAGAAAGTCGGGGTTCTGCGCTCTAGCCTGGATGGGGCTCGGAATGACCAGACTCACTTGGAGGGGGATGTGCTATCGTTGACTAAGGTGGTGGCACTTCTCGATGGCGAGCTCAAGGCTGAGGGACCGAGGGCGGTGGTCGCCTACAAGGCATCTCGGGGGTTCGAGTGGGGCCTCGAGAAAATAGGGAGGGTCAACTACAAGTTCAGGTACTAGGTGGCGCTCGAACTTCGGGGGAAGCATCCAGAAATAGTGATCAAGTAGGACCCATTCACCGAGTGTCCTGAGGATGCCAACATGGAGATGGATCTCAACTAACCATTTAATGATAGCACCCCCTCAGAGAAGTAGCTGACCTTGTAGTAACTTTTACTTTGCATGTCGAGCATTGGAGCCCTATTTCATATTTGTCGCCAGGTCGACTTTGTTATCTTCTCTTTATTGAATGAAATTTTCTCCTTTTTTAATGTTTTGCTTCATCTAAATTGCCTCAAACATTTTGAGTCTTTATTATGTCATTCTAGACATAAATTTTTTTCAAGTTTGACATATACTAGGTCTGAGGGAGTGTCTTCCCTTTCATTATGGCTAGAGTGTAAGTCTCATCCCGAATGACTCAGATGACGCGATATAGACCCTCCCATCTCGAGGCAAGCTTTTCGTGGGAGTGCCTAGGATCACTGACCTCGGCCTTCATGAGGACTAGGTTCTCATGCCGATTGTGCTGGTTATAGGTGCCTTGTAAGCCAATCACGTGAGTGATGGCACGTGTGACATACTGCTCGATCTTTTTGTTTAAGATTATTACTGGCATATTCTCATATTATATTATCTATTACCTATATATATAATTAGAATCAGATCGTAATGAGATCACGATAATGAGATCGATTCATCTTTAAACACAGATCCTAAATAATCTCAGTCGTAGGAAACTCGAGAGGGATATCGAGATAACCGAACAGACCGGTGTACTATATACTCATTCATATGATAGAGTCAGTTGGTCTCATAGCCATTTATGTGGAGACACTAAGGATATAGTACAAGTGCTTATTGGAGAATGAGTTCACTAATTGATCTGCTTATAGAATGCTATATAATTAATGATACATAATGTCAGATAGTGATTCCATATTCTTAGTTATGTATCTGGTCCTTTGACTTGAGACACTAATGATGCCTTGTATAAATACTCTTTTCTTTGACGTCAGACTTATAGGTTTGGAAAGTTTCAGATCTGGTACGACTAGTTATCATGAGTGGTAGCCAACCTTACGAAGGTAATTGAGTGTCAATAGAGGATCATCTCCTTTCAGTATCACGAGAGAAATATCTTATATGTGTTTGCTCAGACAAATATCTGGCTAAGGTCATCCAGATTGAGAAAGAGTTCTCTGATAGAATCCGATTAGAGCAGGACAAATTGATTCCGTATGTGACCTGACAGTACCATATCCAATTTACGATCTCTGAGATATTAGTTGGATGAGGGATTATAGATACACGATAACTGTGGACAGACATATCCGATGGATTTGATCTCCCTATACCATTTGGGGACTATGGCGTAGTGGTCTAGTACGTCCATAGTCAATGAATCGAGTGAATCATTATGAAGATAATAATTCACTATATCAGAAGAAGTTCTGATGGGAGCAACTCACTGCTAGCTCGGTATCGGGCCTAGAGGGTCACACACATATAGCGGATGCTTCAGTGAATAGAGGATTAGATGGAGATCCAATTAGCCCCTATTCTCATTAGATGAGACCCTATGCTGATGGGCTCCTTGCTTAAGGCCCAATTATAGGCCTAAGGAGATTATTCGATAGAGATCTAATAATGTAAGGTTAGTGGGTAATTGGATGAAGATCCAATACCCACTTAAGTAGGAGCCCTAGGGTTTTTGGTGACTCTCTATAAATACGAGGGGAGACTCATGGTTGATAGGCTATAGCTTTGGCCTCCCCATCCTATTCTCCTTCCTCCCTTTGCTCAAGAGTTGCGAGATCAAATTGGAGGAGTTTCGCTGTAGAGACCCATTATATGGATACCGCTAGAGAGAAGGATGCTTGACCTCCTTAATCCTCTCCATTCGGATCTGGAATAATCTCCATAGGTAATCAATCTATAATATGAGATGGTTTTATCGGTTTTTACGACTTTCTCGTGATCCAATCTTTTGTACGATGATTTGATCTATATGGAAAACTGATTTTGTTTTGATTTCCGCTGCACATGTGATGCTCCCGCTGAGATTTCCCAATAGTGATATCAGAGCCAAGGTTTTCATATGAAAGATTAGTTGTAAACTATGTGTCATGAGATTGAATCACATTGAATCGTTCTACACATTCTTGCTGCATATTTGTAGCAAACGTAATGAGGAGGGGTGTCGGCCAAGCCACTGCAGGGTGGTCGCCGATGAGGGGCCACCAACAAGCACGATCGCCGCTAGCGCCGCCAGCCACGCATCATGGCTCCTCCGGGGGTGGTGCCTACGGGCGTGGCGGCACCCGCAAGGGTGGCGACCACGGATGCGCCCCCTTCGGGGATGACGCCAGCCCACAAGGGAGGCGACTGCGGGCACAACGCCCATAGGAGCTATCACCTAAGGGGCAGCGACACCCGCACGCCCATAGGGGCAGCGATGCCTGCCATAAAGGGGGCCACCCATTGGCAAGGCGGTTGCCAGCGATGCGTAGCACCACTGCTTGCGCAACGACGATGACTGCTGGATAAGGGCAAAAGGGGAGGGCTAGGGCATTCTTTTGAGAAAAGAATGATTATGCCCCTCATAATTTAAGAAATTTTAATTTTATCTTATTTTACAGAATTTCTTAAGTGCCCTCAATAATTTTAAAAATTTTGAGGACTCTTTTCTCATCTAGAATTCTAAAAATACCCTCAATAATTCTAAAAATTCTGAGCATATCCTGATTTCTAAAAAAATAATTAATTAAATAGTTTAATTAATTATTATATATCTAGTAATCCTATATATGATGTGATGTATAATGTGGATGGATGATCATAAGCCATATGTTGTGATGTGTGTAATTGTGATTATTATTTTTAATATAATTGGGGCCTGTAAGCCTTCATTTTCTCATTTATTATTAGGCCTGCATGCCTGTCATTATTTGTAATTACATGGAGAGGCGCAACGGGAGTATGGAGATGACAGCGGGACACACGATGTCGTGGTAGAAGATCACGACGCATGGTGATGCGACGATCCGATGGAACTGATAATGACGAGATCAACAATCACAAGGCATGGAGATGCACCAATACATGCATAGATCCTATTGTGAGTGATTAGGTCCATTGGCTTGAGCTTAATTATATTAGGTGATGGCTATCCGGTATGACTTGCATATGTGATGTGTTATACACCTACTATATATATATATATATATATATATATATATATATATATATATATATATATATATATATATATATATATATATATATATATATGTAGATATATTATTAAATATATATATGTGTGACACAACATATTAGTAGACTAATACGAAATAAAAACCCCTCCTATAATAGTATTAAGTCGGTAAGCGTGAGATAATAAGATTGACCCACGTGGCCTTCCATCGTCATCGAAAGAAATTAAATCATGACATAATTTGAGCTAGTTGAGTCCCTCGAGGCTCACCTATCTACATGATCAAGTTTTTGCCTACAACATAGAGATGTCACCGATGGCCTAAGGACATGGTATGCTTAGTTAAGTCCCTCGAGGGCATATCATCAAATCAGACTCATCTTGTAACGATGGTGATGACTTAACTGAATATCATGGTTGGTTGAGTCCCTCGAGACCATGATGATTCAGATGCTGAATGTGATGGGAATCACAATGAGTTATGATTGGCAAGAGTTGTCTACCTTTTGGGCTTAGTATAATTGGTCGAGTCCCTCAAGATTGTACTAAGACGCCAATTGGATCCCAATCCCCACAAGGAGTCTGCTGGAGACTTCTGTATAATGTGTTGTGGGTGTCACGTGATTCGCTAGGAAAATAGTAGGAGTATATTAAGATAGAAGTCAATATCTTAATTTGTATTTATGTAAGATTTACATGTTATTTATTTATGCTATATCTTATTTGTCAGAAACATGTCGCTTACAAACCTCCTGTGTAGTATACTTGATGCCAATGCCTCGTTGGTCTAAACTATATGGATTGGCTCCGTAATTTAAGAATTATTTTTACGATAGAGAAAATCACGTATATCCTTGATATAATTATGCCTACACCGAAAGAAAGGGCAAACGAGGATGAGATTGCTAACTACCTGAAGTATATAAATTATTCTACATTGACAAAATGTTATATGTTGGCCTCCATGACTCCTGAGTTATAGAAGCAACATGAGAGTATGTATGCAGATTCTATCCTTCTTCATCTTTGCCATCTGTTTGAGAAATAGGAAAGAACTCAAAGATATGAGATATCTAAGAGACTCTTCAAAGCTAAGATAATGAAAGAGACATCAGTTAAGAACCATGTCCTAAAGATGATAGAGTGGATTGAGAAACTCACAGGTCTAGGAATAGTCCTAGAGGATAACCTATGCATTGATCTTATACTTCAGCCCCTACCAGATTCCTTTTCTCACTTCATCATGAATTTAACAAGAGCAAGTTTGAGGTGACTCTACCTGAGCTCCTCAATATATTAAGAGAAGTTGAGAGTGCCATCAAGAAGGAGAAGCCAGTTCTCTATATTGGTGAGACCAAGAAGAAAAGGAAGGCCAGTAAGACCCTTAAGAAGGGCAAGGGCAAAGAAAGATCAGGTAAGACAAAGGTTGCTAAGAAAGACTCGACAAAGGACAAAGTATAGTACTTCCACTATGGCCAAGACAGGTATTGGAAGAGAAATTGTAAGGACTACCTTGCAGATAAGGTAAAACAGAATCTTGGAGAAGCTTTAGGTATATTCATGATCAGTCTCCACTTATCAGATTTTCATGATAACACATGGGTATTGGATACCATAAGTGCTTATCATATCTGCAATTCATTGCAGGTTCTGGCAAGACCTAAGAGATTGGTTAGAGGCGAGATAGACCTCAAGATGGGCAATAGAGCAAGAGTTGCTGCAATTGTCATTGTGTCACGAGCTTAGTTGATTTTGCCTAAGTCGTGTGGCACCCATGCGTGTCCATCCGCAAAGGTCAGCCCTCCCCGAGATCTTCTAGAGTCCCTTATACTTATAAAAGAGAAAACGGGCCAGAAGAAGTAATTCCCACGGGATCCGCAAGCAATTGCTCAAGCAAACACTTTATAAAGCCAGATACAAATTACACCCATGGACATTACAAACTTAGAAAGGTTGCACACAAAGGATAATGGTCCATTATAGACCGAAGTCCTCACAAGTGCTTATAAAACACACTCATATTTACAAGCCAAAATTGGCCATAAAGTAAACCAAAGTAGGGTTGCTAAACCTACTACAAGCCCGCTACTTGCTGTACAAGGTATGTGCACAAATCGAAGGACACAGACAAATATGAGCATTTCATCAAACACCTTGTTTACATTATTGTCTATGACATTCTCATATTGCTTGAACTGGGTGGATGCTTATTGGAACTTATTATGCGCCAGTATCGCAGTATACTCATGTTGCTTGAACTGGGTGGATGCATATTGGAACTTTGACAAGCATCACCTCACAGACTTTAAGATTTTTGAGGTCCTTCCTCCATAATATTTGTCCATTGATCCTTTCTCCATGTTTAGTTGTCATTCCAAGTAGGTTCGCATCACTCTCACTTTCAATTGGCATTCAATTGGAAAATGAAATAGACAATCTACTCTCAGTAGTACTGATCACCAATGGTGAGAATTTGATAACTATTATCTTCCATAAGCTTTCTTTGAAGGGTCACTGAACTTATGCAGAGCTCCTCTACTGGATAAGTAAGAGAATTGAGATACTTGACTTCACCCATTCTCTTAGTAGTTGAGAAGGTAAGGTTACTTGGCTTCGCTCATTCCTCGAGTTAAGAGAATTAGGATACTCAGTTTTGCCCATTCTCTTGAGTTGAGAAGGCAAAGGTTACTTGATTTCGCCTGTCTTCTCGAGTTTGTACTTCATGTATTGAGTTGGTTACTAACATTCGCCCGCTCCTTGCTCATACTTCTGAAGCACTAGAAGTGTTTGCACTCCTTGTGTTGAGTTAGCTATTGTGATTCGCCTTTCCACTGCCATTGAACTTTTGGAATGTAAGAAGTTTTTCCCGAAAAGAGCAAAAAGTTTACCCCCACTTGGTGTCCCCCAACTTGGAGTAAGTCTTTGATAGATCTGGTCACCTCTGGGATTGTATCGTCTTCTCCATCACCTTTGTCGCCTACTCCTATGAGTAGAAAAGGTATAGTACCACTACTGCCTACTTCGTTCTTTAGTCGAGCACTCATGCATCAACCCGAAGTCTCTCGCTTTTGGCTATCTTGATGAGAAGCCTATCGATATCAGTTTTATGAAGTTTCTTGGCCTCTACCCTTCCGCTAAAGTCTTAGTACTTAGAGTTTGTCTTTGCATTCTCCACATCCTCGGCCCCTTTTACGACCAATGCTCTCCCTCTATAAGAGCAAGGGATCGATGACTCCATGGAAGTCTCGCCTCTGTGATACCATGGTGTTGCCAAGCCCATATCCCTACTATCTATTGCCTTACATCTGTATCCCTTTCTTCGCGATCGCTAGATCTACCTCTATGGCACTGTGGCGCTCCTCTGAGTTCACCTCCTTTCTAATCGACGCTTTGTTTTTGGGTAGCAGAACCCCACTGGACTCATTATTGCTTCCTCGCCCCTTTCGACCACCTGCTTCGACACCACTATTTCCTCCTAATAGTTCTCTTTAGTCGATGGAAAGACAGACTACAACTCTCATGCATGGTCTCTGCCATCTTGTTGCAGGGCTCGCACCGATTCTGTTCTCCTTAGCTTCCTTAGTAGCAACATTCGCTTACTTGGCTTCGTTCTTTGACTTGTCGGGTTCCCTTAAGCAAATGTGAGCACTGAAGCAGTCCAACTCTCCAGTCGCTCCGATCATACCTTTGTATAATCAAGTCCCCTCCATGGGACTCATTGGTACTTACAATCTGACTTCTCCCTCGGTGGTATATAGCCCCCATATGCTGATGACCAAGGCTTTCATTTGATGCAAGCTTCAATGCGCACATACGGAAGACCCGCCTCTGCGGTACCATGGCATGCACCCCTTGAATCTATAACTTCTTGTCATTGCATTATTCACCAAAGTGGAGCTCCCAACAGCTCCTGATCATTCATATGATCACGTCTCCCTCCATGGGACTCACTAGTACTTGCAATTAAACTTCTTCCTCGGTGGTATACAACCCCCATATGCTGATGACTAAGGCTTTCAGCCAATGCAAGCTTTGATGCACACACGAAGACCTGCCTCTATAGTACCATGTCATTCACTCTTTGAATCCATAGCCCTTTTTTTTTGTTGTGTCGTACACCAAAGTGGAGCTCCCAGTAACTCTTGATCATACCTCCGTATGATCTTGTCCCTCAAAGGACATGATCACTTGTGTTGTATTGCCATGAACTATTCTACAACGATCCACTACACCATGTCGCCTCCCTCGACTTTGCTAGATTGTCTAGATCTTGGGCCTCTATCCCTTACCAGCATAATATCTTCTATGCACCACTTGTTCCTGACAACTCGAATGACAATACTGTGGCACATTCTTTAAGAGTACCCACCTCTGTGTCCTCTTGCCCCATGCTAAGGTCTCTTGATCCCAACTTTGCCTTTGCAAGTTGAATCACCTTAGTTACTCCGTCAAATGCATCTCTGAGGTAGCTTGCATGTGCCTCAAAGCTCCCTTTATCTTTGGCACCATGCAAGATAAGTCTACCCCATCAGAATGAAGAACCTATGAAATAACATGATCTCACTCTTGCCTCTACAAGAGTTCATGCCCTTGACCTATGTCCAAGGAAAGCTCCGTACCTCCACTCCATGTTCTATCTTCTATGTCGACTCCCTTCATGTGGCTTGGATACTTCACCAAGTTCCACCCAAGTCACTTCGCTCCTTGATTTGTATTGAATTGATAGTGGCCCTCGTGTCCACCATTCTACGGGTCAGCCTCCTGTTGAGTTTGACTTCTGCATCGACTCTAAGTGTGCCTTAATATGATGATGTCTTGGATTGCTCCCCTACTTGATCTCGAAATGCATCCACCAATGCATTACCTCATTCGAGATCATGTGATGATTCCACGTCACTCGCTCGGTCCGTTGAGCTTTATGGAGATATTACCTTAAGAGACTCTTCCTCAATATGTATGGTTTATTGCACACGATTCTCCCTCTAGAGAACTAGGACTTATCCCTCCTGGATATCTGTCCTGTTGGAGAAACTTTCCTCTTTATATACTTCCCACTGGAAGTTTTAGAGACCCCCATCCCCTTTAGACTACTTCGTCTTGCTGAACAACTTGTGCCTTGTTTTGGCCCCACAAATGCACTTACTAGATTGCGACCCTTCGCCAATGTAGTCTCCACTGCACCCTTCAAGGTTTAGCAATGTGCTAAACTTATTGCACATTTCAACCGTCTATGGACGTATCATTTCCATGTCAAAGAGAAAGTTCTGATGCTCCATGGCGTCGAGTTCTGATCGCGCCTTGGGATGGCCACGAACACTCCGTCATTCATGTACAAGCCCTTGCATGAGTATCGAATCCTTCGAGTTAGCAATTCCCCTCACCTCTATGAGCTTTACATAACTCTTTCGGTCATTACGCAACACCTCCCACTTTGCACGGTCTCATCTTTCACCAAGCTCCCTGCTTTGCCTTGAGCACCGTCAAGTTTGGTTGCCAACGTCGAGCCGTAGCTCGAACTCAACCATCCTAATCTTTGTGTGCTACACATTCTTCTTCGCTTGCTTATTCTTGTGGTGCCTCTCGCGTAAAGGGGTTTGTCATTCCTCTGAATGCCAAACATGGATGCTCGCTCCTCTGAGCGATTTCTTTCCCTACATCTCAATTTCCGTTTCTCCCAAACGATTGCACGTGCTGGCTGTCCTCCATACAGCCCAGCTAGGTCCCCCACGTTTGTATAGCGAGTGTTTCTATGTATGCTTGTCCCGCTCTGATACCATATTGTCACGGGTTTAGTTGATTTTGCCTAAGTCATGCGACACCCATACGTGTCCGTCCGCAAAGGTCAGCCCTCCCCGAGATTTCCTAGAGTCCCATAGACTTACAAAAGAGAAAACTGGCCAGAAGCAATTCCCATAGGATCCACAAGTAACTGCTCAAGCAAACACTTTATAAAGCCAGATACAAATTACACCCATGGGCATTACAAACTTAGAGAGGTTACACACAAAAAATAATGGTCCATTACAGACCGAAGTCCCCACAAGTGCTTACAAAACATACTCATATTTATAAGCCAAAATTAGCCATAAAGTAAACCAAAATAGGACTGTTAAGCCTACTGCAAGCCCGCTACTTGTTGTACAAGGTATGTACACAAACCGAAGGACACAGACAAATATGAGCATTTCATCGAACACCTTGTTTACATTGTTTTCCATGACAATTGGGGAGGTTATCCTATATCTGCTTGGTAAAGCTATTATTTGCATGAGATGCATGCTCCCTCTATTATCAAAAATATTATTTTCATCTCTTGTTTGACAATTAGTAGATATAAATTAGTTTTTGAGAATAATAATTGTTCAATAATTATAGATGATGAGATCATCACTAGAGGGACCCTAATAAATGACTTATATGTGTTAGACACTTCTTCGCACATCATGAATATAAATGTGTCTAAGAGGAAAAAAGATGAGGTGAACAATATATACCTATGTCAATGTAGGCTAGGTCATATACATGAGAGAAGGATTCAAAAGTTATTGAAAGATGGATACATAGATCTATTTGACTATGAGTCATATGCAACTTGTAAACCTTGGTTTCATGGGAATATAATTGAATCTCCTTTTAGTGGAACTGGAGAGAGCCACTGAGTTATTGGATCTCATATATAGTGATATATGTGGTCCCATGTCGACTCAGGCTATAGGTGGTTACTCATACTTCATTACATTCACTGATGATTTCTTTATGTATGGACATGTGTACTTAATAAAGTACAAATCTGAGGCATTTGAGAAATTCAAGGAATATAAGAATGAGGTGGAGAACCAAATTGGAAAGAGTATTAAGACTCTTTAATCAAATCGAGGAGGAGAGTACTTGAGTATGGAATTCACCCATTTTCTTAAGGACAATAAGATTCTATCACAGTGGACACCTCCTTATACACCTCAGTTCAATGATGTATCAGAAAGGGGGAATCACATGCTATTAGACATGATGCGGTCCATGATGAGTTTCGTTGACCTACCCGTCTCATTCTAGGGGTATGCCATAGAGACTGTATCTTACCTTCTGAACAGAGTTTCATCAAAGTCGGTAGTGTCTACACCATATAAGATATAGAAAGGAAAGAAGCTCGATCTTAAGGTGGTTAAGATTTGGGGTTGTCTTGTCTACGTTAGAAGACACAACCCTGACAAGTTGGAATCAAGGACGGAATGGTGCACAATCGTGGTGTTGAATCTCAGATTTTGATAATGAAATCAATTGATGAGTTATTGATCTAATATGGATTGTTAGAAATTGATTGATGCAAGATTAATAATGATAGAATGATTATTACAATCAGAATTGGCCAGGGTCAAGTCCATGCATCGGGTCGATGCGATTGGGAACTCGTCAGGAGTGCATCGAGAACTCACCAAGGGTATTGGGAGTTTGCTAGGATAGCACAAGGGAGTTCGCCAGAAGAAGATCGAGACTCGTCGGAAGATTGTCGAGGGTAGCTGAAAAGCTTGCCGGGAGTTAGGATGGTCTTGTAATAGATATTTGGCAATTATGATTGTATTTAATTAAGTCATAATTAGCATCGTGCAGGTCTAACTATGATAGGAGCAATGAAATTACAATCAGATGATGGGCCAAGATCAAGCTTGAGCATCGGGCCGGGGTTTGGATGATGTAGTGGGATCTCGCTGAAGTTTGCTAGAAGATTTGTTGAAAGGATCGGGAAGCTTGTTGGGAACACGTCGGGAGATAGCCGAAAGAAGACCAGATGACTCACCGCAAGAATGCTGAAGGTTGCCGGATTGGCAGGAGTTAGGTCTTGATTATCTTGATTGGTCATTAAGTATTGTAATCATTGAGTCATAGTTAGGAATTGAGTCATAATTGAGTTGAATTTGGATGAAATTTAAATCAACTTAATAAGACAACCGAGTCCACTATTGGGGTTTGATTGAGCTCAGGTTGAGCTCAATTGGTTGACCAGAGGGTTGGTTAACATCAGGTTCAAGCTAGAATTTGAAAAGTGGAGGGAACCACTTTTATAGAAATTCCAATAGATAAACCGTCGGTGAGCAACGAGGGTACCACTAGTGCCCATGCTTTCAGGCGACTGATGGCAGCTAACCCACCTAGGGCTAATGAGTAAACCACTCATACCCAAGTGTTCAGGTGATTAAGTCACCTAGGTCAGTGGGTAAACCGCTTGTACCCGATTTTTTCGGGTATGTTTGATTTTTGGCTCCAATTTCTGAAGCCACTTGGGGTCCATAAATACCCCAAATTCTTGCATTCACAATAACTTTTCTTGTGCAATTAAACTCTGTGAAAAAAAAATTGGGTGTGATTTGTAAGAAAAAGAAAATCGAAAGGAGAGAGCTTAGAGTTAGAAATTTTCTAGGAGTCTCCATTGTAACCAAAGTGTAAAAGTTTGATCTTCACCCAAAGAAGATCGGTAGTGGACATTGGTGTGCCTCAAGAAGGAGGACTCGGGAGTGGATGTAGGCCGTTGGTGCCGAACCACTATAAAAATTATGAGTTCATCTTTTGCTTTCCTTATCAATGCTTCTAATCTTATTTACTCTTTGAAAGCAAACATTTCACTTAGACGTTTCTTATCTTTTATATTTTCTTGCTCTTTCTTAAGTAATTAGTTAGCAAGTAACTTAACAATCTTCTTATCATTCACTTGCTTTATTGAACAATAAGATTTGGATCTTCCTATCATGCTTAAATCGAAACGCTTTTGTTTAAGATAAAAAATTTACACTTGAACTAATTCACCACCAGCCCCGTCTTAGTGCCAATTGATCCTAACAATTGGTATCAGAGCCTTAGTTTTTCTCATTTGGTTTAACACCCAAGAGAAATAGCTCTACTGGCTTTTATGAGGGCTTTTCTATTATTCGTCCTCCCATATCCAATGGGACAAACTACACTTATTGAAAAACTCGGATGAGAGTTTTCTTGCTTTCTTTATACCTTGATTTATGGACTATCGTTGAAAACAAATTTAAAATGACTTCTCTTCTAACGAACAATTGGAATGATTTGGAGAAGAAGACTTTCTCTTTAAATGTCAAGGGTATGAATGTCTTATTTTGCGCATTAGATAAAAATGAATTTGATCGGGTTTCTTGTTTTGATTTAGCTTTTGATATATGGCATACATTAGAAATAGTATATAAAAGCACACTTAATATAAATGAATCATTAAATAAAAATACTTCTAAAAATGAATAAGAAGAACACCTTCCTAAGAACCGGAAGAAATATGAACCGATAAAAACACATGACTCCTCGAGTAAAATCTCGAGTGATGAGGATCTTGAATTTTTAACAAATGAGCCAAAAAAATTAATGAACTTGAACCTTAAAAATAATATAAAGATGGACAAAACCTCTTGCTATGAACGTAAAAAGTCAAGGAGCTCCAAAGATTAAATACACAACCAAGAAGTGGAGAACCTTGCTGTTATGGCCATCGAAGATGAGGCTAGTGTGTTTTTAAATATTTCTTTTTTTTAAATTATTAAGAATATTTCATGATCTGTTTAATGAGTTTAAAAAACTTCGTAAATCGTTTAAACTGCTTAAGAATGATCATAAATTACTAATTAGTAGACTAGTATCACACAATAACGCATGCTCTAAATGTAAGATACTAGATAGTGTTAAAGAAGAAAACATCATGCTTAAATCAACACTAGAAAATTTTCAAATAAGGAACAAATCCCTAAATATGATCCTTTCCAATAAGGGTCATATTAATAATAGAAATGATATA
The DNA here is from genome assembly GCA_021527575.1 of Ensete glaucum. NCBI lineage: Eukaryota > Viridiplantae > Streptophyta > Magnoliopsida > Zingiberales > Musaceae > Ensete > Ensete glaucum. The sequence continues at coordinate 46,068,962 of CM038551.1, forward strand.
GGCTTTGTTGGTAATGTTCAACAAAAATCAACCATCTTTACAAAAGGACCTACATTAAATGTGTCACCAAAAATCAAGTGTAATTTTTATGGAAGATTAGGACATATGGCTTACAAATGTCTATTTAAAAATTATAATCCTCACAAGTTAGTTTGGGTTACTAAAGGAACTATAAATAATCTTATGCCATTAGAGAAGATGAGAAGAACATATCATGAAGGACCTAACGTTAAAAGAGTACCTAAATCAAAATCTCCCATAATATAAAGTTGCATCCTAACAAGGCTAGGAGCACTTAGTAATGTTTTGAAAATATATACTCAAGGCACATGATTTGAGATCTAATACTCATTCAAAGCTCACTAGCCTAAGTAAATAAAAGAAAAAATATTGAAAAAAAATATTGATAATGAATATTAAGGATGATTCTTTGTTATAATTAATTTTGATTGCTCTTAATAGTGCATAATCCTTGCATAGCCAGAGCATGCTAGAATTAGAAATGAGAAAGTTTAGTTAACTTAAATAAAAGTCGTATGTATGAAAGAAAGATTTTGATGATGATATTGTATTGATGTGTATTAACTTGTGTTTATGATTTGTGTTGTTTTTGAACCTAAAAATCATATATGAAATCATCTTTCTTTAAAAGAAAAAACTTAATAACATGATAAAATCCTCCAATATACAATAATCATTTGATTCAAAAATAAATCAAAGCTTTTGTTTAAAAATATTTTATTGTAATGTTAATAATAAAATTTTGTTTTTAACTTTAAATGTCATTGCATTCTTGAAATAAATTTCAAAATAAGAATAATTCTTTTTGAAAGAATTTTTATCTCATGAATCCTTTAATAAAGATAAAATGATACATTTATTGTTGAATATCTTTAATTACAAAAATAAATTAGAAAACTTTAGCTATTTTCTTTTAGAAAATAATCTATGATGATTTTATTGAAATTTTTCTAAAAGTAATTTTTAATGATTATTTTGGATATATTTTTAAATGATTTTATTTTAAAGAATAGATATGTTTGAATCTATCCAACATTATTGATATTTTGATAACTTAAATCATGACCATGAAATCTTAAAAATTAAAAATGAGATCTTTATATAAACCAAGATTGCTTACTAAGATTTTTTCCCTTTATTAAAGAAAAGCTTTCATCCTAGTCATGATCTTGACTTCTCAATATTTATAACTTGATATTTCTATAAGTATCAAGATCCTTCTTTTTTATCTCCTAAGATTTCAAAAGCTTTGAAATTTCATCTAGGAATAAATATGTTAAAATAAATTATGTTCTTGGCATTTATGATTTGATAATAATATTTTTATGACATGATTACTTATGTCTTTCTTCTTAGTATAATTTATTACTAGAATTAATATTTCTTAAATTTGTGATAAGTTGAAAATTGAAAGAGATTTGTATTATCATGAATATTCTCTTAATTTCTTGACTTGACTTATATGTTATGGGAATGACGTTATTGATTTCTATAATTTTCTCTTTTAAATAAAAATATGATTTATGATCTTAACAATATTAATTGAAATTATTATCAAGATCATTCTTTTTTATTAAAAAGATTTATCTTGGATGAATTGAGATTATCCTCTAAGACTCATTTTATTATTCAAAAAAATAATTAAATGAAATCATACCATTTGATATTTAAAAAATTAATTTTATCTCTACTTTTTGGCGTAATTTGAATATGGATGTTAAGAAAAAATTATGCAATCATATTTCTTTTTGATATTAACAAAGGGGGAGATAAAATTATCAATATCATAGGAGGAGATATTTCTTTTTGATATTAAGAAAGGGGGAGATAAAATTATCAATATCATAAGAGGCAAATTTGATATAACCTTGAATGAGAAACAATGTGCTTAAAAGAAAATTTAGAATTTTCTAAATACATGTGAAATGCATATTTCATAATTTGAGGTTGATGTATTATCATATTTTTCTTTGGATTTTTTGGATTTTATAAATTACACTTATTATCAAAATACGCATACAAAATTATTGATTAACAATTTAAGCTATCATGTTTTCTTTTAGAATTTTTGATGCTTATTATCAAAATATAAATGAAAGATAATTCATAAAAATATATGATTTGCTATTTATGTTAGAAAATCACACAATTTAAATGCATGAGTGGCTCTTAATTCTTCTTGGATTTCTTAGATTTTTTAGTTCACTTTCGAAATCACTCTAGTCAAAATCAACATAAGAAGATGATTCAAATTTTTGTGATAAGATTTTTTAAAAGATTATTCTTGTTTCATGAATCCTGATGAATATTTACAAAGGAAAATATATATAACATAAACTTCTATGATGCATGAAATAAGTCTTTGATATTAAATCTTTGATGAATCACCTGACGTGCTACTCTTGATTTAAATGAATTAAATTGCATGAGTAGATATCAATTCTTGGATTTTGGAATTTACATCTAAAAGATTGAGCTCTATTTTTGTGATACAATATCTCTCACTCCACTCCCTTGTTTCTTATTTATTATTCAAAGAAAGGAAAGAAAATTATTTCATAAGAAAATTATCAAGAGGTAGCAAAACTTGTTTGCTTGCATGATGTAAATTGCTAGCTTGAATATTACAAAGGAAGCAAAAATTTGCTAGCTTGCACTTCTCAAAAGAGAAGAACGAAGTCATTAGCTTAATTTGCTACGTTTTCTTAAAATTGATATAAGATGGATTTGTTGAGCTCATATTCGAAATTTTTAAAATCTTATATCTACTGAGGTTGAGAGTTAAAAATATCAAATTATAAAAATATAAAAATTGATAATCTAGATTTCATGATATTAGACCTTTTGTGATGATGTTTTTGAAAACATTCTCTATGTTTCAATCTTATTGTTTACAAAACAAAATGGGGAGAAAATTTGCATGATGTTACCTTACAAATTTATTTGCTACCCTTGCTTGAAATTACATGAGATGTTTTTAAATGATGTTTGGATCCTTGAGTAGCTCCTAAATTCTTGAATCTTCTTGAATATCTTGGATCTTTGAGCTTATTCTCGAAAGTCATCTCTACAAATTGAAAGCTATACATAATGATGTTTTATAACTCCTCCCTTATTTTCTTTCTTTGTTGTTCACAAGAGAAAGAAAATTCTTTACGACTCATTTTAGGGGGAGCAAAAACTCATGTGCTTTAAAATTCTAAGATCTATATTTCACCTTTGTGTTGATGACAAAGGGGAAGAAATATACATTGATGACATGCGATATTAATGATATACATTGATATCAATATGGATTGATATATCTTGGATATGAATATGAGTGCACAATTTCTTTTTACTCATGATTTGATATCTTGGATATACAAATGTGGATTGAAATTTGTATAGAGTTTTGATGAATTTAAGAGTGTGTGATTCTCTTAAATTTAAGTTGCATGAATTTACGAGGAGTTAGGATTAACTCCTATCATCAATTGATTATCATCATCAAAAAGGGGGAGATTATTGAGTCTAAGATTTTGATGATGAAATCAATTGATGAGTTATTAATCTAACATGGATTGTTAGAAATTGATTGATGTAGGATTAATTATGACAGAGTGATTATTACAATTAGGATTGACCAAGGTCATATCCATGCATCAGGTCGATGCGGTTGGGAACTCGCTAGGAGTGCGTCGGGAGCTCATCGAGGGTATCGAGAGTTTGCTAGGATAGCGCAAGGGAGTTCGCCAGAAGAAGACTGAGACTTGCCGAAAAATTATCGATGGTAGTTGAAAAGTTTACCGGGAGTTAGGATGGTATTGTAATGGATGTTTGGCAATTATGATTATATTTAATTAAGTCATAATTAATATCATACAAGTCTAACTATGAAGAAGTAATGAAGTTACAAATAGATTATGGGTCAAGAACAAGCTTAAGCATCGGGCCGAGGTTCGAATGGTGTAGTGGGATCTCGTCGAAGTTCGCTAGGAGATTCATCGAAGGGATCAAGAAGCTCACTAGAAACACGCTAAGAGATCGCCGAAAGAAGACCGAAAGATTTGTCGCAAGAATGCCGGAGACTGCCGGATTAGCGGGAGTTAGGTCTTGATTATCTTGATTGGTCATTAAGTGTTATAATCATTGAATCATAGTTAGGAATTAAGCCCTAATTGAGTTAAATTTGGATGAAATCCAAATCAACTCAATAAGACAACTGGGTCCACTATTGGGGTTTGATTGAGCTCAGGTTGAGCTTAATTGGTTGACCAGAGGGTTGGTCAACTTTAGGTTCAAGACATAATTCAAAAAGTGGAGGGAACCACTTTTGCAAAAATTTTGACGGGTAAATCGCTAGTGAGCAGTGAGTGTACCGCCACCACCTAGGCCTTTGGGTGGCTGACCCGCTCAAGCTAGGCGGTTGAACTACCCATACCCAAGAATCTGGGTACTTTGGGTGGTTGACCCGCCCAGGGCCAGTGGGTAAATCACCCGTACCCAGGTGTTCGGATGGTTGAGCTGCCCAAGTCGACAAGTAAACCGCTCATACCTGATTTTTTTAGGTATATTTGATTTTTTTGCTCCAATTTCTAGAGCCACTTGGGGTCTATAAATACCCCAAGTATTCTTGCATTCATAACAACTCTTTTTATGAGATTAAACTCCGTGAAAAAGAAATTAGGTGTGATTTGTAAGAAAAAGAAAATGGAAGGGAGATAGCTTATAGTTAGAAATTTTCTAAAAGTCTCCATTGTAAGCAAAGTGTAAGAGTTTGATTTTCACCCAAAGAAGATTGGTAGTGGATGCCGGTGTGCTTCAAAAAGGAGGACTCGAGAGTAGACGTAGGTCGTTAGTGTCGAACCACTATAAAAATTATGAGTTAATCTTTTGCTTTCCTTATTAACGCTTTTGATCTTGTTTACTCTTTGAAAGCAAACATTTTACTTACGATATTTCTTATCTTTTGGATTTTCTTACTATTTCTTAAGTAATTAGTAAGTAAGTAACTTAGCAATCTTCTTATCATTCATTATTTTATTTGAACAACATGCTTTGGATCTTCCTATCGTGCTTAAACCGAAACATTTTTGTTTAAAACGAAAAATTTAGACTTGCACTAATTCACACACCCCTCTCTTAGTGTCAATTGATCCTAACATATGGGATACCCTAGGGAGACTTTGGGGAATTACTTCTATCATCCCGAGGATCATGATAGGACTCCAACAGAGTTGAGTCCTAATTATCTTAGTATTAATCAATAAAAACCCTATTAGATTATAATAAAGCTATTCATATCTTATAAAGGAGTATGACTAGGGTCTAGATTAACCCTTAAGGCTTAGTAGCCGCCACACCCCTTACTAGGTTGGTCGGATAGGGTTTTCCCCTGCTTAGGTCGGTTATAAAATCACTTAGACGCCTCTTATTCCTATTAAGATAGGTTGGCTATAGGAGGGGCAAAGAAGTAATTATACTTAGGCAAGCACCCCCTTAGGCTAGGGTTTTGATCCCTATTTAAAGATGTAGCCGCCTCCCCTCTTAAATCAAGTAATCATCAATTTTATTTGAACCTTGTGCCGAATCTAGGAGAGAGGAACCCCTATAGCGTTCCAAGGATTGATCTCCCTCAAGGGTTAAAATCTATAGAGATCCTTCTAGGGTTCTATCAGATCGAAATGTCTTTGTTACCAAGAGAGTTGTGTTCCTTGAGAAGAAACACATTCTTGGTGGAAATAGTGGGAGTGAGATAGAATTGAGCGAGGTTGGAGAACCTAACTTAAGCACCATTTTAGAGCCCAAGTCTGTTCAATTACCAAACACACAAATTCCAACTTTGTGTAGGTCTAGTTGAGTATCTTACCATCCTAAAAGATATATGGGACATATCAGTGGAGAGGACTCTCAGGATGTTGATCCTCAGACCTACAAGGAGGCTATTATGAGTATAGACTCCAGGAAGTGGCAAAAAGTCATAAATTTTAAGATGAATTCTATATACTCTAATAAGGTTTGGAACCTTATGGATGCACCTTAGGGTATCGTACCTATCGGCTACAAGTGGATTTTTAAAAAGAAGATTGGAGTAGAATTCTTTTGGTCATACTTAAATCCATTAGAATTCTTTTGGTCATTGTAGCATACTATGACTATGAGATCTGGCAGATGGATGTGAAAATGATATTTCTCAATGACAACCTCGAGGAGGAGATGTATATGATATAGCCAAAGGGATTTGCATCTCTCCAGAGAGAGTTCAGATAAAGTGTGCAGGTTACTCAAGTCTATTTATGAACTAAACTAAGCTACCCGAAGTTGGAACATAAGATTTGATGAGATGATTAAATCTTATAACTTCGTTAAGAATGAAGATGAGCCTTATGTATACAGGAAGGTAAGTGAGAGTATTATCACCTTCTTAGTATTATATGTGGATGTCATCTTAATCATTAGGAATAATGTAGGAATGCTCTCCACAGTAATGACTTGGCTATCCAGAAACTTTTCCATGAAAGACTTAGGGAAAGCATCATATATTTTTGGGGATTCGGATCTATATAGATAGATCTAAGAGGATATTTGGCTTGTCCTAATCTAGGTACATAGACTCCATTGTCAAAAAGTTTGGTATAGAGAATTCCAAAAGAGGTCTCATACTGATTGGACATAGAATATCACTTTTCAGGAGTATGTCCCTAAAAACTCATGAAGAAAAGGACAGACATAGATAAGATATCTTATGTCTCAGCGATAAAGTCTATTATATATGTTATGCTATGTACCAGGCCTGATATAACATATGCTATGAGTGTCATGAGCAGGTATCAGGCAGATCCAGGTTTAGAACACTGGAAGACAGTAAAGTATATCCTTAAGTACTTGAGAAGGACTAAGGATCTTTTACTAGTATATGGAGGAAGTAGCCTCCAGGCTAAGGGCTATACAGACTCGAGTTTCCAGTTCGATATTAATGATAACAAGTCAAACTCATGATATGTTTTCACTATGAATGAAGAAGCAATAAGCTAAAAGAGTTCTAAGCAAGATATTACTACTGACTCAACCACAAAGGCAAAATAGATTGTTACAGTAAAGCAGCAAAAGAAGAGGTATGGATGAAGAAGTTCATCATGATATGGGAGTCATACCAAGCAGTATGGAGCTGACTCCCATATATTACCACAGCGACAGGGCGATAGCTATAGCAAGAGAACCCAGGTCTCATCAAAATTATTATGAGGAAGTTCTATCTGATTAGAGCAATTATGACCCAAAAAATATAACAATAGAAAGAGTTTCATCCAAAGATAACATTGTAGATCCACTATCAAAGTCGTTGGCTCATATTGTATTTGAGCGTCATAGGGTCTGATGGGGATCAGACACACAGGTGATTAGCTTTAGGTCAAGTGGGAGATTGTTGGTTACAGGTGGCCTACAAGCCAATCACGTGAGTGATGGCACATGTGACATGTTGCGTGACCTTTTTGCTTATGATTATTATTGACATATTCTCACATTATATTATCTATTGCATATATATATTGTGATGTCTTTGGTTCTGTATAATAGAAATCGGATCGTGATGAGATTACGATAATGAGATCGATTCACCTTTAAACACAGATCCTAAATAATCTTAGTCATAGATTACTCGAGAGGGATATCGAGATAACCGAACAGACCTTTAAACACAGATCCTAAATAATCGCGATCATATATGCTTGCTCAGACAAATCCCTAGCTAGGGTCATTCGAATTGAGAGAGAAAGAGTTCTCCAATAGAATCCGATTAGAGCAGGACAAACTGATTCCGTATGTGACCTGACAGTACCATGTCTAATATACGGTCTCTGAGATATTAGTTGGATAAGAGATTATAGATACACGGTAATTGTGAATAGACAGGTCCGATGGATTTGATTCTCCTGTACCGTTTAGGGATTATGGCGTAGTGGCATAGTACATCAATAATCAATGAGTCGAGTGGATTATTATAGAGATAATAATTCACTATATCAGAAGGAGTTTTGATGGGAGTGACTCACGGACAGCTTGGTATCAGGCCAAGAGGGTCACACGCATATTGTGGATGCTTCAGCGAATAGAGGATTGGATGAAGATTCAATTAGTCCCTATTCTCATTAGATAAGACCCTATGCTGATGGGCTCCTTACTTAAGGCCCAATTAGAGGCTTAAGGAGATTATTGGATAGAGATCCAATAATGCAAGGTTAGTGGGTATGTAATTGGATAAAGATCCAATACCCACTATGGTAGGAGCACTAGGATTTTTGGTGGCTCTCTATAAATAGGAGGGGAGACTCATGGTTGATAGACTGCAACTTTGGCCTCCCCCTCTTATTATCCTTCGTCCCTCTACACAAGAGTTGTGAGATCAGATTAGAGGAATTTTACTGTAGAGATCCATCGTGTGGATACCACTAGAGAGGAGGACACTTGACATCGTTTATCCTCTCCATCCGGATCTAGAAATATAGGGATATACGATCTCCCTAGATAATCAATCTATCATATGACACAATTTTATTGGTTTTTGCAGCTTTCTCGCTACCCAATCTTTTATATGACGATTTGATCTACATGGAAAACTGATTTTGTTTTGATTTCCACTACGTATGTGATGCTCCTGCTAAGGTTTCCCAATAGATTGGTTGAGGCTGAACTTTTTGATTATCGAGTCAGGTCACTACCCTTTGGTAGCGTAGAGTCTTTAGGTGGGCTTTAGCTCTATGCTCTTCCAACAAGTTGAGGTTTCCTCTGAAGCTGGCTTCTGATACTTCGAGGGTTAAGTGTTCGATCCTCAGGGTCGGGAAGAGTATCTTGGGAGGTAGGACAGCCTCAATGCTGTAGGCCAGGCTATAGAGTGACTCCCCAGTTGGAGTCTTCAAAGTCATTCATAGAGCCCATAAGACACTTGGGAGCTCCTCGACCCAAGCGGTTAGGGCGTCCGCCACTCTTCTCCTCAATCACTCGAGTATAGTTCTGTTAGCCACCTCGGCCAACCCGTTGGCCTAAGGGTGAGCAACTGAGCTGAACTTCAGTTGTATGCGATAATCTTGATAGAAGGCCTTGAACTTGGGATTGTTGAACGCGTCTCGTTGTCAGTAACTATGATCTTTGGGATGTTGAATCTTGTGATGAGGTTCTTTCATACAAATCCTTCCACCTGTTTCTCGGTTGCTGAGGCTAAAGGCTCAGCCTCGACCCATTTAGTAAAATAATCTACCCTGACAATTAGGAATCTTCGTTGTCCCACGACCGGCAGGAATAGACCGAGAAGATCCATCCCCATTGCATGAAAGGCCAAGCACAACAGGTTGGGGAGAGTGGCAAAGCGGGTTGGCGAGTGACGCGGGCATGCTTCTGACATTTTGCGCACTTTTGTACGTAGGCAACTGCATCCGCTTGCATGGTCAGCCAATATTACCCGAGGCGGAGGATCTTGAAGGCCAAGGTGCACCCTCTGATGTGTTCGCTGCATATACCCTCATGGACTTCAGCGAGCATAGTGTTAGCTTTCGATTTTGATAAGCATCGTAGTAAGGGCTGATTGAAGGCTCTCCTGTAGAGATGTCCATATTATACCATGATTCAGTCTCTTGACTCGTCGAGTGGCCTCTTTCTCAGTCGAAAGGGTTGCATCCTTCTTGTAACGTAGAATTTCCTCTCTCCAATCCGAGTGAGTAGTTGGCAAGTGCCGGGGGGTCGCCATATAGAGTATAAACAGGGGCCGACTTTGGCAGGGCCAGCCTTAGAGTTCTCGATGCGAGGGACTTGAGAGATCTTGAAGCACTTGATCATGCCAATCAATCGGCGGGCCTCGGTGAGGTATCGAACCATGCTCGGCCCTCGTGCCTCGAAACTTCCATCGACTTGGCCTGTAACCAGTTGTGAGTCGGTGAGTACCTCCAGATGCTCCATTTGCATCTCGACCACCAAGCATAATCTGAATAGCAATGCCTCGTATTCAGCCTTATTGTTTGTAGTCGAGAACTTGAGGTATATGACATACTCCCAAGTCTGCCCAGAGAGGTCCCATAGGACTATCCCAACTCCTCATCTTGAGGCGTTTGCCGACCCATCAATGTGGAGGGTCCAAGTTAGTTGTTGCTACTCGGGCTCAAGGGCCATTAGTTCTGAGGAGAAGTCTGCTATTGCTTGAGCCTTGATCGTCCTCCTTGGAGCATACACCAAGTCGTACTTGCTGAGCTCCACTGACCACTTGAGCATCCGCCTTGCAATGTCAAACTTAGAAAAGATTTGACATAGCAGTTGGTCGGTGATTACCTTGATAGTGTGGGCCTAGAAGTATGGCCATAGTTTTTTGGCAACAAGGACCAAAGCGAGAGCAAGCTTCTCAATCGGGGGTGGGGGGGGGGGAGGGAGGTATCACCCTTCAAGGCCCTACAAGATGTGGCTGTAGTAGTAGACAGGCTGTTGGTTATTCCCATCAAGCTTGCTCAGGACCAAACTGACGGCCCACTTTAAAGTAGCAAGGTATAGCCCAGGCTTACCGAGGACATCCGAGGTTAGACTATGAGGTGGGCCTTCAGCTCCTGGAAGGCTTGATTGCACTCGGGGCCCCAGCTAAAGCTTTTATTCAATTTAAATGCTCATAGAATGGGGTAACTTTTTGTCATGCCCCCCTGAATTATATCACATTCAAGAGGTCTGACCATGTCATAAATCAATAATTTTGTAATCATTATAATCTATCCAAGATCCAATCAAACATTTGAGGACATCAAGAAACATTCAAACTTTCAAAATTCACATATATAAAACCTGTGCAGTTTATAATTATATATCGCATCACTCAAACATTTATGAAACCCAAAGCCAACTTAACAGATATTAACCACACTTATAATTCATCAACGAAGGAATCTATACAATCACCAAACCAACCATTTATCATAAATTCACTTCATCGTAGACAAAAACTCAACATTCCAAAATAACTCCAAACGTAAGAGGTCATTTAAAACTTTTACATGATACATCAATTAATTTTATTGACCACATATCATTACATACAAGATATACTTATACAATAACTATGATATATCATCTGATAATACTTACCTACAATCTGTATAGCTCTCCACTGCCTCAGCACAATCTTAACATTCAATGAGTGTCAAGCTGACTTGAAAGATTTGATAATAAAGGAGTGAGCTAGAAAGCTCAGCAAGTATTTAACAAATCCAAGACAAAAGCGAATGACTTCAAATAAGTTGGTATCAAGATATAAATCATATATACAAGAGTTCATGGATATCAACTCAATAGATACAAAATCTCAAATGTCATTCATTCAAAACATATTTGGTTTATAACAAATGAAATACAGAGTAATTAGAATATATCAATAACGTAAGAGGTATTTCGGAACATATTAAAGGCACATAAGATATTTCAGAACATATCAATAGCAAATGGAACATTTTAGAAGCATGTCAAGGATGTAAATATGTTGCGAAGCATATCAATGGTGAATGAATAATCTCAAAGCTTATCAAGTGAACAAATGAGGAACATAAGCTCAATATCATATCAGACATAACATTCATTTAATTATTATCCAAAGCGCACAAATAACTCAAAAGCAATACTTTGGATATCATATCAAGGACAAAGAGGGTTAAGTAGGACCATAAGCATAATGTGAAACATCTATCGCTGAATGACCACCAAACATAAGTCTCCCACGTCTGGGAGCTCCATCCACCCACGTTTGAGTGAAGTCAATGGGGCTAGTAAGAGCATAGTTGGCTCTGAACACAATACCATTTACCATTTCTAGTAAAGGTCCAAAAAATATCCCACAAACACCAAAGTACAAAAGGACATGAGCAATAAAAGTGGCATATCTTGGAAGTATATGCGAAACAACGAAATATACATGTGCCAACATGAAGCAAGTACGGTGTCAACATAAACATTCACAATTTACATTCAGATAAACAAAGCATAAAGAACAGGAGTGCATAAGAATTTAGAACAATAATGTAAGACTCAATTGAAGAAAGAGTTTTAATTGAATCATAGACAAAATATGATCTGATGGCATATCAAAAAAACATAGATGGTGAAATGGGATCATAAACATAATGTGGTCCATCTGACCATCAAGCATAATAAAGTATCACAAGCTTCCAACATAACATACCCTTTACCATTTCTAGTAAAGGTCCAGAAAGTATCCCACAAACACTAGAGTACAAAAGGACATATGCAATAAAATGAACATGTATCGGAAGCACATGAAGAACAATGAAAAATGCATGTGTCAATATGAAACAATAAAATGTAAACATAAACATTCACATAGAGCATTCGGAATGGGTAAGGAATAAGAGTTAAGAGTTAAAAGCTCAACTAAAGAAAAATCCTTTTCCAAAAGGTAAACAAGAATAGGCAAAGATCAACAAATACATGATTCCAATAGAATTTAAGAGATATATAATATGAAATATTTAGACAATCAATTATGCTCTAAATTACTCTAGGTAGTATGAAGGGTATGCGAGTCTAGTTTCTCATGAAATATATTTTGCATAAATCAGAATTTTCAGCATGAAATTATAAGCAATTCAATGAACAAAAGTCAAAATCTCAAAACTAGACTCAAATCTTTACGTCCAGAAAAGATACCAATTATAAGGTTGTAACTATCAATCGAATCATATCAAGGTAAATACAAAGATTGAGATATCAATACAAAAGGATTAAGACATTTGCAAGGTTATAATAGCTCAACTTATCATATCAAGATACAGTCAAAGATAGAGAGTGCAATAGGAAAGATTAGGATATTTACAAGATCATAATAATTCAATTTATCATAACAAGAATGAAAATAAGGATTGTGACTGCAATTAGAAAAGATTAGGACGCTTGTAAAATCATAATAATTCAATCGATCATATCAAGATAGAAGCAAAGCTAGGACACTTCAATAATTTTGATTCTAAGTCCTTAATCCCAAATTATTCTCTTTCTTTTATTTTTTTATTTTATTTCATTCTCTTCTCTTTATTTTTTTATATATATTTTTTTTCTTCACAATGATAGCTGGTAAAAAATATATGAGAGACACAATCATCTACTAAACCCCTAGTCTTCTCTCATTTCTTTCTCAATAGCAACCATTTTTCTCTTCTTCCTTACTTTTCTTCTTCTTTTTTTTCTTCCTTACTTTTCTTCTTCTTCTATTCTTATTTCTTCTTTCTTCTTCTTTCCTTCCCCAGCAACAGCCTCCTCCTCTTTTCCTCTTATACTTTTCCACATCAATTCTTATTTTCTTCTCTCCCAGCCGCGGCCCTTGCTGCAGCCTTCTCCCTCTTTTTCCTTCTCCTTTCCTCTCTTCTTTTCTCTTCTTCTCTCCCACCTTCTTCTTTCCCAGCCGCAGCTGCCATAGCTACAGCCCCTTCTTCCCTTTCTCTTCTTCTCTTATTCCCCTTCCTTCCTCTTCTTCTTTCCCAACCGCAGCTGCCACAGCTGCAACTCCTTCTTCCCTTTTTCTTCTTCTCTTCTTCTCCCTTCCTCTTCTTCTTTCCCTCTTCTTCTTCCCCTGCCGCAGCTGCTACTGCTGCAGCCACCCCTTGCTATTCTTTCCCCCTTTTCTCCTCTTTCTCTTCTTATTCTTCTCTTTTTCTTCCCTTCTCTTCCCCGATGCACTGCACCTCCTCTGTTTCCTCTGCTGGAAACAGAGGTGCTGCAACAAGCCACCGCCCAAAACGTAGCCTCCTCTTGCAGAAGCAGAGGAGCGCAGCCCCCTTCTCTTCCTTCTTCTCCTACTCTTTTTCCTTCTTCTTTTTCTCTTCTTCTCCTCTTCTTCCCTACCTGCAGCTCCTTCTTCCTCCCCTGTTCTTCTCCTTCTCTTTTTCTCCTCTGTTTCTTCTTCTTCTTTCCCTTCTCCTCAACCGACGCATCTCTGCGGAAGCAGAGGGGCGCAGCCCCTTCTCTTCTCTTCTCTTTCCCTTTTCTTCTTCCTCTCCTTCCCCTTCTCTTCTTCTTATCTTCCTTCTTTTCTTCTTCTTCCTCTCTTCTTCCCTAATCCTCCCCTTCTTCTCCTTCCCTTCCCTTCTCTTCCTTATTCCACTTCCTTTCCCGGACTTGTGAGAAAAGGGTGGAGGGGATAAGAATAGCAATTTTTTATATATATAACTTTACAGTGTAATCCTCGAAAGAATTATATTTACGATTAGATCCTTAAAATTTATAAAGAAAATTCTCAAATTTTATAAACAAATCTATTAAATATTTAAATTTTATAAATAGATTTTTATATTTATAATTAAGTCATTATTAAGAATATTAAAATATATCGTTGATTAATTTTTAAATAAGAGGTATTACACTTTTATTGCCATCTCGAGATATGAATCGTCAAATTGCGGCCATTCTCCCGACGAGGCGTTGAACCTCCTTGACGGTTTAGGGTGGTTTCATGTCAATGATGGCTCTTATCTTTTTCAGATTCACATCTATCCCTTGTTGGTAAATGATGAACCGAGGAATTTTCCTAATGTCATGCCAAAGACACATTTGGCAGGATTTAGTTCCATTATGAACTTCCTAAGGGTTCGGAATATCTCAGCGAGATCCGCGAGGTGTGTCTGTGCTTGTTTACTTTTAACGATCATGTCATCTACATAGACCTCCATATTTCTACCTAGTTGATTTTTGAACAATTGATTGACCATTCTCTGATAGGTAGCTCTCGCGTTCTTTAATCCAAATGACATCACTTTATAATAGTAGGTTCCTTGATGCGTGATGAAGGCAATCTTCTCCCGATCCTGAGGGGCCATTTGGATTTGGTTGTATCCTGAAAACGCGTCCATAAAGGAAAAAAGTTTGTATCCAGAGGTGGAGTCTACCAGGTGATCACTACTCGACAGTGGGTAGTAATCCTTCGGGCAAGCCCGGTTGAGATCGATGTAGTCAACACAAATGCGCCACTTTCTATTAGCTTTTTTCACAAGGTTGACATTAGATAACTAAGTCGGGGATCTAACTTCTGCTATGAACCCAGCCTTTAGTAGCCAATCAACTTCTTCTTTAATGGCCTTATGTCAGTCAAGGGTAAAGTTTCTTGGCCTCTGCTGCACAGGCGAGCTCCTAGGGCGGTGCTTAACTGGTGCTGGGCAATTTTCGGGTGTATGTCTGGTATGTTGCTTAGTGACTAGGCAAAGACATCCACGTTGCACCCGAGGAAGTCTATGAGCAAGATGTGTTGGTCCTCCGGTAGATCCGACCTAACTCGGACTGTCCTCTCTGGATGATCTTTTTCTAAAGGTACTTCTAGTATCAGTTCAGTGGGCTCAGGTCTAGTGTCTGACTTGCCAGGTTCTCGAGGGTTGGTGACCGGGGTCTCCCTCTTGCCTCTTTTGAGAATGGTTGTTGCCGCCAGGTAGCATCATCTTGACTCTCGTGGGTCGCTCCTGACCTCCCCAGGCCCAGCGCTGGTTGGAAATTTCATGCTATGGTGATATATAGAGACGATCGCCCTCAGCTTGTTAAGAGTCGACCATCCGTTAATCACATTGTATGCCGAGGGGAGCTCGACCACCATGAAAGGAACCATGAAGGTCTTGGTTCTTAGCTCATCGCCAAAAGCATGGGGAGGGTTGCGATGCCTACTGGAGTTATCGTATCCTTGGTAAACCCTGTCAAAGTTAAGGTCATGGGAATGAGATCCCAGTTAGTCATGCCAAGCTTTTGAAAAGTATCAAGGTATAGTATGTCGGTGGAGCTCCCTGTATCTATCATGATGCACTTGACGCAAGTGTTTGCGATGCAGGCTATGATCACCAGGGCGTCGTCATGGTCTGGGTATTCACTCTAGGATTCGAAAGTGATCTTAGGATCGCACCATGCTCGGGGTCTCTTCTGGACTTCTGCATGAGCATAAAGCTTTCCTCGCCGGGGAGCTATCGCCACCCACGATCGAGCTGCCTATTATGACGTCTATTTGCCTCTCCACAGGGCCATTTGGGCTGAGAGATGGCTCGCACAACTTTCTTACAAACTAGTCGATGTGGCCACGACGTATGAGGTCTTCAAGCTGGTTCTTTAAGTCATAACACTCCTCGGTGTCATGTCCGTAGTCACGGTGGAAACGACAGTAGCATCTATTCCTCGGCTTGAGTCCTTATCGGGTTAGGGTTTTTGAGGAGTCCTTTCTCCCAGATCTGGAGGAAGATCTCGGTCTGGGTAGAGTTGAGCAGAATGTTGGGGAGCCAGGGAACGACCTGTTCGGCTCTTTCCATCCTCTTCCTTGGGAGCCCGAGCGGTGGGCCCCGTGAGGATTTGGCCCACAACCACTTCTGGTCTTTGTTCTTCTATGCCACCATAGCCTCGACACGACATATTGGTTAGCCCTTTGTAGCATTTCTGGTACAGTCATCGAGGGTTGCTCCACAAGTGACCAGAAGAGGCGAGAAGGCTTGATCCCAATCATGAATGCTTAGATAACCAATGATAGATACGCGTCGGGAATGGCCCTAATCTCCTTTATGCAACGAGCAAGGTATAGGCTGAGGTGCTCATCTTCTTTCTGCCTCATCCTAAGGAGGGACGTGGTGGTTGATTTCAACCGGGCGCTAGCGAGGAAGTTGGCCTTTAACTCTCTCGCAAGCTAGTCGAAAGAGTGGATAGAAGCGAGCGACAGCCGACCATACCACCCTCGAGTGATCCCACATAGGGTCGTTGGGAAAACCTGACACATTATGACATCTAGCATGTCGTACCCATCTGTGCCCGGAATGTGGCTATGTGCTCCATTGGGTCAGAGTCATCATCATACGCCTCCAACGTCGAGAGGTGGAAGTGCTGCGGGATGGGTGTATCTTGGATTTTGATAAAACCCTAGAAGGAGCTCTATAGATTTTGATCCTTAAGGGGGATCAACCCTTAGAATGTTATAGGGCTTCCTCTCTCCTAGACTCAGCACAAGGCTGAAATAAAATTGATAATTGCTTGCTTTAAGAGGGGGGCGACTACATCTTTAAATAGGGATCAAAACCCTAGCCTAAGGGGGTGCTTGCCTAAGTAGAATTATCCCTTTGCCCCTCCTATAGCCAACCTGCCTTAATAGGAATAGGAGGCGGCTAAGTGACTCTATAACCGACCAACCCAGTAAGGGGTGTGGCGGCTACTAAGCCCTAAGGGCTAATATAGACCCTAGTCATATTTCTTTATAAGATATGAGTGACTTTATTATAATCTAACAGGATTTTTATTGACTAGTACTAAGATGATTAAGACTCAACCTTGTTGGAGTCCAATCAAGTCCGCCCTCTTCAGATCAACCTTGTCCTCAAGGCCGAGGGTCCATAAACTCTGGAAACTGGATCTTCAACTCCTCATGTGGCTCTCATGCTATCATTAACTGAACTTTGGCTTCCTCATCAACTAGGGTGTTAGTTGGAAGGATTTGGGCTGAGTTGTCTTCTTTAAATTTCCATTTGAGGTGGAATACTTGGCGGATCAATTGTAATCTTGATCTGGTGTACGAATTTGATCTCCAGGTTAGGGCCCAATGTGATCCTCAATTTTGCAAGGCCCAAAGAAATAGGGAGACCACTTTATTAAGGCTCGAGTTTCCTGTTGATCGGGCTGGAGGTGTAAAAAAATATGATCTTCAATTTTTCGTCTATTCTGAAGTTTGTCGGGAGGCCGTTTCTTCTTTGCATGTGCTGTTATATGGTTAGTCTTTAGTTATAGATAATCTTTCTTATGGAATGGTGACTATCCTCTGGTATAGTTCAGGATGATGAGAGCCCAATCTGGCATGAGCATGAATTACAATTCTTCTAGTTTTACTCCTCTTTCGTGTCATGGACCTGTATCCAACCATATTTTAAATTTGGTAGTAATTAGTATCACATGTAAAAACCTCATATAGAGTGTGGAGGAAGCATCGATGTAAAATAGGATTCGACCATCTTACATAAAAATAGCCTCAATTCCAACTCCTGACGCATCAGCCTCAATGACAAAAGTGCGATCAAAATTGGGCAGCACTAAGACCAACGTTATCGTCATGGCTGACTTGAGTCGTTCAAAGATTGTGGAGGCTTTATCCGACCATAAGAAGGAGTCTTTCTTCAGTAAGGACGTGAGCGAGACACTGATCTTGCCATAATCTTTCACAAAATTTTGGTAGTAGCCCGTGAGTCTAAGGAAACTGCATAGTAATTGTACGTTTATAGGTCTCGACCATCCTTGCATTGCCTCGATCTTTGTCGGGTCCATTGCCAATCCATCCTTTGATATAATGTGCCCAAGATACTCCACTTTACGTTGTAAGAAGCCTAATTTTGACTATTTAACATGAAGAGTATTCTCCTAAAGAATCGTTAGAATAGTTCATAAGTGCTGAAAATGTATATCAATCGTAGGGCTATAAATGAGAATATCATCAAAGAATACCAATATGAACTTACGTAGAAAACTCTGGAAGATGTCATTCATCGGGCTTTGGAAAGTATAAGGAGCATTCGTGCGTCCGAAAGGCATTACCGAAAACTTGTAATGGCCATTATGCATGCGGAATGCAGTTTTCATAATATCTTCAGTGCATACCTAAATCTGATAGTATCCGGATCAAAGATCCAATTTAGTGAAGACTCTGGCTCCTTTTAATTCGTCCAAGAGTTTATCATCTTTCTTGCACACTAGCAATACCGGTGAGGAGGAAGGGCTGCAACTCGGTCAAATTGCCCTAGTGTCAAGCATCTCTTTAACAATATTCTCGATCTCGTCCTTCTACAAGTGAGGATAATGGTATAGTCACAAATTTGCTAGAGGTTTGCCTGACAAAATAGGAATGCGATGGTCATGCGGCCAGTTAGGGGGCAGCCCGTGCGGCTCTAAGAAAACATCCATAAATTCGTTCAGGCAAAGGGCAAACTTAGGATCTAAGTTTTGTATATTCTCCCCCGTAGATGGCTACTAAATATGTATTAAGAATCCATCATATGCTTTATGTAAAACTTTCTCCATTGGTTGCAACAAAACAGTGGAAATTTGGCTCCCGCGCTTGTCTCGTAATGTGACCTGTCTCCCTTTACAATAAAATTTCATGATTAATTTAGAAAAAATCTAGGAGATATCACCTAATGTTATGATCCATTTGATCCTGAGTACGGCTTCATAATCATCGATAGGTAGGAGGAAAAAATTAGATATCACTTCTTGGTGTTGGAGGAGTAGTTTCACCCGCGAGCACCGTTGGTCACAATTAAAGATTCGACCGTCGGTGACCTTTACATTGAACTTGTTGCAACCTTCGATTTGAAGTGTCAAACATGTAGCAACCTTACTAGAGGAAGTTATTGGTGCTGCCTGTGTCGATGAGAATGGTGATGGGTTGCTATTCTAGAAGTCCTCCAACTTTCATCATCTACGGGTTGGAGTAGCCGGCCAATGCATACACTGCATAGTCGATCGGTTGTGACTCTTCCTCTATGGCTTCTTTTTTAGGTTCAAGGGTTTCTTCAGATGTTTTATTGTCCTCATCCTCCGTTAGTCAATCACGAGGAGCCGACCCTTTTTACAGTGATGTTCGCAGCTCCACGGTTCGTCGCAATGCCAACACAACCCCTTGGCCGATCGTTCGCAAAGCTCATCTCTTGTCAACTTTTCTGGTGTAGGGGCTTGAATGGCAGTAGAGGGGGTAGTAGGCCTCGGCATAGCTAGCCGAGGAGTGACCATTGTCCTTCGTACCTCGTGGTTCAATTGTTCTTCCTGGATACACGCGAAGGAAATCACCGCCATAAGAGTGTACAGTTGCCACGCCTTTACTTCTCCTCGGATCTCCGGCTTTAGGCCCTCGATAAAAATACCTAAAAGTTATTTCTCAGACCAATTCTCAGTTTGATTTGATAAATGCTCAAACCTTGTTTGGTATTTTTGTATTTTAGAGGTTTGACAAATCTTTGCTAATTATCCATCGATGTTGTCGAAATCAGTTAGTCCGAAATGATTTAGTAGTCCTTCCTTGGATTGCTACCAAGAGAGTCCTCCATGGGTGTGCTCAAACCAATTAAACCATTAAATAGCATCTCCCTCGAGGTAGATGGCAGCAATCTCCACTCGTGTGGCATCGACGATTCGGTAGAACCGAAAATAGTGCTCCGTGCGCAAGATCCACCCGATCGGGTCTCCTTCTTCCCATCTAGGGAAGTCAACCTTCATGCATGGATTATTGAGATCAGAGGTGATATGGCCATGTTCTTGATGATCATCTCACTAATCTGAAGTTTCTCCGTGGTGTGATTTTATCGGGCTCAACAATCGACCAATGCTGAATTCGGCAAAATGGGATTGCATCTTCTCTTCCTTATAGTTTTCAAAGTCTTCAAGCTTTATATTGATAACCTCCTTTGATGCCATAGTATATGCCTCTAGATCTGTAATATCTTTTTTTTCTTCTTAGGTTAGTGGCATGAGAATTTTGGAGAAGGGGGTGGCCGGTTGGAAGGTGAATCGGTTTGGATGGAAGTAGGCTGCGATTTAGGGCAAATTTGGGGGGCTGTTTGGTTTCAGTTTAGGGTAGGGTTTTGAAGGATTTTTGGTGAGGATGGTAGGGTTTTGAGATGAGGAAAAGAGAGTCCAAAATCTCACAAAAAACAACACTCAAATTTGATAGAAATTGGTGAAAAAAAGTGCTACAATGTGCTGAGCATTCTTGCGACATCATGCCCTCTTTCTAGTGTTAAAATATTGCTGGATGATCCATCGTGTCCGAGAAGTCAGCACGACGTGGTCCGGCCTGCATGCGTAGGAGCATCTTAGCAGGACTTGGAGTTCGAGGAAGATATGAGGAGTCTACTAAGCTCAGAGGTGTTCTAGTTGTCCAAGGGTTTCTCCCTCGTTCTGTGGTCAAGTACCTACAATAAAAGACCTTCGCCCCGGGGAGGGGGTTCCCCGGGGAGATCTCTCTGATGGCTAAGTTAGCCTTTTAGATGGGAGTGTTTCCGGCACCCCTTTCCAAGGTTAGAGTTTTCCTTCTTTTTTATGGAGTCAAGGTGGGAAGCCCCCCCCCCAAGAGTTGCCTATAGGGTGGCTCTATATACTGTCTGCTAATCTGCTGGGTGCCTTCCATCATTCCCCCAGTACTCTCTGTCATGACGTTTAATGCTGTAAGCACCATCGACACTCGTCCATAGTGTTACGTATTGTTTCTGCCCTGCTGCCATATGATCCCTTCTGCTTCTTTGAGATTCGATAGAGATGGCGTGACGCTTGGTGGCGATACACCTTGGGCTCATCCCCTTGTTATGGTGCATCATCTGTGAGTGTTAGGGGTCACATTGCTTGCCCAATCAATTGGTCTCACTCCAAGTTGGATGCTCCTAGGCCATATCGACCGATCAGGGAGAGGGGCATTATTACCCCTATCAACTTTTTTATCTAGTTAGTAATTGTTATAGAGAAATTTAATCATCGGACACGTGAAAGGAGGATTAGTAGCTAGCCAACCTTTTCTTTCACAAACTTGATGTTGGAATATATATGTTTGACTTTGCAAAAGATCCTGTAAAAAAAAATATATTAGGTTATCAACAGTGAGTCAGGAGGCTTTGGTTTATGGCCATAGTTAAGTGTCCGTCGCATTCAAAAAATTCATATGATGGAGTATGTACCTTTGGCACTTTTTTATAGTGAGGTTTATGACTATAGACGTAGCATTGAAAGGATCATATGATGTCGCATCGAACTTAACAAACGTCCGGTAACAATTGACTAAGTCAACCTTAGTTCTCACGTCATCGACCACTTAGTCGTGAGGTGTTGGCTGCATGGCCGTGAGGTGCTGAGCACGTGGTGGGAAATGCTGGTATTATTTCATATGTCATCCTCCCCAAAAGTCTAGGTCATCTTTGATGAACCTCTGATGCATTCTCGGTAAGCTTTCGATCATCTTCGGTGAACTCCTGACGAACTCTCGGTAAACTCCTGATCACCTTCGGTGAGCTCCCGATGAACTCCTAGTAAGCCCTCAATACCTTCGGCAAGCTTCTAACGAACTCCTGACAAACCCTTGATACCTTCAGTGAGTTTCCAACGAGTTCTCACTGCATCGTTTGAACCCTAGTTTGATGTCCAAACTTGACTCTGACCTAACATGTTTTATCACAGTTAATCCTGCATTATTCTTCTCTAACACATAGGTTAGATCAAATATCCATCAATTGATTTCATCATCAAAATATGAGATTCAACATACCTCAACTCATCGCTCATCCAGCAAATCAAGATCTTCTCGTAGCTGCTTCTCTGAGGCTTGCTCTTTATAGCACTCAACTCAAAGGGTGGGTAAACCACCTTGGGTGATAAGATCACCTCAACGCCGAAGGCGAGGTTGAAGGGCAATTATCCATCGAAGTCTTTGAGGTCATCCGAGATGCCTATAGGATGCTCGGGAGCTTGTCCACCTAGGTGCCTTGTGCCCCGACAACTCTTCTCTTCAATCCTTCGAGTATTGCTCAGTTGGTAACTTTGACAAAACCATTGACTTGAGGGTGTGTGATCGAACTGAACTTCAATTGGATTCTATAAATCTGGTAAAAAGATCTAAACTTAGGGTTATTGAAATACCCTTTCTTTGAATTCCAATTGTTGAGCTTACCATTTGTTAGTCTAATTCAGACTTCCGAGTTTATGTTGTTCATTGGGAATGAGTTGTGTTAACGATAGTTTGCAAGTAATCTAGTGTATTAGGTGAAAATATTGTATAACAGCCTGACGAGGTATTAAATGTTTCCTTATCTTTTGGCTACTTAAGAACATGGCTTAAAGATAATAAATAGGGGTTACTGATACCAAAAATAGAAATAGGGGTTCTTGAACAGGGTGTCGTTGTCGGCAATGATCCTTGAATGCCAAACCAGGTAACAATATTCTTCCAAACAAATTTCTCAATTTGTCTCTCGGTGATGGATGCTAAAAGCTCGACTTCAACCCATTTGATGAAGTAATCAATTTTGACTATTAAAAACCTTCGTTGCCCTAAAGCATGGGCAAACAAGCTGAGAAGGTCTATTCCCCACTGCATGAAGGGCCACCATTAGTCGATGGGGGCGAGAGGCATCACCGGTTGGTGCTGGATCCGGGTATGCTTCTGGCATTATTCACATTTCTGGACATAGGCCTAAGCGTCTCGGTGCAAGGTCGGTTAGTCGTATCCCCATCGAAGAATCTTGAACGCCAATGCCTGAGCACCGATGTGCTATCCGCATGTCCCATCATGAACCTTGGCCAAGGTATTTTACGCCTCGGTCAGGGATAAGCAGTGGAGTAGCATTTGATTGAATGCTCTTCGGTACAGTCATCCATTGACCAGACAATACCAGGTTTCGGCTCACCTGATCCACAGAGTGGTCACTTTATCCTCGGGCAACATGTAATCCTTTTGTAACAGAGTATCTCATCAATCCAATTATGTCCGACCTTGGTTGTGGCTACCTCGAGAGAACTGATGGTTGGCCCGAGGAGCCTTGCCATGCCGGGCAGACACCCTTCCGAACCTTGGGCAAAGGCCAATCTTGTTAGTGCATCGGCCTGTGCGTTGTTAGTCCGAGGCACTTTCAAGATGGTGAAATAATGGAATGCGTTGATAAGACGACAAGCCTCGAGAAGGTACTTGATCATTGTTTCTTCTTGGGTCTCATACTACCTACCAATTTGCCCAACGACTAGCTACGAGTCGATGAAGACCTCGATCTCTTCCACATACAACTGGGGAGTCAGCCTCAGCTCAAATAATAATGCTTTATATTCTGCTTCGTTGTTAGTGACCTTGAACTCAAGTCGGAGTTTCATGCTCATACACTTGGTCGGGAGGGCCTCTTAAGATGAGTCTGGCTCCCCCCTCTCGGTGTTGACCGATCTGTCAACATGCAGCATCCAAATTTACCTACGTTGGGGTGGGCATTCGATGAATGCCAACTATGAGATAAAGTCGTGACTACTTAGGCCTTGATCGTTGTCCTCGGGATGTATTGGAGGTCGAACTCTCAAAACTCGATCGCCCACTTGAGCATTCGACCTACCACATTGAATTTAGAGAGAACTTGACTGAGAAGTCAATTGGTTATCACCTTGATGAGATATGCCTGGAAGTAGGGCCTCAGCTTCCTTATCGCGAGGACCAAAGCTAGTGCCAGCTTCTTAATCGGTGGGTAGCGTTCCTCGGGACTGTTTAGGATATGACTAGAATAGTACACCAGTTGTTGTTTTTCTCCATCAAGCTTGACTAGAACCAAGCTAATGGCAGATTCATACGCTACGAGATACAGTCTGAGAGACTCCCCTAGAGTGACCGAGGCAAGCTGTGGGAACCGGGTGAGATCAGACTTGAGTTGTTGGAAAGCTTCCTCGAACTCGGGAGTCCAGTTGAAATCCTTAGCGCGCTTCAGGGCTCGAAAGAAAGGTAGGCTCTTATTGCTTCCTCTAGAGATGAATCGACTTAATGTGGCCATCCTCCTCATTAGCAACTAGACCTCCTTAATGGTCTGAGGTGATTATATCCCCGTAATCACTCATACTTACTTGAGATTTATGTCGATTCTGCACTGGTATATGACGAAGCTGAGAAACTTGCTTGAGGAAACCCCAAACAAACACTTAGCAGCATTGAGCCTCATCTTATACTTTTTGTGTCTGGAACATCTTGGCAAGGTTTGAGAGATGAATGTGGCCGAGCTTGCTTTTGACAATCATGTCGTCGACATAGGCCTCTATGTTTTTCCCGATCTGGTCCTTGAACATATGATTGACCATTTGCTGGCAGGTGGCTTCGATATTTTTGAGCATGAACGACATTGCCTTGTAGCAGTATATGCCTCATATTAGTTACAAGTGCCCTACAAGCCAATCACATGAGTGATGACACGTGTGACACAATGCACGATCTTTTTTGTTTATAATTATTATTAGCATATTCTCACATTATATTATTTATTACATATATATTGTGATGTTCTTAGTTATGTATAATGGAGATCGTGATGAGATCACGATAATAAGATCGATCCACCCTTAAACATAGATCCCAAATAATCTTGGTCATAGGTTACTCGAGAAGAACATCGAGATAATCGAATAAACTGATGTATTATATATTCATCCATATAATGGAGGCGGTTGGTCTTATAGCCACTTATGTGGAGACACTAAGGATATATTACAGGTGCTCATTGGAGAATAAGTTCACTGATTGATCCGCTTATAAAATATTATATAGTCAATGATACCTAATGTCAGACATTGATTCCATAGTCTCAGTTGTGTATCTGATCCTTAGAATTGAGGCAACAAGGATGTCTTGTTTTACTTATTTCTTTGATGTCAGACTTATAGGTTTGAAAAATTCTAGATATGGTACAACCGGTTATCGAGATTGGTAGCTAACCTTTACGAAGGCAATTGAGTGTCAATAAAGGATTATCCACTCTCGGTATTGAGAGAGAAATATTTGTTTGCTCAAACAAATCCCTAGTAAGGGTCATTCAGATTGAGAGAGGAGTTTTCCAAGAGAATCCGATTAAAGCAAGACTCAGATGGATTTCGTATGTGACCTAATAGTACCATGTCCAATATATGATCTCTGAGATATTAGTTGAATGAGGGATTATAAATACACGGTAATTATGGACAGACAAGTCCGATGGATTTAATCTCCTTGTACCGTTTGTGAACTATAACGAGTGTCCTAGTACCTTCATAGTCAATGAGTCGAGTGAATTATTATGGAGATAATAATTCACTATATCAGAAGGAGTTCTGATGTGAGCGACTTACGACCAACATGGTATTGGGCCTAGAGGGTCACACACATATAGTGGATGCTTCAGCGAATAGAGGATTTGATGGAGATCCAATTAGCCCCTATTCTCATTAGATGAGACCCTGCACTATTGGACTCATTGCATGAGGCCCAATTAGAGGCCAAAGGAGATTATTTGATAAAGATCCAATAATACAAGGTTAGTGGGTAATTGGATGGAGATCTAATACCTACTAAGGTAGGAACTTTTGGTGGCTCTCTATAAATAGGAGGGAAGGCTCATGGTTGATAGGGTGTAGCTTTAGCCACCCCCTCCTATTATCCTCTCTCCCTCTACATAAGAGTTGTGAGATCTTATTGAAAGTGTTTCGCTATAGAGATCCATCGTGTGGATACCGTTAGAGAGGAAGATGCTTGACGTGATTTTTTAGTTCTGAAATACAATGATATACGATCTCCCTAGATAAAACAATCTCTCACATGATGTGGTTTTTTAATTTTTGTAGCTTTCTCACGATACCAATCTTTTACACGATGATTTGATCTATGTGGGAAACATATTTTATTTTGATCTTTCGTTGTGCATGTGATGCTCCCGCTAAGATTTTTCAACACCTTAATGGGTGATGAAAGTAGTGGTTTCTCGATCTCTCAAAGCCATTTGGATTTGGTTA
Organism: Ensete glaucum; assembly: GCA_021527575.1. Classification (NCBI taxonomy): domain Eukaryota; kingdom Viridiplantae; phylum Streptophyta; class Magnoliopsida; order Zingiberales; family Musaceae; genus Ensete; species Ensete glaucum. The sequence continues at coordinate 46,095,476 of CM038551.1, forward strand.
TAGCCCGAGATTGCATTCGTGAATGAAAGTAGCTCGTGGCCCAATGTGACATCCACCAATGATCAATCCTTGGGAATGGGTAGCAGTCTTTTGGGCATACCTGATTGAGGTCAGTATAATCAACACATATACGCTAGTTACCACTAGCTTTTTTGACGAGCACAACGTTGGACAGCCAAGTCGAGTATTGGACTTCTCTTATAAAACTTGCATCCAGCAACTGGCCAACTTCGCCCTCGATAGTTTTTTGCCAGTCGGGAGCAAACCTCCACGGTTTTTATTTTACTGGCCGCGTTCTAGGCGTTATGTTGAGATGGTGTTGCGCCACTTTCAGGCTAATTCTCGGCACGTCCGTCGATGACTAGGCAAAGACATCGACGTTCTGACTAAGAAACTCTACTAGTTTACACACTGGCTCTCGGGGAGCACTAGACTAACCTTTACAACTTTGTCCAGGCGGTTGTGGTTGAGGGGGACCTCCAAGACGTGCTCCACGAGCTCGGGATGTGACACAACCATGTCAAGCTCTCGAGGGTTGATCATTAGGGCCTCTAGCTTGGCCCTTTTAGGCAGGGTGGTCATCGTAGGTAGCAATGCTTAGACTCTCTAGTGTCGCTCTTTGCCTCACTAATCACCGACTTGGTTAGGAATTTCATGGTTCGGTGAGAGGTCGAGATGATTGCTCTCAGCTTATTGAGGGTTGGGAGGCCGATAATTACATTGTATACAGAAGGTAGCCCGACCACCATGAATAGGACGATCAGAGTCTTCGACCTCAGCTCTTCTCCTACCGTCACTGAGAGGGTGATGGTGCCAAGCAAGGAGACTAAATCTCTAGTAAATCTTGCCAAAGTAGAAATCAAAGGGATGAGATCCTTATTAATTAAACCCAATTTCTTAAAAGCATCAAGGTACAATATATCGATCGAACTCCTAGTGTCGACTATGATCCTTTTGACTCGGGCATTTGCGATCTGTGTCGAGATCACTAAGGGGTCATCATGGTCGAAGTATTCTTCATTCCCCGATCTGAAAGTGATCTCAGGATCACACTGGCGCCTCGACCTCTTCCCCACTATTGTTCGGGCATATGCTTTTAGCATTGAAGAGCTGTCTCCCTGAAGGTGGGCCCACCGATAATAATGTCGATTTGCTTCTCTATCGGCCCCTTTAGACGAGGTGAAGGGTTTTCACTGTAGTGGCCTTCTGTGACCTGACGTGGCTCTTAAACATAGCGACCAAGGTGCACTTGGCGAATAAGATCCTCGATTTGGTTCATGAGTTTGTGACATTCCTCAGTGTCATGCTCGTAATCATGGTAGAAGCGGCAATACCTCCTTTTGTCCCACATCTCCAGATGTGTCTTTATCGGGTTGGGGTCCCTAAGAAGCCCCTTTTCTCATATCTAGAGGAAGATTTTAGTTTATGTGGAGTTAAGAGCTATTGATGGCAACCTCAGAGTCGGTATTTTAGTTATGTCCAGTCTTCTCCTTGGGGGTCCCGAGGGTTGTCCTCAGGACTGCTATATGCGGGGACGTTTCTGGTTCTCGTATTTCCCAGCCACCAAGGTCTCAGTTGTATTGATTCACCCTTTGTGGCATCTTAGGCACTATTATAGGCAAACACTCGACCAATGACCAAAAAAATCTCGAGGGTCATAAATGTATAAAAAAGCTTAGATGACTAGCGAGGGTGTGCGTCAGGGACCCCTCAGATCTCGACCGCAAAATGCTCGACAAACTAGAGGCTCCTCATCTTTTTGTCTTAAGCCAAGGAGCGATGTAGTAGTGAGCTTTAGTCGGGCGCTAGCCAAAAAGTTTAGCTCGAACTCCTTCACTAGCTGGTCAAACGATGAGATTGAAGACAACTTTAGTCGGCTATACCACATCTGAGTCGAACCCTGCAGGGTTGCTGGGAAAGCTTAACACATTAGTGCATTTGAGGTGCCGTAGAGAGCCGTCTGAGCTCGAAAGGTTGTGATGTGTTCTGCGAGGTCCGAGCTATCGTCGTAGGACTTGAACATTAGGAGCCGAAAGCTGGGTGGGACTAGTTTGCCTTGAATTTTTTGGGTGAAGTGTGAGTTGCTCTTGGGGCTTTCCCCGAGTTCCTCCTTCAACTTGACAGACTCCATCTGGACCTCATCCAGTTGTCAGTTTACTTGGCACAGCTATGCCCTGAGAGAGTCTATTAAATTAGAGGAGAGAGTATCTAGCTCAAGAAGACTAGGAATGGAGGCTCTGGGATCGGGCGTCGAGCATCCGACAGCGGCTTCTAGGGTTCCCGACCTAACCTCGGGAGTGAATCATTGCCTCTCGACGACAGGTCGTGAGGGGAGTGGATCATCCCGAGGCATAGGCACGTCGGGCTGCACTGTCTGGGGCGCCGGTTGCTGGGCACCGATAGGTGCGCCAACTATGGAATATGCAGGATGATAGCCTGCATCATCCTGCCCAATGCCTGTACTTGGTGGGTGAGGCCGAGGAAGGCTTCAGCAATGATAATAGGTAGCTTAAGGTTCAATGTGGGAGAGAACTCCGGGTCGTTAAATAACCTTCAGTAGCGATTCAAAGTGAGGGCAGATGGGTTCCCTTCCCTGGGGGGAGGGAGGAAGCTCGGGCCCCGATGCTGAGGGCTTGTGGAGCGGTGGTAGCTTCCTCCCTGAGGAGCTCTCCATTCGCGTTGGTCTGCGGGTGCTATTGCGACATGAGACCCTCCTTCGAGCACTAAATATGTTGCTGGACTTTGTGTCATGGCTAAAAAGTCATCACGGCTTGGTTCGGCCCGAGTGCGCAAGCTTGTCCGCGTTGGTCGGGAAGAGATAGGGAGCTCGAGAGAGGTCGGTTAGGCTAACTAAGGAACACGCCTTAGGTTCCTTCTTCTCGGGGTCTACTGAGGGATCCCGCACAAAGGCCTCGACGGGGTAGGGGCACATGATGTGGCCCCTCCAATAATCAAGTCAGTACCCCGACTGAGATGATTAAGGTGTTTACTATATAGAGTTGGAGAGTCCGAGAACAAGAGCCTCCCCGCTTGGTTGTGTCTAGGGGTAGTTTTTATACCTATCGATCGGGGGACAATCATACTTCGACCCTTTAACGCGAGCAATATCCCTTGGTAGTGTCAGGTGGCGCGATCTCTCAAGGATCTCACTTGACATTATGTATGGTCGGATGATACTGTTCTAGGTCAGTCGAGGTTGTGCCAGGTTGACCGGTGCGATGAGCCATCTGTCTCGCATCACCTGATGTCGTGATTGGGTGAGCTAGCTCTGAATCCGATGTGACCCATGATGACCGGGGCCCCTATCGGAGTAATTGAAGAGTAAAAGACAAGAGATGCGGTTTGTTGGTAAGGTAAGTCATACTAAAGCATATTAAATAAAGTACGGCCAATAGACAAGCAGGTAAGCCTTTGTGGAATTCTGTATTGAGCGATACCTCGCCTGTAATATGGTGTTCTAGTCTGTTTTCGCTATTCCTGTTCTAACTCTTGAAAAGTTATTTTTCGAAATATTATCTCATAAATTATATTTTAATACGACATGTAATTTTTACATAATTCTATTTAGAGCTGTGTTTTTGCTGTCCATATGTCCCGCTTGTAGCTCATTTCCTGTCATAAATATCGGCTGATCACATCGACGGACGGACGGACGGACTAGGCGACCCGCTGCAGAAGATGATGGACAGGGTGCCCCGATTGCGTGTGTTCTTCCCCAACCCACCCCCCCCTCCCCACCAACGCCCCGATTGCGAAACCCTAACGACATCTCCCTTCCCCTCTGCTGCCGTCGTTGGTATTTCGCCCGAATTCATACCTCCGCCGTGTGGGGTGGAGTTGAATTGGTCGGCGTTGAGGTCCTCCGCTGATCTCTCTTTCGGTTACGTCTCTGACCCTCTCTCCATCTCGTGCTTGGCATCCTTTTGGTAGAAGGATGACGGAAGACAGGAGTCCGAAAGATCCCGATGAACCCCAGCGGTGACCGCAGGCCGGGAGGCAAAGGTGTCTCTTTTCTGGAGCGCTTTAGCTTAATTTCTGATACGTGTATCTTTTGCCCTTGTTCAATATTACTTGGTAAAAGCATGGCGAGTTATGCCTTTCTACTGGTCGTGGATTTGCTTCATGAAGAGTGTAGTAGTTAGTCACGACTATGGCCTTTTAACTGCAACTCGATCTGATGTCCTTATGTTTTAAGTTTGAGTCTTAGTAATCTAATCGTGTTTATATACCTTAGCATGGTCGAAAATAGAATATAAGAATTAAATGTAGTTTGAGACTCCTTCTTTTGCCGCTTGATTTTTTGGGATACATCCAAGGATTAAAAAGGTCCGTAGGTAGCAATTATTGGCTTATGTGGTGTAAATTCATACTATTCCTCATGAGAACCAAACCTAAGAAATAGTGTGGGTGGGTGCTTTTGCTTGGCTATGTCTATAAGAGTACTGGATAGGCCTCCATTTGAGACTTGGGATCTGTTTTCTTTTTATTTTTTTCATCTGTTTAAACCCTAACGGAAATGAGTATGACTTATCTATTAATTTGTTTTAGTTATATTTTTCTTCCAGGCTTAAGAAATTATTGGTATGTTATGCCCCTGTCTTTTACAATTGCAGATTCAGAAATGCACTGGTGCTGTTGTTATAACAAGGTATGCCAGGCAAGTGTTTGCATTATTGGTACCCACTGAATCTCACATACTTCTTTAATTCCTTTTAACTTTTCTAGAGGCAAAGTATCATCCTCCTAATGGATTGTGAGACATTGAGAAGCCACTATATCTCCATATATCTGCAGGGGCTCATGTATGTAGTATTTCTTGATTTATAGGATCTGATTTCCACAAATCATTGGCTAGAACAGAAGATGTGTTTAGTTTTGCAGAAACATTTTATTTTTCTGCATGGACTTGTTGTATCTATGATTGGTACCTGTATAAATGTTCAATCTTTTCATGTCAAGAAAAGTTACTATGCATTTAAAGGTGAATAATCTATTTTCTTGTGGTTGGTGTCCCCATTTCATCTAATTATTCCAATTCTTGATTGTCAGTGAATTCTTATGTGATGCCCAGTAAGTGAAACTTAAGAACTAAAAGAATTTCTAAATAAAGAAAGTGCACTAATTTGAAAAAGAGTTCTATGTTGTGGATTTGAGCCCAACTGTTAACCTTAACATCAAAAACTATGTTAACTGAGAATGGAAGTCTACTTATGGATAATATTCTCACTCAATTTTGCTTTATAGGACAATTTCTTATCAAGTATCTCCACATATCTTAATTTCTCTGTTATAATATCACACTTCAGTACTAATCCTTATTGCTATTGTGTTCATTTTGTTCTTGGAGTACCTCCCTGAGATGAGTATCATGACTTCCAGGATACCTCTAAATCTTTAATACGTGATGACATGTTTATCTATCATGATTTGTAAACATATGATTATCTGGCCATATCAGAAAACCTTGTCTGCTTCTACGAGGCATGATTTTGGATTACCAAACAGGACACAAATATACATGTACCCAATCATTAATCACTATACAGTCCAAGGATGGGGTGCTTATAATGAAGTTGTCATTACCATAATGTGTTTGATTGTGTTGTTGTATATTATGATAAATTATAGCAAAAATTAGCTGACATTCCTGGCTGTCATCATGAAAGGAATTGTTTTTCTTACACTATATTTCAATAACATAGAAAGGATAACAATATTTTGCAAAGTAAAGCAAGCTAAAATCCCTATTATAACTTTTCATATTATAATGAAGATTAAATCATGATTAATGATAGTAGTACAAAGTTCACTCAGGTTAAGATGTGGTCCATGATCTGCCAAGACATCAAAGGGAGTAGGCTTGGATGATTGTGATGGGAACATCCTCAAGCAAAAATTAACAGCATTTCCGTAGGGTTGTAGGTGTTTTAGCGGACATCTTGCAACAAGGCCAGAACCCCAGACGTCTTTTACCCCTCTTTACTCAGTTTTGTTTGTTGGACCGATATTGATCTTTTATTACATCATTGCATGGGAAAGTTGATTGTGATGCATAAGGAAGAGTTTTGGGTGACAGGTTAGTTAAACTCGGAGTAAATATTTGTTTCTGAGCTTTGATGCTGACACTTCATTCGTTGTTGCAGCTTGTATTTAAGGTCCAAATGTATGCAACCTTGCACAAATCTTGTAGTTTTCAGCTCTTCAGAGTCATCTTCACAAAGTTCCTTTCAGGACCTATTCGAACTTGTAACTTTGTTGGATTATATATCTCACTGACATGGCTGATGGCAGTCTACTGCAACTAATAGCGCTTCTGGCTTCATTTGTTGATGTTCTATTTCATTTTCTTAAATGAATCTTTTAATATTTGTACCTTACCTATTATTAAATGTGACTAATACTTCAAGCTCTCCCTGACATCTCCATGTTGGTTAGATTGTTTTTGTGTTGCTGGTGGTTTGGATTTGTATATGCAGGACCTCTATATAAATTACATCATGAATGAAGCAGGGGCTACTGTTGTACTAAGAGGAAGGGGGTCTGGACATCATGATAGTTTCAAATGAAGGTTTGGTGTTACGTATCTGCACTAATAGTTCTATATATTATATGTCCTATTAGTTATATTCCTAGTGTTGAGTAATTCTTATCCGACTTGCAGTACGATAGCAATTCCTGCATTTCTCTCTTAAGTACCAATCCAAAAGGTCTTGAAGCTGCCAAGATCTTACCAGAAAACTTTTTGAACAGTTTCCTCTGGATATGATGCTTCAAGGTATGTAAATGTAAAATTTCAATTTTCCCTTGCCTCTTTGTATATTTCCATCCACTGCCACTGGCTCTATTGCTGGAGTTCCAATAGCTTACAGGCTCCATTGTCTGCCTCCAAGGAACAGTCACTCACTCTGGAGACGTTGAAATATGGGAATTCCCAGAAACCTGGTTAGCTATTACTCTCCCTGCATTCGCTAGAGCGACATGTTATAATGGCTATGAAGGCATATAACCCCAGGCAACACCATTGCAGGTAGTGGTTTTGGTACTCGGACAAGCATCAACTTCATCTATTTGTGTCATTCACAAGTTTCATAGTGAGCACAACTGAAGAGTAAGTCAAAAATTCAAATGAAACACAGCCTCCACAAGTGCATAAATTTCAGGAGTCGCCTGTTTCTTCAGGGATGTTAACTGTTCTTCAGGTATAATTTTGTGTTTTCATCCAAATTAGGCAATGGTTATAAATCACGTCTGGCTTAGTTACTCAGAACAATAATAGTTTGAATATTAGACTTGCATCGGTAAGTTTTTTTCTCTGAAAGCTTAGAAGGGTAAGTTGAGTCATACTGCATGCATGTATTATGAAGACAATTGCAAACTGTTATGTAGATGAATAAATTAGGGGTGAAGAAGGAATATGGATATATATAGAGAAAAAAGGAAAAGAACCATGCTGGATATATATCTTATCCAAAAGATCAGCATCCTATCCAAAAGATCAACATAGTTTTGGTTCGTAACAATTTTTTCTTGTATACTGATGGGACCCTAGCTGGGTCGGGTCCTAGTCTAGTGAGTTGAGTCCGTAGATTAGGTCTTATTGGCCGGCCTAGACCTAACATTGAGTCAGCTAGGAGTTGATTTGAGTCAATTTGAATAAATCAGTCCAAATCATAGTGAGATTAGGATTCGACTGAATTAGACTCCGAGTAGGGTTTAATAGATCCAAGTCCTACTAGGGTTATGATTCATCTAGGAGAGTTTCACTTAAAGTAGGAGTTGGAGTTAGAGTTTTATTTATAGTAGGACTCTTATTAGGAGTCCTGGTTTAGGGGGTCGCTTCATGAACCTTATAAATAAGCATGTAAACTTTCTCTTCTACATCAAGAAAAACTTTAGCAAGTTTATTCAGCTTGATGGCCGAATATTAGAGGGCCGAACTCCTACAACAATTATTTATCCCTAGTAGAACCTTGGGGTTCTATCGATCCGTACCGAGCAGCGTTTTTGGCGTCTTGCTGTTCTTCCACCCCCTGCCGCTGCCATCTCCCTTTCCATCTGCTGCAACTGACCCCTCGCCATTGCCATCTCCCTCTCCATCTGCGATCGACCCTCTTGTCGCCATCTTCATCTCTGACCAACCCTGTTCGCTACCATCTTCATCTACAGCCAACCCTTGTTGCTGCTGCCATCCTCATCTGCAATCGACGCCTGTTGTTGTTGCCATCTTCATATGGCATTGTCGTCTTCGTTTATCGTTGCCATCCTTAATTGTTGTTGCCATCTTTCCATGTTATTACTGCTGCCATCTTCCTGTTGCTGTCGTTGCCATTTTCTTCGGTTGTTGTTGATGCCATTTTCATCTACAGCCGATCCATGTTGTTGTTGCCATCCTCATCTGCAGTCGACCCTTGTTGTTGTTGCCATCTTCATATGGTATTGTCATCTTTGTTTATCGCTGCCATCCTTAATTGCTTGTGCCATCTTTCCATGTTATTACTACTTCCATCTTCCTGTTGGTGCCGCTGCCATCTTCTTTTGCTGCTGTCGCTGCCATTTTCTTTGATTGTCGTTGCTGCCATCTTTTTCGATTGTTGTCGTTACCATCTTCCTTGGTTGCAACCGTTGTCATCTTCTTCGATTGTTGTTGTTGTTATCTTTCTCTGTTGCTGCCGCTGCCATCTTTCTATTGCTGTTGCTGCCATTTTCCTATTGCTATCGCTGTCATCTTCTTCGATTGTTGTCGATGCCATCTTTTCTGGTTGTTGCCGCTGCCATCTTCCTGTTGCTGTCGCTGCCATCTTCTTCAGTTGATGTCGCTGTCATCTGCCTCAGTTGTTGCCGTTCCCATCTTTTTATTGCTGTCGCTGCACCTTCCTCTGTTGTAGCCACAGCCAACACCCTTGTTGCTGCTACAACCCGCAATCCTAGGGCAGTCATCTAACCTTAAAATGCTGCCATCATAGTCCTCTTTTACCCTCACCCTAACAGCAGCCACATACTGTAGCCTTTTAACCCTAGATTGTCGTAGCTTTTGCCCATTTTTCCTTCTCCTATTATCGCTAGCCCCATCTGCCGATCTATGCCCTAACCTAAACATCACAAATTTGCAATCTTACGCGATGGCCTCAGATGATGTAATTGACGCGAAGCTTGAAGCCTTTGAGGCTCGCATGGAGGTTCTTCGAAGAATTCATATTGGACCGATTAGAGAGACCAAAAAGATCCCAGCGTGGAGAAAGTTCAGATCACAAAGAGAACCAATCAGAGAAGGGAAATCAAGCACAAGACTCTGCGTACCCGTGCATGAGGGTGAACTTCCCTATATGAGGAGACGAAGACCCAACCGGGTGGATCTCGTGCGCTGAATTATATTTTCGCTTCCACAAGACTCCAGATGCATCAATGGTCGATATCGCTACCATACACCTCGAGGGAGATGTGATCTAGTGGTATGACTTGTTCGAGCATACTCACAATGTACCTACGTAGAGGCAATTTAAAAGCGAGTTGCTGATCCGCTTTGGACCGTCGAAGTACGAGAATGTGGACGACCAACTCGCTAAGATTCGTCAAACCTCGACCATCCAAGATTATCAAATAAGGTTTGAATGATTTTCGAACCAAACTCGTGATTGGTATGAAAAACAACTGCTATGGTCGTTCATCGAAGGATTAAAGCCGAAAATCAGATGTGAAGTTAAAGCACGACAACCATATACATTAAGGGCGGCCATCTCATTTTCCCGCATCCAAGAGGAATGACTTAACAATGATGCTCGAGGGACCAAAATCGTAAATCGACCAGCAACCATCAAACCTTCGGCCTCCCCTACTGCCAATCAAACCTCTCAGCCCAAGAAATTAACTCGAGAAGAACTTCGTGAAAGATTCACAAAAGAGCTATGTTGGCATTGCGACGAACCATGGAGTCGAGAGCACCGCTGCAAGAAGGGAAGGCTTTTAGCGATTGAACCGATCGAGGATCTATAACTCGAGGACATAGATCTCGAGTCCGAGGAGGAAGATGCAGAGGAAGAATCGCAGCCGGTCGTCAGCACAGCACATGCCCTGGTCGGCTATGGGAACCTGCAAACCATGAGGATCAACAGATTCCTCGAGCACCAGTCGATTACTGTTCTTATCGACACCGAAAGCACTAATAATTTTATGGATAACAAGGTTACTGCCTGATTAACCCTCCGGATTAAAGATTGCAGCAGGTTTGATGTGAAGGTCGCAGATGGTTGACTCCTCAATTGCAGCAACAAATGTTCGCAGGTGAAACTAGTCATGTAGGGCTAAGAGAACATCGCAGACTTATTCCCTTTGTCGTTGGATGATTATGAAGTGGTGCTCGACATCGAGTGATTGTCTACTCTAGGTGATGTTTCCTAAAAATTTTTCAAATTACTTATAAAAATTTTCAGCCATGGGAAACAAGTGATCCTACGAGAAAAATGCGATGACAAAGTTTCGACCGTTTCGATGCAAATCATGGAGAGGGTGCTGCACAAGATGCATATCGGTTTCCTAATCCAATTGTAGCCACCAATAACACTATCGTTGCCCTATCATCTCCTCATCTTGTGTTGTCGTTACCGTTGCCTTCCAACCTCATATCGTAGCCGCCAACAGCAACGTCGTCGCCCTATCATCTCATCTTGTGCTGCCGTCACTGTTGCCTTCCAACCTCATATTGTAGTCGCCAACAACACATTGTTGCCCTATCATCTCCTCATCTTGTGTTGCCGTCATTGCTGCCTTCCAACCTCATATCGTAGTCGTCAATAGCACCATCGTCACCTTATCATCTCCTTATCTTGTGTTGTCGTCGTTGCTGCCTTCCAACTCAGATCGCAGCTGCCAATAGCAACGTCGTCGCCCTATCATCTGCTCATCTTGTGCTATTGTCGCTACTGCCTTCCAACCTCAAATCGTAGTCGCTAAAAGCACCATCATCACCCTATCATCTCCTCATCTTGTGTTGTCATCACTACTGCCTCAACCTCATATCGCAACCGCCAACAGTACTGTTGTCGCCCTATCATCTCCTTATCTTGTGCTATCGTCGTTATTGCCTTCTAATCTTACTGAGGGGCTACTAACATCTCAAGGGAATGTTTTGCAGCCATTGAAGAATGGTCACACGATAGCCCAAGCAAGGATGAAACAACCATCGGACAAATGCAGGGGCAAAAAGAAATTTACAGGAGAGACGATAGCAAGTCCGAAAAAATCGAAGCCCCACCCACTTCGGACTCAACTTGGACCAACATTCCCATGGATTTCATCGAGGGGCTGCCATCATCTCAAGAAAAGACTATTGAAGAACAACCTCTCGGCCACCCAAGCAAGAATGAAACAACAAGTTGAAATTGTTGACAAACACAAGAGCAAAAGGAAGTTCGCTGGTGAAGATCGAGTCTTCATTCGCCTTCAGCCTTGCCAGCAAAAATCCATGAAGACTTGAGCCTCGAGGAAGTGGTCTCCTCGTTTCTTCGAACCCTACAAAATTGTGGAGCGCATTCAAGTCATGCCATATAGACTAGATCAACTCACAGACTCTAAAATTCTTTTAGTCTTTCACATGTCATGCCTTAAACTGAGGCTTTAAGAGGATGAATCAGCCCAGAGCCACCTACCTGACATCTCGGCTGACAGAGAGGTCGAAGTTTAACGGGCTACCATACTGGACCGCAAGATCATGACGCGCTATCGACGCCCCTCAACTGAAGTGCTGGTGTAGTGGATCCAATTGCCTGCTAAGGATGCTATCTAAGCGTCCTATGAAGAATTGAAGCTGAAGTTCCCAGAGTTTATGGAGGCTCGAGAATAAGGCTGATTTGGAGAGGGCGGGCCTGATAGGACCCTAGCTGGGTCAGGTCCTAGTCTAGTGAGTCGAGTTCGTAGATTGGGCCCTGTTGGCCGGTCTAGACCTGACATTAAGTCGGCTAGGAGTTGATTTGAGTCAATTTGAGAAATCAACCCAAATCCTAGTAGAATTAGATTCAGTTGAATTTGAGTCCTAGTAGGGTTTGATGTATCCAAGTCCTATTAGGGTTATGATTCATTTAGGAGAGTTTCACTTAAAGTAGGAGTCGGAGTTAAAGTTTTATTTCTAGTAGGACTCTTATTGGGAATCTGGTTTATGGGTCTTTGCATGAACCTTATAAATAAGCATGTAAACTTTTTTTTTTTACATCAAGAAAAATTTTAACAAATTTATGAGCCTCGTAGCCAAATATTGGAGGGTCGAACCCCTGATAGAACCTTGGGGTTCTATCGTATACCCCACCTTACTATCGACCACAACCATCTTGTTATCTTTTATCTAATATTAATCCAGAATTTTGTTGGGTATTCTTAAACTCTGTTGTACCTAGAACTAATCAATGTAGTCATATTTTTTCTTTCAGTGAAACAAATTTGGCTCAGGGATTTCATTCTCGTGTTTCGAGCGTCCGCCTTGTTAGCAGCAAATGGATTCCTTGTTCTTGCTTCACCGTATTAGAAGCACTAGTAGTGGGTTTTTGGGTCCATTCTTATCGATAGTAGCTTATGGTAGTTGATGGCAAGTCTAAGCTAACCTCTGTTGTTGGTAGACTCATAGTGGAAATAAGGGCTTCCTTCTACCAGTTCGAAGCTAAGTAGTATGGCTTGGAAGCTTATAAGTGAGGCTTTCTATTTGATGGATACAATAAGGCTTGGACCTGCGTTGGGGTAATTATGCCTGTTATTGCTGGGTTGAGTTATTAGACTCATAAGGAAATTTGGATTTTGTCCTCCTTTGAATAATAGGCCCACTCTTTGACTACTTTGTTGCATTCTGACTACTACCAATAGAAGCCAAGCCCTAAATCTCGTATAACAACATAGGTGCCCGGAGCAGTGCCCCAAACAAAGAAAAGAACACATCATTTATTTCAGTAGAACTCCTTGTAGAATAGTAGTTACTCGTCTCATTCCACCTAGTATGGATGGAAGCAGTGTAAGGCTTCCACTAACAAACAGGACTTTCAACTGGATCTAATACTCCACAACAAGTTACAGAAAAAGTATACCTTGAGCGTAAGCACCTACGCATACAATCAAAATAGATTCGATTCGGGGAACTCCACTTAGCGCGGATCAATCATCCTCTTCTCAGATTACTCTAAGTAAGAAGTATGTAGAAATATTTTATAAGATAATGCAAGAACAAGCACAGGTTTCTCTTGACCTGTTTTAGGTAGCATGGAAGGGCACTCGGATTACCAGTGTTAACAATGCTGATTTGGATTACGCCACAAGCCTGATGCTTGCCTAGTGGTTTGAACCATGTTCTCTGTGTCCCTTTTTCATCAAGTTGCAATCTTCCCCCTTTTAAAAAAATGAGGAGGATGATGTGGATTAGGCGATACACCCTTTGTATCTGATGAGACGATCAAAATTTGATCCTTATCGATATTAGATTTTGATCAAAATCAATCAAGGGCCTAAAATTTAATTGGTTTCTCATTGGACCTATTTGAATGGCTGTTTAACCTCATTCCTTTGTGCTCTTTCATCTTATTTCACTCACGTCTTCTAACATTTTTTCACACTCAATCACTTTCTTTCTCATAAATTCTCATTCTTGTTCTCAGTTAAAGCTGCTATTAGGTGATTAGAGGCTCATTTGGGAGGGTTTAAGGCATTCTAATAATTTATCGAGACGAAGATTACTCTAATTAAAAGGTTTATATTTATCTTGCTACTTCTTAATTAATTCATGATGCTAATCATGCTATCTGGTTAACGATGATTAGGGGTCAATCACATGTTTATAGTGCCAAATGAGGGCTAATGAGACAATCACAGTTTTTTAATTATGCCATTAGTGGCATTAACGATGATTAGATCCATATTAGCTCCATTTATTTAGTTAATGATGATTAGGGTCAATAACATATATATATAGTCAAATTAAGGCTAATTAGGCTTAATCACTGCTTGTTAATTATGTGATTAGTGGCATTATGATTAGTAGCTCCTTATTAGATCCATATTAGCTCTACTCTATCTAGTTAATGACCATTACATTTAGTCAATCCATACGAAAGAAAAGCAACAATTTTAGTCAGGTGATGAGACACCATCACATTTAACTCTTTGCTAGTACGAAGAGATAGCATCGACGTGAACAATATTACCTTGACCAACGATGGTGGTGCTTTTTAGGGCTCATCCAGAAAGGACAAAACTGTACGAGCTCACCCAAAGCAGTTAATATTTTACGAGCCTCCGTGCTTGCATCAATGACACAATAAAATGTTGACTTATCAGGTCTGATAGACGTATCATATCGATATACAAATATATATGATTGAGAACCTCAATTCACCTGTTGTGGAGTCTTGTCATTCATATCCAATGATTGATCTGTTTATTACTTGATTTATTTAAATATTAAAGTCTAAACACAATCTAACTTTTCAAGTTGTATATTTGTACATGATTCAATATCAGTGAAAAAAACCACAAGATTACCGAAAAAGATAAATCCACTATCCCTTATTTAGATTTTTTTATTGAAATAAAACTAAATTTATATTTAGTTCTAAGTAAAATACCCTAATTTAAATTTTTTAATATTAAGGTAGTTTTGGAGATTTTTTTTAAATGTTAGCAAGTTTAGATGATACGTACAAACCGATATGTTTTAGGCCGATATGGTTCACTGGGAATCTTGTGCTTTGTTTGTTCGTTTTCACATGAATGTATGTGTAAATCATTGTATGATGTGGTATGTGTTGATTTGTTTCACATATTGTTTATTATTACTGTTAATCGAAGATTTGTTTCACATATTGTTTATTATTACTGTTAAACATGCGGCTGTTTTGTTTTGGGCTAACTTTCTTTTAATATATTTTTTTAGCTGCTTCTCAGTTTAGAGAATGAGCTGTCAAAAATGTAAGTTTTCTTGATGAGACAAAATTTCTATTTTATAGACAACTCATTGCAATATCCAGATTTTATATAATCTCAAGCACTGCATTTTTGGAAGCATCTTTTCTAGTTTAACCAATAGTGGCAATGCTGATTATGCAACAATCATTTCAGATATTTTCTCTGACCTTCTCTGAACTTGACAGGCAGATTACCAACACAGATTGGCATTTGACACAGGTTTAAGCCCAGCAGTTTGGTAAAATCCAGGAGTTGACCTTTTTTTTTTTTTTGTTGCTGTCAACAACACGGTTTGATTTCTAGTCACCAGTATGCTAATATACATTTTATTTCATCATGATTACGTATTCTCTTTGCTTTTTCATGCATATTAGTCCATCTTAGAACTTTGCAGATCACTACCTAATGTCCTCCTCCCTGTTTTCCTTCCTGAACTTCGATCTATTTGTTCCCATGACTTATTTTGAACGTTTGATACTCATCTGGTATCTATAATTATGGTATTGAGCAAATGGGGTTTTCTATTTTGCTTCTTCAGAACTCACAACAGGGATCAGAATTTCTCAAGCCAGGTCCTGGGGATTTAGGTGTGAGGGATTGTCTCATCCATGCTGCCGCCGGAGAAGTTGGTAGATGGTGGACTAACATGGGACGCAACCTCTGCCAAGGAACATGCCTCCCTCGCCACCAAAGTTCTCATCGTCTCAATTACCGTCCAGGCAGCAACAATGGTGACAAGGATTCCAGCGGTTTGCCACAATCTTCAAGAAATGTGCCTCCACCACCTCCCAAGTTTTCAGAACCCCAACTCCCTACAAAAGTTAAAAGCAGGAGCATGGATACCTCCCGATGTTTCTATTGTGGTCTTTCTTAAGAATTTTTTTTTTGTGTTTTTGACATCTTAGGATGTGTTAAATCTTTTTGGAAAAATGTTCAGTTTAGTCTCGTCAGTGTTACTACCAAGGAAATGCTAACAATGATTGTTGTGACTCTTATCTAGTGTTAGTTTACATTATGTGACTTGGAAAGGTGTAATGTTACTACTCTATTTAGATCCCATCCTTATTGGCCATTTCCTTTTCCTCTATTTTGTTTGCTTGCCTTGTCTTTTTTTTTTTTGTTCCCCTCAACTACCTTTCTTCTTACTTGCTCCTATATATTTTTTTCTCTCCTCCTGTTGTGCTCCTCAGGGCCAGAACCCTGAAATATCTCTGGGATCTCAAAGCACTTGATCTTTCATCCCATAAGGCCAAGCCAGCCTCTTTCCCACCTCTCATTTATTTTCCTCTACCTTAGCCCAGCCATTTTCTTCTCTCATTTATTTTTCCTCTACCTTAGTCCATCATCCCACTGCACAGCGGCTGAGTATAACGCTAAGGAATCACAGACTCCAAAACTTTGAGCATCGCCATTCCTAAGAGTTCAGAGTGCAATGCTAAGGAATCACAGACTCCAAAACTTGGGGGTCAACCATTAGTAGGAGTTCATGCAACAGAATCACTGCATCCCAACTCTGTCCCCAATTCCTAGTAACTTACAAAAATCACTGGAATCACGACCCCAAAACTCGTGAGTCGAAGTTCCAAGGATTTATTACATTCTACAGAATCGCTGGATTGTGATTCTGATATCGGTAATCCTAGGCAGCCGCTACCCGGCAGCACATTACTGAGATGAAAACAAACAATAAAACAAGGGTCAAGCCAAACGCAAGCACTTGAGATGATTCAACTTCATGCCCTCCTAGACTTTGGATATGAATGTTCTACTAAGGTTAGTCAGAACAAGAGCAAATTCAAAAAAAAAAAAAAAAAAAGCAAATAAGGGAATTGTAGAGCAACTGAGTAACCTGAGTTACCAAAAATTGAATTAGCATGCTATTGATTACAAGACCACATATGTGTGCCTATCATTCGGATTCAGCCCTCCTGAAGGTTAGATACCACAGATTCTCATAAGAATGAGAAATGTAACAAATGTTAAGCTGATTAACTATGGTAGCATTTTACAAACCAAAAATCTAGAAAATCGATGAACAGGCACAAGAAGCAATATTATGAAAATACATACACTGTTGCTAGGTGGAATTTGCCAATTCTTCAGAAATCCAGCTGTATGAAACAGCTATGAACCTTGAGAAGCACACTAGTATCCAGTTTCTCGGATGTTAAAGACCCCAACACCTTGCCCTATCTTTTTCTTGTAGCAGCAGTGCTCTGCTTGGGATCCTCCAAGAGACCCTGGGTCGGCTCAAATTGTGAACCATGGTAAATGGTAGACATCTACATCTTAACGTACTTGTCAACATAACCCTGCAGTAAGAAAGAAGAGGAGCTAAATGACTTACATTTCAAAGATTTAAAAACTATAAACGAATAGAATAGCATGTCTTTTCAATTTAATTAAAAAAAAACACTAATAATGCATCAAATCCCCCAGAAGAACCCCCAGGATATCTTAAATCAGGAAATGAGATTTGGAAATCAAGACAGGCTGGTAATACTTCAAAACACTTCTGTACTTTTGTTTCGGTTACTAGACTCGAAAAAAAAAAATAAAGATGTAAAATGTTTTTTTATTCACTACCAAAAAAAGAGAAAAAACTGACTTTCCTTACTGGAAATCACCATCCAAAGTAAAACTGTCCATAAACCAAAAGTTAACAATTGTGATGCATAGGATGAAATATTTGACTAACCATCCAAAACATTAGAAAAATTGTTCATACTGTTTATAAGCAAAAGAGATCCAGACACATGAAGGCAATATGGGCATACCATAACCAGCTTGGTCAGCTTTCTCTGTGACGATTCAACATACTGATTGATCTTTGCTTGTGTTTTAGGGATCTGATGGCTTGGCACGGATCCAGATACTTTATCCACAGTCTTCTTCACAATAGTCTTAAATGCTTCTTTGCTCATATTTCCTTGTCGCCATGATGGCTTCAAAACTTCCTTGACAAACTCCGCAAGCGCAACCTTAAATTGCTTCATTGATCTCGAATCTTTGGTTTTCTTACTCTTCCCAGTTGATTGAACCTGATCAATCTCAATTTCCCCAGCACCAGTGTTCCCTACTTCAGCGGGCATGTCAGGGCTCCAATCTTTTCCATCAATTAGTTGGGGACTTTCATTCTCCACAACCCCCACTTCGGCATCAGTTGTCACCTCATCAAAGTCATCAACTTCTGATTTCAGTTCATTACCCACACCATCTTTCTGCTCGCTATTACGTGCAACATCCAAAGGCCTGGACAAGCTACTGAATTTTGATAATGGACCATCATCAATAGAAGGTTTCCCTTGCTTTTGGACATGAACTACCTTAAGTGTGCCAGAAGATGGCTCAATGCTGTCAAACAAAGGATCATACAAGGCACCTGCTGTAGGTTCCCTAATGAATTGCTTTTGCAAATCAGCTTTAGGGGTTTCAAGAGCAAAACCACCAATTTTTGGCAAAAAATGATCTGAGGATATTCTGAAATTGGATGGTGAAGCCATTGTTCTTGAACCAATGCCACCAACTGAACCATGACTTGAACTCAAGGAAGACTCATATTTGACACTATAATCTGTACCATTTCCTCGTCCAGGAACACCGAAGCCAAACTTCGAAGTTGCAGGCCCATGTTCGAAAGTTGATGCAAATGGGTTGTAGTGCATTGAGATCGATGTTTTAGGTATACTGATGCCAGATATTTGGGATGGAAGATCACTTTCTGGTGGAATTTTTGGGATAGAGGAGTCAACCATGCCAGGACCACCGAGACTTGAGATAAAACTACTGCTTGTATGGTATTGCTGAGCAAAAGAAGTCTGATGATTTGAATAAGGCAGTTCCTTGACATAAGGATATTCTTCCCTGGGGAAAAAACTTGGTTGCAAAAGATCTCCTGGCAAAGATTGTGCACTAGACAAGGATTCCCTGGGCAAATGTAGCGACTGAGGAGGCATATTGCTTCCATGAGAAAAAGAGCCAGCGACCTGGCCTGGTAATGGAACTCGAAGATCTTCATGCACAAAGGATTGATGATGCATGCGATATTCTCTATGATACAGATCAGAGATTTGAGGACCTTCACGTTTAGGAAGGCCTGAAAAACAGTCATCTTCAGCAAGTGGACGGTCCTGCTGAATGACCATGGGAAAGCTCTTATGTTCGACCATGAGCAATGGATGCTGATGAGCTGTCTCAGCTGAATACAATGGTTGAGTAAAGTCATTTGGTTGCGGACAAGTACGACCCCCTAGCAGATGAGGCTCTGATGAAGGCTGAGCAACGGCATTCCTAGGTGGCACTGTATTTTGATTGAAATGCAATCGAGAATACTCTTCCATGGTAACAGAAGGCCTTAGGGGTGACTTCTCGTGTGAAAGTGGTGGCACAGGAAAATCCGATCGCATGGCATTTGGAGTATGAATACTTTGAGAATGAGGTTCACTGGCTGTTTGCATCAGATTGGGATAAAGCATATCTGATTGAGAACACTGTGAGTGATAGACTCTACCAGGCAACAGGAGACTCTCTGAAGGTTGCTGTGAAGGCAGTGGTGCACTCGTATTATCAACAAAAATCAGGGAGGGGGTTCGTCCCTGGACTTCAGGAGGTTGCAGCTGAGGATTGTTATCTGTGGCTGAAAGTGTGGATGTTTGAAGCTTTTTCTGAGTAGAGATTGGGCTTCCAGTGCTGTAATTTGCAAGTGATTGATCCAGTGGACTTTGTGACAAGTGACCTTCCACAAAAGAAAATTAAACATGTTCAGGTTCAAAATATATAATGGCATAAAAAAGTGCAACTTAAAGAATTCGAAAGATATGGATATGCCTTCACCTTGGTTGTGTTGTTCCAGAACAGTTTCATTAAGCCCCTTGGATTCACCAGCAGGTGAAGACTGAACTGTCAAGCTCTTTAAAGGCTTAGAATCGTCTGATTCAACCAGTCTTTCTTCCTCCCTTCCAGGACCAAGGTTATGTGCTTCCGGCAACTTTTCCACCTGTTGCATGCCCTTTAATTGGTTTTTCATATTGCTAATGACCTGAAAACTATCCTCTTGTTTGACGTCATCCTCCCCCACCCTTGATATAGGATTATCTATTCCACAACTAAGTGCAACCTCCTTTTCACCAACTCCGTCCTTGGTAGTCTTGTCACCAGATTCAGCAAGTTCACTATTAGTTTGCACTGTGTTCTCCTGCTGAAGGTTTTTGAACTCCTTACCATACATTTTTGATGAAAAACGGCTACTCTCAGAATATAAAACTTCATCCTGGACATCCAATTTTCTCCAACCTTCTCTGGGGTCCTTATAAAATTTCTGCATCGTCCTGTTCCGACCGATATCAGGATGGTAAAACCGACAAGATGCTCCACGAAAACATCTGCCTTGAACAAAATTGAAACACTCAGAAGGTTGAACTCTCTCCTGTCTTGCCGATGAGTTAGGATGCCTAAAAGCCTTGGATGACTTACACCTAGGAGAGCGGCTGAAACAAATAACATGACATTCCTTAGTTGTCCAAACAGTTGCACATGTAGAGCATCAAACGAAGTGACCTCACCTCACCGATGAAGCAAAATATTTGGAAGTATTTATATACAGTATCAACCAAAAGTATTATATAAAACAAAATATGTTAATAACAATGTACCTGCGTGAACGGTTCCGGTTGTACCTCCGATCAGGACTATAATTCCTCCATCTATGTCTTCTTTCCTGAGGAGACCAACTTCGACTTGAACTCCTACCTCTGTCACACCTTTCACTACATTGCATGCCATCGGAATCACTATCACTAACACCTTCTCTTACCAGCCGCCCAAACTCATCAAGATTTGGCTTACTAGACTCCTGCTTTGCATCCTTGGAATGATTCTTTCCAACTTGGTCAACATCAACAGCATAGGACTGAATGATACCATGCTCCTTAGAGGGCTGAAGATTTCTTGTTTCATCATCAAAATTTTCTTCAGTAGTGCTAGTGCTACAATAAACAACATTTGGTGATGCAGATTTCTCCAGAGATAAATGACCAAAATGAGATCCTTTTGGAATGGTGGGAGAAGTTTTTAAATCAGCTTGATTACTAGATCCGATATCAACGGTTGGATCATTCTTGTAGCTAGAAGTTAAACACAACTCAAGCTTCTTATCTGTAGTCATGCTAGAGTCTTTTAGACTCATGTCATTGTAATTCATGCTAACATCTTCTCCACTATCATCAGAAGCATATCCCTGAATAAGCCGGAATGGACTATCATCTTTGATGAAGACTTTTGGAACTTCAATATTTTTGCCATTGGCAGCAGCAGACTGAACATTAACTAGGCTTGCATCTTCAGACAACTGCGTAGCAGATTTGGGCACATCAGCATCTTCAGAACACTCAGCAATGCCAGGAGACGACCTGATTGAGCTCACATCTTCTGTAAGTAAAGAATCATTGTCATCCAAAAATGTTGATGACTTGGTCAATGGATTAAAATAAAAGCCAAGAAGATATATACTACATATATCCACTTTGGGTAAAAAGATCATGTCAGTTTCATGAGTTCTTTTAATTAATTTTTAGAAAATACTAAAATAAAACAGATAAAATTAGGGATATGCTAATGAGTTCTTTGACCTTCAAATTTTATAGGATATGCAACTTCCAATGATACATGTAATCAACACGTAAATCATAAAAAGTTACATAGAAGAAGAAAAATAAAATAATGGAAAACTTATTATTTAATATGAAACAAAAATGTTAGTATAGTACATAACTACTATAAATGTCATATCAAAGTCAAAATTTATCTGGCTGCAGTTTTGAGAACTCATTGTTGATGGCCATGGGAAGCATTTGTTAACAGTATGCAGAAAGAGAATGGAGGAGTTGGTGACAGAGACATGAAAGATTGACACCAAGAAAGAAATCAAGAGAGAAAACAGTAATGCAATGTTTCTTGCTCTTAAAAAGGCTCAAAAGCTGATTATCATCCTTATCTATTCAGGCCTAACTTTTTGAATAGGTATTAGTTAGGGAACAAATAATAATCAAATCTGATCAATTACTAAAACAGTAACAATCATATCTGACCGATTGGGAAACATATAGCAAACCAGAGCTCATTTAGCAGAAAACAATAATAGAACATAAGGATCAGTTGACCTTAAATAACAGTCTAAAAAGATAAGTCAAAGATAGTTGAAAATTGACCGAAAGGAAAGTAATACCCAATCAAATAGGTATCTAAAATTAAGAAGAAACCTATCGAAAATCTACTTTTCATTTTGTGCTACAAGACTCTCTCTCTCTCTCTCTCTCTCTGCCACAACATGGCTCAGTACAGCATCACTAAGAACCTCTCTCTCTCTCTCTCTCTCTCTCTCTCTCTCTCTCTCTCTCTCTGTGTTTCCACTCCCTAATTAGACTGAGCCCAATTTGATGTCGAACATTGACAAGATTGAGTGTCTTCATATCAAGAAAATAGGCATCTCCCAACATCTTAATAAGCATAAGGTTACAAGATATTGGATGATACATGTCATGTTTCCAAATAACCAAACAATAAAAATCGTATGAATTCGCTCAAGTATATCTGGCTTCAAGTGCTACAAAAGTATCATAAACTATACAAAGCAAAATGGTGCAACTGTCATAGCAAATATTTGAAAAGAAGAAATAAGTAGAACAAAAAATTCCAAACAATAATTTGACCATCCGGTTTATATTGATGGACATGAATAAAATACAACATCATGACACACACCTTTAGAAGTGAGCTGCTGCTCTTTTGTAATGCAAAATGCACATGAAAGCTCACCACCATGTCCATCATCAGCAACATGTGTAAAGTCTTCAACTAATTCTTTCTTCAATTTGTTGTGACCATTCTCACTATTAGGTGGGCCATCATCATCTAGATACACACCATAGAATATTCAATACGTTAACCATTTAGTGAAAAATGGAAACTTGTCAAGTCTTACAAAAAAGTTAAAAAAACAGTAACTACAGCATCATTCAGTGATTTGTTTCAGTGAAAAGGAGCCTTTTAAGGTATAGTATTATAATCTTGGACCAGCTCCATCTCCTTGTAAGTGAATAAAACTATTGTGACATGAACAGGAACCACATGCTGATAGAAAACATAAACATACACAAAATAAGGTCAAGCAATTGCAGCAGAAACAAAAAAACATTAAATGGATCACATGTTAGCCACGAAGTTTAACTAGAAGTACAAATAGAAGGGACCACATCAGCAGTAAGGAAAACTAAAGAGGTAATTGAATTAAATAGTCAATAAGCATATTATTTTTTATATGATAATATTTACTTGCATCAAACAACATAAATGAAAAGAAATCTAATACTTATGAACTACTGTACCATTAAAATGTTAAGTTCACAAAATTGTATTGGCTCTTTATGTAAATTATAGATCAATTTCATATTATAACAAGTGACAGCAGAAAAGCAACAGATACAGAACAGACAGAGAAAGTACAAATATGAGAAAGCAAAGATACTTGTCAGAAATCACACAAAAATCTCAGAAAGGTAAGTGGCAGGAATGTAGATGTTAAGCCACAAAATCAACCTTCACTTCCTCTGAGAAAGTTATTGGTAACCAATATTGGGTAATTATCATCCAAAGACAACTTACTGTGCTTGAAGAGCAGATAAATTTTAACCATATAGCATATTCCTACAAGGACTATCTGATAATTATGCAAAGTCATAAAAAAAAAACCCAAGAAAAGACTGAAGGTTAAGTATGATCTGGATGCACATTTATCAACTGAGGTTAATCAAAGATCTACCAAGTGGGAAATTAAAACGTAGAAGCAATTCAAATGTTCACACAATTGAAAGCCTCAAATGAAACTAATTTAACTGATCCGGAAGTAATGTTTCCATTGTGATTTCACCTCAATTTCACTGAAATATGACATTTTTTGCCACTATCCAGAACTTTCTTTTGAGTATGATGTGGGGATGCAAATCCAAGTGACTGGCTCAAGAAAAACATCATTCAAATGCTCACAAAAGAAGCACAAATCTTATGCTAGCTTTTTTGGGTGCATAGAAAAAAATCATTAAGTCTTCAGAGGTCCACTAGAGTCCACTAGATTCAGCTATAGATATATGTAAAAAGTTAGCCAGTGTGTTAATCACAGCAGGTCTCGTGGAACAGCCTCGAGAAATTTAGATATGACTGCAAAGGTGCAGTACAGAAAAGACAAGTGGATATATGAAAAGTGGTCATTAGAGATAACTCCAAAATCCTAGAACGGATTTTAGGAAACAATCATCCTATGGAACATTAAAACATTGTATATAAAGTTCTCAATTGTCTTGTTTGTTTTGAAGAAGTAAAAAATGTTCATAGTCACCAATAAGCCACGGATGTATCGATTATCTAGCCAATTTTACAAGTGTAATCACCACCTTTGTTAGAAAATGACTTAGTTTCCTGAATGTTTTGGAGTCCTTGTACCTAGATGTAATTGCTTGCTATCTCCGAGAATTAGCATAGCTCCTCCTCAGATCCTTCTCCACAAAAATTATCTATATACTTTTTTCAAGGAAATATGTATACATCTAAGTCTAATACTTAGGTACACATGATTCCTAATTTCCTTATTCAACTTGCCTCATCTTCTCTAGGTGATGTGAGAATTAAGTAAGTCAAGTATATGAATCTGTGTATATGACATCCTTTTCTTTGCTGCAAAATAGTTCTGATTACATCATACAATTCTATTTTTGCAAACAATTAACTAGACAAAGACATAAAGTGAACAATCAGCTTGCAACCTTACGCTAAAGACCTTTAGAATGAACAGTAGTCAAGAACTGATACTTGCATTTCTAAAACAACTATAAACAAAAGCAACTAGCAATCATCTTAGGAAAAAAGCAATATGCAAAAAGATGTTACTGTTTATAAGATTGTCTCATCTCAGACATCTTAAAAAATTTATAGGACAAGCACAATAAAGATCATAAAATGGTAAAATAAACATATAACAACTAATTGGATGGTATCATACCAGATAAGTAGTAAAAAATGGATCCAACATTATATAACAAATGAGAATGCATACATGTGAAGACACAAAACAGAAGAAATAATATGAACTCTTAGATTGAAGAAAAACTATGGAATAAAAAAATCTTATTCTATTCATACAAAAATCAGTAAACCAATGTATACCTCCTAAATTATAGTAAAAATGCTCCACAGGCTAGCCATCACAATAGTAACATTATAATTGCATGAAGCAAAACCTGTTTATAAAGAGTAACAGCCACCTAATTACCACAAAAGCAAGTAAGAACTAGTGTGATAACAATTTCTGCTATGAACCCAAGTTGAAGATATATGATGTCCAATTATCAAGATTCTAGAAAAAAAAAGGGCAAAAAAAACATAGTATACTTTATCACTCACCCTCCATATCCATGTCTGATGAAGCTGGTGAACTGATTGCAGCCTCACTGTGTGCATAAACAGATTCGGAAAAGGCCTCTTTTGATGGCTTAAACGACGCACAAACTTTCTCTGGTTCTTTGTTTTGCTCCATTTGCAAGCAGCATTTCTTCTTCATCCACTGGAAATACTCATATCCAATAGCAGCATCACTTCCAGGTTGACCTCCATACAAAAAAGCAAAACGTGGATTTCCAACCTCCTTCTCACGAGCCATGTTCTCAAAATTTGGTCCTACCTTTGCTATAAACTGGCACAGCACCTCAATATTCCAGACAACTTCTTCAATTGGTTTTGGTGGTGGTGATGGAAGTTCTCGAGATGATTCCCCAGTCCAATAAATCTTCTTTTCAGCACTAAAAGCCTCAACAGCAGGAAATGTGCCATGTACAGATTCAAGGTCAACTGTCTGAGCAGGAGAAACTTTTGCATCGACAGCAACATGCTCTTGAAGGTCTCCTAGTGCTGTAATAGCATTGGAAACTACTGCATTGTCCATAAATGGGAATACCACTGGAGGAGGCGATGGAGGAATTGGTGGAGGAGAAGACGGAGGAGGGGGAGGCGGAGGAGGAGGGAGAGAAGGGGGTTCGGCATTTTCAGCAGTCATGCTAGCAGATGATGAGAATGGAGCAGCAGTTATCGAAGCAAACCTAGCTGGGTAAGGAGGTGGAGGGGCAGGTACATGTTGAATGCTAGGAGGTGGAGGGGTGGGTACATGTTGACTACTAGGAGGTGGAGGTGGAGGAGTTCTGTATAAATCTTGTGAAGGGGGAGGTGGCAGCGGTGGATACACTCTTGGAGGAGGTGGCATGGATGGTGGAACATGAGTACCTCCATGACTTAACATAGGTGGAGGATACGAAGGGCGTGGCGGGGCATAGGGCGGAGGAATTGGATGCCTATAAGGCTGGCCTATGTTGCCTGGTGCAGGAGGGGGAATGTTTCTTGGCTGCGGAGCCGAGGGAGCAGGTGGTCCAAGCTGATAAGGTAGGGGAGGAGGGCATGGTGGAGTCTGTTGGCTCTGTGGATGAGGTGGGGCGGCACGATGGATCAGCGAAGGTGGAGGCCCAGGAGGAGCTGGCTGAAATGGAGGCGGCCGCTGGGTGGGAGGCCCATGTGGATACTGACCATAGTTCCCTTGGCCATACATCTTACTGTAAGCCTTCTACTTTTCAAATTCTATACCAAGATCCCTACATGATTGAGTAACTTTCTCAAATCGTCTATTCCAAAACAATAAAGAACATGAATTCACACAATATAGCAGAATCTGATTGTCACAGTGATTTATCCTCAAGTGTACAAGAAAAAAACCTAATTCAAGAAAAAATCAATCTAATGACTTGGAATCAACCTCAAGGTCTCAAAAAGCAGCAATTATATGAACACTCTAAATTCCGAAAAGAGGACGAAAGCAACAAACAGTATCCCTCGATGAAAAAACGGAAACTAGAACTAAATCTCCACAAAATCCTAACACCAAATCATACCTATTGACGCTTTGCAACTAAAACAATCCAAAACCCTAATCAGCACGATCTCCCCGATTCAAAACCTAGGGCTTAGACCAACTTGAGCATCAAAGGACAACCCACGGCATCAAAGGTGAGAACAAATTGGATCTTGAAACCAAACACACACCTTTCCGTGAAGCAATGGAGGGCGAATCCGTCGTCTCGGAGCAGCGGCCGCAGCCGATCGGTGACTAGCCTGGGGGAACCATAATCGAAGCAATTAGGGTTTCCGAACTCGATTCGGGGGAGACGGGGAAAACCCTAGAATTGTTCTTTCTGCTTGCCTTGGATTCGTGGAGAAGGCACGAGAGGGAAGCGTTGGCTATCGAAGGCGAAAGCGAAGTGGTCGGGGAAAATAAAAGCGAGGGGTTAGACGTGGAAGTGTGGCGGAAATGATACCGTGGGCCGTCCATCGTGGATCGAACAGCAAATCTTGAAATCGAACAACAACAAAGTTGGACATCTGGAAGAAATCGGCTTTCCTGGCCGTTGGATCTTTGTCTAGCGTTAAGATTCGTGTGGATTACACGTAACGGGTATTTTAACGGTTTCCTTGTTTAATGTAAAAAGGGTTCTAAATATATATTATAATTGTAAATATAATATATATCTACCCTTATATATCATAATATGAGAATCCCTCTACTTTAGCCAAAAATAATAATTTTGATTTAAAAGTATAATAAAATATTAAATACGTCCATTAAAATTTTGAGAAGTTTTTTATTTTGTAATGATGAATTAATCAAATAAGATATATTTGACATCTCATGTCTAAGAACCAAACATACAACTATGACTACAGAATCATTGTCATATGTGAAATATTATTAACTATCCAATATTTCGTAAGCGGATCAATTAGTGAACTCATTCTCTAATAATCACATATATTGTATCCTTAGTATCTCCACACGAGTGGCTATAAGATCAATCATCTCTATCATATGGACAGATATATAGTAGTACACTGATATGTCTAGTTATCTCGATGTTCCTTTTGAGTAACATATAACTAAGATTATTTAGGGTCTGTGTTTAAAGACGAATCGATTTTATTATCGTGATCTCATCACGATTCAATTTTCATTGCACAGATCGAAGGACATCACAATATATATGTAACAGACAATATATATAATGTGAGAAAATATCGATAATAATCATAATGCAAAAAAGATGTAGCATGTCACATGTGTTATCACTCATGTGATTGGCTTGCAGGGCTCCTGTAATCAACAGAAGTTATATATAATAAGAGAGATCATGTCCCATAGAGATATAGTAATGTAAAAAGTTTCATTCGAATATAACATTACAGATCCACTAACGAAACCGATGTCTCAAATTATCTTTGAGCATCACAAGGGTTTGATGGGGATCAGACAAGTAGGTAATTGATTTTAGGTAAGTGAGAGATTATCAGTTATAGGTGTCTTGTAAGCCAATTATGTAAGTGATTACACGTGTGATACGCTGCGTGAATCTTATAATTCTAATTTATGTCATTTTAATAAAATTTATAGTTTTATCCTTTTGAAATTAAGAAATTCTAATCAATATCCTCAATTATAAAATTGATCAACATGATTTATTTTTAATAGAATTTGATCATTATGACTGTGATTGGATTTAGTTTTGATCAAATTTAGAAAATATTAAATTTTGATCAATTTTTATATACTGACTTAATTGGATTGATGTTTACCCAAATTCTGAGATTACCCAATTAAATAAGGTTGACTAGTGTAATAGTTATATAATGGTTTTCTCATATGATTTATTGATTATATATGATAAATAAAATCTAATTATTATTCTTAGATATTTATTTGGTTATTCACATGTATATATTCAGAATTATGAAGAAATAATATGTATCTTTTATATAAATAACTTTCATGATTTATATAGAATCATGATTGTAGTTATTATATAATTTTTTTTTATACCGGTCAATATTGAATAATTATTATAGTTGTTATTCTACTATTGAACTTTTTAGTATAAATTAGATAAAGTGAATATTATTTGTAATTCATCTTCCTAGGTTTTATATGTTAAAGTAGCTTGGGATGGTAAACTTATGAAATATGAACTACAATAAGAGTCTTGTCATTTATAGGATATTTTAGACTATATTTTATATTCTTGTATTGATGATGTAGTCACAAAAGTGATATAGACCGATAATATATAAAATACATTATGAAATTGGTACTAAACGATATTAAAGAAAAATATTCATAACTTCAAAGAAGAATCTATTTTGAATAATTATATGATAAGATAGGATGATGTTGTTTTAGATATCCTTGTAGTTTAAGATTGTATCTCAAAGGTAACAATATTATTCCATAAGGATGGTATCAATCTTTTATAAATAACTTTGTGTGGATATTAAATATATCAATATTTTACCAAAAGGTGAAATAGAGATGATATTAATAGTTCAATATTTATTGAAAAACTCAAAACATTATATTATTACAATGGTACTTCATTTATTGTATTCTTGTAATACCCATATATTATTTGAAATAAACGTCTTGAGCATATGTAGTTTGTATTAAGTGAGTTAGATGTTAATTAAATTAATTAAATAAGAACACATACTTAACTATTAAAAGTTATGTAAAATAAATAATTTAGATAACTGATTGAAAAAGGTATAAAATACTCAATGTTATAATAATTGCTAATAATATTTAGACTTCAGTATATTTTACAACTAGCATATTAGAATATTTATAGATCAATTTAAATTTAGTGATAAGTCCTTAGCTCACATTTTAATAAAAAAATGACTAAAAATGATGGTATTTAATAAATTTAAGATTTTATCTTCAATATAATTAACTGAAGCTCAAGAATATTGAGCATGATTGTAATTGAGTCAATTTTCATAATTTATTATCTTTCCTTTTAGTTTGACTTATTTAAAATTTAATTAAGGATAAGTAAAACTTAAGTGAGTCAACTAATAAATGTGTATAAAAAAAATAAAATTAAAATAGAAAAGACTTATAATATTTTGAGTACTACCCAAGGAGTGGGTAACAATAAAAGAAAATTAAAAAGTAAGTCACCAGAGTTTATAAATGTTATATAAACTCAAACAAAAATTCTTCGTAATAAATTATTATTGCCATGGCAAGGAAATTTATTTGAAGAAGAATTATAAGATTTGGTTTGAAAAAAAAATATAAGTTTGATCTTTGTATGATTCAAATCAAAATATTATAGAAATTATTTTCTCGTTAGGATCAATTTATACTAAGAGGGTGAGGAGGTGAATTAGTGCAAGTGTTGAAATCTTTGTTTAAAGAAAATTTCATTTAAAGTAAAATTGAAAATCTAAAACATTTTTTAAGTTGAATATGTTAGCAATTTAAACAATAAACAATGCTTAAATTACTATCTTCCTTAAAGAAAACTTAAGTAGAAATAGATAAACTCAAAAAGTAATATTAGAAGACTCACAGTTTATAGTGGTTCAGCTAAAACTTAGCCTATGCTTACTTTTTAGAGTCGTCCTCCTTGAGGTTCGTCGGTGTCTACTAATAATCTTCTTCGGGTGAAGATCAAACTCTTACACTTCTCAGTCTCTCTTTTACAGGTTCAGAAGAGGAACCTTACAAGTATTTCACTTATAACTCATAAGGGAGATTCTTAATACTTTTACAAGGATTACAACACTTTCTTGTTTACTCCTTTGCCCCATTTCTTTTTCTTGCACACTTTTAGAACCTTTTTTCTTTTAAGTTTTCTTATCAATTTTCTTGCTATCAATGCAAGAAAATTTGGGGTATTTATATACCTCAATTGACTTCATAAAATGGAGCCAAAAATTTAAACATATCCGAAAAATCCGAGTATGGGCGGTACAACTGTCAGCATTGGTGATGCTTTCATCAAAAGCAGCCCTGAAAATAGGGCGACGATGAGACAACCGTCGATTTGCACGGTATAGCCACTGACCTGAGCAGTACAATTACCGCCAACTGATGGTACTATCATTAGGAATCTTGGAAAGATGTTTTCTTACACTTTTCTATTTCTGACTTGTACCTTTAGTTGACTCCTTCCTTGGTCAGCCAAATGAGTTTAACCTGAGCTCAACCCAATCTCAAAAATGGACCTAGTTTTCCTCACTTGAGTTAATTTGGGTTCCTTCCAAACTTAACTCAAAACTAACTATGATTTACAGATTACAACTATACAAGACCATTAAGTTCAACAATCGACCTAACCCCTAATAATCCAGCAACCTCCAACAATCTTTCGATGAGTCTTACGGTCTTCTTCTAACAATCTCCTAGAATTCCTAACGAGCTTTTCGATCCCTTTGGTGAACTCCTGATGAGCTCCCACTACATCGTCTGAACCTTAGTTCGATGTCCGAACTTGATTATGGCCAACATGTAGTTGTAACTCATTTTCTCTATCATGGTTAATCTTGCATTACTTTCTCTCACATGCATGTTAGATCAATAAACCATCAATTGATTTCATCATTAAAATCTGAGATTCAATATTTCTAATACTTGATGGATTAATTTTGATGCTTCAACAAATGTTACCAATAATAGAAATTCATTTTAATATGAAAAATTAAAAGAGAATGAAATATTCATCAGGGAATCATCTTAAAGAGAAAGCAATAATAGTTTGTATCTATCACCAACACCTAAAGATGATTCATTTAATGGATCTTGAGGATACATGTTATGTTCTTATAATTATGAGAATTTGAATTCTTTACCTAGAATTGTTAGAATATCATTTCTCTCTTAGTGATTGTAAATTTAGTATGATTCAATAAAAGTTAACTTTGAATTGGTATAAATCTTAAGTTTACAATGATCCCATAATTAAATTTTTAAAATGAAATATAGTTTGATAAACTTCTTGAGATTATACTTATATCTGCGGCTCACTTTATGTTTTTATTTTATTAAAAAGATATATTTTATCACATTATAGATAGCCTATTGAGATATGATTATATATATCTACTGATTATAGATGCCCTATAAGACAATCACGTGAGTGATGACACGTGTGACACGCTACGCGATATTTTTACTTATGATTATTATTGACATATTCTCATATTATATTATTTATTACATATATATATATTGTGATGTCTGTAGTTTTATGTAATGGAAATTAGATCGTGATGAGATCATGATAATGAGATAGATTCACCTTTAAACATATATCTCAAACAATTTCGATCATAGGTTACTCGAGAGGGACATTTAGATAATCGGACATACTGGTGTATTATATATATATCCATATGATAGAGGCAGTTGGTCTCATAGCCACTTGTGTGGAGACACTAAGAATATAGTACAGGTGCTCATTTAAAAATGAGTTTACTGATTGATCCGCTTATGAAATGTTGTATGGTTAATGATATCTAATGTCATATAGAGACTTCATAATCCCAGTTGTGTATCTAGTCCTTAGACTTGAGACACCAAGGATGCCTTGTATAAGTACTTTTTTTTTAATGCATGACTTAAAGGTTTGAAAAGTTTCAGAGTATAGCCAGTTATCGGGATTGGTAGTCAACCTTACAAAGGTAATTGAGTATCAATAAAGGATCATCCACTCTTGGTATCATGCGAAGAATATCTTGTATATGCTTACTCTGATAAATCGCTAGCCATGATCATTCGGATTGAGAGAGGAGTTATCCAGAAGAATCCGATTAGAGTAGGTCTCAAATAGATTCCGTATATGACCTGACAATACTATATCCAATATACAATCTCTAAGATATTAGTTGGATGAGGGATTATAGATATATGGTAACTATGGATAGACAAGTTTGATGGATTTAATCTCTATATACTATCTGGAGACTGTGACGTAGTGGCCTAGTACGTCCATAGTCGATGAGTCAAGTGAATTATTATGGAGATAATAATTCACTATATCAGAAGGAGTTCTGATAGGAACGACTCACGGCCAGCTTGGTATTGGGCCTAAAGGGTCACACACATATGGTAAATGTTTCATTGAATAAAGGATTAGATGGAGATTCAATTAGCCCCTATTATCATTAGATGAGATCCTACACTGATGAGCTCCTTCATTAAGGCCCAATTAGAGGCAAAAGAAGATTATTGGGTAGAGATCCAATGATACAAAGTTAGTGGGTAATTGGATAAAGATCCAATACCCAATAAGGTAGGAACCTTGAAGTTTTTAGCAGCCCTTTATAAATTTGAGGGAAGACTCATAGTTGATAGGCTATAGCTTTGGTCACTCCCTCTTATTCTCTTCCCTCCCTCTATGTAATAGTTGTGAGATTTGATTGGAGGAGTTTTGCTGTAGAGATCTATCGTGTGAATACCACTAAAGAGGAGGACATTTGACCTTCTTCATCCTCTCCATCTGGACCAATAAAAACAGGGATATACGATCTCCCTGGGTAATCAATCTCTCACGTATTGTGATTTTTTAATTTTACGACTTACTCTGACTTAATCTTTTGCATGACAATTTGATATGCATGGGAAACCTATTTTGTTTTGATCTTCCATTGTATATATGATGCTCTCGCTGAGGTTTCCCAACAGTGGTATCAAAGCCAAGGTTGTTCGTGCAAAAGATTGATTTTAAACTGCATGTGATGAGATTGAATCACGTAGGGGCGGTCGGCCAGGGCCCCTGCAAGGGTGGTCGGATGCGGCCAGGGCCGCCAACAAGGGCGACCACAGGGGTAGCCACCCGCGGTCAGCCTACAAGGAGCGGTGCTCACTCGCAGCTAGGTCGCAGAGGGGTGGCGCCTATAGAGGCACCGCCTGCTGGCACGATGCCCACTCGCTCGCGATGTGCCGCTAGTGTGTAGGGCGGCCGTTAGTGGCACGCAACCTTCTCAGTTGCGCAAGGGCAATGGTGGCGATGATGTAGTGAGGGTAAGGGCTAGGGTTAGGGTTTCTTTTCGGTAAATAGATGTTTCTGCCCCTTGAAAATCGAAAAATTTTTAACTAATTTTAAAAAATACCCTTTATTTTTAACTAAGGTCTATCCAAAATACTAAAAATACCCTCAATAATTTTAAAAAATTCAAGGATTATCCTTTTATCTAGAATTTTAAAAGTACCCTTGATAATTCTAGAAATTTTTAACTAATTTCTAAAAAAATAATTAATTAAATAGTTTAATTAATTATAACATATTTAGCAATCCTTATGATGTTTACATATGATGTATAATGTGGATGGATGATTATGAGCCATGTGTTGTGATATATATAATTGTAATTATTATTATTATTATTATTATTATTATTATTATTATTATTATTATTGGGGCCTGCGAGCCTATGGTTTTCTCATTTATTATTGGGCCTACGTACCTGTGATTATTTTGTAATTATATGAAGAGACACGATGAGAGTGTAGAAGTGACAGCATGATCCACGATGTCGTGGTGAGAGATCATGACATATAGTGATGCGACGATGATCCAATGGAATTGATGATGATGAGATCAATGATCACAGGGTATGAAGATGCATCGATGCACACATAGATCCTATTGTGAGTGATTAACTTCATTGGCTCGGGTTTAATCATATTAGATGATGGCTCATGATTATCCTGTGTGGCTTACATATGTAATATGTGTTATACACCTATTATATATATATGTATATATATATATATATTTACATTCGATGTAGATATATATTAAATATATATATGTGTATGACAAAATATATTAGGAGACCGATATGAAACAAAAATCCCTCATACGATAATATTAAGTCGGTAAGCATGTAGCAATAAGATTGACACACATGGTCTTCCATCATTATAGGAAGAAATTGAATCATAATATAGATTGAGATGATTGAGTCCCTCGAGGCTCACTTATCTACTTGATCGAGATCTTGCCTACGATATAGAAATGTCACCGGTGACTTAAGGACATGATATGCTTGATCGAGTCCCTCGAGAGCATATCATCAAATCAGACTCATCTTGTAATGATGCAATGACTTAACTGAATATCATGGTTGGTCGAGTCCCTCAAGACCATGATGGTTCAAAGGTCGAACATGACAGGAATCACAAAGAGTTGTGATTGACAAAATTTGTCTACCTTTCGGGGTTAGTGTAACTGGTCGAATTCCTCGAGATTACACTAAGATGCCGATTGGATCCCAATCCCCATTAGGAGTCTGCTGGAGACTTCCGTCTCATGTGTCAAAGGTGTCGTATGGTTCGCTAGGAAATAATGAGAGTACATTAAGATAAAAGTCCATACCTTAATTAGTTTTTTTTATAAAATTTATATGTTGTTAATTTATGTTATATCTTAAACATGTCACTCACAAACCCCTTGCATGGCATACTTGATGTCAATCGCACTCTTATGTCTCTAAGATATTAGTTGGATGAGGGATTATAGATACACGATAACTGTGGATAGACAGGTCAAATAGATTTGATCCTCCTGTACTGTTTGGGGACTATGGCACAATGGCCTAGTACGTCCATAGTCGATGAGTCAAGTAAATTATTATAGAGATAATAATTCACTATATTAGAAGGAGTTCTGATGGGAGCGACTCACGACTACCTCGGTATTGGGCCTAGAGGGTCACATATATATGGTAGATGATTCAACGGATAGAGGATTAGATGGATATCTAATTAGCCCCTATTCTCATTAGATGAGACCCTGCACTGATAGACTTCTTGCATGAGGCCCAATTAGAGGCCAAAGGAGATTATTTGATAGAGATCCAATAATGCAAGGTTATTGGTGGAGATCCAATACCCACTAAGGCAAGAACCCTATGATTTTTTATCGCTCTTTATAAATAGGAGGGAAGACTCATGTTTGATAGGCTACAACTTTAGCCACTGACTCTTATTCTCCTCCCCCCCCTCTACGCAAAGTTGTGAGATCTGATTAGAAGAGTTTTACTACAGAGATCCATCGCATGGATACTGTTAGAGAGGATGACGCTTGACCTTCTTCATCCTCCATCTAGACTGACAAAAACTGGGATATACGATCTCTCTAAGTAATTAGTCTCTCACGTATCACAGTTTTTTGATTTTATGACTTTCTTGTGATCTAATTTTTTGTACGACGATTTGATCTGTGTGGGAAACCGATTTTGTTTTGATCTTCTACTACGCATGTGATGCTCCCGTCGATGTTTCTTAATAATATTTAATTTATGTAAAGTCTCAAACCGTTAACACTCTTGAAGTATACATAAATGAGGCTGAAAGACAATTAGATATAAAAGTTAAGATTATCATATTTGGTAAGGGTGATACATTTTAAGGTATTTATAATGAACCCAATTATAAAGTTTTTTTTACTAGAATCTTAGAGAAGTATGATTTACCATATGCATCATAGTAGAATAAGATTAAAAATACTCATACTCTTATAGATATGATTATAAGAATAATGAATTATTCGTTATACCCGAATCAATGTGAGAAGAAGCTATAAAGACAACTATATATTATCTTAAATAGGGTTTATAATAGGTAAACTCCATCGACTACTTTTGAGTTATGATTAATAGGAAACCTAACTTAAGATATTTACATATTTGAGATTGTCATATAGAGATAATGATATTCAATTCACGAAATTAAATTTTAATAATTATTTTGTAAATATTTTATGGTTTATCTAAAAAAGTTCAAAGGAGTATATTTCTTATTGCCCTAATTATAGTTCTGGGATAGTTAAATCTAGTAATCTAAAATTCCTATAAAATAGTGAATAAGTGGAAGTGAAAATCTTGAAATTTAATTTTTGATATAGAGGAGATACAAATTTATACTCTTTTATTACTCGAGAGATTGTTGTTATTCAAATCATTAAATGATTTGATAAAGATAAATAATAATATAATATTATTAAACTTCATATAATATTGATATCATTGTTAATGGTTTTGTAGAATATGATAATTAATAATTTTGAGAATATCTCAAAGGGAAATAAATTCTATCATTTATTATTATTATATAATATATCTACAAGAATTATATGATAATATAATAATCAAAAATGATCTCTTATTATTTTCACAAGTAATGAAATATAATAATTATGAATGTAATATGATGCAATGAAAGAAGAGTTAAAATAAAAAACTAGAATGATGTATGATGAATTCGTCAAATTGTCCAATAATTATAAAGAGTGTCATACGAAGGACAATGTTGAACAATATAATGACTTATGGTTAAAGATTTTACTCATAAAGAATATATCGATCATAATAAGATGTTTAGTTTTAAATGAACCCATTACGAGTCATTATGATATGGGTGACTCATTATGAGTTTGAATTATACTATAAGGATGTGAAAATAAATTTTTTAATTAAAGATTTAGCTTTATATGGGTTACTTTAAATGAATCATAGAGAAACTAAAATTTAGTATGTAAATTTAGGAATCAATTTATGACCTTAAATAAACTTCTAAATATGATATATAAAGTTTCTTAATATCATTGATTCCTTTAAATTTAAGAAAAATATTATTGATTAGTATTTATACCTGAATAACAATATGAGCAAGTTTATTATATTAGTCTTATATGTGGATAATTTTTTACATGCCAATAATGTTTTTGGTTTATTATACTAAATCAAAAAATTTATCACCAAGAATTTTAAGATGATTGATATTAATAAGACGTCTTATGTTATTAGCATTGAGATATTCAGTGATAGATCTCAATTATTATTAAAATTATCTCAGAAAAGATATATTGATCGAGTCTTAAAAAAAGTTAAATATATAGCTTTATTTAGTAAATTATAAAAGTAAATTTTTAGTCAAAATATGTGCTTTAAAGTGACTTAAAAACAATCAGATAAAAGAAATATTATTTATTTATATATGTGCATTTGGAAGTCTATGTTTAAGCCATATCAGAATAAATATCAGTTTTACGGTTAAAATATTAGGTAGGCATTCGAGTTATCTATAAGTTAAAACATTAAATGACTATAAAAAAAAGTAATAAGATATCTGGAAGGGATGATTATATACTCACATATATAAAATGATATCAGCTTGAAATGATTATAATTCTCAAGTATTGATTTTATAAATTACCTTGATAACAAGAAGTCTACCTTACAATTAATATTTATATCAATCATAGGGGTAATTTATTATTTTATTAATAATAAAAATTAATTGTATGGCATGCTTTAAGGCCACTAATCAAATATATGACTGTAGAATTTTATCTTGGGACTTGGTGTGGTCATACTCAATTGTCAGGTCGCTAAGGATATTTTATGACATATCATAGTAGTTTTCTTTTCTAAGAATGACAAGTAATATTACATTTGTATCCATTATAATATAAAATAATTGAAGGTTAAAGAAAATGAGTCTAGAAATATCTAATATCAATTACTAACTTGAGTTCCACTATTTGATTAATGATTCATTCACTTAGAACTTACAACCTAAAGTATTTTGAAAGAATATGTTTGTGAGCAATCAATAAAAGATATGATAATACATGTTTGAGTGGACACTATAATTAATATTTTACTTATATTGTTAAAGTTATTTGTTTATCCTACTCATAGATATGTATGTAAATATTATAGTTGAATGAGATAATAGAATTATCTTAACAGGACAAATTGCAAGGGTCATTTTGGACTGGGAAAGATTAACAGTGTTATAGTACATAGAAGAAAGTATGATATTAATGACATGCAACTGTTATGACTCGCATTGTTAGTCAGACTTAATATAGTATTATTATATTTATTTAAACTTATTGGCTTATTTTAAATTTACGTGTAAATAGTTTCTAAAATTTTAGAATCTAACCTTGTTTCAAAATAAATTTTATTTATTTATTTTTAATTTTGAATTATTTTCTATCTTATCGGATTATTGGGTCAAGTGGGAGAATGTTAGATTATGTAATCTTATTTAATTAAGTAAGATGTATTATAGATATAATTAGATTTTAGTTATTATTATTGGTCAACATAAAATAAATTCAATTAAGGTAGGATTCTAGGAGATATCCTTGATAGGAGAAACTCTCATAATTACTTATTCTATACCTTCTGTTCTCGATTATAAATAAATATGACCTCTTACGGACACAACAAGAATGAACGATTATGATAATACAACACCGTGACATAGTTGAGAGATTACAAGATCTCTCCATCTCTCTTTATCACGTGAATTGATTAATAAGAGATTATAGTTCCTCTCTCATATTCTTATATTCCTAAATCCATCGATCATAGTGGTTCTATGAAATGATAGGAAGAGAGGATAATGTGAGTATAGTTCTCCTTGCAAATTAACATTATTACATATCTTGTATCCGATAATGAAAATATTTACAGATCAGATAAAAATTTTCTTTTATAATAAGTACACATCGTAATAATCTTTTAAATCTATTGTTATTTGATATTCAAGTTTATTATAAATAAATACTATTTAGTAGGAATTAGAAACTAAGTTGCTTTTGATTCTATGACTAAGGTACAAAAAAAAGTTTTAAGATGAGGTCTAAAACTCCCGAAAATAAGATGTATAAGGTATATTAGTAGTCTAAATTTTATACAAGTATAAATCTATAGGTTGAGAGTTCAAACATTTATACGCAAATAAGTGAGTCCACTACGGGTGTCATTATTTATATGCATAGAATAAAATTTTAAATCCTCAACATACGATAAATGAATTATTTAGAATTATCATTTGATTAAACAATTTGAAACCTTCTAAAACACAGTTTTAATCATTTCAGCGACCGGACATGCAAATCTGATGCTGCGAGATATTTATCCATGTGGAAGGACAACATAAAAGCAAACAAGATGATTTATGCAAATAAGATTCTTGCCTTAAACTTTAATACATAAACCCCTGAGCCAAAATATGGTGGCAAAAGCCTTTTTCTTTGTGGCAACTTGGAGGTGTCATCTCCCAGTCCACATCAAGTGAACTATTATTCTACATCAAAAACAGCTGATCTAACAGGCCATCGGTTCTCTCTCCCTTATGATCTTGTGCGGCTACCAACAAATGCAACCTCAAGTCTCTGATGCCACCTAATAGTTAGATGAAGCATTGAAGCTTACTGTGGACTTACTTGTCTGGCAGTGACAGCTCAACATCCTCAGCCATCAGCATCACAAGACAAAGCCATTGCTCTTTAGAATCCTTGTCTCTGCTTACCCGCTCGAAACAAGCCACCAAACACTGATGGATCATTCCAGCTGCCAACAAATCTAATTCGGTAAAAAAATAAAAATACACTGGATACCCTTTTGGGTCACAGCTTTTTGTTCGCATGATTCTCACTCTAGAGAACACCGATTATATGTCCCTTCATCATCTTTGAGGAGACTCTTCTCTCCTCTTTATTAGAAACTAATAATGTCATCAAATCTTCAAATCATATAATTGATCATCAACTTGATAAGCATAAAACACAAACCTAAAAATGTTTTAAACCCAAAACACTAGTAATAGATTCATCTTATTATTAGAGTCAATCGAAGATGCATTCGATCTTAAATCTTTTGTTACGTGATCTAAATTAAGTGTATCTATTTTAGTTGCTAGTTAAAATATTTTATTGATAGACGCTTGTGTGATCTTAACGTATGCTCTAGGTCACCACATTAATAGTGCTCTACATATGTTTGATTGTTCGCTAATTCATTTTTTTTTTCTTTCTTTTTTTTTTTTTTGTATATCTTACGAGGTTTCGAGAACCTAGATTCTCAGCCTTTGAATGGATATCGACCATAAGAGAGTGAGTACTACATACATAGCTTAAGCAAGAGTACTTGATCTATTCACTCCATATAAATTTATCAATTCAAGTTATGAATTAATAATACTATAGGATACTAATTTTATCCCTATAAAACCAATTAATTCAATTATTGTATATTATATATATATATTAAAATAAAAGAGTAA
The DNA here is from genome assembly GCA_021527575.1 of Ensete glaucum. Taxonomy (NCBI): domain Eukaryota; kingdom Viridiplantae; phylum Streptophyta; class Magnoliopsida; order Zingiberales; family Musaceae; genus Ensete; species Ensete glaucum. The sequence continues at coordinate 46,136,415 of CM038551.1, forward strand.
AAAAAAATGCACTCCACAAGTATGGTGAATGATAGAGAGGCTGCACTTAATTGTATCACCTGCACAGGAATAGATAGAATGTACTGTAACATGTTTATGATGGAAAATATTAAAAGTTCAGAATACATGACTACCTTAAAAGTCAACACTAGCTGTTATTTGTATCCCTTTGTCATGGATAAGTTTATGTTTGAGATGACTTTGGCATCATAGCGACATGATGGCAATCCTCTCTCGATATTGAAATGGAGGTCATGACAAACTTATGGCATCAATCCATCTTTTATCTTTATTCTCCACTTGGTAATGCTCTCCATGATTCTCCAAGTTGGGGTTGTGTATGGGATCCACTCAACCACTGCTGCACTCCTACAAACTAATCAATCAACGAACGAATGGTACCGAACCCAGATGGAGAGAAGAAAACGTGATGCATCTCTTGAGTTTTATGCCCATAATTGATCAAACCTAGATGCAATATTTTACTCCTTTAATCTCATGTGGTATCAGACAATTGACTACAAAAGTTATTTTATATTACTAAATAATACTACTAATAATAATAATAATAATACTAATAATAATAATAATACATATTGGGTTCGACTTGTAATTTGTGAAACTTAATTAGTTTGACTCATTAGGCCACCTACTTCCAATTTTTCTCATTTAAGTGGTCCTGTAAAATCGATTTATGCTGCACATTATTTTCATGCCAAAGCGAACCTAATAATTTGGAACAGTTAATCCTTGCATTTATATATTTGAAAAAGAGTAGGAGTAGGAATGAGTGCGCTCGACTCTTGCCGTAACGCACTCTTCAATGTGTCTTGGCCACATGGTGGGTCCCCGTCGGAAATGATAGAGCGGGGGTGTCTCCCTGGGTCCCACTTTTGACTTGGTCCAGACGCACCCTCACCAACCGACGCTCCCTTGACACCACCACGAGGGCCCTCCCGTCCCGACTTAACCCACGAACAAATAAAAGTTCCACAAAAAACACAATTGCAGCCGCGATACGAACGAGGTGGCCTATATCTCGTGACTCAAGTCGGAGCACGCCGCAGCTGTCGTCGTCTCTTCCTTTCCTTTCCTTTCCATTTTCTCATTCTCTTTTGGGCTATAAATTTCCGGTACTCTCGCTCTCCGCCCTCTCCTCAGTTCACCCTTCTCTCTCTTTCTCAGCCTCCTGATCCTATCCCCCCAAGTCCGAGAGGTATGAATCCCTAACCCCCATGGCTGCTCCGCGATCGCTTGGACCTCCCTCCTCCTGTGCCTTTTGTATTTGCATTTGGATGATTCTTTTAAGTACCCTACGGATCGATCGACGCTTTCGGTGGATTCGTGTTGTTTTGTTATTAATCGTCTCTCTCTCTCTCTCTCTCTCTTCGTTATCTGGTTTTAATCGGCCTTTCTCCGGTGGTTCCTCTCGGGTTTCTACCTCTCGTGATGTGATCAGATATCAAATTTAGCCGGATATTTTCTCTCTCTTCAAAAACAATTTTCTGCCGCATTGATGTGTTGAAAGAACTTAACGGGTGATGGATCTGAGGTAGAAGCCAAACAGGGTGGAGTAATTGGATGGAACTGAGTTCCAGGTTTCATTTCTGACTTATGGGGCCGGAGGCATCACTGCTAATTTATATCTGGTTGTCTAATGCTCAGTCTGGTTAATTTAGGCCATCCTTAGCATTCTGAACTCGATATACTCAGGTCGAGATAGCATTTTACACAAAAAACCCCCAACCCCCCCAAGTTCACACAATATTTTGCTCTATCATGCCAACGGAGGAGTCATATTCTGAATCATGGAGAGTTTTGTGATCTCTTACATGAATTCTTAGTGCTTTTCTGAGGAGAAGAGCTGTTGGTACTGGAGAGACTTGAGAGCAGTTGGTGTCAATGATCATATGGTTCTCTGTTCTTGCATACGTTTAGAAGTTGTAGGTTCTGTAACAATCATGTCTTGCTTCAACTCGATTAACCTTTTTATGTTCTTACCACTCATGAGTACCACAGTTCCATAATAGTTTTCATTTTCAGCCAGACGCAAACCCTTGTTTATGTGCACAGGTTCCCTTGTGCGCAAAAATTAGGGCCCATCCCAGCTTAGGAGGAAAACTGATCTGCACCGTCACCGTAAAGGTGTCACCAACAACAGAACACAAGCAGTGGAGAGAGGAATGTCTTTTGTGATTACTAGAATGGATGAATAGTAGAAGATGAAAGCCTGGTGAAAGTCTATCTTGATAGGAAAAATATGCTTGTGAACGGGTTCTAGGTAATATCCTAAATTCAGAATTCAACAGTAGTACAGTGATGAAATGTAGGCTGATTAATTTTATAGAAGAACATTCTCTGAAGAATATTATTAATTTATATTGATATTTGTACTTTGCTCGTATGACTACATGATAATCTAGTATTGTGCGCTTAAACATTTAATGTCAGTATCTCTTCAGTTCTTCCACTAAAAGCTTATGTTAGGCATGCTATATTTTGAGCTATGTGAATATTTGAATTAGGAATATGCTTTTATCATTTGGCAAATCCAAACAAGGCTCTTAGGAAAGATAATCATCATTTTGCCATTGGTGCAAAATGCAGCCATTGCAATGAATAAGGCTCAGCCCTTAACATGACGGAGAAAATTTGATTGTCCAGAAGATAAACACCTTTATTTGATTGAAGGATAACTTTAATTGGCATGCATAAATGTTGAGAACCGACGTGAAGGTGTAAAACAGTATGGATGTAGATTGAATTGTATTATTAGTGTCTTATCTGCGATTTCAATTTGCTTATTTGTGTAGCAATGACATGTAGATGCCTCTGATATTCAAGAGTTTGGTATACTATCTAAATTAAAAAGTCAAAAGTTTGGAGCATAGTTAAGGTTGTCACAGTTTGAACATGTTCACTATGTCAGCCCTTGCAATGTTATCCAGAAAAAATACGCCATTGACCACTTCGATCATTAAATGAGTTTAAAAGTTGGGTCATCAGTTAGGAATCTGTACAAGTACTTCATGTCCAAAGATCTGGTTTCCGGGAAGATTCTGTTATGAATATCCCAGATAATATAGGCGCTTGCGGCTTTTATTTTGCAGATTGTTGAAGCTTGTAAACTGTAAAAGCATAAGATGGGACGTGGAGTGAGCAGTGGTGGGGGTCAGAGTTCTTTGGGCTACTTATTTGGTGGCGGTGACGCTCCCAAATCTGCTTCTGATGATGCTGCACCAGTCCAAAAGCCAGCTCCTCCTCCACCTCCTATTAACAAAGAGATTCCAGCAGGTATCCAAAGCAGTCAAGCTAAAAACTGCTACCGAGCGGATGGGCAGAACTGTGGAAATTTCATCACAGTATGATATCACTGGCTCAACTCCTTATAAAAAGCATATATATTAATGGTTCATTGTGTTTTACCAAAATATTTTTTGCATCTGCATCTGAAATTGTTGTGCACATCCTTATCTGTTAGCTGTTTACATATAAATATGACTATCAAATTATTTAAAAAAAGACCCATTTCGTTCTCTCAATTCAGCATTGCTTCCTTCACAGAATTTTACCCTTCATTTCTGCTTCAGAAGATTGTATTGCATGATCATTAAAATAACTCTTGCAATTTTCTTATCCTGAATTCTTCTCCATCTATGTATGGCCTTTGTTGACCATAGGTAGAATTCAAAAAAATGTTTGATTGTTAAGTTGAATATCTAAATCATTAGGCTATGCTGATTCTCATGCCTTCAGGAATTGTCACACTAGATTTACTTCTATCTGAGACAGTATTATAATAAAATTGCTTCGAAGGTAGGGATCAAACTCTTTATGATTGTCTTTTGGAATAAAAGACTAGTTTTGTTCTGTTAGGGCAGGAGAACATGTAGTGCCAGCATGAATGGCATGTGGTTGATCATGTCTGGTGAAGCATATGCACTGGTATGCAGATGTTATCTGCTTCTGGATGCAATATATAGTTAGTAAGAGAGAGGTCTTGTTATGCATTCACAAGAGAGAGGTCTTTAATAATAGTTAGCATATGAGATGCTTAATAAGTATATTCTGCATTCGAGTTTAGGCATGTAGATAGTGTTTATCTTGATCCATCATTTTTTTCCTACTCTGCTTCTATAGTTTGTGCTTTTGTTATGGTGTCTTGTTGAAGTCCAAATCACAAACAAGGTGATGGCAGTAGGAACATGTCCAATCCGTGATTACCACTAGGCAAAAAGCTGGTGAAAAGCTTTCTTTGTCCATTTAAGTTTCTTGTAAAAAGTGACTGCTCCTCGTAGAGCTCTTTGACAGTTCATACCATAATATATATATGTGTGTGTAGGTACATGTATGAATGTATGTATATTTGTGTGTGTATATATATATGGTTTAGAAAAGCACATGATTTATATAGTCATTTGTTGCTTTATGAGTTATTTATTTATTTATATTATCTGAATTTATATGAAAAGATCTAATGATTGTTGGGGATGATATATGATTTCATCATATTCCAAAAGGTCTACAGAAAAATTATTGAGCCTCTTAGTTTTGTAAAATGTGATACATATATTATATTTGGTGATATGAAAGTTGTGTCGTTATGGGTATATGATGTGAACCCATTAATGAGATTATACATTAGTTACAAGATTTAGAAACTAATTTTTCATAAGAATATAAATAAATAAATAAATAAATAAAGCAAGCTTGTTTATGTGTTGTGACCAGTTAAAAAGTGGTAAGTGTTTTGTGCTACTTGATTTTAGTCGTCAAAGAAGTAATCATGAAATTTTTTAATTATACAGGATCGACCATCTACCAAGGTGCATGCTGCTCCCGGTGGTGGTTCTTCCCTTGGTTACCTGTTTGGCAATGGGGGTAATTGACGCTCTTCCTGGATCCTGGAAATCTTATTGCATGTGGCTGTTTGTAGTGGGAACTCTGTTTTCCAACATGCATGTGGTAACAGACTCTTTTAAGCATGTACAACTTTGCATCCAAATGTATAAGAAAGTGAAGTGTCAGTCAGGGTGATAAGACTAGAAACATCTAGTTTGTGATTGCTTTTCTTTTCCCTCTAAAAAAAGTGATTTTTTTTATTTTTATTTTTTAACCGTATTGAATGAATTCTCATGTTATTATACAAACATCGAGTTTGTGATTGAGAAAATTATAATTGTGATGTGACACTGGCTTTTGTTCTTAAAACCTATCTACTTTGTCTTCATGGTACGTACGGAAATCAATTTTGAGTTCTCAGGATTATTATTAAACACGAATCATCCCCATCATTTTGGGTTCGCTGCCATAGCATGCTTGGCGGCTGAAACCCTGTCCGCCGTGGCCTGCAGTTCCAGCAGCAGCTGCTGCTGCTGCTCCTCCTCGTCATCGGTGACCGCGGCCTTGGCCTTGGCCCCGGCCTCCTCGGTTTCTGCTTTCTTTGGCTTGGTGGTGGACTGCTGGTAGAGGACGCCACCAAGCATGCAGATGAGGAGGCCAACGGTTCCGACGAAGGTGGAATGCTTGTCCCAGATCATCAGGTTGATCACCACCGTCAGCAGCTTGTTCACTATGCCAAGCACCGTGAATCCCGTCGCGGAGATGGCCCTCCGGCAGGAGAACCCGAAGAAGGATATGGACAGGCCGAACAAGCACGACAACGCCACCGGCAGCACCACGCCGCCGATGGATGACCGGTACGTCCCGTCGGAGGCGGCGCTCTTCATCTGGTTCAGCTCGCCCATCACCAGCAGCTCCAAGGGGAACAGCAGCAGCGCCTCCAGGTTGTTGTACAGCACCAGCCCCCAGGTGTTGAGGCCGATGGTCATGACGACGTGCTTGATGTAGACGAAGTCGATGGACATGCTGACGAGGTAGGCGGCGGCCCAGGCGTAGGCCGTCACGGTGAACTGGTAGTCCGTGAGCACGTAGAGGACGCTGCCCCCGAAGATGGTGGCCAGGGAAGCCCACGTCTTGGGCGACGGCCATGGCTGCTCCAGGAAGAGGGTCTCCCCGACGGCCACGAATATGGGGACGACGGAGCGGAAGACGATGAAGGTGTCGACGTTGGCGTGGAGGAGGAGCTCGCTGTTGGTGAATATGGAGATGTAGAACATGAAGGCAGCCGGGAGAAACCTCCACATGGTCTTCAGGTTGAGGGAGTCGTGCTCCACAAGCTTCAGCCAGCCGCAGAGCAGGACGCCGAGGACGCTGGTGAGGTACTGCAGGGCTGTTAAGGCGCCAGGGTATGGGAAGGCCATGACCGCCCACTTGTTGATGATGGAGAGCAGGGACGCGGAGAGGCAGTAACCAGCAGCTACTCCGTACACGGATGCTTGCTGTGCTAAGATTTTGAGGGTGCCATTCCAGGTTAAAACAGAACCCGAGGTTGAATCCAAATGGTTGTCACTGCCAGAGGCATTGTTGCTCGGACCCTCACCATCGTTGCTCATCTGCACAAACAAAAACGATCGAGAGAAATCATGATAGTAGATTTCATGTCACAAATATGCAATGGCAATCACGTCTTAAGCGGCAACCAAATTCATCAATGTCTGGTATTATTATTATTATTATTATTATTATTATTATTATTATTATTATTATTATTATTATTATTATTATTATTATTATTATTATTATTATTATTATTATTATTATTATTATTATTATTATTATTATTATTATTATTATTATTATTATTATTATTATTATTATTATTATTATTATTATTATTATTATTATTATTATTATTATTATTATTATTATTATTATTATTATTATTATTATTATTATTATTATTATTATTATTATTATTATTATTATTATTATTATTATTATTATTATTATTATTATTATTATTATTATTATTATTATTATTATTATTATTATTATTATTATTATTATTATTATCGTCGTCATCGTCATCATCATTATCATCTTGATATGTTCTTTATTCAATGACAAATATTCTCATATTTTAGTTTTCACTGATTTTTTTCAAGAATAACACACATTGTTTGCCAATTTCATGTTTGAGATTCATAAACAAATCATGCTAATGGATACATGGGGAGAGCGAGTCCTCAAGTCATGTAATGCTAGAAAACAAGTCATATAAAAGTGTAGGTTAGAATGTCTTGGAGGACTAATTACAAATTATCTCTCATAGTTAGACTTCTTTAGTATCCTGATTTTTAGACTAAAATTTATATTAAAATCCTTATAGTTACGAAAATAAAAAAATTTAACTTTATTTATTTGAATGTCATCAGTTTATTAACGAAAGCACGTTAATAAAAAATAATTTTAATATGGACGATGCCACCATTGAGGGTCGTTAGTGATTGTTGGGGATGAAGAGAGAGAGAGAGAGCGAGAGTGATGGCGAGAGGTGAGGCGACGACGCATATGTCGACGCTCAGCGTTTGCATCGATGCCAACATAGATGGAGGGCACAAAGTATTGACATCTACGTCGAAACCAACATAGACACAGAGCATCAACATCTGCGTCGTTGCTCTCCCTCCTCATTTATTTGGAGTTAATGAATGAATGAATAAAGAAATAAAGAATTGTGAGCTTGTAGCCACCAATAACCTTAGATGAGATACTTTTAAGTAAGGATAGAGTACTCAAAGGTGAGATGCCCTACCCTATCTATTTTTCCCCTTTCCCTCCTCCCATCACCCTTCTCTTTGTCTTAAACCATCAAAACAGCACCATTCTATCATTAAAAGTAGCATCACTACTAAAAGGAGCCATAACATCAATAACTGATCACCATCAATGTAACCCCTATCGACAGCCATCACCCTACACACCACCACTTCTACTGTATCACCCACTCAACCATCGTTTTATCATCCAGGGCCAAGAACTTTAGATCCTTTTCAGTTGTATTAAGGGTTGTTTATGATATGAATATTCCTTGTCCTCTAAGCTTAAGCGATGTACTAATTCGATGAATATGATTAATTAAACCCCTTGATTGATTGTATAGCTTTTGACATACTTCGTTTCCAGCCCTTCTACCCAAAGTGAGACTTCTAGCCCCTCTTGTTTCCTTGGTTATCTTGCACTTGCTTATCAACATTTATTAAATTAGTGCTCATGCTAGCTAATTAAATAAGAAATCAGTTGAAAAGATGAGTTAGCATCCTCATTCCAATCACTTGTCTTTTCTAATCTCTTTGACATCATCAACTTTCACTACACCCTTTATTTTTGCTCACCACACACTACACCACTCACCCCTGCATCACTATTGCTTGCGCAACTTTGGTCGGATCTTTTTTCATTGGAGTATTTCTTCATGTATCTTTGGTTCTCTGATTTGACCTTTTAAGCCGTCTTGAAATTTGGAAGTCAAGATTTGGGGAAAAATCCTAAACCTGATAGTTTTATTATGGAGTTTTCCAGATTCTACCATAATATTATCTTTGATTTCATGATGCAAGCCTTTTGGGATTTCTTTCACCATGCAGTGCTTCCCTCTGATTGGAACACAAAAAACTTTATTATTTTTATTTCGAAGATCAACAATCCTAAGGAGATCAGTACTTTCAACCTATATCTCTTTACAAACTATTATGTTATTTGTAAAGTCCTTATTAACCAACTCAATCTTTTGTGGACTCTCTTATTTCTAAAGAACAATATGATTTTATTTTGGATAATATCTATTTATGAAATATCTTTGTTAAATCCCGTATATTAATGATGAAATCAATTAATGAATTTATGAACTAATATGCTTTCAAGATAAATAATACATGAATAACTTTGATCATGGGCTTGAACCATCGGAGGGTAAATTATCGAATCAGACATTGACCTGAAGAGCATCATGTCAAAGATTGGATGTCGGGCAGAAGGATTGGATGATGTGCGGTAGGTTGGACTTCATGCCATGAGTTTGAGCATCAGGCCAGAAGATGCACTGAAGGTTCGGACGAAGTATCAGATGATCAAATGACATGCTAGAATGCTAGACAACGTGCTGAAAGCTTCATAATTGTAATTAAGGTGGTTAGATCTTGATCGTGGTCGTTTAGAGTCAAATGAAGCCGGCGTTGGGCCGAAACTATGGCGATTAAATTTGGAGCCCATTGCGCTTGATGAAATGCCAATTCGATGACTTAGAATTGGCCTGAGCGGTGGTACAACCAGTCCAGGCGATGGTACCACCTAAATCGAAAAAATTTTTTTTTTTTTTTTTTCGGGTATTGCCATGCTGGTGGTGGTGCCGCCGATGGTGGTGGTACCGCCTAGACCGATAATAGTACTATCGAGCGATTCTTGGGCTTTGTTTGACAAGAGTATCGCATGATGACGATGGTACCGCAAGCATCTCGAAAACTCGAGGATTAAAATTTTGGTTCCAATTTTGAAGCCATTGGAGGTATATAAATACCTCACTCATTCATGCTTGAGGAAGCAAAAATAAGTGTGAAAAAAAGGTCAAAAGATAAAGAATTCTCGAGGTTAAAATGTTGTAAACTCTTGAAAGAATCTTTAAATTTAGCGATTATTCTAAGGAGGTACGAGGTCTTGTGTGAAAAAGTTTAGAAAAGTTCTCTTCGTGCTTGGTAAAAGGAGAAGGGTTATAACAAGGGTAGTTGATTTTTGCACATTGGAAAGAAGATGAGTAGTGAAAGCCGATGATGGCCTCGAGAGAAGAGGAATCGAGAGCGGACGTAGATCGGGATGATCAAACCACTATAAATCGATTTGCATTCCCTTTCTTGCATACGATCCTAATAGAGATATCTATGCAAGGTTGTCCCCACCCATTTGGCGATAATAAACTTGGATGAAGGTATCTAAAATATCCTTATGTGGTTTGATTTCTTTTTGTGTGTGTGTGTGTAGTAAATAGAGAAAAGAACGAGACTACTAACTGGCTAGAAACATAACGATAGATTGGTGATAGATGTATTTTTCAAATAAGAGAGTGACCCTCTCAGTTGGTTAGTTTTTTTAATGCTTTAATCTATATCATTTAGCTAATATAATTTTATTTTAAGAAAAATATAACCGGAATAAAATTGCAATAAGATTTTAGATATGATGTTACCCTGCAGTTGTCCTTGTATAACTTACTTTGTGCACCAAACACCCGAACCTTGAAGCAAATTTTTCTTAGCAGTATATGAATGTAAAAAGACAATGGTTCTGACAAGCCAAACACACAAAATCCCGTCTTTTTTTTTAAATTGAAACTAGATCCAATAGAGAGCAATGAAATGGAAAGCAAGTCAAAGATGTGCAATTGATATGGTAGCACAAATGCAGATGGTAGTAGCAGGAGATGAAAGCAAAAAAAAAAAAAAAAAACACTTTAAAAAAAAAAGTTTCAGAAAACAGAAACAAATTCAGAGTGAAGTGGTGCCATTAGTGATCCGGTCATACCTTGAAAAATCCTTTCTTCACAGATTCTTTGTTTCCCCAAAAGCTTAGCAGAAGCACAACCTACAGGGAGGCAGACGATCATAAAGTCAAACAGCATGGCCTTCCTCAAAAATGGTATCAGCAGAATTCGATCAAATATGAACCTGTATCTTCTTCCTTCCTCTCGGGGCATCCACTTTCCACTTTCCACTTCCCAGAGGTAGATCGTCTCAAGAACAGGTCCTACAAGTGCCGCTGTGACCTCAAAATTACAGCGGATCGGGGGAGCTGGGGGGGAGACTCGGCTGCTTTGCAGAGTTTTAGAGGGACGGGGTCTTCGAGTCAACCGTCCCCAGATGCAGTGGAAGGTTAACTCGGCAGCAGCGCGCCACAGTCAACGCCGAGGGCCGGCGTGCTCGACTCTCTCGCCACCGAAACATTGCGTCTTTTCCTCGTGTTGTTCTTTTCCTTCTCCAACTCAGCCGACGACTTCTCGACTCCCACGCAAACGACCCATCGAATCTTTCTCTTCCGTCACCAAACGGGGCTAATTAGATAGATACTCACTCTTCTATTTATTTTTTTAAATATTTATTTTATTTTATTATTAGTCGACAAGAAAGCTCGCATTCTGTTTATTGGTATAAATATATTTGAGATTAAATCCCTTTTTGTCACTTACTTCGAAAGAAACAGCGGAGGAGGAGATAAGAAAGAAAAAAAAACAGGTTGAGGAGAGGACAAAAGAAAAAGATTGATGTCGCATTAAAAAAAAAAAAATCCGAGTAAGAGAGAGAGAGAGAGAGAGAGAGAGAGAGAGAGAGAGAGTAGGGATGTGAAATGATTCAAGACAAAAAATAAAAATAATAAAAATAACAAAAAAAAAATCTTCAACCTTGATGTTGCATCTTATTAATTGTTCAAACAGACGTTGCACCTAACTTGACCAAATCTTGATAGAGAAATGAAACACGACTCATTCTAAACGCACTCTTGAAATTAATGTCCTCAAGTGATCAAAGCTTGATTCGGTATGCCCGAGGTGGGTAACGTGGGATTTAAGTAGAAACTTATAAATATATTTGCTTTCCTGCCGAACTATATGAGACGCATAACCTATCCCTCCATATATGTACGAGACACATGCATGCCATGCCATGCATGCATGTGGAGCATGGCATGTGGATTGTTTGGCCTGATTAGATCTTAATGCTAATAATAATAATAATAATAATAAATAATAAATAATAAAAAAAATAATATTTTGCATCTAGAATAATCATGATTTGTTGACCTTTCTCAGTAGGTTCCAACTATAATGGTTACACAGACTTATTCTAAGACATGTATTTTTGTTGATTATTTTTCTCCTAAAAGAACCTACATATTCCAGATAGAAATTCTTTATTATTATTTTTTAATGGCTCTTTGCCAATTAGAAACCCTGTGCATCAACACCAACAAATTTGTTTTTCACGCTCTGTTATGCTAATCCAAAAGTTTGGATGGGCTGTACGGAGAGAGAAAATATTTAAATAGAGCTAACCCATTAAAGTTTGATAATATCAATTCTAGAAAATAAATTATAAAAAATATTAAATAATGACGAAGATAACTTAACGTTGTGTATGCGTTAGGATCATAGTTAAGTCGGGTATATCTATTCAGGTTGAATCATGTTAATCAGAGTTAGTTATTTATGAGTCAGTTGAACAGTCAGTTATAAGTTCTTAGAGTTGGTTTTTATCTTCGGTTAAGATGAAGTCAGTTATTATTTTTAATTATAAATTTATCAAGTTAGTTAAGAGTCAAAGATTAATGGAACTCATAGCAGAGCCCTATAAATAATTACAACTCTTTTATGGAAATTAATCAATGAAGAAGTATTAGTCTTAGCCAAAGACAAAACCCTACGAGGTAGATCCCCTCGAAGTGCTCTAGGAGGCCCGATCCCCTCGAAGAGATCGATTATCCCCCTTTCCACTTTCTTCTTCCACGATAGAACCCTAGAGTTCTATCAATTGGTATCAGACCTCTTTCACTGCTACAATTCATCATCTTCACCGCTTCCCTTTGTTACCTTATATCATCATCATCCTCATCACATCCTCTTTCCTATCTCCGTGCTGCCACTTCGCTACAAACTCACCATCGTCATTGTTGCAACAAATATCTTTGTTGCATCAGCCAACAACAACAAAAAAAAAAAGAGGAAAAAAGAAGAAAGAGAGAGAAGAAGAGCATCGCTGCCACGTTGCTCTTCCTTCCTCCTTTCCTGCCACAACATGCATGTTGCCTAGCGACTTCGGTGGCCTTCTTCACCGCATTGCTCTCCTCCTCGATCACTGCCACCACCACTCTTCTCCACTAACAGCGACATCAGCCGCAGCCCCACCTAGTCGGCGTGCACCCGTGCCTCAACGCTCGCTGCTGTCGGCCACTCCTTCTGCACTAGAGTATAGCAATGTCACCTATGCTTCATGCTGCTGCAGCACACTCGTGCCTCTGCCGATTGTTGCCGTCGCCCCCATCTGCTGCATGCAGCCCCACCCCGCCGGCCATCCCTACCATCTCCCACTGCAGCCGCTGCAACCCACTATCACAACCTCCTTCCTATAGCCGCCTCCCTTGCCGCTTGCGGCACTCGACCACTGCTCCACCTGTGCATAGCCACCGATCCCCTGCTCCAACAATCATAGCTACAACCAAAGTCCTCGCCAATTGCAGTCACTACCCTTCCTCTTGCTAGTTATAGGTGCCCTACAAGCCAATCACGTGAGTGATGACACGTGTGATACACTACGGAATCTTTTTACTTATGATTAATATTATCATATTTTCACATTATATTATTTGTTGCATATATATTGTGATGCCCTTGGTTCTGTGCAATGAGAATCAGATCGTGATGAGATCACGATAATGAGATCGATTCACTTTTAAACACAGATCCTAAATAATCTCGGTCATAAGTTACTCAAGAGGAATATTGAGATAACCGAACAGATCAGTGTGCTATATACCTGTCTATATGATGGAGGCGACTGATCTCATAGCCACTTGTGTGGAGACACTAAAGGTATAATACAAGTGCTCATTGGAGAATGAGTTCACTGATTGATCCGCTTATGGAATGATGTATAGTTAACGATACCTAATGTCAGACAGTGATTCCAGAGTCCCAGTTATGTATTTGGTCCTTAGACTTGAGACACCAAGGATGTCTTGTATGAGTATTCATTTATTTGATGCCAAACTTACAGGTTTGGAAAGTTTCAGATCTGGTACAACTGGTTATCGGGATTGATAGCCAACATTACGAAGGCAATTGAGTGTCAATAGAGGATCATCCACTCCAGTATCATGAGAGGAATATCTCATATGTGCTTATTTAGACAAATCCCTAGCCAGAGTCATTTGGATTGAGAGAGGAAGAGTTCTCCGATAGAATCCGATTAGAGCAAGATAAACTGATTCCGTATGTGACTTGATAGTACAATATCCAATATACGATCTCTGGGATATTAGTTGGATGAGAGATTATAGATACACAATAACTGTGGACAGACATCTTCGATGGATTTGATCCCCCCTGTACCGTCAGGGGACTATGGCGTAGTGGCCTAGTATATCCATAATCGATGAGTCGAGTAAATTATTATGAGGATAATAATTCACTATATCAGAAGGAGTTCTGTTAGGAGTGTCTCACAGTCAGCTCGGTATCTGGCCTAGAGGGTCACACACATATGATGGATGCTTCAGTGAGTAGAGAATTGGATGGAGATCCAATTAGCCCCTTTTCTTATTAGATGAGACCCTAAGCTAATGGGCTCCTTGATTAAGGCCCAGTTAGAGGCTTAAGGAGATTATTGGATAGAGATCTATAATACAAGGTTAGTAGGTTATTGGATGGAGATTCAATACCCACTAAGGCAAGAGCCCTAGGGTTTTGGTTGCTCTCTATAAATAGGAGGGGAGACTCATGGTTGATAGGCTGCAGCTTTAGCCACTCTCCCTCTGCGCAAGAGTTGCGAGATCATAGTGGAGGAGTTTCGTGGAGGAGTTTCGCTGTAGAGATCCATCGTGTGGATATCGCTAGAGAGGAGGACCCTTGACCTCCTTCATCTTCTCTATCCGGATCTGGAATACAGGGATATACGATCTCCCTAGGTAAAATCAATCTCTCACATATCGCGATTTTATCGATTTTTACGTTTTTCTCGTGACTGCAATCTTTAGTACGACGATTTGATCTACGTGGGAAACTGACTTTTGTTTTGATTTTTGCTGTGCATGTGATGCACCCGCTGAGGTTTTCCAACAATGGTATCAGAGCCAAGGTTTTCGTGCAAAAGATTGGTTTTAAACTGTGTGTGATGAGATTGTATTGCGTATAATCGTTCTATGCATTCTTGTTGTGTTTTCGCAGCGAAGGCAGCAAGGAGGAGGGGCAGCTGGCCACAGCCAACCCCCATGCAAGGCCGACCACCCACGTTCAGGCCATGGCTAAGGCCACCAAGTGACCACCGCAGGCGGCGTGTCTGCAGTAGCGTGGTGCCGCAGGCGGTGCAGGCGACATGCAAGTGGCAACCGCCGACTAGCGCCACCTGACCCTACTATCAGGGGTGTAGAGGCGGCAAGGAGAGGGCTAGAGCATCTTTTTAAGAAAAGTATGATCCTGCCTTTCTAAATTTCGAAAATTTTGAGGACTATCCTCATGTACAAAATTCAAATTAACAATTCTAGAAATTCTAAGGATCGTCCTCTCATCCCAAAGTATGAAAATACCCTTGACAATTCTGAGAATTTTGAGGACTGTTCTCTCATCCATAATTACAAAAATACCCTTAATAATTTTGGAAATTCTGAATATATCATATTTTTTAAAAAATAATTAGTTAAATAATTTAATTAATTATTATATATATATCTAATAATCCTACATATGATATGATGTATATACGATGTATAATATGGATGCAAGCTTGTATTTTTCTCATTTATTATTGGGCCGGCATGCCTGTGATTATTTGTAATTATATGGAGAGGCGCAGCGGGAGCGTAGAGGTGATAGCAGGACTCACGATGCTATGGTGGGAGATTACGATGCATGGTGATGCGACGATCTGATGGAATCGATGATGACAAGATTAATAATCACAGGGCATGAAGATGTGCCAATGCACACATAGATCCTATTATGAGTGATTAAGCCTATTGGCTCAGGCTTAATCATATTAGGTGATGACTCATGATCATCCGATGTGGCTTGCATATGTGATGTATTAAACACCTACTAGATATATGTATATATATATTTACATGTGATGTAGATATATATTAAATATGTATGTGTGTGACACGACATATTAGGAGATCGATAAAAAATAAAATCCCCTCATACGATAATACTAAGTCGGTAAGCGTGAGGCAATAAGATTGACCCACGTGGCCTTCCATTGTTATAGGAAGAAATTGAATCACGATATAGGTTGAGTTGGTCGAGTCCCTCGAGACTCACCTATCTACGTGATCGAGTTCTTGCCTACGATATAGAGATGTCACCGATGACCTGAGGACATGGTATGCTTGGTTGAGTCTCTCGAGGGTATATCATCAATTTGGACTCATCTAGTAACGATGGTGATGACTTAACTGAATATCATAGTTGGTCGAGTCCCTCAAGACCATAATGATTTGGAGGCCAAACGTGACGGGAATCATAAAGAGTTGTGATTGACAATAGTTGCCTACCTTTTGGGCTTAATGTAATTGGTCGAGTCCCTCGAGGTTGCACTAAGATGCCAATTGGATCCAGATCCCCACTAGGAGTCTGTCGGAGACTTCCGTCTCATATATCGGGGGTGTCACATGATTCACTAAAAAAATATCTGGAGTACATTAAGATAGAAGTCCATATCTTAATTAATATTTTTTATAAAATCTGTATGTTATTTAATTTATGCTATATCTTGTTTGTTGCTTACAAAACCCCTACATGACATACTTAATGCCAACCATCTCATTGGTCCAAAAGCTCCATAATTTGAGAATTATTCTCACGGAAGAGAAAATCATATATGTCCTTAACATGATTGTGCTCATGCCGGAGGAAAGAATAAGCGAGGATGAGATCGCTCGCTTTGTGAAGTATATAGATAGTCCTAGAGGATAACCTGTGTGTTGATCCTATACTTCAGTCCATACCAGATTTCTTTTCTCACTTCATCATGAATTTTAACATGAGCAAGTTTGAGGTGACTCTCCCTAAGCTCCTAAATATGTTGAATGAGCTAAGAGTATTAGCAAGAAAGAGAAGTCAGTTCTATATATTGGTGAGACCAATAGGAAAAAGAAGGCTAATAAAGACCCTTAAGAAGGGCAAGGGCAAAGAAAGACCAAGTAAGGTAATGGTTGCTAAGAAATATCCAGGAAATGACAAAGGACAATGCTTCTACTGTGGACAAGATAGACATTAGAAGAGGAATTGTAAGGACTACCTTGCAGAGAAGGTGAGATAGAAGCTTGGAGAAGCTTCAGGTATATTTATGATCAGTCTCCACTTATCAGATTTTTATGATAACACATGGGTATTAGATATCGAGAGTGTTTATCATATCTACAATTCGTTGCAGGTTCTGGCAAGACATAGGAGATTGGCTAGAGGCGAGATGGACCTCAAGATGGGCAATGGAGCAAGAGTTGCTGTAGTTGCTGTTGGAGAGGTCACCCTACATCTGCCTGGTGGAGCTATTATTGCATTAGATGCATACTATTTTGTTTCCTCTATTATAAAAAATATTGTTTCTATCTCTTGTTTGATAATTAGTGGATATAAATTAGTTTTTGAGAATAATAATTATTCAATAATTATGGATGATGTGATCATCACTAGAGGGACCCTTATAAATGGCTTATATGTGTTAGACACTTCTCCATATATCATGAATATAAATATATCTAAGAGGAAAAGAGATGAGGTAAATAATGCATACATATGACATTGTAGGATAGGTCATATACATGAGGGAATGATTTAAAAGTTGTTGAAAGATGGATACTTAGATCCATTTGACTATGAGACATATACAACTTGCGAATCTTGCTTTCGTGGGAAGATGACCAACTCTCATTTTAGTGGAACTGGAGAGAGAGCTATTGAGTTATTAGAACTCACACATAGTGATATATGTGGTCCCATGTCGACTCAGGCTATAGGTGATTACTCATACTTCATTTCATTCACTGATGATTTCTCTAGGTATGGACACATATACTTAATGAAGTACAAATCTGAGGTCTTTGAGAAATTTATGGAATATAAGAATGAGGTAGAGAACCAAATTGGAAAGAGTATTAAGACTCTTCAATCAGATCGAGGAGGAGAGTACTTGAGTACGGAGTTCACCCATTTCCTCAGGGACAATGAGATTTTATCCCAGTGGACACCTCCTTATACAACTCAACTCAATGGTGTATCAGAAAGGAGGAATCACATGCTGTTAGACATGGTGCGGTCCATGATGAGTTTTGCTGACCTATCCGTCTCATTCTGGGGGTATGCCCTAGAGACTGCAGCTTACCTTCTGAATAGAGTTCTATCAAAGTTGGTAGTGTCTACACTATATGAAATATAGAAAGGAAAGAAGCCTGATCTTAAGATTGTTAAGATTTAGGACTGTCCTGCCCATGTTAGAAAATACAACCCTGATAAATTAGAATTAAGGACAGAATGATGCACATTTGTGGGATACCTAAAAGAAACTTATGAGTATTATTTCTATCATCCCAAGGATAGAAAAGTCTTTGTTGCCAAGAGAGCTATGTTCCTTGAGAAGGAACATATTCTTGGTGGAAACTATGAGAGTGAGATAGAATTAAGTGAGGTTAGAGAACCTAGCCCAAGCACCATTCCAAAACCCGAGTCTGTTCAGGTATCTAACACATAAATTCCAAATTTACATAGATCTAGTAGAGTATCTCACCCTCTTGAAAGATATGTGGGACATATCAGTGGAGATGACTCTCAGGATGTTGATCCTCAGCCTTGCCATGAGGCTATTATGAGTATAGACTCAATATACTTTAACAAGATTTGAAACCTTGTGGATACACCTGAGGGTATTGTACCTATCGGTTACCAATGGATCTTTAAGAAGAAGATCGGAGTAGATGGAAAGGTAGAGAGATCTATAAAGCAAGGTTGGTAGCTAAAAGATATCGTTAAATATAAGGAGTTGACTATGACGAAACCTTTTCACCTATAGCCATGCTTAAGTCTATTAGAATTATTTTGACCATTGCAGCACATTATGACTATGAGATCTGGCAGATGGATGTTAAAACAACATTCATCAATGGCAACCTCAAGGAACAGGTGTATATGATACAACTAGAGAGATTTGTATCCAAAGAGAGTATAGATAAAGTGTGTAGGTTGCTTAGATCCATTTATGGATTGAAGCAAGCTTCCCAAAGTTAGAACATAAGATTTGATGAAGTGATAAGATCTTATGACTTCGTTAAGAACGAAGATGAGCCTTGTGTGTATAGGAAGGTAAGTGAAAGCGCTATCACATTCTTGGTGCTATATGTGGATGACATCCTAATTATTGGGAATGATGTAGGAATGCTCTCCACAGTAAATGCTTGGCTATCTAGAAACTTCTCCATGAAAGACTTAGGGGAAGCATCCTAAATTTTGGGGATCTAGATCTGTAGAGATAGATCTAAAAGGATGCTTGGCTTGTCCCAATCTAGGTACATAGACTCTATTGTCAAAAGGTTTGGCATGAAAAATTCCAAGAGAAGTTTCATACCGATGAGACATGACATATCACTTTCTAGGAGTATGTCCCTAAAGACTCCTGAAGAAAGGATAGACATGAATAAGATACCTTATGCCTCAGCGATAAGGTCTATCGTGTATGCGATGCTATGTACTAGGCCTGATATAGCACATGCTCTGAGTGTCACGAGCAAGTATAAGGCAGATCTAGGTTTAGAATACTGGAAGGCAGTAAAGTGTATCCTTAAGTACTTGAGAAGGACTAAGGATCTTTTACTGGTATATGGAGGAGGTAGCCTCCAAGTTGAGGGCTACACAGACTCGAGTTTTCAGTCTGACATTGATGATAGCAAGTCAAATTTAGAGTTTGTTTTCACCCTGAATGGAGGAGCAGTAAGCTGGAAGGGTTCCAAGCAAGATACTATTACTGACTCGACCACAGAGACGAAATATATTATTGCAGCAAAAACAGCAAAGGTAGGGGTTTGGATGAAGAAGTTTATCAAAGATTTGGAAGTCGTACCAAGTAGCGTAGAACCAATTCCCATATACTGGGACAACAATGGGGCGATAGCTCAAGCGAAGCAACCTAGGTCTTATAAGAAGTCTAAGCATGTTCTGAGGAGGTTCTATATGATAAGAGAGATCATAGCTTGTAAAGATATAACAATAGAAAGAGTTCCATCTGAAGATAACATTGCAGATCCACTGATGAAACCGTTAGCTCAGATTATATTTGAGCGTCACAAGGGTCTGATGGGGATTAGACACATAGGTGTCTTTAGGTCAAGTGGGAGATTGCTAGTTACAGGTGCCCTACAAGCTAATCACGTGAGTGATAGCACGTGTGACACATTGTGTAATCTTTTTGCTTATGATTAATATTGATATATTCTCATATTATATTATTTGTTACATATATATTGTGATGTCCTTGGTTCTGTGCAATGAGAATCAGATCGTGATGAGATCATGATAATGAGATCGATTCACCTTTAAACATAAATCCTAAATAATCCCGGTCATAGGTTACTCAAGAACGACATTGAGATAACTGAACAGATCGATGTACTATATACTCATCCATATGATGGAGGCGACTGATCTTATAACAACTTGTATGGATACACTAAGGATATAGTACAGGTGCTCATTGGAAAATGAGTTCACTTATTGATCCGCTTATGAAATACTGTATGGTTAATGATACCTAATGTCAGATAGTTATTTCAAAATCCCAGTTGTGCATCTAGTCCTTAGACTTAAGATATCAAGGATGCCTTGTATGAGTACTCCTTTCTTTGATGCCAAACTTACAGTTTGGAAAGTTTCAGATCTGGTACAGTTGGTTATCGGGATTGGTAGCCAACCTTATGATGGTAATTGAGTGTCAATAGAGGATCATCCACTCTCAGTATCATGAGAGGAATATCTCTTATGTGCTTTCTCAAACAAATCCATGACCAGGGTCATTCGGATTGAGAGAGAAAGAGTTCTCTGGTAGAATCCGATTAGAGCAAGATAAACTGATTCCGTATGTGACCTGCAGTACCATGTTTAATATACAGTCTCTGAGATATTAGTTGGATAAGGGATTATAGATACATGGTAACTGTGGGCAGACAGGTCCGACGGATTTGATCCCTCCTGTACTGTCTGGGGACTATGGCGTGGTGGCCTAGTACGTCCATAATCGATGAGTCAAGTGAATTATTATGAGGATAATAATTTACTATATCAGAAAGAGTTCTGATGGGAGTGACTCACAGAAAACTCGGTATCGGGCCTAGAGGGTTACACACATATGGTGGATGCTTTAGCGAATAGAGGATTGGATGGAGATCTAATTAGTCTCTTTTCTTATTAGATGATACCCTAAGCTGATGGACTCCTTGATTAATGCCCAGTTAGAGGCCTAAGGAGATTATTGGATAGAGATCTAATAATATAAGGTTAATGGGTTACTAGATGGAGATCCAATACCCACTAAGGCAAGAGCCCTAGGGTTTTGGTGGCTCTCTATAAATAGGAGAGAAGACTCATAGTTGATAGGCTGCATCTTTAGCCACCACTTCCTACTCTCCTCCCTCCCTCTGCACAAGAGTTGCGAGATTAGATTAGAGGAGTTTCACTACAAAGATCCATCGTATGGATACCGCTATAAAGGAGGACACTTGATCTCCTTCATTTTCTCTATCCGGATCTGGAATACAGGGATATACGATCTCCCTAGGTAAAATTAATCTCTCATATATCATGATTTTATCGGTTTTTGCATTTTTCTCGTGATCCCAATCTTTTGCACAATGATTTGATCTACGTGGGAAATCAATTTTTGTTTTGATTTTTGCTGCATATGTGATGCACCTGCTGAGGTTTCCCAACACCTCCACCCTTGCTGCCACCAGCCGCTGTCATCTCCTCCCCTCCTCCTCAATTGTAGCCGCAGCCGCATCTTCCTCCTCCTTGCCACTATCGCCGGTCAGACCTTAATAGCACACAGCCAGCATCAACGCTGCTGCCTCCCTTATCGCATTTCTAGCCTTTTGCTCCCTGTTTCACACTGCCCTCTTCCTTACCGCATTTCTAGCCTTGCCGCCGCTGCCACCCACCGATCATCGCTATCCTTCACCCGCTTGCTACTGCAGCAATGCACCCGTGCCTCTGCTGCAGCCGCCTCTGCCATCTCTCTTCCTCCCCTTTCTTCCCTTTTGTAGCCTCCTTGCTGCCACTACTACTACATCCCTTGCGTCCCTTGCTCGTGCCTTCCTTCCCCTGCATCTCCACCATCGTAGTTGCCAACTGCTAGATCTAGCGCCGCCCAACCTCTTCCCCACAGCCGCAGCCATCGCTGGCCACAATCGTTGCCCCTCTCCATTCTCCTTCTCTGCTACCAGCATCACCATTGCTACTAGCCCTCACCATTGCCACCCGTCGCTGCCTCCTCCCTTGCTGCTGTTGCCCTCACTGTCATAGCCATTTCCAACCGTGCCCTTGCCATTGTACCTCCCTACTACCACTGTTGTAACTCCTTATTACTGGTTGCTGCCTTCTACTCCCTCTCTAACCCCCTCAACTGCATTTGCATTTGCATTTGATTAGCAGCCTCAACAATAGCCATTCCACTTCCTTTATAGATAACTAATGCGATGCTATGGATGATGCATTAGATGCAAGGTTTAAAGTATTCGAGACCCGCATAGAAGATAGATGACAAGAACTCCTTTACAAATTTAAAAGAAGTTTTTCGAAGAACCCCAACAAATCTCAGCATACTAAAAGTTTCAATCTCAAAGGGCAAGACAAGGAGTTCCCTAGATGGGAAGATGAAGACCTAATCGGTTGGATCTCACATGTTGATTTTTTTTTTCATTTTCGCAAGACTCCGAAATAATCCATGGTGGATATAGCTTCCATATAACTTGAAAGTGATGTAATCTAGTGGTATGATTTGTACGAGACCTATCACAGAGTCCCTTTGTGGGGATAGTTCAAGAGATAGCTCCTTATTCATTTCGGACCATTAGAATACAAGAACATTAATGGACAGCTTGCCAAAATCTATCAGACTTCCACAATACATGAGTACTAGAGTAGATTTGAGTGCTTGTCGAACCAAACCCGAGATTGGTTCGAGATATAGTTGGTGAGAAAATTTATTGAGGGACTTAATCCTAAGATTCAGTGCGAAGTTAAAGCTCGCCATCCTCACATCATGATAGCAACCATATCATTCGCTAGTAAGCATGAAGGAAAAATCATTATAGACACTCATTGAAACAAAACCTTCAATAGACAGGACTTTAATGTGGTCAACATAGACAATCACAAGTAGCTTTTGACAATTGAGCCAATTAAGGAGAAAATAAAAACTGACAATATGGAACCCAAATATGTAGACTGTGACAAACTTCTAACAATTGAACCAGCTAAGGAGGAATAAAAAATTAATAATGTGGAGTCCGATCATGAAGGCCATGCTAAATCTGAAGATAAGATTGCTAATGAGCAAATCTTAATTTGTGATAAAAGGTGCTCAAAGGTAAAACAACTATTTATCGATTTCTTTTTGATGCCTCAGGAAAACTTCAAAGTGGCGATCCTAAAAAAACGATATGGTACTACCACTAGCCATCAGATGAAAAGGATTCTCCAGAAGACTACAATGACAACTGCACGAGAAGACCAAACCATTGCTTACACCAAGTGAAGATTTTATTTAATCGATCAAAAGAGTCGTGATGCGTGATAAATATTGAAGTGCTCCCGAAATCTGATATTGCTCAGCTTTGAGGGCAAGACTGATTTGAAGTGGGCGGGTCTGTTAGGATCCTAGCTAAGTTAGGTCCATCTATTCAGGTTAAGTCATGTTAGTTAGAGTCAATTATGGGTTGAGTGAATCTTATCAAGTCAGTTATAAGTGGTTAGAGTTAGTTTTTATCTTCGGTTGAGACGAAATCAGTTATTATTTTTAGTTAAGAGTTTATCAAGTTAGTTAAGAGTCAATGAAGAAGTATTAGTTTTAGCCAAAGGCAAAACCCTATAAGGCAGATCCCCTCGAAATGATCTAAGAGGCCCGATCCCCTCGAAGAGATCGATTATCCTCCTTTCCACCTTCTTCCTTCACGATAGAACCCTAGGGTTCTATCAACAGGTTAGAAAGTGAACTGAACTGAATAGTCGCTTAAAAATATCTAAAAAATAATTTTTTATTCACTGAACTTATTAATTTTATATTATATATTGTGTATGTTTAACAATTGTTTCAATCAATTGACCCCACTACTTTGGCCAAAAGTTTCTTCGAACGAGTTGTGTTATATGTTGATAATTATAAATCTAATAGATATTTATGTATGTAGTTTATTGCCCAAAACCTTAGAAGTGCTACTCGGATAAAGAGATAATTTAAGTTTAGATAGATAAAAAAAGCACAAAGAAAAGTTAGAGAGAGAGCGACCAAAGAATATATGATCTCTAATGTTCGAGGCCTATGATCCTTTATAATTGAATAAGATATATTATAAATTAATTAAATTTTGATTAAAAAATATTAGTTAATATTAAATAAAGTTTATATTATATTGAGATATTTTAGGGGATGTCCTTGATGGAAGGAACTCTCGTAATAACTTACCCTAGACCCTCTGCTCTCGCATATAAAAGAACATGACATCCTCTAAACCTAAGGGGGAACAATCATGGTGTGTGCATAAGCTGCAATATTCTATAGGATATGAAGACATGAGAAGGGGTCTAGATCCATTTTAGTTCTCCTTGCAGATCGATATCTTGACATTATTTAGATCCGAAAAGCGGTGGTCTTGAATATCTAATTGGATCTTAATCAAATGGCATCTAAAAGTATACATCATAAACAAATCTAGCATTATTTGATTTCAATCCTAACATAATAGTTTTTCGCATAATAGTTTATATAATTATAGTTTTTATGCTAACAATTGGTATCAAAGCCTAGGTTTTGAGATAAAAAATATTAGATCTATTATTTTTGTTTACAATGCATTGATCTGATATTTGATCAATTTATGTTCTTATCAAATAATGTTGATGGTTGTTGTATAGAAAGGATGCAGCAATCTTGCTAAGTTTTGGCCGAATTTGCCAGTGACAACATTGCACTCATCGGTGCGCAGGCAAAGATGGTGGTCACATCGCCGATGGCCCAGCGACGGGTTAGTCGCAGCGGCCCGCATCAAGCGGTGGCCACATGTGGGTTTGCCACAAGCGGTTGACCGCACCCGTGGTGGCACCAACCGCACGGGCCAGCGGCCACCGTGTGCAATAGAGGCCGCGCAAGCGACGACCTCGCATGCTAGCAGCGGTAGCCCCCGCATGCCAGCGACTGTGTCCCAGTGGTCGACGGCACACAGAACGTGTGCCCTGGCGGCTACACAGGTGGCGACAACAGAAGGGGAAGAAATTAGGGTTAGGGCTTTTTCTTCAATGAAAGAAAAATTATAGTTTTACCATTATGTTGAAATGATGGTTTTGTCATCTGGGTGAAGTCATAGTTTTGCCGTTCAGCTAAAATTATAGCTTCAGTTGAAATTACAATTTTGTCATTTAACCAAAATTATAGTTTTATCCTTTCCTTGAATATGATTCTTTATAGTTTTACTCTCTCTGTTTTTTATTAATCCTATAACATTTCTGCCATTTATAAATTCTGTAATTCTTTTTATATTCTTTTAGAATTATAGTTCTACCATTATAAAAAAGAGAAATTTAGTTTATTTTCTTAATTATAAAATTGATCAATATATAATCTAATAAAATTTAATCATGATTATATTTTTATTATTCATCGATTACATTTTATTTTGATTAAATTAGAATTAATGGATCTTGATTAATTTTTGTTATTTGATTAATTTATTTAATCAAACTTATGGGCTTCTCTAATTAAATAAAATTAATTAATTTAATTAAAAATTATTATAAATTATTGTTTCTTTATAGTTTTCTCATATGAATTATTAATTACATGTGTTAAATCCAATTATTGGTTTTTGGATATTTATTTGGTTATTCACATGGGAATTATGAAATAATATTTATTTTTCACATAAAGACATGATCTATGTATCATCATGATTACAGTTATCATATGAGTTTTTTCCTACTGATTAAGTGTTTCCATAATTATTATGATTATTATCCTATTATTGAATTGTTTCAACATAAGTTAGATCAAATGAACTTGATAAATATTATTTGTAATTCATCTCCTTAAGTTATGCCTGATCGGTAGCTATCAAAGTAGCTTAGGATGATAAGCTTATAGGATATGAAATATAATTAAAGTCTTGTCATTCATAGGATAATTTAATTTATATTTTATATTACTACATTGGTCTTGTAGTCACCAAAATGACCTAGATCAATGATTTATAAAATTACATTAAAGAATAAGTCCTCAATGATATTAAGGAAATAACATTCAAAATAACATACATAATTCAGAGATTTAGGTAATCCTAAAGGATAATCTATTTCAAATAATTATGTGATAGGGTAGGATGATACTGTTTTGGATATCCTTGTAATTTATAATTATATACCCAAAGGTAGCAAAACTATTCCATAAGGATAGTATCAGTCCTTCATAAATGATCTTGAGTGAACACTAGATATATCAATATTTTTACCCAAAGGTTAAATATTGATGATATCAATAGTTCATCGTACTTTGGTAAACTCAAAGCATTAATGTTATTTTATATTCTGCAATAGTATTCTCGTCCATACATTCTTATGCTTCTAGTGTCTCTGTATTCTCTAGATCAAATTATTCAAAATGGTTAGAGCATGTGCAATTTATATTGGGCGTATTGGATCTTGATTTGGCATTACTTATTGAAAAGCCTACAAAATTAACTAATAAAAGTACCATGGAACAAGTCAATAAAATGAAGGCTTGGGAAGGATTTGATAGACTCAGTTTAATGTTTATAAGGATAACAATTGTAAATAATATAAAGACTTCATTACTAGTTGCAACTAGCGCACGTGAATATTTAAATGTTATTGAAGATAGATTTAAATTTATTGATAAGTCATTGGCTGGCACATTAATGAAAGAACTAACTACAACTCAGTATGATTGTACTCGAGAAATTCAGGATCACATCCTCAATATGACTGACAAAGCTGTAAAATTTAAGACGTTGGGAATGAATGTTAATGAATCTTTCCTTATATAATTCATTCTTAATTCTCTTCCTTCTCAGTTTGGCCAATTCAAGATTTACTACTATATAAATAAGGATAAGTGAGACTTAATTGAGTTAACTAGTATGTGTATTCAGGAAGAATTGAGATTAAAGCAGGAAAGTTCATATAATGTACTTACTACCACTCAAGGAGTTAGTAACAAGAAAAGAAAATCGAAGCTCATCCATCGAAGAAATTTACTGGGTTTGGAAGTGTTAAATAAACTATTGAAAATAAATCTATCATAGTAAAATACTTCTTTTGTGGCAAGAAATGATAATGTAAAGAAGGACTGCATTAAACGTAGAACTTGATTCGAAAAGAAATGTATAAATGTAACCTTTGTATGTTTTGAATGAAACATTGCAGAAGTTCCTTCTAATATATGGTGGATTGATTCTAGCGCTTCAACTAATGTTACTAATAATATGCAGGGATTCCTTTCAATCCGAAAACCAAAAGAATTTGAAAGATTTATAATTATGGAAAATTATCTCAAAGCAAAAAAAGTATTAGTAGGATTTATCACTTACGCCTAGAGACGGCTCGTCTGATACATCTTAAAGACACATGTTTTGTTCCTATAATTTTTAGAAATTTAATTTCTTTACCTATAATTGATGATTTAGGATATTGTGTTTCTTTTGGTAATGATAAACTCAGCATATTTTATGATTCAATAAAAAGTTGGTTCTAGAATTATGTGTGATGGTTTGTATAGAATTAATTTGAATTTGGAGTTTGCAAATACATTATTAACCCTACAATCAAGTATTGGAATGAAACGTATTTCCAATAATGAAAGATTTTCTATATTGTGGCATAGAAGTTTGGGGCATATCTACGAGGAAAGAATTGAAAGATTAGTGAATGATAATATTCTGAAAAATTTAGACTTCACTAATTTTGATGTTTGCATAGATTGCATTAAAGGAAAGCAAACTAAGCATACAAAGAAAAATACAATAAGAAGTAAAGAATTTCTTGAAATTATTCATACTGATATTTGTGGACCACTACATATTCCTTGTTTTAGTGGAGAAAGATATTTCATCATATTTATAGATGACTTATCCATATATGACTATGTTTATCTAATACATGAAAAGTCTCAAGCCGTTGACATTCTTGAAGTGTACATAAATGATGTCGAGAGACAATTAGATAGAAAAGTTAAAATTATTAGATCTGACAAGGCACATTTTATGACAAATATAATGAATCCAATCAGAATATTGGTCCTTTTACTAGATTCATAGAACAACGGGGTATTTGTGCTCAGTATACATTACTAGGTGTGCCATAGTAGAACGGTATTGCTGAAAAGCGAAATCGTACCCTCATAGATATGGTTAGGAGCATGATGAGTTATTTCTCTATACTTGAGTCAATATGGGGTGATACTTTTAGGACAGTTATGTATATCTTGAATATGGTTCCTAGTAAGTTAGTTCCATCAACTCCATTTGAGTTATGGACTGATAGAAAATCTAGTTTGAGACATTTACATATTTGGGGTTATCCTACAGAGATAAGAGTCTTCGATCTACATAAAAAGAAATTAGATTCAAAAATAATTTTTAAATATTTTATTGATTACCCGGAAAGATCCAAATGATACATATTTTATTGTCCTAATCATAATATGAGGATAGTAGAATCTAGTAAAATTACTAGAAAATGATAAAATCAGTGGGAGTCAAAAGTCTCGAAGGGTTAATTTTGATATTGAGGAGATTCATGCTTCTTCTCCTATATTATCTCCTATTCGAGAAATTGTTGTTCCTCAAATCAATAAGAGAATTGATGAGGGTGAACAACAAAATAACATTGATGAATTCTCACATGATTTGATGTCACCGCTGATAGTCTTGTAGAACAATCACAATTGACAGATTTGAGAAGATCTTAAGGAAAAAGGAAATATATTATTTCTGATGATTATATAATATATCTGCAAGACTAAAATTTTGATATAGAAATGAAAAGAGACCCTTTATCATTTTCACAAGCCATAGAAAGTAATGATTCTGAAAAATGGTATAATGCAATGAAAGATGAGTTAAAATTAATGGACTAGTTGTAAATGAGTCTTTAAGACTAAATGCGACTTGATGGGCAATATCGAACGATATAAAGCCAGACTTGTGGCCAAATATTTTTCTCAAAAAGAAGGTATTGACTACTATGAGACCTTTTCTTCAGTTTCTCGAAAGGACGCATTGAGAATTATTATGACATTAGTAGCTTATTATGATTTTGAGTTATATTAGATGGATGTGAAAATAACATTTCTGAATAGGGATCTAGATGAGAAAATCTATATGGAACAACCTGAAGGATTCATAAAAAAAGAAATAAAAAGTTTGGCTTGCAAACTTAAGAAATCCATTTATGGCCTTAAACAAGCTTCCAGACAATGATATATAAAGTTTTATGATACCATTACTTACTTCGGATTTAAGGAAAACACTATTGATTAGTGTATATATCTGAAGGTTAGTGGGAGTAAGTTTATTATATTGGCCTTATATGTGGATGATATATTACTTACCAGTAGTGATCTTGGTTTATTGCACGAAACCAAGATATTTCTTAACAAGAACTTTAAGATTGTTGATATGAATGAGACATCCTATGTTATTGGCATTGAGATATTCAGGGACAGATCTCAAGGTTTGTTAGGACTGTCTCAGAAAAGTTATATTAATCATATTTTGGAGAGATTTAATATACAGCTTTGCAAAGCCAATGATACACCTATTACTAGAGGTAAAAAATTCAGCCAAAACCAGTGTCTGAAAAATAACTTAAAAAGGGATCAAATGAAGAATATTCCTTATGGACACACAATTGGAAGTCTATTATATGCTTAAACCTGTACAAGGCCATATATCAGTTTTACAGTGGCAGTGTTGGGTAGATACTATAGTAACCCAAGAATAGAATATTGAAAAGCTATAAAGAAATTAATAAGATATCTACAAGGGACAAAAGATTATATGCTCACATATAGGAAATCATATTAGCTTGAAGTGATGGGATATTCATATATTGATTTTGCAAATTGTCTCGATAGTAGAAAATCCACTTCAGGATTTGTATTCATGCTGGCTGGTGGGGCAATTTCTTAGAAAAGTGTAAAACAATCACTCATTGCATCATCTATGATAGAAGCTGAATTTGTGACATGCTTTGAGGCTACAAATCAGGCTTTATGGCTGTAGAATTTTAATCTCAGGACTTGGTGTGGTCGACTCAATTGCCAAGCCACTGTAGATATTTTGTGATAATACTGTAGTAGTTTTCTTCTCTAAGAATAACAAGTACTCTAATGGTTCCAAGCATATTGAGATAAAGTACTTGGTGGTTAGAAAAAGAGTCCAGAAATAACAAGTGTCAATTGAAAATTTGATCACCACTATGATGATTGCTGATCTATTTACTAAAGCTTTGCAGTGCAAAACCTTCAAAGAAAATGTTCTTAGAATGAGGCTTGTGAGCACGTCATAAGCACCACTATTATTGATATTTTTTATATAATTAAAGTTATTTATTTCTGCTATCCTATTTGTGTTTATGTTTATACATATTATGGTTGAATGCAATAAATAGGATTATCTTGATAAGACAAATTATAGGAGTTATTATAGACTATATAAGGAAAGACTAATAGTATTGTAGTACATAGAAGGAAGTGTGACATTGATGACATACAACCGTTATGACTCACATTGATAGTTAGATTGAATATAGTATTATTGTACTTATTGGCTTATTTTTAAAATCATGAGCATGTATAAAATGCTTTTACATAATTTTTCAGAATCCAATTATATAAAATTATTTTTAAATAAATTTTATTTTATTTATTTTAATTTTGGATATCTTTTATATCTTATCAATTAATGGGGAGAATATAATATTATATGGTCCTTTATAATTAAATAAGATATATTATGGACTAAAATAAAAGATATTAACTAATATTAAATAAAGTCCATATTATATTAGGATATTTTAGGGGATGCCCTTGATAGAAGAAATTATCCTAATAACTTATCCTATACCCTTTGCCCTCGCCTATAAAAGGATAGGACCTCCTCTAAACCTAAGGGGGAACAATCATGGTGTGTGCGTAAGCCGCAATACGCTGTATAAGAGAAAGAGATTACAATTATTCTATTGATCTCCTTAGACCATCAATTACAGTGGTCCTGTGAAAGGATAGGAAAAGAGGAGAAGGTGTCTAGATCTATTCTAGTTCTCATTGTAGATCGATATCTTGGTATTTTTTTAGATCTGAAAAGCGGTGCTCTTGAAGATATAATTGGATCTTAATCAGATGACATCTAAAGTTACGCATCGTAAACAGATATAGTATTATTTGATTTCAATCATCACATAATAGTTTTCTGTATAGTAATTTACATAATGATAATTTTTATGCTAATACATTTGACAAGCAAAGTAAAAAGGTAAAACCTGCTCTCTCCGAGGGCGATCATCTCTCTCTGGCTCCAAATTTAGAAACTTAATCACTTAACTCATAAATGGTCTTAATTAAGGCACACAGGTCGATCGATTTGATTCGGATTAAAGAAAAGTTTATTTCAAACGAGAGTCAGCCGTTCGATTCGTTTTTCTTGTTAAAAACGTGAACTCACATCTCCTTGATTACTTACGGCATTCATTAACTTATTCTCGAAGTCATATTTCTAAGTCATAGCCTGGAGATCCACTTTTTTTTATTTGTGCTGTAAGATTTGATTCGTAACAGGTCAGTCAATCCGGTTTTGAACTCCCAAAAAAAAAAAAAAAAGGATTAGCTGAAAAGGAGTATGTAGATCAAAAAAAGATTAGCTGAACAGAGATAGCAGTAGAATTAAGTATACAATTTTCATAGACTGGCCGGCCTCGCACCCACCCTGATGGGGATACTAATTGACGATAAGCTTCATCCATCCACTAATCATTCAAAACAAAAACAAAAAAAAAATTTCTTAAAACATGACCTTGAACTTGGCACTAACAAACGTGGATGGATGTCGAACCTCTGATCCTGGATCCTACCTAATCTTGCTGATGATCCTTATTTTGCTTTAGCCTCATTTTTTATTTACCATGTTACTCAATTCACTTCTCCTTAAGGATCCTTCTCCTGATCCCGTTAAAAGATCTTGGAACAGCTTATAATCGAGTCGACCTTCAGTTTATAATTGAACTGTTGAATCTATCTCCTACTAGAATTACCTCTTTCTATACAATACATCCCATCCCATGCAACCCTACATTCTTGAGTCAACAACAAAAGTCAAACCAAGCGATAGGGAGCTGCTCCTAGGCGTTGAATAAGTAAAAAGGTCGATTTATGTTAGAAAGACAATAAATCAATACAATAATATTTTTTAGCTGATTTTAAAATTTAATCGATAAATCAACATATTTTAAAAACTTGATTGATCAAAAGTTAAAAGTTGTAAGCAAAAGAATAAAACTAAGTTACAAATAAAGAGCAAATAAAGAGAGACTAACTAATTTATAATTGTTCGATCTTCTCGACCTACCTCCACTCTCAATTACTCTTCCCGTAAGGTCACTAGTTTTCACTATCGATCTTATTTTCAATAGACAAAAAAATTAATTATCTTTTTTTATAACTTTCTCCTTTTGTTAGCTTAGAAGATAACATTCAATCTCGCTATCTACGTAAGATCTCTCATATCTTATAACTCAGAATTATAACCAAACTAAAAAAAAAAAAGATTAAATCTATTCTCAAAACGAGAGTTTATAGTACAAGAACATATGCTCAAGAATATATGACTCTCAAAATGAGACATTTATAGCCCTCAAAAGACTTTAAAATTAGAGTTAAAAATTTAAATCTCTAAAATTTTAAGGTACTGGTAGTACTACCACCATCATCTGGTGGTATTTACATCGACCTAGATGGTACTACTACCACCCTAAGCAGTACTACCATCGGTATAGGTGGTATCATTATCGAAAACATCGAAAAAACACAAATAATATTTTTCGGCTAACTCAATAGATACTATTGTTTGGACTTTTGGTGACCAAGTCTATGATCGAAGTATTTCCTGCATCACTTACCTCAAAAGCATATTTAGTTCAATAAATTTATCAATTAATTTGTTTATCAAAATTTGGGATTTAATCTAAGTAGTCACTTAAAAAGGAATAAGAATTAGGGTTTTTTAAAAAAGAATATTTTTCCTTTTAAAATATAAAAATTAACTCACGCCCTAAAAGTTTTTTTTTCTTTTATACCCTTCAATAATAAAAATTTTATTTATATATCCTATGTATAAATTATAGTATTTTCCTTCGTAAATTATTTTTAAAAATTATGTCTTTAATTATAAAATTAATTAATTTAGTTTATTTTAATAAAAGATTTTTTATTAGGCTTAATCATGACTATATTTTAACTACTTGATTGGATTTAGATTCAATCAATCATAATTTGATCGAATTTGTGAAAAGTCAAATTTTGATCAATTTTTGATTTGGATAAACTTTAATTTTGAGTGAATTGTTGGTCTGGATCTATGATCAATCGCATAATTAAATAGGGTTAATTGATGTAAGGGTTTCATGTGAAAATAAAAAATATATAAATTATGATTTTTATTGATAGTTTTCTCATATGACATGTTTATAAAATTTTATTTATGATAAATAAAAATTAATTATTATTCTTAGATGTTTGTTTCATTATTAACATGCATATCTTTGAAATTATGATATAATATTTAATTTTTATATAAAGACATTATTTATGTTTCATCATGATTACAATTATCATATCAATCTTTCTTTATGCTGATAATGTTCACAATGATGATGATGATGATGATGATGATGATGATGATGATGATGATGATGATGATTATTATTATTATTATTATTATTATTATTATTATTATTATTATTATTATTATTATCATTATTATTATTATTGAATAAATTAGATTAAAATAATTTGATGAATATTATTTATAATATATATAAATGGCTTAAGATGATAATAACCTTTTGGGATATGAATTACACTAAAGATTTTATTAATATGATATTTTATTATATTTTATATTATTATATTAGTATTATAGCCATCAAAGTGGCATAAATCAAGAACCTATAAAAATACATTAAAAATTAATCCTAAATGATATTAAAAAATAATATTTATAATGGCATACATAATTAAGATATTTAGATAATTTTAAAGGAGAATCTATTTTGAATAATTATATAATAGAGTAGTATGTTATTGTTTTAGATATTCTTATAATATGAGATTGTATATTTAAAGGTAACAATACTGATCCACAAGAATGGTCTCAATCATCCATAAAAAAAACTTTATGTAAATACTAGAATATCAATATTTCATCCAAAAGTGAAATAGAGATTATGTCAATAGTTTAATATTTACTAAAAAATAAAAATATTATATTATATTATTTTTTTACAATGTTATTTTCTCTATTATATTCTGATAAATGTGCTTATATTTTTTAGATTAAATTATTATAAATGACTTGAGCATATGTGATTTTATATTAAATGTGTTAAACCTTGATCAAACTAGTTGAAACTATCACAGACGAAAG
Organism: Ensete glaucum; assembly: GCA_021527575.1. NCBI lineage: Eukaryota > Viridiplantae > Streptophyta > Magnoliopsida > Zingiberales > Musaceae > Ensete > Ensete glaucum. The sequence goes on from CM038551.1 coordinate 46,170,981, forward strand.
CTATGTAGAATAAATAATTGAGATTAATAATAAGGAAAGATTTAAAAGACTCTATTTTATAATAAATAATAATTTTAACTTCATTATGATATATAACTAGTACACTAGAATACTTAAAAAGATCAATTTAAATTTGTTAATAAGTTATTTGATAATATATTAATAAAAAATGACTAAAATTTAGTATAATTGTATTTGAAAAATTTAAGATTATCCTCAATATAGTTGTGTTCTTTCTCATATAATTATTCTTAATTATATATTTTTAAATTTAGCTTATCTAAAATTTAATGTAATAAAATTAAAGATAAGTAAAACTTAAATGAGCTGGCTAGTATATGTGTTTAGAAAGAATTAAGATTAAAATAGGAAGGACTCATAATAATTTGAGTACTACTATATAAAAGATAGTTGAAGTATAGATCACTTAAGTTTATAGATACTATATAAACTCATAAAAAAAATTTACAGTAAAATGCTTCTTCTATTGAAAGAAAGGTCAAGTGATTCTATAAGATTTGGTTTGAAAATAAAATATATAAGTCAGACCTTTATATGTTTCAAATCAAATATTACATAAGTTCTTTTGTAATATTTAGTGGATTGATTCTGATGCTTCAATATATTTTACCAATAATAGAGATTCAATTTATCATAGAAATCAAAGATTAAAATATTCATCATTATAAGAAATTATCTTAAAGTGAAAGTGAGTAGTTAGTACTTATCGCCTACGCCTAGAGACCATTCATTTAATGAGTTTTGAGGATGCATGTTATATTCCTAAATTTTAGAAATTTAGGTTTAGAATTTAGAATTGTCAAGATTTTATTTTATTTTGGTGGTTGTAAACTCAATATTATTATGATTCAACAAAAGTTAAGTTTTGAATTATGTATAATGATCTATACATAATTAATGTGAATCTTGAGTTTGCAACGATCTTATAATCAAATATTAGAATAGAACATAGTTTCATGAACTCCTTGAGATTATATATGCTTAAATATATGGATCGTACTGTTTTAGTAGAAAGAAATATTTTATCACTTTTATAGATTACCCGTTGAGATATAATTATCTAAGATCTCAAGTTATTGACACCTTTAGGTTTGCATAAATGAAGCCGATACGTGATTAGATAGAAAAGTTAAAAATTATTAAATCTGATAGGAGTGATAAATTTTATGATAGTTATAATAAACCCAATTATAATTTGATTCTTTTATTAGATTTCTAGAAAAGTGAGGTAGTTGTGCTTAGTATATGTGCCATAGCAAAATAAGATTATTGCAAAATAAAATCATACTATTATAAGAGATTAACAAGTTATTCTTCTATATCTTAGTTAATGTGAGGAGCAACTCTAAGAGTAGTTACGTATATCTTTAAGGATTCATAGGAAGTTAATTACATCAACTCTTTTTAGCTATGAATTAGTAAGAAATTTAACTTAAGATATTTATATATTAAGGATTGTCTTGCAGAGATAATAATCTTCAATTCATATTAAAAAAATTAAATTCATAACTATATTTAAATATTTTATTAGTTATCCAGAAAAATTCAAGGGGTACATATTTTATTACTCTAATTATAGTATGAGAATAACTGAATATGATAATATAATATTTTTTAAAAATAATAAATAAATAAAAGTAAAAAATCTTTAAATTGAAATATTTTATTATTTTATATTCAAAAGATTGTTATTCCTCAAATTACTAAATGATTTAATAAAGATGAATAATAAAATAACATTAGTGAACTTCCACAAAATATTAATATTGTTGCTAATAAACTTATAAAATAATCATAATCGATAGCTTTAAGAATATCTGAAAGGGAAAGAAGACTATTATTTATGATTATTATATGATATATCTACAAGAATCAAATTATAATATAGGAATCAAAAAGATCGCTCAATATTTTTGTAAGTTATGAAAAATAATGATGCTCAAAAGTGATACAATGCAATAAACGAAGAGTTAAAATTAATGAGCTAAAATAGTGTTTGAGAACTTGTCAAATTAGCTAATAACTATAAAAGAGTCTATCATATAAATATGATTCAAAGGACAATATCGAACGATATAACGCCTAGACTTGTGATAAAAAAATTTTACTCATAAGAAATACATCGATCATAACAAGACATTTATTTTAACATTTTAAATGAACTCATTAAGAATCATCATAATATTAATGACTCATTATGATTTTGAGATACAACACATGGATATGAAAATAAATTTTTAGAATGAGAATTTAGATTTATATAGGTTAATCTAAATGATTTGTAAAAAAAATAAAAGAAATCTAAAATTTAATATGTAAATTTGGGAAATTCATTTATGACCTTAAACAAGTCTCTAGACAATGATATATAAAGTTTTTTTATATCATTACTTCCTTTAAATTTAAAAAAATTCTATTAGTTAGTATTTATATCTTAAGATCAATAGAAGTAAGTTTATTATTTAGTCTTATATATGAATAATATTTTCTTTGTCGATCTTGATTTATTGTATTAAATTAAAAAATTTCTCACTAAGAATTTAAGATAATTGATATGAATGATGCATCTCATATTATTAGTACTGAGATATTTAGGGATTGATATCAAGGATTGCTAAGACTATTTTAAAAATAATATATTAATCAAGTCTGGGAGAGATTTAGTATACAACTTTATTCAGTAAATAATAAAAGTAAAAACTTTTAATCAAAATAAGTATTTTTAAAATGACTTAGAAAATTATATACACAATTGGAAGTCTATTATATACTCAAGCCTATGTCAGATTAGATATCAGTTTTATAGTTAAAATACTAGGTAGATATTAGAATTACCCAGCAATGAAAACACTAAAGACTAAAGTAATAAGATATTTTGAATGAACGAATGATTATATGCTCATATATATATAATTAGACCAACTTGAAATGATGATATTTTTAAGATGTTAATTTTATAAATTACGTTGATAACATGAAGTCTACTTTATAATTTATATCTATATCAGTTCGATGGATAAGTTTTTATGAAAAAATATAAAGTAATATATTATTATATTAGTAATAATAAAAGGTGATTTTATTACATGCTTTAAGGCCACTAATTAAGGTTTATGATTGTAAAATTTTATTTTATGCCTTAATATGATCAGGCTCAATTATCAAGTCGCTAAAAATACTCTATCATATTTTGCAATAGTTTTTTTCTCTAAGATTGATAAGTACAATTGCACAGAGTCCTATGTATTATGATATAAAATACTTGATGGTTAAAGAACTCTTTTAGAGATTACAAATCTTATCTTATCTCTCCTTTATCTTTAATCCATCATTCATAATAGTCCTAGGAAGAATAGTAAGAGAGAAAAAGATGAGTCTAGTTCTATTTACAAATTAGCATCGGTATAACTTTTATATCCAATGATGGTATGCTTGTAGATCAAATAAGAGCTTTCTGAATGACATCGAAAGTACATATCATAAATTTAATTTATTATTATTTAATATTAGATTTTAAAATTAAATATTTTTTACATAACATAGGCATAAGGATGTTTCTATACTTATATATAATACTTGTAGAAGATCTACATCAATATAATGTGTTCGTCATATACGACTCTATTTAAAAAAAATAAAGACAACAACAAATCAAGTGGTTGTGTTCTATGCACAAATTGAATATAGCACAATCAGTCATGGAAATCTAGAAGAAATAATCTTAATGGGTGACTAAAATTTTATTCCCTAACACAAGTCACATTATTTTATTTTACTTGATGTGGAAGGTGTTGAAATTAAACTTGTGTAATTATCACGAAAAGATGAATTTCATCAGAAGAAATGTTCATTTCATCAAGATAAAATATTTATGGAAGGATAAGTCAAATTAGCTATTGATTCTTGAAAGGGTTTCTTGAAAGAGAGAGATTCATTCTTAATGTATAAATGTAATGTATCTTGAGGGACTATATAAACTCCATATGTTGAGTCATGAAAAATATAGAGTTTGTAAAATTATAAAAATATTGAGAGAAATACATAAGCCTAAGCCTTCTCCTACTCTTTCTTAGTATGATAACTCTATCATTTCTTCTTATCCACTTCAACAATTGGTATCAGAGCTATAGCTTCATCCTCAAGCACCTTCAAACTCTAAATCCCTAGATTGATAAAAGAAAATTATGATATATGGTACATCCAAATGAAGATTCTTCTAGGCTCCCAAGATGTATGGGAGTTTATAGAAGATGGATTTATTGAACTAAGTCTAACAGAAGAAAGAGCAATAAATGCAAAAGCAAAAGAGCAATTCAAAGATATAAGAAAGAAGGAGAAAAAGACCTTATCACGATCTAGCAAGGGCTTGATGATACAATATTTGAGATCATCGCTCCAGTAAATACTTCGGAAGAGGCTTGGGAAATGCTTCAAAAAGCATTTGCTGGTGTTGATAAGGTAAAAAATCTCCGTCTACAAGTTTTACAAGCCGATTTTAAAAAATTACAGTAAGGTACTTCTAAAACTATTTCTGATTATTTTATAAAAGTTATTTCTATTGTTCATCAAATAAGAAGAAATTGTGAACAAATAAGTGATCAAAGAGTGATAGAAAAGATACTAAGATCACTAGATTCAAAATTTGATTTTATTGCTATTGTGATTGAAGAGTCTAAAGATTTGGAAGAAATATCTTTAGAACAACTTATGGGTTTCCTTCAAGTTCATGAACAAAGGATTACAAAAAGAGCAAAAGAAAAAACTGTGGAACAAGCACTACAGACCAAGCTTACTCTTGAAAATAAAGGTAAATCAAATTTTCAAAGAGGTCATGGACAAAGAGGAAGAGGTGGCAAAAATCAGACCTATCAAAAATATCCAAACAATAAAGGTGGTAGATTCTAGCCAAAGAGGCCGAGGTTATGGTCGAGGACGTGGCCGAGGCCATGGACGTGGCAGAAACTCTAAAAGGTCTGAAATATAATGCTAAATTTACAAAAGGTATGAGCATTACTCCTTTGAATGCTATTATAATCCTAACAATCAAGGTGATAAGATAAATTTTATTGAAAAAGAAGAGAAGAACGAAAACCAAGTTTTGCTAATAACTTATGATAATTTGAAGAAAGATCAGTCTATGACATAGTATCTAGATACAAGAGCTTCAAATCACATGTGTGACATTAAAGAATTATTTTTAGAAATGGATACGAGTTATTCTAGAAATATTATATTTGGTGATCTGTCTCAAAGACCAGTAAGAGGCAAAGGTAAAATTATTCTTAGACTCTATAGTGGCAAAGAATTATGCATTTCAGATATTTATTATGTGCCTGATATGAAAAATAATATTCTTAGCTTGGGACAATTACTTGAAAAAGATTATAATATTGAGATGAAAGATATGACTCTTTCAATTTATGATAAGACTAATATATTAATCTCATATGTAAAAATAGTGAAGAATAAAATGTTTTCTCTATATTTATATATTTTTTATCGATCAAGTTGTTTTAAAACTGATATTGAGGACATTTCTACATTATGACATCTTAGATATGTACACTTAGATTTTAAGGCTTTAAAACTTCTAGAGAAGTTTAATATGGTGACAAGAATGCCAAAAATTGATCGCTCATCAAAATTATGTGAAGTATGTATTATGGGTAAGCAAGAAAGAAAGCCTTTTAAAATCAGTAGAACAAAAAGAGTATGACATCGACTTGATCTGGTACACTCGGATATTTGTAGCCCTATCAGCCCAGTATCACTTGGAGGAAGCAGGTATTTTCTTACCTTCACTGATGATCATAGTGGAAAAACTTGGGTCTATATTTTAAAGGAAAAGAAAGAAGTGTTAAATAAATTTAAAGAATTTAAAGACTTGATTGAAAGATAAAGTGGTTGCAAGATTAAATGTTTACAAACAGATAGAGGTGGTGAATATACATCAAATGAATTTGAAAGTTTTTATAGAAATAATAGAATTTTACATCAATTTACTATACGATACACACCTCAACAAAATGGTGTTTCAGAAAGAAAAAATAGGACTATACTTAATATGGTCCGATGCATATTAAAGGAAAGAAAGATTCCTAAAGAATTTTGGGGAAATGCTATTGCTTGTGCAGTTTATTTGCTTAATAGGTTTCTAACAAGGCAAATTAGTAATTCTACACTAGAAGAAGTATGGAGCCTGCAGAAACTAAGAGTTGATCATTTAAGAATTTTTGGAAGTGTTGCATTTGCAAAGATACCAGAAGAAAAGGGAATAAAACTTGAAGATAAAAGTCAAAAATATATTTTATTAGGTTATGCTGAGAATTCCAATGGATACAAACTCTACAATTCTATCACAAATAAAGTTGTGATGTCAAGAGATATTAAGTTTAATGAACAACATATTTGGGACTGAAAAAGTAATGAACAGTATAAGAAAGCTATATCATCAGAAGAGGATGATATAATACAAGCAAGCACAAAAGAGGCTTTACCAGAATCATCAATGAGCTCAACTAAGCCACATAATTCAAGAAGTCCGATTATAAGAAGGACAAGACTGATTCATGAGCTATATGATGTGGCTCGAAGAATTGATACTAATAATGATAAACTTTCTCTATTTTATCTTTTTACAGGATATGATCTATTAACTTTTGAAGAAGCTTGTAAAGAATAAAAATTGAGACAAGCTATAAAGGAGGAGATTAATGCAATTAACAAAAATGATATATGGGAGCTTACTACACTTCCAGAAGACCACCAAGCGATCGGTGTTAAGTGGATCTTCAAAACAAAAAAAATGCACAAGGTGAGGTGGAGAAATATAAAGTACGATTAGTTACAAAATGATATAAATAATAATATAGGATCGACTATGAAGAAGTGTTTACACCAGTTGCTCGATTGGAGACAGCAAGATTACTTATCTCCCTAGCAGCTCAAATGAAATGAAAAATTTTACAAATAAATGTCAAATCAATATTCCTTAATGGAGTTCTGGAAGAAGAGATATATGTTCAACAACCCCCTGGTTTTATTATTGATTAACAGGAAGACAAAGTATATAAGTTAAAGAGAGCTCTTTATGGGCTTAAACAAGCCCCATGAGCATCGAATTCTCGGATAGATGCTTATTTTATTCAAAATATTTTTTCTAAATATCCACATGAACAAGCTCTCTATATATAATCCAACATTAATGGAGATATCATGTTTGTATGCCTGTATGTAGATGATTTAATATTTACAGATAATAATAGCTCCATAATTAAAGATTTTAAATACTCTATGAAGAAGAAGTTTGAGATGATCGACTTGGGCTTAATGTCTTATTTTCTTGGTATCAAAATTATACAAAACAATGAAAGAATTTTTATCTCACAAGAAAATTATATAAAAGATATTCTAAAGAAGTTTTCTATGGAAGATTGTTATCCTACAGATACACCTATTGAATATGGCACCAAGTTGACCAAGGAAAGCGAAGGTAAATACATTAATCCAACTTATTACAAAAGTCTAGTTAGATATTTAAGGTATTTGATATGCACTCGACCTGATATATTATTTGGAGTTGGTTTAATAAGTAGATACATAGAATCTCCTAAGACTTCTCATTTAAATATCACTAAAAAAATTTTACGATATATTAAAGGATCAATTGAGTATGGAATATTCTATTCATCATCAAAAAGATTGGATCTTATTAGATATAGTGATAATGATTAGGCTGAAAGCTATGATGATCGAAATAGTACAACTGGATTTGTATTTTATTTCGATAGAGCTACATTTACTTGGTCTTCAAAAAAACAACATATAGTTGCTCGATCAAGTTGTGAAGCATAATATATAGCAGCATCTTCTTATATTTGTCATGCAATATGGCTAAGAAGATTACTTCAGGAACTTCATATGCCACAGAAGAAGTCAACAAAGATTTATATTAATAATAAATTAGTTATTATCTTAGCCAAGAATCCAATCTACCATGAAAGATCAAAGCATATCGACACAAGATTTTATTTTATAAGAGATCATATCAAAAACAAAGAAGTAGAGCTACATCATATTAAGACAAGTGAACAAGTGACCAACATATTTACAAAACCTCTCAAAATTAAAATATTTTAACAACTTAGAAGAAAACTTGGCATGTTAAACGGAATAAGTTTAAGGGGGGAGAATATTGGAATTAAACTTGTGTAATTATCACGAAGAGATTAATTTATCAGAAGAAATATTCATTTCATCAAGAGAAATTATTTATGGAATGACAAGTCAAATTAGTTATTTATTCTTGAAAGAGTTTCTTGAAAGAAAGAGAGAGATAGAGATTCAGTGTTAGTGCATAAATATAATGTATTTTGGGGAACTATATAAACTCCATATATTAAGTTGTAAAAAATATAAAATTTATAAAATTATAAAAATATTGATAAAAATATAGAAGACTAAGCCTTCTGCAATTGTTTATTAGTGTGATACCTTTATCATTTTTTTCTATCCACCTCAATAGAAAGATGTATAAAGTTGACTAAGCCTAATTGCAAAGAATCGGATACGCTCTCAAGCACACGATGCAGTGATGAAGTAGATGTGGTTCTCTTATCTAGTCTCAACATTGCTTTTACTAAACTCGAGAAGTTGCAATATATACTAATTTTCCTTCAACATTTAATGGCAGATGCCAGAGAGCCTTGGAGTGAGTCTCAATTCTAGTCCTTTAATTCTCTCACTGAAGAAAATAAAAAATAAAAGAAAAATTAAGAAAAAATTATGGAGGACTGGATTTGATATCAAAGGATTTAGATTGATGTCAAAATATATATATATATATATATATATGAGGCAGAGTTTTGAATTCTCTTCTATTTTTATTAATTAGATTTAAGTTTTGAATTATAGGTTGATGAATCTTAGTGTTCTTAATTAATTGGATATTGAGACTATGAAAGAAATTTAAAAGAAAATTGGGAAAGATTAGGAAAAGAAAAGATGAAAATATGTTGTATCAAGGATATGTGATCAAAATAATATTCGATGATCTTTTTAAGTCTATTTTTAAAAGTATTAATGTATGTGTTCGGATTTGATAAATATATATGATTTACATGAATTACAAAATATGTGACTGATATATTATTAATGTATTAAGTATTTATTGATTTATGTTATCTAATTTGTATAAAAATTTCCATTCAGCATCGTATTTGAGATGGATTAAAAAATATGTGACTGATGTGCAAAAGGATTTGTCTAAAACTCTTAGTTTGGTAAAAGAGTAATTGATATATATATATATATTTTTATGTCGTGACAATTATGTAGTAAGTATGACTATGATCTGGACCCTAACAATGGGGTTTATACATTGATATTTATTCAGAAGCTAATTTCATCTTGGCCCTAACATAGGGAGATATGTGTTAGCTAAATGATGAGATTAAACATGATTCTGAGCCTTGTCACGGGATATAACATTGATCGTAGTCATTGATATTGTTACCATTTTTGTACGTACAAACTAGCTGTATTTTATGTTCATGAATCCGTAGCTATATTTATACGAATCATAGTCTTTGCACTACAATATGTATGCTTTAAGATGTGACATTAGCTATATTTATATATTTTTTATTTTGAAAATATATTTAAATGTATCTTATTTTGAAAAGTACTTTTAGCAAGTCATAATTTTGAAATGCATGTAAGGTTTAATTTTCGTAAATTGTATGAGCATAAAAAAAAGTATTTGATATTTATGTATATTTCAAAAGCATGTGTCAAACGTGTAAAGAATTCACATGTTTTTTAAGAAAAAAAATATATTTATGATAGATTTTAACTAAAATATGAGTCACAATATTTACTAAGCTGTGGTTTATAATTATCTCTAAATTTTTTAGAGTTTTGCAGTAAAAACATGGTGGATTAGCTCTAGATTGAATTATGTAACCAATGTATTTAATAGTTATGGATATCTTATAGGTGAATTGATTATGAATTGAGTTGTGTTATTAATGTCATAAGAAAATTTTATAACAATTATTCTATGAAAAGTTGTGTTATGATTTTGGCCTTCCATTCCCGTAATAAAACTCATAGGATTATTGTTAGGATCAAAGTGACACTAAGAATAAGAGAGGGAGGGGGGAGATTGGGGGTGAATTAGTACTCATGAAAAAAATTATGTCGATTTAAGTATTCATTCGCTAAAGCTTGAATCCAAAAAGTATTTAAATTTAAAAGCATATGTAGGATGATAATGATTAAGTAATATATAAATATAAGTAAATAATAGAGAGAAGAAGAGAAGACACACCAATTTATAGTGATTCGGTCTCATGACCTATGTTCAGTCTTGATTCCTTCTTCATTGAGGTCACCGATTTTCACTATTAATCTTTCTTTAATGGGTGAAGATGACTACCCTCTTACAGTTCTATTCTCCTTTACATATTCGGGAGATAACCTTTGCAATTCTCTCAACTCTCTCGTAAATAAAAATTATACAAGAAAAAATGAGGGGGAGCTCTTAAAGAATTACAACATCATTTTCATAATTTTTTATTTTTAATTTTTGCTTTTTCAAGTAAGAATGGATGAGATATTTATAGACCCCAAAGGGCTCCAAAAATGGAGCCAAAATTCAAATTTTTAGGGATTCTGATATTTTGGCAGCCTCATACCCTTAGAGATTGTGTTTTGGTGGTGGTACCGACAGCCTGGGCGGTACCACTGCTTGACACAGTTTTAAAGATTATATCTTCTCAGAGACTGTATCTTCGAAAACTATGTCATACATGATATTGGGTCATTGAGATAAGCTTTTAATAAATCTAAATCAACCATACTTAAGACCTAATGCCTCTTAATTGAGTTAGTAATATTATATTCAAAGCAAACTCAATTAGAACTCTAAACTACTTCGATCTAGACAAATTATTATGAAGTACTAATTGTGTTATCCGGTTTGTCATTTATTCATTCGAACCCTCAGGATTTCATGCTCTCTTTCGGTGTATTGCTCGATCCATCGGCATGTTGACTCTCGCAACATCCGATCTTGGTGCAATATCCAATTTCTGGCCTGATGCTCATTCTTTGACTCCGGCGCAACGTCTAATTTTCTTACTTCAATCATTTTGCCATTTTATAATTGAAGATAGTCTTGTATTATTTTCTTGAATATAGATTAGATCATAACTTTATCAATTGATTTTATTATCAAAATATGAGATTTAACAATCTCTGCCTTTTTGATAATGACAACCATTTGATGATAGAGTTTAACTAAACTCCCTCTATCTATATGTCATATTGTAATAAAGAAAACTTGAATTCAAAAGGAGTGATAACCTTTGAATTCAAGTCGAAACGATTTGAATCATGGTTAAGATATGATTGCACAAATCATAAAATCATAAGTATTTCATACATAATTTTAAATCATCAAAATACATTATACCATGCTTGATTTAAATTTTAGATTTATCATCACAACTTCTCTCCCTTAAAGTACATCATACATGCATGATTAAATCATCATAACTTCTCCTTTGTCATCAACAAAAAGGAGAAAAGTGCAACATGTAAGTTTTGCCATCTCTTTTGGTATATACAAGTTTGTAAGTATTGGGAAACCAAGCGGGAGCATCATATATACAATGGAATATCAAAACAAAATAGGTTTCTCACGCAGTTCAAATCGTTGTATAAAAGTTTGGATCATGAAAAAGTCACAAAACTGAAAAACTACATTGTGTGAGAGATTATTTACCTAAGGAGATCGTATATCCCTATTTTTCTATATTCGTATGGAGAGGATGAAGGGGATCAAACATCCTCCTCTCTAGCGGTATCCACACGATGGATCGCTACAGCGATACTCATCCAATTACAATCTTAGATCTCGCAACTCTTGCGTAGAGGGAGGGAGGAGAATAGAAGGCAGTGGCCAAAAATGCAGCCTATCATCTATGTGTCTCCCCTCTTATTTATAGAGAGACATCGAAAACCCTAGGGGTTCATCCTACCTTAGTAGGTATTAGATCTTCATCCAATTACTCATTAACCTTGCATTATTATTTCTCTATCCAATAATCTCCTTTGGCATCTAATTGGACCTCATTCAATGAGCCAATTAGTGTAGGGTCTCATATAATAAGAATAGGGGCTAATTGGATCTTTATCCAATCCTCTATTCACTAAAGCATCCACCACATGTGTGTGACCCTCTAAGCTTGATACCATGCTGGTCATAAGTCGCTCTCATCAGAACTCCTTATGATATATTGAATTATTATCCCATAATAATTCACTTGACTCATCGACTATGGACGTACTATGCTACTATGCCATAGTCCCCAGACGATATAAGGGGATCAAATCCATCAGACATATCTGCCCATAGTTACTGTATATCTATAGTCCCTCATCCAACTAATATTCCAGAGACTGTATATTGGACATGGTACTGTTATGCCACATACGGAATCCGTTTGAGTCATGTTCTAATTAGATTTCCTAGAGAACACCTTCTCTCTAAATCCAAATAACCATGGTCAGGGATTTGTTTGAGCAAACACACATGAGATATTCCTCTCGTGATACCGAAAGTAGATGATCCTGTTAACACTCAATTACTTTCGTAAGGTTGAATATCAATCTAGATAATTGACTGTATAAGATCTGAAACTTTTCAAACCTATAAGTCTGACGTCAAAGAAAGGAGTACTCATACAAGGCATCCTTGGTGTCTCAAGTCTAAGGACCAGATACACAATCGAGACTATAAAATCACTGTCTAACATTATGTATCATTAATCATACAGCATTCCATAAGCAAATCAGTAAGTGAACTCATTCTCTAATGAGCACCTGTACTATATCCTTAGTGTCTCCATAAGTGGCTTTAAGACTAGTCGCCTCCATCATATGGATATGTATATATTACACCGGTTTATCTGATTATCTCGATGTCCCTCTCGAGTAATATATGACCGAAATTATTTAGGATCTGTGTTTAAAGGTGAATTAATCTTATTATCGTGGTCTTATCACGATTTGATTCTTATTGCACATAGCAAATGACATTATATATATATATATATATATATATATATATATATATATATATATATATATATATATATATATATATATATATATATATATATACACACAATAGATAATTTAATGTAAGAATATTTCAATAATAATCATAAGCAAAAAGATCGAGTAGTGTGTCACACGTGCCATCACTCACGTGATTGACTTGCAAGGCACTTGTAACAAGCTATCTCCTACTTAACTTAAAGCCAATCACCTATGTGTATGATCTCTATCAGACCCCTGTGATGCTCAAATACAATATTAGCTAGTGGCTTTGTCAGTGGATCTACAATGTTATCTTTGGATAAAACTCTTTTCATTGCTATATCTTTTCGGGTTATGATCTCTCTAATAAAGTGGAACCTCCTCAGAATAATTCTGATAAGACCTGAGTTCTCTTGCTAAAGCTATCGCACTGTCGCTATCGTTATATATGAGAATCGACTCCATGTTGCTCGGTACGACTCCCAAATCCCTAATGAACTTCTTCATCCACACCCCTTCTTTTCCTACTTCTGCTGCAGCAATGTATTCTGCCTCTGTGGTTGAGTCAGCAGTAGTATCTTGCTTGGAGTCTTTTAGCTTACTACTCCTCTATTTAAGGTGAAAACATACCCTAAGTTTGACTTGCTATCATCAATGTCGGACTGGAAACTCGAGTCCGTGTAACCCTCAACTTGGAGACTACCTCCTCCATATACTAGTAAAAAATTCTTAATCTTTCTCAAGTACTTAATGATACACTTTACTACCTTATAGTGTTCCAAACCTCGATCTATTTGATACTTGCTCGTGACACTCAGAGCATGCGCTATATCAGGCCTGGTACATAGCATATAATACATAATATACCCTATCGTTGAGGCATATGGTATCATATTCATGTTTGCCCTTTCTTTAGGAGTCTTTAGGGACATACTCCTATAAAGTAATATTTCATGTCTCATTGGTGTGAGATCTCTCTTGAAATTCTCCATGCCAAACCTTTTGATGATAGAGTCTATGTACATAAATTGAAACAAGCTAAGAATCCTCTTGGATCTATCCCTATAGATCCGGATCCCCAAAATATAGGATGTTTTTCCTATGTCCTTCATAGAGAAGTTTATGAATAGCCAAGCCTTAATTTTGGAGAACATTCCTATATCATTCCCAATTATTAAGATATCATTCATATATAATACCAAAAAAGTAATAGCGCTCTCATTTACTTTCTTGTACACACAAGATTCATCTTCGTTCTTAATAAAGTCATAAGATATGATCACCTTATCAAATCTTATGTTCCAACTTTGGGAAGCTTGCTTCAATCCATATATGGACTTGAGCAACTTACATACTTTATCTAGACTCTCTCTAGATACGAATCCCTCTGACTATATCATATGCATCTCCTCCTCGATGTTGCCATTGAGGAATGTAATTTCCACATCTATCTGCTAGATCTCATAGTCAGAGTGTGCTATAATATCCAAAAAAATTCCAACCTTGCCTTATAGGTCTCCACCTTTTCATCTATACCAATCTTTTCTTGAAAATTCATTTACAACTGATAGGTACGATACCCTTAGATGCATCCATAAGATTTCAAATCTTGTTAGAGTACACAGAATCTATCTTAGAAATTCATGACTTGTTATTACTTCCCAGAGTCTATACTCAAAATAACCTCCTTATTGGTCTGAGGATCAACATTCTAAGAGTCCTCTCCACTGATATATCTCATACATCTTTCAGGAGAGTAAGATTACTAAACCTGTACAAAGTTGAAACTTATGTGCTAGGTACCTGAACAGACTCAGGGAATGGTGCTTGAGCTATGTTATCCAATCTCGCTCAACTCTATCTCACTCTCACTATTTCCATAAAGAATGTGTTCCTTCTTAAGGAACACAACTCTCTTGGTAACAAAGATCTTCTAATTCTCGGGATGATAGTAATAATACCCCAAAGTCTCCTTAGGGTATTCCACAAACATGCACCATTTTATTCTTGATTCCAACTTATTGGGGTTATGTATTCTAACGTGGGCAAGATAGTCCCAAATATTAACCACATTGAGATTGAGCTTCTTTTCTTTATATATCTCATATGGTGTAGACACTATCGATATTGATGAAACTCTGTTCAGAATGTAAGCTACAGTCTCTAGGGTGTATCCCTAGAATGAGACGGATAGGTCAGTGAAACTTAGGTCAGTGAAACTTATCATGTACTGCACTATGTCTAACACGTGTGATTCCTCCTTTCTAATATACCATTAAGTTGAGATGTATAAAGAGGTGTCCATTGGGATAGAATCTCATTATCCCTGAGGAAATGGGTGAACTTCGTACTCAAGTACTCTCCTCCTCGATCTGATCGAAAAGTCTTAATACTCTTTTCAATCTAGTTCTCTACTTTATTTTTATATTCCATGAATTTCTCAAAGGCCTCGAACTTGTACTTCATTTAGTACATGTGTCTATACCTAGAGAAATCATCAATGAATATAATAAAGTATGAGTAATCACCTATAGCCTGAGTCGACATAGGACCACATATATTACTATATATGAGTTCCAATAACTCAGTGGCTCTCTCTTCAGTTCCATTAAATGGAGAGTTGGTCATTTTCCCATGAAGGCAAAGTTCACAAGTTGCATACGACTCATAATCAAATGGATCTTAGTATCCATCTTTCAACAACTTTTGAATCTTTCTCTCATATATATGACATAGCCTATAATATCATAGGTATACATTGTTCACCTCATCTATTTTCCTCTTAGACATATTTATATTTATGATGTGTGGAGAAGTGCCTAACAAATATAAGCCATTTATCAGGGTTCCTCTAGTGATGATCTCATCATCCATAATTATTGAATAACTATTATTCTCAAAAACTAATTTATATCCACTAATTATCAAACAAAAGATGGAAATAATATTTTTGATAATAGAGGGAACAAAAGAGCATACATCCAATGCAATTATAGCTCCACCAAATAGATGTAGGGTGACCTCCCCAACAGTAACTTCAACAACTCTTGCTCCATTGCACATCTTAAGGTTCATCTCGCCTTTGGCTAATCTCCTAGTTCTTGCTAGAACCTGCAATGAATTGCAGATATGATAAGCACTCCCAGTATCAAATACTCATATGTTATTATGAAAATCTAAGAAGTGTAGACTAATCATGAATATACCTGAAGCTTCTCCAAGCTTCTATTTCACCTTATCTGCAAGGTAGTCCTTACAGTTCCCCTTCTAGTGCTCATCTTGCTGCAGCGGAAGCACTGTCCTTTGTCTTTTGTCGGGTCTTTCTTAGCAACCTTTGTCTTACCTAGTATTTCTTTACCCTTGCCCTTCTTAAGGGTCTTAATGACCTTCTTTTTCTTATTGGTATCACCAATATAGAGAACTGGCTTCTCTTTCTTAATAGTGCTCTCAACTTCCCTCAACATATTGAGGAGCTAAGGTAGAGTTACCTTAAATTTGTTCATATTAAAGTTAATAGTGAACTGTGAAAAGGAATGTGGCAAGGACTGAAGTATAAGATCAAAACACAGGTTATCCTCTAGAACTATCTATATACTTCACAAAGCGAGCGATCTCATCTTCACTTGTCATTTCCTTTGATGTAGGCATAATCGTGTTATAGATATATATGATTTTCTCCTTTGTAAAAATAATTCTTAAATTACAGAGCCGATATGTGTAGTTTGGACCAGTGAGGTAGTTGACATCAAGTATGTCATGCAGGGGGTTTGCGAGCGATATGTTTCTGACATACAAGATATAGCACAAATAAACAACATACGGATTTTACAGAAAAAACTAATTAAGATATGGACTTCTATCTTAATGTACTCTCATTATTTTCCTAACGAATCACATGACACCCTCGACACGTGATACGGAAGTCTCGAGCAGGCTTCTAGTGGGGATCGAGATCTAATTGGTATCTTAATACAACATCGAGGGACTAGACCAATTACACTAAGCTCAAATGGTAGACAACTCTTGCCAATCACAACTCTTTGTAATTTTCATCATGTTCGACCTCCGAACCATCATGGTCTCAAGGGACTCGACCAACCATGATGTATAGTTAAGTCATCACCATCGTTACAAGATAAGTCTGATTCGATGATATGTCCTCGAGAGACTTGACCAAGCATACAATGTTCTCAGGTCATCAATGACATCTTTATGTCGTAGGTAAGATCTTGATCACGTAGATAGGTGAGCCTCGAGGAACTCAACCTATGTCATGATTCAATTTATTTCCATAACGATGGAAGGCCATGTGGGTCAATTTTATTGCATCATGCTCACGCAAATTAATATTGTCCTAGGAGGGGTTTTTTATTTTATATCAATTTCTAATATGTCATGTCACACACATACATATTTAATATATATCTACATCATATGTATATATATATATATATATATATATATTGTAGTATAACACATATCACATATGTAAGCCATACTAGATGATCATGAGTGGTCACCTAATATGATATTAAGCCTAAGCCAATGGGCCTAATCATTCATAATAAGATCTATGTGTGCATCGGTGCATCTTCATGCTCTGTGATTATTAATCTCATCATCATCAATTTTGTCAAATCCTTGTCACATCACCATACGTTATGATCTCCCGTCACGACATTGTGGATCCTGTTGTCACCTTTACGCTCCTACTGTACCTCTCTATATAATTATAAAATAACCACAAGTACGTAGGCCTGACAATAAATGAGAAAAACAGAGGCTTGTAGGCCCCAATAATAATAATAGTCACATTTACACACATCATAACACATGGCTCATGATCATCCATTCACATCATACATCACATGTAGGATTTTTAGATATATAATAATTAATTAATTAATTATTTTTTTAGAAATCAAGACATGCTAGAAATTTCTAGAATTGGCAAGGGCATTTTCAATAATTTTAGATAAGAGGACAGACCTCGAAAGTTTTAGAATTATTAAGGGCATTTTTAGAATTCTAGATAAAAGGATAGTCCTCATAATTTCCAGAATTATTGAGGGTATTTTGAGAATTCTGGATAAAAGGACACACAATAGAATTTCTTAAATTTTGAGCAATAGAATCATCCTTTTACAAAAATAGAAAAGAAAACCCTAAAACATTGCCCTCCTCTTGTGGCGGTGGTTACCACCCCTACGCATGCGGTGGTGCCACGCACCAGAGCCACCCTGCACCAGCTTTGCTAGCTAGCGGCGTCGCTACTAGCAAGTGCCACCCTAACGGGTTGGCTACGAGCGAGCACCGCCCCTGTTGGCTAGCGTGCCCTAGCGGGCTAGCTGCGAGTGGTTACCCCTTCCGGGCGAACCTTGCTGCAGCTTAGAGGCGGCCCTAGCTATAGCCTACCACCCCTATAGGTGGCCTGCTTGCAAGTGGCTGTACACTTTTTCATTGCCTTCACTATGAAAACACAACAATAACATATAGAACAGTTCTACACAATTCAATCTCATCACAAGTAGTTTAAAACCAATCTTTTGCACGAACAACCTTGGCTTTGATACCACTATTGGGAAACTAAGTGAGAGCATAACATGCATAGCAGAAGATCAAAATAAAATAGGTTTTCCACATAAATCAAATCATCGTGCAAAAGATTGGATCGCAAGAAAGCTATAAAATAAAAAAACTACATTGTGTGAGAGATTATTTACCTAGGGAGATCATATATTCCTATTTTTTCAGATCCTGATAGAGAGGATGAAGGAGGTCAAGCATCCTCCTCTCTAGCAGTATCCACATGATGGATCGCTACAATGATACTCTTCCAATCACAATCTCAGTTTTTACAATTCTTAAGTAGAGGGAGGGAGGAGTATAGGAGGGGGTGGCTAAAGATACAGCTTATCATCTAATTGTCTCTCCTCTATTTATAGAGAGCCATCAAAAATCCTAGGGATCCTGCCTTAGTGGGTATTGGATCTCTATCCAATTGCCCATTAGTCTTGCATTGTTTGATCTCTATCCAATAATCCCCTTTGGCCTCTAATTGGGCCTCATGCAAGGAGTCTATTAGTGCAAGGTCTCATCTAATGAGAATAGAGACTAATTGGATCTCTATCCAATCATCTATTTATTAAAGCATCCACCATATGTATGTAACTATCTAGGCCCGATACCGAGCTAGCCGTGAGTCACTTCTATCAGAACTCCTTATGACATAGTGAATTATTATCCCTATAATAATTCATCGACTTATCAACTATGGATATACGCATGCCACTACACCATAGTCCCCAAATAGTACAGAGGGATCAAATCCATCGGACTTGTCCATCCACAATTAGCGTGTATATATAGTCCCTCATCCAACTAATATTTCAGAGACCGTATATTGGACATGATAATGTCAGGCTACATACGAAATTCATCTGAGTCTTGCTCTAATTGGATTCTCCTAGAGAGCACCTTCTCTCTCAATTCGAATAGCTATGGCTAGGAATTTGTCTGAACAAGAACACATACGATATTTCTCTCACGATACCGAGAGTGGATAATCCTTTGTTGATACTCAATTGTCTTGATAAGATTGGATACCAATCCCGATAACCAATTATACTAATTTTCTAAGGACCAGACTGTAAGTCCGACATTAGAGAAAGGAGTACTCATACAAGGCATCCTTGGTATCTCAAGTCTAAGGACCAGACATACAACTAAGACTATGGAATCACTATCTGATATTAATTATCATTAACCATACAATATTCCATAAGCGGATCAATTAGTAAACTTATTCTCTAATAAGCACTTATATTATATCTTTAGTGTCTCCACACAAGCAACTATGAGACCAGCTGCCTTCATCATATGAGCGAGTATATAGTACACCAATCTATTCAGTTATCTTGATATCTCTCTTGAGTAACCTATAACCATAATTATTTAGGATCTGTGTTTAAAGGTGAATTAATCTCATTATCATGATCTCATCACGATCTGATTCCCATTGCACAATACTAAGAACATCATAATATATATTTATAACAGATAATATAATATGAGAATATACTAATAATAATCATTAGCGTGTCACACATGCCATCATTCACGTGATTAACTTGCATGGCACTTATAACTAGCAGTAAGTTTTTCTCCCCCTTTATAATTATCAAAAAGACAAAGAAGGGAAGGATTCAATGGTGCAAAATTTTATCATCACATGAAAAACATGAATCAATTTGACAAATTTCTCTTATTGTAAATCATAAGAAGATGAATCATATAAAACAATCTTGCTTCAAAAGAAAAACTTAAGTTATGAAAACTGAGAAACCAAGATAATGATCAAAACATCTATATAAAGAGTTTATGCATTTGGTAGATTCAACATGTCTATCTCTCTCCTAATAAAATCAAATTATTCTTCGCTTAATGGTTTAGTAAAATTATTTATCAATTGAAGTTTTGTATAAATAAAATCTAAAGATATATCATGATTGCTAAAATGATCCCTCATAAAATGATGTCTATTATCAATATGCTTAGTCTGAATGAGATTCTTTATTAAATAAATTACACTTGTATTATTACATTTTATAGAAATATTTTTTAAGTAAAGTCAACAATCCTCTAAAGTGTTCTTCATCTATATTACTTGTACACAACATGCACCTACCACCACATATTCAGCCTCAGTTGTGGATAATGCGATAGAATTTTACTTCTTGGAAGATCAAGAAACAAGTGTATGTCCTACGAATTGACATATTTCATATGTACTTTTTCTATCTATTCTACAACCTCCAAAGTCGGCATCATAATTAAATCATAATTTTTTATTTAGAATATCATAATCCTAGATTTTAAGTTCATTTTAAATATTTAAATATCCTTTTAACTGCCTTATATTGAGATTGTTTAGGATTGGACCGAAATCTAGCACACAGACATCTGGTCTAGCTGTAGTTAGATATAACAAACTACTTCTCATTCCTCTATAGGTTTCTTGATCAAAATTTTATCCTTCATTATCTAAATCCAATTTTGTAGAGGTGCTTATAAGTATATTTTGCTAAGAAGCCTCGACAAGAGCATCAAATATGTAGCAGAAGATCAACATAAAATTGGTATCCCAAGTAGATCAAAATCATCGTGCAAAGATTGGTGCGAGAAAATATACAAAACTAAAAAACTACATCATATGAGAGATTATTTACCTAAGGAGATCGTATATTCCTGTTTTTTCATATCCAGATGGAGAGAATGATATAGGTCAAGTGTCCTCCTCTCTAGCGGTATCTACATGATGGATTGCTACAGCGATACTCCTCAATTCGCAGTCCCAGGTCTCATAACTCTTGCGTAGAGGGAGGGAGGAGAATATGAGGGGGCGGCCAAAGGTGTAGCTTATTATCTATGTATCGCACTTGCCTCCTACTTATAGAGAGCCACCAAAATCCTAATGCATCCTACCTTAGTGGGTATTGGATCTTCATCCAATTACCAACTAACCTTGGATTGTTGGATCTCTATCCAATAATCTCATTTGGCCTCTAAATATGTCTCATGCAGGGTCTTATCTAATGAGAATAGAGGCTAATTAGATCTATATTCAATTCTCTATTTGCTGAAGCATCTACCATATATGTGTGACCCTCTAGGCCAGATACCGAGTTGACCGTGAGTCACTCCCATTAGAACTCCTTTTGATATAATGAATTATTATCCCTATAATAATTTACTCGACTCATCGACTATGAACATACTAGGCCACTATGTTATAGTCCTTACACTATACATAAGGATCGAATCCATCGGACCTATATGTCCATAATTATTTTGTATCTATAGTCCCTCCCTAAGTCTTGCTAGAACCTACAATAATTTGTAGATATTATAAGCACTCTCAGTATCTAATACTCATGTTTTATCATAAAAATCTAACAAGTGGAGACTGATCATGAATATACCTGAAGCTTCTCTAAGCTTCTATTTCGTCTTATTTATAAGGTAATCCTTATAGTTCCTCTTCACTACCTATCTTTACCATAGTTAAAGCATTGTCCTTTGTCCTTTGTCGAATCTTTCTTAGCAATCTTTATTTTACCTAATCTTTCTTTGCCTTTACCCTTCTTAAGGGTCTTAATGGCTTTCTTTTTCTTCTTGTTTTCATTAATATAGAGAATTGACTTCTCTTTCTTGATGACACTCTCAACTTCCCTCAACATATTGAGGAGCTCAAGGAGAGTCATCAAACTTGCTCATGTTAAAATTCATGATGAAGTGAGAAAAGAAGTTTGGCAGGGACTAAAGCATAAGATCAATATACATGTTATCCTCTAGTACTATCCCTAGGCCTGTGAGTTTCTCGATCCACTCTATCATCTTTAGGACATGGTTCTGAACCAATGTCTCTTATGTTGTCTTGGCTCAGAAGAAACTCATGGATATCTAATATCTTTAAGTTCTTTCCTTTTTATCAAACAGTTGTAGAGATGAAGAAGGATATAATTGGCATCCATGCTCTTATGTTGTCTCTGGAACTCAGGAGTCATAGAGGCCAATATGTAACATTTTGTCAATGCGAAATCATCTATATAGTTCATATAGCAAGCAATCTCATCCTCGCTTGCCCCATCTTCCGGTGTGGGTATAATTATATCAAGGACATGCGTGATTTTCTCTGCCATGAGAATAATTCTCGAATTACAAAGTCAATCTGTAGAGTTAGGACCAGTGAAGCAGTTGGCATCAAGTATGCTAGGAGGTTTGCAAGTGACATATTTCTGATAAACAAGATATAACACAAATAAATAACATATAGATTTTATTAAAAAATTAATTAAAATATGGACTTCTATCTTAATATACTCCCACTATTTTCCTAACGAATCACGTGACAATCTCAATATGTGAATTGGAAGTCTTCGATATACTTTTAGCGGGGATTAGGATCTGATCAACATCTTAGTATAAACTTGAGTGACTCGACCAATTACACTGAGCCCGAAAGGTATATAACTCTATCAATCACAACTCCTTGTGATTCCTATGATGTTTAGCCTTCGAATTATCATGGTCTCGACTTTTTGACTAACCATAAAGTTCAGTTAAGTCATTACCATGCTTTTGAGTGACTCAACCAAGTATACCATGTCCTCAGATCACCGGTGACATCTCTATGTTATAGGCAAGATCTTGATCACGTAGATAGGGGAGCCTCAAGTGACTTGACCAACTCAACCTATGTCGTAATTTAATTTCTTTCTATAACGATAGAAGGTCATGTGGGTCAATCTTATTGTCTTATGCACACCGACTTAATATTATTATAGGAGAGATTTTTATTTTGTATCAGTCTCCTAATATGTCATGTGTCACATATACATATTTAATATATATCTACATCATATGTAATATATATATATATATATATATATATATAGTAGGTGTATAATACATATCACATATGCAAGCCACACCGGATGATCATGAGTCATCACCTAATATGATTAAGCCTGAGCCAATGGGCCCAATCACTCATAATAGGTCTATGTGTGCATCGACACATGCCCTATGATTGTTGATCTCGTCATTATCGATTCCGTCGGATCCTCGTCACATCACCATGCGCGGTGATCTCCCGCCACGATATCGTATGTCCTATTGTCGCCTCTACGCTCCTATCGCATCTCTTCATGTAATTATAAAATAATCATAAGCATGCAGGCCTAACACTAAACGAGAACAACTAATGACTCACATGCTCCAAAAATAATAATAATCACATATACACACATCACATGGCTTATAATCATTCATCCATATCATACATCACATGTACACATCATCATGTAGGATTACTAGATAATAAATAAATAATTAAATTATTTAATTAATTATTTTTAAAAAAATTAGGACATGTTAGTAATTTTTAAAATTATCAAGGGTATTTTTAGAATTTTATAAAGGAGGAAGACCTTGTAATTTCTCAAATTCTATAGGGCAATATCGTCCTTTTACCTAGTAGAAAACCCTAACCCCCTTCCAACCATTGTTCTTGTGGTCGTCATTGCCCCGATTGTCCCGGGGCGGTTGTCACCATCGGCGACACCTCCAGCAGGTGGGCAGGTGCGCAAGTGGCCACTCATGCTAGTGGCCTTGGCTGCAAGCAGCATGCCAGTGGGGCAGTGCTCGCAGGTGGCCAATGGGGTAACATTGCCTTCATTGCAACAAATATGTAGAACAATTCTACGCGATTCAATCTCATCACACGTAATTAAAAATCAATCTTTTGCACGAATAATCTTGGCTCTGATACCACTACTGGAAAACCTTAGCGGGAGCATCACATGCACAGTAGAAGATCAAAACAAAATTGATTTCTGAGATAGATCAAAATCGTCATACAAAAATTGATGCGAGAAAAAATATAAAATAAAAAAACTACATCGTACAAGAGATTATTTACCTAAGGAGATCATATATTCCTATTTTTTTAGATCCAGATGAAGAAGATGAAAAAATTTAAGTGTCATGACATCGACATGATGTATTAATGTAGTAATACTCCTCGATCTTCGAGATTCAATGATTGTGACATTGTATCTCCCACTTTATGGTGGATTGAGAATTTTACGTGTGTAATGACCAGAAGATAAAGTATTGTATTGGCAGTCACAGGCAGAAGATTTGTTGGGTTGGGAATGTTACATGCATACAGACTGGTAGATACAGGCCTTGTATCGGCAGCCATAGGCAGAATACTTGTTTGGTTGATGTTTGATCTGATAACGGAGAAGGATTAGGAGTCAGTAGCGTTGTAGGTCACGGCAAGAGTGAGGACAGCTGAAGAGCAAATGATTTGCAAACAACAGAACAGAAGAGACTGCTTGCACAAAAATGAGACAAATAATCATACTGAATCTTTGTATATTCGAGGATTCATCTATGATTCGTTCTACAACTATGATGGCGAACCAAGCCCATGCATACGAGACTCTCTCATTGTCAATGTGCATCATAACATCAAGTGCATGAGTCCGGTTCTTCGTATGCTTGAGGAGGACGTCAAATCCACTCGCAGCGCGTGGGAGAGAAAGACACGGTCCATATGATTGGACACTCATGAGTTAAACAGTACTGGATCCACTGCAGTAGGTTGAGTTTGCCTGATGAAGCTGGGCTAGGGTTTGCCAGTTAATGACAAACACTAGTCTCCGATCGCTGGACTGATATCCACGAGGAGAGAAGATTGTTGATAATTTATCCATAGTACTTAATTAACCTGTCTTAAAAACAGTAGTTTATGTTTAGGAGTTGTGAAGATAGTTAGGAGTTAGTGGGGTAGTGACTAATCATGGTGAGATAATGAAATAATGAGATGAAGTAGTGAGGTGAGATAGTTAATATTATGTCCTATAAATATGATGTTAGTTCATGAAGAAAGTAAGGAGAGAGTGTATACATTTGAAGATAATATTATAAATGTTATTATTCTTTTACCTCTTGTTTAATACTATATTATTTTTTGATTAAAATTATTTTTCGTTAATTAGATCATAGTATTCTATTTTTGTCGTTTATTTGCTCCTTCCCCAATATTTGTGGTATCAGAGTCATGTTTCAATCTAAACTAGATATTATGGCTTTCAATGACAATTCAATATATCAACCCCTTATTCCCATTTTCTCAAGCAAATGCTATGAATTTTGGAGAATCAAGATAAAGACTATGTTCGAAGACTCTGTTCAAATCTCAAGACCTTTAGGACTTAATAGAGAATAGATATGCAGATCCAGATGAAGAAACTAAATTGAGGGAGAATAGAAAGGACTTAAAAGCATTGTTCTCCATTCAATAACTTGTACATGAGACAATCTTCTCAAGAATTACAGTAGCGACAACCTCAAGGCAAGCTTGGTTGATATTTTAAAATGAATTTTAAGACTCATCAAGGGTGATTACGATAAAACTTGAAATCTTTCTTCATGAATTTGAAATTTTATTTATGAAAGTAACGAATCGATGCAAGATTTTCTTTTTCGAGTGACTGAAATTATTAGTCAAATGAAATCATGCAGTGAATATCTTCATGTTCATATAATTGTTGTAAAAGTTTTGAGAAGTTTAACTCTAAAATTTGATCATGTTATTGCTGCAATTGATGAGTCAATAGACTTAACTACTTATTTATTTGATGAACTAATTGGTTCCTTCCAAACATATAAAGCAAGATTGAATAGGTCACTTGAAAAAAATAAAGAAAAATCATTTCAGGTTAAGGGTGAGTCTTCTACTTCAAAAGAAGATAAAAAATTAACAGGAAGAGGACATGGCAGAGGAGGATTCATGGTAGAGGAAATGAAAGAGGAAGATGATACTTTGATGGGTATGATGAATAAAAGCAATCAAACTATGATAAAAAAAACTATAAGAGCGGAATTCAATGTCACTATTGTAAGAAATTTGTCATATGAAAGCAGATCGCTAGAAAAGATAAAAGCAAATAAGCTATATGGAGGAAATGATATTTGATTTTTGGATAGTAGATGTTCTAATCATACGTCAAACGTAAGATCAATATTCAGATATATTGATGAGACTTATAGGTTGAAAGTTAAAATTGTAGATAGCAAGCAAATCCAAGTAGAAGAAAAAGGAACAATTGAGGTAAAAACAAATCAACGAAAGGTAAAACAACTTGATAATATTTTTTATATTCTTATTTTATCACATAACTTATTGAGTGTTGGATAATTGATAGATGATGGATATTTAATTATATTTGATGATGATTCATGCACTATTAAAGATAAGAAATCTGGTTTGATTATAATAAATTTTGCATGATGCAAAATAAGATGTTTTAAATATTGAGAAACATGCTCTTTTTGTAAATAATAAAAATGAGACAAACTTATAGCATTTAAGATATGGACACCTTAACATTAAGGATTTATAGTTGTTAAATAAAAAATAATAATTTATGGATTATCAAAAATTAATACAATTGATGTATGTGAAGGATGTATTTATGGTAATAAGGTAAGAAACCATTTTTTGTTAGAAAAGTATGAAGAGCATCTAATTATCTTGAATTAATTCATGTTGATATCTGGACTTATGAATATAAAATTATTTGGGAGAAGTCGGTATTCTTTGTTATTTATTGATGGTTATATCCTTATGAGTTGAGTATATTTTCTGAAATTGAAATATAAAGTATTTGATAACTTTCAAAGATTCAAGACACTTTGTAGAAAGGTAAAATGGTAGATGTATAAAGACACTTCGGACAGATAAAGATGGTATATATTTGTCTAATGAGTTTAATTCATTTTGTGAAGAAAATTGTATTTGCAGGGAAATAACAACACCATATACACCAGAGCAAAATGGTGTAGTCGAATGTAAGAATCAAACTATCGTCGAAATGACAAGAAGTTTGTTTAAAGGAAAGCATATTCTAAATCAGTTTTAGGCAGAAGCAGTTGCAATAACAGTTTATTTATTGAATATTTCACCGACAAAAGTTACTATGAATTGAACTCCTTTTTAAGGCTTGGTATGGTATAAAGCCAAGTGTAAACCATATAAGAATTGTTGTATTGATTATGTTTTGGTAAATTCATAAACTCATCATAAGCTTGATGAAAAATCTGAAAAATACATCTTAATTGGCTATTATACACAATCCAAAGCATATCGATTATCCTATTAGTGGCAAAGTTATTATTAACAGAAATGTTATGTTTGATGAAAGGGTAAGTTAGGAATTGGGAGATCAATAAAGGTGAGGCACAATTTCATATTTTAGTAGAACTAGTCAATCTATAGAATCAAGTGATAGATCCTACTCCAACAAGTTCATCGTCAACCTTACCTAGTATCAATTCAAATTCAGTAAATAATTCCTCAAATAAAACACCTCCAAGAAGATTAAGATCACTAACAAAAATTTATAACTCAACATTTGCTTTGTTTATTTAAGATCCTATAAGTTTTGAGGAAGCAATTGAAAAAGAGGAATAACGAAAAGCAATGAAAGAAGAAATTGAGTCAATTTAAAAGAATAAAACTTGGGAGTTAATGGATCTACCAAAAGAAAAGAAAGCTATTGGATTTAAATTGGTGTTCAAAACAAAGTATAATACAGATGGAACTCGACTTGTAGCAAATGGAGTCATAATACAAAGTATTATGGCATGGATGAACAAGTTATAGATATTCTCACCAAGTCATTTCCAGATCAGAAGCTGATTTATTTCATGTTTCAAATCGAGGGGGAATGTTTAGAATTGATTTACAGTAGTTAATTACTTAGTTAACATGTTTTAGGAGTAGTGACTCATGGTTAGGAGTTGTGGAGTTAGTTAGAAATTAGTGGGGGTAGTAACTAATCATGGGTGAGATAATGAAATAATAGGATGACGTAGCGGGATGAGATAATCACTATTATATTCTATAAATAAGATCTTAATTCATAAAAAAATGAAAAAAACGTGTATACAATAGATATAGAGACCATCCCACACAAAGACAAAGACAAAGACATATAGGGACCATCCTCGCTCATCCGCGGATGGTCACAGGGACGGTGCTATGGAGGACGCTTATCACGTGATGCTCCCTCATCCTACCTATGGAGAGGTAGGGTAGGGGCTGCTGTTGCATGCATGCATGAAGACGCAGCCTTGGGTTCTTATCAACTACATCCGTGCTGGCTGTATAGCTTCTGAACCTTTACTTCCTATTCACCCTCCTCTTCTACCGATCTACCTCCAGCGTAACGTATTGATCCTTGAGGTAGCTAACCAACAAAAAAAAAAATTTATCTATGTGCGGACAACAGCGTCACAGGTTCCATGATCGAGTGCATACCACCCATTACGATGCTTCTAAATTACCTGCAAATGTGGGCAGGTGAAAGAGCTGTATATATGCTCAGACTCTGAGAAAACTTGGATTTCAATGTCTCTATGTGAGACATCATGCTGTGAGAACTATCAACATCGGGGCCCTTCCAATATTTGTATGAAGTTTGAACAAGAAAAGAACCACGACGAGCCATGAAAAATGAAATGGTGAGATTGGAGGCTCTCCAGTTTCCGACTCGATGAACTACTTTCTACACCAAATACTGCAACTTCGCCTACTCATTATTTCTCCTCTTCATCAGCAAAATCTTCTTCTTTGTTACATATACCACACACAGACATGTAAAACTAAATAATAATTGCGTTCTAAAGTGAGGGGGTGTCGAAGACCTCGATAACCCACTTACTTAATATGATTTTTTTTTTTTTCAAGAATGGATCTTTATCACAGTAGTAGTAGTAGTAGTAGTAGTAGTAGTAGTAGTAGTTGTAGTAGTATTAGATCAGATATGGATCCCATGATTGTTAAATTTAATTTTGAGTTATTCTCATGCTGAAGCCTAATAAGAATTTTATTTTAGATATGCTTGATATGTAGATCACACACACACACACAAAGTGCATCAAGTTGAGCTTATGTTTGGCCAGTTTTTCGAATATTTAAAAATAAATATTCATATTGATGACATAATAGTTATATTTTTTCTTTAAGAGCCTAGTTGAAAATAAAAGTTTTGTGAAGGACTAAATTGCAAAAGAATAATTTCTTTTATGATTCTACATTTTAATAATCGAAAGGACTAAAAATGATTGGTTCTTATTAGTTTTAGATATTATATAAATTATTAGATTTAAAATGAAATATTAAAAAGAATGTATTAAAAAAATATATTAGTTTCCTAAAATATAGTTGATACTTGAGATCACATGACTAGCATTGTTAGGATTTGGACCATATAAATAGAGGTTTCAGATTGATATTTGTTTAGAAATTAATTAGTTTCTTCTAGAGCTCGACACAACAAGGAGATACGTGTTAGGTATACCATGGAGGTTAAGCATGGTTCTAGGCCTTGTCATGAGGATACAACGTGGCTATGTCATTAGTATTACTATGTTCGACATGTATTCTTTAACTATAGTGATATTTACTATAAATTTGATATACATCTTTAGCTGCATTTATTTAAATAGTAAAGAATAGATCATCGTCATATGTTCGTAATTGTGGCCTTGTTTACTCCCCTATGTTATGATATTTGAATTATTAATTAAATAATGATTTGATGGTTTTCTATGCTTGGTTCTAAAGATAAAAAATGATGAAAAAAATACTTATAATTATTTATTTATATGCATCGTGATAAGGAGTAGACTAGCGTGGACATGCTTGAGTGGAATGTTATTATTTAGAAACCTTTCATATTTTGAACTTGTATAAAATTAATATGAAATGTTATTTTGGATCTGCTACAGTGATCTTGTAATTATGTAAAATACTAGTGTTGACTGTGATATTTTGTCCAATGCATGTAGGTGTATATCTATGAATTATCTTTTTATCTTTCTTTCGTACAAGAATCGAAGTACATGATTAGAATGTAGTGCTTGATTTAGTGTTCATATGGAGCTTGGAAATTGGATATAGAGTTCACATTTGAATCCTCCAAGTCGTTGCAGACTCCAGAACATATATGTGGATCCCAGCACTTACCATCTCGGAAAGATGACAAATTACAATTGATGTTGGGGAGAGAGAGAGAAAGGAATGGCACAACAAACATCCCAATGCCAACAATACGGCTTGTAGTTGTGTTTGCTGGTGAATTCCTCCTCAGCACACCAAATTTTTAGAGTTATCCTTGGATAAGATCTTTATATTTGTTAGGGGTTCTTAATAATTTGTTTTGGTGAAGCTAGATTGCTAACGTTTTCTCAAACCAAAGAGAGGAATTAGCAAATATATAATCTTGGCTATAAGGTGACAAGATGAACACTGTGTTTGTGGCCATCACTTGCGCTCGCACCTACTTCTTGGGTGTTGGAGTCAATCATTTTTGTTCACCCTTTCAATCGATTTGGCTCAAAATTTTATGAAACCATTGCTTGAAGAAAGTTAACTTTAGTAAGCTGATGTCAGTAGCATCCAAACACTACCACCGTCTTTTAGCTCAGAGAACAAAATCCGGCCACCTCCACTCCTTTGTCATGTCTTGTTTGGCATCCATAGTACACAATTTATTATTCCTTCATATGTTCTATTATATTTCTTTTGATTCTTTTAATGATTAAGATACTAAGAGAGGGGGGAAGAATCAAATTAACAAACAAGTGTATGAATGCTATAGGATTCTTGACAAGTTAACACACACACACACACACACACATATTTGTTGGAGTGACACTTTGGTTTTGCAAGTCAAAATGGGGGGGCAAATACATAAATGTAAAATTCTCACAATATCGTGTAGATAGATAGAGAGAGAGAGAGAGAGAGAGAGAGAGGGCAAGTCTTCCCTTTTTTTGGGGGGAAATGTAGTTATACCTTCACTAGCAATTTTTTACTCAACTTTCATGATTTAATGTTATTTGAGTAGAGAGATTCTAGCATCAATGTTTAAGCATTGTGGTGGAGATAGTGTTACCATATTGAATGCGTATGCGTTGCATCAAGAAAGAGATCAGCTACTTTGATTTGCATGGTGAAATAATGATCCCACTATTTCAATCAAATAAATGTCTTTCATGTGACAAAAAAAAAAAAAAAGTCCTCAACAGCATCAAAGGGTCGCTTTCTTCAGAATTCCCTGAAATGAACATCCAATGGTGAAGACGAAAAATTCTCAATCTGATGGCTGACAGATATCCCTTCGAGCATGGAAGTTCTCTAGTGTTGGTGCATGATGTAGAATTTTAAGGTAATAAATGAAGGAGGAACAAAGCCATATGGTTTTGGATTTTTTTTTATTAATTGATTATTGAAAGCGAGGCAACCTTTAACATCAATTTAATGAAGGAACAAAGCCATATGGTTCGGACATCATTACGACTTGAAAGGCTTTTAATCTTCGGTTGGAAGTTGTGAGCTAACACTTCAATTTCTCATCATTTAGATGATAAAAGAGTGTTCGGCCATCTTTTTTCACACAACATTTTCCAATGCATACGTAGTAGCTGTGCCTATAGCATATTTCTACCGACCGGGATCTAATGAGCCTCATCAAATGCATTGCTCAGTGTCCACTCACAGAGAGAGAGAGAGAGAGAGAGAGAGCGATGACTTGATGCAGTGATAGGCTAAAAAGCCTCATAACCCTACTGCTAATGAAGACGCAGGTGGCATCGTTCATGCAAGAGTACGCACGGAGCGCAGAAAGCGAGCACCGTCGGCCTGCTTCGCAATTACTCCCCGCCAGCGCGGGGAGCAGAAGCATTCCAGCATCGCTCTGCACAATGCACATGTGCAAAATCCATCATCATCCACCTCACGAGATGATCACAGCATCAAAGGGAAAAAGAAAAGTAAAAAAAATAAAGAAAGTTTCAGCTTAGATCTATGCACGGTTTTCTTCTGTGTACTCAGCATGGTGAAACTGAGAGCCAAAAACCAAGCAGAAAGGGTAAAGAAGAGTTAGAGATCAGATGCACCATGAACATGCACTCCCTCCATTGCGGGGGTGACCCAAGTGTGCTGCAGGTATCTCTGTTCTTGGCTGTCTCATCAGCCCACCCTTTCCCCAAGATGGGAGAAAGCGAAGCCTGGATCCATTATCCATTAAAGCTGCTTGACCAAGCACACCGCAGAGCCTACGGGGGTGGGGTTTTGAGAGATGAGAAGGCTATGATGGAGACAAAAGGCGTGATTAGACGAAGAGGGGCGAGGGTGAAGGCGCCTGGGGAGAGGGGGGGGGGGGGGGGGTTTGTCCTTTCTTTTTACCCCCTATGGGAAACCGAGGAACCGTCACATCACTTCCCGCACTCGGTGGCCCCTCAAGACAATGACAACTGATCGATCCCCTCCACATTTCTGCTCATCTTTTTCTCGCGAATATGTTGCGCTTCTGCATGCCTCATGGCATGTCCACGAGCCAAACATCGTTTTGGGTTCGGAAGTCCTTTTGAAGCTTTGCTCTGCAATGGGGACTGATTCAGACTGGTGCAGCCATCCGATCATTTCCGCAAGTCTCCTCGATACATTTTGCGTTGCTTGATGCAAGACGACGCAGCTTCTGAAACTAGATCGTACTCTTCCTCCTTGGATGTATCTTTAACTAGATACGGGCGAATCTTGGAGGGGGCCATCATCCCTTAATTGAACCTTGCTTTGTTAATCCACCTCCGCCTCTTTAATCATGCAGATGTCGAGGGAGATAAAAGCACAAGGAAGGCGAGGTCAAATGACTTAGCTCTGTTATAGAGATCTGGAGCTAAAAGACATGCTAAAACACCATGGCAAGATAACACGAGAAGGACATAATAGGATGCCAAATAGATTGTTGTTCCCAAGTTGGGGGTGGCGGGGCCGTACGTCCCATGGGTGGGGTTCCCCCGGGGCATTATTGCGAGAATAGGAACCCTAGGCCAATGGCGCATGCGCACTACTTCTGCGAGCAACTCTTGGGCACGGGAGAGGAGGAGGCCGATCTCCTCCCCGCCTCCTCCATCTTAGCTTGTCTCTTCTTCTTGCTCATGGATCTGGTATCTCCCTCCGATCGCCTGTGCTACGTGCGCTGCACCTACTGCAACACTGTTCTTGCGGTAAGAGTCTAAGACTAAAGAGTGTGGCCAACCGTGATGCTGTAGAGTTCCCGGAAAGATGCACCCATGAGAAGGAACATCCTCCTTCAGCCATATGATCTCGTTCTCTGAGCAAGGTTCTCCGTGGAGGCTGCTCCAGATCATGTTCTCTTCTTCATCTTATTTTGCCTCACCTTCCTGTTCGCTTTTGATCCCTTAACCGTAGATGATGTTTGAGAAGATCCAATCGAAAGTGCTATTTTGCTTTGCACTTCTTCTGCTGTTATAATGTTCTTGACGATGTTACCAGAGAAAGTTCCAGATGTCTTCTAGGGTTTTCTTCTAGAGCCTCTGTCCAGGTGAGATCCAGTTGTTTACATACATGAGGAAGCTAGAAACGATAGGTTCCACCAAAATTGGAGGTCAGGGGTTGCATGAATCCGTGACAACATATATTTCAAGAAGATAATAAATAGGATGCCCCCTCCTGAGTTTGAGCATTCTTCTTTTCCTTGTTCCATCATGAGGGCTGCCTTTGATATGTACTCCATCAGTCCATTGCCTTTCCCTTTACCGAAACTTAAGAAATCTTCTCTGGCCAAAGAATGCTCCTATTTCTATTTACGGTCTCTCGGAAAAAGAAACCCATAATATACAGATCTGTGAAAAGAATGTTGGATCACACGCCGATCTTGAATGGTAACAGACCTCTCCCTTGGCTGCAGGTTGGCGTCCCTTGCAAGCGGGTGATGGACACGGTAACCGTGAAATGTGGCCACTGCAGCCATCTCTCCTTTCTGAGCCCCAGAGCCATGGTGCAGTCCCTTACTCCCACCGATCACCGGATGGGCCTTCAGGTTTCATTTCTTGTCTACTGAATCCATCAGATGTCTACCACTTATATCACGAGATTTGTACATAGATTCTTGTTCCTATGGCTTTCTTCGATTTGCTGTTGGCAGAAAAAGTAACCTGGATCATCGTTTCCTTTTTCTCTTGTCTCTCTCTTTCAAGGCTAGCTTTTAGGTTCACAAGTAGATGTTGATAGAAGAGAAGAATGGGAGAGTTCATTGCATATACGAAACTGATGTTTGTTTTGAATTAGGGTCCTTGCAGTGATTGCTTGAGAGGCCAACCTTCACCCCCATCATCATCATCATCATCATCATCATCGACTTCAAGTGAACAAACTATCCAGAGACAGCGATTTGTCATGAAACGTAAAGTCCTTTTGGCCTCCGCATTTTCTGTGTTTCTATTTCTGCTATTGAGAGTTCTCCATCTAAGAAATCTTGGTTGAATCCTTGATGACAGCTCCGGAGAAGAAACACAGGATGCCTTCGGCTTACAATCGATTCATGAAGTAAGAACTAACTAAACGTTGATCTCTTCTGATTTGGCTTCTTCGTTGCATATCATGAATGAGCAGCATTATCATCTGATTTGATCTGAGCGTAGACATCACCATCATATGTTGTACTAGTTGAGATGTGAATGAAACCGCAGACTGCAGTGATATCGTCAACTAACATCAAATCCTTCATCAAAAATAGTGTATCAAAATCCTGCTTTTTCCGATGATACCCCCTAAAGCATGAAATAAAATAGCACAACAACCTTTTCTTGCAGAAATAAATACAGCACGACGCCTACTAATAGGTATAAGAAAAGTTGATGCACGCATATATCACAGCCTTTCTGTCCTGTTTGATGCACATC
This sequence comes from Ensete glaucum, assembly GCA_021527575.1. NCBI lineage: Eukaryota > Viridiplantae > Streptophyta > Magnoliopsida > Zingiberales > Musaceae > Ensete > Ensete glaucum. The sequence goes on from CM038551.1 coordinate 46,206,456, forward strand.
TGAGCTCTGTAGCAGATCCGTCCTTTATCAATGCAGCTTAGTTTGATGCACACAAACTCCTAAGCTGGAGTAAATCTGAAACAAATAATAATAATAATAATGTGTACTGCCAATTTACTTCTGCTGCCAAAGCATGATTTCAACCATTATAGCCATGCTAATCATTTCTTTCAAAAATCTTAAATCTTACTGTAGACTCTCATAGTCTGAGCAATGCGAAAATGTTGCATCATAGTGGATGACCTCAGGAGTTGCTGTTGCTCTCCTTTACAAGTCAAACGTTAAAGACATGAAACCATAGTCATGCACACAATTGGAAGAAGGCATTAATCATTTGGGAGGGAACGGATATGCATGCAATCTCCCCCTACAACCGGAGACAAAAAAAAAAAAAAAAAACATTGGCTGTTAGTAAATCAAATATGTCTATGAGTTACAGACACAGCAAATAAAAACTATTAGAAAAACCTAAACAATAAAAAGAAAATCTAATATTGCCTTCCTTGGTTCATATTCAGATTCTATATATGTTTGATAAAAAAAAAAAAAAAAGCTTCCTAAAAGCATAAGATTCATATCTAGACATGATAATAAATCTGATAGAATTTGCTTGGTAGTGCCCAAACTGATGTTAAAAAGTTACTCACACAAGGCAATGGACAATTTCCTGAAACTAGCTAACAACTTGAATACATTGTTGCTTCAGTTTAAATCCAGAAAATACATAACTCGCAAAACCAAATCATGGCAGGGAGGAAATACAACGAATCAAGGCAGCTAAACCTGATATTCCACACCGAGAAGCTTTTAGCATGGCTTCGAAGAATGTAAGTTATATGACAAGCAACCTCCTTCTGAAGAGATTAATAATGGCAATGTCTTTATATGCTTCTTTTAACATGAATTTGAAGTGGGCCAAGTGTGATCCTCGTTGCTCAACTACTATTTCGACCTCCGATAACAGTAGTGGTAAATCCTATCACTCCTATGATCATTTTACCAGTCGAAAGTGGTTTGTTGCTTGATTAATTCTGTGTCATCTTGTTCCAGGAAAGAGTCAGTTGTCCTAGAACGGAGAGCTCCAAATTCTGCAAGCGAATGGAGCAGAAGATTTTAAGTTTCCAACTGTGACTCGGAGCTCTTACCATTTCTTAGTGATGCGCTTGTGGTGTTAACTTGTGTTAGATCTTGTCCTCTCTCTCTCTCTACAATGACATAACTAATGCTGTAGTTTTCCTGGTTAAGATCCATCCATGAATTGCGGGCGAAGAGGGAGTCATAAATGTGGCTCAGATATGAGCTGTCAAGATGTAGAACTAATTGGTGAGGGCACAGTGAGAGAGATTTCTCAAGTAAGAGGACTGCCCTCGTACCTCTCAAGTGAATAAGATTCGTAACGGATCAATTGGTGTCGATAAGCCTTGACCGAAGGAGGACTAGAATCCATGTCAAATATATTGATGCAACTGTATGGTTTACATGAATTCAGAGTTACTTGCTCTTCTCCATCACCAGGCTTTCTTTTGACAATGCTTGGGAAGACAAATGATGAAACTCCTTGAAGGGTTTATTTATTCATCAGCAGGTATGTGCGCATGTCTTTGATGCCTTTCGAACAGAACTTTCATTATTTCTAGCATATCAAAATGAACTTGTAAAAAAAAATAGATTTGAGTATCCAATTTTGTTGAGATGGCGGCATCTCATATCAAGTTTATTGTTTCAGTCATGCCATTGGCAAAAGCATTTTAAAGGTTTGTCATTTCATTCTAGATCCTTAAAGCTCTATATCTGCGGATACTTAGTCCACATCACTAAGTTATTTCTCTCAATGTTTGATCGAGTGCAGCTTCCCAGTTTCTGCTTGGATAGCCGTCTCAACATAATGATATATGAGTCCAACACACCCTTAGCATCTCTGATATAGCAGATAAGATACCATTCCAAGTTGGGAAGGTAGCTTCATAAAAGTAGAATCTTGATCTACAGAAAGGTGTGCACCAGTCATCAATCTCTGGATGGAAGGAAAAAAAAAAAAGAAGACTTTTTTCTGAGGAACATTAATAAAAAGGAAATGTGTAAGATAATCCTAACATTCATTCCATCAGTGCATATATTTATTTCCATTACAACCCCACCTCTCCCCCCCCCCCCCCCCCATTCTCTAGTAAGGAAGCTTTTGGATGGCTATCGAAAACATCCCCCGAGAATGTATTCTCCCATTTCGGAGGCCGGGGTCTCTCGCGGTTCTTTTCTTCTTGTCTCCAGAAGAGCACATCAACATATGACTACTCCATCATTTATCCTATAAAAATATATTAAAATAACACGAAGACTAATAGGCTTTTCACTTTAAATATTTTTTTTTAATCTATAATCACAACAAACTTTTTATATTTATCTGCCGCCATTAACTTTGAAAAAAAAACAAAGATCTCGTAAATTACCACCTACGGAGATTAATAGGGTTTCAATTTTTGTATTTTTCGTACTATAATATCAACAATGTATTACTAATTTTATACTTAGATGGCAATATCAAATATATATATATATATATATATATATATATATATATATATAATGTAAATTCAGGCGAAGTCATAAGAGAAAAGTTTTTCCTTTTTTTTTTTCTTCTTTGTTTGTTTGCAATTTTCGTATTTTTAAAAAGGTGCCTCTTATTTGTCATAACCCTTGAAAATACCCTGACACAAGTAACGTATAAAATTTATGATCAGATATAGTATTTTCGAGTAAGTTTACCGTATTTTTGGTACCTCCAATAAAGCATCATAAATCTATTTAAACGATATTATAACAAGTCAAATAGACACAAATATAGAAAGAGTTATATTAGTTGGAATATTGTTAAATAAGCTTATAGTGTTATCTCTATCTTAAACATTGTAAATCTATTCAAAAATATTATAAATAATATAATAAACTTAAAACAAACTCACACACAAAGATACGGCTTGAAACATGTACATTTGTTGGTTTAGGAATAGAAGCAACTAAATTATGAGACTTTATTTAGTTACGAAATGCTTTTTATATACCTCTGTCAAAATACTATAACCAAAGAATTCAAGCGGTTCATCAATACGCTGGTCCATAGGATTGATTACCCACAGGTAGACTCCCATAAAAAAGGGTCACATTTTAAGAAATATGAAAAAGGTGCATTTTTTTTTTTGAAAATTCACCCAATAAACTTTATAATACATATATCTCTAATGTACATGTTTCATCATCATGCGTTGACGATCATTACTGTATGGTGCTTTCATATGGTCATCAGCCGATGTGTGTGCCTTAAAAGGTCAGTCATATGCCTGTCGTTGACCAAAAGGTCAACCTAGGCTCCTATGTATGTATAATATCATAACATTAAACCGAAAAAAATTAGGTGTGTTGTATGGTAGGTAAATTTTTTTCTTCTAGGATGTAGTGCTTCTTAGCATTTGTTGCCAGAATATGACATGAGTTTTAAGCTAGTTTTTGCATCTTAAGTGGGTCGTCGTGCGAAAAAAGACTCCCAAGGATGGAACAAGCAAACTTGTAGGAATTGACAATCCACCATCATGAGATAGATGGTTGAGAGTGGAGTAGAAAACTAGGGGACATGGATAAACTACTTGTTGTCTATGGGGGGAGTTTGGCAACCAACCATTTGCTCTTTGCCACCATCTTTATGCCACCCATATCCTTCCTTCTTTGGGAGGTTGGACTACCTTAACCTAAAGCACCATTGAGCTCTTATGCCTTGTTCTTGATTTGTTTGACTTGCTTTAGAACTTTCTTTCCCATGCAATTACTTGGCTACCCTTGTCTTCAACCTTAATTTTTCTTTCGCTTTTAAGCAACAAATGTAATCGACAAAGGATCACTTTCTTTCGAAGGTATGCATTTAACGTGTTATTGTTTGCCTACGTTTGAATTTGCAAGAAGAGATTGATATAATTGAAGAACAGAAATCATTTTACATCATTAAATTCCAACAAAAACATTGGAAGATTTGTTCGGGGGCACAACTCCTTTTTTAAGATATCACAAAATACGAAGAAGAAATAAGGAGGAGTTATGTTGGAGGAGGTTGAATCCATGGTGGTTGTGATTAGGGAAGCTCAGCTCGGCATTGAGAGGATAAACATATCGAGATGGTCTTCCAATTACAGCTATGTGGATATTACAACTCTATTCAAAGTTATCAAGGTGACCATATCCAGCCAAGTATAGGAGAATGTTATGAAGGTGACCATTATACATTAAGACTCCTGCATGCCCTATAGCAGTTCAATATTGGTTTATCTTGTGATATATACATGTTTCCACGGGATCTTGCAATTGTTGACCTACCAATTTGCATTGTAATTCATCCTTTTGTGATTATTTTTTTTTTTAAATGAAGGCAATCGTATGAAATAAGTTATGACAATATATATATATATATATATATCTGTATTTTTTTGAAAAAGAATTCTATTTTGAGAAATTTTCGTAAAGTGTCCATTTTTTCATAAATAATAATTTTATCCTTGGCCCCCATTGAACCCACATCTGCCTTGCACTACCTTTGTGCTAACTCCATCACCATCTCTCCTCTTCTTTATCCAGCGAAACTTGTTTACGTCTTTGCACTTAATCTATCTCAGACCCATTACCTTGTCCTCACCATCCTTGCTCATAGCACGAGCGATTAACATCATCATCTGTAGCCACTGCATAAGGAAAGAGGGGGCACGAAGGTGATGATTGTTAGCTGACTAAGTCTACCGCCAACTCTATAACTGAACGAGCCAATCTCGTTCATTAGTTGAGGGAAATCCTCATTAGTTGAGGGAAATCTTTTGACTAAGTCTACTGTCAAATCTAAGGGAAATCTTCATTAGTTGAGGAAAATCTTTCCTCATCCCTGTATAAATAGACGATGCATTTATCAATAATATCAAGTTTCCATTCTCTCATTTCAATTTCTAACATGGTATCAGAGCCATAAGAGAAATTATTCTCTCTGTCAAACGACAGAAAAAATAGTTGCCATTACATGCTGCCTCCTCTACTGTTATCTCATTACCGAGGCAACACTATTTGCTGGATCTTTCAAATCTACTATCACCTACAAACAGCTCCAGCCGATCCACAGCAGTTTATAGCTCTACGCAGGAGCGCTTCTCCTCGTGTCCGACGCTACCACCGTTCTCGCCTTTCGGTGTTTCCAACAAGAAGGCGGATTCACATCTGCACACTGTACCTATTGAGTACCGTTGGATATTCTCATTCGCCACTCACTTAGTATCTACCGGTGTTTTCTACACTATTCTGGTTTTGTTAGCCACCTTGATCTATGCTACTACCTACAACTTTATAGCCATTAATTGCTTTTCTTTTTTCTTTTCTTCTTTTCCTTTGGTCACCAGTTGTGTTACTGTTCTCAACTCTGTGCAAACAGCTTTTGTGATTTCCTAATGTCTTTCTCATCCACTTCTGATGTCCCTACTCTTTTTCCTACTAATAATTCTGTTTCATCGTCCGGTCTTATTTCCATTAATGCTGCATCTTTAATCCCCTTTAAGTTATCTAAAAATGGCAATTATGCCTCTTGGCGTGCTCAATTCTCTAACCTCTTGATTGGTTATGATTTATTGGGCTATGTTGACGGTTCACTTAGTTGTCCACCACCATGATTCATGTCCCAGAGACCCTACCCAGTTCGCTACAAGTTATGGCTTGGCAGATCGACTAATCCTCCAAGCCATTCAGGCCTCTTCTGGATCCATCGCTCGCTTGTGACCTCTGTACCGCTCGGAAGCATGGAACAAGTTACGACTACTCGCGAACCGCTCTCGACTCGCATGCTTGGACTACTCTCCAATCTTATGACTCTCAAGCAAGAGGGAAGTTGTATTGCTGATTACTTACAAAATATCAAAGTCATTATCGATGACCGGCTTTGATAGGTCATCTTCTTCGATGAAGAGATCTTGGTTCACACACTCAATGGCTTAAATCGAGTACAAAGAACTTCTCACGCTCTTCGTGACTCTCCTATCCTCTTTGAAGAACTTTATGACAAGTGACGGATTATGAAGCTTACTTAAAGCGGGACACCAAGATATCGGGACCTTTGTCGAACCTCCCATCATAGCTCGGTTCACCCAAAACTCAAAAGCCCGGTAGTAAATACCACAATAATACTTCAAAAGGTGTAGTCACCCAACCTCCCACTACTATGAGTTTTCATCCATCACTTCTTCCTCCATATCCTTCGTCGTCAATTCTCATCCAAATGTTTCCTTTTCACCTCGCCCCCACCTATGAATCTACAACCGGTTGTCATCAATTGTGTGACAAAATCGGTCATCGCCAAAGTTTGTCGATCGCGTCTTCCAAAGACCATCAACTTGGCCTCAAGCAAATATCCCGATCAAGGTCCGTCTAATCGATTGTGGATTCGCGCTTCCCACCATATCACCTCGATCTCCGAATTTATCACTCCATAATGGCTATGGCCCATGAAGACGTCATCGTTGGTGATGGTAATCGAATCCCTATTACTCATGTTGGTTCTAAGACATTCCATTCTAACGACTCTTCTTTTACACTTCATAATGTTTTGTGTGCCCTCACATCAAGTGAAATCTTATTTCGCTTTCAATTTTGTCAACAAAATCATACTTCTATTGAGTTCTTTCCGATTATTTTCTTGTTAAGGACTTGAGCACGGGGCATCTCTAGTTCGGCCCGAATAAAGACAACATCTACGAATGGCCGCACCGTGTTTCTCACCACCACAAAACACTTCCACCGCAGCTCCAAATGATGGCATCGTCGTCTTGGTCATCCCTCAAACTCTATTCAACAAAAATTACTTTCTCGTTATTCTACTTTTAAATCCAGAATGTTCTTACTCACGTAATGCTGTCTTAGTAATAAAAGTCATCAATTACCTTTTAGTACTTCCTCTCTTTCTTGCTCTAAGCCGTTTGAGGTTATTTATCGATGTTTGGGGTCTGCATCGGTTGTTTCCTTTGACAAGTTTAGATTCTATGTTGTCTTCAGAGATTATTTTCTAAGTATACATGGTTCTATCCTCTTCGTCAAAAATCGATGTCGTTGTTGTATTCTCTAAATTTAAGAACTTAGTTGAGAACTATTTTCAAACTACTATTAAAACCATCTATTCGATGGCGGAGGTGAATATCAAGCTCTTGCATCTTATCTATCTACTTGTGGTATTCAACATCTTAAGTCACCTCAGTATACTCCTCAATCGGTTGGTTCCGAACGTAAACATCGTCATATTGTTGAAACCGGTCTAACTCGCTTCATCAAGCATCTATGCCTTTCCTTCGTCTGTCCTTTCAAACGCGGTACCTCATTAATCGTATGCCCACTCCGGTTCTTGATGACGTCACCATTTGAAAAGCTATTTCAAAATGCCCTAACCTACACACATTAAGAGTTTTTCTGTTATCCTTGGTTACGCCCTACAATTCTCATAAACTGCAACCTCGATCTCGCCTTGTATTTTCATCGGATATTCTCTTGAACATAATACTTTTCGGTGTTATGATCCTTTATCTACTAAGGTATTTGTCTCCGGACATGTCACTTTTGTGGAGTCTGTCTTTCCTTTCGAGATCAAGGTCATTGTGCCATCCCATTGAGTTCCTCTACTACATCTTCCTCCTCCCGTGCCTTTACAAGATCCACACTCACTTGTTATTTCGATTCCGCACATTCCTCCTTCGTCTTCTTCTCCGTCTTCCTCTCCTCCAGCCAATGCCTCTGTCCTCACCTTGTCCTGGTTCCTCTGTAGTCCCCGTGTCCACCTCCACTAGTGATCACCCTCAATCCTTACCCTCTGCTACTCCTATCGTCTCAAGCCATCCAATGCAAACCCGCTCCAAAAGTGGTATCTTTAAACCCCGTCAAGTTCTTAATTTACATGTCACCAACTCTTCTCTAGCCTCTCGAACCATCATCTTTACTCAAGCCCAAAATTCTCACCGCATGACCATGAGTGATGAGTATGATGCGCTTCTTCGTAATGGTACATGGACTCTCACCCCTCTCACCCCACGCAAAACATTATAGGGTGTAAGTGGGTCTATCGCATTAAGCGAAACCACGATGGCTCGATTGCTCGCTATAAAGCTCGACTTGTGGCTAAGGGTTTTCATCAACGTCTGGTCTTGACTACACCGAGACATTTAGTCCGTCGTCAAACCTACTACCATTCGGCTTATCACGAGTTTGGCCCAACGGCGGTGCTTACGCCAACTCGATGTTAACAATGCCTTTTGCAAGGAACACTTATCAAGACGTTTTCATGCAATCCTCCGGTTTTATACATCCTCGATCCCGCATGTCAGAATTACGAAAAGCCATTTATGGCTTCCGAGCTCCACGAGCCCGGTATCGAGCTTGGTCTCTACTTGTCTTGGTTGGCTTCATTAACTCTAAATCGATGTCTCTCTTTTTACGCCACCAACATGGGTTTACTATCTATCTTGGTTTATGTGGATGATATTATTATTACCGGTGATAACTTTATGGCGGTTCAAGCATTTATTCAAGAATTGGACCGATTCTCTCTTAAGGATCTTGGTCACCTAAATTATTTTCTGAGTCGAGGCTACATCTACGTCTTGGTCTCTTTCTCTCGAGAAAGTATATTCTTGATTTGTTGTTCAAGACGGCTATGCAGGATGCAAAAGAGGTTGCCACTCCTCTATCCTCCGTGAATCACCGGAAGTTATGTGATGGTAGTCCCGCCACGGACCCTACTCGCCGGTAGTTGGCTCCTACAATATCTTGCCCTTACTCGACCGGATATTTCCTTTGCGGTTAATAAACTTTCTCGGTCATGCATCGCCATCCGCTCTCCATTGATCGTCAAACGCGTTTTGCGTTATCTTAAAGGGACTATTGATCATGGTATTTTCTTCGCAAACATTCTCCTCTCAACTTCATGTCTTTGATCTTGATTGGGCAATGTTGACGATCGAACCTCCACATCTGGCTATATTATTTTTCTTGGTGCTAATCCGATCAGCTGGAGTTCTAAGAAACAAAGACAATTGCCAGGTCTACGACTGAAGTTGAATATCGAGCTATAGCTGCTGCTGCTGCTGAACTCATTTGGATCTCCAACTTGCTTAAGGAGCTTCACGTTTCTTCTTCTACTCTGCCTGTTATTTATTGTGATAACCTTGGTGCAACTTACCTCTCGAACCGGTTTTCACTCTCGCATGAAGCACGTGGCTATCGATTTTCATTTTGCGGGATCAAGTTGCTCGTCAGCAGCTTCGTGTTTCTCATGTTCACACGGCTGATCAACTTGCTGACTCCCTCACAAAGTCTTTAGCTCGCAAGCCCTTTTTATTGCATCGGTCCAAGATCGACATCCTTGACAGAAGCTCGATCTTGCGGGGGCATGTTAGCTGACTAAGTCTACCGCCAACTCTATAACTGAACGAGCCAATCTCGTTCATTAGTTGAGGGAAATCCTTATTAGTTGAGGGAAATCTTTTGACTAAGTCTACTGTCAAAACTGAGGGAAATCTTCATTAGTTGAGGAAAATCTTTCCTCATCCCTGTATAAATAGACGATGCATTTATCAATAATATCAAGTTTCCATTCTCTCATTTCAATTTCTAACAATGATGGGTTTGATGAGGGCAAGTTAAGTTGGCAAAGATGGTGGCGGCCCTCGCGACCCCTCCTTCCTCACGCGAGGGTTGTTATTCCCTTCGCACCCCCTCCTTCCTATCGCGAGAGCGAGGTAGGTAAGGGTTTAGTGATGGTTAATAGGGTTTGTGATGGATTTGACATGATAAAGAGGAGGAGAAAATCATGATATAGACGAATTTGATGGGGGTCAAGAGTAAAATTATTTTTTCACATAATAAGGGGTGCTTTACGAGAATTTTTAAAAGTTGGGATGCTATGTAAATATTTATGAACTTTTTTATTCAAGAATTTACTATATATATAGGTAATTTTTTGAAAAAAAGTTTGACCAATTTTTTGAAAACCATCCCTTTTATCATAAATGATAAATTTGACTTAGCACTCATTTGACCTGCCCGTGCCCCTGCACTACACCTATAGGACCCGTTGTCATATTTTCCCTTGATCATCATCGAACCCATCGCCTTACCCTTGCTATCTTTGATCATTACATAGGTGGTCAATATTATCATCAATAGACCTCAAGCAAAGAAGGAGGGAGTGCAAAGATGACGATGGGTCTGACGAGAATTAGCAGGGTTGGTGGAGATGTCAGCAACCCTTGTGCTCCTTTATTCCTCACGCAACGGTTATCGCCATCTTTGCACCCCTTACTTTCTATCATGAGGGAATACGATGATGGAGAAAGGTCTAATAGGGTCATAGATAAAATTATCTTTTCACTTAATAAGAGGTAATTTACGATAACTTTTGAAAATTGAGATGTTACATTTTTCAAAGATATAAGGTGTGTTTTTTGAGATTTTATCATATATATATATATTATATAAAATCTTCAAGATACTAAGAAGAAATATATCTTGAGTGAAAGAACCCAAAGTAAATGAAGGTGATGGAAGTCAAGTCACGGGTATGGATATTACCACCAGAAGAATACAGGATGGGTGGGACATTCGAAGACTTAGCATAGGCAAGTCATTACACATACGGACGGCTGTAGAACACCCATCACCATCGCCAGTAAACCGTTGCCATTCTCGTAAATTACAATCAAAAGGAAAGCCATTTCTGGAGTCCACACCCACACCCCCATCTTAAGATCAAACCCCTTCAGCGTGGGGACTGATCTCCTCCTCAAAATCCAAAGCAAAGGGAGAAAGCATTGCCAACTAGTAGTGATCCCTTCTTCTTTCTCTTTCTTTTTGGAAGGAGTAGAGGAAGGAACTAAGAGGGGAGGAGAGTACAAGGATGGCGTGGAAGCAGGAATTGCAAAGCGCCTCCATGTTGATGGCTTTTCTTGTCTTCGTCTTCTCCACCCCATCCGCCGCGGTGATGAGCGAGGGCACGGCCATGCAGCTCGCGCACGCCGAGCTCGTCCGGGTTGCAGGATACGGAGACGAGCGGCTGTCCACCGTGCTCGTCACCGGAACCGTTCTCTGCAGTGCACGCATGCACCGAAGTCTCGGCCTCTTCACATCCAACGTCCCAGGTTAGCCTTACTTGTGACACCGCCGGTTAGATTCCATCTCTCTATATATATATATATATCAAACAATACATGAGATCATCGTGTGTTTGTTCTAATGCGACTCCTTCAAATCTTTCTGTCATCTTTCCAATCCATATCTTCTCCTCAACTCTTCTCGTGTAGTTTCGGATGCTGATCTTTGATCTCATGAGGTTTTATCTCAATCATTAATGAAATTATCAGCAATCACAAATAGGTAGAATGGTCATTATCAAATGTTTGGTGAGTAGATCTGAAGCAAGGGTTTCTATCAGTTTAGGAAGAAGCTGTGACAAGCCATCCTATAATCTTGTTCGGTAAATCTGGCTAATTAGTACTTTGTGGATCAATGTAAAGACGATGCACAAGGTTGCTTCCCCCCCCCCCCCCCCCCACAAGCTCACGTAACCAAAGTGTTCTTTGCATGAGTACAGATTCGAGGTTGCTTTCTGATGAAACTTGAACACTGAACCTTAGGTGAGGAAGATGCAACTAATAGTTCTCTCTCTCTCTCTCTCTCTCTCTCTCTCTCTCTCTCTCTCTCGCTCATTCTCTCATGTGCTTGTTGCCTTTGTTTACTACCATCACATCTATCACTAAAATATTTCAGGTCTTTTGACAAGATCGTCCCAAGGCATAACATCTTTAATGACTTCTTTTGCAGTTTATGTGAAACAAACATAAAGTAAGTTTGATCAATCTCTTCTTCCATAGAAACAGTGAAGTTTTAGGCAACAGTCCATATTGTTCACATCCCCTATACTAAATTGCATGCTTGCACAAGTAGTAGATCAAATGTTCTATCAACACCTGTAGAAAGCTTTCAGAGGGAAGGAAACAAAAGCAGCATAGATGGTGGATGATGATGACAAGACAACACAAACATAACATCTGTAACTTTCGTGTTAGTTCAAATGACAGATTCACCGACATCAACTTGGCTGTGTTCTGAAGGTGCCAAGGTTGCAGTTGCATGCAAAACCGAAGGGAGAAGGAAGCTTATTAGCTGGGCCTATGGATTAACCGATGACGATGGAGAGTTCATTGTAGACCTCCCTTCCCATCTGCACGCAAACCCAAAGCTGGAAGAAGATTGCATTGTTAGGGTTCTTCGCGTGCCGAAGAAGGGTTCCTTGTGTGATCTTGTTGCAGGTGTACGCTCCAACCATATAACGTTGTCCTCGGTTGGAGAAAGCATCCGTGTGTACACAGCAGGAACCCTAATCTTGAGTCACAGGACCAGATCTTAATCAATTTCACCATGCATGTACGTACTGTTGCAAGAGTTCATTGTCACGTTTGGAGATGCAGATTGACACAAAAATAATTTCCATTGATGTGAATCGCCAATCCTTGTGCAGTCCACATGTTTACATGTGTTCCCAAATGTAATCATGAAATGGAAGACTATCATCATATGCTGAGATATTCGTGCTTAATTACTGCACCCGTGCTGGTTAATTTCACGGCAAACATAAATAAGTAAAAAAAAAATTTTAAAACAATTTTAGGATTTTAATTATCCAAGAAAAGAAATTTTATGACATGGGGAACAGTATTTGCTAAAACAAATGAAGCAAGAAGCGGAATTCTTCAAGAACTATTTCTTTTTTCTGTTAAATTAATATGATAGCAGCTTAATGAAAATTCTCGTTTTCTATATAATAAAAAACATATGAATCTTAATTTAATTATTACTCTTAGATTTAGGATACCCAATTACAAAACAAAATCGGTGATAAAATTGGTCGTATTTTTGGTGAGCAAACTCGCGTCTAGATGACGGGTTCGGGTTTGGTAACACCGATGTCCGGGTTCGGATCTAGAAGTTCAGTAGCGGGTTCGGGTATTAGTCCCTGTGGCGGATTCGGGTTTAGACTGATCCCATTGATTAAAACCTAAACCAGGTACGATGGGAGATGCAAATCCGTTAAATCAAGTAAGAGAGACGGAGAGAGAGAGAGAGAGAGAGAGAGAGAGAGTGCAACATGGCGGCGTCAATGGCTAGATCCGGCCTTCGATCGGCGTCGTTTCTCCTTCGCCGGGGAGCGAAGAGCAACGCCGCCGTCGCCCCAGCCAAGAGAAGCTTCTCCGCCTCCGCCCACGATGACGCCTGTAATGCTTCCCTCCATTTGTTGTTCCTTCTCATTCCGATTCGCCCTTGGAATCCATGTTTACTTGTTGCGGCCGTTGCAGATGAGACCGCGAAATGGGAGAAGATAACGTATGCCGGGATCGTGACCTGCACGATCCTAGCGATCTATAACCTCTCTAAGGGCCATCCCCACTTCGAAGAACCCCCGGTATGCTTACTGATTCTCTGGTAACGATCATGACGACAAAATCGGAGTTGATTTTCATGTTTAATCTTGTATTCCTTGCAGGCTTATCCTTACTTGCACATTCGCAACAAGGAATTCCCCTGGGGTTTGTTTTCTCTAACCTGAATATTTTTTTTGTGTTTTTTTGTCGATGTGAATGAATTGGATTAATTTTGTTGAATTATGTAGCAGTTGAATTCTTCTCGTGTCGTAGGATTTTGTTTTAATTTCTTTATTCAATGGAATTATTTTGCCGATGATGAGATGATGACAACATAATCTGTGTACCGGCTGTTGTTAAAGCCCTAATTTGTGTATCAAACAGATCTGTTGGTTCTTGATATATATGTTGCCCAGCTGTTGAGTATCAATTACCAAATACTCCTTCGAAGTTAGAAATGCGTTGGCATAATCTGTTTGTTAAAATGATAATACATCTACCTTACCATCTGACACTTAAGGACTTAGTTACTTCAGGTGAATTATGGTGTCCTTCAAGCTGGGTGCTTTTGTAATTTGTTTGGGAAAAAAAAAAGAATTAAGTAGTTCTTCTTAGACATTTCTTGGGGATGAAGAACTTTGAGAAATCAAGATTCTTTTTTCTTGTGTGCCACTGCATTGATTGTATAACAAGTGGGAGAGATCATGCGTTTGTTACGTGAGCATGACTATACCAAGATATAGATTGATTATTAAGAATATTGGTGGTTGTAATTGTTCACGTCTATAAATTTCCTCTTGTAAATTAGCACATGTTTATGCTTGTGTTTAAATTGCCATGTCATTTAAAATACAAGCTATGATATTTTTCTGTACAACAAGAATGCCATAAAATTCCAACTAATTGAGTCAATTATATGGATCTTTTACCCTACAATATTTTTCTGTCACTTCTTAATTATGCTTACTTCATAGCATCTAGTCATTGTGCAGTGTTAATTCTGAAAAAAAGGTCCAGTAACTAAGACAATCTTCTGATGCCAATGTCTCATAGAATCCTTTCAACCTTCTCTTCTTGATTGTCATGCTTATGATCTTCAGTGAACACATACTTGATTCCTAACACTTACTCTCAATTTTGCACATGTTTTAGTAGGCTTTTTGTAGTCGACTGAAAATTTTATTTGAAAGTAATAACACTTGTCCCTGAGACAACTCAATTTAAGCATCCACCAGCCCTGCTGATGGGAGATCTGACACTCCTTTTTTAATTTGTAGCAACTTGAGATAGTGTTAGGTATGCAATTTGGACTTGGTAGCAACTTGGGAATTTCATTGTAATAGCAGGTCCAGACTCGACAGGCAGGCATCCTTTTGCTTATTCCCTAATCTATCTAGTTGTATATGATGTACTACAGCATGTACCAGTCTCATTTCACATAGATTTGATCTTATTGTGTGAATTTTTCACATATCAGCTCTATGCTATGCTGCATGCTAAGCAAATTGGTTCGAAGTTAGGACCCAACTCTGTAAACCATTCTAATGTTTTTCAGTGTTTATCTGTTCCTCTAATTATTATTTACAACTGGTGCATTTGTTTCTTGTATGTTTCGTATACATCTTACAAGAACGACAAATGTCAGTGGTACATCTACTCTGTACTTTGCAAATTTGTTCTTTTAAATGTTCATCTTTGGTTTCTTTTCATTCTTATTGATGTCCATTATATTTTCCAGGTCCTGATAGTCTCTTTGAGAACAAGCACGCCGATCACCAGACAACCACTTAAATGTCAATCTTCTTGTTTAGTGTTCCATTGTGGAGAATGTCAAGACTCAGATTCACTTTGGAAACTTCCTCTGTTTTTATGTTATCTTCCAATAATATGTCTAAACCTCATGAATTTGTGAGATTTTAATTGTCATACTTTTTAAGTTTTCAAGAGAATGATAGTATTTCCCGTCAATTTTCATGAGTTCATTAGCTGGTGGGTGATGGCACGCACATGTTGCTTCCGGCATAGAACATGTTTCGTGGTACAAAGAAATGCTAGATCAATCAGAGTGGACATGAATCAAGCAAAGGAAAAGAAGGCATCAAGAGCTGATATTGCTTCTCACAGACCTGAAATGGCAAAGGTTCATTTTTCTTTATAAATATGATCGCAACTTTTGGTATCCAAATATTGTCAATGTTGGTAAGAGAGCATCTAGTTGGAATTATTTGGAATGTTGTGTTGAGCCACTGTGTATCAGGAAATGACCCACAGTTTCACAATTTTTGTATCAGGAAGCAATTCCAGAGATATTGGCTTCAGGAACAACATTAAGCCACTGTCACTGGGCACCAGCAATGGTTTCAGGAAGCAAATCCAGAGATAAACATGACTGTCACTGGGCACCAGCAATGGCTCTCTTAAAACATTTGCTCCCAACTTCCTTACATTTGATTGCAGATATTTGTCATCCAAATGTGAACTTCCTCCCTCACCTGCTGCAGCAGACACATTTTGGCAACAGTCTTGGAGGAGATGCCAGCTTGAATACAAGTAAGAATCAACTGTAAGTGTTTCTATCAAAAGGCCATAAATAGCGTGCATGCATGCATCCGTTGCAATAATAACCATTATTAACATTACCATTAGGAGCCTCGGAGAATTCACTCGGACATATATTTGCATATTTCCTTAGGGTAATTGGCAAGTAATATGCAACTTGATTTAAATCGGGGTCATATAATTGTTGTGGAAATGATTTGGCTAATATTTGTCCCAAGTATTGTACTACAAATCCACCTGGAATGGAGTCGTTGATAACTCCTGGTGGCCTTGTGTAATCAATACAAAATCTTGGATTGGTTGAAATATTTTGCAATAATATTGATTCGTCCTTGTCTTCCACAAAATCATATACCACCAGCCTGAGAAATGCATAGCTTTAGAAGTAAAAGAAAAATGATATTATCAAAAGAAAAACCAAATGATGCTTTATTAATTGATTCGAGTTGGATCTTATTGTATTACTGGATTGCAAAAAAAAAAATATAAAAAAGGCCCATATCTAGCTATAGTTACAGAAGAAGATTCATCATAATATTTACTCAACTTTCAACATTGGCACAAAAGTAACCGAGTAACTTTAAACTTGGTTATTAGGATCCGAACCAATTAGAATTTAAATCATAGGATCTCTTTATTTATAATGATAACACTGTCTCTGTCGACTCTCCTCATTTTTTACATTGACAAGTTAATTTTGCTATTTCTTTTTTTTTTTTAAACTTTTAGTCATGGTTTGTATTATCAGTCTGTATCGATGTATTAATCAACAAAAATGTTTTGGGAATTGAGCTTAAGAATATTTAGGTATTAAAGATTATTTTTTTTCAGCTTGTTTAAATCATTAATGATTGGCAAGAACATCTATTGACCTGAACCTAGTAAAAAAAAAAAAAAACTCAAACAATTGGGGCAATTTTTAGGTTCATAAAAAATTTGATATTATCGAGTTAATATTCTATCTTGTCATTCTGTTATGGTAGGATTATCGAGTTAATTTTGATATAATCCATTTGACATGGGAGGATTAGGAAAAGAAAAAAGAAAAAAAAACTCGTTACGGTCCACGTTGGACATTCTGTTATGATTCCATCCCCACGTGCATTGAGATAAGTGCAGTCTTTGCACCCACCGGAAGAGGGTGAAACGGAACCCCTGAACCGAAGAATCATTCTCATTTCTTAGGGAGGAGGAGGAGTTGTGCTTACTGGACGATGAATCTTGGTTTATTCTTCTCCAGTTATCTCGATTTATAGTGGACTTCCTTAATAAAATTGACTTAAAAAGAGGAATAAGGATGTCGACATACCCTAGTATGAAAAGCTATCACACGTAGCACAACCAAACAAAAGACTAATAATGTTGCAATCCAGTGGAGCTTGATCACGGAGAGGACCAATGAGGCAGCAAGGGAAGCGCCAAACAACATATCCTCGAAAGGAAAATATCCATAAAGTGACTAGCATTTTAGCAGCACTAGAAATTATGAAGAAAACAACACAAGTCCTCGTAATTTTCTGCCCTTTTTGTCTTAGTTACTAGAATTTGGAAGAGTAAGCAAGTGACCGGATGGTAATGGAAAGGTAGTTTTTTTTCATAACCTTTTAACACCATTAAATCTCATCCATCATACATGCACCAAATACCTAACACCTGAGGCCTACATCAGTCCAAGCCTCCTTGAAACTCTCATAGGAAGCCCATCATGCTGAAAATTGATCGTCTAGATGAGCAGCTTCTCAATAGCATCCTGCAGTTGGATAACTTAGTACCGAGGTGCCAAAATTAAAGCCAAAAGGGAATGCAGGATGATACATGAAAATGTAAGCTCATAGACACCAAGACTCATGCACAAGCTAACGGGGAAAACAAAGAAAAAAAAAAAAAAAAGGGTCACTGAAAACAAACAGGCTAAAAAGTTGGTGAGAAGTTTTCACCTTGAGTTGCTGTATTTGGGATTTCAGCTGGCTACCTTCGTTGCTAGTCACAGAACAAGCAATCACAGGCCTCGTTACTCCACAAGCCCGACCAAGAGCTTGTTTGGAAGGAACAAAGACATATGGCACATTCTGTCATCAGGGAAAAAGTGAAGATTAATATATTCAGGGATATCAGTATTTTGCAGCATAGTTTTTACTGAGGGACTTGGCCTACTGAAAATTTTCATTCAACATGTAATCATGACATTGAAATTGCAAAATCTAAGTGTTTTATGTTGATTAGACAGTAGTACTTCAAGATAATACTAAAGAAAGACAACCACCACAAAATTTTAATCAAAAATAAATATTTACAACATAGAGTTCTGTAGGATACAACTGCTATTAACCCAGAGAAAAGCTGTTCCACCACGACTTGCTAAGCACTTAGAAGCAATGCTTAGAAAATAGTAGATCCAACTAGATGGTCCTAATATGCACTTACAACCGGCAACAAGTGCCACAAGGTGAGTATCTTCCAAATGCAGTGCCTTGAGAACAAAGATAATTTAATCCATGTCAAACAGTTTAACATCATTTTTCATGCATTTATGAGATGCTATAGTACCTAGAATTCTTACCCAGGAATATTTTTGTGCCAAAGGATAAGAGTGCCGTTGGACAAATACATATTAATAAGGTAGACCATTCACAAAAGCAGTCTGTGAATGTTCTTCCACATTTACAATCCGAAATGCTATAAGCAAAAAGGAAGTTTGGATTTGAGACAAAAACTTGGATTTTGAAAGCTGGGAAACTTAAATAGAATGAGTAACATAGCATCCTTCCTGAGTTGGTGACGATGATGATGGAAGCAACAAGTGCTGCAACTGGAACCCTTTGGGGTTGAAAATATGATGACATTATATTCTACTACCTAGATAATTTTTGAAAAAATGAATGTCGTGAACTCGTGCAAATAAACATTTTGCCATTTCTTCTGGCCAGGGATGAAAAATGATTTAATCCAAATACATTATGAAAGTTCATTTACCCTCAAAATCCTCAGACTTCAATAAAGGTATTCAACCTGTATCTAGTGCATTGTCCAGTTGTTTTACTGTCTACCTACCACATGATCAACATAAAGAGTGCTGGCTGTAGCAACATCTGATGAGAAAAAATAAAAAAAATTCTCAACATGGTTTTTAAAACCCTAATGTTGGTATCATAACATTAATTTTTAAATGTTCCAACATCCCATATGAGCTCATCTGCTCTAACCAAAGCATTGGGGCGAGACTCTCTTGTACCCACATTCTTAATCATGTGCTCAGAAAGTTGTTCAGGCATCCAACTTTTGAATAAATTCCACATTAAAACTATTGAAAAGGTTCCGAACATACATCTGGAACCGACGTTAGGATTGGTACATATGCTAATGCATCATATTAATTCAACAAAGTCTATTCTGCTACACGCTGAAAAACCCAATTAGAGAACCATCTAACACCTGCTCATCAACTCAATTTAGTTTCCAGTTACCACCAAACTCTGCAGAGAAACCATACCTTGTCCTCAGCAAGCAATGGGAGATGGAGGAGGATCTCGAGCGGCTCCGTGTCTGCCGCCATCACCACGAACTCCGATATTCCTCGGTTCAGAGTTTTGGTAGCTAAAACAAGATGTTTTTTTTCAAGAAAAAGTAATCGCTGTCAGTCATCCAAGGCACCACGAAGCAGATGCAAGCACATGCATCGACACTCCAACAAAAGACAAAAGGCAAAATGGGAAAAGGTCCGATTTTGAAGGCGAAAAACAACGACTACTACTACTACTACTACTACTACTAGTACAAAAGAGGGATAGAAAAGAAGAAGAAGATGATAATGATGAAAGAGGAAACCTTCATTGGCGCCTTTCTTGAGCTGCTTGTAGTTGGCGGCCTGCTGGATGAGGTCGAGGATGGTGATGGTCAGCTGGGCGTCAGCCAGGGGATAGGCCTTAGGGTTCACCGCCTCCGTGCTCTGACTCAAGCAGAAAGAAGCGAATCAGTCACGAAACAAACAGAGTCGCAACAACACAGCCGACATAAGACGCAATAGATTGTAGGAGGAGTTCCGCCCACCATGGCTTCTTCCTCTGCCGGTCGGTCGATCGATCGATCGATCGAACAGGAGGACAAAAGCGAGAGGCAGCGCTCTCCCGTCAAAACCCCTTTGCTTTATTGTGTGCCCTAATTGCTCCTGCGGCGTGGAACTTAGAGGACGTCTATCGGGTTTGATTTGGATTCGATTGGGCTTTAATTGGGCAATACTCGTTAAGGGCTCAAAACTAAAAGACTACTGAAAACACAAATAGTCGAATCGGATTATTATTATTATTATTATTATTATTTTGCCTCAATTGGATTCGGATACAAGTTTGAGTTCAAACAAAAATGGCGCAGAGCATGGTAACAGAACCCTACATCCATTATAGGATCACCAATTCAAGTCGGATCTTTAGCGGATGGCAGATCCGCGTTCACATCCCCTTCTCATAACCCGACAAAGAATGAAGTCGGGTCTTTGTTCATATTCTCATATCCCCTTCTCAAGACCCGGATCCAGATTTTAACGGATCTCATCGTAAATCCGACACGTGTTCACATCCTCTTCCCTGAATCAAATAAATAAATAAAATAATTATGAAACGATCGTCTGCGTCGTGTCATACCCGTCCCACATGCTATATATGTGGGCCCCGCGCGAAATCCTCACTTAAGTTTCATATCAGTGAAGGTCTTAAAGTGGGTAGTGGATAAAGGAGTGGAAGTGTTTTTCTCAATCCAGAACCCTCCTCGCTCTGCCTTGTGTAGCCAGAAAACAAACAAGCCGCCGAGCTTGCTTACACACGAATCAAATCACGTCACCGCGTTCTCGTCTTCGTCGCCTCCTCCTCATCTGCTCGCTCTCCACAGGTATGTGCGGGCATCTGATCTCTACTTTTTCGGTTTTTCTTGCGCATTTAACGTGTTTATTGATCCGTCATTGGTGTTATCTGTTTGAGAATGCCTGCAGAAAATGCATATTTACGGGGAAGAAAGAACGATTAGTACGGTCTTACCCTTGTTTCGTTTATTGGTTTCTTCGGATTTACGATTTTGACTGTTAATGCCTTCAGAAAGTTGTGCTTTAGTTGTGTTCAGGAAAATGCCCTAATTTGTAGCCTTACCTGAGAGCTAAACGATACGAAGTTTATTTACGATTCATGTATGTGCATACCTTGCGTTTGTACTTCCTTGAGATTAGTGATAGTGGAGGGGCTCTGGAGTTGGGTTCTTTGATGTTAGACGTAGCAACGTCTAAACTGCTTCAAGATTTTGGGGTGGTCCTTGGACTTGCAAGATGTTGGATTAGCTGATCATCCTTCGATCAACTTGGAACTTGTTTTAGTTATTGAGAATGTTACGATGGGAACAAAGATTTTATTTAGAAGGCTATCATTTCGCAAAAAGTGAGACTATTGGAGTAAGAGAATGGTATTAGTGTTATTTTCTCGTTTTCTGATGGAATTTAGTGCATCCGACAGCCAGAAGAGCTAAAATCTATGGCATCCTTTGCCTTGATTTTAATGCTGTTGTGGTTATACATGCTCCACCCCTTATTTTCTCTTAGCTGTGGACTATTTCTGTTCATATTCAGGAGCTAGGATGTGTGCATAATTGTCTGGTGTGGGTTATTTCGTTTCAAGAAGGATTTATGTGTTGTGTTTTTCATATAATCCCTCTGTTTCTACATGAAAAAGGTTGGTGGTAAAACTCACTTTGCCTTTTCTTTCTATTTCTTTTCTTGGATGATGTTGTTTGTCTAATCCTTTGATGTCAGTTGCAAATTCTCAATCTTGTTCATTATAAAAGTTACATTATCCTTGGTTGAGGCCTATCCATTTGTTATGATCCGGTCTTGGGATATCTAGTCATCCATAGATAAATGATAACAAACTTAAAGAGAACTCATGGAACACTTTGGTTGAATCATTTGTAGTTATCATAGGACAGCATTCATAACAATGGTGAAATGATGGATCGTTTTATCTGGTTGCTTAATTTATTTCTAAAAATAGTAATTCAGGGTCAAGAGAAAAAGTATTTCTAAGCTATAATGCAACCAAAATTCTAAAATATTAGGATTCAATGATTCACAAAAGAGAGCATTTTATTTTGACCATTTAACTCACACATTCTCATTAAGTTACCTTATGATTTAGATGTATGCTTGTTCATATTTTAGGTTAAGTTTTTATCTTGCTCTTCTTATGATGGCATCATGTTTAGATTGCATATGTCAAGGTAATAAGACATTAAAATCAATCACAGGGCCTTTTGACTTGAACATTTAAGGCTAAATCCAAACTGAAGGGACAAAAATTGCTTAGACAGTTAATCATGTGTGATGCAGTGAATCATCTTCTGATTCTTAGAATCATCTATTCAACTTATCATGTGTGAGGTGGCACTTGTGGCTTGTGAACATGACACAATGAACTTGAGATTTGTGACACATGAAATAGAGATCGAACAGTCAAGTGAAAAATTATTAAAAAAAACAAGAAATATATTGGTAAAAGTGACATGATGCAAGATACTAG
This sequence comes from Ensete glaucum, assembly GCA_021527575.1. Lineage (NCBI taxonomy): Eukaryota > Viridiplantae > Streptophyta > Magnoliopsida > Zingiberales > Musaceae > Ensete > Ensete glaucum. The sequence continues at coordinate 46,229,035 of CM038551.1, forward strand.
ATTGTGTAAACAAAGGATAGACATTTCAGCGAAGGTGACAGTAATTATTTCCAAGTAAATGCTCGATCTAACCTGTTCCAATTAGAGAGCTTGAGGAATCACCTGTATTGTATTATTCAGAATATTTATGCCATTCTGAACTCTTCTTGAACATCTTAATTGAGGCTAGTTTAGACTTTAATATCATAAATAAATGTAACAATTGATTAACGGTTAATTGTTATTCATGTTGTTGGTTAGTCTGAGCAACTTAGCTTTGTACCTATTGTATCTTCAAATGACAACAGGTTCTCACTTTTTGGCACAAACCACAGTTCTCACTTTTTTGTATGCTGCGGAGGATCCACAAGTTCATAGTTTTGTATTTGCTTAGTAAGTTAATATAGTTTCCTTTTCCATTCAAAGAAAAAAAATGACAACAGGTTAGCTGCCTAGGTTTACAAAAGACAAACTAAAATAAGATTAAATGAGACTATGCAAACTTGGAGAAACCCAATTGTAATCTAAACCAAACATATTGCAAACGGGAACCACCTCTCATCTGACAACATGCCATGAAACTAATGCTTGGTTGGACCTAGGCATTGATTCAAACGAGGCCTTGGTCCAGCCTGGGTTGAGTTCAAATAATGCACACGGTCAAGCTTAATTTACTTTGATTTGGTCCGAATGAGTCATATCAAATAATCCACAATACCCTCGTGCACCCATGAGCGCTAATCACAGCGAAGTCTTCCTCTCCGGTGAACAGTGGCTGCGGCGCTTTCCTCGGCAAATGGTGGTGGCAGCAACAAAGTCTTCCTCTGCGAGCTATTCCTCGATATCTCTATCTCTTCTCTTTCTCTTCCTCCTTCGTTGTCACATACTCCCTGGACCCGAAAGCACCCCTCTACCTCCTCCTCCTCCACCACAGCTGTCATTGCCTTCCCCTCCCTCTTCTCCCCTTCGTCGCACCCCCCATCTTCCCCTCCCTCTTCCTCACTTCGTCGCAGCTCCCCTCTCCTCGACAGCATTCTCCCCCTCTTCCTCTCCTGGAACATGGCTCATTGCGGTGCTTCATTCTTCATGTCTGGTGATACATAACATCAGTTGTAGGTTTAGGCCTCTCCCTCGTTGAATATTGAGTGCATATACTTGTATATGCTTCATATCTCTAAATTCTTCCATGAATATTTAGTAGTGTTAATATCCATTCATAGATGGGTTAAAGTTGATGATCATACGTGGACTTAACACACAGTGCGTCCAGGACTCATTTCATGTGCTGATCTTTTATATATATTTTCTTTGCTGAAATTAATTGCTTGATTCATTGATCTTATTAGCACATATGTTTGTGTCTCAATTTCTATAGCAGTAATTATGAATGTTCATTTCAAATTTCAGTCACAAAAGTGACTAGACTGAATTTAGCATGGACACATTTATTTGTGTGATGAACCTTATTTCACTCACAACGGAGATGATGAAAGGGATGAAGAAAATGATCAATATTACGGGAATTTCAGGCAGCTCATGCTTTGTTCTATGGAAATTGTAATAAACCAAAACTACTATATTTGCAGCCTGTGATGAACAACTTTGCAGAGTAAGCCAGGCTGCATATGTATTTATGGTTTGAGTTTATATAGTCTGAGATTCTAATAGAAATGTATGTCTCTAAGGCATGTCAAAATTCTTAAATTGGCTGTTGAACTGTGGGTCTTCAGTGCCTGGTTCATCTAGGATGTCTCTTCATTAATGGTAGCGGTTACTTGTTCTCTTTATCTCAACGGAGCAAGAGATAGACTAGCTTCACTTCTTATGTATTTCCTGTAATCATGCCTATTTCCACTGGGGGGGGGGGGGGGGGGCCTGACCAAAGAGAATATCATAACATCAAGAAGTTTGAGCATGTTATTCAAGTCTTGTTGTAATCTTGCTTTATTTTTTGTTTAACCTATTATGATATGCTCTACATTAGAAATGAGGAGTGATAATTCTGAATGAATATTAAGAGATAATCCATTTTGTATTTTCTGCTTTATCTTGTATATTATGTATATTATAATAACCCTCAAGATCCTTAATCTCAAGATGGAAGCACAAAAAACTAAATCGAAAGAGTCAACATCAGTTGATCCAGCCATGGCCTCATGTCGAAAGAAGAAATCGGATGATGCCAGTTTCTTGGAGGATCTGAGAGACCACATTGATGAGTTCGTTCATGCTTCGATGGATGAGCATAAGACTTGCTTCAAGAAGACTATTCAAAAGGTCAGCAGAAAGACCACGCATACAAACTTAACGACCACCTCCGAGTTTGGAATATGAATCTGTCGGTAACCTCTTTTACTTGCGTCTTCAGATGTTTGGAATGTCCAAGGTTGTTGCACAGAGGGCTTCGGAAACTAAAGAAGTTGAAAGTTCTTTGCCGCTTCAGACAACTGTGGCCCAGGAGGGTATGTGAGACCATGTTTCTGCTGTTCCCTGCACAAATTTATAAGCTAGTCATAAACACCGGACAGTATGTTGTCGGTATGAATAAGCAGTTGACGTGGGGTCTTTTTTTTTTTTTTTGTAATTGCTTGCGTTGCTTTAAAGTAGGTACTTGATTGCACTCTCAAACATGTCATCGTAGATCCTAGGTGATATATCTGGGGTTCATGTTCTGGACATTTCTGCTGCTATTGGTCCTTTGCACATGTGGTTCAGTTTAGTCATCTCAACAAAATGTTATTCTTTTGCTTGTTGGATAGAAAAAAAAAAAACTAGTTGCTTTGGGAACAAAAGCAAAACATACAAAGGTGGGAAGTGATGATGCAAAGAGAAATGAAATGGTAGAAGCGGAATGAAGCTAGTAACTAGTATACCTTGGTTGTTGCTGGTCATGTGTTTTCTGGATTCATATCATCAAGAGGCGACGTATGAGGGTTGACATTCTGCAGATACAAATTGTGGGGTTCAAACTGGTCTATTAAAAGTTTTTAAAAGTGAGTAGGGCAGCGACATGATCTATATATATATATTTATTTATTTATTTATTTATTTTATTATATTATATTCTTAATGGAGTATTTATTGCCTAGAGAAGATTATTTTAAAAAAATTGAGGATATTTCCATCTACTGTCATCTCAGGTTTTGAATTCAGGATATTTCCGACACAGGAGAAGCTCTTGTGAAACAATCACAGAAACCATATAAATATATATATATATATATATATATATGTGATTGAACGACAACTCAGTTCAGGATATTTTGCCAACTAAATTGACCACTAAATGGAAGAGGATACAAAAAGGGAAGCAGCCTCTGTCCCTCGCTCTCGCTCTCGCTCTTACGACTGCTGCTTCACTAAATGGGGGCTCTCCTCCTTTCCTTATTCTCCAGTGTTCGAACCAAATCCCTGAGACACTGGGTTGCCTTGTCCTCTTGGCGTAGATTCTTGGGCATCAGCGTCTCCGCAACCTCCGCAGGTGAGATGTTCACCTTCTCCAACAAGTCCTTCACCCTGTCGAACAGCGGGTGCCCCTCCACTCCCAAGTAATTATTGGCTAGAACCTTGAACGCCTCGAACCCACAGTAGCCAAGCTCGATATGCACATCCATCCTCCCCGTTCTTATCAATGCTGGGTCGAGTTCCTCCACGTGGTTTGTCGTGAACACGATGAGACGCTCGCCTCCGCACGCAGACCACAGACCGTCGATAGAATTCAACAGCCCCGACAGCGTCACTTTGCTCTTCCCCTCCCCCTCCCCCTTCTTCTGACCGTCGGTAAATTTCAACTGCCCCGATCGCGTCGCTTCGCTCTTCCCCTCGTCCACGATCTCTTCGTTCCCCCCCTCGTTACTCTTTTTTGCTTCTCGGGCGCCAGACAGATGCAGGGAACAGTCGATGTCCTCGATCACGATGATGGACTTGTCGGTGGTGTTCACGATGAGGTGCCGGAGCTGAGTGTTGTCCTTGACGGCGGTGAGGTCGATGTCGTATACGTCGTAGTTGAGGAAGTTGGCCATGCACCCTATCATGGTGGTCTTCCCGGTGCCCGGTGGACCGTATAGAAGGTAGCCCCGCTTCCATGCCTTGCCGATCTTGGCGTAGTAGTCTTGGCTCTTGCTGAAGGTCTCCAGGTCTTCAATGATCTCTTGCTTCTTCTGCGGCTCCATACCCAGCGTTGCAAAACTCGCCGGGTGCTCCAACACCAGCTGGCGTCGATGCTAACTTCGTGATCTACACATAATTCTTGACATCATTTATATTACAGGAGAATGGGGGATACCTGTTCCCACAGCTTTTGTCCTCCCATGGAGTTGGTGAAGAGCTTCCGTTCTCGGTTCTTTGCCACCGCCTCTTGGCTCCTCCTCATCACATGCTCAAGGTATTGCTTCCCCACCTCGCGCCAATGTCGGGCACCGAGCGTGAGCTTATAGAACTTCTTCTCCGTTCTCCCTGCATCTCCTCTCTGGGTTTGCTGGCGATGGTAACTCCACTTGACCTTGATCGCCTTGCCTTTTCCCTTGTTTCCCTTATCCGGCACGAACGCATCGGTTATCGTCTCCCCGTCGTCCATGGTGAACCTGAGAAGGCGGCCGGTGGGGTCGGTCGTGGACTTCAACCGGAAAGCCGTGTTGGAGGACATGGCGTTCAGATAGGTCTCCACCCCCAAGTACAAGCCGTTGGCGCCAAATGACTCCCGACCTTCCATGGGGATGGTAATGTGCACCTCGCTCAACCACCACGGCATGAAGCGTTGGTACAACTTGTAGAGCATGGTCGGCAGCTGGTTCGCCTTCCCCACGACGTTAAACATGATCATGGCGTATAGCGTCGACATGCTCGCACCGCTGGTGCTGCGGGTGGCGCTCTGTCGGCCGGTCATCTGGTTATAGCCCCAAAAATGATGGCCCGCCAAAGGCAACCGTGAAGAGGAGAGGAGACTGCTGCTATTCGAAGCCACAAAGCTACGAGGTTTAGAAGAAATCAATGGCTCGGTGACATTACAAAAAAAAAAAAAATTAAATTAAATTAAATTACTGTTCACTTTTCTGTTTTGCCTTACGGGAGACGGCCTTTTTAGCAACAATAAATGAATCTTTTACCGATTATATATATATATATAATTCTATCGTAATAATAAGAAAGTAATATTTGTGGTATTAATTCTTTATAAGAAAGTAATATATCCATCATAAAATCGTATTCCGATTGGGGATATCATTCTTGGATCTAGATACGATGATCCATATAAAGATTTTATAAATATATCGATCAATTAACTATAATTATAGATATCTTGTTCTAAACAAAATGATAGGCAATACCTATATGTTCCGTACGAGAATGAATAACCCGATTGGCACATATATTGGTAGTACTAATATTGTCGAAATAGATCATAGCGGTGCTGCAACAAAGGATCACGCTCTAGCTTTTTTAGTTTTAGAATACCGAAAAATATGATTCCGACCAAAGATACATACAAACTGTGTGATATCGTTGGATTAAAATCATTTTAATTTGGAAGGCATGTACGTAAAAGATTGAAAGGTTAGCCATGATGGATATCACAAATATATGGTTCATGATGTACTTCTATAGGGTTATGTATAAATTGAGCAAGTTTATTAATAGAGAATATGAAATATTTTGTCATGTAACGAATATATATTGTAATGCATATGCTAATGAAGACCGACCCCTCAAAGTCATATTAAAGTTGATATGAGTTTGAACTTCTTTTGTATCATATATGTTTTTCTAATTAAACAAATCTTGTTGTGTATTTGTGTTGAGTGAGAAAAATCTTTTCAACGCCAAAAAATAAAAATAAAAATAAAGATCACTAAGATATTTTCATAGATACATTGAGTTACAAAGCATGTAAGAAGGGATCGATAAGGAGTGTGTGGCCAATGAGATCACTGACGTATAATAAATGATGAGATTCTCAAAATGATGAATGAAAAACGATGCATTAGACTTAGAACTACCAAAAAAAAAAAATCTCTAAATATATAAAATATTATTTGAGTTCATTATACCATTTTTCGGATACTCGCTTGAGCCCATATATTATTGCTTTGTGTAACCCATATATTTACATAAGAGAATGGATTAAGAAATCGGGGGTGTGTGTTGTATAAAAACCTTTTCAAATTGGGGTGTTTGTTGCATAAAAACCTTTTCATTTCATGAAATGTTCAGAAGCCTTGAAAATTTTAGTTTTAAAAATAGCTGTTGATCAATTATTACGAGTGTTACAAACCTTAGTTTTAAAAAAATTTACTTGAAATAAAAATACTTAATTTAAATTGAATACGGTAACAATTAAACTATGAATAATGTTAAGTTACCATCTTACTTAAAAAAAAAGCTCAAATAAGAACAATTAAATTTAAAAAGAAAACTTAAGGAAGTCTCATAGTTTATAATGGTTCAATCAAAACTTAGCTTATATCCATTTTTCGGAGTCCTTCTTGAGGTCCGTCGGTGTCCACTAATGATCTTCTTCGGATGAAGATTAAATCGTTATACTTCTTTATCTCATTTTCAGCGGTTCAAGAGAGGAGCATTCTTACAATAATTTTTCTTCCTTTAGTCTCTCTTTTCACTTGTAGCTCAAAAGGGAAGCTCTCACGATTTTTACAATATTTTTCATAAGAATTTTCTTCCTTTTTTGTACCCCTTGATTCTCTAAGTAAGAAAATTTAGGATATTTATAGATCCCAATTGACTTTAGAAATCGAGCCAAAATCCAATCAATCCCAAAAAATCCAGGTGATAGCAATACTACCGTCGAAAGCACCCCTAAAACAGGGGCGATGATGATATTATCATCGCCTAAGTAATACTATTGTCTCCTGAGCGGTACTATCATCGGCCACCGGTGGTACTATCATAAGGAATCTCGCAAAAGTCATTTTTTTTATACTTTTATGTACCCAACTTGTATCTCCTATTGTACCTTCCTAAATTAATAAAATGAGCTCAAATCCAATCCAAAGTGGACCTAGTTGTCGCATATTAAGTTACTTTGGATTTCTTCTAAATCTAACCCAATTAGGACTTAGAATTAATCGATGCTAACTACGACATACTAAGATATATATAAATACAATCACCCTTGTTGTCCGGCATGTCAAATGACCTTCCTAACTCTTGACTGCTGGTTACATGTGCCCTACAAGCCAATTACGTAGTGATGACACGTGTGACACGCCTTGCGATCTTTTTGCTTATGATTATTATTGACATATTCTCATATTATATTATCTATTGTAAATATATATATTGTGATGTCGTTAGTTCTGTGCAATGAGGATCAGATTATGATAAGATCACAATAATAAAATCCATTTGCCTTCAAACACAGAATCCAAATAATCCCAGTCATAGGTTACTCGAGAGGGACATCGAGATAGCTAGACAGGCTAGTGTACTATATATCCGTCCATACGATGAAGGCGGCTGATCTTAGAGCCACTTGTGTGGAGACACTAAGTATATAGTATAGATACAGATTGGAGAATGAGTCCACTGATTGATCCATTCATTAAATGTTGTATAATTAATATTACCTAATGTCAGACAGTGATTCCATAATCCCAGTTGTGTGTTTGGTCTTTAGACTTGAGACAACAAGGATGCCTTTATAAGTACTCCTTTCTTTGATGTTGGACTTACAAGTTAAGAAAGTTTCAGATCTAATATAACCGGTTATCAGGATTGGTAGCCAATCTTACAAAAGTAATTGAGTGTCAATAAAGGATCATCCACTCTTGGTATCAGTAGAGGAATATCCCACGTGTGCTTACTCAGATAAATCTCTAGCCAGGGTCATTCAGATTAAGAGAGTTATCTAGGAGAATCCAATTAGAGCGAGATTCATATGGATTTCGTATATGGTTTGATGGTACCATATCCAATATACAATCTCTGAGATATTAGTTGGATGAGGGACTATAGATACTCGGTAACCATGGACAGATAAGTCTGATGGATTTGATCCATTTATACTGTCTGGGGACTATGGCGCAGTGGCCTAGTATATCCATAAGATGAGTCATGTAAAATATTATGAGAATAATAATTCACTATATCAGAAAAATTCTAATGGAAGCGACGCACGACTAGCATGATATAAGGCCTAGAGTGTAACACATATATGGTGGATACTTCAGCGAATAAAGGATTGGATACAAATCCAATTAGCTCCTATTCTTATAGATGAGACCCTACACTGATAGGCTCCTTGCATGAGGCCCAATTAGAAGCTAAAGGGGACTATTGGATAGAGATCCAATAATATAAGGTTAATGGACAATTGGATGGAGATCCAAAACCTACTAAGACAAGACCCATAAGGTTTTTGATGGCTCTTTATAAATAAGATGGGAGGCACACATAAATGAAAGGATGCATCTTTGGTTGCCCCCTCCTATTCTCTACCCTCCCTCTACATAAAATTGTGAGACTTGAGATTGTGATTGGAGGAGTCGCTACATCGATCCATCATGTTGATACCACTAGAGAGGAGGACGCTTGACCTCCTTCGTCCTCTCTATTGGGATCTGAAAAATAGGGATATATGATCTTCCTAGGTAAATAATCTCTCACACGATGTAACTTTTTGGTTTTGCTGTTTTCTCGGACCTAATCTATTGCATAATGATTTGATCTGCATGCGAAACCTATTTTATTTTGATCTTCCACTATGCATGTGATGCTCTTGCTTAGTTTCCCAATAATGGTATTATAGCAAGGTTGTTCGTATGAAATATTAGTTTTAAACTACGTGTAATAAGATTGAATCGTGTAGAACTGTTCTACGTATTCTTGCTATGTTTCGTGATGAAAGCGAGAAGGCGATCACTTATGGGTAGGCCAGGCTGCTCTCGGCGCGGTCCTTGTAGGAGTGGCCGTCGGTACTGTGGGTGTGGTGAGCACGACTACCTACAAGGGCGGCGCCTGTGAGCACGATGCCCGCACGTCGACTAGGGTGCCACTCGAGGGCAGTGACGCTCGCCCGCTTATTGGGGCAACACTGCCAGCCTGCATGGACAATCGCCTATGGGTAGAGGCAGTTGGCGATGGCGCGCAACACTACCGCATGCGTAGGGGCAACGATGGCCACTGGAAGAGCACAAAAAGGGTATAGGGTTTCTTTTCAGCAAAAGGATGATACTACCCCTCAAAATTTAAGAAATTCTAGGTTTTGTCCTACTTCATATAATTTTAAAAAAACCCTTGATTTTTCTAAAATTTTGAGATATGTCCTTTTTAAAATTCTAAAAATACCCTTGATAATTCTGAAAATTTCTGATATATCTTGATTTCCAAAAAACTAATTAATTAAATAATTTAATTAATTAATTATTATCTAGTAATCTCATATAATGATGTGTACATGTGATGTTTGATATGGATGAATGATCATGAGCCTTGTGATGTGATGTGTGTATATGTGATTATTATTATTATTGGGGATTGTGAGCCACTGTTTTTCTAATTTATTATTGTGCTTGCGTGTCTGTGATTATTTTGTAATTATATGGAGAGGCGGAGCGGGAGCATGGAGGTGACAACAGGACCCACGATGTCGTGACAGGAGATCACGATGCATGGTGATACGACGAGGATTCGATAAAATCAATGATGATAAGATCAACGATCACATGGCATAGAGATGCGTCGATGCACATTTAGATCCTATTATAAGTGATTAGGCCCATTGGCTCGAGCTTAATCATATTAGGTAATGACTCCTGATCATCCGATGTTGCATACATATGTGATATGTGTTATATAATAATAATAATTATTATAATAATAATTATTATTATAAATATACACGATGTAGTTATATATTAAATATATATGTGCATGACACAACAGATTACGAGACCGATATAAAACAAAAATTCCTCCTACGATAATATTAAGTTGATGAGCGTGAGATAATAAGATTGACCCACGTGACCTTCCATCATTATAGAAAGAAATTGAATCACGACATATGTTGAGTTGGTCGAGTCTCTCGAGGCTCACCAATCTATGTAATCGAGATCTTGCCTACGATATAGAGATATCACCGGTGACCTGAGGACATGGTATGCTTGGTCGAGTCCTTCAAGAGCATATCATCAAATCAGACTCATCTTGTAACGTTGGTGATGCCTTAACTGAACATCATGGTTGGTCGAGTCCCTCGAGATCATGATGGTTCAGAGGCCGAATATAACAATAATCGTAAAGAGTTATGATTTGCAAGAGTTATCTACCTTTTTAGTGTAATTGATCGACTCCCTCGAGGTTGCATTAAGACGCTAATTGGATCTCAATCCCCACTAGGAGTCTGCCGAAGACTTCTGTTTCACATGCCAAGGGTGTCACGTGATTCACTAAGAAAATAGCGGGAGTATATTAAGATAGAATTCCATATCTTAATTAGTTTTATTGTAAAATCTATATGTTATTTATTTATGCTATATCTTATTTGACAGAAACATGTCACTCGCAAATCCCCTGTGTGGCATACTTGATGCCAATAGCCTCACTAATCATAACTATATGGATTGGCTCCCAATTTGAGAATTGTTCTTACGATGGAGAAAATTGTATATGTCCTTGATACAATTATGCTCACGTTGAAAGAAAGGGTAAGCGAAGATGAGATCAATCACTATGTGAAGTATATAGATGATTTCATATTGACAAAATGGTATATGTTGGTCTTCATGACTTATGAGTTACAGAGGTAACATGAGAGTATGGATGCAGATTCTATCCTTCTTCATCTCCACAGCTATTTGAGAAATAGGGAAGAACTCAAAGATATGAGATATCCAAGAGACTCTTCCAAGCTAGGATGACAGAAGGGACATCGGTTGAAAACCATGTCCTATAGATGATAGAGTGGATCGAGAAATTCAAAGGTCTAGGAATAGTCCAAGAGGATAATATGTGTGTTTATCTTATATTTCAGTCCCTGCCAAATTCCTTTTCTTACTTCATTATAAATTTTAACATGAATAAGTTTGATGTGACTCTCCTTGAACTCCTCAATATGTTGAGGGAAGCTGAGAGTACCATCAAGAAAGAGAAGCCACTTCTTTATATTGGTGAGACCAAGAAGAAAAGGAATGTCAGTAAGACCCTTAAGAAGAACAAGAACAAAGAATGACCGGGTAAGTCAAAGATTACCAAGAAAAACCCGACAAAGGATAAAAGACAATGCTTCAACTGCAGCCAAGATGAGCACTGAAAGAGGAACTTTAAGAACTACCTTGTAGATAAAGCAAAATAGAAGCTTAGAAAAGCTTCAGGTATATTCATGATCAGTCACAACTTGTCAGATTTTCATGATAACATATTAGTATTAGATATTGAGAGTGTTTATCATATATGTAATTCGTTGCAGGTTCTAGCAAGACCTAGGAGATTGGCCAGAGGTGAGATGGACCTCAAGATGACAATAGAGCAAGAGTTGTTGCGGTTGCTGTTTGGGAGGTCACCACACATTTACCTGGTAGAGCTATTATTGCATTGAATATATGCTATTTTATTTTTTTTATTATAAAATATTATTTTTATTTTTTATTTGATAATTAGTGGATATAAATTAGTTTTTTTAGAATAATAGTTGTTCAATAATTATGGATGATGAAATTATCATTAGAGGGACCTTAATAAATAGCTTATATATGTTAGACACTTCTCCACATATCATAAATATAAATACATCTAAGAGGAAAGAGATGAGGTAAACAATGCATACCTGTGATATTGTAGGCTAGGTCATATACATGAGGGAAGGATTCAAAAATTGCTGAAAGATTGATACTTAGATCCATCTTACTATGAGTTATATGCAACTTACGAATCTTGTCTTCGTGGAAAAATGATAAACCCTTCTTTTAGTGAAACTAGAGAGAGAGCCACTGAGTTACTCGAACTCATACATAGTGATATATGTGGTCCCATATCAACTCAGGCTATAGTTAGTCACTCATACTCCATTATATTCACTGATGATTTATCTAGTTATGAACACATATACTTAATGAAGTATAAATTTGAGGCCTTTGAGAAATTCAAGGAATATAAGAATAAGGTAGAGACCTAGATTTCAAAGAGTATTAAGACTTGTCGATCAGATCTAAGAGGAGAATACTTAAGTATGGAGTTCATCCATTTCCTTAGGGACAATGAGATTCTATCCTAGCGAACACCTCCTTATACATCTCAGCTGAATGGTGTATCAGAAATGAGAAATTATACACTGTTAGATATTGTGTTGTTCATGATGAGTTTAGCTGACCTACTCATCCCATTCTGGGGATACGCCCTAGAGACTGTAGCTTACCTTTTGAATAAAGTTTCATCAAAGTTAGTAGTATTTACATTATATGAGATATAGAAACGAAAGAAGTCCAATCTTAAAGTTGTTAAGATTTAGGGCTATCCTACCCACGTTAAAAGATACAACCCTAATAAGTTAGAATTAAGGATGGAACATTGCATGTTCATGGGATACTCTAAGGAGATTTTAGAGTATTATTTCTATCATCCCAAGGACCGAAAGGTATTTGTTGCCAAGAGAGTTGTGTTCCTTAAGAAGGAACATATTCTTAGTGGAAACAGTGAGAGTGAGATAGTATTGAGCGAGGTTGGAGAACCTAGCTCATGTACAATTCTAGAGTCTGAGTCTGTTCAGGTACCTAGTACACAAGTTTCAACTTTGTACACGTCTAACAAAGTATCTTACCCTCTTGAAATATATGGTGGGACATATTAGTGGAGAGAACTTTCAGGATATTGATCCTCAGACCTACGAGGAGACTATTATGAGTATAGACTTCGAGAAGTGGCAAGAAGCCATGAATTCTAAGATGGATTCCATGTACTCTAATAAGGTTTGGAATCTTGTGGATGCATCTATCGTACCCATCGACTGTAAATGGATTTTCAAGAAAAAGATCAAAGTGGATGAAAAGTTGGAGACCTATAAGACAAGACTGGTAGCCAAAGGATATCGTCAACGACAAGGAGTTGACTATGACTAAATCTTTTCTCCTGTAGCAATACTTAAATCCATCAGAATTCTTTTGGCCAATGTAGCATAATATGACTATAAGATATGACAGATAGATGTGAAAATATCATTCCTTAATGACAACTTCAAGGAGGAGGTGTATATAATATGGTCAGAAGGATTCATATCCAGAAAGAGTTCAGATAAATTGTGTAGGTTGCTCAGGTCCATTTATGGATTGAAGCAAGCTTCCTGAAGCTGAAATATATGATTCGATGAGGTGAGGATAGCATCGAGGAGGCCCACCAGTGCCGCAAATGATCTAGCAGTAGCAAGAGCCTCCAGCCAAGCCATCATCGCTTCCAACGTAGCCATGATCTCCTTCTCCATGCCACCTTTGACTAGGGCTGGACCGACCACAAAAGCGACGGTGGCGGGCTGCTACGATTATATACTCTACATTGAAACAATTTTTTTCTCACTATAGTTGTGCTATCGTTGTCTTTTCGCCAAAAGGTTTAAAGAATGATTTTTCTTAATACTATTATTTTAATTCAAAATAATGATCACTTCCATGATGGAAGACAGGTTCATTGGATTTTTATATAAAATAATTTTCTCGTGTATTACTCTAAATTAATAAAATCTAAAAATGTGCATAACCAATAACCCATTTAAGATCTCTTTTAATTATATAAATAATAAGATATTTAATACTACAGGTGCTTGCCCCAGATAATTAATTATAGAAATATATATATATATATACATACATTTGACGTTCATTTCTTTTCCTAATTAACGGCCTAATCGATCTTGAGATTGTCTAAAAGAATAAATTTTTAAAACCAATAATTCAGTAAATTTTGTTGGCAAAAGGTATAATGCTGTGATATCACTAATTCGCCATTCTTTGGTGATGGCTCCCTTATATCAATGTTGTTATATAGCAGTTGTATTCTTATGATTTTTATATTTATAATTGATATTAAAATCATATTTTAAATCATAAAAATATTATAGATCTATTTTATATTTAGATCTATTTATTGATTTGTTTTCTATTCAATCTATTATGCTTAAGAGCAATATAAGGTTTATTACTTTATAGATGGATCACTATTTATAGCTTACTATCAATGATAGTATTGTTAAGGGCGATGATCTTCCATGATCGTCAACCTAATCATAGGGAATGAATATGCATGTAGTGAAAGTATTCTAGATTGTGACTACCATTAATTATGGCGGCTATAGTAGCTGCTGGTTACAAGTACCCTATAAGCTAATCACGTAAGTAATAGCATATGTGACACGATGTTAAATTTTTTTCACAACATTATTATTATTGATATTATTTTATTATTTTATATTGCTTATTATATATATTGTGATGTTCTTGAATATGTACAATCAGATTTGGATTATGATAAGATCATGATAATGATATCAATTTACCTTTAAATATGAATCCCAAATAATCCCGGTCATATATTACTCGAGAGAGACATTAAGATAATCGGACAAACTGGTGTACTATATACCCATCCATATAATGGAGGTGGTTGGTCTTATAGCTGCTCGTGTGCAGATACTAAGGGTACAATATAGATGCTCATTTGAGAATGAGTTCACTGATTGATCTACTTATGAAATGCTTGATAGTTAATAATATTTAACGTCAGACAGCGATTCCATAGTCCTAATTATATGTTTGGTACTCCTTTCTTAAACGCCAAACTTACAGATCTGAAAGTTTCAGATCTGGTATAATCGATTATTGGGATTGGTCACTAACCTTACAAAGATAATTGAGAGTTAATAGACGATCCATCTACTCTTGGTATTATGAGAGGAATATCCCATGTGTTCTTGCTTAAGCAAATCTCTAGCTAGTTTTGTCTAGATTGTGAGAGAATGAGTTTTCTAGGAGAATCTAATTATAAGTCGATATATGGTCTCTGAGATATTAGATGGATGAAGAACTATAGATTCATGGTAACTGAAGATAGATAAGTCAAATAGATTAGATCCCCTATATTGTTTGGGGACTATGGCATAATGGTATAGTACGTCTATAGCTGATGAGTTGAGTAAATTGTTATGGAATAATAATTCACTGAGTCAAAAGGAGTTCTGATAGGTGCAATTCACGGCCAGCTCAATATTGGGCTTAGAGGGTCTCACACATATGGTGGATGCTACGACGAGTAGAGGATTGTATATGAGATATTCAATAAGCTCTTATTTTATTGGATGAGACTCAACATTAATGGATTCTTTTGATGAGGCTTAATTAGATGTAAATTAAAATTATTGGTTAGAATTTCAATAATCCAATATGTTAGGATAATCTGATAGAGGTCCAATTCCCACTAATGAAGGATCTATTAAGGTTTGAGAGACTTTCTATAAAAAGGAGAAAGGGGTGGCTAAGAAATATGATAGGTTACACTTTTGGTCGCCCTCTCTTATTCTCCTCCCTTTCTTTTCTTCATAGTCAACCACCCCGCTCATTAGTGCATGAGGACAATAAAGAAGAAAGGAGTTCTTCTTTCACACTTGTTGCATGATTGTGTGTAAAAGCTGCGAGCTTTCTGCGCTACATGGGATAAGCATTATCGCTTCTTCCACCATGTAGATACCTCTAGAGAGGACATCTGGTCTCCTTCATTCTCTCATTTGGATCTCTTTTTTCAAGAATATATGATCTTCTTAGGTAAAACATCTAACATATAATGTGTAAATTTTTTATTATTTTTTTCATAAACTAATCATCACACAATGATATGATAAACATGTGAGACCTTCTTGTTTTATTTTTTACTATGCATATGATGCTCATATCAGTTTCCTAATAGTGGTATCGGAGCTAGGTTCCTCGTGCGATGATTAGCTATAAACTGTGTGTGTTGTGTTAAATCTATAGATTATTTTCTATGTAACTTGCTATGATTTTATTATATTTCTTAAATCAGGACAACATCTTTTCTCGTTGTTGAGAGGTGTTGTGAGAAGCCTTTTAACATCAAAATTGTTGATGTAAAAGGGGAGAAAAAGGATAGCAACTATTGCTGCCCTAAGGCTTGATTGAAGGCTACTTGTAGCCTTAGCCAAGAGCCCTAGAAGAGGCTCTCGACCATGGCCACCTACTGCAAATCGAGAGCAACCATGCTGCTCTTGGGCAAGCAACAACCTCCCATGCGGCCAAGGAGTCCTAGCCGCATGGGAAACCGATGGCAACTTGGGTTTCCTAGGCCTTGTGGTGACCCTATGGCTAAGGATTCATTACCGCAGGGGGCAGCTTGGTGGCCAAGGTTTCGTGGCCGCAAGGGGCACCTTGGGGGCTAAGGTTTATTGGTCGCCCAAAGCTACCTTATGGCCAAGGACTCCTAGCATATCCCTAGTAGCTAGGTTTCCTAGTCGCATGGGGGTTGTCTTCTACCATGTGGGACACCTTATGGTAGGATATCCTAAAATTTAATAAAATAATTAATTAAATAGTTTAATTAATTATAATTATCTAGTAGTCCTACATGATGTATACATGTAATGTATGATATAGACAGATGATCATGAACCATGTGATGTGATGTGTGTATATGTGATTATTGTTATTATTATTGGGGTCTGTGAGCCTCTGATTTTTCTTACCCATTTCCTTAGGGATAATGAGATTCTATCCCACTGTACACCTCCTTATACATCTCAGCTCAATGGTGTATCAGAAAGGAGGAATTGTACACTATTAGACATCTTTCTAACAAACAAGAGATGTAGCATAAATAAATATAATATAAATTTTACAAAAAGTAAATAATCAAGATATACACTTTTATCTTAATCTACTCCTACTAATTTCCTAATGAGTCATGCGACACCCTTAACACATGAAACAAAAGTCTCTGACAGACTTATAATAGAGAATAGGATCTAATCAGCATCTTAGTGTAACATTGAGGGACTCGACCAATCACACTAAGCCTAAAAAGCTAGGCAACTCTTGTCGATCAATAATACTTTATGATTCTCATCCGACCTTCGAACCATCATGGTCATGAGGGACTCGACTAACCATGATGTTCGGTTAAGTCATTACTATCATGATAAGATGAGTCTGATTTGATGATATGCCCTTAAGGGATTCGACCAAGCATATCATGTCCTCATATCACTGGTGATATCTCTTTATGATAGACAAAATTTTGAATCGCGAGATAGGTGAGCCTCGAGGGATTCGACTAACCCAATCTATATTAGGATTTAATTTCTCCCTATACCGATGGAAGGCCACATGAGTTTGTCTCATGCATACCAACTTAGTATTATTGTAGGAGGGGGTTTTGATTTGGTCTCCTAATATGATGTGTCATACATATATATTTAATATATCTCGATATCACATGCAAATATATATAAATATCGAGTTTGTGCACAAATATCCATATATCACATATGACCAATCACACTAGATGATCATGGACCATAGTTAATATGATCGAGCCAAGGCCAGTTGTCCAATAACTCATATCACGATCTATGCATGCATTGGCACATCTCCATGCCATATGATCATCCATCTCGTTATCATCGGTTTTCGACATCTCGGTGCATCTCTTTGTAGCTATAGTCTATCTCGTTATCATCGGTTTTCGACATCTCGCTGCACCTCCTCGTATAATTGCAACATAATCATAGGCATGTAGGCTCGACAGTAAATGAGAAAAATCAAAGGCTCGCAGGCCCCAATAATAATAATAATAATAATCATATATACACATATTACATCACATGGTCCATGATCATCCATCTACATCATACATTACATGTATACATCATCATATGGGACTACTAGATAATTATAATTAATTAAATTATTTAATTAATTATTTTACTAAATTTTAGGATATCCTACCATAAGGTGCCCCACATGGTAGAAGACAACCCCCATGCGACTAGGAAACCTAGTTGCTAGGGATCTGCTAGGAGCCCTTGGCCACAAGGTAGCCTTGGGCGACCAATAAACCTTAGCCCCCAAGGTGCCCCTTACGGCCAGGAAACCTTGGTCGCTAAGCTGCCCCCTACAGTAATGAATCCCTAGCTATAGTGTCACGAATGGTCGTCGCTCAATCGTAACTCTTCACTCAACGAACCATTCGTCGCTTTTGTATGCTTGTACATATGTTTAGCAACATATTTTACCTTATTTTTATATGATTTTACCTCATAAATACGAGCAGAAATAGTCTATAAGGCTGCAGAACAATCGCTCGCTGTGAGAGCCAAAATAGGCCAAAACTGCCTAGTTTTGGGCCATTTTTGTATGCTACGATGATCTGACCGAGCAATGCAAAATATCAGCCATCTCAGTCCTCTGGAACTCCCCGGATGGCACAGGGCTGGATAGGGCTTCGAGATAGTAGTCGGGCGTGAGCATTCAAAATAAGTTGAAGTGTTTTACGTCCGACACCCTTGGGAACCATCGTTTATGGACTTGCCACCGTTCTTATAGCCCTCTAAAATCCTATTTCATTCTCTTTCTCTCTTTTTCTGTTACACTCAAGGTGTTCAATGAATTACTTGTAAGAGCTGCCCTCTTTGCGAGACGTCGAGATTTGTCCATCAATTATCTTTAAAACTAATAAATTTCTCCTTTTGTAGGTCCTTCGGGACCGACGCGAGGTTGCAAGTGGGCTGACCCTTTGCGGGCAAATACGTTTCAGCATTTTCATGACTTAGAAAGTTTTAGCTAAGCCTGAAACTGTGGGCAAAGGTTACTTCATGACTTAGGCAATTCCAGCTAAGTCTTTAAAGTTGCAGCTAAGGTACCGCATGGCTTAAGCAAATTCAGCTAAGTCCACGATAATAAGGTCACCACAAGGGCTAAGAAATCGAAGTTGCCATGGGTTCCCCATGCAGCTAGGACTCCTTGGCTACGTAGGATGCTGCTGCTTGCCTAAGAGCAGCATGGTTGCTCTCGATTTGCAGCAAGTGGCCATGGTCTAAGCCTCTTCTGGGGCTCTCGGCCAAGGCTACAAGTAGCCTTCAGCTAAGCCTTAGGGCAACAATAGTTGCTACCCTTTTTCTCCCCTTTTGCATCAACAATTTTGATGTCAAAAGGCTTCTCACAGCACCTCCTAACAACGAGAAAAGATGTTGTCCTGATTTAAGAAATATGATAAAATCGTAGCAAACGTAGAAAATAATCTATAGATTCAATATAACACACGCAGTTTATAACTAATCATCGCACGATTGGGAAACTAGTATGAGCATCAGATGCATAGTGGAAAACAAAACAAGAAAGTCTCCCATGTTTATCATACCGTCATGTGATGATTGGTTTACGAAAAAAATCATAAATACCTCCTTGAAAAATCAGATCTAAAGGAGAGGCTGAAGGAGGCTAGATGTTCTCTCTAGAGATATCTATATGGTGGAAGAAGCGATGATGCTTATCCCATATAGCACAAAAAACTCGTAGCTTTTGTACACCAACTTGCAACAAGTGTGAAAGAAGAACTCCTTTATTCTTCGTTGTCCTCATGCAACAAGGAGAGGGGTTATCAGCTGTGAAGTAAAGGAAGGAGAATAGGAGAGAGCGACCATAGTGTAACCTATCACATTTCTTGGCTACCCCTTTCTCCTTTTTATAGAAAGCCTCTCAAACCTTAATGGATCCTTCATTAGTGGGAATTGGATCTTTATCAAATTATTATAATATCTTGGATTATTAAAATTCTAACCAATAATCTCAATTTATCTCTAATTAAGTCTCATCAAAAAAATTCATTAATGTTGGGTCTCATCCAATAAAATAAGAGCTTATTAGATATCTCATATACAATGCTCTACTCATCGTAGCATCCACCATATGTGTATGACCCTTTAAGCCTAATATTGCTAGTCGTGAATTGCACCTATCAGAACTCCTTCTGACTCAGTGAATTATTATTTCATAATAATTCACTCAACTCATCGACTACAAGCGTACTATGCTACTACGTCATAATCTCCAAACGATATAGGGGGATCTAATATATTTGACCTGTCTATCCTTAGTTACCATAAATTTATAGTTTTTCATCGATCTAATATCCAAGAGATCGTATATCAAGCATGGTACTGTCAGCTCTCATGCAGAATCTATCTAAGTCTCACTCTAATTGGATTCTTCTAGAGAACTCATTCTCTCACAATTCGAATGACACTAGCTAGAGATTTACTTGAGCAAGAACACATGAGATATTCCTCTCATGATACTAAGAGTGGATGATCCTCTATTAACTCTCAATTGTCTTCATAAGGTTTGCGACCAATCCCAATAACTGGCTATACCAGATCTGAAACTTTCAGACATGTAAGTTTGAAATCAAAGAAATGAGTACTCAAATAATACATTCTTAATATCTCAAGTCTAAGAACCAAATATATAATTAGGACTATAAAATTATTATCTGACGTCAAGTATTATTAACTATCTAGTATTCCGTAAGTAGATCAATCAGTAAATTTATTCTCAAATGAGTACCTATATTGTACCCTTAGTATCTGCACACGAGTGGCAATGAGATCAACCACCTCTATTATACGGATGGGTATACAGTATACCGGTTTGTCCAGTTATCTCAATGTCTCTCTCGAGTAATATATGACCGAGATTATTTGAGATTCATGTTTAAAAGTAAATTGATATCATTATCATAATCTCATCATAATCCAAATCCAATTGCACAAATTCAAGAACATCACAGTATATGCAACATACAATATAAAGTGATAAATATAATATTAATAATAATAATAATAATATGAAAAAGATTTAATATCATGTCATATATGTTATTACTTATGTGAGTGGCTTGTAGGGCACTTGTAACAAACAGCTACTATAGCTGTCATAATGAACAGTAGCCGCAATCTACAATGCTCACTACGTACATAGTTATTCCCTGTAATTGGGTTGGCAACCGTGTAAGATCGTTGCCCTCAACAATAATATCATTAATAGTAAGCTCTAAATATTGATCCATCTATAAAGTAAAAAACCTCGTATCGCTCGCAAGCATAATAGATTGAATAGAAAATAGATCAATAATAAACATGAATAATTCATACATCGTAGATCAAAATAAAATAATATTTTTTTATTAGTGAAAGAGGATAATAAATAGATCTAAATATAAAATAGATCTACAATATCTTTATGATTTAAAATATAATTTTAATATCAATTGTAAATATAAAAATCATAAGAATACAACTGCTATATAACAACATTGATATAGGGGAGCCATCACTTAGCGGTATCACGGCTTTATACCTTTTGCCAACAAAATTTACTGAATTATTGGTTTTAAAAATTTATCCTTTTAGACAATCTCAAGATCGATTACGCCGTTAATTAGGAAAAGAGATGAACTTCAAGTGTATATATATATATAAAATTCTATAATTAATTATCTGGGGCAAGCACCTGTAGTATTAAATATCTTATTATTTATATAATTAAATAAGATCTTAAAAGGGTTATTGGTTATGCACATTTTTAGATTTACTAATTTAGAGGAATGCACGAGAAAATTATTTTATATAAAAAATCCAGCGAACGTGTCTTCCATCACGGAAGAGATGATTATTTTAAATTAAAATAATAGTATTAAGAAAAATCGTTCTTTGATCCTTTCGGCGAAAAGACAACGACAGCGCAGCCACAGTGGGAAAAAGCCGTTTCAACGTAGTGTATATAACCGCAGCAGCCCGCCACCGCCGCTTTCGTGGTCGGTCCAGCCCTAGTCCAAGGCGGCATGGAGAAGGAGATCGTGGCTAGGTTGGAAGCGGCGGTGGCGCGGCTGGAGGTTCTCGCTGCCGCCGGATCGCTTGCGGCGCCGGTGGGCCTCCCCGACGCTGTCCTCGCCGTGGACCCAGCCGTCGTCGCCTTCGATGAGCTGGTGGAGAGGTCCCTCGGCCGTCTCTCCACCGCGGCCGACAAAATCGGGGGAAAGGTCCATGAGGCCACCAAGATCCTGGCGGAGGCCTTCGCGGTGCTCAAGGAGCTCCTCGTTAAAGCCAAACAATGCCAGGTTCGTCGCATCTGATCGGATCTCTTCTCTTCCTTCTATTGGTTACAGGATTGTTGAACCTTCGCTGGTGGACTGGATGATTCTCATATTAATTCCTTTGTTTGGTTAGTTTTCTTGCGACAAGGAAGGATGTTCCTCTAGATCTGATTGTCTTCAGGACGCATTATCAAGGAATACTAGCACTTTCGAAGCTCTTTTTCTTACTTTTTAATGGGAGAGCAGTCAGATTTATAATCTGAAGTATACATTTGTCCGATGTATTTTGTCACTCTGAATCATCTAAGTTGATCCAACATAATCTTAACATGTCATTTTTCTAAATTGAGTCAATTATTGAAAATTCAAACCTCATAGAGTATGATATAATGTCTTAAGAAATGGTTGACTTGCAATTAATGAGATGTTCTAGCTTAGAACAAGATTATTTGTAATGAAATATGTGCATGCAATAAAAATAATGAAAACTTATTTTTAGATTCTTTGGGAAATTCTGATCTCTGCTCAGTTCTGTTGGTGAGCTTTCATGTTTGGATTTTTAATTTTCAATTTACATGGTCTTCTCCTTTCTTTATTGTTTATTTCGGTAAAATAGCTCTGGTTCCCAAGTATGGAAAATGGTTGCCTGGAGGGCATAGTCTGATCAGCAATTTTTGCCATTGGCAGAAACCTGACCTTGCTGGTTTACAAGAGTTCCTAAAACCACTGAACAAAGTGATCCTTAAAGCAAGTGCCTTGACAGAAGGAAGGCGTTCTGAATTTTTCAACCATTTGAAGACGGTTGCTGATAGTCTTACGGCTTTGGCATGGGTAGCTTACTCAGGAAAAGATTGTGGTCAGTATTCTACCAACTTTTATAGTTATTGTCTTCTTTCCTTCTGGTTGCATTGTCGAGAAATTCTTACCTTTATATCTTGCATCTTTCCAGGCATGAATATGCCAACTTCGCATGTGGAAGAATGTTGGCAGATGGCTGAGTTCTATAACAACAAGGTATGCAAAGTGTAGCAAGGCTCTGCACCTACAGGAGAAGTATATTGAATGAGTTTGATGTGATATTTTTTTAACACGTTCTTTACATTTTTTGCTGCTTGAATATGTATTGATTTATTTGAAGAATTATCTTTGTGCGGTCAACAACTTTATTGGATAAATTTATACATTCTACTGTTGTATTAGAACCTGCTTTGCCTTTGCTGTTGTTTGCAGGTTCCATTGTGCTATTGTTTTTCATGCTTTATCAAGCATCTTGTTCTACTTTTCACCCTTGATATTCATATATGCTTGCTGTATAATATGACCTATTCATTGTGTTGTATTCTTCCTGTAGGTGATAAATAGCAATAGCTGCAATCAAACTCATTGTTTGAATGTACGACTACTACCCAATTATTCATGCCCATGAATTGTTTTTGTAGTGGATCAAATGCTGCCTTTTGTCAAATTAGACATTGCCTGCTAGAGTTATTGACCATTACTTTTTACCCTACAAAACATAATTTGGTTTATGTGTGTTCGTTAATTGTGTGACGTAGATTATATAATCTATCACGCTCCAAACTGAAGCTAAAAATTGCTTTGTCAGACATTCTTGTTTGTTATGTATTTGTTAACCATATTGATGCATGGTGTATCTGCCTTTCCTCCTTTAACAATTAACATAATAATCATATGGTGATAATCCACTTTTATTTTGGTTACAATAGTGAGTTTTATCTTGGTTCATAGTGAGTTTCCTCAATTTCAAGGTATCATATTTAAGCATTTGGCAAGGTTTTAGGGATCAATAGTTGCTATCAACAACCATTATTATACCTTTGTTGAAGCTTAGCCAACATTGCTTGCTTATAGAAGTTTGTAGTTCAAAAGTTGGAATTCATGTATTCACCTTTCTTATTGATGAATAGGTTAGAAAATCATCTGATATTTGTTCGTATTGGAATCAACAAGACCATAAATGACATCGTGATCCTGATTTGAGTCTAATGCTTCTAAGATGTTGGAGCAAGGATTTTAGTACCACACAGTGCCAAGTATTTGTTGGCCAGTGAACTGATATTGTATGTTGGTATGAGACGGTGTACCTCAACCACTAAGAAGCCAAGTAAATAAACTGGACTGGTGGTTCGCATCCCTGTTCATGCTCGTACTGATACATATCAGCTAATATGTACCCGTTGAGTGAAACTTTGTTCGTTGTGGGAAACATATTAGAAAAAATTTCTCTAAACAGGATTAACACCTTGTATCATCGTGGCTTCAACAAATAGAGCACAATCATTATAAGTCACTAGTCAAACACCATAAGGTGTAGCATGCTGATCCTAGTCTACAGATCACTTGGCATTAGCTTGATTGTTCAATCTCACAATCAACCAGCACAGGTGTGGATTGTCTAAGAAGGATGAACTTGGCTTGGATCCATTGATTCATCAACTGGGTGATCTGGGCTGATATGACTTGGATTGGGTTGTTGTTCTGGCTGATATGACTGATCTAGGTTGATTCGAATGTTATTTTGTTGCTTGGATGAGAAGTTCCCTTCATTTTGCTTCTTTTGGCCTCAAGTTTTTCATTTGAATGTAAGCTGCATCTTTCAACAATTACTTATAGAATTGTTATGTTTTGGTGTTAATACTTAATTAAAACAATAGCATATTATTTGTACTTTTTTTCAATTTATCATCTATGAAAAAATAGTTCATCTTATACATGTTTGATTGATTTTGTAATTTTCCTCTATTCCTAGTGCTGTGACTATCATACTTGTCGTTGGTCACATGGATGGAACCACAAAGCAGTAATTTCTTTCAATAAATCGTTAGATTCCATCTATAGGAATGCCAAGTTCCAAGTCAATAAGAACTTTTTTCCTCTACAATTTTCATTAATTTTCTTAATAGGTAAGTTTTTTCCTATAGTTGATCCTCCATGAAACCACTCTCAAATTACATTTATATCCTTATCTAATGAACTCTTCATCTGTCATGACTTGTTTCTTCCTTTTCTGTTTTTTACATTTCTTTTTGTTCAACCCCTTCTATTGGTCCTTTTTGTGTTTCAAGATGTGTGCTCCCTTTGTATTATATATTTATGGGGAAAGGTTGGGGTTTTGGATTTACGATTTTTTTTCATGTT
Source organism: Ensete glaucum (assembly GCA_021527575.1). NCBI lineage: Eukaryota > Viridiplantae > Streptophyta > Magnoliopsida > Zingiberales > Musaceae > Ensete > Ensete glaucum. The sequence continues at coordinate 46,254,271 of CM038551.1, forward strand.
CAAATAATTGGTAGATATATATGTTGGTCAACTCTGTGTCAATATGTCATGACAGGATGTGGAGTCCATTTAGTGAGCACATGAACCAATTTATGCTGGAAACTCATTCGAATGGTGTTGTGTGAGTGCTTATTATCTGCTAAATATAAAATTAACTTTTATAGGACAATTATTGTGCAGAAGGTTCTCTCTTTATCCAGAATGTCAGGTAGATTAGGAATGTGGTACGACAATCAATAGTTTTTTTTTCTTTCTTCTTTTGTGTTGCATCTTGGCAAGTTGTGGGCTGTGCCAATTGTAAACAAGACAGGAAAATCATCAAATTTGATTGGCCTGTCCAATTTAGACTACGCACAACAGAAGATCAAGAAAAGTCTTATAAGCATAATGAATTATAAGTTAATGGAGGATTTTGCTGGTGGGCAAAGTATTCATACAGTTGACTTCTAACAGTTAGGAATCTTGAACTTGCATTGACATCCTATAGTTTACAAATAATCTATTTTACTTGTATAGATTTTTTTATAACTGTATGCAGCACATCGTGTCTTGGCTCATCCTTATCTCCAGTCTTCTAGTTCTTTTAATGTTCTCTTATTCTTTGACTATAGGTGTCAATTATACCCATGGATATGAGTACCCACGGGGACCACCTCTAATGGGGTATTGATGGGGGATGTTTTTTCTATTACCTGCACGGTTATGGGGCGGGGACAAGTAGAGTACTCTCCATCCATCCCAGAACACATCCTCGCCCTATTTATATTATTATATTATATATATATAAATATATAAATATAAATATGAACTCAATACCTATAACTCCAATATTCTAAAATTAATAATAAATACTTAGAAACAACATCACCCATGGGTTCCTTGTCCCCATCCCTGCCCCATCTAAATGGGGAATGGGTTGGGATGGGGAATGAGATGGAGACTAGGACGGGGATGGGGGAAGCACTCTCCACCCCTGATCTGCCTTGTTGACATTCTTATCTTTGACTAAGTGCACCGGAAGGTCAACAAAAACAAGAAGAATAATTGTCAATTATTGAAAACATCTACGTGGATGCTTATAATTCTTTTGCAATCTCTTCTCCAATATGGTGGTATTCCATATGATTATCAAGTAATATATATATTTTGGTGGGTTTACCTCCAATATTTGTGTTTTAATTTGCACTATGTTGTAAAGAGAAGGTAACTTCCAGCATTCCAAATTCAGGTTCTTGTGGAGTACAGAAATAAAGATGCGAACCATGTAGAATGGGCTAAAGCTTTGAAGGAGTTGTATCTACCTAGCTTGCGGGACTATGTCAAAAACTTTTATCCACTAGGTCTCACTTGGGCCTCTGCTGGTAGTGCAGTTGTTTCTTCATCAGCATCTGCTCCAGTTGCAAAAGATCCCTCATCACAGGCTCCTGTTCCTCCGCCTCCTCCCTCGGCATCACTTTTTACATCTGAAGCTGCATCATCACGACCCAAGGAAGGAATCTCTGCTGTTTTTCAAGAGATCGGCTCTGGCAAATCTGTAACTGCAGGCACATAATGCATATTTATAGAAAAGAAATGACTGAACCTATAATTTTTCCTTTTTCCTGTTCAAAGTTTGACATAATACAATTTTCTATATGAAAGGTTTAAGGAAGGTCACTGATGATATGAAGACCAAGAACCGAAATGATAGAAGTGGTGTTGTTGCCGTCACAGAGAAAGGTTCTCGTGCCAATTCATTTTCCTTCCGTAAAGAAGGGCCCCCCAAGTTGGAGCTTCAAATGGGTCGCAAGTGAGGACATTTTTAATTTTTCTTCCATAAGGAATATGTTACTATTGTGCTTCTAGAGCCTCCTTTTACTTTGCTTACTAGATTAGGTCTTGTATTTCTTCAATATATTCTTTATCAATTAATCTATAATTTTATTTGCTTTTAGATGGGTTGTTGAAAATCAGATTGGCAAGAAGAACCTGGTTATTGATGACTGTGATTCTAAGCAGACTGTATATGTATATGGGTGCAAGGACTCTGTTTTACATGTCAAAGGTATTTCTGATCAAGAATTTGGGTTTCTATTGATAAAAGGGAATCTTTTACCATTTAGTATGAACCCTTCTCAAGAATATTAATTCTCTTTTACGTTCATGTTATGCAGGAAAAGTAAACAACATAACTGTTGATAAATGCACCAAGATGGGTATTGTGTTTATGGTTGGTATCAGAATCTGTGTATTCTTGGCTTACAAAAAAAGGAAGGTTTTGTCTTGCATAATCATTTTAAAATAACAATTCCTCTTCATTTTTGCATTTAGGATGTTGTAGCAGCCTGTGAAATTGTAAATTGCAATGGTGTTGAAGTGCAATGTCAGGTATCTGTCCATATCTCATAAAATTCGGAAAAATATTATTTCATTGTTTGCAAGAGCCACTAAGGACAGACAACTTCTTACCAGAAAGCTTTCTACTTGTTCAGCCGAGGTGTTCAGTTAGTCTTCTCAGTTCTATTTCACTTACATCGGCATCTTAAAACTGAATCTAGGAGGTGTTTTTGTCCTTGCCTTCTGTAAAGCATGTCCATAGTTTGAGACAAGGAAAGTTTCTTGTCATTTCCAATCACTCTCTCGCTTACAAAGGATTTTTGATGACTGAATCTTGCAGAAAATTCCTGCTTTGTTTCTCCTGGAGAAAAAAAAGAAAATGTAACCCAGTACTTCTTTTAAGTCATTCAAGCCACCAAATACTATTGGCTATTACCTTCTTACTGGAGATATGCAACTTCACAGTCTTATTTGAACTTTCTATATATCTGCAGCACTGTTGTTTGTTGCTATAATGGTCTTGAAGAAGGTCCTTATTCTTGCAAAGCCTGTTGCTATAATGGTTATTACTTCAATTATTTCCATTTATGTGCAGGGTTCAGCACCGACAATATCAGTTGACAATACATCTGGCTGCCAATTGTACCTTAGCAAAGATTCACTGGGGGCATCAATAACCACAGCTAAATCAAGTGAAATTAATGTAATGGTTCCTGGGGCTGGCCCTGAGAGTGACTGGGTAAGACTTTTGTTATAATGCATTATTCTTCTCTTCTATCTTTTGGTGATAAGACAAGTTGTTTTGGGTCTTATCAACCAACCTCAAACATAATTGATTACATCTTCAGCTATAGTTTTTTTTGCTTTTAACTTTTGGGAACTAATATTGCAGTTATCTAATATTAGTGTTTACACATATCCAACAGATATCTGCTTTTAGTCTTTTGTAATAATTGATTAGCCTTCAATTAGAATTAAGAAGGTTAAAAACTTTTGGTAATATGCTGTTTTTTAATAGGTCATAGTCTTACATTTTCTTCACTGATTAATCTTCGCATTTGCTATGAAATAGGTTATAGTTTATTAGCAAAATTAATGTAATAGGTTATAGTTTATTAGCAAAATTAATGTAATAGGTTATAGTTTATTAGCAAATGAAATAAATTAGTATGTTCAAGGCGATTGCTAATTAGTCTGATCAAGCTTAACTAGATGGATACTGGATGATGGAAAACAAGGTGATTGCCTGACCAATAATTTCTGTTCACGAAGTTATACATTGTGGGTTTGAGCAACTTAGTTCTCTTCTTTTAGCTTATGTTTTCACTTGATTGTAGTCTTGAACTTCAGGTGAATCCTTTATGCAAAGACAATCATACAGATTTCAAGAACCATTAATTTGGCAAAGGCAACATCTTTCTTTCCAAAAAGAGGAAAAGGTTTTAGTGGCATGTCACAGCCTAAAATTTCTTGCTAAAAAATTGAAGATTTAGGGTTGCCTGAAGCAGTGCATTTGCATCAGGAACAATCATTCGTCGCTCCAATACTTAATCGGCAGCCTTAGGGGGCGGGGCTTTCATCCCAAACATAGCAACGACTGAGTTTTAGTCTTATGATTCTAAGTTGAAACTTCCTGTTAAAATTTAGTTCCCTCCCATCACGATCAAAGTTTTGCTTTGTGGTTCGTTAACAACTTCCTGCACATGAGGCTGATGGGATAAGGAAGCCTCAAATGGAAGACTGAGAAGCCCACAAAATAATCTATTTGGTTGGAAATTCTTTGTGCCATCTTGGTATTATTAATTGTCATCGGTGCACTTCACAGGACTAGCCTTTTTTACTTATCGTCATTGATGCACTTCACCCCAAAGTGACCATTCTGGAAACTGTGTAGTGGTGTCCTTGCCTGTCTTAAGGAAATGACACTGCTCTCGGCTCAAATTGAGCATTAGAGATGGGACAAGAATTGGTTAGCATTCATAGGGAAGCAGAAGTTTTCACACAGCATTTGTTAACCATGGTAAATGTTCAAACTATCAATTGCAAGGTCGATGGGCATTTTGAGTTGTAGGGTATCTTATGTTGCATGCTTGCTTTTCTTTTGAGACTCGATCCTGATTTGCATCGATATGTGGTATGACAAACAATTTAAAACTTAAGGAAACCCCTCTTTATCATCAAGTACTCCTGATTTGCATGCTTCGAGTATCCTGTCAAGAGACGGCTGATTGCTTATTGTTGAGAGTTGAATATTTAAGTTGTGCAGTTCAAAAAATTGGCTGGGAGCCAAGGAATAAATACAAGCATATAATTTGGATTTATATCTGTCAATATTTGTAGGTGGAACATGCATTGCCCCAGCAGTTTGTCCACACTTTCAAGAACAGCCAGTTCACGACATCAGCAGTTTCACACTCTGGTGGATAGTAGCCATGTTTAATCACCGTATTCCCCTATGATAAACACATATAGCCACAGTATTGGATTGGAAGGAACGATGAAAGTGGGGAGGCATCCGAATGTTCTTTTGTGTGTTGATTGCTGCATGTGAACTCGTAAATTTGGATTATGTTTAAAATGTATTATTCTTGTAACGGTTTCTTTTCTTATTTCTTTGTTTTCTGTCGTCAATTTTTTTTGCATCTCCCTCTTTTTGTACCAACCACGTTTACCAAAGGCTTAGTATCCTTTGTTGCTTGTGTTTGCTACTTCGATATGTGCAGTGAGATTCAATTTATTACAAATAACATTAGTTTTGGGGGTTTCCTCGCAATGAAGCATATATTTATTTGTCTGCGGTGAACTGGCTTGCTCTTTTAGGTCTCTCGTCCAAATCTATTAATTACGCTTCATTGATGGTTAAACAAGCAGCTCTGCTTGTTTGCATGGAGATGTTAACATGCAATGTCTAAACTCCAGTGGGTATTTAATTTTGGTACCAAATCCTTCTGGAAAATAATCAATTCCTATTTAAACGATTCGAAATATGTCTGAGCATGGACAATATTAAATTTAAATTTAATTCAAAATTCAAATTTAAGAAAAAATATATATCTTCTAAATTCGAGGACGATATATCTATATGAATTCAGTTTAAGCGGATTAAATAGACCGGAGCACAAATGAAAGACAAAAGGAAAAAAAAAATAATTCCATTTTATTACCAGCCCTAATTTATCATCTGAGCCTGCGTTATTTATTGATTGCAATTGAAATGGAGGAATTAGACCATGTCCGGAGGAGATCTACCGTCTCACTCTACCCAGATCCGACATTACCGTGGCTGGTCCACGTTTAACTGTCCCAGAAGAACATGACGACCGGGAGGCAGAGTCGTTAAGGCGGTTATCCAGCGCAGGAAGTAGGAAGCGCGACGCAGAGACAGCACGCAGCGAAGCGAAATCCATGGCCGCCGTCGCCCGCGAGAGGGACGGCGACAGGGAGCTCCTCATCCCCGTCGGCGAGACGGCCCTGGAGTTCCGCCACCTCAAGGATGGCACACCCCCCCCGGCCCCCATCTCCGCTCCTCCGGCCGCCTCCCACCACACCACCACCGGCATCGAGGTTTCGGTCCTTCATCTCCTCTTCTTGCGTGGGGCATTGTCCCCTTTTTAGTGTATAAATCTTTGTGTTTGGAGTTTGTTTCATATTTAATGTGCTTTTCAATTGCCGTCATGAATGAATTATGTTCTACTAGGCTTCTGAAGAGAGAGAGAGAGAGAGAGAGAGAGAGAGAGAGAGAGGTGTGGTCATGTTTCAGGAATCTATTCTTCTGTCATCTTAATTTGTTAATCTTGTAACATTATGTTTGATTGACCTATTTTTGCAGCACCAAATGAGACTATTATTTATCTAAAAAAGTTTGATCACTGCCAAACTATTGTGGGTAATCAGTGACATTTTTTCTCCCTTTTTCTTGTAATATTTGTTCGATACTTTTTTCATCTTTTGAAGGATTTTACACATATGGTTCTTAGAATATGAGTAAAATGAAGGTCAGAGCATAAACAAATTGAAGAACTGATAGATAGATGGAGTGTCTTGAAGAATACGTGGCCTTACAGTTACAACAGGACCATTATATTTCCTCTTCCTAAGATTTGACTCTGATTCTTGAATCAACCATGATTAGAAAGATTCTTCTCCCAAAGATCGATCCATATTTTGTTTCTCAATCATATTGTTTTAGCATCATAGACTCCGCGATTACTTAGATAACAGAAAGAAATCAGGAGTAGTAGGTCTTGTTATTAGAAACTAAAGATATCCAATTAATTTGGTGATGCTCAACTTTGGATTTTTGGCTAATATGTTGACTGTGAAATCATGAACATAAGAAAAACTTAAGGATCATAATCTATGAACACTAGTTTGCTTGTTAGGGCTGTGTTCCTGCTTTAGTACTGCACGTCTCAGCATCAAGCAATTTCAGATATGGTTAAATTTCCTGGATTAAGCCATGATCCACGTAGAAGCAAAATTCTAAATCAAATACTTGTGATGGAGAGCAAACAGCATGAGTAGGCTACTTACTGATTTGCAATATGCATTCTGTTTTCTTACTAACATAATCTTTTCCTAAATAAAATTATTGAGCAATAGTTAATTTTCTGTTTGGAAAAACATAATCTTTTTCCTTAAGTTTATTGTTTGGGTTTGTTCTGTCAGATTATTGCAGATATTAACCTACAATAAAAATTACATTTACATGATAAACATTGTTGGGCTACTTAATAACATAGATCAAAATGCATGAGCAGGCTACCTGTTTCACAATATGCTTTCTTTTTTCTTGCTACCATTCTCTACTACATTAAGAAGATGTTTTTGGTATATTTGAGAATCTTCCTGACCATTTATTGCAATCTTTCTAGGCACTTTCTAAAGTCATTCGAAGCTGGGCTTCCAAAACGTTCATGACTGGTTGGTAAGTGCTATCTGCTCAACACCTCACCAATTGGTTGATGAAACTGTTGTAAACAGCATGAAATGGTATCCTGCAATCTTATTATACTTGCTATTGGTCTTTAGTTTACTTCTCATGCTTTCCCCGACCCCCTCTTTTTTTTTTTTTTTTGTTTCTTTCTGGAGTTATAAGTTACAAGCTCTTGCCTTCTGGATCAGGATACATCATGTTAAGTCATATTTTTCCGCAAGTGAAATTCTTGTTTTTAATACATTTTGTGAATCAAAATTAGAGCTTAGTTAATCAAATTCTTTATACAATTACTGGAACTGAAAATTATATTATCTCATTTTCATGGAAAATAAGCAAATCTTGCTTCTCAAACCAATGATTCATCTGTGGGTGATAGCTGTACACAGTATTTCAGTAGCTTGCTTGTTCTTCTGTTTAGTTACTATAATACTATTTCAGCAACTATACCTTTGTGCATAATTGTTGCATATAAAATACCTAATGATTTATGTTTTCTACATTGCTACTTGAAGTTAATTTTGGCCTTATTCACAGTATACCAAATGTGTGTGTGAAAAAAAAGGTTGACAAACTTCACCGCGTTCCAACTTACTAAGTTAGAACAAAGATCACAGTACGAATTTTCATAAGATACATAGTCAACATAATAGTGTCATAATGCATTTACCTGTTTTGCAGTGTAATTCTCCTTCCAATTGCCATCACCTTTTACACTACCTGGTGGTTCTTTAGTTTCGTGGATGGATTCTTTTCACCTATATATGCTCATCTTGGAATTAATGTTTTCGGTACGCATTATCTACACTAACTAGTTGGTAGTGTTACTGCGTTATTTCATTGCAAACTGGTCTCTGTTTATCTCTTCAGCAATCTTGCGCATTAGCAAGATTAAGTAGCAAAATCCCTCTTTTTTTTTTTTATCTTCAATACAATCTATATAATATCCTGTTTATTACATCAACACCATCTGATACACGTCAATTTGTAGGTTTAGGATTTATCACCTCAATCACCTTCATCTTTCTTGTTGGAGTGTTCATGTCGTCATGGTTGGGAACTTCTCTACTGGGCCTTGGTGAGTGGTTCATCAAGAAAATGCCACTTGTGTGCCACATCTACTCTGCATCGAAACAAATAAGTGCAGCAATTTCTCCAGGTTACACATGCGAGTTACTTCTGTGTGCTCCAAAGCAAAGCAGTGAAGCTAAGCATATGGTATGCTGCAGATCAGAGCTCCCGAGCTTTCAAGGAGGTGGTCATTCTAAGGCATCCACGCATCGGTGAATATGCAATTGGCTTCATTACATCGACTGTGATTCTTCGAGGAAGCAGTGGAGACGAGGAGCTCTCTTGTGTGTATGTGCCAACCAATAACCTCTACCTTGGCGACATCTTTTTCTTCAACTCAATGGATGTAATCAGACCAAACTTGTCTGTACGAGAAGGGATCGGTAAGCGCAAAAGTAGAATTTAAGCATCAAAATTAAGACTTGATCAAGTGAGTTTGTGATCTCTGTTGATGCTTGGTGTTGCAGAGATTGTTCTTTCAGGTGGCATGTCGATTCCTCCTGTATTATCTACTCGTAAAGTGAAAGATACTCTTGAAGAAGTGAGGGTTCTGCAAAACCCGAAATTGCTGGGTGTGAAGGATTAAGGATTTTTCTTGCAAGTAGCTGTTGTCAATGTGAATTCTACAATGAATTAATTGAAACTTCAGTTTCCAAAAGCATGTGCTGTAGGTATATGGAGTAAGGAATTACAAACTATGTTATGAACTTATGGTATGCACCAATGCAAGCATTATTTGTGTTTCTGAATGAATTGTTGTATAGCTTTGATGATCATATTCAGTGGCAACAGAATTTTTGTGCCAAGAATTACAAGATTTGGTTGGATTAAGTGTCACTAGAGTTTGAATCTAGTCATAAAATGAAATATGTCTTTCTCTATATCTTTGATGATAGTGTTTACGGATGATCCCGGCCATTGATTCTGTAAATTTTGCATCGATGAGATCATTAGTGCTGATTAACAACAACAGCATGATTGATCGCTATGACCATTAAAACAACATAGGTTGGTTGTACAAATGTCATCTGATTTGTGAAAGAGTTCTAAGTGGATTCGAAAACACAACTTAGGACAATTATTTCCTATTATCTTTACCATGAACATTAAAAAAATATATATATCATTATGATATTTTTTTATTTAATTGAAACTAATTGATTTTACCCGGTTAAGCTTCGACCCATAAAATAATGGATGTCAACCAAAAGATACTTTGGCTGACCCGATGCAGGTGGAGGTCAGGCAAATCCATGTCACGCTGTAAAACAACAAGTCAAACATAATTAATGAGAGTCCATTGTTTCGTTGGCGGGCATGAAACAGTAGCAAATCTTTGACATGGATTGGATTTTAATTTTGGACATGTATCAGAATATTTTTTGCATAGTTGGTCAAAAAAATTCATGAGTTGTGATCTATCATCGACATGAATTCTGGGTGCATGTCTCGTAATGCAGACAAGATCGGATAATATCATTACAGGATATTATCATGAAAAATAATTAAAGTTGGCTCTTGTTGTTGGCCTAATCTTTGTTGCAAACGGACATGAGCATTATCCGATGAATAATGTCAAAGATTAATGGAAAAATAATACATTCCAGAGCTCAGTAAATGCATATTATAATACATGGTTGGACCCTCCAAAATCATCATGTGATAATTACTCTATTGTTAGCTAGCATTTGAAATATATCTGAGTCTATTCTAATAACATAAAATTAATTAATAATAACATGATATTAATTAATCACGGTATACATATATTTTTTTTTACTAACATGTTTGGTAGAAACAAGATATATTGCCAAAAAAAAACCATTATTCATGATTTTTTTTTTTTTTCATTTGAGATGAATTGATTGCTATACATGGAGAGAGAGAGAGAGAGAGAGAGAGAGAGGCATGAAAAAGAATTAATAGATGTGAAAACAAAGTCTTGGGTCAAACCAATGCTGCTTTGGCCAAACCTATGTGAACCTCATGTCGTGGGACCCATTGGGGCAAGGCTAGCCAAGTCATGACATGGGTGTGTGTGTGACCCACCACTGGCCCCCCCAAACTCCACCATTCACGGGTGAAGAAGGTCAATCCAAAGAATTGTGGATCCACCCATCCTTCCTTCTTCCACACTCCTTCCTTCCTCACCGATCAACAGACACAATCACATGAGCTTTCCCCATCACCACCCATACACAACCCAATACAATACATCATGCTTCTTCTTCTGTCCTATCCATACATGGCAAAGCTAAAAGTTCTTCTTCCCATGACCAGTTCATGCCCAAATAACTCATCTCACATCACAAACAAAGAAGCATCGATGAAGACTTCCATTGTTTGATCTAACAACAGATGAATAGAAGAGATGTAGATATGTTCCTTCTGTACAGCTCATGAATCAAGCACTTCGATCACAACAAGAACATTACTGAACGCATGTATCTTCTTTGTACCTCAAGAAACTATTGGGAATCCCTCCCTTCTTTTATGATCGACTTGAGAGATAGTTTAAGCAAATCATATGAAAGATGCCTCCCCGGCTCCCTATAAAAAAATGGAGAGGGTGTGGGTTCAGCATGCAGCTGAATGAGGGAAAGGATTAAAGCAGTGACCGGGTTTTGGTGCTTTGGAGCTGCTGCCTTTGGCGTCGCCGCTGCCGCTGATCCTCTGGCAGGATGGGCACATCGTGAGAGCGGCCGCCGACGGGAGCTGCATGTGGAGCAGTGGCGGCGCGAATTTGAGGGCCTTGAGCTCCTGCAGCTCCTTCTGTAGCCTCTGGTTCTCGTTGGTCAGCACCTCGTAGCACTTCTTAAGAAACTCACAGTCGACCTCGGTCTGCTTCAGCTTCGTCCTACAGTCGAAAACAGGAACGATAGAGAGTCAATTGTTCTTCCAAGGATGGAGTAAGATGAAGTTGAAGAATAGATTCGCATGGAGACTCGTGACACACCTTGCTCTCCTGTTCTGGAACCACACTTCCACTTGCCGGGGCCGCAGATTCAAATCCTTGGCCAACGCTTGCTTTTGTTTCTGATGGCAAAAGGAGGAGGAGGAGGAGGAGGAAGAAGAAGAAGAAGAAGAAGAAGAAGAAGAACCTAAGAGACTGACAGAAACAAGAGTCCGACTTCCATGCAGGGTTTGTGAAGAAACTCACTGGATTAAGGGTAGTGTGCTCCTTGAATCTGTCCTCCAACAGAGCGGACTGCTCTCTCGTGAGCCTAAGCTTCTTCCTGCCGCTGCTGTTCTCCTCCTCATCGCTACCACGAGATGAAACTCTCTCCACCTCCGCTCCCACATCCTCCTCCTCCTCCTCCTCCTCCTCCTTCTTCTTCTTCTTCTTCTTCTTGGGGGTGGCTGCGTACGCAGCAGAGGAGAACGAGGAGGCTGCGCTACGAGAAGACGGTAGCTGCGCTGGCCCATCAGCTTCAGCCTTTTGCATGGTCCGGCCACCACCGGAGGCATCATCGGAGAGGCTCAAGCTGAGGGACGGCTCGTCAGGGAACAGGTTCGTGCAAGGCGAGCAACATCCTCGTTGCCGACGACGACAGTCATCGGCCGATGCTGTGTTCGCAGGACCGATGCCCAGCCCAAGAGAAAGGTCAGTATCATCATATGTATCTTGAGCATCCATGTCCATCCAAGCTTGCCTCTCTACCCTTTCCGCTGCCTCTTCTTTGTACTGATACAGAGAGAAGAACGAGGAAAGGAACTGGAAACGGAGCTTGAGAGGGCACTATTAAGCAAAACATCCTTTTATGGGGGCATGTCTCTAACTGCAGTAGAACTGTTGGCAAATGCGACAAGCCAACTCACTGAGGCACCAAAGTGAAGAAAGGCAGACCAATGACCAACTCCCAGGTTAAAGAAGGCGTGGTGAGAGATGACCGCAATGGGGAGTAGGAGGAGGAGGAGGAGGAGGAGGAGGAGGATACATGACATCAAATTTACTCTCTCTCTCTTCTCGTTGCCATATTTGTCCCTTCCTTAGCATTCTTGATATGGCTTCACCAAACAGTAATCCATATTGCAGAGTATGCTTTCACAGCAAGTATGGGATCTCAACAACTTGGTGGGAGTAGTACTCGAAGATGATTTAACAGTAGTACTTGATGTGATCTCAACTTTGCTTGGTCGTCCCCAATGTATCAACCGAGGGGTCCGGCCTCCTTGAAAGCCACACATGAGCTAGCTGTTGGCTCTCTGCATGGAGTGGCTGCAGGTTGCAACATCACACCACGGGTAGTAGATATCGGGCGGATAGAGTTAATAATATATAGTTACGGATGAGGAACTATGGTCTGGTGTTCTTGGGCGATGGATCCACCCAACAAAGCAGCGATCGATCGACCTCTGAGGTCGAGTCCCACTCTCCCTGGCCGACCGTGGTGCTTTCCGGTCTCAGCTCAAAACATGTGTCATCCATGGCCTTGCGAGGGACACAGCGAGAATCTCCGATCACCGTCACGGGAGCATGCAATGATTCCGACGCTACCGGACAAAATCCACATCCAAGGACATGATTAGAGGATGTACGCCGACTTATTTAACCGCAAGGAAACGTGAAAGCTGCTCCCCAACCAAATCTAGTCGCGTAGGATCGTAGAAAATGGTTTTGCCGGTGGAGGAAGTCACCGCCGCCGACAGCGTGGGTGTCGCACCGAGGCGGCGGCGACATGTCGGCGGAGCGAGGCATGACCGCCAATCACTCGATTCATATGCGAAGATGATAAGGGGCTGAATCCGTGTCATCCCTCCACCACCACTAGTTCTGCAACCACAGCCGACCATGCTGTCCGCAATATCCTGATGAATGCAAAGCTTGTCTAAACATTAGCCATCACATACTGAACCAAACATAGGAAATAGACGAGAAGTTGGGAAAAGTGCTTATTACGATCCTGTGCTCTCGTTGCATCACCACTGAGCGAGCATATGGCATCGAGCTGTTATGTTGCTGAAGCAGTTCTTGCTGCCGGTGTGCCAAGTTATTAACTCTCTTTTCGACTCTCTCTCTCTCTCTCTCTCTCTCTCTCTACTGGACTTACTTTGCCGTGGTTTGTAGTCGACGGGAAATGCAAGTTGATCATAACACCAAGCAGGAGCATGAAACTTCTGACTGCATGCAAATTTCTTATCATAACACAACAAAGATGAAAAATATATATATATATTTTTTTTAACGAATTGAATTGCGCATATGTGACGAGCACTTAAAGAAGGGGGAGTTCACAAAAGAGAAGAAGACGTCTCAGCAGGAGGGACTCAATTCTATTTGTCTTCTCGAAAGGAAAAGGGTAAAGGAGGAGGAGGAGGAGGAGGAGGTGGTGGTGGTGTTGTCATGCTTCGCTTTCTTACCCCCCCGGTATCCAATTGTCGACCTTTCAAAGTGCTAAACACATCATGTAAAAATACAAACCTTTGTCCTTTTGAATAAAGGTTGACAAATCATGGTGGTGGATATAATTCCCATTCCTTTTACTTTCCTTCTTTACCTTTGCTTTGCAATAAGCTTGCAATGCCACAGATGCAAGAAGGACTATTAATGGATGGAGCAATCAAGAATGGTTCCTTCCCAACGAACCTACTCTGATGTTAAAGTTTGTTCAATTGAAAGGTTGTCCAAATGTTGTTGTTGTTGTTGTTGTTCATAAAATTAGGTCTGATCCCACCTGTTTTGCAACAATTTTTTTTTTTTTTTTCTAGCGCCAAACTCCGATAGGACCCACATCGGTGTGAATGTGACAATAATTGTGGCTTCTATCTTGACATGGGATTCAAATCATTTCCCATCACCATCCTAAATCATATGGTGCAACCTTTTGTGCCTCTCAACTCTCACTTGGGTGACCTCAGTCCATAAGAAACACCATATCCCAATGGTGTCTTATTTTTTTAATAATATTTTAATAATAATAATAATAATAATAATAACAATAATAATAATAATAATAATAATAATAATAACAACATATAAGTGGAGCCGCTAAGAAACATATAAGAAGAATTAGGAATTGAGATTTATCTTGATTAAATTACTGGCGTGACACTGCAATATTTAATCAATGGGTACATGATTGGTTGGTATTACGATGATTGATTGATTTATCGTATTAAAATGAGATAGTAATTTAATTTTGGTTTACTCAGTTCGAACCCTCTACCTTGCAATAATCACTTAATTGTCAAAATGTTCCCTATTAAATAAAATCTATCTATATATATATATATATATATATATATATATATATATATATATATATATATATATATATATATATATATAAAGATAACCCAATATATATTTTTTTTCCTCTAAGTTGTTTTAGTTTTTATTAATTAATTTTTTTTTCTTTAAAGATAAGTGACGAGTTGAAAATTTGAAATCGGGAACTAAGGTATTCCTCGGAGCTTTTACCCTTCCTTTTTAGTTCATACTCCAAAAAAATTTCGCTGGCTTATAGCATAGTTTGATTGGAAAATTTAGATCCAATGTTAAATAAAACTCTCAATCGTGATTCATCGTTGTACTTTTGAAATAGATTGCACAAGTAATAACTCACACGTCATGAATACCATATCCTAATCCAATATATGTCACCTCTCAGTCTCACTGGTATAAAACATATATTGCATTCCCCATCCACTAAACCATGGATGGCTTCATGATCAAACTTTTGCACCACAGTGGAAGGCTGGACAATGTTGTGCTGACATGCGTTTTGTCATTGCATCATACTACTGGTGTTGTAACATCAAATATAATATCTTTGTTTTTTGGGTGACATGCGATGGATGAGATTGTTGTAAAGGAAATAATAAGATTAAAAAGAAAGATGAAACGAAAACTGTAGTTTGTGATTGATGATTGATCAGATGTGGCCAAATAAACAGAGGTTATTGACAACAGCTTTGCATTGATGATGAGATGGTCCCAATGCAATGCATTTTGACTGTGCTTACGATTAGATCTATTTTTGCTGACTTTTTTTTTTTTAAAAAATTTATTTATAGTTTAATCAATTCTGCATGATGTGCAATATGTTTAGCTTGAAAGGAAAACATCGTGTTTGTGTTAGACAGTCGACATCATGGATTCGCCCTTACCAATGATGAGGAACTGTTAGGTGGAGAGTAGAGTTGCCCTTTGAAGAAAAATTTTTGTTCCATGACTTGAATGTGAAACCTTGGTTCTAATGAACGACAATATTTTGACCATATATATACAACAACAAAAAAAAAAGAGATCGTAAAATCTAGAAAATAAATATATTCTTCTTTGTGGATGGGACATCACTTGGGCACCCAACTCACTGCAAAGAGAGAGAGAGAGAGAGAGAGAGAGAGTAAATTTTCTTCACCATGAAGCGTTAAATCTAAGATATTATTGTTTAACAGTAGAGTTCATATCCGATTCACCTGCCTACCTACCTCCAAGCTTCTTCAACTTAATTTAGTTAGAATCCGTTAATTAAAAGCAATTTATCATCTGTCTTCTTTGTGTGATTCATGTCCTAATCCAGTGATGTGCTGCTACTTGTTCCTATGACATCATTAATATTATTAGTCTTTGGTTCATTATCATACATGACCCTGAGAAATTTGAACCAAATCTGACTTCTCTACTCTTCAACATGTAACTCCTCAACTTGGAAATTTAAAGATGAGACACTAATCCCACACCACTGGTTTATTGGCTAGAGATTGAGACTATTTTTATTTTATCACAATCTGATTGAACCAATTACCCATAATTTTTGCCATGTTAGAATATATCTATCTACCTAAATCAGTTGCTCTAAGTTGACGAGGCTTTGTCATTTTTCATGGATCTCTTGTCACCTCTTTTGGAAATTTCCATGGGATCTCTTGCCACAAATTTGCCTTGTAATAGATAGAGCAACACATCCTGTGCATACATCAGTTCACTTTCCTTGCATCTGCAGTAACCTACCAAGCCTCCATCCACACCAATCAACGTAAGCAATCGCATCAAAAGAGGAAATATACAATAAAAAAGAAACAGCAATTGATAAGAAATCAATTTGTGTAAAGAATGCATCTGTCACAAGATTGCTATATATCACCTGAGGAACCCATGTGGAAAGAGGTATACTATTATCACATCATCTCTCTCTCTCTCTCTCTAAGTACATTTTCATAAGCCTAGCATTTTGTTGCTCTTTCTGCATATTTTATAAGCTGAAAGATTACCATCTAAACTAAAAGAATGTGATTCCTCTGGAAAGAAGTACAAAAATGATGCTACATGCTCACATTTCAGTCAGATATCATCAGGAAAGTACGGCTTACTCCACAAAATGGTGATATAAAAATCTGCCACATGATGTTTCGGTGCAGTTCAGCTTCATAAATCAAGTATGTCGACACCCATCTCTATTACAAGTAATCTGCAGAACAGAAGGTGAAATTCTTATAAGAGAACCTTGAAACATTTAACAAAAATAATGAAACAGCCTAATTATTATGTTTTAACTAGTTTAATGTTATTTCCAGGAAGCTTATGGTTAGTAGATCTTTGATTTGGCAATAAAGTTAGGTTCTTTCATCAGCTCCAATAACTGCTCTAGGAAAATGTTTGATTGCAAATAATTATATGTTATATATACAAGCCAACATTGTGCATAAATTGAGTGGAAGTACATGTGCAATTCCAAGTGACGGCAAACATAAGTAGCGGATTAGAATTGTGCACAAGATCTGGCTAAGTATTTCAACTGATTAAGAACTGTTTCCCATGGAGGATAAATTTTTAGTTCGCAACGTACCTACTGTTCTGCCGCCTTTTCATCGTCTGCAGTGTCGCTGGGTCTCCATTTCCTATCCCAAGGGCCAAAAGTCCTTTTCTCATCGGATTCCTCCTTATTTAGCTTCTGATCTATAAGATTCAACAACTCCTGCAAGCCAACCCCTGTCATCGCTGAAGTTTTCACGCAATTTATGTTTTTGGATTCATGATGTTCTCCTGAATCCTTCGTATCACATTTCACCACCGAGTCAGCATCTTTGTTATCAAAATTTTCCAAAACCTCTTCAGTTGAAACATCAGAAGCAATATCCCCATCATCATTATCATCCATATGCTCACCACAGGAGAACTCAGATGCCACATCGTCAGCATTATCCAGACTTTCTTCTCGTGAAAATTCAGAAGCCATGGCATCATCATCCTCATCTGCAGGCTTACCAGATGAAGGATCACATGTCATATCATCTTCTGGGTATTCTTCATCTTCACCTGTTATTTCTTCTTCACCAAAACATCCATCAGCTCCACTGTTGCTTTCAAGAAGATCAATCTGACACACAAAATTTGTTATGAATCATATCTTTAATCAACTCATTTAGTAAATAAGAAAAAAGTAGTTATTGACATCAATGTCCATCATGAGCACAGTAGTACTTTGTTCCAAACTTCAATCATATTTTTAATCTTTTCCTCTGACACATCAAGCTGTTGCAGCACTTGGAGTACAGCTTCACGTTGCGCATCAAGATCAGGTGAACTAGAGTCTAGTACATGCTGTAGAGGTTACAAACAACAGCGATTAGATGTTTAGGGATGATTGCAAAATATCTGAAAGTTACTATGCTAGGCAAGATTAAAAGAGATGACAGCTATACGAAACACAAGATCATGTACAAAGTTTCTTGATTATTTAGTTAGTTCATCAAACATGCTGTTATCCACTATTCAAACAGGAAAGTGGACCCTTCAGCATTAGCTCTTAATTTCATATCAACATACTAAATATTTCAATGATTTTATGCTATCTATGATGCTTGTGGCTGATCACCATCTTGCCCTTAAATGTCAGATAAAATTGCATAAGCAACAAAGCACACACATAGGACATCGACTTGATCGGAAAATGGGGAAGAATTTGTCTATTCTTTAACATAAGTTCAACTGATGCAGATGAAGATTGCCGAAATAGGTGTCAGAGAGCTACTTTTATAAAGAGATATAGAGAAAACATATACCTTCAGGCATCTAAACTATGTGCCTTACAAGAAAGCCGAGCAGGTTTAATTTGGTAACTCTCATCCGAGTGTAAAAGGTGCAGAAAATTTCAATGGGCTAAATGTTTATTATAGGTCCTCATCGAACATACTAAATTGTGCTTCAAAAGCCTAAATTGATTTTGAGCAACAAAATCCAAAACTTGTTACTGAGAGTAACAGTTTCGCATTTGAAGGAACTCCACACCCATATCAATGGCATGTTAAGAAAGATGATAAAAAAGAGGATGACAAGAAAAATCTGTACTTCAAGAAAATGATATTTTGTCTGTTCGCCTTCCAGAATATAAATTTAATAACTCTACTAGAACAGGGTGGCATCTGATAACTGCAATTAGGTCTGGGGAAACTCTCTTTGTTTTGTTTTTCCTTTTGGTTCATACACATCCTCTACCCACCTATAAGTTCACAACTCGACACCCTTAGCTCCTCAAGAATATCATAGATACCCTTCTGGAATTAATAAATTTCGACAAATGCCTTCCAAATTTCCAGACAGCATAAACATATTTGAAAAGGAAAATGAATATATGAGACACTCAAAATATATCAGTAGACAAACCATGACATTTCACCCTTTTTTTTCGGCATTTGTCTGTAGAAACATAAAAAAATCCAAAATTGCTTTAGATATCTGATTAGCATTTGAGTGAATCCAAAAATTCCATTCCCAACCCACAACCCCGCAACAGTTGGCAACAAAGGAATCAAAACCAAAGCCCCCTTCCCTGTTTCAAAAGTCATATACTAAAATTTATGGCAGGATGAGGAGTTGGTATCTTGGACAATAAGCAAGATATTTCCCACCATACTAAACTGACATAACTTGGCTTCCATTACTTTTGGACTGATATGAAGTATAGACATTTAAGTTACAATGCAAGTTCTGCATGATCTGTCACATGCAATCGCCTAGATTCCTGATACATGGAATAATTCAGAGGTGGCTATATCTTTCTTGCATTGTGTATTATCCTAAGTGATGTACCTAAGTGCCGTAACAAGTGCTAGCAGAACTTACAATTACCTCAACATTTTTTTGCTATGTCTTTTCCATCTCAAGAAAGCAAACTTGAAAAGCAATAAGTTGTGGTTATTTATTCTAATTCATAATTAGAAAAGAGCATACCACTAATAAATCTGCTTCAACCACTTCTTCCAAGGTTGCATGAAAGGCCTCCACTAGCTGAAATACATGGACTTTTATCAAAAAGCAAATGGAAAGGGTCAAGATTGTTCAGGTGACGTTTAAAAAGTAATAATACCTGACATTGTTATTACCTGTACAGGCAAATCTGAGATGAATCCAACAGTATCACTAAGAAGCACCTTTTTCCTGGGTGCCAACATAAGCAAGATTTCATTACATCCAATCAGGCTAATAAAATTTCACTTCCTATTTAAAAGGGCCTTAACCATGGCAACAAAAACTACTCTAGTATTACCCTGACGGAAGGACAACACTTCTTACTCGAGGATCCACAGTTGCAAATAATCTACATCAAGGCAAAATTTCCCATTAAAATTCAGCAACTTATCACATCAATGTACCACACAATTAAACCATATTTACAGAAACAAATGATTAGAGTTTGACATAAATGCCTACAAAGAAACTGCTAGTAGCATGTAGGAATACCTATCATCACTATATAAATCACTTTCAGAGAGAGCACTGACTAAAGTAGATTTGCCCTGCAGACACAAATTTTAAATATGAGTATCCCAGATCAAACCAGGTAGCAACAAAGCAAGAGTAGCTAGAAACTTCCAAGACTGAAAATTGAATGTAATCTGATTTCTTTTTCCACAGGTCGAAAGCAATATATATTGTAGTTGGGGACAAAGCAGCTTTGTTTTGATAAGCTAAATTTCAGCGACAAGTACAATTACGTACAGCATTTGTATATCCAACAACAGCAACAGTTGCTAGGCCCTGACCATATGAACTACCATGCCTTCTACGTGCAGAACGTTGCAAAGCCCGTGTTCGTCGAACTTCGTCAATCTGGGATAGTAGATGATTTCGTCGTTCTTGAATTCTGCAGGTCATTTGATGGAAGATAATCTCTAAGCAACATTTCTGGAAATTAAGCATGTACCAAAAAGAGGTCAAGCAAACAAAAAAATTCATCCATCAAAAAATTTCAAACAAACCTCCGACGTTGAAGCTGCAGTTCAGTTTCTCCAGCACCACCAATAAAGCCACGACCTCCACTTCCTCTCCTGCAGAAAAAAGGTCAATGATGAATATCTACGATAATTGTCAACCATTACTGCGTATTATGATGGTTATAGGTGCCCTGCAAGCCAATCACGCGAGTGATGACACACTACAATGATCTTTTTGCTTAGTATTATTATTGGTGTATTCTCACTTTATTTTGTCCGTTGCATATACTATGATGTCCTTGGATCTGTGCAATGAAAATAAGATCGTGATGAGATCACAATAATAAGACTGATTCACCTTTAAACACAGAATCTAAATGATCTCGGTCATAGACTACTTAAGAGGGACATCAAAAAAACCGTATAGATCGCTGTACTATATAACCGTCCATATGATGGAGGCAGTTGGTCTCATAACCGCTTGTGTGGGGACACTAAGGGTACAACACAGGTGCTCATTGGAGAATGAGTTCATTGATTGATCTGCTTACGGAATGCTAAATGATTAAGGATACTTAACATCAGACAGTGATTCCATAGTCCTAATTGTGTGTCTGGTCCTTAGATTTGAGACACCAAGGATGCCTTGTTTGAATACTCATTTCTTTGACGCTAGACTTACAGATCTGGAAGTTTCAGATCTGGTACAACCAATTATCGAGATTTGTCTAACCTTACGAAGGCAATTGAGTGTCAATAGAGGATCATTTGCTTTTGGTATCACAAGAGGAATATCATGTATGTTCTTGCTCAAGTAAATCCCTGGCCAGGGTCATTTGGATTGAGAGAGAAGGATTCTCCGGAAGAATCAGATTAGAGCGAGACTCGAATGGATTCCATATAAAACTTGACAGTACCATAACCAATATATGGTCTCCGTGATATTAGATGGATAAACGACTATAAATACACAATAGCTGAGACAGATAGGTCCAATAGATTAGATCCTCCAGTACCGTCTGGGGACTATGACATAGTGGCCTAGTACGTCCATAGTCGATGAGTTAAGTCAGAAGGAGTTCTGAATCAGAAAGAGTTTGACAGGTGCAACTCATGGCTAGCTCAATATTAGGCCTAGAAAGTCACACACATATGGTGGATGTTGCGACAAGTAGAAGATTAAATATGAGTTATCCAATAAGCCCCTGTTTCATTGGATGAGATCCAATATTAATGGATTCTTTGCATGAGACCCAATTAGAGGCGAATTAAGATTATTGGATAGATGTCCAATAATCCAAGAGGTGAGGGTAATTGGATAAAGATCCAATACCCACTAAGGCAGGATCCATTAGGGTTTAAAGAGGCTCTATATATATATGAGGTAGGGGCGACTAAGAAAGGGGATAGGTTGTACCTTTGGCCGCCTCCTCCTATTCTCCTCCCTCCCTCTTCTTCTCAATCGATCACCTCTCTCCCTGGTGCGCGAGGACAGCGAAGAAGGAGTTCTTCTATGCTTGTTGCAAGGTGGTGCGCAAAAAGGCTGCGAAGAAGATGCGTAAAAGCTACAAGGTTTTGCATTACGATTAGAGGAGCATCGCTACATCGATCCACCGTGTGGATATCACTAGAGAGGATGACGTCGAACCTCCTTCATCCTCTCTTTTTGGATATGGGTTTTCAGGGATATACGATCTCCATAGGTAAAAAATCTAACACACGTGTTACGCGGTTTTCGGTTTTGTGATTTTTCACGCACCAATCATTGTATGACGATTTGACCAACGTGAGAAACCTTTTTGTTTTGTTTTTCCGCTGCATATGCCATGTGATGCTTCTGATAAGGTGTTCCAACATATTCAACATAGAACAAATCCTGTTAACTAGTTCTTGATGACTCAAATCTAGTATAATACTAAATGCAACAACCATGATAATATTTCCAACAAGTTCTTCCATATTACATTAATCATTTGAAAATGTTTCTCTTTTTCATGCATAGCCATCTTTAGAAATGTTTACAACTCCCTCTACAAACAACAATAGCAAAGCCATAAATCCCAATTATCTGAGGTCGGCTATACGAATCTTTTGCTGCCATTAAGATCGATTAAGATTCATGTTCATGAGATATGACATAGTTTTACACTGGTTGTCATGTGACCTAATGAAACCCTACACCTTTTACATCCAGGATTGGGACCAGCATTGGCGGTGTTGTTTACAACTCCCTCTCTGCAGACAAACATAGAATAACTGATCTGACAGAATATCATGCTAATATGGTCTGACCACCTTATTAAGGTGCCTTCATTGCTATATCTAGCATAATATCAACACCAAGGATGGTGCAGTGCCAAGCATGTGCTTGGCCAATAGCATGTGTCCCCCGTGCCTCTATGTTGCTGGTATGCCAGCAAGCAGCACCCTGGAAAAAGTACTCAGATTTGTTGCTCGGATTTTTGCAACACCTGTATAATGTAAAAAGCACAATCACATTAACCACTAAAAGAACAAATTATTCATACCCCCGAGCACTAACAACTTCAGCTTCTCCACTTGTTCCAAAAGTCAGCCGGCCACCTGGACCACGAACTCGTACAAGCCTTGTCCTCTTATACATAAGAGCTGCTAACTCTGACTGTGACCATGAGAATAGCAAATTTGTAAGTCCTCTTTAAGTGACATGAACATTCAGACAAAAAACAGACAAGTGTAATTGCAGAAATCATGACCAGAATAAAGAATAGAACCTTTCTTCCATGAGAATAAAGTGGAAAAATAGAGTTTCAGAACATCAGTTGAAGGTTGAAAAGAAATCATGGAACGCAATAAGAAAATAATACCTGTAATTTTGCTTCTTTTGTTTCAGCATGAGCATTGAATATCTCTATAATAAGACCAACGCGATCTAAGACTGGTTTCCGCCATGAAACCTGCCGATTGAAATTAAGGTATAAGCAGTAGCTTTGAACATTTTTTGAAATGGTAAAACAAAAGATAACCTCAAGCCTTTTCCAAAAAGAAAATCCATTATAACATGTGTAGATGCAAACTCACCTCCAAATTGCGCTGCTGGATCCCAGAAAGAATTGCATTAACAAAAATTGCGTCTATTGCATTCTGTTCAAAAAGATCAAGAAGAATGTAACAAGATGGAAATATCAAAAACAAATAAAAATCAGTCAGATTAACAGGACAGAAACATCTCCATGCATTCACCAAAATTGGAAAACATGCATGTTGTTTTTGAAAGATCATCTTTCTTTACACAAGTGACAGACTCCTTTATAGGCAACATACAAGATATAAAAAATATCATATAGCAAGCCACAAAGATTTCTTCCACTAGTCTTATTTCATATGCATCTCATCACATCTCTAGCACTTCATATACATGCAAGCCTAACCCTCATAAAGCAAATCAGTTTACATAAAGAAATTTTATATAATGAAGCTCATCTTCTCCTATCTGGTTCAACAGGGTGACAGACAAAAAATTAGTTCTTTTTTGTATTCCAACTATCCCATAAAATCCATAATTAGTGCAGGCAAGACCTGACTTCTGCAGAAGATAAAGGGGTTTGTGATCTCCTAGTATCAGAAATGTGGCACTCCCCTGACAAGGAACCGAAAGTAGAGGTCAAAGCTTTTGTTTAAATGCCACTCTGTATAATCTAATCTGCATTTACTTCTCAAATTTTGATTTTTGAATGTATTATTCTCAGGAGGACTTGTGCAAGAATCTTGCTTGATTGAAGAGCAAATTCAAACAACAAATGTTACACGTATTTAAAAGTTGAAATCATTAGGAAGGATATAATGCATACATCAAAATCTTTTGAGTGAAGATAAATTTTAAAAATTAGGGTGATTAATAAAGAAGGCCGCTTTTCTCACTTGTTGTCAATTAAAATATTTTTTGGTCATGCCCGGCTTTAAGGTCCCCCTGTGACATTTGCCTTGTGTTTGCATAATGTGCATAAAAGGTGCCAAAGTGGGGAAATAAAAAAGAAACCAAAATCGAAGCCTTAGGTGGGAAAATCCAAGAAAAATAAAAGGGGTCTATTCGGGTAAATCCCCTCGATTAATGTATCCAAACCATTAAAGTTTTAGAGATGTCATAGAACTCAAGAAACATGAATTTATTTATAAAGATGTCATAGAACTCAAGAAACATGAATTTATTTATAAAAAATATTAATTTTAAAGATGTACCTCTGTCTCCAAGGCCCTTAGTTCACATTTGACGTTTTCAACAGTCCCCTGTCCAAAATATGTGTCTGCCACAAGAAAATTGCACATATGACCAATTTAACCATGTTGACAGGAACCGTATCAAGAATATAATCTCAAAATTGAACAAGATCCATACAGAATACAGCAAAATAATATTCCAAGACTGAACAATTCATTTACACATGATGTATTCCTCAATGAATCCACAACACTCCATTCTACATGATTTTCCCGTAAGTGAATTTCATGACATTATTCATTTATACCTTGGCATGCTTTTTGCATTATATAAATATTTATACAAAGAAAACTTTACATATATTCCATTTCCATCCTTTCTTTACCAACAAATAATTATTAGAATTATTACAATCTTAATAACTAATCCAAAGTCATTATCCAAATTCTGGATTTTTAAAGCAAAATTATTCCATGATTAAAAAACTGTGATTGTGCTCAGAAACATAAATATTTAACCTCAACATAAAATTTCAGAAAGAAACTCCTAAGAATAAAAGCAGAGGATTACTGTAAGAGTCCATACAACCTGAACATTTGCAAATAAATAGAAACTCATGTCAACCTTAAAGAAGAATGTTATTACAACTGGACGGAATTGTAGAACAATGTGAACAAGCATCTCAAAGACAAGTACGAGCACATCAGGTTCAAATATTAAAAGCAAATTTGAGAGGACAAATAGAGCAAAATCTGCTAAGGAATGAAAGGAGTTCAACTTGCAGAACAAATGACATCCATGAGCAAGAATTTCAGCTAGCAGTATGTCGCTCATCCCAATAGACACAGAATAGTTGAAAATAATTAATGGTGATTACGATAGCCTATGCTATCTCATTCTTTAAGCAACATATGCTTGCCTGTGGAACAATATCTTCCTTTTCCTCCAAACAACCTAAGCCTATCTCCCCGGCTCCTCATTTCCTTTTCTATTTAAGCTCAAGCATACTAAAAACGGACCAATGAGCTTGCGTTACACATGCAACAGATCAATTCATTATCTTCCCTTCCCTCAAATAACCTACGCTTATCTCCCCTGCATTCTTTTTCCTTTTTTGTTTTAAGTTCAAGCATACTAGAAAAAAAGGCAAGACTGTTGGACCAATGAGCTTGCGTTATACTTGCCATATATCAATTCACGACGAAGTGAGGATTAAAAGGTTGGTGATGTGCTCTCTTGCTGGATGAAAATTCACCAACCGTTGCTCTTGGAGAAAAATTGGTCCTCAAGTCATTTATTTACGTCCTTCACGTAAACCGTCAGCCATTGAACCGACACTAAGTAGGAATCAAAACAGAAGTCCTAAGTCAAACCTTATACGACAAACGCATCCCACATAAAAACCATGGAAAAGCATCCAAGCAAGCATTCAAACTCCACAAAATTCTCGATCAATTCGCAGCCTTTATATAAAAATGGCAAATTTGGAGAATAAGATGTCAAGGACGGGAGAAGCAAACCCGAGTGCACCCTGAGGGATCTGGCACCGGGGTTCTGCACGACGAGGTGTGGCGGCGGCTCTTTCGAGCCGTAGTCCTCGGCGAAGAACCCGTCCCTCAGCTCCTCGAGGGAGTTGGCAAGATTGAGCGCCTCGGCGAGCTTTGAGTGGAGGAGGGAGTCGGGGCGGAGGCGGGGCTGGATCACGAACAGCTTCGGCGGCCGCGTGGGGTCGCGATCGAAGAGGGAGACGCTGTCCCCACTGCTTTCATCGGCCTCCGCGTCCCCACCGCCGCGTCGCCTGCGGGATGAGGAGGTGGTGGAGAAGGGGGCGGAGGGGGGCGAGATCGGGGGAGGCGGGCGGAGGAGCAGCGGCGAGGGAGGAGAGTTCGAGGAGAAGGGGGTGAGGAAGATTCTGGGCAGAGATCGTAGAGGGTTTCGAAGGCGAGCGATGGCTCTCAGATGCAGCATAATAGCGTTCGCTCTTCTTCTTCTCTCGCGGCTCGGCGGAGGGAGCGGAGTCGGGCGGCGAGGTTGATGTCGAGAAGCATCCACGGCGAATTTAATTGGAACTAATTGTGGTCAGCATAATTACTTTTAAAAGTCCCTACCAAAGTGCTAAAGTTTACATTCATCCTACAAATTTGTGAAATTGAAATTAATCTCCAAAAAAATTGTTGAGGATATTTATGCACAATTTCAAGGGAACAATTATACAACGTATAATTTATTATATTGCTATATTAAAAAAGTTTAGATCATTAATTAGTATTGATCAACTTTAATGAATAAAATTACGAATTTTGTATTTATTCTGCAAAACATGAAATTGAACTTAATCTCAAGAACAAGAAGTTGAAGTTGGGGGTTATTTATGTAAAATTACAAGAATAGGTCATATAATTTATAAGAGAATTAATTAGTAGCCGAGCGATCTAAGGGAAGGTTATACTCTAATATACTCCTCTAAAATTCTATGTAAATAACTTTTCCTTATTGATAAAAAAAAAATCCAACTTTAATAAAAAAAATTAAAGGGTGTCACTTTTTCTATTCATCTTTCTAATTTTACATACGTGTGTAAATGAATCAGCTCAATATTGTTAAATATAAAATTATATATTAAAAATATTTAGAAAAAAAAATATATCTAGTGCACGAGACTCCCATCTGGGAAGAATGTATAACTAATTAATTTGAAATTTTCTGTGGATATTAATAGAAGGGTACAATTGCGACATCCAAAGTTACAGGGAGTGATATAGAATATATTTACAAAACGGCACCTGAGCATCTACGATATTATGGAAGAAAGCCTTTTCGATGAAGAAGGGGGCAAAACGGGAGAAGAGCAATCGGGTCGCCGCTGGTGGTGCTAGATTACTCCCCATACGTTCCTTCCTCGACGGATACAATCGCCTGGAATTCCCTTTCGTTTGTTTCTCCCGTCGATCCATCGATCGAAACATGCGCTTGACCTGGGAGGCTTCGATCCGGATCCCGATTTTGACGGAGTGAGTCGTCGAGGAGAGAGATGAGCTCCGGGGATAAGAAGCCCGACCCCGGTTCGTGGCGGGAGAAGGACCGCGCGACGAGGGCTTGGCGTGTTCTCCTCTTCGGATTGGTCGGTGCCACTGCCACTACCTTTGTGGTATGATCCTTCTCTCCGCCCCTGCCTTTTCACGGTTCCTTCGTCGCTCTAGGGATCCTGGCGCTTGTTTCCGATTTGGTGTTTTGGTTCTCTGGCTCTCTTTGATTGTCTGTTACGCTGGAGTTGGAGTTGGTCGAGTCGATCATTCAACAGAAGATGCGCCTTTTATTTGGGAGTTGGCAATGCCCATTTTCTTTCACAGACGCCTGCTGAAGATTTCCATTGATTGTTACCACTGCTTTAGTTTCGTTGGATGGATTTTAATTTCAGAATTTCTTTTTACTATTGAGTTTGAATTGAGAGTTAAGAGGATTCTTCTCTCTACCTCGATGGATTCTTGTTGTTCTTATGTTATTGTACGCCGGAATATTATGGAGACCGTCTGCAATTTAAACATCCTTTCTCTATATGTATGTTTGGTTGGTTATATGTTTCATTGAAGATGGAGAAAAATTGTTGGTCTGGATGTTGGCTGTTGCCATCAATTTCTTTGATTAATCCATGAACCTAAAAAACGATTCTTTTACATGGCGGTTGTCATTATATTAAAACTCTTTTCATTGAGATAGGAGAAGATTGCTGTTGATTTTTTTTTTCCCATGCATTTTCCGTAACTCTTTCATTGAGATAGGCAGTTTTTATTACATGAACATTGTCAAATTTTGGATTTCTTTGGATAAATAAAAAAATGCCTACACGTTGTAGTATCCGGATTCACAATTTTAGCATTTTTCTTTGGCTTCAGTTGAGGCTTAAAAGAGATGCATGTTCTTGTTATGAAGCTTTTGTTGAATTACTGGTATCAGATATGTAAAATTGGATGATGAAGTTTTTATTATGCATTGGAAGTAATGGTCAATGCATAAGGTTCTTATGTCTTACTTTTGTGCATATTGTCAGCATAAAGTTGCCATTTGGTACTCCTGATTTTTCTGGTTCCATGTTAGTGTGAGCAGTGAAACAACAATTGGCTTACTCTTCTTTTATTGGATTCACTGTTCTGCAAGTTTTCTTTGCACATTTGGGAGAGTTTTTTAGGCCCTTGGAGACATGAATTGGAGCCATTCATTATTTAAAAAACAAATCATATGGACCAACTATAACTTTTATTCTTTCAACATGTGATTGTGCTAATCTAAATTCTTTAATTGTTACACAGCAGTTAAGTTCCTTGTTTATAATTCTTTAGGAGATTTAGTCTCACACCCTCTGATTATACAGTTCCCATCCTTGCCATGTTACCTTTTGCTCCAATTTCTTGCACTATTTGATCTTGTTCATGTTGCTAACTCGATTCTTATCTTTGTTGTAACCTGGCAGGCTGGTCAGCTGCGGAGGACTGCTGACTGGGTATACACTCAGGTATAGTTAGTCATTAAAATATTTTTACTAGAGCATTGCATTCACCAATTTAGTGCCCATGTAAGATGCTCCTTTTTTTTCAAGGCAACTTTTCCTCAAAAGCTACTTGCATTAGCAATGCCACTCTGCTTTACCACATTTTTTTCATTTTCATGTATTTGGTTGGAGTGATGATGAAATGATCACATCTGCCAAGTTTCGTACCTTGCTTTTCTCAACACCTTTGAACTTTTGCCTACATTTTAACCCTGAAATGTGCAAGCACATGAGCAATTAGCTTGAAGGAACAGCCACTAGATGGACATGGTACCAAGGTTTGCAATTTCGACATTTACCACCTGGTACGGGTGGTACATACCGGTCATCCAGGTTGTTGGTACGCGAACCACCCGCTACCGGGCGGTTCCGCCAAAAATCGACTGTCGATGGTCGATTTCGACCGTTGGCGGTCGATTGAAGGGAGAAATCGACCGCCGACGATCGATTGAAGGGAGAAATTGATCATCGGTGGTCGATTGAGCGAGAAAAAGGGAAGAAGAAGAAGAAGAAGAAAAGGAAAAAGAAGAAAAAAAAAAGAAAAGAGGAGAAGAAAGAATACCTATCACCGCTGTCCTCACCGCGCTGTCGCGCCACAAGACTGCCGCCGCTGCCGTCACCGCCCGCAGATCGCGGGCGCTTTTTCTCCCGCGCGAGGAGAAAGATCGAGGCAACATCGCCCATTTTTCTCTTTTTTTAATAATATAATATATTAATTATATTATAAAATATTTATATTATATTTTAATATACCCGGCGGTATGCACTGTGCATACTGCCTGGTACCAGTACCATACCGGTACCGAGATGAACTCGGTACACCGCTACGGACCGGTAAGTCAAACCTTGCATGGTACCACTGCATATGGACTTGTCACTGTGATCATATAAACTTTTGTTATAGAGTTGAAATTTTCTGTCGTGATACAACAAATATGCGGTGATTATGTAAACATCAAGGGAAGTTGACAATAGTCAACGGTGCAGTTCATTCATACATCTTGCTTTGTCAATCAGCTAGGGAGCAATTGGAACATAGAAAGCTCATCATACCAGTATCTATGCCTTAACACTAGAGATTGATTCCCTTCAAAGTGGAATTGTCTATGGGCATTACACAGTTAAATAGCTGGTTAAATGCATTATCCTGGGGATGTTTGCAGAACTGATTATTCCCATATTTTGAGGAAAAAACAAGTCCTTTCTTCATGTTAGTCATAGCACTAGCTGTGAGTGGATACTGTACCAGAATCCTACATGGTTGACTCTTAAAAGTAATTTACCATGAAAGAAGTACCCACCAAACAACTACCTCTAGATTTTCATCTTTTTTGGATAGTATTTGGAGAATCTAACAATCATTGGAGGATATTTGAGGTTTTTAAGTACATACAGTTCCCATTTTCCAATATTTGCAATGTTAATTTTAATTTCTTACCCCAACATGAGAATGATCATTCCATGATTCCACATCAAGATTATCATTCTCAGCTTCATCAGTTAAATTTTGGAAAATTCATCCTTGACAGAGAAAAAGGAAATCATAACACTGGCCAATCAAATACTCATGCTTTATTAACTGACTCTCGACAAAAATGTGGTCAAGTTTGTTCTCAATAAATGCATTAGTCTTGTTCCATAGTTCAAAACCTACCACCTAGTGGTGGCATCCAGCTTAGCAACACCTGTGTCAAATTGTCATTGGAAGTTTCCTGCATTAAGTATGAACTACTGATAAACTTTAAGCCTGATAAATTATATGATTTGATGCAAAACAAAAGATATGGACTATGACGAAAGAGTCCATAGTATAATTACATGAAGAAAAGACACTTGGATTCTACTCGTCTTGTTATAATTACATGAAGAAAGAGTTGGAAGCAATATTGTTTATATGCATTGAAGTGCTGCTTACCTATTGTACTTCATTGAAGATTTTCTGCTGTTTTTTTCTTCATCAGCTGAGCAGATTAAGGGCCAGCTCATCTTGGAGAAACACGAGTAGCTCAAATTCTGGAGGATCTAGTCAAGATGCTTGGAAAAGATATTATCGCACTAGAATGCAAGAGGAATATGAGGAGGAAAGGGAGAGAGTTGTCAGTTCTTTTCCTTTTTTTTTAATTGTTCTGTTATCTCCACTAATTTTTTTTTACTAATTATTTTTCAAAGTGATAGTGAATGGTTTGATAGCACCATTTGGTTAGATTGTATACAGTCATATCTAACATTATTTAGTAAATGATTATCACTTTACCAAACTTTCAGTAACTTCTCCATAACTTGCAGAGTTATTGTTACTCTGGCCTGCTACTGGAGATACCAAAGTATTGATGTTAAGTATTTAAATTTGGTTTGGTTGTTGATCACTTGGTTAATAGGCTTGCAACTTTGGGTTCAATCCAAACCAACACTAGATATATATATTTCTAGTTCCAGCCTGATTCAATCACAAAGCATAACCTGACCAAACTAACCCAATCATATCAGAGGTTAAATTTATTAGGCCATTCAGGTCATTGTGATTGTTGGAAATCTTGCTCAGGTTTTCCAAGGCTGATTGGTTTCAAGTTGACATAGCTAGTAGTAGTCTTACTTGGGACCATTGCCTGGCACTGATCTGAACCTGTAAACAAGTTGGTTTGCTATCAGTCCAATTTGAAGTTTGAATAGATGTGCATCAATGGACTTTGAACCTAACTCAGAACGGCTCCATGCATTAACCCTTGCCCTTTTGGCCATAAAATATATTTGCTTGTCCTCTTTTCTTTTGTACATTATCCATTTCTTACATTTCTAAAGAAACAAACATAAAATTTTAGACCTTTTCTAAATTAATGATTATTCTTTACTCCTTTGGGGCAGGACTTCTTTCAGTTTATCTTTGTGTTGTCTATTCTTTTCCATAGTTCCCATGTTGAAGATCCTAGAACAATGAAATCAGACGCCCTTTCTTAACTCTCAAATTTGTTGAATTGGGATAAACTGTAGGTATTATTGCAAGTCAATCAATTGGGGAACCAGGAACTCGAGTAACATTAAGAACAACAATATTAACCTACTGTGAGAAAGGCCTAATAAAATTGGTTTGCTCTATTCTGAAAAATTCTAGATTCTGGTTTGTTTATTTTGCTTTTACTTGATATAATCTCGTTTTATTTTAGGATGTTTAATTGTTCAGAAATTCAAGTGTTCTAAGTGCCAGTTAGCTTTTGTTCCAAGTAAAAAATATATACCTATATATTGGTCGACCAATGATATAAAAATTATTGATGTTGATCATCTATCCAGGTTATCCTATTTGACGTTTCTCAATTGAAGTCAGTTTTATTATGAATTAGTTTTTGTTTCTCTAATCTGCTTTAGCTAAGGAATTAGAAGCTCTTAAGATCTTATGTCATTTCCTATTTTGTATCATCCAGTTAAAAGAAAATTATACCTAAAATTATATGGAGAGTGAATAGGTGGACATTTAGTTATTTTTTATATGTTTCGAATGATCCATTACTTTAGTCCTTGCCATAGTTGAAGGGTTTGCTTTGCCATGGCATCATGATAGTGAGACTCTGACATCTGTGGGGTATGGCAGCTGATATGACATTTGCAGCCATGTTGTATGGTGCAGTTTATGATGAGTGGTACATGACTATGGGCACTGCATTTTGCACTGACATGGATTCGTGCAAGGTGTTGATACCTCTTTTGCATGATACATTCAGTTAGCACATCGTGACCCTGCCAACACTGCTTATCTTTGAACTCTAATTCTATGAGAGTGAATAATGTAGATCATGACTACCAACTATGAACACAAAGGAAGATGAATGTTATTTGAGCTTGATGAATATTATATGAAGACAAATTATTTCTTTGGACAATAACATGGATTGTTGATTTTTTAAGTCTAACAATACGCTGAAATATTTTCAAGTCCATACATCTAAATCACCTATAGATGGTGCTGATTTTGCATAAATTGAATAATTTATTGCTAACTTAAAGATATTTTTTCAGTGTCTTATTGTTCCCCAAATTTGTGAAAAACAGGGGTTTGATTTTGTCTGTTAAGTGGTAGTGGTTTTGTTATAATGTTGGGAAGTTGACTCCAAATATGTAGTCCTTGCGGTACCTGAAATTAGAATACTATACATTTTTTAGTATGGATACCTTTAATGACCAAGACAGTCTGTCTATATGTTGGTGGTTGATGTTAGTAGTAGTATGTCGATGCAATGCACAAGTTCTGATAATTTGTATGACTATTCACCTAATTCTGAGTTTTCTGGTGCTTTCATGAGGCTTTAAGCTAGGGCTTTTCATGATCACTATGTTGTCATAAACTCCGATGTGCTTTGAGTCACAAATTGTAACCACTTCCTTTTGCTGGGAATCAATTGATTGAAGGAAGAAAGTTCATTTTTCAGGAGCTGAGCTGAAAGGAACAATGGAAATTTGATGAAATATATTATTATAATGTTGATTTTTAAGCCCTTGATATCATATGTGAAATAATTAGTGACAACTGCACTTTTTGCTACTTTTTAACATGCTAGTCATGGATTAAAGTTTTGGCCATACCACTTGAACAGACCAGTATTTAGTATTTACTAGTTCAATGGTAAATAATGAGAGCTTATGACCCATATTCCTCCTCTCCTCTCTCTCTCTCAATTGTTCTGGATGATTAATGTGCCAATATACCATGTGTTGGAACACTAGTATAGCAGCTAAAACTGGTATGGCTTGGGAAGAAAACTTGAAACTTTGATCAAGACCACACCTGATATTGTGATGACGTGATATCAACTCGAAGTCTTGAACTTTAAATATGTTTGTTCTTTACGAACAAACGTTAACTAAATTATGCTAGTATATTGTTGACTGTCGAGTACTTTCGGGTTTTGATTTGTTACCCATTTTGGTTTTAGAATTTGGTTTGAGTTGTTTGCTTCTACTTTAATGTCAATCAACATCTTAGTATGGTAATTTCTTTTAATGAAGAGCAAGGTCTGCCATTTCGTATTGTACTGACATTTCGAGCATAGCTCGGTACAGTTGGTACGTCGGTACCGAGTAGTATGCCCAGGTGTACTGCTTGGTGTATATATATATATATATATATATTCCTTCTCCCCACGCGCGGAGATGTTTCTTCTCCCCACGATTGCCAAAGATTCTCCTTGCAAAGTGCCGAGAAGCCTACGGGCGACGGATTGGGATTAGGAGAGCAGCGTTGGATCTCTAAGTTTCCCTTTTCTTCTTCCTCTTCTCCTTTCTCCCACGACTAATACCGCCCGAAATCGACCGACGACGGTTGAAATCGACCATTACCACCCGACAGCGGCCGACGATGTTCAAAATCGACCAGTACCACCCGACAGCGGCCGGCGATAGTCGAATCGACCGTTATCGGCCGATTTCGGGTGGTAACGAGGCGAAAACAATCTCAATTGTTGGTACCGTTCGGTAGCGGGCTATCACGAACTTAGTTGGTTTTGCCTAAGTCATGCGGCACAATCGCGTGTCCATCTGCAAAGGTCAGCCTCCTCGAAACCTCCTGGTCTCTTAGGACCCACAAAAGAGAAAATGGGTTAGAGAAAACGTTTCCCACGGGATCCAAAGCAATCATTTCAGCAAACACTTTATATAACCAAAGCAAGTTACAACCATGGACTTTACAAACTTTGAATGGTCTCACACAAAGGATCATGGTCCATTACAAACCGAAATCCCCACAAGTGTCCACATGACACAACTCTCATTTACAATAAACCGTCACCTAAAGCTAACTAAACTAGGTCGCTAAGCTATCTAGCCCGCTACTTACTGTACAAAGTATAAACAAAACCCGAAAGACATGGACATACATGAGCATTACATTGAGCACCCTCTTTATATTTTTGTTTGTCGGTAACATTCTCCCCCACTTATTCCTTCAACATCCTTGTCAAAGGCATTGCAAACGCTACATCTCCTCGCCTTTTGCTGAATCTTTAGTAGTCTACTCTGGTTGCAACACGCCTCTTGGCTCCCAATTGCTCTTCGTCGTTGTTGTTGAGTAGTCGAACTCTTTTCTGCCATGCTGCTTCAACTCACCAATGACTGACTCTAGTGCGGGGTCGGTTGAGTTGTGTTGATCCTTGTTGAGTCCTGTGGATCCTTCTGATGAAGGAAAAAACCTTCCTTATTATACGTCAGTATCGCAATGGTCTCATGCCACTTAAACTAGGTGGACGTGTTGGAGCTTTAACTTGCATCGCTTCGCAGACTTTGGAGTTCTTTTAGGTCTTTCCTCCATAAAATTCGCCCATCAATTCTTCTTCAACTTAGTTGTCGCTTCTAAGTAGGTTCGCATCACTTTCGCTTTTGATTGATATTATGTTGGGAAATGAAGCGGACAATCTACTCTCAATAGCACCGATCACTATTGGTGAGGATTTGACGACTTTTATCTTCCATTAGATTTCTTCAAAAGATCTTTGAACTTGTGCACTGGATAAATACGAGAATTGGGGTATTCAATTTCACCTATTCTCTTAAGAGTTTAGAAGGCAAAGCTACTTGACTTCGCCCGCCTCCTCGAGGTTATACTTCATGCATCAAGCTGGTTGCTAGTCTTCGCCCGTTCTTTGCTCATACTTCCGAAGTGCTCGAAGTGTTTGTACTCCTTGTATTGAGTTAGTTAATGGGATTCACCTTCTTTCTGCTATCGAACTTTCGAAATGCAAGAAGTTTTACCCGAAAAGAGCAAAGTTTCATCTTCTCTCTGCTATTGAGTTTTGGCCTTTGCCCTTCAGCCTTGTCTTGGTACTTGGAGTTTGCCTCTGCATTCTCCACCTCCTCGGTCGCTTTCATGACCAACGCTCTCCCTCTATGAGAGCAAGGGATATGACTCCACGGAAGTCCCGCCTCTTGATACTATGGCGCTGCCAAGCCCATGGCACTACTATCTGTTGCCTCGCATCTGCATCTCTTTCTTCGCGATCGGTAGCTCCGCCTCTGCGGCACTATGTCACTCCTCTGAGTCCACCTCCATTCTGACCGACACTTAGTTTTTTGGATAGTTGAGCCCCTCTGGACTCGTCATCGCTTCCTCACCCCTTTTGACCATGTGCTTCAACACCTCTGTGTTCTCCAAGCAGTTATCCTTGATCGATGGAAAGACAGATTGTAACCCCATGCATAGCCTCTGCAATCCTATTGTCGGGCTCATGCCGATTCTGTGCTCCTTAGCTTGTTGCACACTTCATCCTCCTACGGACATATCCTTCCTATGCCGAAGAGAAAGTTTCGATGCTCCATGGCGCCAAGTCTCGGTCACCTTGGGATGGCCACAAACACTCCATCGTCTACATACAAGCTATTTCATGAGTATTGAATTCTTCGAGTTAGCAATTCCCCGCACATCTTTGACCAAGCCCCCGTTTGCCTTGAGCACCGTCAAGTTTGGTTGCCAACGTCAAACCATAGCTCGAACTTAGCCATCCCAACCTTTGTGCGCTACGTATTCTTTCTAGCTTGCTTGTCCTCGTGGTGCCTTTCGCGCAAAGGGTTGGTCATTCCTTTGAATGTCAATCTTAAATGTCCGCTCCTCTGAGCGACTCCTTTCCCTACATCTCAATATCTGTTTCCCCCAAACAGTCACACATGCTGGCTACCCTCTGTGCAGCCCAGCTAGGTCCCCCACGTTTGCATGCCAAATGTTTCTACGTATGTTTGTCCTGCTCTAATACCAAATGTCACGAACTCAGTTGGTTTTGCCTAAGTTGTGTAGCACCATCGCGTGTCTATCCGCAAAGGTCAGCCTCCCCGAAACCTCCTTTGTTCCCTAGGGCCTACAAAAGAGAAAACGGGTTAGGGAAAGCATTTCATAGTCAGTTTCAGCAAACACTTTATATAGTCAATGCAAACCATGGACTTTACAAACTCTGAACAGTCTCACACAAAGGATCATGGTCCATTATAGACTGAAGTCCCGACAAGTGTTCACATGAGACAACTCTCATTTACAAGCCGAAACTTACTACAAATGCTAACAAACTAGGGCTTCCAAGCTTACTGCTAGTCTGCTACTTGTTGTACAAAGTATAAATAAAACCCGAAAGACACGGACATACATGAACATTACATTGAGCACCCTCTTTATATTTTTGTTTGTGATAGGGCAGTCCATGTATCGGTCAGTGGGCGGACCGGTATGTACCGCCTGGTATGGGCGGTACAATTCGAAAACGCTGACCTTGATGAAGAGTCATAATAGTTTTCTCGAGAAATGCGAAAAGTTGGTGTATAGTGTTGCACATGGCTAGGTAGAGACAGCTATTCTACAATGTAATGCAAAGCATGGTCTAGAGTTTTGGCCATGGTCTGGTTTAGAATGAAGCTTACTACAGTTATTCTCATAATAGCAGGCTTATCAGCCGATAAGCTGATTGATGCTAAGCTGTATTAGACAGTAAAGGTAATGTCTGGTATTGGTATCAGATCCTTTTTTGTTATAAGCTGGTGACATTTTTTTCTCTTTCTCCTCTGTCAGCCCCTCCACCTTATCCTCCACATCCACTTCCCCTTCTCTCTCTCTCTCTCTCTCTCTCTGTGGACTGACATATCGATGCATGGTATACCAGTATATATACTGGTACCAAGTAGGAGGGTGGTGGGAGAAAGACAATAGGAGGCAGAGGTGGAGGTGGGGAAGAGGAGGAAAAATACTGGGAGGTCCGATATGCAGTGGGCTGACTGTTGGTTCTCATGCATCACGTGTTTGCTTAAATTTAAAAAAAAAACAGATATACTGCTCTAAAAGGGGTAGCCAGCTTCCTAGACTGGTAAATGATGGCTGCTATGAACTGGTCATAACAATACACATTCCTTGATATGTAATACTGTGTGATTGCTCAATCTTTATGAGTTGAAGTGCATGGTACTAAATTTTATTAGCACTTGTGTCTCAGTAGCTACTTTCAATGGCGAATGAAGCTTCAACTATACATGTTTTAAGCTGATTATATGATTTATCTAATTGGTGTTGCTTTTGATAATTTTGTGAATAAATGATGACCCGCATTCATGTTTGTTTATGTAGGAGCGTATACGGCGAATGCAGAGTGTATTTAACAGGGAGAGAAATAAGCGTACGAAGAGCTATGAAACTTGGAAGTATAGCGACCCTGGTGCATATCGGTATATACCACGTGATGATTGGTATTATGAAACAGATTCATCTTACAGGGAACAAAGAAGTAATTACAATTACACCCCTAGCGACAGGGTTAACTGTACAATGTCACACCACTACACAGTGTTGGGTCTTGACAGGTAGTACATCTCTTTTTGTTTTCTCTTCCTAGCGAATAAGCATGGGTTTCCTTGTTTACTCGTGGACACTATTCTCGTGATTATGAATTATTTAACTGTCATTGTCTTGTGTAATTGATAAAGTACATGATGAACGGATTCTCACTCCTATGTGACATACTGTACTGTCCCAATCTATGAGTGGGAAACTTTGATATTTGAGTAGCATTTATAGTTAACAGTACATTTTGTTAATGTATGATTGCTGCTAGTTATAGCTGATTAAGTGAAACATGTCCTGAAGGAGTGGAACTTTTCAGAAGCAAACAAATCTGTGTTTTCATTTGAAGAACTCATGTAACTCATAAAACTTAGTTGTCCCCTTCAAAAATTTCAATTTATATGAGTTGTCTAATTTGAACATTTTATGCCTCTTTTTGTAGGTCTAGAGCAGAACCATATTCAGATGCTGATATTAAGGTACTTCTCTCCAGTAACTGACTTCTTATTTGTCATATTCCATTTGTGCATTTTTATATGTTTTTTCAATTGTTTAGACAATTTGCTACAGTTAAGGAACTTGTAGAAATAGTTATTATATGACCATGGTCTTATGAAAAGTGAATGAGAAGCTTGCTAACGAAAAAGATGCTATAGTCAAAATAAGCTTCAGAGCTTTCACATTAGCTTTGACAAAGGAGCTTATGGGCCACAACCTATTCTAGGCTATTCACCTGTTTCCACCCTTCATGTGAATCACATGTGATTAACATACAATTGGAAGAATTAGTAGTAACTCCCTGGGGACTGATTTTAATTATTGACACATTATAATATCATTTGGCACACAAAAAATAATCAGAGGCAACGACAGCATTTTCTTTAGAATTTGGTCTCCTGTTTTTGTGACAACGTCATGAAGTCTTGGAAATTTGGGTTTTACATAGCCAGAGGCCCTGAAAGTATTTTAAAGATGAAAACCTGCT
Source organism: Ensete glaucum (assembly GCA_021527575.1). Classification (NCBI taxonomy): domain Eukaryota; kingdom Viridiplantae; phylum Streptophyta; class Magnoliopsida; order Zingiberales; family Musaceae; genus Ensete; species Ensete glaucum. Next base: position 46,293,777 of record CM038551.1, read on the forward strand.
TGTGAATCATGTATAACTCTCAGGGCTATTATCTAGGCATACCTGCACCATGACAATCCCCACAAACTCCTTTATCCAAGAAAAGAAAAAGGGAAATAAAAAGTTGAAGGACACACAGTATAAGCGTGGTAGTTCCACCCATGGTTTTAATAGCAACTGGATGGGTATGTACTAACTGATATTTACCTGTCCAACAAATGATCACTATTGGATCCTATAGCTTGGTACCTATGTCATGTTTTTGATTATTTTTCCAGCAAATGACATTTCTTTATTATTTTCCAGTGATGATACTTGACAGCATAGTACCATGCATACCAGTACTATGTCATGCGACAAGTTGTCAAAACAAGTATCGGACTTGTATTTAAATCTTTGGTGTCACCTTTTTCTTATCTTGGAAAATTTCTATTCACGTGATTCCTTTTTTCACTTTATGGCACTTATTTTCTGTTATGCAAAACATATTTCTTCAGATCATCATGATAATAATCTATGACATTATATGTGCAAATTATATAAATAAAGATGGCAATACTCTTCCAATGGATTGTAATTTTCTGTATATAATATTCTGTAGGTTTTCTAGGACTTTTATCAGTTTGTTATAGCATAATGTAAACATCATTATATTCGTTCATGAAACCATGCTTTAGTGTGTTCCTGTTAACATCTTTCTGTGGGAACAAGTCAATTAAAAGCAGTCAGTTAATTATCTTTGTTCATAATTTGTGACAAACTGAACTGCTTTAAACTGTAAGCCACCTCCAACAAGATCAGCTAAGTAGTAGGTAAATAGTCTCTTAGCACATAAAACCTCTTTGGACTCAGTAACATATTAGAGGCTGGTTGGGTCCTAAAGAACTCTGGAAATGTCTGATGCCACCTGTGTAATTGCAAGCTCAAACATCTTCTTCCAACTTGAGTATATCTATTGTACTCTAATGTTCAGATGCGAAGGTTACAGATGTTGAGATATTTAGTTCTCTTGATAATTTTAATTTTTTCACATTGTGTTCCTAATTTTCACTCTTATATGTCGCAGACTGCTTTCCGAGCAAAAGCAATGGAGTACCATCCTGATCAAAACCCAGATAATAAAGGTCATTTAATGAACACCATCTTCTATGTGAAGTTTAACTTGTTTACTATTTTGTTTACTAGTCAAACATTTTAGTCAAATTTTATCTTTGATGAGGGAACCAATATCATTCTTTTGCTGCAGAGGCTGCAGAGGCGAAGTTTAAAGAAATAATAATCTCCTATGAAGCAATTAAATTGGAGAGAAGTCAGAGTTGATCCTCATCATGCTGGTAGAATGTAGATATTGGCATGTCCCAAGAAATAAATAGTTCAAAAGAACATGTCCTTCCAAAATAATAAGATTGATGACAAAAGAGGGAGTTCAGTTGTGAATTCTGAGCATGCCAGGAGGTTTATCATTTTAGATGGAGTTGCTCTTCCATGGTGATCTCGACATCAGGATTGGCCACTAAATAGCATTTCTTTTTCCTCTGAAATCTCTGAGCTGCATATATATTTTTTCCTTCCTTTCAAAGTCCATTGCGAGAAGATTCTTACAGTGCCTAGCAAGTTGAAAACATTATGTTTCATCTTGAATCTACCTCTATACAGGTTAAATGTTTAAATTGATGCCACATTTTGAGTTAACATGACGACCAAATTAATAGTTCGATCTGTGCAGTACAATTATCTGAGTATGACAGGAAACTGCCCCAAGTTGTGGAAGTATCATCGTTTTTTATTATATGGTTATCATGATAGCTGCCGTGTATTTTATAACTTTAATTTGCAGCCATACTTTGTATCAAATAAATTTGATTGCTTCACTGTAGTGCGGCACTATCTCTCATGTAGTTTACAACAGGAAAACAATGTTCTCCATACAATATTGTTTCTTCCATCAAAAAAAAATTGATATTTGTGATGGCATTGAAGATGTTGAACTGTGTCTAGATTGGGAAATGGATAGATAGGCCTTGTTTCATGTGCTTGTCTTTCTTATTCTGAATCTTGCTGATACCAGTGGAATTATCCATCTCTTGTGCATATGAATGAATTGAGTTACCAGACTTGGAACCCTAGAACTGCTATTTGCCATTTATTCCATGTCTCAGTTTATAGGAATTTGATGTTACCAGAGCTGATTAAAATCTGGAGATTATCCATCAATCATCATCAATCATCCATCAAACCTGGAATAATTTGATGTTACCACAGCTGATTAAACCAATATTCAATGAACTAACTCCTGATACAGAACATGACCTTATTTATATCATGATTGACCTGCACATTGCATCTAAGACTAAAAGAGAGCAATCTTGAGCTTTTAATTCCTTAACACCATTATATTCATGTAATCTCAGACCATATCCATCACACAATCACTGGAAACCAAGATCATAAAAAACAGTGTTCTTTTGTCAAAGATTCAGTCTCACGGCACCAGAATGATTAACAAGTTAATGATCTTTACAGTTTCCACTCCACAAGCACGATAACGGAAATACAAATTCAATGCCAGATCCAACCTTTCACGGAATTGCAAACTAAGAACATGTTACTCTACAACGGTTATTTAACCTAAAAGTGGTACACGATTGAGCTTGAGCTTCACCACCCATCTTGATGTTTCAATTAGCATGGGGGGGTTCTATAATATGCAGGAACAGTTGCGGGGAAGAACATTTGCCGAACCCCTTCTGCTTTGATGATGGGGAAAATGATACCTGAGGCACCCTGCAAAAAGCACGATAGCCATGTAAATTTCTAAGTCGTGATTCAACTGAAAAAAATATAAATCTTAGAAATGCTAATGCCAAAGGCAGTGAACCATGCCAATGATAAGTCTAAATTATAGATTATGTGACAGTCATATGTCTGAATCTATTCAATAAATCCACATTGATGAGTACCAGGAGGTATAATGAAATTTGTTGACTAAAACGATTGATAAGAACAAGGTGGAACATGTAAGAGAATTGCCCAACATATACTTAACACTTACAGAAATCAATCTAGCTCCAATCCACATTTGTTTGGGGGAAGGAAATGGCAGCAATAGACGGCCAACGCCATATATAGCAACAGCAAAGAAGTGCGCAACCAAACTCAATGGCCTAGGATTCAGACCGGAGAGTAAAGAAATGGGCCCATTTGAGAACATGCCTCCCAGGCTTAAATAGTCAAAACATGCTTGGCGCATTTCATTCCTAGCTCGATCAGGTGATGCACTGAAGACCTTGTAAAGAGCACCTGCCAAGGTATTTATTGTAGAAGCAACCGGCTGCAGAAGTGTCATGAGATTTCATTAATGAAGAGAAAAAGATACCATAAATACATTTTAAAAGAAAATCTAAATGAGATTGAACAAGACAATAGATATCCGACGTGCAGGACAGAAACCAACTACTACTTAACAAGAATACTCTGTTTACCTTCCGTAGGGTGTAAAAGGACTCCAAGTATTTGCAGAGAGAGGACACGTCATGAAGATCACGAAGAGGCTTGAGAAGATTATGTAGAACAACTATATCAGATAAGGCCACAGTCATTCCCCCACCGGTTAGAGGATGACGCATATTGAAAGCATCCCCCATTAACAGGGCTCCAGGTGTGGGATGAGGAGCAGCTGGCATGCTCCTATTTGCCATAGTTCTAATATTTCCCTTGTCAATTGCCGATATAAAAGGATCATGCAGTTGAGCTGGAATCTGGTAAATATAAAATGTATCATCCATATGTTTCAGGACTCAACCAAAAGGTTTGTAAACTATCCAGATTTATGCAAGATCCATTAGTGGGAGAAAGCATTCAATAACAGAAAGCAAATATAGAACCTAGCAAGTGAGATCAGTGAAACTACCTGAGGCGCCACCACTGTCTTTAGGTAGCTCGCCATTTCACCATTCGCTATAGAAGGTACTTTCTGTCCAGGCACATCAACCAAACAGCGAACCTCATTGCTACTTATTGGATAAAATAAAATGGGTGAGGGATCTGCCAAGACAACATGCCCATGGTTTGGGAATGGAAGTTCACAGTTCTCAAGAACCAAACCAACAAAAGAAGATGGTATATCCACCTGTAAAACAAGACTCATCAAACCATCATAGTGGAAATCCATTATTGTTACGAGGTGGTTCAACATGCCAGATGTATACCATACTCCCTAGTGGTACTTGTCGGAAAACCTGGCCCAAAAAGCAAGCACACAATAAGTCAACCAGCCCCAGTCCTCGACTGCTTCAGGCCAAGAACTGAAGAGAGGTCAAGTTATTGTCTTTTGGGCCTGAGCAGTCCCCCAAGTCCCAACTACTCAGTCGAGGCATCACCCATGCCCCGATGATCTCCTATAACCAGTAAGGCTGTCAAAACTGTGGGTGCTCAGACAACTTTGCTTAAACAACAAAAGTTGGAATTTTGCCAAAACCAAATATTCTTCTAATCCATAGAAGAGCTCCTCTTGTCATACATAGTACCAAATCCTAGGACCTCAGAATCATTAGTTGAAGCCTATGCCTTCTTCTGCCACCTTAACCAAAAGTTAGCCATTGATGAGGACCCACTGGAGACAACATTGGCCCACACTCTAGGTATGTCCCTTAAAAGACTTAACTAAAGTATCTCTCCTATTAGTCATGGTAAAGTTACTATCAAGAGGAAAGTCAAGTGTGACATGGCTGCACTCAGCTGGCCATAGCATCTCCCCTGATCCAAGCAGTGAAACACATGGCTACACAATTGACATTTTCCGTTGCATGTCTCTATGGAGATTTGTGCATCTATGTGATCTAAGCAAAATTAGTGTGTAATGATTAGCACAGAACAACTAACAATGTGCAAAATGCAGAGAACTTCATAACTATTGGGCTGAAGTCTTAAAAAGCTAAAATCATGTGGCTAGCAGTGAACTTTCATAACTCATACTATTTATACCTTAGGAGAGCAGAGAGACTTCCGCAAATTTGAAAAGCAGCCATCACATACAATTGTAAGAGGTGCAAAAGCTTTTAATTCTTCACCAGCTTTATTCTTATACAGTACCCCCTTAATTGTTCCATTTTCTTCAAGCAATGATGTTACAGTTCCCTGCTCCAGCCGAACACTGAAAAGTTGTATATATAAGGAAATTTTAGTTTCTTCACTAAATGACACAACGTAAAAACTAGACAAAAGAAAAAAAAATCAACAACATTTAGAAGAAAGATCAACCAAATAGGCATGAAACATGGTAGCATATACCTCAATAAATCAGTTGGTAGTGTTTAGCAATCTTCTAGTATATCATATTACCTTTTAAGAATGCATGTAATCACAGTAACTTTATAGCAATGATGTCGCATGCCTGCATTTTTGTCCCAATCAAAGATCCATGTTGATTTCAACAAGATAACTCAAAGCATTCTCTTTTCATATATCAAAAGACATGTTCAATTGATTTTGAAATATTTTATTTCATAATCTTAGCGTGTCTGACTGAAAATCTGTGACCAATATTCTATTAAATTTCTAAAATAGAGATTTGTTAAAGTGTAATGAAGCAAGAGAGTGAAGCTTTGATCACTAAAAAACTACTTGAATGATCAATCTTATTCTTTTGAAGATAAAAATTTGTATAGCAGTAGTAGAAAAGTGATTACTTGGGTAAAGTTGCAGCTTTCTGTCGCATCCTTTGTATGAACCGTCCATGGTGAAAGCTCCTCCCAGCAACATCAGAATGAAATTTTTCCAGAGGGTAAGCAAGTTTAGTATTTCTTCCATCTTTAAAAAGAGCATAGCCAAGGACCCGCTGAGCATCAATTTCTTCAACACAATCTGGTGGCCCGAAAAAAACATGAACACTAAAGGAGATGAAAATTGAGAAATAGTAATCAAATCCTAAGAAGCAGTTAACCAGAAAGATAAGTGTGAAAATTACAACATAAACAGCAAAACAGATACCCCTATTATCATAGTGACCATAAAGGTGTTGCACTCTTTACATAATGCAGAACAATGAAAATTTTTATTGCTTACCCTGAAGGCCCAACTCAACCAGTTTCAAGTATCCTCCAGGTTGCAAAAGTTCACCAACAATTCTGTCAGGCTCTGTTAAATCTCTCTCAATAACATGTACCCGTCTTCCATCCTACCACCAATAAAATTAATCATATACTCAAAAGCATGATTTGAACTTCGGTTGTGCATTTTTAATGGAAAGAAAGTTATCCTAGGAAGCCTATGCTTATGGGCTTAATTTACGATCTATTGTCAGAAACAAGCATTAAACAGAAACGAATGAAATGATCCAAGTCCTTAGTTAAGATCAATCTTCAACATTGAAAGAGGAAAGATTGCATCAGACAGTATACATGAAAAGGTTAGGGATCAATGACAGTGCACTACCACCAAACTGAATTCATTGGTTGACAATGGATACCAATTTAATCGTTCGCAGCAATGTACTATTGTAGCTCTTGACGGTGTGGAATATCAGACATACTTGTATTAGCAATGATGTGCAACATGATCCTAACAAAGACTTTAAACATGAAAGAAGTAATGATATAAACCAAATGTCTGTCAGAGAGTTGAATGTCACCAACTAGATTAATATGTAATAGGGTCACAACCTTTATTTGTACACTTCTTTGCGAATAATATTTAACTCATCTAGTAGAACTTATGGGAAAGCTAATTCTCATCCTTGCCTCACTGAAGCATTCAAGATGATCAACCAAGAAGGATTTCTTTAGCAATCAACAAAAAGTATTGTTCCTTGACAACTCAGTCATCACAAAGTAACCATACTCCTGGACAAAAGGGACTTACCTCATTTTAGGTACCAATGGTGAGACAATAAATTTATGTGTGTAATAAACTAAAGATTATCACAAATCATCCATATACTATAAGTAAAAAATCGACAAGAAGGAAAAATGGTGACTGGTCTATAGGGCTCCCGCCAATGCAGTTTGCAGAGTCAGTTTACAGTTTTACACAGCCTTAGGTTGTTCTCGTGAAAATACACTTCAGATCTCTACAACTTTCAATCTCATATATTCTCAACATGTACAAATCCACTAAATTAAACTCGATTCAACCGTCAAAAAGATGAGCATTTGAAGACATCAGATCACAAATTCTAGCGCAAACAGAGCAAAAAAACTAAGGAAGCATCGAAGTCAGCTATGTTTTCACTTTTAGATTCATAGCACTAGAACCGATTCGAGGTTTGCAAGACTGCCAATTAAAGATCGACTAACCTCCTCGTTCAAAAAAATTAAATGATCAACAATCAATTTGAAGACCCCTAAAAGAGCTCTCTTTTTTTTCTTTTTTTTTTTCGAGCCATAAGCAGGATTAGGGCTTTCAAAAGAAAAAAAAATGATGGAAGATAAGAAGAAGAGCAAGAAGGAACTCCCTGATTAAGAGCAACATCGTGAAAGCCGAGGTACAAAACACGCAGAAAAGGAGATTACACAGATAAAAATGTAATGATCACGGTAGAGGAATCCTAAATCCCGAATCAACATCATCCAACCACCAAGACTTGCCAAATAGGAAAGTAACGTAAGAAAAGTTGTCTCCTCCGACGAAGTACAGGACAGGAGCGGAAGAAAAGGTGTCACCTTTCCGAGCGTGTAAGCGAGGGCGGAACCGGCGACGCCAGCGCCGACGACGATCACGTCCGGGACGCCGCACCCATCGGCGTCCGAATGGCATTGCTCCTTCCCGGCGGCAAAAGGATCTCCATCGTCGGTCCTCTTCCTCCCCCTCGCGGCCTTCCGACCCCGGATTCCGGCGAGAAAAAGGAAGGCCAAGATCGAAGCGACAATGGCCGCGAGGAGGTAGTGCTCCGCCATCTCCGCCGCCACAGAAGCCATCCCCCTTCGTCGCTCACTCTCCGCCTCCTCTCGTCCTCTCTCTCTCTCTCGCGCTCTCTCTCACGCTCCCCCTCGCGTGCATCTCCCGTCCGACCACCGGTCGATATAGTGCGTTCTGGATCCGGTCCTTCGCGGTTGTGTGTTTGTTACCAACCTCCACCCCGGTTCATATTTAGTAGACCAGGCAACTTCGGAGCATCCATCACATTAGACCGCATCTCGGAATGAACCGGACCGACTGAAATCTTACATTTCAACGGGAGCATCCACGTCTTTCCTTCTCAACGATCACTTAAAACATACCGTATGTATATAAACCTATCAATATTTGTGTATATAATCATAACTAAAAAGAAATCATGTTGGAATCATCACATTTTCTCCAAAAATAATTTACTTAGTAGTGGTTTTTTTTTTTCTTCCTCTCAAAAAAACTATTGTTCCGCGGGTAACGGTTGACGACATTTATTTTCTTCTTTTTACCGACTCCGATCTAAACCAAACACCATCGACGACGACGACGAGGGCGGTGACCGCAAAGGCAGAAGACACCGGCCGGCCACAACTTAACCCGACAACTTCTGTTCCGCAGGTACGGTTGACGCAATCCTAGCTGTGCCCATCTCCACGTGGAATAGTTTAAAGCGACGGATGCGGATGCAACCGCACCAACCACGGCGATGGGTGCCGTCCATCAGGACAGATCGGGCATCTTAACGCTGATTGACAACTTGGAAGAGATCCATCCGTTGGTGGGCAAACCAGCGGCGGGTCGTGGATTTGGGGGGGGGGGGGGGGGGGAAATGATGACGCGGGGTTGGTGTTGGGACTTAGCGTGGAACGGGACATTTATGGGTCGAGATTCGTGCGCATCAAGAGCCGTGAAATGCCACATCAGTGGGTTGTCAATTTAATGCTGCTGCTTGGCATGGACAAAGCTCTGCTGCTGCCACACCATACCAACCCCCCCCCCCCCCCCTTGTCGAAAACGTTTTAAATGTTATGCTGGAAATGGTTGAAGTACTTGTGTTGCCCTCCTATTTTGGATTGATCGACGCCGTGACAAATGGACGGTCGCGAGGGTCGGTCTCTTTCCTCTCCTTATGCCTTTTTGGTCGCCGGTTTGGTGGTAGTTATCAGAGCCTACGGTTGATGTCACTTTCCAATGCTTTATTGATTGACTGATGATTTGTGATGACCCCTTTAATGCTTTATTGATCGATTGATGATTTGTGATGATCCCTTTGGTAAGTACCCTTTGTTATAAAACTATGGTGTTTTTTTCATTTAAACCGGAACTTTATCTATGTTATTTGAAATCTGAATCGAATCGAATCAATCTCACGATTTATCGATTCCAATCCGAATCGAAACTAGATCCGGACGGCTCGGTCATAGTTCCAATTCTGATTCAAACCGATTAAAAAAAAAAAATTTCTTTTATTTTAAAATTTTACTTTTCTTAATTAAAAATGATAAAGAGCAATTCCATCCAAAAACACTGCTTTCGGTTTCCATTTCTAAATCAACCCTTATATGATTCGATTTTGGTACTGAAACCATTCATTCTTGATGATATACTTGACAGGTTATTGTTATTGAATTTGGTATCGTGGACGTAGAATCAGTACAGTACGGTTCAGCATGTGTGCATAGAGTTAATCGGTGGGATCCAAAGACTCGGGGAAGCTTGACGGGGCGTTCGGGCTTCATGAAGTAGCGGCTCCTTGGGTCCGGGGGGGGGGGGGTCGACTGGGTCAGTCTAAAGAGATGTTTGGGACCTGTAAGAAGGCCTTCGTTGGTGGGGATGTGCACCCGACAAGGCCCCTTCGATGGTTAAGTTAGTGCCTGAATGTAGAAATTTTGATCGGGGCTCTAAAGGTCCCGAGTGGTTTTGAGGAGAAGAGGTTAGGAGTCCTAAAAAAGATCCCCCTGTAGGCTATAGTATAGGGTATTTATACCTATCGGGCAAAAGGGAGCCGTATCGTAGTATTTAATGGATGCAGTGTCTTTGGCCAAGTCGAGAGTACGACCCTACACAAAGCGATGCTTTCATCGGTTCCCAGGATCTCAATTGGCGAGGCCGACAACTATAAGTACGATGCCCAAGGTAACTGACAAGATCTTTGGTCGAGCATGTCTGGGTTGTTGGGCCACCGAGGTGGCCATCCATGTAGTCCTCGGGTCGACGTGTTGGAGCTGACTAGTCGGGATAACGTGGCTGCAGATGTGGCCCTCGGCTTGGTGTGGTCGGGTCGGGCCGGGCCGACAGGCCTAATATTTTCCCTATCATTCTCTCTCTCTCTCTCTCTCTCTCTGCACTCTGCACTCTGCACTCTGCAGAGCTTCTCGAGGAGGGGCTCCAGGGAGGGCTTTGTTGTGGTGTCGGGGTCAGGACCGGCATTTACCTGTTGTATTACGGTTAGCATGATTTCACCGATTTAGACATCATTGCAGGGTTGGAGAGCTAGTTTTGAGGGAGCCACCCGAGGCAGGGAGCTCACTATGGCTAGTCGGGGCTATAGACCCATTTGAGATGGTCATGATTAAAAGCCCGATGGAGCTGGTCAAGACTGAAAGCCCATTGGAGTTGGTATGTACTAAAAGTCTGTTGGAGTTAGTTGAGACTGAAAGCCCGTTGGAGCTGGTCGGGGCTAAAAGCTTATTGGAGTTGGTCGGAATTGAAAGCTCAATGGAGCTGGTCGAGACTGAAAGCCTGTTAAAGCTGATCGGGACTGAAAGCTCATTGGAGGTGGTCGCTCGAGAGGTGCCTTGGGCTCTCCAAGCCACCAACTCATGAAGTCTTATTGTGTTTCCTGCTTATCGTTCATGTCACGCCCAGCCATCACGTTGATCAGTCGGGGGTGTCAAGATCTTCCCTCTAACGCCGGGATTACCTCAGTGTACGCTATGATTTATTGCTAGACATCGAGATTTTGTGGCCATGTGGTGTGGGGGGCATGCGATGTGTGCGCCATTTTATTTTTACCATTATCGAGGATGTGGTATCCGAGGCATCAACAATGAGTTATCATGCACTTCGGGCAAGCGAAGCATCGCACCGGTGATGAGGTTTTGCAATAAATACCCCTCCCGGGCCTGTATGGGTTCTTGTTTTCGTATCTTCCTCCTCAGTTTCTTCATTTTCGACTCTTGTTCTTGATTGTCGTCATCGGTCATCGTCCTTAATCCTCCCCTTTGTTTTTCCCTCGATCATTTCTCGAGCAAGTCAGGATGACTTCTCGCAGCTCTTCCCTTTATTTTTCTTCTTCAAGTTTACCCATTAGGTCTGTGGAGGGGCCCTCGGGCGCTGCCGAGGTGATGAACCCGAGGACCCAAGCAGTAGGTTGCCACTCCGGTAGTCCTAAGGTGGAGGTAGTCAGTTCGTCATCAGGGGGAGCAACCCCGGCTGACTCCAAGGTCCTGAAGGCCTTGATGGTCAGGCAGTCGTGTTTACAAAGTGACTCAACCATGACAGTTCGTTGGTTGGTTGAGGTGCAGGAGCACTTCTGCATCCCCATAAAATATGAACTTCATGTTCCTCTGCTCGAGTAGTGCCCTTATGATACATTCCCGGACTGCTTCAGGTTGTCGACTGAGGCTCTCGAGGCGACGCTCTGGTTCCTGCTTCACCCTATGATCAAGGCTTGCCTTGACGGGTGGCAGAACTCACCTTCATAGATAGCGCTCAACTTATGGCATTATATAGTGGCGTTCCTCAGGGAATGCCATGGGTTGGGCATTGTACCGACGTGGGAATTGTTCATGGCTTACTTCCACTTGTGTCGGGGGTAAGTCGGGTCCTACTTGATTACCCAAAGTGGATTTCGAGTGAGTGGAGCTCCCTCTAACAATAAGAGTTGGAAAGCTCGATCTTTCTTAATTTCCCATGGTCAGGGGTGAGGCTTTCAACCTGTGTTGATTGCTCGAACGGTGAGCCATGATGCCCCCAGTCTTTTGGACAAGGAGTCAGAACTGGTCAGGATTCTCTAGGGGATCCTCTCTTCTTCTCGGGCCATCAAGGACATGACCGAGGTATGGTTGGTTGAAGCGGGACTCAATCCTGCCCCTCAGGGTATGTCTCACTTTGTTGGTCTATTGACTCGTTTTGTCCCAGTTAGACAGGCTAACCTCATGTTCTTGTTTTGCAGACATGTTTAATCTTATGAAGGTGAAAAAGTCAACGAGTCATGTTGCGAGTTGACTTGTACCATCACCTCCCACCAAAGTCTCTGTCGAGGCAGTTGGGGAATGTCCTACTTGTGGGGGCGAGAAGCGTCTTGATAGAGGAGGGAGTGAACTGCTTAAGAAGCAGATGAAGGTGACAGTCTCCAAGACCCTAAGGAGGGTTGCCCCCGAGGGGACATCAGAGAAAGCCCATCGTGACAAAGGGAAAGAGCCAGTAGAGGCTGTAGAATCTCACGACTGTCCTCCCACCATGAGGGACATGTGTGAAGTGAGTGATCGGGTGGGGAAGGACTACTACTTCGTTGCACAAATGTCTGACCTATCACGACTCGATGTCGAGGGTTCGCTGAATCCATGTTGATCGAACCTGACCAACTCAACTCAGGTCTAGATCGATAGAGCAGTTGCTGTGGAGATGTGAGGGGGGTGTTACATCCATCCCTCATGAAGCAACTCTACGAATCTCCTTCCGAGGAGTTAACGGATCGAGTCGCCAAGTCAGTCATTTGGGTACATGATTTTTAAGATGTCTCGACTTAGTCTATCTCTTTCTATGTTCATAACTTGCTTTCATGTCCTCGGCAAGGCCTTCACTTTGTCGGGGCTTTGATTGACCGCGTTCACAATGCAGGGTAGGTGATACGTCTTATGACCGAGAGGAACTTGGTGCTTCGTGTAGAGAACAGGGAGCTTAAAGCGGGCACGGGCCTTGGAGGCTGTGGTAGCCGCCGAGAATCTGGCCACCGAGTTTAGCACCGAGTGGAGTGGCTCAAGACTGCACTCAGGGAGTCCAAGCAGTGTCGCAAGGGCCTCAAACTGGCGATTGACTCCACCTGTGTTGAGCTAAGGAACCTTTGGGATTCTTGGCGTCGGTTAGAGGATGAAGTGTTGTCACTGACCAAGGGTACTGAGATGCTTCAGTCCGAGTTGAAGGCAAAAGGTAACAAAGTCATTGTTGACTACAAGAAGTCCCGGGGTTTCCATTCTAGACTGGAGAAGATGGGGCAAGTCACTTACGAGTTCAGGTATCGAGTAGCGCTAGAACACTTTTGGGCAAATTACTAGAACCCATCTGCCGAGGAGGACCCCTGCGCCAAGTGGCCCGAGGATGCCAATGTGAGGATGGAAGTGAGTTAGCCTTTTGACAATAGTACTCCTCCCAAGGACTAAGTTCCTCAATTGTAATATTGATTGTCAGGCAACAGTTTTGGATATCGTCAGTTGCCCGACCATCTATGTAATCCCTTTTGGATCAATACAAATTGCTCTTTTACTTCTGAGTCTATCTGTTGAGTCATGGTTGGTCACCCAACCTTGATGTTTAGCTTGGTTTGGAGCAATATAATTTCTAGTCATTTCTCTGCTTGCTTTATGTTATGGGTTCACTGCATGGCCGACCTTGATCCAATAATTTAAACATAGAACTTCCTCAGATTTGAGATGTGTCATGTTCGAGGAAGCACTTGGCCATTCATTGTACATTGTGGCCAGAATGTAAGTACCATCTTGGATGGTGCCGATGACCTAATACAGTCCCTCCCAGTTTGGGGCTAACTTTCCTCGAGTGTGCCCTGAATGGCTAACCTCGGCTTTTATGAGGACAATGTTGTTATCACCGCTATGGTCGAACTAGACAATTGTAGAGTCAGGCGACATCTTTCTAATATATGAGAGCCCACAAATATGCCTCGACCCTTAGCTCTTCGATAAGGTCGAGGTTCTCCCTAAGGCCTAATCTCGAGGCTTCTTGTTCGAAGTGCTCAATCCATAAGGGTGGGGAAGACCACTTTGGGTGGCAAGACGACCTCAGTTCCGAAGGTGAGGCTATAAGGAGACTCTTCCATCAGCATCTTCAGGGTCATTCATAATGCCCATAAGATGCTTGGGAGCTCTTCGGCTCAGGTGCCTTGTGCTCCTGTGACCCTCCTCTTCAGCCTTTCGAGGATGGCTCGGTTGGTTACTTCAGCTAATCTATTAGCTTGAGAGTGGGCGACTAAGCTGAAATTCAACTGTATCTGATAGCTTGGGTAAAGGACTTGAACTTTGAGTTATTAAACTGCATTTAATTGTCAGTAATTATGGTCCTCAGGATGCCAAACCTCGTAATAATATTTTTCCAAATAAAACTTTTAACTTACTTCTCCTTCATCGAGGCTAGGGGCTCGGCTTTGTCCCACTTGGTAAAGTAATCAACTCCGATATTTAAGAATTTTTGTTTCCCTAAGGTCGGTGCGAATAGGCCGAGGAGGTCCTTTCCCCATTGTGCGAAGGGCCATGCGTAGTCGGTCGGGAGAGGGGCAATGCCAATTGATGCTGGATCCAAGCATGTTTCTGACACTGCTTGCACCTCTGGACTTAGGCCACAACATCTAGGTGCATGATCGACCGGTAATACTCAAGCCGAAGAACTTTGAAGGCTAGGATGTGACCTCCGACATGTTCCCCACATATTCCATCGTGGACTTCAGCCAGCACCATCTCGACTTCAGTCAATGATAGGCAGTGGAGTAGTGGTCGACTAAAGGTTCTCCGGTAGAGGCACCCATTGACTTCACAATGCCAGGCCTTGGTCCTCGTGACACGTCGAGTGACTGCCCTATTAATTGGTAATGTTACATCCCTTTTATAGTGGAGTATCTCCTCTATCCAACCTTGACTGGCTTCAGTCATAGCCACCTTGGCCATGGAAATGGTTGGTTTGTGGAGCCTAGCAATTCTCGGCAGGCATCCTTCCAGTGCTTGTGTCAAGGTAAGTTTCTCTAGTGTATCCACTTGGGAGTTATCGACACATGGGATTTGCAATATGTGAAGTGTTTGAAAGTGTTGGCATGGCAGCTCACCTCGATTAGATATTTTATCATGGTGGGTTCTAGAGCTTCATAGTTCCCACTAACTTGGTCGACAACTAGCTGAGAATCAGTGAAAACTTCAATCCACTAGACTTGGAGCTCGACTTGGAGCTCGGTCACTAAGCGGAAATCGAATAGGAGTTCCTTGTATTCAACTTCATTATTAGTGGCTTTAAACTTGAACTAAAGGGCATGCTCATATGCTTGTCCGGAGGGGTCCTTCAGGACGAGTCCCACCCCTCCTCTCATTGTGTTGACTGACCCATCAACATGAAATGTCCAGGTTGGCTTCAGTTGGCTGGAGGACTCAGGGGTGGTTAATTCGCCGAGCTCTACCGACCATTTGAGTATCTGACCTATAATATCAAACTTGGAAAGGACTTAACGTAGAGATTAATCGGTCACTACCTTGATTATGTGGGCCTAGAAGTATGGTCTTAGCTTCCTCGTTGTGAGAGCCGTAGAATGCTATGGGGTAGCACTCGGGATCACATAAAATATGACTGGAATAGTAAACAGGACGTTGTTCTTTTTCATCAAGCTTAACTAGGAATGAGCTGACTGCATGCTCTAAGGCAATGAGGTACAGTTCAAGCGACTCCCCCAGAATGATCAAGGCGAATTGAGGTAGTCGGGCGAGGTGAGCCTTGAGGTTTTGAAAAGCTTCCTCGCGATCAGGACTCTAACTAAAGTCCTTCACTTGCTTCAGCGCCCGAAGGATGGGTAGGCACCTGTCGCTTGCTTGAGAGATAAATCAACTTAATACAACTAGTCTCTTGGCGAGTCGCTAAACTTCTTTGATCGTCTGAGGTGACTGCATTTTTGTTTGACCTTTTCGGGAATTGCATCAATTATGCACTGATAGATGATGAAGCCAAGGAATTTACCCGAGGCCACCCCGAACACACACTTAGTGGGGTTGAGCCTCATCTTAAATTTTCTAAGGGTTTGGAATGTCTAGATGGGATCCGAGAGGTAGGTCCGGGCAGATTTGCTCTTAACGATCATGTCGTCCACGTAAACTTCAATGTTCCACCTAATTTAATGCTTGAATAGTCGATTGACCATTCTTTGATATGTAGCTTCAACATTTTTTAATCCAAATAACATCACCTTATAGCAATAGATACATTAATGCGTGATGAACACCATGTCATCCCAATCTCGGGTTCTATTTGGATATGGTTGTAACCCAAAAATGTATCTATAAAGGAAAGTAATTCATAGCTCAAGGTGGCATCTACTAATTGGTCAATCCTCGGGAGGGGGTAGCAATCTTTCGGGCAGGCCCGATTAAAGTTAATGTAATTAACACACATACGCCAGCTTCCATTAATTTTCTTGAAAAAGACTACATTAGATAGCCAGGTTGGGTACTTGACTTCTCTGATGAAGCCTGCATCTAATAACTGGTCTACTACTTCTTCAATAGCTATATATTGGTCGGGGGTGAATTTACTGGGTCTTTGCTGGATCGACCGAGTCCTTGGGAATATGTTGAGTTGATAATGGGCTACCTTTGGATGGATGCTTGGCATGTCGTTTGGTAACTAGGTGAATACATCAACGTTTTGCCCAAGGAATTCTACAAGCTGGATTCATTGGTCTTGGGGAAGTGTCGACCCGACCTTGATAGTCTTCTCTATGTGACTTTGATCTAGGGGGACCTCTAGCACTTGTTCTGTATGCTCAGGGCATGGGACCAATTTGTTGGGCTCTCTAGGGTCGAGAGTCGACGCTTCATTCTTAGTGTTTTTGGGGAGAGTCAATGCCACCAGTTAGCACTGTCTTGATTCTCAAGGGTCGCTCCTAGCTTCGCCTACTCTGGCATTCGTCAGGAACTTCATAGTACGGTGATACATTGTGACGACAGCCCTTAGTTTGTTGAGGGTTAGGCAACCGATGATCGAGTTATATGTTGAGGGGAGCTTGACCACCATAAATGGGACATCAACGTCTTAGTCCTTGGCTCCTCCCCGATAGTCACTGGGAGAGTAGTGACCGGGGGGAGTGATTGCATCTCTGGTGAATCCTATCAAAGTAAAGGATATGGGGACGAGGTCCCCGTCAGTCATACCACATTTGTTATTATCAATTGACACTAAGAAGGGGGGGGGGGGGGGTTTGGTTTAAGCACGATAGGAAGATCCAAAGCTTGTTGTTCAAATAAAGCAAGTGAATGATAAGAAGATTGCTAAGGTTTTTTGCTCACTAATTACTTAGGAAAGAATAAAGAAATTCAGAAGATAAGAAACATCGTAAGTGAAATATTTACTTTTAAAGAGTAAACAAGATCGAAAGTGTTTATAAGGAAAGCAAAAGATGAACTCACAATTTTTATAGTGGTTCGGCACCAACGGCCTACGTCCACTCCCGAGTCATTCTTCTTGAGGCACACCGACATCTACTACCGATCTTCTTTAGGTGAAGACCAAACCCTTACACTTCACTTACATGGGAGACAAGATTACACTCTTTGATCACTCCCTTATCCCTTTTCTTTTTCTTACAACTCTCACACAATATTTTCTCATAATATAATCCCTAAAATTATTTTGTAGAATATAAAAAAATTTGGGGTATTTATAGGCCCCAAATTAGTTTCAAAATCAAAGCCAAAATCTAATCATATCTGAAAAATCTGGGTACGAGCGGTTCACCAACTAGCCTGGGCGGGTCAAGCTGAAAGTACCTAGATTCCGGTGATTGAATCGCCTGGCGTCGTCCGAAAGCTCAAGCATACCGCCACCAATGGTTTACTTGCCGAAATTTTTGCAAAAGTGGTTCCCTCCACTTTTCGAATTCCAGCTTGAACCTGATGTTGACCAACCCTCTGTCAACCAATTGAGCTAAACCTGAGCTCAATCAGACCCCAATATTGGACCTGGTTGCCTTATTGAGTTGATTTAGATTTCATCCAAATCTAACTCAATTATGACTCACTTCTAACTATGACTCAATGATTACAATGCTCAAAGACCACAAGCTTAAACTAAGACCCATCTTCCGCCAATCCAGTAACCTCTAGCATTCTTATAGCAAGTCATTCAGTCTTCTTCTGGTGATCTCCCGACGTGTTCATGGCGATTTTCTCAATCCCTTCGGCGAATCTCCTAATGAATTTCGACAATATCCCACTATATCATCTGAACCTCGGCCCGATACTCAAGCTTGATCTTGGCCCATCATCTGATTGTAACTCCATTGCTCCTATCATAGTTAGTCCTACATGATACTAATTATGACTTAATTAAATATAATCATAATTGCCAAACATTCACTACAACACCATCCTAACTCCCGATAAGCTTTTTGGCTACCCCGATAATCTTCCGACGAGTTTTGGTCTTCTTTTGGTGAACTCCCTTGTGCTATCCTAGCAAACTCCTGATACACTTAGCAAGCTCCCGATGCACTCCTAGCGAGTTTTCAATCGCATTGACCCAATGCATGAACTTAATCTTGGCCAATCCTGATTATAATAATCATTTTACCATAATTAATCCTATATTAATCAATTTCTAACAATCCATGTTAGATCAATAACCCATCAATTGATATCATCATCAAAATCTGAGATTTAATAATCTCCCTCTTTTTGATGATGATAATCAATTGATGATAGGAGTTCATCCTAACTTCCCATAAATCTATGTCACTTAAATTTAAGAGAAGCACACACTCTTAAATTCAAGCAATCAACATTCTATATAAATTTCAATATAAATTTGCATCAAGTCATCAACTCATTAGTAAAAGGGAATTCATTATATATATCTAAGATGTCCAATTCATATCCTTATCCAAGATATCTATGTATTTCAATAAGATCATGTGTCATCAATGTATTCATCATGTGTCATCAATATATATTTCTCCCCCTTTGTCATCAACAAAAAAATAAAATATAGCTAATAATTTCAAAGCACGGGATGACATTACTCCCCCTTTGTATATGTATTATAAAATTTTCTTCCCTTTTAATAAGGAGAGAAATAAGGGAGGTGTTGTTGAATAATTTCATCATAGATAAGAGCTCTTAATAAATTTTTAAAAGTAATAGTAAGATGAGCTCAAAAGTTCAAGAGATTTAAAGATTACTCATATATTTCAGATGTAGCAAAAGTCATCTCTTGATATAAAAAATCATCTCTTGTAAATTTCAAATGTGGCACATTTTCATGTAATTTTTTTTAAAAAAATAATAAGATAAAATCATGGAGAAAGTTTTCAAAAAAAAAGTTATCACAAAAATGCTTTATTTCATGAAATATATATTAGCAATTTATATATTTTCATAATTTAATATTTCTAGGTCTTAACCTTAATCTTGTATATATAAAATTTTGAATATAAGCTCAACAAATTTTTCTCATGTAAATTTTAAGAAAATATAGCAAATAAATCTGAACAATAACAAATCATTATCTTTATGTAGATCTTCAAAATTATCATTACATGCATGATCATCATATATGATTTCACATTATTATACCTTCTCCCTCTTTGTCATCAACAAAAGAAGAAGTACAATTAGCAAGTTTTTGATATATGAAAGCTTGCCATTTAATAAATTTTTTATTACTTTACAATATGCTTCTCTGTTAAGAAGTACAAGCTAGCAAATATTTGATTCCTTTGCATTGTTAAAGCTAGCAATTTTATAAGCTAACAAGTTTTGCTCCCCCTTTGTCATTGTTAAAAAGAAGGAACGGTTAGAATAGTATAAAACTTTTCCCATTACATCATTTTTCAAGAAATAAATCAAGAAATATACCAATCATCACATGAAATATATCAAGAAAAATTAACATGGTGATGAGATATTTAATTTATGAAAATAAATTATGAATATCAAGAAACAAGTCATAGGAGAAATAAATAAAATATCTTAATTTATTCATAAGAAATCTTAAGTTGTCAAGTTCATAATTTATATAAAAATCTCTTTTTAAATAATATGAAGACACATAATAAAATATTTTAATTCATAAAAGATTTCAAGTTATAATTCTAAGAAATTAAAACCACGATATAGATAAATCACTCATTCAATTTTAAAATTATAAAAATCACTTTCAAGAGATTCAAAATGTAACTAATAGACTTATTAGTCTCTTGAAATGCTAGTGATTTTCTTTCTCCATATGTGTGAGTAAGAAGGTAGAATCAAGATAGAAAAATAAAAAATATCATATCATAAAAATACTTAATTTTAAAGATGTAAATTTTATAGATATTAATTTTGAAATTAAACTCAAAACTTTAAGATATTCAAGGGGATCAAAAGTTTAAGAACTACTCATGCATTTAAAATTATCTCATGTAATTTCAAGTATAGCAAAAATCATCTATTGTAAAATTTGATAAAAAACATCAAGAATTTCATATGAAGGCATAATAGTAGATAAGCTCAAATTGTAAATCAAGTATTTTGCATGTATTTAAAAAATTCTAAATTTTATTCCAAGCAAATTGTTTCTCATTCAAGGTTATCATATCCAATTTACTTGTAATTATATTAATAATTTTATCTCTCCTTTTTTGTTATTGTCAAGAAAGAAATATGATGACATAATTTCTTTTTAGTATTCATATTCAAATTACATCAAAAAGTACAAGGAGATCATGTCATTAAAAATAAAATTAAATTTTGAATATCAAAAGACATGATTTTATTTAATAAGTTTCTTTCCCCCTTTTTGTGAATAATAAAAATGAGTCTTAGGGAATAATCTCAATTCATCCAAGATAAATCTTTTTAATAAAAAAGAATGATCTTGATAATAATTTTAATTAATTTTCTTAAGATCATAAAACATATTTTTATTTAAAAGAGAAAATTATAGAGATTAATAATATGATTCCCATAACATAAAAGTCAAGTCAAGAAATTAAGAAAATATTCATGATAATATAATTTTTTTTAATTTTCAACTTATCATAAATTTAAGAAATACTAATTTTCATGACAAGTTATGTCATTCATAAGTTTTAAAATAAATCATGTTAAGATAAATATTGATATCAAAAGGCATTCATGAATATTAAAGACATGATTTAATTTAATAAATATATTCTTAGATGATAAAATAGAAGATTTTTAAGTTTTATTTTCTAAACGTACCAAAATCATGATAATAATTTATTCAAGTCCATCAAATCATCAAAATCACTTTCATAGTTGAGAGTCATAAAAATAACATAATCGATTCATTAATCTCTTCTTAAAATAAAATCATTTGAAAACTTATCCAAAATCATCATCAAAATTCACTTTTAAAAAATTCAATGAAAGCATCATAGATTATTTTTTAATAACTAAAATCCTCTAATCCATTTTTCTAGTTTAAGAGATTCAACAATAATAGTATTATTTTGTCTCTTCTTAAAATATTAATAGAATAAAAATTCTTTCAAGAATAATTATCTTTATTTTGAAATTTATTTCAAGAATTCAATGTTATTTAAAGATAAAAATAAAATTTCATTAACATTGTAATAAAATATTTTTAAATAAAAACTTTGATTTATTTCAATTTCAATGATTTTTAGACGTAGTGTAGTGAGTTATCATGCTCATTTCATTCTTATTAAATATATTTTTAATTTACAGAATACTAGACAATGAAGCATAATTTTTCTCTCCCTTTTCTATATTATTCTATGCTAAAATTATATCATTCAACATAATTATTTAATCATAACATTTCAATCATTTAAATCAATCATTCCACAGACTTTGTCAATATTTGAACCATTTAACAATAATCTTTATATTTAAAAAGTCAATAATTTTAGCATTCACTTAAAATATATTCTTTAATAACTAATATTTTTTTCTAATTTATTTTCATACATGTATACTCTAGCTATGCATTATCAAGATTAATTGTATAGTGATGAACCATTAAAAGATTCATTATCAATAATTTTAATTTTAATAATTTTCTTATTACTACTTGGGCTAGTAGCTTGAAGGAGTGTTAGATCTCAATTAATATGACTTGAGCATCTACTTTCAAAATATTTTTATTGCTTCTAGTCTTATTAGAAAATAACTTTATATTAAGAGAGATTTTGATTTAGGTACCCATTTAATAGTGGGTCCTTCATGATATGTTCTTCTCATTTTCTATAATGGTATAAGATTATTTATGATTCCTTTAGGAACCCAAACTAACTTGTGAGGACTATAAATTTTAAATGGACATTTGTAAACCATATGTTCTAATCTTCCATAAAAATTACACATAATTCTGAGTGGCACATTTAAGATTGGTCCTTTAACAAAAATAGTTGGCTTTTGTTGGTATTTAACAAAAATAGTTGGCTTTTGTTGGGTATTGCCCATAAAGCCTATTTCATTTCTTCTATTAATATGACTCTTATTGGTAAGGATCCTATTTAAAGATTTATTGTCAATCTCAAATTTTTCTAACGTTGTCTTAAGCATGATATTTTTCTTCTTTAATGTTATTGAGTATTTCACACTTAGAACTAGGATTGTGTGATGCTAATAACTCATGTATTTTATCAACTTTATCAACTAACAAATCATATTCATGTTTAAGCAACTTAAAATTTTTACTAGGTTTTTAAAATTTATTAAATAAATCATGAAGCATATTTAATAATTCTGAAAAAGAATTTCTTAATGAATCACTAACCTCATTGTCGATGGTCATAAAAGTAAGATTCTCCACTTCTTGGTTGTGCATTTGATCGTTAGAACTCCTCGGCTTCTTGTATTCATAGCAAGAGGTTTTGTCCATCTTTACATTATTTTTAATGTTCAAGTTCGTTAATTTTTCTGATTCATTTATCAAAAGTTCAAGGTCCTTATCACTCGAGATTTCACTCGAGGAGTCATGTGCTTTTCCTGTTTCACATTCCTTCCAGTTTTTAGGAAGGTGTTCTTCTTGTTTATTATTAGAAGTATTTTTATTCAATGATTCATTTATATTAAGTGTGCTTTCATATGTTATTTCTAATGCATGTCATATATCAAAAGCCGAATCGAAATAAGAAACCCGATCAAATTCATTTTTATCAAGTGCACAAAGTAAGGCATTCATAGGCTTTGCGTTTAAAGAGAAAGTATTCTTCTCCAAATCATTCCAATTATTCATTGGAAGAGAAGACTTTTCAAATTCGTTTTCAACAATAGTCCATAAATCAAGGTCTAAAGAGAGCAAGAAACTTTCATCCGAGTTTTTCAATAAGTGTAGTCTGTCCCATTGAATATATGAGTACGAACGATAGAAAAGCCCTCTTAAAAGCAATAAGAGTCATTTCTCATGGGTGTTAAACCAAATGAGAAAAATTAAGGCTCTAATACCGATTGTTAGGATCAATTAGCACTAAGAGGGGGGGTGGGGGTGAATTAGTGCAAGTATAAATTTATTGTTTTAAACAAAAATATTTTGATTTAAGCATGATAGAAAGATCCAAAGCTTCTTGTTCAAATAAAACAAGTGAATAATAAGAAGATTGCTCAGTTACTTGCTTACTAATTACTTAAGAAAGAATAAGAAAATTCGAAAGATAAGAAACATCATAAGTGAAATGTTTGCTTTCAAAGAGTAAACAAGATCATCAGCGTTAATAATGAAAACCAAAGATAAACTCACAATTTTTATAATAGTTCGGCACCAATAGCCTACGTCCACTCCCGAGTCCTCCTTCTTGAGGCATATCCCTGTAGGCGCTACCCCTGTTGGCGGTAGGGCCGATCGCCTCTGCAAGCGGCTATGCCCGTAGGCGGCTATCGCCCCTGCGAGCTAGCCCTGACAGCATCCAACCGCCCCTGCAAGGGGCCTGGCCATGGTCGACCACTCTTGCAAGGGATCTAGCCATGACTTGCCACCCTTATAAGGGGTCTGGTCGTAATCTACCACCCTTGCAGGTGGCTTGATCGGTTGCCCCCTCTTCGCTATGTTTATCGTAAAAATATAGTAAAAATGCGTAGAACGATTCTATATGATTCAATCTCATCATACGTAATTTAAAATCAATCTTTCCATGAAAACTTGGCTCTGATACCACTGTTGGGGCATCTCAGTGGGAGCATCACTTGCATAGTGGAAATTAAAACAAAACTTATTTCCCATACAGATAAAATCGTTGTGCAATGGATTTGGTCACAAAAAAATTATAAAAATTGATAAAACCATATTATGTGCTAGATTGATTACCTAGGAAGATTGTATATCCCTTTCTTTCCATATTTGGATGGAGAGGATGAAGGAGGTCAAGCGTCCTCCTCTCTAATGGATCTCTATAGCAAAACTCCTCCAATTTGATCTTATAATTCTTGCACAGAGGGAGGGAGGAGAATTGGAAGGAGAGGTTAGAGCTGCAGCCTATCAACCATGAGACTCCGCTCCTATTTGTAGAGAGCCACCAAAACCCTAGGGCTCCTGTTTTAGTGGGTATTTGATCTTCATCCAATTATCCACTAATCTTGCATTATTGGATCTCTATCCAATTATCTCTTAGGTCTCTAATTGGGCCTTAAGCAAGGAGCGCATCAGCATAGGGTCTCATCTAATGAGAATAGGGGCTAATTGGATCTCCATCCAATCCTCTATTCGCTGACGCATCCACCATATGTGTATGACCCTTTAGGCTCGATATCGAGTTAGTCGTGAGTTCTCCCATCAAAATGCCTTCTGATATAATGAATTATTATCTCCATAATAATTCACTTGACTCATTGACTATGGATGTACTAGGCTACTACGCCATAATCCCTAGATGGTACAAGGGGATTAAATCTATCTATAATTAATGTGTATTTATAATCTCTCATCCAACTAATATCCTAAAAATCGTATATTGAATATGGTACTGTTAGGTCAAATACAGAATCAGTTTATCTTGCTTTAATCATATTCTATCGGAGAACTCTTTCTCTCTCAATCCGAATGACCCTGGCCAGGGATTTGTTTGAGCAAGTACATATGAGATATTCCTCTCGTGATATCGAAAGTGGATGATCCTCTATTGATACTCAATTACCTTCATAAGGTTGGCTACCAATCCCGATAACCAACTATATTATATTTGGAACTTTCAAAACCTGTAAGTTTGGCGTCAAAGAAATGAGTACTCATATAAGGCATCCTTGGTGTCTCAAGTCAAAAGACGAGATATATAATTGGGACTATGAAATCGCTATCTGACATTAGGTATCATCAACCATGCAGTATTTTATAAGTGGATCAATCAGTGAACTCATTCTCCAATGAGTACCTATACTATATCCTTAATGTTTCTACACAAGTGGCTATGAGACCAACCGCCTTCATCGTATGGATAGATATATAGTACATCAGTCTGTCCGGTATCTCGATGTCTCTCTCGAGTAATCTATGATCGGGATTATTTTGGATCTATGTTTAAAGGTAAATCGATCTCATTATCGTGATCTCATCACGATCTGATTCCCATAGCATAGCACCAAAGATATCACAATATATATGCAACAGATAATATAATATGATAATATGCCAATAATAATCATAAGCAAAAAGATTGTACAACATGTCACACGTGTCATCACTCACGTGATTGGCTTGCAGGACACTTATAACTAGCAGGGATGACTTGGTATGAGGTCACTTCTGCTCTTCACGCTTGTCGGCCACTAACGCTTCAACAATGATATATTAGTTAGCCCTTTATAGCATCTCGGGGACTATCACAGTTAGACGCTCGAGAAGTGACCAAAAGAAGCGAGACGACCACAACCTGATAAAAAAGGTTTGGATTATAAGAGACAGATGTGCATCAAGCATTCCCCATATTTCTATAGTAAATCATTTGACAAATTGGGCCAACGGCTCGTCATCCTTCTGACCTATCCCGAGGAGGGATGTAGTGATCAACCTCGGTCAAGCGCTGTCTAGGAAATTCCACTCGAACTCTTTAGTGAGTTGGTCAAAGCATAAAATCGATGAGAGTGTTAGCCGACTATACCACATCCGAGCTGGTCCTCTTAGGGTCGTCAGGAAGCCTCGTAACATCAGGACGACCGATGTCCTGTACAGAGCCATCTCGAGCTCTGAATGCCACTACATATTCTATCAAGTCGGAGCTACCATCATAAGCTTCTAACATCGAGAGCCGAAAGTGCTGCAGAATCTACTTATCTTGCACCTATGGTATAAAGGTGGATCCACCCGTAGAATTTTCTCCAAGCTCCTCCTTTGACCTGACAAACTCCTTCTGGACCTTGTCTATCCATTGGTTCATCAGTCACAGTTGTGCCTATAATAAGTCTGTCGAATCGAAGGAGAGGGTATCCGGATCATGCATGTTGTGGATTGAGGTGCTGACAGTGGGCGTCTGTCACCCTATTACGTTCCCAACGGGTGCGGAGAGGTGCTATGGGGTCTAGAGTCACCCTTCTGAGGGTGGTGCCTTATGTGGTGCCACCAGAATCGTTTGTTGCTATGGCACTGATTGTTTCATCACTTGAGGGATATAGGGAATCATCATATGGATCATCCCAGCTAGGGCTTGTACTTGGTGGGTAAGCCCAATGAAGGCTTCAGGCGTCATGGTGGGATGCCTAAGGTTGGACATCGATGAGGTAAGCTCGGGATCATTAAATATGTGCCAATAATGCTTCGGAGTGTGCATTGGCAGGTTCCCTTCCCCGAGAAGGGGAAAAGGGGGCTATCCTCCCGCTCTAGGGGCTTGCTGGATGACTAAGGCATCTTCCTTGAGACTATTGAGCACTAAATATTCCTGTGACATTGGGCCCTCCTTATAGCACCAAAATATTGTTGGATTTGGTGTCATGGATATAGAGTCATCATGGTATGATTTATCTCATGTGCACATAGTTGACTTGGTGAGATCCTGAGACTCGAGGAAGCTCAACGGGGTGTCCGAGCTTCGTGAAGTTGCGGCTCCTCGAGTCGAGGGGTCAATTGAATCGGTTTAGAGAGACGTTCGGGACCTGTAAGAAGGCTTCTATCGAGGGAGATAGATACTCGATAAGATCGCTCCGATTGTTAAGTTAGCGTTTGGAGGTAAAAATTCTGATTAGGGCTTTGAAGGTCTCGAGTGGTTTTGAGGAGAAGAGGTCAGGAGTCCGAAAAAAGATTCCCCTGTAGGCTACAATTATAGGCATTTATGCATGTCGGGCAGAAGGGGATCATACCGCAGTATTTAATGGGTGTAGCGCCTTCGATCGAGCCACAGGTATGGCTCTGCGCAAAGCGGCGCTTTCGTCAATTTCAAAATCTTTATCGGTGGAGCCGGCGACCATGAGTACGACACCCAAGGTAACCGACGTGATCTTCGATCATGCATGTCTGGGTTATTGGGTCGTCGAGGTGGCCATCTACATAGTCCTCGGGTTGACGTGTTGGAGTTGACTAATCGGAACGATATGACTGCAGATGTGGCCCTAAACCTAGCACGATCTAACCGGGTCGTTAAACCTAATATTTTCCCTGTTAGTCGTAAATCAAAGCCTAAACAAACTATACTTCCTCTAAGAATAAACTTTTATATATATATATATATATATATATAGTATCTCCCATGTGAAATTGTATCAATCTAAACTAAATACCAAAAATATTAAATACATGTATGTTGGACCACATTTGCTACGGTATTGATATAAGTTCAACACTCATGAACGATTTAAGATGAGTAAGAATTAGATATTTTAGGATAATTTATCAAAAAAGCATATTATTTAATTATTTTATCAGATGATGTCCCTAATTCATTTATTTTATTTGGCCGGCACCTTTTTTTTTTTATTTGGACAGAAAAATACCCTTACTGTTTATGTCATGTGACATTAAAAATCAAGAAATAACTCAAAGTCTAGTGTTTGTTTATTTATAAATTAATTAACTAGATTGGTCTGGTTGGAATCAAAATTTCCAAACCTCCGACTTAACTTTTCTGCTTATTTTTCTCTTCCACCACCACCTCCCCTCCTCCTCTATCTCCCCTGCCTTATCCTATTCCTCCTTCTCATCCTCCCCGTCTGCTACCTCCTCCTCCTCCTCCTCCTCCGCCTTTCCTTCTGTCTTCTCCTCCTTCACTGCATCATTGAAGCATTTGTGGGTGTTGTCGTTGTGTCACCAAATTATTGGCGGAAGATGTCACTAATGCATCGCTGAAGCCCCTGTCTACATTAGCGAATTCTTTAGGATTTTTATTTTTATTTTTTATACCAAATTGATGCATTGTTGCCGTAATAATTAGAAGTTAAAGTACGAGTCTTGCAAGTTTATTTTTCTTGTGAAAATTGAGTGATTTTGCAATGGAGAACACCTGAAAACTCTTGAGGTTCGTCGAGATATAATAGCATACGAGATGTCAACAATTATATCATAATCGACACTCATTCAAAGTTTCACCTGTTGTATTAGTTAACATTGTCAATTGTAAAGTAGTATACCATCCTGAGTCTCTTTATATTATCTAATTTTGAAACTAATATTTTGAGATGATTTTTTCTTTTTTTTGTATGGTATACATATACAAGTTTTTGACAAATGTGTCATGACATTATGAGGTATTTGTTATAAACTATTATATATTTTGAATATGAAGTTTCCATTGCACAATTGATCTTATAGTCTTTGCTATAATTATGTTTTAGCTGAGCTGTGAAAGTGGATTTTACTTGAGTTACAATTATATTTTAGTTAAGGTATCCTTCGGGTAGGATTTTCCAATCCCACCACAATGTATTGTGTCAAATTCTATTAATTATCATAAAATATTTTAAAAAATAGAAAAAAAGTAGTATCAATAGTCTTACTAATATGTTCTAGGAGTTCTGTGAAAGTTTGAATTGATTCCTTGAAAGTTCATCGGGTCACACTCGTTTTTGAGCTATATTATACTTGATCATAAAACCTATCCAAAAACAAAAAAAAATCTCCAGTTTTAATAATTAATTATTCTAAAATTATTAAAAAAATATATAAAAAAATCTTACCAATATATCTTAGTATTTCTATAGAACTTTGGATTGTTTTTATGGAAGTTCACCAAGTTACACTCATTTTTGAACTAAATGACACTCAATTATAGCATGTTTCTATAAATTTCTCAATTTTGTCTATTTTATCATCCTAAAATTTTGAAAAAAAGAATGATATCAATAATCTTACAATCATGTCTTTGTAGTTATGTAAAAGTTTCGTTACATTTCGTGGAAGTTGATGGGGTTATACTTATTTTTGAATTAGGTTACACGCGATTGTACATTTCTAAATATTCTTCAATTTTGATATTTTTAGTACTCTAAAATTGTAAAAAATAATAAAGTAATATTAATTTAATAATCTTAAAATCATATCCTAGTTAGTAGTTTTGTGAAAGTTTGAATCAGTTTCATAAAAGTTCATTTAGTCATTCATTCACAACATCTTATAAAAAATTCTCTAGTTTCAATATATTACCACTCTGAAATCCTCAAAATATATAAAAGATAGTAATAATCATCTTAAAATCATGCCCTCTATATATATATATATATATATATATAGTAATTTGGGTTTCGTCAAAGTTAACCAGGTTACACTCATTTTTTAACCAAGTTATACTTGACCATAGCATCTTTGTCACCAAAAAAAAAAAAAAAAAAAAAAAAATTCTAACAATCTTTTATAAAAATTAAAAAAATAATACTAATCATATTTTAGTAATTCTATAAAATCTTGGATAGGTTTTCTGGAAGTTAACCGAGTTATGCTCATCCTTTACCTAAGTTATACTCGATTACAATACATATCTAAAAATCTCTAAAATTTGATAATTATTCATCCTAAATTTTTAAAAACAAAAAATCTGACTAATCATCTTAGCAAAATAACAAAAAAAATCTAGATTACAAATTCACAGCAAACATCCATATTAGACATCATAGTAGCGATACAATAAAGACATATCATTCAACTTTCATAACAATATATCATAGTAAACATCATGACCACAAAGACAACATTGATAAGGTCACAACAACAATACACAACGATCGATGCAATCATGTGTACACATTAGTAGACATTATAGGAATACATCAAAGATATATCATTCAATTTTCACAATAATAATACACGATATGATCAATATTCACAACACTTATCGCATCACAATAAACACATACAAATATTGACAACAATATTAACAATAACGAATTCACAACAACAACATGAATATGCATTAACATCACAATAAACAATTAAAACAAAGTATTTACATAATATCGATTATAATATCAAAATGCCAAATAACATATTACATCATATCCTATAGCGAATGAGTAAAATTTATCACAATATCACAATCAATATAGCATTTGCTACTCTCATCTGAAACAATATCACGAGGAGGAGATAAGAGAAGACAGAGGACGAAAAGGAAACAAAATAAGAGGAGGGGAAGTGTTGGGTTTGGACCAGTCAATATAGCATTTGCTACTCTCGTCTGAATCGAATGATTTGACTGGTCCAACCCCATAGGTGGGTTTGGACCAGTCAAATCAGTCAAATAAAAAAAAAAGAAAGGAAAAGTTAGAAAACCATAAGTGGAGGTGTGTGTGCGTGTGGTGAGTGGCTGTCTGTGGCTGCAGAAAACAGAACAGCGACGAAAAAGAGAAAGAAAAAAAATAGGGAGAGAGAAAGTTAAAAAAAAAATAGGGAGATAGAAAGTTTTAGGGAGAGAGAAAGTTTTAAAAAAAAATAGGGAGACAGAAAGTTTTGGCAAGATGGGATGGTAAACGTTTCTCGGATTTAACCCAAATCCTATAAAAAAAATCTTTACAGTAATCTCTACGATTCTAATGGTATTAATTTATAATCTATCCTCGATAGTTTTCTGCAATATTCACTCGGTAAGATTCGATATTTTTTTATTGTGAGATCCATATAGTTTGATGATGCTATCTCATTTGTAAATTAAGATATATATTCTTGATATTATGGTGATCCTCTAGTTGTCTAGAGAAGCTTCATTATAAACCTATTATCAATAGTGGTAATAGTAGAAGTTAAGTGGACTACGGTCCCGTGGTTTTTTATCGCTTTAGATTTTCTACGTTAAAATTTAGTGTCTCATTTTGTGGATGATTTATTGCCTTACTCTAGTTAATATTTACCTTTTGGAATAAGTTGATAAGTTTGATAAGAATCTCATTTTGATACACAAAGAAGGAAAGATATTATTCTACATTCAATATTTTTTTCCAACAAGTGATATCAGAGCACAGGTTATTTGGTGCAACTTCTCTTGTGTGATTTAAATGGAAGAGTCAAATGATATGATTAAATCGAACTCATCGAACTATTCCACTTGGAGACATATGATGGAAGATTTGCTCTATTATAAAGATTTATATAAGCCAATCAAAGTTAAATTAAAACTTTCTACTATGGATGATGAAGAATGGAAGTATAACACAGAAAGGCCAATTCATATATTAGAAGATGGATGGATATAAATCTGCATGAGTATCTTTTTGATGAAACCAGAGCTGATATTGTTTGGCAAAGGTTAGAAAATCTCTTTGTAAAGAAGACAGTGGGAAACAAAATTTCTCTGCTCAGAAGACTTGTCAATCTAAAGTATAAAGATGGTGGTAATATTATTGAGCATATAAACCTGTTTCAGAGTCTTGCAAACAAGTTAGTTACTATGAAAATAAATATAGACGATGAGATGCAAGGACTACCACTCCTCAGCTCTTTACCAGAAAGTTAGGAAATATATGTGGTGATAATTTCTAACTCCACGCCAAAGGGGACTATAACTATAGAATGGTTAAAGATAGTTTGCTAAATGAAAATGCCAGAAGGAAAGAACAAAGAGAATCTTCTTCTAGTGCACTTGCTATTGAAAAACAAGAACGACGTGGAAGAAGTTATAGCAGAAATTCATATGGTTATAGAGGAAGATTCAAGTCCAGAAGAGATATCAAGTGTTTTCACTATAATAGGCCAGGTCACATGAAAAAAGAATGTAGATTCTGGAAGAGAGAACAAAATAAAAGAAAGAAAAATGAAAAAGAGACTAATACATTTGCTGCTGAAGGTGATATTATTATTATTTGTGATGATGAATGTGTTAATCTTGCAGCTCAGGACAGTAATTGGGTAATTGACTCTGGCGCTTCTTTTCATGTTACGTCTTATGGTGATTTCATCAGATCTTACACTATTGGTGATTTTGGCAATGTCAAAATGGGAAATAGTGGTACTTCTAAAATTGTAGGTATTGGAGATATTTGCTTGGAGATCAATACTAGGAGCAAATTGATACTAAAAAATATAAGACATATTCAAGATATTCATCTAAACTTGATATTTATAGGAAAACTTGATGATGATGGGTTTATGTACTATTTTGGTGAAAGCAAATGGAAGCTCACTAAAGGTTCTCTGGTTGTGGCAAGAGGAAAGAAGCAGAACTCCTTTTTTGTTATGGAGGCTAAGCTATACAAAGGAGAGATTAATGCAATCCAAAAGGATGAAAGTATAGATCTTTGGAATAAAAAGCTTGGTCATATTAACGATAAGGGACTTCAAACTCTTACTAAAAAGTAGTTCTTACCAATGCTACAAGGTACATTTCTTAAAACTTATGATCATTGCTTAGCCGGAAAAACACATAGAGTTGTCTTTCATTCTTAACTATCATCTAGAAGATTAAATATTATTGATTTGATTCACATTGATGTCTATACTATGCAAACTATAACTTTTGGAACTATGCAAACTATAACTTTTGGAGGTGCTCTTTATTTTGTTACTTTTATTGATAACCATTCTAAAAAAGTTTGGGCTTTTGCTTTGAAATCTAAAGACTAGGTGCTCAATGTTTTCAAAGAGTTTCATGCCAGTGTTGAAAGAGAAACTGGAAGAAAACTAAAGTGTGTTCGAGCAGATAATAGTGGTGAGTACATGAGTCCTTTTGAAAATTATTGCAGGTTTCATGGTATCAGGCTTGAGAAGACAGTTCCTAAAACTCCCTAACAAAATGGTGTAGCAGAAATGATGAATAGAACTATTGAAGAAAGGATTAGGTGCATGCTTTCCTATGCCAAGTTACCTAAGTCTTTTTGGGGGGAGGCTATGAGAACTACACTTGATTTGATAAATCTTTCTCCATCAGTTCCTCTGAATGGTGATGTTCTAGAGAGAGTATGGAAAGGGAAAGATGTATCTTATGATCACTTAAGAGTCTTTGGGTATAAAACATTTATTCATATTCCTAAAGATTAGAGATCCAAACTTAATAATAAGGCAAAAACATACATTTTCTTAGGATATGATCATGAAGAGTTTGGGTACAGATTATGGGATCTAGTGAATAAAAAGATTATCAGAAGTAGAGATATCGTGTTTCTTGAAGACCAATTATTTGAAGATGATAATAATATTGAGAAGCAAAATACCTCTGTTTATACTCTTTGGAGTTTGAGCCCAGTTCCTCCACCTATAGTTCATGATGATCAAGGGGGAGATGGCCAGGAAGATGGTGGTGAGAATGTTAGTGATGATACTTCTACAGTTAATGAAGCTGAACAGATTGAGCAAGCACCTCCACCACCAGATGAGATTCAACTGAGAAGATCTACAAGATAGTGAAAACCATCTACAAGATATTCTCCACATGAGTATGTTATGTTGACTAATGATGAAGAACTAGAAACTTACCAAGAAGCTATTATACATGAGCATAAGAATGAGTGGGTTAAAGCCATACAAGAAGAGATGAACTCCTTGCTTGAGAACCCCACCTATGACTTAGTAAAGTTACCTACAGGGAAGAAAGCTCTCAAGAATAAATAGATTTATAAATTGAAGACTGAAAATAATAGCTTATAACAAAGATATAAAATACGGTTAGTTATGAAAGTATTTAGTTAGAAAAAGGGTATTGATTTTGAAGAAATATTTTCTCCTGTGATGAAAATGTCTTCTATCTAAGTTGTTTTTGGTTTAACTGCCCGCTTGAATTTAGAAGTAGAGCAACTTGATATAAAAACTGTACTTTTACATAGAGACTTAGAAGAAGAAATTTATATGGAGCAGCCAGAAGGTTTCAAAGTCAAGGGAAAAGAAAATCTAGTGTGTAAGCTTAAGAAAAGCTTATATGGACTCAAACAGGTATCTAGATAGTGGTACAAGAAGTTTGATTCTTTTATGATGAGCCAAGGGTACAATAAAAGCACATCTGATCCGTGTGTATTTACAAAGAAGTTTTCAGATGATGATTACATTATTCTCCTGTTATATGTTGATGATATGCTGATTATTGGTCATGATGCTGGTAAAATTGAGAAGCTTAAGAGGGAATTAGGTAAGTCTTTTGCTATGAAAGACTTAAGATTGGCGAGACAAATTCTTAGCATAAAGATTCTTCATGATAGGAAGAATAGAAAGATTTAATTATCTCAGGAGACCTACATTGAAAAGCTTTTTGAAAGATTTAACATGAATAATGCCAAACCAGTTTGTTCTCCACTTGCAGGTCATTTCAAGCTGAGTTCAAGACAATGTCCTACAGGTGAGAAAGAAAAAGAAGAAATGTCCAAAGTGCCTTACTCATCAGCAGTAGGCAGTTTAATGTATGCTATGGTTTGCACTAGGCCAGATATAGCTTATGCAGTTGGAGTTGTCAGTCAATTTCTCTCTAATCCTGGTAAGGAACATTGGGCACCAATAAAATGGATCTTAAGATATTTAAGAGGTACTACCAGGTTGTGTTTATATTTTGGCATTGGTAAACCTATGCTAGAGAGTTACATAGATGCAGACATGGCTGGTGATATTGATTCCAAAAAATCCAGTTTAGGGTTCTTGATGATTTTTGCAAGGGGAGCAGTCTCTTGGCAATCTAAATTACAGAATTGTGTTACTCTATCGACAACAGAAGCAGAATATATAGCAATTACTATAAGGAAGTTTTATGAATGAAAAATTTTCTATAGGAATTGGGTTTAAAACAGGAAGGATACATTATTTACTGTGACAATCAGAGTAGCATCCACCTCTCGAAGAATTCAACATATCATTCTAGATCCAAACATATTGATGTAAGATATCATTGAATTCATGATATACTTGAGATGAAAGAATTATACCTAGAAAAAATACATACCGATGAGAATGGTTCAGATATGTTGACAAAGTCCTTGCCTAAAGAGAAACTTGAAGCATGTAGACAGAGACCGAGCTTAGTACAACCCACCATATGAGCTGGAGAGGGAGAATTGTTGGGTTCAGCCCATAGGTGGGTTTGGACTAGTGAAACCAATCAAATTAAAAAAAAAAGGAAGAAATGAAAAGTTAGAAAACCCTAAGTGGAGGTGTGTGTGCGTGTGGTGAGTGGTTGTCGGTCGCGGTAGAAAACAGAGAGCACAGTGAGGAGAAAGAGAAAGGAAAGAATAGGGAGAGAGAGCTTTGGCAAGATCGAACGGTGAAACTTCCTCAGATTTGACCCAAATCCTATACGGAGAATCCTTGCAGCAAGCTCTACAATTCTAACGGTATTGATTTATAATCTATCCTTTCTATAATAGTTTTCTGCAATACCCACTTAGTGATATTTGATATTTCTCTATTGTGAGATCCATATAGTTTGATGATGCTATCTCATTTATAAACCAAGATATATATTCTTGATGTTGTGGTGATCCTCTAGTTGTCTAGAGAAGCTTCATTGTAAACATATTATCAACAGTGGTGATAGTGGAAGTTAAGTGGACTACGTTCCCGTGGCTTTTCTCGCTTTAGGTTTTTCACGTTAAAATTTAGTGTCTCATTTTGTGGATGATTTATTACCTTACTCTAGTTAATATTTGTCTTTTGAAATAAATTGATAAGTTTGATGAGAATCCCATTTTGATAAAAAAAGAAAAAAATATTATTATACAATAGTTTTTTCCTAACCGGAATGAGGTTTTAATAGATTCAACTTCAAATGATTCAAAAGTTATTACTTTAATTAGATTTAATTCATGAATTTTTTTAATATTTATAAAAAAAATACCCCTATGGAAAGAAAAGGGGGTGTTGTCCCATAAAAAGCTAATATTATAAACTTTTTTTTTGTAAAATATTTTTTATGACTAAAAGATAAAAATATGAGAAGAAGATAAATAATGATAAGATAATAGAAGGTACCAGGCACACACACTCTCACATTGTCTCATACCTTACAATTTTATGCTCGTGACTTAGTATTTATTCTTTTTACATATTAATCTCCAAAGTACAAGTTGTATCAGAATTTATATTCTAATTAATTTTTTTTGGAAAACAATAGACACCATAACTTATCTTTTTTTAATTAAATTAGATAGCTTTTCAGAAAAATCTCAAGTTTTATGTTTTTTTTTTCCAGATAGCAGTCTTCATTTCTATATATATCCCAGAGAAAGTTCTTTCCAGTGATTTCCCGTTCAAATTTTAGTTTGAGTTAAACTAGTTCAGTATTCCAGTGTTTTTTAATTTACAATATTTCTGAATAGTGTCAAGGTTTTTGATTTATAATGTCTTTGAATAGAATCATAATATGCTTATTGTTGAACTAATAATAATTTAACTCTATCAAAAAATACTATAACTAAATAATATCTTATTATTTTTATTATCATTCATAATTATTTATTATAAATATTATAATATTTTTTAAAAGATCTAGACCTAAATATTTGACAAAGTTGAAAAAAATAGAACTTTAATCATGATTTATTTTGAAATATATTATGACCTTCACAATTATCATCAAAAATAATTCAAATTTTCATATTAATTATTTTGTAGTACCTAAGCTTGATATTTATTATTAGTGAAAATTTATGATTAGTTGAAAGTAAGTAACAATGTCTTTTATTAAAGTTATAATGTTTTAATTGAATACAAAAACACCATGAATGTTTTTAAATTATCATTACTTTTAATAAATAAATAAATATTATAATATCTCTTAAGAATTATAGGCCTAAATTTAAGAGTACATAAAAAATTAAGGACTTGCCATCTTTTATTTTAAAATATATCAAAAATTTTTTAAGTTTTATTTAGAAAATACTATAACTAGATCTATTTAACATTAAATCAGTTTAACCGGTTCGATAGTTGAATTTTAGAGAAAACTACAAAATAAAATCTACTAGTTTTCAGAAAGAGCATTTATATCAGTATAAAAATATAGACTCTTTTTGAGTATTTTTTATGGAAATGAAATGCACCATCCAAAAAAAAAAGTCAAAACTTTTTTTGGGGCATTTTACCAAAAAAAAAAAAAAAAACAATCGCCACTGATGGGGTTTTAGTAGATAGTGCCCCCATGTTTATTTTTCACTTGGGGCATCTCTTTTATTTAAAATATAAAAAATATCATTATAATATTTTAAGCTTTATATTGATCCTATCAACCTAATTCAAATTCAATCAGTTCAAGTTCGATTCGATCCAGATCTTGATTTGAATTGGATCCTTTAAAGCAGATCGGATCGGATTGTGAGCCAGGTTAAATTTAAATCAAAGACAAGAAAGGTAAAAAGATGAGGGTTACCCCGTTGACGGTTACATCGAACGAGTGTAACCCTATAAGCAGTGGTGATGGGTAGTCGGCATCCTCTCTCTCGTGTGAAAGCATCCTTCCCACTCTAGCGGTGGTAACCAATATAACATGTGCTTCTCTCTGACAGTCAACAATGATGACATCCTTTGTAGCTTCATTGACGATATCACTGAGTGATGATAACCTCATTTCCTCTCTAGCGATGTTAACCTCATCACCTCTCCGACGACCCCATCTCCTCTTCAATTGTAAATAATATGCAATCTTTTTGTCGATCACAACATCACATCATCAACCACAAAAGTAAGATATTAAAAAGAACTTAATTTTTAATACTACTACTATTGTCTTCTTCAAAACTTTGTACCTGAGTTGAATAACAAACAAAATAAGAGTCAAGAATAATGTACCTTAAAAAAAAAAAGCTCCTATTTCACCACTTATTGACTCTAAAAATAGAAAAAAAAAAGTTAATATAAAACATGTTATTATAGTTTTGAGAAGTTTTAGTAGATTTAGGAATAATTGGAGATTTTTTACACTTGAGTTACATCCAAATTATACTCGGGTTATACTAGAGTTATACTAAATGACAGATTCAATATAGAAATTCTTTATTTCACCAATTAATGATCCAAAAATTAAAAAAATTAAAAAAAGTGATACAAAATAAGTTAGAAAAGTGTTATTATTCTTTTGAAGAAGTTTGGGTAGGTTTGAGATAGAATTTTAATATTTAACACTTTAGTTACATTAGGGTTACACCCATGACACTCACAGTGCACTCGATCTCGATCGCAGATTCATTGTTGAACTCTAATATTTTAATAATTAATGATCCTAAAATAAGAAATAATTATAAAAAGTGATAATAAATATGTTAGATAGCCTTGGGATAAGTTATTTAGTTAGATGATCTTGATCACAAACTTGATTTTAATTATTTAGTTAGACATATTGCTCGATTGAAATATAAGGGTGCTGAACTCTCTAATATGTTTTGAGATATGGGTATGTTTAAATTTATCTTTCCTTTTTATCCCATAAATTATGGATATAATGTCCCATATTTATAATATTTAAGTTTGCAAGTCTATATAGAATGATGCCATTGTTTAGATCCGTTAGACTTGGCGGAAAGAAGACAGTTGAAGCCATTAGTATAGGTAAAATATATCATAAATTTAAAAAATATATTAATCATTATTAAGTTATATGCAACAAATTAAAATTTATTTTGAGGTCTAAAATCAAATAAGCATCAAACACTTAATTCCTTCTTCACCCTCTTTCATGACCCCCTCCATTCCATAGTTCATAGTTAATAGTCGTTATTACATCTCATTTTAGATATTTTTTTTCTCTATAAACCTAGTGGGCGGGTTCCAAAAGCACATTATATATATTTTTTTCTCTAGAGATGTTATCTTCTTGTTATTAGGAGGGCACCTTTTTATCATTTAGCAACTATTTCTAACATCCCTGTGTTAATATGCTTTTGTATAATATAACATAGGGATCCACCTTTACATTTCGTGGTGTCCGAAGAGTTTGGACCGCTTTTGATTTTAGGGGTTTCCAATCATAGAGAAATCATAGAAGTTGGGGTTATATGTTCGAAAAATATTTTAGAGATCAGTTTCCTAGTAGATAAAATATAGAAGATCCGATATGTAGGTTAGTGTCTAGTGATAATTATATTGACATTACTGATTTTTATTATACGTGAATTATATATATATATATTTTTAATGTTTTATTTGATCAAGCAAACTATACTTTCACCTGCTACATTATTATCTTATGTGGATGATCTCGATTTATTGACAAATTATAATTGGACAATGACCGTCTATTCTTACATCGCCATTAAGAGTTCTACTGTTGGTGGTTATATAAAGAAGCTGAAGCTTATGGGTAGCACTAAGTTGATTGGATATTTGAGTGCCTATGTATACTTTTTTTTTTTTTAATTTTTTTATGATAAATAGAATCTCATTTTTTTATATACATATAAAAAATATAGTGCAGATTACTTTTTGATTCTTAATTTTACTAATTTGTTGATAGGTATGTCTATAAGATTATGTGAATATGTTTACTTCATCCTATTATCTTGATCATCTCCGATTATGGAAATATGGTTGGGTGAGCATTTATTGACTTTATGTTGTAATCGATAACTAAGAATAAGAGAATTTTTTATTTATCAAATAAGAGTTCATTTCATTTCGAGGTATGGACATATTCTCTCTAATTGTTGTATATCAAGTCCTCCCTCCCATAACTATTGAGTCCCATCTACTGTTGATTGACAATACAAAAGTATAATAAGTTAGTATTTTTCATCTATATATTTAAAATATATTATTTAGTTGATATTTTAAACTATTTATAGGGTACAAAACATTGGTGAGGATCAAGAATGTGTCGAGTGTAAAAAAAAAAATTTAAAAGATTGCATAAAATACTCCAAGATCATGGATTTGGTCATCCTATGACACCCTTTGATTGTCCATTGATCTCCGTAATGTGTTTTGTGACACCTAAGGATCAATAAAGGGCTACTCCATCGATAGTCTATAGGTTGATACGTTGAAAATATATTAAACCTTAAAACACCACCCATATTTTTTATGAAGAAAAAGTTACCTAAAGAATTTTGAGACATT
The DNA here is from genome assembly GCA_021527575.1 of Ensete glaucum. Classification (NCBI taxonomy): domain Eukaryota; kingdom Viridiplantae; phylum Streptophyta; class Magnoliopsida; order Zingiberales; family Musaceae; genus Ensete; species Ensete glaucum. Next base: position 46,333,959 of record CM038551.1, read on the forward strand.
AGAGTTAAGCAATAGAAGCTTTGATGATGACCTTATACAAATTTTTCATAATTTATTGTCATCTTACTAATGTGATCAATATTGGTTTGTGATTATTAAATGTGTGCTTGCTTTCATTATGATTTATTACATGTGTTTATTATGATGGTTCCACTTGTGTATAAATTTAGGATACTTTATTTGTGAAACATGGTACTTTAGATTGAATAGATGATCTAGTGTAACTTGAGTATGATTCGAGTGTAATACGAGTGTAACTTAAATAATTTTTCTTAAACCTATCCAAATAACTATCCTACTATATGATTATAATAAGTTTAGTATCACTTTTCTTAATTACTTTTTAATTTAGAATGATTAATTATCTAAATAAGATACTTTTGGTTGAATATGGAATTGAGTATAACTCTAATGTAATACGATTGTAACTCAATAATTTTCACCAAACCTATCAAAACTCCTATGTAAATATCCTAATATGATTCTAATATTTTTAGTACTATTTTTAAATTTATTTTGATTTTAGAGTGATTACTTATCCAAATAAAAGATTTATATTTTGAATATGTAATCTAATGTTACCCAAGTGTAACTAAGAAATTTTTACTAAACCTATCAAATATCCTCTCTAAATATATTAATATGGTTCTAATATGTATATTATTATTATTATTATTATTTTAGATGATTTTTATCCAAATATGAGATTTGTGTCTTGAATCGATGATCGAGTCTAACCAAAATGTAACATGAGTGTAACTCAAGAAAGTTTCACCAAGCCTATCTAAACTTCTCTATAACTATCTTAATATCATTATAATAATTTACTAATATTTTTTTATTTTTTTATCTATGAATGATTTCAGGAATTAAATGTTTTAAATAGGGTACTATAGTTCTAGGTGATACTGTCACTTGGTTTGCGATAGCACCATCACCAATGGTCATTAAATCATTAGATATAGGTAGTATCACTACTACTAGATAGTGTTACACTATGATCGAGTATAACGATACATAGGAGAAGGTGCCAAGGACCTCATGCCTTATTGGCGATGTCGACAGTGACATTGACCATAACCATTAAGGCTTAATGGAAAGGTAAGGCTGACCTCCTATCCCAGCAACAGTGATTGCGACCATTAACACTTATTGGAATGACAATGACAACCTCCTTACTCATCAGCAAAGGCAATCGTTTATTAAGGTCTAATGGGAAGGCGACAACTATAACTCCTTCAACCATTAGGTTGGGCGACAACACTCCTATTATGATGATGATCATGACCAATGGTAAGAAAGTCCACAACGACAAACGAGATTTGACAACATAATTTTAGGAAAATACAAGGGACAATCTAAGCCTAACTTTAACAAATAAAATAATTAGTTTATTTTGCATTGGTTCAATTCATACTAAAAAAACATATTCAGACTAAAATACCTAAGTCAAATAGGGTCAACGAGTATTATATATCATTGTTTGATTTTATAAAGGATATTTTAGTTCAACTATTTTAAAATGTGTGCCACTAATAAAAAAACAATGAGGGGCACCATTCCATAAAATGATAAAACCCTATTATTGGAGGGTTTTTTTTTTATAAATGCCCAACCTTTTTTGAAAAATTACTCAATTAAAATAATCTCAAATTTAATTAAAGAGTATAAAAATTTGATTTAAATAAGAGCAATTTTTTTTGAAAAACACTACTTTCTCATATAGTGTTACTTTGAAAAATTCCAAAATAGCTCTCTAGTCATGTGAAAAGAACATTTTACTCCTTACTTTTGCTAGAACCATCATGGCCTCTACCATCTTATCGTCACCCGTAGCCCTCGTGTGAAGGTCTGTCATTGCTCGTAGCCCACTTCCGTCATATAGGGTCGTCTCCATCTAATGGTAGGCCTTGTGCTAGGACTAGTTGCCCCTCCCCATCGTATGCATGGTTGCCCCCTTCCACTTGCAGTCCATGCATAAGAGCTAGTCGTCTCCCTTCGCTATGTATGGGGGCCACCCTTCACCACTTGCAGCCTTGCGTGAGGGCTGATTGCCTTTTCCCGCCTATAGCCTTGCATGATGGTTAGCAACCCTTCCTCCGTTATGTACAAGATCGCCCTCTTTGCACAACCCTTACTCGAGGACTGATCGCCCCCCTCCATCGCGTGCAAGGTTGCCCCTCGTCGGCTCTCGATGAGCATCATCATCGTAGACTATTGGGTTCCAATAAAAGTGATGGTAGAGGCTTTGTTCGATGGGTTAGGCTAGGTGAAGCTAGGGCGATAAGGGATAGAATAATTATTTTAAAAAAATATTATTTCAAAAATTTTCAAAATAGATGCGCTACATGAAAAGTTTAGAAAAGTAAGATTTTTTTTTCCGGAATTCGCCTTTTAAACAAGGTAAATATATATTATTTATAAAGTTAGGACGGGCACGGCCGACTCCGCGGTCAGAAGCCCCACCGCCACAATGGAGTTCGCGAGCCTCGACGTTGTCGCGTGGAGTGAGTCGCTCTCTGCCTACGAGGGCCGCCTCGCCCTCCTCCGGAAGCCTGACCTCCTCCCCCTCGATGCCTTCTACCGGGCAGAGCTCCCCGTCCTCCTCCGCCGCAGGGACCCCCGCCCCTTCCTCACCAAGCCGGAACTCCGCCGCCTCATGCAGTGGAAGCTCTCCCGAGGCAAATGGAGGTTCTAGTCCCATTCCTGTCCTTCTCATCCTCCTATTGCTCATTGATGCTCTCGAATTTTAGGCCTCGGCTGCTGGATTTCGTGTCCTCGCTGGACGAAGCCTCGGTGGAGTCCGCCTCGCGGAGGGCGTTCGCGGCGCTCCCGGACCTCTCGAAGGCCGTCTCCGAGCTTACGGTGTTGAAGGGAGTCGGGCCGGCGACGGCGTCCGCTGTTTTAGCTGCCTACGCGCCGGATGTTGCACCGTTCATGTCCGATGAGGTGGGATTAAGGATAGGTTGGAAGAAAGATTACTCTTTTGCTCTGTGCTTGTTGCTATCAGTGATAATTACATCTGATACAATCTCTTTGTTGATAAAAAGGCTATGATGGCTGCGATGGGGAACGCTAAAGAGTATACTTTGAAGCAGTATCTAGCATTTGCCGAAAAGCTACAGACGAAGGCAAAGGTCTATCTCACATTCACTGCCCTTAACGTAGTTGGCTAACATGCTGTGAACATTATGACTTTTTCCCTTAGTTATAAAGAATAAATGGCATTTAAGCAAGATATTAAGCTTAGTTTTGACCCAATAAAGCCTGCAATTTCTATTTTCAATTTGGGAAAGATGACTTGACTCCTATGTCAAAACCTTAAACGGTGATCAAACATATTATTCTGAATTTGCTAACTGGGATGGGAGACCAGGAGCCAACAATGTTGCTGGATGGGATACCACAATCATTTCACTAAAAATACTTGGTGCCCTTATGCTAGGATGTATTGTCAAAAGCCTATTGATAATATACTATCACTTCCTAAGACACTTTTAAAATTTTCGGCACTAAAGTTAGGTGTGAAATGGCAGTTCATCAAGAAGTGAAGGAACAGATCTTTGGTTGAATTAAGACTTTGTATTTTGATTTGTCTGTAATTTCTTATACTTGATTCTTAAAATTTACTGCCAGGAACTCTCAGCTTCATAAAACCATCTTTTGTTTGTTCTTCTCCAACAGCTTTTTATTCTATAAGCACAATTATTTTAATTTTGGTCTCTGCGTCCTTTGCCATAGACTTCTTAATCTTCTCTTGCTCGTGTCACCTATCTTCTCAATGGTTTGATGCATTGCAGTTTTTTCTCTTAGTATAGCATTTCGCCCAGGATTCACCATAATGTTACTTATGGAATTGACTCAATTCATGAAATCTATTTAACAGCAACATGGTGTATTGCGAGTGTTAGCTTGTTGCCAACATAAGGCTATGTGATGTTCATCTTATTGTTAGTGTATTATTTTTAACAAAAATCTGATTTGTTTTGACAATAATTGTGGTACTTCATCTTAATTTTTATATAATATAGAAATTCTTGGTAGGTCTCAGATGGTCCATATATAGTGATGATATTTCACTTTCATCAACTAAGATTCTCATTTTTTATATGTAGTTTCTGGAAGGCCTATATATATTTTTTTAAAATTTGAAGGTGGGGATTACTTGAATGACCACATAACCATCTGTAGAGCAAAATATATCACAGACAAAAGCTTGGACATGCATAATTTAATCTGACTCGGTAAGTACAGCCCACAGGTAGGCCTATGGTGTTCACTTTATCTGGAGGTATTAAAGCATTTCCGTTCCTCTAAATTATCAGACTGCTATTTAGGTAAAAGGGAAAGAGAAATTCTATATATTTTTTATTTGTCTTCCCATACTTTTCAAACTTGTGCAGAGTATATGTCGCAGGAAATTTCACAAGAGTTGAGATAAAATCTTTTTTCAAATAAATTGTTTGTTTTTGCCTGAACATATATATTTTAGCTGCTTCTTTCTTTGAGAAAGTCTTTGCAAAACTGGTGCTGATAGGACCCTCTTATACTTGCAGGATTTAAGTGCTGACGGGAATATTTTCACTCCAGCTGATGTTGAGAGGGCTTTGTGGAGCTCAGCAGTAGGTTCCAAGTTGCTGAAGTCTCCACCAGAATATGGTTTAGAGGCTGGTGCCAGGAAAAGCATTAAGAGGAAAAGAAAATTTTGACTCGAGCTAAAGCATCTTTCACTTGCTGTGGAGCAACTAAACATAACTTCCAGTAAACACTTGTAAGCTCTAATATATTTACATCACCAAGTTTGGTCTCTTAGCTTTCCATGTGATGCTTGGGTGAGATCATGTGATCCTTTATCTTTATATAGTCTCGAGGGTTTTGTGCACTTCGAGTGATGCTTACTGCATGCTATCCAAGTTGTGCTTCGATGAGATGGATTAGGTGGATACTATTTTGTAGATTACACACTCGATCATTATAACTATGTATATGTGTGCATGAATGCGTGCATCCATTCACAAGTAATCTTTGAAAGTCAAAGAATGGTGAAAGTGGGTCAACCAAAGAATGTGATTTTGAGGGGTTTATTGGCACACCCTCTTGTTGCTACGCTGAGGATCAATCTTACACTGAGACCTAGCTTTTAGCGCTACAGTTTCGTAGGTCAATAATATAATCAATTTGATGGTCATCCTGTTCCTAATTTAATCTAGGCGACACAAAATCAAGTCATAGCATGATGTGATATAAGCATAAGCTGCATATCCACTTTACTTGCAAGTTTAATGGGCAGTAGATTTGAGCACATACACCTAGTTTCCATGCTATTGTTTGTGGTAGGGTTAATGAGATGGAATGTTCCCTGGACTTCAAAAGATTCCAGGATTTGGCAATTGCTACCTGTTAACCATGTCAGCTAGTTTGGCTGTGAAGCCTTTTAATTAGAAGTGGATATATATGCCTTGTGTCTGTTTATTAGAAGTGTGAAACAGAGACAGGAAAGCATTCCAGCTGAACTGTTGGCTTGAGATTACACTTCTAATCATCTCATGTGGTTTTATTGATTTAGGTATAGATCAATGTTCCAGTTAAAATTAATGAAGGAAATGTAAATCTCTATTTTTGATAACTAAGAAATCAGAAACCTTGTTTTCAAGTCCTTCATATGCTAAAAACCTTCTTGTGGGTATTGTATTTTAAACTAGAAAGGCTACATTCCACTCAATCCACTTCTTTTTTTCTTAGAACAATCAAAAAGTTCCATGTCAATTCTTACATATAACTCACACCATCGGTTTTGATTCCAACAAAAAAATGGGAGAACCACCATGGATGAACCAGAAACAAGCTGCTGATCATGCTCCCAGCCTTCATATACCATATGATGAATTCATCCAAAAAAAAAAATGAAGACAAAGGTTAGAAATGTGATGCTATACACCCGACATTATTCATGATTCAAAAGCCCATGAGTTTATCTTTAAACCGATTCTTGAAAGGATTCTTTACCGGCGGACATACTTTCATGAGCTGAACCTAAAAGTTTAGAGTGATCTAAAGCCACCTACCAATGAATTAAATACCATTCAGCTCATCGTGCCATGCACCTCCTAACTGTTGTCAAAAAATCCAATCAGTGGAGAATATGAAGACATAACCATGCAAGTCCTGCAAAGAAATGGCTTCTTCTTACCTGAGAAATATTGGAGGCCTGTGAGAGGAAGGCTTGCAGCAACTCCCCTGGACTGGGAGCAGTGCAGAACATTTCAGATTGAGTGACTCTTTGCGATGTTGATTCATACAAATGAGGTAAAAGAAGAAAGATTTTTCAGATACATCAGAAGCTTTCATCATTCATTTTTTTTTTATCTTACATCTCCAGAAAGAGTTTAATCAAGATCAAAGTTCGGTTCAGGATCGACCGTCGCAAGCTTCATCGAGAGGAACTGCGAGTTCAAGAACAGCAACATCAGATGCTGATGGATGCCTCTTAAGGTTTAAGGATGAAACCTCTTTCTTACTGTTACGGTGGCATTAACAGGTGTCAGGAGCCACCTCAACTTGGCGTTGCCATGACTGCACATAATTGATGATCTCCTCTAGCATCAATGCCTTGCCGTTAATCCGCAGCATCAGAAGATGTTTGTAGCAACAATTTTGGAGCCAATTTGAAAGAATTGGTTACCTTGCTGCACCCTGGAACAAGAACCTGAAGAAGTCTCAACCTGTCACTGATCTTTTCCCTTCTAATATGCATAACCTAGTGTTGGGGTCGTTCTTCAACGTGGACTGATGAGTCAGCCCGAAGAGGTTCTCCACGTGCGCAAGCTCACCTTCATGGAAAAGAGGGAAAGAGGTCTAGGTTTCGCCCTCAGGTAGACTCTGCCTTCCTGCACTAAGACCCTAACCGAGTTGTTATTGCTCGGTCGGGTCCCTCCGACGCTGAAGTCAGTGGGGGATTGAATATTTGGGAGTAAGTTCTTTTTGTTGCTGATCCCCCGGCTAGTGGCTGCCTGGGGGTTTTAATACCTACGAAAGAGGAAGTTGTCGTACCAAGTTGTTACCATTGCTACAGTACTCAGTAGCATCGGGTATGGCCTTTTGCGGAGTTCTAGGGTCCTCTGACGATGCCGCATGCCTTTAGTTGCCCCGCCAATCACTCGCCATTCAACTATACTATTGGTCAGTCAATGCGTCGGGTTTCTGGTTGTTCCTACCGAGGCCAGGTCGGCATCCGACGTGCATCTAACCTGGAAGCCATGTGACGTGGCTTGGTGATGTGTCGTGAAGCTGCTAGGCTAGCCATTCTTGGCCTCTCTCTCTCTCCCTCCTCCTCCTCCTTTCCGTGAGGAAGCATACTTGGAAAGAGTTATGCTCACTTCATGATGGGTGCCGCAGATGTGGCGTTTGCATGACATAGCTTTGCTGCTCGAGAGGAGGATCGATGATCCTCGTCTCAAAGATCCATGGAGTTGAGCCATTGTTTTGGATGCTCAGAACTATTTATAGCCGAACTGAGGAACTTAGGCCCTTGGAACTAGTTGCGATTGAGCTAATCAATTTGGGTACTTTAAACATGTTGTGACCGAGCTGAGCACCTCAGGTACTCGAAATTTATTGTGGACAAACTAAGTAACTCGAGCACTTTAACTTGTGAGCTGATAGTGCTGAGATAAGCTCGTGTTAAATCTCGAATTTTGATGATGAGATCAATTGATATGTGTTTATCTAATATGTGTGTTAGAGAAAGAATTACAGGTCTAACTATGATAGGTTCAACGGAGTTACAACCAGATAATGGGCCAAGATCAAGCTTGAGCATCGGGGGTTGACGATGATTTGTTTGCTAGGAGATTCGCTGAAGGGATCAGGAAGCTTGCTGAGAACACTCTAGGAGATCATCAGGGAGAAGACCAGAAGACTTGCCGCAAGTATGCCGAAGGTTACCGGATTGATGGAAGTTAGGTCATAATTAAGCTTATGGTCATTAAGAGTTGTAATCATTGAGTCATAGTTAATAAGTGAGTCTAATTTGAGTTGGATTTGGAAGGAATCCAAATCAACTCAATAAGGCAACTGAATCCACTACTGGGTTTGGTTGAGCTCAGGTTGAGCTCAATCAGTTGACTAAGGAGCTAGTCAACATTAAGTCAAAGACGAAGTTCGAAAAGTGGAGGGAACCACTTTTGCGAAAATTTTGGAGGATAAACCGTCGGTGAGTGGTGGTTGGATCGCCCGTACCACATAATCAGGTAACTTTGGGGTCAACCACCACGGGTGAATCGCCCAAGTTGGTAAGTAAATCGCTCGTACCCAATTTTTTCGAGTATGTTTGATTTTTGGCTCCAATTTCTGAAGCCACTTGGGGTCTATAAATACCCCAAGTATTCTTACATTCTTAGCATAATTGAGAAATACTTTTGGGCAATTAACTTCTGGCAAAAGAAATTATGAGTGATTTGTAAAGAAAAGAAAAGGGAGGAAAGAAAGCTTAGAGATAGAAAGTTTATCTTAAGTCTCCCTTATAAGCAAGTGTAAGGGTTTAGTCTTCACCCAAAGAAGATTAGTAGTGGAAGCCAGAATGCGTCAAGAAGCAGGACTCGGAAGTGGACGTAGGCCGTTGGTGCTGAACTACTATAAAATTGTAAATGTTTAATACTTGCATTGCTTGAATGTTGTTGTATTGATGCTTCTAATTTAACTAAACTCCTTAAAAGCAAGATGATAAGTTCTTTTCCTCAAACGTGATTATCTTTCCAGTTTTCTTAGCAACTTACTTTTAATCACTCACTTATTTTATCTAAAATGAAAAGCTTCATATTTCCTATTCTATCTTATTCAAAAAGCTTTTGCTTTAAAAAGAAAAATTTAAGGTTGCACTAATTCACCCTCCCGCCTCTTAATGCCAATTGATCATAACAATTGGTATCGAGCAAGGTTCTTACTTTTGGATTAACACTTACTAGAGTAAATAGTTTGTTTTAGTATAAATGAGGGACATTCTATTTCACATCCTCTCATGTTCAATGGGACGGATTACACGTAGTGAAAGACAAGGATATGTATTTTTCTTATTTCTTTAGACCTTGATCTTTGGAATATAGTTAAAAATGATTTTAAAAAACCTTTTAAACTAATGAATAAGCTAAATGATTTGGAAAGGAATAATTTTTCTCTAAATGCAAAGGCTATGAATATCTTGTTTTATGCACTTGATAAAAAAAAAATTTAATCGTATTTCCATTTGCGAATCAACTTTCGATATTTGACACATACTAGAAATCACACACAAGGGGACTAGTAGAGTAAAAGAATCTAAAATAAATATTCTAGTTCATAATTATGAGTTGTTTCGAATGAAACCAAGTGAGTCTATTGGAGATATGTACACTCATTTCACAGATGTCATCAATGGACTTAAAGCACTTGGAAAATATTTTTTGAATTTTGAACTTGTGAGTAAGATTTTATGATCCTTATCTAAAAATTGGGATCCTAAAATAACCACTATTTAAGAGGCTAAAGATTTGAATGGTTTGCCTCTTGAAGAAATGATTGGCTCTCTTATGACTTATGAACTAAATTGTAAAGCTCATGATGAGCTTGATGAACTCATTCCAAAGAACAGGAAGGATGCAGCACTTTGAACTATGAATGACTTCTCGAGTAAAACCTCAAGTAATGAGGACCATGACATTGCACTTCTATCAAGAAAATTTAAAAAATTATAAAAAAACAAAACCTATAAAATCAAAAAGGAACCAAAGAAAGACAACATCATTTTCTATGAATGCAAAAAACCAGGACACTTCAAAAGTGAATGTCCCCAACCGAAGAAGAAATCGACGCTAAAAAAGAAAGCACTCTCAGCCACTTGGGATGATTCAAGTTCCTCGGAGGAAGAAGACCAATCCAAAGAAGAGGTGGCTAACTATGCCTTAACGTCATTTGAAGATGAGGTTAATGAATTTTTAGATATTTTATTTTTTGAATTATTAAGCATGTTTCATGATTTATTCAATAAGTTTAGGAAACCTGGCAAATCTTTTAAGATGCTTAAAGTTGATCATGATTTGTTAGTTAAAAGATTTGATGAAATGCATGACTCATTAGCATCACATAAACCATGCTTGAAATGTGAAATGGTAGATAAAGTTAAAGAAGAAAATTGCATGCTTAGAACTACACTTGAGAAATTTGAGATAGAAAATAAATCCCTAAATATTATCATTGCTAATCAGGGTCATATTAACAATAAACATGGCATAGACTTTGTTGGAAGTATTCAATAAAAGGCAAACATCTTTGTAAGAGGACCTATATTGAATATGCCACAAAGAATTAAGTGTAACTTTTATGATAAATTAGGACATAAGGCAAATAAATGCCTTTTTAGAAAATATATTCATCATCATCATGTATGGGTTCCAAAGAGAACTCTATACAATGAAAATCGGTTAGAAAAGTAAGATAAAAATCTTTATGAAGTACCCAATGTAAAATGGGTATCTAAACCAAATATATCTTTCATGTAGGTTTGCTTTAAAATTAAAGCTAGGAGCTCCAAATAATGATTTAGATGTCAAAATATATAACTTGAGATCTAATACTCTTTCAAGCTCACTAGCTTAAATATCAATAAAATTATTAAAAAATAAAAATATTTTTTTATTATATTTGATCTTGGTGATACATAACCCTTGCATACTTTAATTAGAACAAAGAAAGTTTTGTAAATGTCATATGTTTAAAAGGAAGATTTTGATGATTGTAGTGACTTTTGTGATTGTATTGACTTGTGTTGATAAGTTGTGTTGTTTTTACTAAAAATCAATATGAAATTATCTTTCTTTTGACAGAAAATTTATTAATATTATGATAGAATCGTTCAACATAGAAAAACTATTGGTTTTTATTTGAAAATTATATTATTGTGATAACTTCATGTGAAAAAGGAGTTTATCATTATCTTAATTAATGATGCATTAGTGAACCCTATAAAAAATCACTAAAATTTTAGAGGAATCTTGATGATTAAAGTCAAGTTAAATGCATTGATCTGAGCTACTGCACATATATATTATTTTGGTTAAAAAAATAAAAAAATTTAAACATTGAACCAGTGGTTGAACCACCGGACCGCTCACGGTTGAACCACTCAATCTACAGTTCAACCGACCGAAAGCCACAATGGTAAAAGCCACTTAGGGCCGATAGTGAAACCAACCCTAAGCACCCTCAGCACTCTCTAAAACTTTTTCCACTCCTTCCTTCTCCTCAAAAACATCAAGAAAGGCTTCAAACTCTTCAAAACTAAGGATTTTTGCTTGTCTAACTAAAGATAACTCTCTAAAGCTTCTCCCAAGTTGTTAAAATTTTTTTCTTATCATTCTTCTTGTGTAATCTATGTAGAATGACCCCTAGAAGATCCTCAAGGGACAAGGGAAAGAGGAGATTAGAAAAAACTTATAACACTAATATTTGTTATTCCTACGAATATGCTATGAAATTTCCAAACCTTGAATTTAGAAGTGTCCATAAGAAAAAATATGTTGATCTAGATGACCTAAGAAACATAGAATCAATCTAATGGTTTGTAAATCTAGGAGCCCTTCCCATTTTCAAAATGAATGAACCAATCTAACCAAGATTAGTAAGATTATTCTATAGCAACATGCATGTAGATGAAAATGAAATAGCTTCTACATATCTTTTTGGACATCACATTGATATTACCGATAATCTAATTTGCAACCTAATAGGCATCCCCAGAAAAAGAAGTGGTTGTTATTTTAGGGAACAATGGGATATAGACTCTATAGGTATAACATACTCTGAAGCTTTAAGAACTATTTTTAGAAATCCAAATCTAGCTATTGTATCGAAAAGTTGTGAACATATGCTACCCTTTAATGCAAAGGTGATTCATTATATAGTAATAAACATCTTACTTCTAAAATAATTTCATCATGATAAACTGAATCAAATAGAACTAGGAACCATGTATTGGATAATGAAGCAACAAAATAATTGCCTTGGGTATCTCATAAGACATAACATGATTGATCTTGCAAACAAGAACTTGATGCTACCTTATCGAGGATTAATCACTAGACTATTGCATGCTCATGACATAGTCATTCCACCAGATGAAGAAATTATTAAAATAGATAGGTACAATGTAATCAATAGAAATATATTAAGAAGATTTAGGAGTGTTGAAAGATATGGTATATGGATTAGATTGCTTAGAAAGATTGAGTCTCACCCATGTAAACCTGAACCTGAACCTGAGACACATATCCTTAGGAACAACCCATCTCCTCCTACTAGTCCTCTTGAGGCACCACACATGATGCAGCTAGAACTTTCTTTTCCTGTCGAGACTATTATGAATCGGATGGAACGAATTGAGCAACGCCAAGATGAGTTAATGACTAAGGTGGAGCAGATCCAAAGACAACTTTATGCTTTATCTAGCCATTTTGGATTACCACCATCTGAGTGATTGTATTCAGTAGAACTTAGTATTTTGTACTAATCATAAACTCATGATGCACTCCTTTTTGATTTGCACCTTCTTGTGGCATGAACCTACTTGTTAATAAACTTTTGCTACTTACAAGCATCTTCTAATTATTTATATTGTAAACTTATTCGTGTTAGAATTTATTGATACTAAGCATCAATTAGCGGATATCTTTAAAAAACTCGTAAACGAAGAATAATTTGATTTTCTTAAAAGAGAACTTGGAATGCTAAATCATGAAAATATTTGAATTCATGAAATTGAGCTATTTATCTTTGTGATAATGTTTACTTACAAAAATTACATGAGAAATCCTTAATGCATGAGTTTTTTTTCTTTATCTCTTGGATTTTTGAGATGATTATCTTATTGAGAGCTATAATTCAACGATATTTTGTAACTCCTCCTCCATTTTCTTTCCTTACAAGAAAAAGAAAAATTCATGATGACTCTTGTTGTATTTTATAAAGGGGAGAGTAAAAACTCTTTTGCTTTAAAAGGAAAATTCATGATGGCTACTTTATAACCCTACCCTTTGCCTTTTTGTTGATGACAAAGGGGGAGAAAAGTATGGTTGATGATTAGAGATTATTTTTTCAAATGTTTCAAATTTATGAGATTTATTGAGAAAAGTATGGTTGATGACTAGAGATTATTTTTTTAAATGTTTCAAATTTATGAGATTTATTGAGAAAAGTATGGTTGATGTCTAGAGATTATTTTTTAAATATTTTAAATGTATGAAATTTATTGAGAAATGTATGCTTGATGACTTGAAAATTTTCAATGCTTGATGACTTGAGGGAAAATTGTTAAATACTTCAACTTCATGACAATCATTGAAAATTTTTGAAAAGTTGAATGTTTGAAAGGTTGTTTGCTTGAAACTCTTATTGCATTGATTTACTTGAATTCAAGAGGATGCGACTCTATTGAAATTAAATCTTCTATATGATGGCATAAATTTAGGGGGAGTTAGAAATAACTCTCGTCATCAATTGATTGTCATCATCAAAAAGGGGAAGATTGTTAAATCTCAGATTTTGATGATGAGATCAATTGATGTGTGTTTATCTAACATGTGTATTAGAGAAAGAATTGCAGGTCTAACTATGATAGGATCAATGGAGTTACAACCAGATAATGGGCCAAGATCAAGGTTGAGCATCGGGCCGGTGTTCGGACGATGTAGTGGGTTTCGCTTGGAGTTCGCTAGGAAATTCGCCGAAGAGATCGGGAAGCTCGCTGGGAATACGCCGGGAGATCACCAGGGAGAAGACCATAAGATTTACCGCAAGTATACCGGAGGTTACCAGATTGGCGAAAGTTAGGTCGTAATTAAGCTTATGGTCGTTAAGAGTTGTAATCATTGAGTCGTAGTTAGAAAGTGAGTACAATTTGAGTTGGATTTGGAAGGAATTTAAATCAACTTAATAAGGCAGCCAGATCCACTACTGGGTTTGGTTGAGCTCAGGTTGAGCTCAATCAGTTGACCAAGGAGCTGGTCAACATTAAGTCAGAGCCAAAGTTTGAAAAGTGGAGGGAACCACTTTTGTGGAAATTTCGGCGGGTAAACCACTAGTGAGCGATGGTTGTACTACCCATACCACAAAATTTGGGCGACGACCAATAACTTTCGATAGGTCAACCACCCAAGTGGTAGTTAAACTATATATACCATAGAATGCAGCGACGGCCATTGGCTGACGGCGGGTGAACTGCCCAAGTCGGCGGGTAAACTGCCCGTACCCGATTTTTTCGAGTATGTTTAATTTTTTATTCCAATTTCTAAAGCCACTTGGGGTCTATAAATACCCCAAATATTCTTACATTGTTAGCATAACTGAGAAATACTTTTGGACAATTAATTTCTGGTAAAAGAAATTATGAGTAATTTGTAAAGAAAAAGAAAAGGTAGGAGAGAAAGCTTAGAGATAGAAAGTTTGTCTTAAGTCTCCCTTGTAAGCAAGTGTAAGGGTTTAATCTTCACCCAAAGAAGATTGGTAGTGGAAGCCAGAGTACCTCAAGAAGCAGGACTCGGAAGTGGACCTAGGCCGTTGGCGTTGAACCACTATAAAATTATAAGTGTTTAATACTTGCATTGCTTGAATGTTGTTGTATTGATGCTTTCAATTTAACTAAATTCCTTCAAGCAAGACAATAAGTTCTTTTCCTCAAACGTGATTATCTTTTTCATTTTCTTAGCAACTTACTTTTAATCACTCACTTGTTTTATTAAAAATGAAAAGCTTCAGATTTCATATTCTATCTTATTCGAAATGCTTTTACCTTAAAAAGAAAAATTTAAGGTTACACTAATTCACACCCACCCATCCCCCCCCACCTCTTAGTGCCAGTTGATCATAAATTGTATCAGAGCAAGATTCTTATTCTTTGGATTAACACCCATTAGAGTAAATGACTTATTTCGGCATAAATAAGGAACATTTTATCTCACGTCCTCCTATGTTCAATGGGACGGATTACACGTATTGGAATACAAGGATGTATATTTTTCTTATTTCTTTGGACCTTAATCTTTGGAATATAGTTGAAAATAATTTTAAAAAATCTTTCAAACCAATGAATGAGCTAAATGATTTAGAAAGGAAGAATTTTTCTCTAAATGTAAAGGCTATAAATGCCTTATTTTGTGCACTTGATAAAAATGAGTTTAATCGTGTTTCCGTTTGTGAATCGGCTTTCGATATTTGGCACACACTAGAAATTACACACAAGAGGACTAACAGAGTAAAAGAATCTAAAATAAGTATTCTAGTTCATAATTATGAGTTGTTTTGAATAAAACCAAGTGAATCTATTGGAGACATGTACACCCGTTTCACGGATGTCGTCAATGGACTTAAAACACTTGGAAAATATTTTTCGAATTTTAAACTTATGAGTAAGATTTTACGATCCTTGTCTAAAAATTGGGACCATAAAGTAACCGCTATTCAAGAGGCCAAAGATTTGAATGACTTGCCTCTTGAAGAATTGATTGGCTCTCTTTTGACTAATGAACTAAACTGTAAAGCTTATGATGAGCTTGATGAAATCCTTCCAAAGAACAGGAAGGATGTAGCACTTCGAACTATGAATGACTCATCGAATGAAACTTCGAGTGATGAGGGCCATGACATTGCACTTCTATCAAGAAAATTTAAAAAATTTATAAAAAGAAGCAAAAACTATAAAAACAAAAAGGAACTAACGAAAGACAACATAATTTGCTATGAATGCAAAAAACTGGGACACTTCAAGAGTAAATGTCCCCAACTGAAAAAGAAATCGACGCTGAAAAAGAAAGGACTTTCGGCCACTTGGGATGATTCAAGTTCCTCGGAGGAAGAAGACCAATCCAAAGATGAGGTGGCTAACTATGCCTTAATGACATTTGAAGATGAGGTTAGTGAATGTTTATATATTTTATTTTTTGAATTATTAAGCATGTTTCATGATTTATTCAATGAGTTTAGGAAACTTGGCAAATCTTTTAAGATGCTTAAAGTTGATCATGATTTGTTAGTTAAAAAATTTGATGACATATATGATTCCTTAGCATCACATAAACCATGCTTGAAATGTGAAATGGTAGATAAAGTTTAAAAAGAAAATTGCATGCTTAGAACTGTACTTGAGAAATTTGAGATAGGGAATAAATCCCTAAATATGATCATTGCCAATAAGGGTCATATTAATAATAAACATGACATAGGCTTTATTGAAAATATTCAACAAAAGCCAACCTTCTTTGGAAGAGGACCTACATTAAATATGCCACCAAGAATTAAGTATAATTTTTATGGTAATTAGGACATAAGGTAAACAAATACTTTTTTAGAAAATATACTCATCATCATCTTGTATGGGTTCCAAAGAGAACTCTATATAATGAAAATCAGTTAGAAAAGAAAGATAAAAATCTTTATGAAGTACCCAATGTAAAATGGGTACCTAAACCAAATATATCTTTCATGTAGGTTTGCTTAAAAATTAAAGCTAGGAGCTCCGAATAATAATTTAGATGTAAGATATATAACTTGAGATCTAATACTCTTTCAAGCTCACTAGCTTAAATATCAACAAAATTATTAAAAAAGTAAAAATGAATTTTTATTATGTTTGATCTTGATGATACATGACCCTTGTATACTTTAATTAGAACAAAGAAATGTTAGTAAATGTTATATATATGAAAAGAAGATTTTGATGATTGTAGTGATTTTTATGATTGTATTGACTTGTGTTGTTTTTACTAAAAATCAATATAAAATTATCTTTCTTTAAAAAAAATTTCTTAATACTATGATGGAATCATTAAATATAGAAAAACTATTGATTTTTATTTGAAAATTATATTATTGTGATGACTTCATGTGAAAAGGAGTTTCTCATTATCTTAATTAATGATTTTTATTTGCAAATTATATTATTGTGATGACTTCATGTGAAAAGGAGTTTCTCATTATCTTAATTAATGATGCATTAGTGAACCCTATGAAAAATCATTAAATTTTAGAGGAATCTTGATGATTAAAGTCAAGTTAAATGCATTGATCTGAGGTACTGCACATATATATTATTTTGGTTAAAAAATAAAAAAATGGAAACCATGAACTAGCGGTTGAACCGCCAATCCACTCGTGGCTGAACCACTCAGTCTACAGTTCAATCGACCGAAAGCCACAATGGTAAAGGCCACTTAGGGCCAGTGGTGAAACTGACCCAAAGAACCCTCAGCACTCTCTAAAACTTCTTCCACTCCTTCCTTCTCCTCGAAAACATCAAGGAAGGCTTCATACTCTGCAAAACTAAGGATCTTTGCCTATCTAACTAAAGGTAACTCTCTAAAACTTCTCCTAAGTTGTTAAGATTTTTCTTATCATTCTTCTTGTATAGTTTATGTAGAATGACCCCTAAAGATCTTCAAGGGATAAGGGAAAGAGGAGATTAGAAGAAACTTATGACACTAATATTTTTTATTCCTATGAACATGCTATAAAATTTCTAAACCTTGAATTTAGAAGTATCCATAAGGAAAAATTTGTTGATCTAGATAACCTAGGAAACATAGAACCAATCTAATGGTTTGCAAATCTATAAGCCCTTCCCATTTTCAAAATGAATGAACCAATCTACCCAAGATTAGTAAGATTATTCTATAACAACATGCATGTAGATGAAAATAAAATAGCTTCTACATATCTTTTGGGACATCATATTGATATTACCGATAATCTAATTTGCAACCTAATAGGCATCCCCAAAAAAGAAGTGGTTGTTATTTTAGGAAATAATGGGATATAGACTCTATAGGTATAACATACTATGAAGCTTTAGGAACTATTTTTGGAAATCCAAATCTAGCTATTGTACTTAAAAGGTGTGAACATCTGCTACCCTTTAATGCAAAGGTGCTTCATCATATAGTAATAAGTATCTTACTTCCAAAACAATTCCATCATGATGAACTAAATCAAATGGAATTAGGAGCCATGTATTAGATAATGAAGCAACAAAATAATTGCTTTGGGTATCTCATAAGGTAAAACATGATTGATCTTGCAAACAAAAACTTGATGCTACCTTATGATGGATTAATCACTAGACTATTGCATGCTCATGACATAGTCATTCCACCAGATGAAGAAATTATTAAAATAGATAGGTACAATGTAATCTATAGAAATATGTTAAGAAGATTTAGGTGTGTTGAAAGATATGGTATATGAATTAGATTGTTTAGAAGGACTGAGTCTCCCCCACCTAAACCTGAACCTGAACCTAAATCTGAGACACCTATCCTTAGGAGAAGCCCATCTCCTCCTATCAATCCTCTTGAGGCACCACACATGATGTAGCCAGAACCTTCTTTTCCTGTCAAGGCTATTATGAACCGGATGGAATGAATTGAGTAACGCCAAGATGAATTAATGACTAAGGTGGAGCAGATCCAAAGACAACTAGCTCCATGCTTTATCTAGCCATTTTGGATTACCATAATTTGAGTGATTGCATTCAGTAGAACTTGATATTTTGTACTAATCGCAAACTCATGATGCACTCCTTTTTTATTTGCACCTTCCTGTGGCATGAACCAACTTATTAATAAACTTTTGCTACTTACAAGCATCTTCTAATAATTTATGTTGTAAACTTATTCGTATTAGAATTTATTGATACTAAGCATCAATTAGCGGATATCTTTATAAAACTCTTAAATTAAAAATAATTTGATTTTTTTAGAAGATAACTTCGAATGCTAAATTATGAAAATATTTGAATTCATGAAATTGAGCTATTTATCTTTGTGATGATGTTTACTTGCAAAAATTAAATGAGAAATCCTTAATGCATGAGTTTTTTTTCTTTATCTCTTGGATTTTTGAGATGATTATCTTATTAAGAGCTATAATTCAATGATGTTTTACAACTCCTCCTCCATTTTCTTTCCTTACAAGAAAAAGAAAAATTCATGATGACTCTTGTTGTATTTTATAAAGGGGAGAGTAAAAACTCTTTTGCTTTAAAAGGAAAATTCATGATGGCTCGTTTATAACCCCACCCTTCGCCTTTTTGTTGATGACAAAGGGGGAGAAAAGTATGGTTGATGATTAGAGATTATTTTTTCAAATGTTTCAAATTTATGAGATTTATTGAGAAAAGTATGGTTGATGTCTAGAGATTATTTTTCAAATATTTCAAATGTATGAAATTTATTGAGAAATGTAAGCTTGATGACTTGAAAATTTTAAATGCTTGATGACTTGAGGGAAAATTGTCAAATACTTCAACTTCATGACAATCACTGAAAATTTTTAAAAAGTTGAATGCTTGAAAGGTTATTTGCTTGAAACTCTTATTGGGTTGATTTACTTGAATTCAAGAGGATGTGACTCTCTTGAAATTAAATCTTCTATATGATGACACAAATTTAGGGGGAGTTATGAATAACTCCCGTCATCAATTGATTGTCATCATCAAAAAGGGAAAGATTGTTAAATCTCATATTTTGATGATGAGATTAATTGATGTGTGTTTATCTAACATGTGTATTAGAGAAAGAATTGTAGGTCTAACTATGACAGGATCAATGGAGTTACAACCAGATAATGGGCCAAGATCAGGTTTGAATATCGGGTCGAGGTTCAGACGATGCAGTGGGTTTTGAAAAGTAGAGGGAACCACTTTTGTGAAAATTTCGGCGAGTAAACTGTTGGTGAGTAATGGTTGGACTGCCTGTACCATAGAATTCGGGCGGCGGCTAGTAACTTTCGATGGGTCAACCACCCAGGTAGTGGTTAAACCGCCCGTACCACTAAATGTAGTGGCGGCCAGTGGTTGACGACGGGTGAACCGCCCAAGTCGGCGGGTAAATCGCCTGTACCCAATTTTTTCAAGTATGTTTGATTTTGCCTCCAATTTCTGAAGCCACTTGGGGTCTATAAATATCCCAAGTATTCTTGCATTCTTAGCATAACTGAGAAATTCTTTTGGGCAATTAAATTCTAGTAAAACAAATTATAAGTGATTTGTAAAGAAAAAGAAATGGGAGGAGAGAAACCTTAAAGATAGAAAGTTTGTCTTAAGTCTCCCTTATAAGCAAGTGTAATGGTTTAATCTTCACCCAAAGAAGATTGATAGTGACAGCTGGAGTGCCTCAAGAATGAGGACTCGGAAGTGGATGTAGGCTGTTGGCGCCGAACCACTATAAAATTGTAAGTGTTTCATACTTACATTGCTTGAATGTTGTTGTATTGATGCTTCCAATTTAACTAAACTCTTTGAAAGCAAGATGATAAGTTTTTTTCCTCAAACGTGATTATCTTTTCGATTATTTTAGCAATTTACTTTTAATCACTCATTTATTTTATTAAAAACGAAAAGCTTCAGATTTATTATTCTATCTTATTCGAAAAGCTTTTGCTTTAGAAAGAAAAAAATTAAAGTTGCACTAATTCACCCCTCCCCCCCTCTTAGTGCCAATTGATTCTAACAGCTCGGACACACCTGGACTGATTGTGCCGAGATGGGTAACTCGAGCACATTTGGACTGAGGGTGTCGAGATAGACAACTCAGGCACATTTGGATTGTTGGTGGTGTGATAGGCAACTTGGGCACACTCAGACTATTGGCACCGAGATAGGCAACTCGGACACACTTGGCCTTATGGTGCTGAGATGGGCAACTTGGATACATTTGGACTATTGGTGCCGAGGTAAGTGACTCAGGCACATTTGGACTATTGGTGTCGAGATAGGTAAGTTGGGCACACTCGGACTGTTGGCACCGAGATAGGCAACTCAAGCACAGTTGGATTGAGGGTGTCGAGATAGGTAACTCGGGCACATTTGGACTATTAGTGTCGAGATAGGCAACTCGGCACACTCGGACTGTTGGCACTGAGATAGGCAACTTGGGCACACTTGGCCAGATGGTGCTGAGATGGGCAACTCGGACAAATTCGAACTATTGGTGTTGAGGTAGGCAACTCAGGCACATTTGGACTATTGGTGCTGAGATAGGCAACTTGGGCACACTCGGACTATTGACGCTAAGATAGGCAACTCGGGCACACTTGCCCTGATGGTGCCGAGATAAGCAACTTGGACATATGCCGAGGTAGTCGACTTGGGCACATTTGGACTATTGGTGCTGAGATAGGTAACTTGGGCACACTCGAACTATTGGCATCGAGATAGGCAACTCGGGCACATTTGGACTAAGGGTGCCGAGATGGGCAACTCGGGCACATTTTGACTAGTGGTGCTGAGATAGGTAACTCGAGCACATTTGGACTATGGTTGCCGAGATAGGCAACTCGGGCACATTTGGACTATTATTTTCAGGTTATTGATGTTTTTGCTCATATGACTTGGGAGATTAGTTCCCATGAGCATGTGGGCTTGGTTTGCTCATGCCTTGCATGTATGATCCCTTGCATGTGACCTAAACATTCGCCGAGCCACACCATAGCGTGTGTGTCATGCGTACATGATTTTCTTGTGTGGTGATGTTTTAGGGCTGACATGGCGGATCTATGGTGTGGATTCGTATTTATCGTCATCATGACTCCCTAGGTAAAGTTATTTCTCTACCTTGGGGAAGCGAACCACTGCCCTGGGGCCTTATAACCTTTCCCCTTGGCAGCGAGGGACCTTGCATTCTCGTGTGTTTGCTCTCCCAATCTCGATTTTCTTGGTTATTCCTTCCACCTTCATTTTCTTCAGTCGATCGATCAGGTCGGATATCCTCCTCGGGTTCATCAAGTGTTAGGTCCATTTCTTTCACTAGATAGGAAGGAACAAGATCAAAGAGCCTTGAGATGAGTATCTCGAGGTCAACGTCTCCCAGGATGCCCTCCCCAGTGGATGCCAAGTCGCTAAGGGATCTCGAAGTTGTGAAGTCATGTCATGATGTCGCTTCGGTCATGACCAAAGAGTCCCTTGAGTTGATCCGGGAATGCTATAGCATCCCGGAAGAATATGTCTCGTGTGCCCCACTGCCCAAACAGCAGCCTACAATCAGAATCCACCAAGCTAAGTATCTCGGTGGATGCCTTGGAGGCTGGTTTATGCTTCCCCCTTCACCCCACTATCGTGGATTGCCTCAGATGGTGGAGGATATCCCTGAGTCAGGTGGCACCCCTCATGGCGCTACCTCATTGTGTTTCTCAACGAATGCCGAGGAGCAAGCATTATCCCTAGTTGGACATTATTTTTTGCATGTTTTCGCCTTTGCAAAAATTGGGATGGTTATTATTTGACAGCACATGCTGGCTTCAAGGTTAGTGGGGCGTCGACCAACATTAAGGGCTAGAAGGCTCGGTATATGTTTATTAGTAATCTGAATTGGGGTTTTAGGGTTGACCGGTCGATCCACTACATTAACAATACTCCCCCCTTTCTATCCGAGGAGGAGTCGATCATGGTCAATAGGCTGAAGGGAATCCTTTTCCTTTCCCGAGCCATTCGAGATATGATCGAGCTGTGGCTAGTCGAGGCGGGTCTTAGTCCTGCTTCTTGGGGTAGAGCATTAACTATTCTTCCTATCGCGATTGACATTAACTTATTGGTTGGGACACAAGTGATATGGACCTTTTAGCACTACGCAGGATGCCCAAGGTGTTAGGCAGCAGAACTACTACAGTTGCTCAAGCCCTGTGCTCATCACTAGAAGTCGAAGAAGTCCATGCCAAAAAGGCATATCGGTACTTCAATTCTCGAGCAGAAGGCTACTGCTCATCTTGAGAAGCAGGTCAAGGTGGTGGTCAAGAAGCACAAGTCTTGTCATGGTGAGGGCAGTTCCCGTGCGGGCACTTGGGGAAAAGAACCGACTGTCCCATCCGAGGACGATTCATCCTCCGCCTACCATCGACCAAAGTCAATGAAGCATCTGTGTGACATGAGGGTCTGCAAGGATGATGAGGGATATTATGTTCTTCAAATTGTCGACTTGACTCCCAAGAATTTAGACTTCGGGATACGAGCCTAGTGGCCAAATTTGACATACTCGACAAAAGTTTAGGACAACTCTCAGGCAGCCTCGGAGTTTGAGAGGGGAGTCCTACACTCGAACCTGGCAAAAGATCTCTACACCTTGCCTTTTGAGGTCCTCATGGCCCAAGCCGCCAAGCAAATTGTGTTGGTAAGCTACATCTCGATGTCTACTATCTTTTCTCTCTCGTCCATGTTCTATTTCTTCGTGGCTTGTAGGGGCACCATTATCAAATGGCCTTTTTGGATAGGGTCCATGATGCTTGCTAGTTGGTTAATATCATGGACAACCGAACTACACATATGGAAGAGAAAATTAAAAAACTGAAGTCCGAGGGGGACCCCGAGCAGTTGGCCGCAGTCAAACATAGGACGATCAATGCCGAGCAGCAGGTAGCCGAACTCCAGGAGGACAATGCCAAGATGATGTACCAGATGGGGGAGGTGACTCAGTGGCTAGAACAAGCCGATAAAGAGTTGAACGAAGTTCGGGCTGCCTTGGTAAATAGTCAATGCCAATTGAAGGAGCAAAAAGAAAATCGTTGGAAGGCGGATGATGATCTGCTGAAACTAATAAAGGAGAATGAAACCCTCAAGACCGAACTATTGAACAAATGCATTTCAGACTACAAGTAGTCTATCGGGTTTGGGTGGGACCTATGTCGCATGGGTCAGGTTTCATACGAGTTCGGTATCAAGTCGCCCTAGCCCGTTTTCAGACTTGGTATCCTAACCTGAAAGTCAACACCAACCCTTTTACCAAGAAGCCAGAGGATAGCTCTGTGTCGATGGAGACTCATTAGGAATTCCACAACCCCCTTCCTCCTAAGGAGTGACTTTTGTAATTTGGGATATGTCCCTTTTTTACAAATCAGAATGAGCATTGTGTAAGCGACTCCCGACCTTCATTTTAGGTTTTGTTGAAAGATCTGAACTTGTTTTGTAACCAATGTCTTTTGTAAGCATGCATTTTGATTAATGATAAACAATCCCTACTCTTTCCTGACTCATGAGTAGAACTTTGTCAAATTAGATATGTGCTAGTGGTAGTTGTTTACCCTCTAGACTTGCGAGAATGCAAGTGCCTTCTCGGACAACTTTGATGACTTGGTATGGACCTTCCCAAGTTGGTGCCAACTTGCTCTAGGCTCGGGTCAGGTCGCTTATCTTAGTTTTACGTAAGATGAGGTCACCTACATTGACCTACCGAGGACGTACTTGTGGTTGTAGAGTCTGGTGATGGCCCTCTTGTATGCGAGTTCCCAGAGGTGGGCCTCGGCCCACTTTTCTTCTAGTAGGTTGAGGTTTTCTAGTTGACTGTCTGAGCTATCTTTGTCGTAATACTCAATTCTGAAGGTCGAGAAAACCACCTCAGGAGGCAAGACAGCCTCTATTCCGAAGGCGGGGCTAAAGGGTGACTCTCCAGTGTGTTCAGTTGATCACCATTACTGGTGCCCAGAGCTTGACTGACTCATCAGTCCACTGACCGAGCTGGCTGCCTTTCGAGCTCAGATGGCCTTGTATGATTCATCAGATGTCCTTGTGTTCCATCTCTTCCCCACCACCTTAAGAGGGCTGGCTCGGATGTAGTATAGTCGACTCAAACCAACCTCGATCTCCTCATTCGACTAGCTCGCGAGGGAGTTAGAGCAAAATTTTTTGGCAAATACCCAACCTAAACCCACTCCCACTTCACTTCTCGGCATTGCGCAAGGGACGGAGGAGCCCCTTGCCTAGTTCGTCAGTCGATTTGCCATCGAGATCTGAGCGGTTCTCGATGCTTATCCCTCCTTGGTCATCCAGGCTTTCTTGATGGGCTATGACCTTCCAAGCTATTCTGGTTATTAGTGGAAAAACCTTCGACCATGTTCCTTAAGATCATGCGAACGACCAATCACTACATCGCTGTCGAGACCCTGATGGCCAGCAAACGGGAGAAGTAGAAGCGTCCCATAGCAGAACAGTCTCATCAGTCGACCTCGGGACCCTTAAGGAGGAGGGTAGATAGGCCAAATCTTCATCAGTTGAGACCACCATCAACCCTCTTAGCTTGACGTGTACCAAAATCTTTCTTTAAATACGAGAGAAGGGACTCCTCGCACTCCCAAATCCAATCAAGACCTACCCTGAAGACTGAGACAAGAGAAGATATTAACGTTTCACTTAGAATATGGCCATGACACTAAGGAATGTCGAGACCCCAAAAACCAGATTGAAGACTTAATCCATCAATGACACCTCGGTCATTATGTTCGAGACTAGAGAATCAACCCCAAAAGGTGTCCCGACAAGAATCATCAGCCTTGCCCAAGCAAGCAATGGAAGCTAACAATATCGAGTTAATACAAGTAGAGGTATAGTGAAAGTCAAGAGTAAGGAAAATAGACATAATAGTAAGAGCGCAAGGCAGCAGGGGAGATCCCAAGAATAAAAGAAGGACAATGAAGTCTTAAAGCTCAGGGAACTAGCACATAAGATTCCGGATCATTAGCTATAGACTTCAAACAAGCAACAAAGGAATAAGGTGTAGCAAAGTCAGACTGCTAGGCAAGAGAGATAGGTCTCAAAGCGATAAAACAAGGTTCTGCCTGAATTACCTTATCTCATTCTTTAGTTCAAGTGCCGGTATTACTCTCCCGTTGATCAGCCTGGCTCTCGTTCCTAAACTCCCTTCTCTCATTACAACTACGCTACTCCTTTGGTTTAGTCTGGATTACCTGTCCTTGATTCTGCTGACTTGGTTATTTACTTATTAAATTTAGTATTCTATTAACTTCCACTAATACAACTAATCCATCAGATCTGTATTTGATATAGATCCATGTTATTAATAATCAAATAATGGAAACTGCCGATAGGGTACCCGGATTTGATTCCTTGTAATAAGAGTAGGTTTCCTAGCTGTGAGTTAATTACCTAATTTCTTCTTATCTTATCTGGTTACTCCGGTGTTCGTTCGGTCTTATCCCTTTTGTTAACATTCTGAGTCGAATCATCAGCCTTGCCCAACAGAGCCAATCGAAAAATAGATTGATGTCATTGTGGGTGGACAAGTCGCCGGAGGTGACAGCTCCTCGGCACGCAAGGCCTACACCTGGGCTACGGTTGAGAAGAGGTCGAGACTCCATCGTGACCTCGAGATCAGTTTCCAACCTGAAGGAGAAGAGTATCCGGACCATGACGACGCCCTAGTGGTCGTGGTGTATATCACAAATGCTCAAGTCAAGCATATATAATCAACACAGGGAGTTCGGCTAACATCCTATATATTGAAGCCTTCCGAAAGTGGGGTTTAACTGATAAGGACTTAACTCTACTGACATCCACATTGATGGGATTTACAAGAGACTTCATATCCCCTCTCAGAACAACAACACTCTCATTGACAGTGGGCGAGGAGCCCCGAGTCAAAACATTGATGGTCACTTTTATGGTGGTCGACCTCCTGTCAGCATACAACGCATAATTGGCCGATCAACACTTAACAAGCTGAGGGCAATCATATCGACGTTCCATCGCTCCATGAAATTCTCCACCCATGCAGGGGTTGGCGAAGTCCGAAGTGACACTCGGGAGTCTCACTGATGCTACCTGACAACAACTATGCTCCCGAAGAAGCTTAGGATGTCAACCATGGTTGTCGATCCGAGGGAGCTTAGCAAGCTTGCTCTCAACCCCGAGCCTATTTTGGGGGTTAAGGAGGTCGTGGTTGACCCAAAGCAACTGGACAAGATGTTGAGAATTGGCTCAGCACTTTCAAGCGAGCAACAAGTCTAGATGGTAGAATTTCTTAGAAAGAATTCCAATTTGTTTGCTTGGACCCCGAAGGAGATGCCCAGCATCAACCCTGAGGAGGCCCAGCACAACCTCAACATAGCTCCCGATGCCTGACTAGTCAAACAAAAGCTGAAGAGATTCACCCGGGAACGACAAAGGGCTATCGAAGATGAAGTGACATGGCTACTTGAAGTCGGTTTCATCATGGATGCCACATATCCGACCTGGTTATCAAATATTGTAATTGTCAAAAAAACCTAATGAAAATTGGCAAAAGTGTGTGGACTACATCAATCTCAATCGGGCTTACCTAAAAGACTGTTATTCCCTTCCTTGGATTAATCAACTGGTCGACGCCACGTTGGGACATGAGATGCTCTCATTCATGGATGACCCGGTACCCCAACTCATATGAAACATGACCCATGCAGTGCAATGCATGCCCCACCCGAACCTAATAGACCGCTTGTAGTTTACAATGCACTTGCTCGGCAGCTTGGTCTTGAGGCTTTCATTCTCCTTCATTAGTTTTAGCAGATCATCATCCGCCTTTTGACGATTTGCTTTTTGCTCCCTCAACTAGTGCTAACTATCTCCCAAGGCTGCCCGAACTTTGTTCAATTCTTTGTTGGCTTGTTCTAGCCGCTGAGTCACCTCCCCCAGCTAGGACATCATTTTGGCATTATCTACTTGGAGGTCAACCACCTGCTACACGACATTGACCGCCCTATGTTCGGTTGCGACCTGTTGCTTAGGGTCCCCTCAGAGTTCAATTTTTCAATTTTCTCTTCCATATGTGCAGCTCAGTTGCCCATGATAGTAATCAACCAGCTAGCATTATGGACCCTATCCAGAAGGGTTATTTGATAGTGGTGCCCCTACAAGCCGAGAAGAAATTAGAACACGAATGAGAGAGAAAAGATAGTAGATGTTGAGGCGTAGCTTACCAACACAATTTGCTTGGCAGCTTGGGCCATGAGGGCCTCGAAAGGCAAGGTGTAGAGACCCTTTGCTAGGTTCAAGTGCAAGACTCCCCTCCCAAACTCCAAGGCCGCTTGAGAGTTGTCCCAAACTCCAAGGCCGCTTGAGAGTTGTCCCAAACTTTTGCCGAGTATGCTAGATTTGGCCATCGGGCTTGCATCATGGAGTCTAGATTCTTAGGAGTCGGTTCATCCTTGTGGACTCTCATGCAGCACAAATCCTTCATCGACTTTGGTCGACTGTAGGCGAGGGGTGAACCATCCTCGGATGAGATAGTCGGTTCTTTTCCCCGAGTGCCTGCACGGGAACTACCCTCATTGTGACAGGACTTGTGCTTCTTGACCATCACCTTGACCTGCTTCTCAGGTCGAGAAATAGCCACCTGCTCGGGAATCGAAGTACCGGCAGACCTTTTTGGCGTGGCCTCCATACGGACTTCTTCGACTTCTAGCTATGAGCGTGAGGCCCGAGCAACCGTAGTAGTTCTGCCACCTGATACCTTGGGCATCCTGCGTAGTGCTAAAAGGTCCATATCACCTGCGTCCCAACCAATAAGTTAATATCAACCATGATAGAAAAAGTAGTTAACATCAAAATTGGCTATACCTCAAGAAGCGAGACTGAGACTTGCCTCGACCAGCCACAACTCAGTCATATCTCAGATGGCCCGAGAAAGGGAAAAGATTCCCTTCAGCCTATTGACCATGATTGACTCCTCCTCGGATAGAAAGGGGGGAACATTGTTGATCTGGTGGATCGACCATTCAACCCTAAAACCCTAATTTGAATTACTAATAAACAAATACCGAGCCTTCCAGCCTTTATTATTGGCCGGTGCCCCACTAACCTTGAAGCTAGCCCGAGCTGTCAAATAATAACCACCCCGATTTTTGCAAAGGCAAAAACATACAAAAAATAATGTCCGACTAGGGATAATACCCACTCCCCAACATTTGTCGAGAAACACAACGAGCTAGTGCCACAAGTTAGGCACCACCTGACTCAGGGATATCCTCCACCATCTGAGGCAATCCACGATGGTGGGGTGAAGGGGGAAGCACAAACCAGCCTCGAAGGTGTCCATCGAGATACTTAGCTCGGTGGATTCTGGATTGTATGGCTAGTGATAGGGCAGCAGGGCACACAGGACATATTCTTCCAAGATGCTATAGCGCTCCCAGATCAACTCAAGGGACTCTTCGGTCATGACCAAAGTGACATCATGACATGACTTCATGACTTCGAGATCCCTTAGCGACTTGACATCCACTGGGGAGGGCATCCTAGGAGATGTCGACCTTGAGATACTCATCTCGAGGCTCTTTGATCTTGTTCCTTCCAATCCAGTAGAAGAAATCGACCTGACACTTGATGAACCTGAGGAGGACATCTGACCTAATCGATCAACTGAAGAAAATGAGGGTGGAAGGAAGAACCAGGAAAACTGAGATTGGGAGAGCAAACATGCGAGAATGCAAGGTCTCTCACTACCAAGGGGAAAGGTTATAAGACCCCAGGGCGATGGTTCGCTTCCCCAAGGCAGAGAAATAACTTTGCCTAGGGAAGTCACGATGACGATAAATGTGGATCCACACTATAGATCTGCCACATCAGCCCTAAAACATCACCACACAAGAAAATCATGTATGCATGACACACAGGTTGTGGCATGGCTAGGCACACACGTAGGTCACATGCAAGGGGATCATAGCATGCAGGGCATGCACAAACTAAGCCCACGTGCTTATGGGAACTAATCTCCTAGCTCACATGACCGGGTCATGTGAGCAAAAACATCAATAACCTGAAAGCAATAATCGAAATGTGCCCGAGTTGCCCATCTCGACACCCTCAGTCCAAATGTGCCCGAGTTACCTATCTCGGCACCACCAGTCAAAATATACCTAAGTTGCCCATCTCGGCACCAACAGTTCAAGTGTGCCCGAGTTACCTATCTCAGCGCCAATAGTCTGAGTGCGGCCGAGTTACCTATCTCGGCACCAACAGTCCAAATGTACCTGAGTTGCCTACCTCGGCACCAACAGGTTGAATGTGTCCGAGTTGCCCATCTCGACACCATCAAGCCAAGTGTGCCTGAGTTACCAATCTCAGCACCAATAGTCTAAATGTGCCGAGTCGCCTACCTCGGCACCTATAGTTCGAACGTGTCCAAGTTGCCCATCTCAGCACCATCAGGCCAAGTGTGCCCGAGTTGCCTATCTCGGTACCAATAGTCCGAGTGTGCCCGAGTTGCCTATCTTGGCACCAATAGTCCAAATGTGCTCGAGTTGCCCAGCTCGACACCATCAGGCCATGTGTGCCCGAGTTGCCTATCTCGAGGCCAATAGTCCGAGTGTGCTTAAGTTACCTATCTCGACACCAATAGTCCAAATGTGCTCGAGTCGCCTACCTCAACACCAATAGTTCGAATGTGTTCGAGTTTCCCATCTCGGCACCAACTGGCCAAGTGTGCCCGAGTTGCCTATCTCAACGCCAATAGTCTAAGTGTGCCCGAGTTGCCTATCTCAACGCCCATAGTCTAAGTGTGCCCGAGTTATCTATCTCGGCACCAACAGTCCAAATATGCCCGAGTTACATATCTCGGCACCCTCAGTCCAAGTGTGCTCGAGTTACCTATCTCGGTGCCAACAGTCTGAGTGTGCCCAAGTTACCTATCTTGACGCCAATAGTCCAAATGTGCCCTTATTGCCTACCTCGACACCAACAGTCCGAGATGCCCATCTCGACACCTTCAGGCCAAGTGTGCCCGAGTTGCCTATCTCAGCACCAATATTCCAAATGTGCCCGAGTTATCCATCTCGGCACTTCAGTCCAAATGTGCTCGAGTTACCCATCTCGACACCATCAGTCCAAGTGTGATCGAGCTGCATATCTCAACACCATCAGCCCACAAGTCAAAGTGCCTAAGTTACTAAGCTCATCCACAACAAATGTTGAGTACCCGAGGCACTCAGCTCGGTCACAATGTTGTTGAAAGTACCCAAATTGATCGGCTCATCGCAACCAGTTCCAAGGTCCAGAGTTCCTCAGTTCGGCCATAAACAATTTCGGGTGCTCAAAACAACGGCTCGGCTCCATAGATCTTTGAGACAAGAATCACCAATCTAGACCCTTATATAGGTAAAGCTATATCATACAAACGATCAACCACATCTGCGGTGCCCACCGACATGAAGTGAGCAAAATCCTTTCCGAGTATGCTTCCTCATAAAGCTGACGAAAAGGATTTCTGGGGGGGTGAATGATGGGGCCAATAATGGCCAACCCAGCAGTTTCACAACACATCATCAAGCCACATCACAGGGCTTCCAAGTCGGACGCACGTCAGATGCCAACCTGGCCTCAACAGGAACAGCCAGGAAACCTGGCATGCTAATTGGCCAACAGTACAACTAAACGATGGGCGGCTAGCGACGTGGCTAAGGGTGTGCAGCGCCATTAGAGGACCCTAGAACTCCACAAAAGGCCATGCCCGGTGCTACCGAGTATTGTAGTAGCGGTAACAACTTGGTACGATAACTTCCTCTTTCATAAGTATAAAAACTCCCAGGCAGCCACTAGCCGAGGGATTGGCAACTAAAGAACTTACTCCCAAATATTCAATCCCCCACTGACTTGAGCATCAAAGGGACTCGGTCGAGCACCAACAACTTGATTAGAGTCTTAGTGTAGGAAGGCAGAGTCGACCTAAGGGCGAAACTGAGACCCCTTTCCCTCTTTTCCATGAAAGCGAGCTTGCGCACATGGAGAACCTCTTTGGGCTAACTCATCAGTCCATGTTGTATAACAATTCCAACACCTAGCAATATGGGTTTAGAGAAACTGAGAGCAATGATGCAGAGGGATCCTCCACAGGTAGAAACCTACTCTCTCTACAAGGTTGTGGCTATTGGTTGCCTGACGTTGCTTAGCCCTGACATGAGCGTGATCAATCTTGTGATTGCTGCCACCTGGTTTAACTTCATTCTTCTGTTTCTTCCCATCTCTCCCTGTCGCAGCTCTGTCGGACTCAAATGAAACATCACGTTGTTCTTCAGCCTTGAAAAGATAAAAATTAATTGACTTCATAAGTTTGTTAGTACAATGAGAAGAGATGGAGAACTCATCTTACTTCCAACTCCTTCCTCTAGAGACTGGGAAGTTGAATTGCCACACTCGGCTCGACTCTTACTGTTGTTTCCTTTAATGCATGTCTTAGTGATACGCTTGCTTCTTGCAGGGGCATGTGGATGGTGGGGATGAGATCTTCTATTGTCGCAGGATGAGAGACCACCATCAGCAACCAAATCACTTGGTTCTGCTAGTTACAGGTGTCCTGCAAACCAATTATGTCAGTGATGGCACGTGTGACACACTGCGTAATCTTTTTGCTTAATGATTAATATTGACATATTCTCATATTATATTATATGTAGCATATATACTATGATGTCCTCGGTTTTATGCAATGGGAATTAGATCGTGATAAGATCACGATAATGAGATCGATTCACATTCAAACACATATCCTAAATAATCCCAATCATAGGTTACTCGAGAGGGACATCGAGATAACCGGACAGACCGGTGTACTATAAACCCGTCCATATAATGAAGGCGGCTGGTCTCACAGTCACTTATGTGGAGACATTAAGGATATAGTACAGGTGCTTATTGGAGAATGAGTTCACTAATTGATCCGCTTATGAAATGTTGTATGGTTAATGATACGTAATGTCAGACAGCGATTTCATAGTCCCAGTTGTGTATCTGGTCCTTAGACTTGAGATACAAAGAATGCCTTGTATGTACTCTTTTCTTTGATGCTAGACTTACAGGTTTAAAAAGTTTCAGATCTGGTGTAGTTGGTTACCAGGATTGATAACCAACCATATGAAGGCAATTGAGTGTCAATAGAGGATCATTCACTCTTAATATCATGAGAGGAATATCTCATATGTGATTGCTCAAACAAATCTCTGGCCAGGGTCATTCGGATTGAAACAGAAAGAGTTCTCTAGGAGAATCCGATTAGAGCGAGACTTTGATGGATTTTGTATATGACCTAACAGTGTCATATCCAATATATGGTCTCTGGGATATTAGTTGGATGAGGGATTATAAATACATGATAACTGTGGACATATAGGTCCAATGGATTCGATCCCTTTGTACCGTCTGGGGGCTATGGCGTAGTGGCCTAGTACGTCCATAGTCGATGAGTCGATAATAATTCACTCTATTGAAAGGAGTTCTGATGAGAATGACTCACGACCAGCTCGGTATCGGGCCTAGAGGGTCACACACATATGGTGGATGCTTCAGTGAATAGAGGATTGGATAGAGATCCAATTAGCCTATATTCTCATTAGATGAGACCCTATGCTGATGGGCTCCTTGATTAAGGCCAATTAGAGGCCTAAGGAGATTATTGGATAGAGATCCAATAATACAAAGTTAGTGGGTAATTGGATGGAGATCCAATACCCACTGAGGAAGGAGCCCTAGGGTTTTTTGATGACTCTCTATAAATAGGAGGGGAGACGCATAGTTGATAGGTTACAGCTTTAGCTACCACCTTCTATTCTCCTCCCTCCCTCTACGTAAGAGTTGTGATATCAGATTGGAGGAGTTTTCCTGCAGAGATCCATCATGTGGATACCGCTAGAGAGGAGGACGCTTGACCTCCTTCATCTTCTCCATCCGGATCTAGAATATAGGGATGTAAGATCTCCCTAGGTAAAATCAATCTCTCTCACATCGTGATTTTTCAGTTTTTATGGTATTTCTCTTGACCCCAATCTTTTGCACGATAATTTGATCTGCTTAGGAAATCTATTTTTGTTTTGATTTTCGTTGCACATATGATGCACCCGCTGAGGTTTCCCAACAGTGGTATCAGAGCCAAGGTTTTCATGCAAAAGATTGATTTTAAATTATATGTGATGAGATTGAATCGTGTAGAATTATTCTACGTGTTCTTGCTACATTTTCATAGCAAACGCAGCGAGGATGAGGATGGGTGGCCAGCCACGGCCAGGCCTCCTACAGGGGTGGCCGGCCACAGCCTGGCCACCTGCAAGGAGGTGGCCGGTTGTGGCTAAGGCCCCCAAAAGGCTGACCAAGGCCCCCACAGGCGCAGTGTACCACGATGGCTTGCAGGCGCGCGCAAGGGGCACCGCCGCCACCCACAAGGGTAGTGCCTACCCATGGCCGGCAGGATCGGCTACCGCGAGGCCAGGGCAGCACCTACCGTGGCCGCCCACAAAGGGCGCCTGCGTGAGGCGGTGGGCAACGCAAAGAGGGAAGAGGAGGACCTAGGGCTTTCCTTTTAAGAAAAGGATTATTTTGCCCCTTTGAATTTAGAAAATTCCAAGGACTGTCCTCATATACAGAATTTTCAAAATACCCTTAATAATTCTAGAAATTTCGAGGATTGTCCTCTCATCCAAAATTATGAAAATACCCTTGACAATTTTAAAAATTCTGAGCATGTCTTGATTTCCAAAAAAAAATATTTAAATAATTTAATTAATTATTACATATCTAGTAATCCTACATATGATGTATGATGTGGATGGATGATCATGAGCCATGTGTTGTGATGTGTGTAATTATGATTATTATTATTATTGGGGCCTACGAGACTCAGTTTTTCTCATTTATTGTTGAGTCTGCATGCCTGTGATTATTTGTAATTACATGGAGAGGCATGGCAGGAGCATAGAGGTGACAACGAGACCCATGATGCCGTGGCGGGAGATCACGCCACATGGTGATGCGACGATCCGACGGAACCAATGATGACGAGATCAACAATCTCAAGGCATGGAGATGCGTCGATGCACACATCACAAGGCATTTGTGATGTGTTATACACCTACTAGATATATGTGTGTATATATATATATATATATATATATTTACATGCGATATAGATATATATTAAATATATATGTGTAACACGATATATTAGGAGATTGATAATATTAAGTTGGTAACCGTGAGGTAATAAGATTGATCCACATGGCCTTCCATCGTTATAAAAAGAAATTGAATCACAACATAGGTTGAGTTAGTCGAGTCCCTCGAGGCTCACCTATCTACGTGATTGAGTTCTTGCCTACGATATGGAGATGTCACTGGTGATCTGAGGATATGGTATGCTTGGTTGAGTCCCTCGAGGGCATACCATCAAATCAGACTCATCTTGTAACGATGGTGATGATTTAACTGAATATCATGGTTGGTCGAGTCCCATGAGACCATGATAATTCGGAGGCCAAACGTGATGAGAATCACAAGGAGTTGTGATTGACAAGAGTTGTCTACCTTTGGGGCTTAGTGTAATTGATCGAGTCCCTTGAGGTTGCACTAAGGTGCCGATTGGATCCCGATCCCTATTAGGAATCTGCTAGAGACTTTCGTCTCACGTGTCGAGGGTATCGTGTGATTCGCTAGGAAAATAGTGGAAGTATATTAAGATAGAAGTCCATATCTTAATTAGTATTTTTTATAAAATGTGTATGTTATTTATTTTTGCTATATATTGTTTTGTCAAAAACATATCGCTCACAAACCCCCTACGTGACATACTTGATGCCAACTATCTCACTTGTCCAAACTATATAGATTGGCTCCGTAATTTGAGAATTGTTCTCACAATAGAGAAAATCGCATGTGTACTTAATACAATTGTGCCCACGCTAGAAGAAGGGGTAAGCAAGGATGAGATCACTCGTTATGTGAAGTACATAGATGATTCCACGTTGGCAAAATTTTTCATGTTGGCCTCTATGATTCCTGAGTTATAGAGGCAACATGAGAGCATGGATGCAAATGCTATCCTTCTTCATCTCCATTAGCTATTTGAGGAATAGGGAAAAACTCAAAGATATGAGATATCTAAGAGACTCTTCCAAGCCAAGATGATAGAAGGGACATCGATTGAGAACCATGTCCTAAAGATGATAGAGTGGATCGAGAAACTCACAGGTCTAGGAATAGTCCTAAAGGATAACCTATGTGTTGATCTTATACTTCAGTCCCTACCAGATTTTTTTCTCACTTTATCATAAATTTTAATATGAGCAAGTTTGAGGTGACTCTCCTTAAGCTCCTTAATATGTTGAGAGAAGCTAAGAGTGCCATCAAGAAGGAGAAGCTAGTTCTCCATATTGGTGAGACCAAAAAGAAAAGGAAGGCCAACAAGACCCTTAAGAAGGGTAAGGGCAAAGAAAGACTAGGTAAGACAAAGGTTGCCAAGAGAGACCTGGCAAAGGACAAAGGACAGTGCTTCCACTACGACCAAGACTGGCATTGGAAGAGGAACTGTAATGACTACCTTGCAGAGAAGGCGAGACAAGAGCTTGGAGAAGCTTCAGGTATATTCATGATCAGTCTCCACATGTTAGATTTTCATGATAACACATGGGTATTGGATATTGGGAGTGTTTATCATATCTGTAATTTGTTGCAGGTTCTGGCAAGACCTAGGAGATTGGTTAAAGGCGAGATGGACCTCAAGATAGGTAATGGAGCAAGAGTTACTGTAGTTGCTGTTAGAGAGGTCACCTTACATTTGCCTGGTGGAGCTATTATTGCATTAGATACATACTATTTTGTTTCCTCTATTATCAAAAATATTATTTCTATCTCTTGTTTAACAATTAGTGGATATAAATTAGTTTTTAAGAATAATAATTATTCAATAATTATGGATGATGAGATCATCACTAGAGTGACCTTCATAAATAACTTATATGTGTTAGACACTTCTCCACATATCATGAATATAAATATGTCTAATAGGAAAAGAGATGAGATGAATAATACATACCTATGGCATTGTAGGCTATGTCATATACATGAGGGAATAATTCAAAAGTTGCTGAAAGATGGATACTTAGATCTATTTGACTATGAGTCATATGCAATTTGTGAACCTTGCCTTCGTAGAAAAATGACCAACTCTCTTTTTAGTGGAACTGGAGAGAGAGCCACCGAGTTATTGGAACTTATACATAGTAATGTATGTGGTCCCATATCGACTCAGGCTATATGTGGTTACTTACTCATACTTCATTACATTCACTGATGATTTCTCTAGGTATGGACATGTGTACTTAATGAAGTACAAATTTGAGGTTTTTGAGAAATTCAAGAATATAAGAATGAGGTAGAGAACTAAATTAGAAAGAGTTTTAGGACTCTTCGATCAGATCGAGGAGGAGAGTGCTTGAGTATGGGGTTCGCCCATTTCCTCAGAGATAATGAGATTCTATCCTAGGAGACACCTTCTTATACACTTCAGCTTAATAGTGTATCAGAAAGGAGAAATCACATGCTGTTAGATATGGTGCGGTCCATGATGAGTTTCAATAACCTACCCGTCTCATTCTGGGGGTACGCCCTAGAGACTATAGCTCACCTTCTGAACAGAGTTCCATCAAAGTCGGTAGTGTCTATGCCATATGAGATATGAAAAGGAAAGAAGTCTAATCTTAAGATTGTTAAGATTTGGGATTGTCCTGTCCATGTTAGAAGATACAAACCCGATAAGTTAGAATCAATGATAGAATAATGCACATTCATGGGATACCCAAAGGAAACTTATGGGAGAGAGCCGTGTTCCTTGAGAAGGAATATATTCTTGGTGGAAACAGTAGGAGCAAGATAGAATTGAGCAAGATTAGAGAACCTAACTCAAGCACCATTCCAGAGCCCGAGTCTGTTCAAGTACCTAATACACAAGTTCCAACTTTGCATAGGTCTAGTAGAGTATCTCACCCTCCTAAAAGATATGTGGGATATATCAGTGGAGATGTTACTCAGGATGTTGATCCTGAGACCTACGAGGAGACTATTATAATTATAGACTTCGGGAAATGGCAAGAAGCCATGAATTCTGAGATGGATTCCATATACTCTAATAAGGTTTGGAACCTTGTGGATGCACCTGAGGGTATTGTATTCATCGGCTACAAATGGATCTTCAAGAATAAGATAGGAGTGGATAAAAAGGTAGAGACCTATAATGCAAGGTTGGTAGCTAAACGATATCATGACGAAACCTTTTCAACTGTAGCCATGCTTAAGTCCATTAGAATTATTTTGGCCATTGCAGCACACTATGACTATGAGATCTGGCAAATGGATATCAAAATGACATTCCTCAATGGTAACCTCAAGGAGAAGGTGTATATGATACAGCTAGAGGGATTCATATCCAAAGAGAGTCCAGATAAAGTATGTAAGTTGCTTAGATTAATTTATGGATTAAAGCAAGCTTCCTAAAGTTGGAACATAAGATTTGATGAGGTGATCAGATCTTATGAATTCGTTAAGAACGAAGATGAGCCTTGTGTGTACAGGAAGGTAAGTAGGAGCGTTATCACCTTTTCGGTGCTATATGTGGATGATATCCTAATTATTGGGAATGATGTATGAATGCTCTCTACAGTAAAGGCTTGGCTATCCAAAAACTTCTTAATGAAAGACTTAGGGGAAACATCCTATATTTTGGGGATTCGGATCTATAGAGATAGATCCAAGAGGATGCTTGGCTTGTCCTAGTCAAGGTACATAGACTCCATTGTCAAAAGATTTGGCATCGAGAATTCCAAGATATGTCTCATACTGATGAGACATAGAATATCAATTTCTATGAGTATGTCTCCAAAGACTCCTGAAGAAAAGGCAAACATGGATAAAATATCTTATGCCTCAATGATAGGGTCTATCATATATGTGATGCTATATACCAGGCCTGATATAGCATATACTCTAAGTGTCACGAGCAGATATCAAGCATATCCAGGTTTAAAATACTGGAAGGTAGTAAAGTGTATCCTTAAGTATTTGAGAAGTACTAACAATCACAGACTTGAGTTTTCAGTTTGACATTGATGATAGCAAATCAAATTCAAGGTATGTTTTTATTGAGAAAACTCGATAGGTGCATCACATGTGTAGCGGAAATCAAAACAAAAATCGATTTCCCATGTAGATCAAATCATCATGCAAAAGATTGGGGTCATAAGAAAAACCACAAAAATTGAAAAACTATAATATATGAGAGATTGATTTTACCTAGGGAGATCTTATATCCCTGTATTCCAGATTCGGATGAAGAAGATGAAGGAGGTCAAGCATCCTTCTCTCTAGCGGTATCCACATGATGGATCTATGTAGTAAAACTCCTCAAATCTGATATTGTAACTCTTGCTCAGAGGGAGGGAGGAGAATAGGAGGTGGTGGCTAAAGCTGAAGCCTATCAACCATGAGTCTCCCCTCTTATTTATAGAGAGCCATCAAAACCCTAGGGCTCCTTCCTTAGTGAGTATTGGATCTCCGTCCAATAACCCACTAATCTTATATTATTAGATCTCTATCCAATAATCTCCTTAGGCCTATAATTGGGCCTTAATTAAGGAGCCCATCAACATAGGGTCTCATCTAATGAGAATAGGGGATAATTGGATCTTCATCCAATCCTCTATTCGTTGAAGCATTCACTATATGTGTGTGACCCTCTGGGCTCGATACCAAGCTGGCCGTGAGTCACTCCCATCAGAACTCCTTGTGATATAGTGAATTATTATCCCCATAATAATTCACTCGACTCATCGACTATGGACGTACTAAGCAACTATGCCATGGCCCCCAAACGGTACAGGGGGGATCAAATCCATCGACCGTATATTGGATATGGTACTGTCAAGTCACATACGGAATCAGTTTGTCTTGCTCTATTCAGATTCTATCGGAGAACTCCTCTCTCAATCCGAATGACCCTAGCTAGGGATTTACCTGAGCAAGCACATATGGGATATTCCTTTCATGATACTGAGAGTGGATGATCCTCTATTGACACTCAATTGCCTTCATAAGATTGGCTACCAATCCCGATAACCAACTGTACCAGATCTGGAACTTTCAAAACCTGTAAGTTTGGTGTCAATGAAAGGAGTACTCATACAAGGCATCCTTTGTATCTCAAGTCTAAGGACCATATACACAACTGGGACTATAGAATCGCTATCTGACATTAGATATCATTAACATACAGTATTCCATAAGCGGATCAATCAGTGAACTCATTCTCTAATGAGCACATGTACTATATCCTTAGTGTCTCAACACAAGTAGCTATGAGACCAGCCGCCTCCATCATATAGACGGGTATATAGTACACCGATCTATTCAGTTATCTCAATGTCTCTCTTGAGTAACCTCTGACCAGGATTATTTAGGATCTGTGTTTAAATGTGAATCGATCTCATTATCATGATCTCATCACAATCCGATTCTCATTACACAAAACTAAGGACATCACAATATATACGTAACAAATAATACAATATGAGAATATACCAATATTAATCATAAGCAAAAAGATCACACAGCGTGTCACACGTGCCATCACTCACGTGATGGGCTTGTAGGGCACTTGTAACCAGTAATATCCCACTAGACCAAAAGTCAATCACTTATGCATCTGATCCCCATCAGACCCTCGTGATGCTCAAATATAATCTGAGCTAGTGGCTTCATTGGTGGATCTGTAATGTTATCTTTGGATGAAATTATTTCCATTGCTATATCTTTTTAGGTCATGATCGCTTTAATCAGATGGAACCTTCTCAGAATAATTCTATTGAGACCTGAGTTATTTTGTTAGAGTTATCGCCCTGTCGCTGTCACAATATATAGGAGTCAGCTCCACGCTGCTTGGTATGACTCTCAAATCCTTGATGAACATCCACACCCCTTCCTATGCTGCTTCTGCTGCAGCAATGTATTTCACCTTTATAGTTGAGTCAGCAGTAGTATCTTGCTTGAAACTCTTCCAGCTTACTACTCCTCTATTCAGGGTGAAAATATACCCTGAATTTGACTTGTTATCATCAATGTTGAACTGAAAACTTGAGTCCGTGTAGCCCTCAACCTTAAGGCTACCTCCTCTATATACTGGTAAAGATCGTTAGTCATTCTCAAGTATTTAAGGATACACTTTACTGCCTTTCAGTATTCTAAACATGGATTTGCCTGATACCTGCTCGTGACACTCAGAGCATGTGCTATATTAGGCCTAGTACATAGCATCGCATATATGATAGGCCTTATCGCTGAGGCATATAGTATCTTATTCATGTATGCTCTTTCTTTAGGAGTCCTTGGGGACATACTCCTAGAAAGTGATATTCCATGTCTTATTGGTATGAGACATCTCTTGGAATTTTTCATGCCAAACCTTTTGACAATGGAGTCTATATACCTAGACTAGGACAAGCCAAACATCTTTTTGCATCTATCTCTATAGATCCAGATCCCCAAAATATAGGATGCTTCCCCTAAGTCTTTCATACAGAAGTTTCTAGATAGCCAAGCCTTTATTATGGAGAGCATTCCTACAAAATTCTCAATGATTAGGATGTTATCCACATATAGCACCAAGAAGGTGATAGCACTTCTACTTACCTTCCTGTACACACAAGCTTCATATTCGTTCTTAACGAAGTCATAAAATCTGATCACCTTATCAAATCTTATGTTCTAACTTCGGGAAGCTTGTTGCAATCCATAGATGGATCTAAGCAACCTGCACACTTTATATGGACTCTCTTTAGATATGAATCCCTCTGGTTGTATCATATACACCTCTTCCTCGAGATACCTAAACAGACACGAGCTCTGGAATGGTGCTTGAGCTAGGTTCTCCAACCTCACTCAATTCTATATCATTCCCACTGTTTCCACTAAGAATGTATTCCTTCTTAAGGAACACAACTCTCTTAGTAACAAAAACCTTTCAGTCCTCGGGATGATAGAAATAATATCCACAAGTTTCCTTTGGGTGGTATCCCATGAATGTGTACCATTCTGTCATTGATTCCAACTTATTGGGGTTGTGTCTTCTAATGTGGGCAGGACAACCCCAAATCTTAACAATCTTAAGATCGAACTTTTTTTCTTTCCATATCTTATATGGTGTAGATACTACTGACTTTGATAGAACTCTGTTCAGAAGGTAAGCTGCAGTCTATAGGGTATACCCCTAGAATGAAAAGAGTAGGCCTGCGAAACTCATCATGGACCACACCATGTCTAACAGCATGTGATTCCTCCTTTCTGATACACCATTGAGCTGAGGTGTATAAAAAGGTGCCTATTGAGATATAATCCCATTATCCCTGAGGAAATTGTTAAACTTCGAACTCAAGTACTCTCCTCCTTGATCTGATCGAAGAGTCTTAATACTCTTTCCAATTTGGTTCTCTACCTCATTCTTATATTCTTTGAATTTCTCAAAAACCTCAGATTTGTACTTCATTAAGTACACATGTTCATACCTAGAGAAATCATCAGTGAATGTAATGAAGTACGAGCAACCACCTATAGCTTAAGTCGACATGGGACCATATACATTACTATGTATGAGTTTCAATAACTCAATGGTTCTCTCTACAGTTACACTAAAAGGAGAGTTTGTCATTTTTCCACGAAGGCAAGGTTCGCAAGTTGCATATATCTCATAGTCAAATGGATCTAAGTATCCATCTTTCAGCAACTTTTGAATCCTTTCCTCATGTATATGACCTATTCTATAATGTCATAGGTATGCATTATTCACCTCATCTCTTTTCCTCTTAGACATATTTATATTCATGATATATGAAGAAGTACCTAAAATATATAAGCCATTTATAAGGGTCCCTCTAGTGATGATCTCATCATCCATAATTATTGAATAATTATTGTTCTAAAAAACTAATTTATATCCACTAATTGTCAAATAACAGAGAGAAATAATATTTTTTATAATAGAAGGGATAAAATAGCATGCATCTAATGTAATAATAACTCCACTAGGCAAATGTAGGATGCTCTCCCCCCCTAAACAACAACTGTAGCAACTCTTGCTCCATTGCCCATTTTGAGGTCTATCTCGCCTCTAGCCAGTCTCCTAGGTCTTGTCAGAATTTGTAACGAATTACAAATATGATAAACACTCCCAGTATCCAATACCCATATTTTATAATAAAAATCTGATAAGTGGAGACTGATCATGAATATACCTGAAGCTTCTCCAAGCTTTTGTCTCACCTTCTCTACAAGATAGTCCTTGCAGTTCCTCTTCTAATGTTCATCTTAGCCACAGTGGAAGCATTATCCTTTATCCTTTTCCCGGGTATTTCTTGGTAACCTTTGTCTTACCTGGTCTTTCTTTGCCCTTTCCCTTCTTAAGGGTCTTGCTGGCC
This sequence comes from Ensete glaucum, assembly GCA_021527575.1. NCBI lineage: Eukaryota > Viridiplantae > Streptophyta > Magnoliopsida > Zingiberales > Musaceae > Ensete > Ensete glaucum. The sequence goes on from CM038551.1 coordinate 46,377,006, forward strand.
TTCCTTTCCTTTTTGGTCTCACCAATATAGAGAACTGGCTTCTCCTTCTTGATGGCACTCTCAACTTCCCTCAACATATTGAGGAGCTCAGGGAGAGTCACCTCAAACTTGCTCATGTTAAAATTCATGATGAAGTGAGAAAAGGAATCTGGTAGGGACTGAAGTATAAGATCAACATACAAGTTATCCTCTAGGACTATTCCTAGACCTGTGAGTTTCTCGATCCACTCTATCATCTTTAGAACATGGTTCTTAACTGATGTCCCTTCTATCATCCTGACTTATAAGAGTTTCTTAGATATTTTATATCTTTGAGTTCTTCCCTGTTTCTCAAACAACTGGCAGAGATGAAGAAGGATAGAATCTACATTCATGCTCTCATTTTGCTTTTATAACTTAGGAGTCATAGAGGCCAACATGTACATTTTACTAACGTGAAATTATCTATATACTTTACATAGTGAGTGATCTCATCCTCGCTTGCCTCTTCTTTCAGCGTGGGTAGAATTGTATCAAGGACATATGCGATTTTCTCCTTCATGAGAATAATTCTCAAATTACGGAGCCAATCTATATAGTTTGGACCAATGAGGTGGTTGGCATCAAGTATGCCACGTAGGGGTTTTGTGAGCGACATGTTTCTAACAAAATAAGATATAACAAAAATAAATAACATGCAGATTTTACAGAAAATATTAATTAAGATATGAACTTCTATCTTAATGTACTCCCATTATTTTCTTACTGAATCATGCGACACCCTCGACACATGAGACGGAAGTCTCTGATAGACTCCTAGTGGGGATTGGGATCTAATTGGCATCTTAGTGCAACCTCAAGAGACTCGACCAATTACACTAAGCCCAAAAGGTAGGCAACTCTTGCCAATCACAACTCCTTGTGATTCTCGTCACGTTTAGCCTCCGAATCATCATAGTCTCGAGGGACTTGACCAACCACGAGATTCAGTTAAGTCATCACCATCGTTACAAGATGAGTCTGATTTGATGATATGCCCTCGAGGGACTCGACCAAGCATATTATGTCCTCAGTAACCGATGACATCTCTATGTCGTAGGTAAGAACTCGATTACGTAGATAGGTGAGCCTTAAGAGACTCGACCAACTCAACCTATATCGTGATTCAATTTCTTCCTATAATGATGAAAGGTCATGTGAGTCAATCTTATTGCATCACGCTTACCGACTTAATATTATTGTATGAGAGGTTTTTGTTTCGTATTGGTCTCCTAATATATCGTGTCACACACATATATATTTAATATATATCTACATCGCATGCAAATATATATATATATATAGTAGGTGTATAACACATCATATATGCAAGCCACACCAGATGATCATGAGCTGTCACCTAATATGATTAAGCCCGGGCCAATGGGCCTAATCACTCACAATAGGATCTATTTGTGCATTGGCGTATCTTCATGTCCTATGATTATTGATCTCGTCATCATTGGTCCCGTCGGATTGTTGCATCACCATGCATCGTGATCTCTCACCACGGCATCGTAAGTCGTGTTGTAACCTCCATGCTCTCGCTACACCTCTCCATATGATTACAAATAATCACAAGCACGCAGGCCCAACAATAAACGAGAAAAATACAGGCTCATCGGCCCCAATAATAATAATAATCATAATTACACATCACAACATATGGCTTATTATCATCCATCCACATCACACATCACATGTACATCACATCATATATAGAATTACTAGATATATATAATAATTAATTAAACTATTTAATTAATTATTTTTCTGAAAATCAGGACATGCTCAGAATTTTTAAAATTGTCAAGGGCATTTTCATAATTCTGAATGAGAGAACAGTCATTGGAATTTCGAGAATTATCAAGGGTATTTTTGAAATTCTATATATGAGGACAGTTCTCAAAAATTTCAAAATTGTTGAGGGTGTTTTCGATATTCTGGATGAGAGGACAATCCTTGAAATTTCCAAAAATATTGAGGGCATTTAAGAAATTCTGTATAAAGGGGATAGAGCTATAATTTCTCAAATTCTAAGGGGCATAATTATCTTTTTCTCAAAAAAGATACCCTAGCCCTCCTTCACACTCATTGCACCGCCACCGCCACGCCCTCGACGATTGCCCTTCGGTCGCGGTGCACGGCCCAGTTGGCGCGGCACCACCCCTGAGGGCCCAGTGGCCGACCACCTCGCATGCGAGATGCATGTGGTCGCCTCCCCAGTGCGCTTACTTTCACTGCCAATCGTTGCAACAAGCGCGTAGAATAGTTCTACGCAATTCAATCTCATCACATGCAGTTTAAAACTAATTTTTCACACGAAAACTATGGCTCTGATACCACTGTTGGGAAACCTCAGTGGGTGCATCACATGCACAGCAGAAATTAAAACAAAATTCAATTTCTCACAAAGATCAAATCATCGTGCAAAAGATTGTGGTCACAAGAAAAATCACAAAAATTGAAAAATCGCAATGTGTGAGAGATTGATTTTACCTAGGGATATCATATATCTCTATATTCTAGATACAGATAGAGAAGATTAAGGAGGTCAAGCATCTTCCTCTCTAGCGGTATCCACACGATGGATCTCTGCAGCGAAACTCCTCCAATCTGATCTTGCAACTCTTGCTCAGAGGGAGGGAGGAGAATAGGAGGTGGTGGCTAAAGTTGCAACCTGTCAACTATGAGTCTCCCCTCCTATTTATAGAGAGCCACCAAAACCCTAGGGCTCCTTCCTCAGTGGGTATTGGATCTCCATCCAATAACCCACTAACCTTGCATTATTGGATCTCTATCCAATAATCTCTTTAGGCCTATAATTGGGCCTTAATCAAGGAGTCCATCAATATAGGGTCTCATCTAATGAGAATAGAGGCTAATTAGATTTTCATCAAATCCTCTATTCGCTGAAGCATCCACCATATGTGTGTGACCCTTTAGGCCCGATATCGAGCTGGCTGTGAGTCACTCCTATCAGAACTCCTTATGATATAGTGAATTATTATTCCCATAATAACTCACTCGACTCATCGACTATGGACGTACTAGGCCACTACGCCATAGTCCCCAGACGGTATAGGGGGGGATTAAATCCATCGGACCTATCTTTCCATAATTACTATGTATCTATAATCCCTCATCCAAATAATATCTCAGAGACCGTATATTGGACATGGTACTGTCAGGTCACATACGGAATCAGTTTGTCTTGCTCTAGTTGGATTCTACCGAAGAACTCATTCTCTTTCAATCCAAATGATCCTGGCCAAGGATTTGTCTGAGCAAGCATATATGGGATATTTCTCTCATGATACCGAGAGTGGATGATTCTCTATTGACACTTAATTGTCTTCGTAAGGTTAGCTACAAATCCCGATAACTAACTGTACCAGATCTGAAACTTTTCAAACCTATAAGTATGGCATCAAAGAAAGGAGTACTCATAAAAGACATCCTTAGTGTCTCAAGTCTAAGGACTAGATATACAACTAGGACTATAGAATCGCTGTCTGACATTAGGTATCATTAACTATATAGCATTCCATAAGCGAATTAATCAGTGAACTCATTCTATAATGAGCACCTGAACTATATCCTTAATATCTCCATACAAGTGGCTATGAGACTAACCACCTCCATCATATGGACGGATATATAGTACATCAATCTATCCGGTTATCTCAATGTCCCTCTTGAGTAACTTATGACCGAAATTATTTAGGATTTATGTTTAAAGGTGAATCGATCTTATTATCGTGATCTCATCACGATCCGATTCTTATTGCATAGAACCAAGGACATCACACTATATATGTAACAAATAATATAATATGAGAATATGCTAATATTAATCATAAGCAAAAAGATCACACAGCGTGTCACACGTGCCATTACTCATGTGATTGGCTTGCAGGGCACTTGTAACCAACAATTTTCACCTAAATTGAGGAGTAGTAAGCTGGAAGAGTTTCAAGCAAGATACTACTGCTGACTCGACCATAGAGGCAGAATACATTATTGCAGTAGAAGCAACAAAGGAAGGGGTGTAGATGAAGACGTTCATAAGAGATTTGAGAGTTGTACTATGCAGTCTGGAGTTGATTGCTATATACTACGATAACGATAGGACGATAGCTCTAGCAAGGGAACCCAGGTCTCATCAGAATTGTTTTGAGAAGGTTCCAGTGGATTAGAGTAATTATGACCCATAAAGATATAGCAAAGGAAAGAGTTTCATCCGAAGATAATATTACAGATCCATTAACAAAGCCATTAGCTTATATTGTATTTGAGTATCACAAGGGTCTGATGGAGATCAGACACATAGGTGATTGGCTTTAGGTTAAGTGGGAGATTGCCAATTACAGGTGCCCTGCAAGCTAATCACGTGAGTGATGACACGTGTGACACACTACATAATTTTTTTGCTTATAATTAATATTGACATATTCTCACATTATATTATCTATAGCGTATATATTATAATGTCATTGGTTCTGTGCAATGAGAATCAGATCGTGATGAGATCATAATAATAAGATCGATTCACCTTTAAACATAGATCCTAAAGAATCCCAATCATAGGTTCCTCAAGAGGGACATCGTGATAACCGGATAGATCGGTATACTATATACCAATCCATGTGATGGAGGCGGCTGGTCTTATAGCCACTTGTGCGGAGACACTAAGGATATAGTGCATGTGCTCATTATAGAATGAGTTCACTGATTGATTCGCTTATGGAATGTTATATGATTAATGATACCTAATGTCAGACAGTGATTCTATAGTCCCAGTTATGTCTCTGGTCCTTAGATTTGAGACACCAAGGATATCTTGTATGAATACTCCTTTCTTTGATGCTAGATTTACAGGTTTAGAAAGTTTCAGATATGGTACAACTGATTATCAGGATTAGTAGTTAACTTTATGAAGGCAATTAAGTGTCAATAGAGGATCATCCACTCTCGATATCATGAGAGAAATATCGCATATGTGCTTACTCAGACAAATCTTTGGCCAGGGTCATTCGGATTGAGAGAGAAAGAGTTCTCCGGGAGAATCTGATTAAAGCGAGACTATGACGAATTCCGTATATGACTTGACAGTACCATGTCCAATATACGGTCTCTTGGATATTAGTTGGATGAGGGATTATAGATATATGGTAACTGTGGTCAGACAAGTTCGATGGATTCGATCCCCTTGTACCTTCTGGGGACTATGACATAGTGGCCTAGTACGTCCATAGTCGATGAGTCGAGTGAATTATTATGGGGATAATAATTCACTATATTAGAAGGAGTTCTGATGGGAGTGACTCACGGCCAACTTGGTATCAGGCCTAGAGGGTCACACACATATGGTTGATGCTTCAGCGAATAAAGGATTGGATAGAGATCCAATTAACTCATATTCTTATTAGATGAGATCCTATACTGATGGGCTCCTTGATTAAGGCTCAATTAGAGGCCTAAAGAGATTATTGGATAAGGATCCAATAATGCAATATTAGTGGGTAATTGGTTGGAGATCCAATACCTACTAAAGAATGAGCCCTAGGGTTTTTTGGTGGCTCTCTATAAATAGGAGAGGAGACTCATGGTTGATAGGCTGCAGCTTTAGCCACCACCTCCTATTCTCCTCCTTTCATCTGCGCAAGAGTTACGAGATCAGATTGGATGAGTTTTGCTGCAAAGATCCATCGTGTGGATATCGCTAAGGAGGAGGACGTCTGACCTCTTTCATCTTCTCCATCCGGATCTGGAATATAAGAATATACGATCTCCCTAGGTAAAATCAATATCTCATACATCATAGTTTTTCGATTTTTATGATTTTTCTCGTGACCCCAATTTTTTATATAGTGATTTGATCTGCGTGAAAAATCAATTTTTGTTTTGATTACCGCTACACATGCACTTGCTGAGGTTTATCAAGAGGTTCTTGGTCTAGGGGTAATCCAATAGGTTCTTGGTCTAGGGGTAATCTAATGTGGTAAGAAGATATCATATTTGCCTAGTTAGAATCCATCTGCAGCTAGGGGATCGATCCCAAGTGTTTAATGAGCTCTCTTGGGCAACTCTTGCAGCAGCATGGGAAGCCATCAAAGCAGATGTTGTTGATGTTCCAACAACATTCTGGAATTGATTGTTGAGTGGCATACATCTGAAAGAGAAACTATCTCATTCTAGGCATCAACATTAGCTACCCAAGCAAGAAAACCTTAGACTGATGAAAAGCCCAAGCTCAGAATGGAGATTTAATAGTTGAAATCATCTACTGTGGGAAGCAGAAGTAACTTCTTTTGTTTAGCTAAAGAGATGGATGAATGCTGAGTGTTAATTTCTTGCAGGACTAAACAAGGAACCACCACCCCTTGGCAGCTTTATATCAAAAGGTGAAAGAACAAAAGCAGTTCCCAAGCAGGAATCCCTCCTATACACAACAAACTGGAAAGAGAAGCACATGTAATGTTCATAAGATTACATATATCCAGAGAAAGTTAAGCTTTTATCATAACATGCAAAATATATATATATATATATATATATATATATATTTGCTCATTAAGTAATTTTATATGCTAGTTGCTAACTACCTCTGTTCATTTTTTTCTCTCTCCTGAAGATCTTAATCATATCACCACTTATCATGAAGTTTTTTGGACCAATTTAGCAATCCAAGTTAGGACTTCCAGAGGAATCAAAAGGACATTTTTAACTAGAGAGAAAGAATAGACAAAAAAAAAAACATACCAATGCCATTTAAGGAGGTTTCTCACAGCATACATTTTTTTATATGAACCTTGGCAGAAATCTGAACGCTTCTAAATATTCCCTTCTTCTTTCTTTTATTTTCTGAGAAAACAGAGCTGAATAACTAAATTAGATTTGTGATAGGGACAACAACAAATAACTTTTGAAACCTTGTGCAACTAGAAAGAGACAGGGGGGGGGAAGTCTTTGACCTATTTCCAGCTAAGGGATCTTTGTGGAAACAGCCATCAGAGACTCAATTCCGCAGAGTTCCTAAAGAAATTACTGTTACTACATAGGTATCTGAGAGAACCTGCAAATAAGAAGTGAACATGGTAGAGACAGAAGCTCTTGCAAAAGTACCTAAGTACCAGATTAAATGTCTTCAAGCTCCAGCTCCACTTCAGAAGGACAGGGAAGTTGTGGTCTCTGCTAAATCCAGAGGAAAGTAACATGAAAACCCCAACACAAATCCTATCTCCATGGATATCCTTACTAGTTTAGTTCATGAAGATGAAAGATTGACGAGCAGCAGCATAGAACAATATCCCAAAACAGCTACAGACTACCAACAAGCAGCAAGTTGAAAAGAAAAAAGAGTGGCGTTTGCTTCACTCCAGAGAGGTGCTACTTTTGTTGAAGTGGGGGGAGTCTAACCACTGCCAACTCCTCTCAAGCAATCTATCCTTTTAAAAATGCCAAACTTCAATTAATCTAAGCTGAGGCATGCAAGATATTGTAGCATGCATTAGGTGGTTCAAAAGTGAGACTGTGAGGGAGATTATCCTGCTGTTGTATCCCATTGTTGCTTTTTAGGGGGTAATGTGCTTCTCTTCCACACAAAGGTTTCAAGCTCGTCTCTCCAAATGCCAGCCCACATATCCCTTTTCCTCTCTCTCTCTCTCTCTCTCTCTCTCTCTCTCTCTCTCTCTCTCTCTCTCTCTCCCTCTCTTTACCTGAAACATGTGGAATCTCAAGAGATTTTTACCTTCTTGTCCTTTACGCTTCTAAAGCTGGAGTTTGCTTGGAATTGGATGCTGGAACATAGTCAAAGGAAAGACACGAGAGAGTTTACCAGATGCACCATCTCAAACCATGAGCGTTTTTTGTTCATGTGTCAGCAGTCATGGAAGCATATATGACACAGATTTGGAAATATCATGATTAGCATTCATTACATACAAGGTTAATAGCATGGTCTTTCAGGATGTTTGTGCAGTTATCATTATGGCATTTGTTTGGATGGTGCATACAAGTAGATGAGACATCACTGTCGAAATGCTAGACTACAGGTCAGTTCTACCCCAAGATGAACATGTTCGATTCTGCCATAGCCTCCAAAGTTCTGAATCATATATATATATATATATATATATATATATATATATATATATATATATATATATATATATATATATATATATATATTAGTTCAAAGAAACATGATTCGTTTTCAGCTAAAGATCCTAAACATCCAAGTTTTGTCACCAATGGTTGGTATCATCTGTATCATCCAAAACACTTTTTAACCTCTGTGATCTAGTTAAGAAAAAAAATTGACTTACCTTAATTAATCTTTGTTTAATGAACCACCAGAAACTGTTTATGCAGTGAGACTGTGTTTGTGCAGATATCATTATGGCAATTGGTAAGACACGAGTGTTTTGAATTCAATTGCATATATCAACTCTCAGAGTTGACACAGACATATCTAACTAATATATATCGATCCAGCAAATCCATTTCTGTCTGCAGCAGTGAGTGTTCGACCAATTGCCCATTCAACTCAAAGACAGGTGTTTTACGATGCATTCCGCAAGCAGCCGACATAGGTCATCTGCCTGCAGCAGATGATGGAATCAAAGAACAAAGCACGCAGCAGTAAAGAACCGCATGCCTTCTCGGCTGTGGATGGAGAGGCGTTGGGATGCATCATGACCTTGCGATGACCTTTTCCTGTGCCCCCACAAGCTTTTCGGTGCATTGCAGTGAAATCGCCATGGGCAAGCATGCATGCATCCACAGAAAGTTGCCACCTTTCTCGGATTTGGCACTGCACTCAAACACCGCCTCTCTTCACGGTGCAAAGCATATCATCAGTTCAGAAACGAACTGATGCTGTGAGGTCTGCCACCGACGAGGTTGAAGAAGGAAGAATCATTCGCACACGTAAAACTTACATAGAGTTACACTTGCGAGAAGATACTAAAGCTTATAAATGTATTGGGATCGTTTTCTAATAGCTTAAACTCATAAGATTACTCATCCTAAATATGTTTAGTTCATATAAACTCTACAAACACTCTTTACCTGAATAATTTTCTTTCATAGTTCCTTTCTTTGACTATTAATTCTTTCTTTGTTTAAACAAAGGTCTTTTAATTTGAACGTCGGGAGAACATCTCGTGGACCACACTCCACTTCTTGTAGGATGTTCCTATAAAGCATCTCCAGATTACATCGAAAGCTCGAGTCTACCTCGGCTTATTTTGTTATATTATTTCTTTGGTAATATTATTTGCCTTAACAAAAGAAAACACATAATATCTAAAGGATATATGTGTTTTATCTAACTTCTCTTCATTCTCAACTCCTGTTGTGACGACCTTATCATCACCATGAACACAGAAGCCAGATGACGAGCAGCAGGCAGAAGCAATTTAACTGCAACAAATAACCTATCACAGGGTGTTGTTTGTATCAACTTCGCTCCATTCCAGCAAATGGAATAACAAAAGCAAATAACTCTGATCGCGAACAGTCTACTTGTCTTCAAGAAGAACAAGAACTGTTTGCTTGTGCTAGAGATAATAACCTGTTGTTGATGTAGAAAAGTTGAATTGGGCCAAAATCCTCTTCATTGTTTGATCAATGAATGGGCTTATTCCAACCATTCCCAACTTTTCTTCTAGAGCTGGTCTAGGGCTCTATCTATCTCACAAAAAGAAAAGGATCTTTTTTACATATTGAAAGTTTATAGATATGCATAAATCTTAATATAGTATATGTATCTCTCAAAAACATTTTAATCCTTCACGTGTGTAGTCTTGTTAGCATCAATCTAATTAAGTTTTGATTAATTACCGACCGATGTGATTTAAGTTAAAAAATAACAATTCTAAGTACCTAAAATTTCCTACTAGAATTGAGATCACTTAGACATTAAATAAATGTTCTAAACTAATTCTCGACTTCAAAAAGAAAAAATAAGGGATTTAATCTGATTAAATCCTTACTTGAATTTAGGGAGTCATTTATTTAGGCCAGAAATGCATTAAGTAACACTTTGGGAATTAATTATTGTGCACAACAAAAATCCTTAACTGAGTTTAATTTATTGAAAACAAATTTGGTAGGTAGGGAGTAACCTATAATTGGAACCATTCAAACTACATTTACATACAAATGCGTGACAATTTCATTCTTGCAGTACATGAATTTTCCCCTGACAAAATAAGGGAATTATATAATATATTTTTGAAGTCAAAATCTTCGCTAATAATTTTGTCCCATAAAGGTCTTTCAAATGAATAATAATCACTTTATTTAGGACAAGTAATTGTGTGTTCAAGTGTTGATGCATTTATGAGATTTGTCTGTCAAATTTCTTAAAATTGGAGGAAAAAAAGAAAAGAAAAATCATATAACCCTTCTGTGTCATTCATATGATTGTTGAATGTTGTTATTTGGATTTTTGTATGCTTATGAATTAGATTGACTTCATATTAAGCTTCTATCATAGCACAAATCCCAAATATAAGGACATGTGGTAATCTCACTCATCTTTCATATACTTCTTGCATTCCTTCAATTAACTATCTTAATGCAATGACCTTGGGAAAGAGAAATTGAGTGTCTCAAAATAAGAACAAAAGGATGTGATAGATTTATTTCCTTAGTTTTCTTAAGGGTAATTTATCAAAAAAAAAGTCAATAATAAAATTTTATTTTTTTTATCAAGGGGCATCTATACTCTTGAAAGCCTGATATTTTCACAAGCCAATTTAGTCTGAATGATCAATTCGGGTCAAATTCCTTATACTCAAATTACACTCAGATCATAATCAAGTTACATCCATTCACAAAATATATTATAATATATTAATTTTTATATAAATATATTCTAAATTAATTATAAAATAAGAAACTAATAAATTTTTTGTTTGAATAAAATTATAATAGAATTCTCAAAGTTCTAATAATTAATTATCCTAAAAAGATATATTAATATTAAAATAAATTAGGTAATCAAATTTAACTTATTTCAAATTCAGGTATGACTAAGTCAACATAGGAAATAGAAAATAGAAAATATAATATTTTATAATTAATTTTATGGTAAATTTAAGATAATTTTATATAAATATAAATATATATTTTTTAACATATTCTATGAATGAGTGTAACTCGAGTTTAATATGTTTTGATAATTTAAGATAAATTTATATAAAATTTAATATATTTTTTAGAATAACTTGAGTTTTTTAGTTTTATGATGAATTGAAGATAGTTTTATATAGAAACTAATATATTTTTTAATATATTATGTGAATGGGTGTAACTTGAGCATAATGATTAATTTACATAATTAAAAAAAATCAAGATATTTTTATATAAAATTAATATATTTTTTAACATAATTCAAGTTTTTTAAGAGGAGGAAAAAACAAAGAAGGATACGAGGGAGGGAGGGAGGGAGGGAGTAATAGTGGAGTAGAAAGAGAAAGAGGAGGATGAGGCAGTGGAATGAGGGAGGTGGATAAGAGAGTGCGGAAGGAGTGGGAGAAGGCAAAGGTGGAGGAGAAGGAAGCTAAGGGAGAAGTGACGAGGCGAGTGAAAGAGGGAGGCAGTTAACATGAATTACGAGGATGAGAAGTGAGTGGAGGAGGAAGGATGAGAGAGGTGGATAAGAGAGGGGGAGAGAAGTGGGAGAAAGCGGAGGGTAGAGGAGGAAGCCAAGGGAGAGGAGCCAGCAACAATAGAGCGAGAGGAAGAGGGGAGGTGGAGATGAAGGTAATTTAAATAAATTCAAATGGTAATTTAAGGTTTAATTCAATTAAATTAAATAGTTAGGACTTAGTTGAATCGGTCTAATCCGATTCATCTCAAAAGATTAAAAAGAAAAAAAAGTTCAATCCTCAAAATCGAGTCAAACCTAATAAAATAATAATAATAATCTTTTTATGATTTTATTGAAGGTATCTTGATTAAAATCCATTTTTTAATAAAAAATCAAATATGAGGGTACTATCTCGTTAATTACTAATTTTTTTATAAATGATTTTTTTTCTTAATGCATATTGAAGGGTGACAACTTGAATTCTTTCTTGGAATGTATGAAATAACAATGGCATCATATTTTGGGTTTCTAATTTTATTTGCAAAACTTCTGTCCTATGATTTTTCTTTTTTTCATTTTAGCCAAATGATTTCATTCGTTTAGGATTTCAATGGTTTCCGAGAGAGTGACAAGATTTGATGACCGCTCGACTATTAGAGGGAAGAGCCTATCTATAACCAAAAAAAAAAAAAAAAAAAAGGTAGTTGAAGGTTTCTATTCAATAAGCTACAATGTAGCTATCCCTAGTTTCACTAAAATATGATCTAAATTATCATTGTAGCTACCCTAGTTTTACTAAAAGACGATCTATATCATGTTGGTTTTGAGGTACTCTTACGTTTCTAATGATTCCAAGTAGGTTGTATAAAGATGAAAGGTGTCAGAACTATTGGAATTAAACTTGTTTAAGGATCATAATGAGGTTCATTTCATCAAAAGAGGTTCATTGCATCAAGAGAGAGATTTATTACATCAAGAAGAAAAAATGGATTAAAAGACTATAGAAGTATAAGTCAAATTGGTTATTGGTTCTTGAAAGGGTTTCTTGAAAGAGAATGATTCATCTTGAATATAATTAATATAATGTATCTTTGGGAACTATATAAACCCCATATGTTGGGTCATCAGAGTAAAAGAGTTTCTGAAATTTATAAAGAGTTTTTTCTTGAGAGAAATATAGAAGATTGAACCTTGTCCTGCTCTTCCTCTGTTTCATATCTGTATTCCCTCTTCTTATCAACATCAACATCCGGTATCGAGCATATGTTAAGCTATGACCTCTTCCTCAAGTGCCATCCAACGGATCCCAGTTAACAAAAGAAAATTATGACATATGGTGCATCCAAATGAAGGTTCTTCTAGGCTCCCAAGATGTATGGGAGTTTGTAGAAGATAGATTCGCTGAACCAACTCCAGCAGAAGAAAGAGCAATGAATGCAGAAGGAAGAAAGCAACTCAAAGAAAGAAGGAAGAAGGAGAAAAAGGCTTTGTTCACAATCTACCAAGGGCTTGATGATACAATGTTCGAGATCATCGCCCAAAGAAATACTTCAAAGGAGGCTTGGGAAATACTTCAAAAAGCATTCGGTGGTGTTGATAAGGTAAAGAAACTTCGTCTACAAGTTTTACTGAGTTTGAAAAACTACAACAAGGTACTTGAAACTATTTCGATTACTTCTCAAAATCATTTCTATTGTTCATCAAATGAGATAAAATGATGAACAAGTAAATGATCAGAGAGTAATAGAAAAAATATTGAGATCTCTAGACCCGAAATTTGATTTTATTGCTGTTGCGATTGAAGAATCTAAAGATTTGGAAAAAATGTCTTTAGAATAACTTATGGGTTCCCTTCAAGTTCATGAACAAAGAATTACAAAAAGAGGAGAAGACAAAAATATAGAAAGCACTACAAGCTAAGTTTGCTCTTGAAAATAAAGGAGAATCAAATTCTCAAAGAGGAAGAGGACGAGGACAAAGAGGAAGAGGAGGTAGAAATCAAACCAATCAAGAATCTCCATATAATGAAGAGGCTAGAAAAATTCTAGCCAAAGAGGCCAAGGTTATGGTCGAGGACGTGGCCGAGGCCGTGGACGTGGCAGAAACTCTAAAAGGTCTGAAATACAGTGTTATGTTTGCAAAAGGTATGGACATTACTCTTATGAATGTTATTATAATCCTAACATTCAAAGTGATGAGGCACATTTTGTTGAGGAAGAAAAGAAGGAAAATTAAGTTTTGCTAATGAGTTATGAAAATTTGAAAAATGATCAATCTATGACATGGTATCTAGATACAGGAGCCTCAAATCACATGTGTGGCATCAAAGAGCTATTTTCAGAAATGGATACAAGTTATTAGGAACATTACATTTGGTGATTTGTCTCAAAGACCAGTAAGAGGCAAAGGTAAAATTCTCCTTGAACTTAATAATGGCAAGGAATTATGCATTTCAGATATTTATTATGTTCCTGATATGAAAAATAATATTTTCAGCATTGGACAATTACTTGAAAAAGGTTATGAAGTTGAGATGAAAGATATGGCTCTCTCAATTCGTGATAAGAATAAAGCATTGATATCACATGTGAAAATGGCAAGGAATAGAATGTTTCCTTTACATTTGAGTATTTTTTATCAATCAAATTGTTTTAAAGCTGATATTGAGGATATTTCTACACTTTGGCATCTTAGATATGCTCACTTAAATTTTGAGGCTTTGAAACTTCTAGAGAAGTATAATATGGTGACAGGAATGCCAAAAATTGATCACCCAACAAAATTATGTGAAGTATGTGTCATTGGTAAACAAGAAAGAAAACCTTTCAAAGTGAGAAGAACAAAAAGAGCAAGGCATCGACTCGATCTGGTGCACTCGGATGTTTGTGGCCCTATCAATCCAATATCACTTGGAGGAAGCAGGTATTTTCTTACATTTACTGATGATCATAGTGGCAAAACTTGGGTTTACATGTTAAAAGAAAAGAAAGAAGTTTTAAGCAAATTCAAAGAATTTAAGGATTTGGTTGAAAGACAAAGTTGTTATAAGATTAAATGTTTAAGAACAGATAGAGGTGGTGAATATATATCAAATGAATTTGAAAGTTTTTGTAGAAATAATAGAATTCTACATCAATTCACCATGCCATACACACCTCAACAAAATGGTGTCTCGGAAAGAAAAAACAGGACTATCCTTAATATGGTCCGATGCATGTTAAAGGAAAGAAAAATTCAAAGAATTTTGGGGTGATCTTGTTGCTTTGCGGTTTATTTGCTATGAGTTTCGACAGCGAATTGGTAATATTACACCAGAAGAAGCATGGAGCTTACAAAAACCAAGAGTTGATCATTTGAGAATTTTTGGAAGTGTTGCATTTGCCAAGATACCAGAAGAAAAGAGAACAAAATTAGAGGATAAAAGCCAAAAAATACATTTTGCTAGGTTATCCAGAGAATTCCAGTGGTTACAAACTCTACAATCTTATCACAAATAAAGTTGTGATGTCAAAAGATGTTGAGTTTGATGAACAACAGATTTGGAACTAGAAAGGTGATGAGCAGCATAAGAAAGCTGTAGCTTCAGAAGAAGATGATATAATACAAGCAAACACTGAAGTGACTTTGCCAGAATCATCACCTAGATCAGCTAGGTCACATGATTCAAGAAGTCCAATTATACGAAGGACAAGACCGATTCAGGACCTATATGATATGACTCGAAGGATTGATACTAACAATGATGAACTTTTTTTATTTTGTCTTTTTGCAGGATATGATCCATTAATCTTCGAAGAAGCTTATAGAGATGAAAAATGGCGACAAGCTATGAATGAAGAGATTCATGCCATTAACAAAAATAATACATGGGAGCTTACTACACTTCCAGAAGACCACCAAGCTATCGGTGTTAAGTGGATCTTCAAAACAAAAAGAAATGCAAAAGGAGAGGTGGAGAAATACAAGGCTAGATTAGTTGCAAAGGGATATAAACAACAATATGGAATTGATTATGAAGAAGTATTTACGCCAGTTGCTCGATTGGAGACAGCAAGATTACTTATCTCTCTAGCAGCTCAAATGAAATGGAAGATTTTACAAATGGATGTGAAATCAGTATTTCTTAATGGAGTTCTTGAAGAAGAGGTATATATTCAACAACCCCTGGTTTTATTATTCAAGAACAAGAAGACAAAGTATACAAGTTAAAGAGAGCTCTTTATGGGCTTAAACAAGCCCCACGAGCATGGAATTCTCGAATAGATACTTATTTTATTCAAAATGGTTTTTCTAAATATCCACATGAACATGCTCTCTATACAAAATCTAACTCTAATGGAGATATCTTATTTGTATGCTTGTACGTAGATGATTTAATATTTACAAGCAATAGTAGCTCCATGATTAAAGATTTTAAGCACTCTATGAAAAAGGAGTTTGAGATGACCGACTTGGGCTTAATGACTTATTTCCTTGGTATCGAAGTTATACAAGATAATGGAGGAATTTTTATCTCACAAGAAAATTATGCAAAGGAGGTTTTAAAGAAGTTTTTAATGGAAGATTGTCATCCTACATATACACTTATTGAATATGGCACCAAGTTGACCAAGGAAGGTGAAGGTAAATACATTAATCCAACTTATTATAAAAGTCTAGTTGGATGTTTAAGGTATTTGACATGCACTCGACCTGATATACTATTTGGAGTTGGTTTAATAAGTAGATTTATGGAAGTTCCAAAGACATCTCATTTAAATATCGCTAAAAGAATTTTGCGATATATTAAAGGAACAATTGAGTATGGAATGTTCTATTCTTCATCTAAAAAGTTGGAGCTCATTGGATATAGTGACAGTGATTGGGCCGGAAGCTACGATGATCGGAAGAGTACAACTGGATTTGTATTTTATTTTGGTGAAGCTACATTCACTTGGTCTTCAAAAAAGCAACGGATCGTTGCTCTATCAAGTTGTGAAGCAGAATATATAGCAGCTTCTTCTAGTGTTTGTCATGCAATTTGGCTAAGAAGATTACTCCAAGAACTTCATATGCCACAGGAGAAGTCAACCAAGATTTATGTTGATAACAAATCAACTATTGGCTTAGCCAAGAATCCAGTCTATCATGAAAGATCGAAGCATATCGATACAAGATTTCATTTTATAAGAGATCATATCAAAAATAAAGAAGTGGAGCTACATCATGTCAAGACAAGTGAACAAGTGGCTGATATACTTACAAAACCTCTCAAATTTGAAATATTTCAACAACTTCGAAAGAAACTTGGCATGCTAGATGGAACAAGTTTAAGGGGGGAAAATGTTGGAATTAAACTTGTTCAAGTATCATAATGAGGTTCATTTCATCAAAAGAGGTTCATTGCATCAAGAGAGAGATTTATTACATCAAGAAGAAAAAATGGATTAAAAGACTATAGAAGGATAAGTCAAATTGGTTATTGGTTCTTGAAAGGGTTTCTTGAAAGAGAATGATTCATCTTGAATACAATTAATATAATGTATCTTTGGGGACTATATAAACCCCATATATTGGGTCATGAGAGTAAGAGAGTTTCTGAAATTTGTAAAGAGTTTTTTCTTGAGAGAAATATAGAAGATTGAACATTGTCCTGGTCTTCCTCTGTTTCATATCTCTATTCCCTCTTCCTATCAACATCAACAAGAACTTCAATCCAATTTCAGCTAGAAAATGATTTTTTTGCTAACATCCAATGTCCCCCCTTTCTTTTCATCATTATCAATTAAAACAAAGGCAA
Organism: Ensete glaucum; assembly: GCA_021527575.1. NCBI lineage: Eukaryota > Viridiplantae > Streptophyta > Magnoliopsida > Zingiberales > Musaceae > Ensete > Ensete glaucum. The sequence continues at coordinate 46,394,408 of CM038551.1, forward strand.
AGAAAAAAGTCTCACTGATCCAATGTTCAAGTGCATGTTGCCATTCATCCATCCAAGTGTCAATTATGTATAGTTATTAATTAACTGGGGTTAAAAACCAAGAGACTAACATGGTTATGGTAACTAAACATATTGTATTGTTGTTTAAGGTAATTCCATTCTATGTGCATATGAATTATGGCATCAGCTGTTTAAATCTTAAATTACAATTGGCATGACAAGCAATGCATTTAATTTATGATATCAGCATGGATTGACATCAACCACTTGTGCTGTTTTTTCTTTTTCTTTTTTTTTTCTCTAGTTACAATAAGTAGAGGATAGGTTACCTTAAAAAAAAAAAATGATAACTGATAGTTCAAATCCTTGTGTTAAGAGCAAGTTTGTCCATGCATAAGAGCAATATCATAATTATTCTATAGAATCATAGGTACATTACATCAAGGAGTTCATCCACTTGAGTGAGAAAGAGGTCGCAAAGAAGACACTTCATCTATCTGTTTAACAGATGGATGGATCTCTCAATGGCTTCTTGTGTTTGTGTGATCGGAGAAACCCTAGAGAGGGACACAGGGTTTTGTTTTCACGTCCCCACTTCTCTTCCTTGTCTCCGTCTCCACCACCTTCGACTTCTTTCCTCGGTGACGAGCCACAAGCCATCCGTTTGGGGCATGAACAGCCATAGCAAGCTAGTTTTGTAGGATCAGCATGTCTCCCATGAAAAAGCAATTCATGGGTGACGTACATTGCAACAAAAGAAGCAATTCATCCCACACTAAGTTTACCACCAAAAAAAAATGTACAAATTATATCAATATATGACCTCAAAATCTAAGTTTTAGATGGAAATTTAACATGGTATTAGGGTAAAGGGTCTCATGTTTAAATCTTGTAATTTAGCTAGAAAGCGATTGAGAAGATAGTTGCAGCACCAAATAATTAAGAATAAATACTAGCTCATATTTATATTTTAATTTTTGTTATACATAGATTCAACAATCTATACTTTTATGTCAACACACTTAACTGTTGCTATTTTTTTCCTTACACGTTCAAAAGTGGCAAACAAATCCAATTAATTCAGATATTTTAAGTTGCATAATTGTCGCAACAAAACCATCTGCATCATGAAATAATAATATTAAAAATATTTGACAGTTGATGAGTCATAATTCATCTTCACCATCGGTGCAAGTATCCGAGTTTGTTAAGAATTAATCTATTTTAGATCGGTTTCGTACGGTTTTGTCTCCTACTTCTTAATTTGGCACATGGTGGATAGTTATTGGGTAAGTGATAAAAAGAAAGAGTTTTTTTAAACTCTCATAAGGTATATAACTAATTAAAATATAAGAATCTAAATACTAAACAATTGATATAGTGTATCAATACTATAGACAGTCCTGATTAGTTACTGCAGTAAAGTTTTGATATAGTGTGGATCAGTAGTGTCTGTGTCCATGAACATAGATGTGCTAACAGAATGATGTAAACTTGTGTAACAAAGTAAGTCACGTTAGATAAGACACAACATCATAAATGCGTCAAAAATGCATGAGGGAAAGAGTACTGAACTGCGAATATTTTGCAGTAACGAGCAATGCAAATGTTAGTGCAGCAACAGGGAATGCACATTCTATAAAAGCAGACCCAAAGGAAGGAATGTACTTGTGCATGCAGAAGAAAACTTCTCTCGAAGTAGCTGTGATGACTGTCAAGGCAAAGGTTGTAGTAGGAGGGTGAGGGTGGGAGGAGTTGGGAGTAATTAGTAGCCCCTGCCCTGCAAACGAGACATAGCTTGAGACAAATACCTCAGCTAGGCTTACACAAAGAAAGCAAACAAAACCAGATTGAGGTGCAGAGAGGTGTGTGAGGGGAAGAGCTGGACTTTGGACTGGTTGTCGAGGGAATTGCCACCCACCTTCACTGTTGACAGTTGCTGCGACACTCCCACATGACAAGCTTTTAGCATGGCATGGCACCCACCACGGTGTGCTACTTCTATGCGTGGATTTTGCATGCTGCTGCGTCTGTTTGAGGAACATCCTATAATATTATATAGTATTTTTATTAATTAAATAATATATATTATAGATTATTTAGATTTTGATAAAATATATTAATTAATATTAAATAAAATTTATATTATATTGGGATATTTTAGGAGATGTCCCTGATGGAAGGAACTCTCCTAATAACTTACCCTAGACCCTCTGCTCTCATCTATAAATAGACATGATCTACTATAAACTCAATGTACGGAAAGACACATAACGACAAAAGGGGTGAATAGATAAAGAGATTACGATTATCCTCTTGATCTCCCAAAATCATCAATTAAGGTGGTCCTGTGAAATGATAGGAAGAGAGGAGAAGGAGTCTAGATCTATTCTAGTTCCTCTTGCAGATTGATATTTGACGTTATTCAGATCCGACTGACGGTGCTCTTGAAGATCTAATTGGATCTCAATCAGATGGCATCTAAAGGTATGCATCGTAAACAGATCTAGTATTATTTGATTTCAATTCTGGCATAATAATTTTTTCCACATAATAGTTTACATTATTATAGTTTTTATGCCAACAATTGGTATCAGAGCCTAGGTTTTGAGATCAAAAATATTAGATCTATTATTTTTGTTTACGATGCATTGATCTGAATATCTTATTGATCTGTTTTTCTATCTGTTAATTTTAATCGTTTGCTTGTGAACGATTCTTCATAGTTGTTGTGTGCTAAAGACGCAACAATTTTATTGCGTTTTTTGGCCGAATCTGTCTGTGACCGTCGCTTGAGCAAGGACCGAATATGAGTGCCTTATAATGGTTGATGAGTATACTACTGTTACCGCCCGGCTCAAGCATTTTGGCCAATGGTTGGCAATACTGAAGCTATCAGGATAGTTAGCTCATAAACCCGGGTCGTGACATTCTGGTATCAGAGCCGACCTGGTATTCGGGCATAGTGAGGGGACCCAAGTTGGAAAGGGCTACCTGTGTGTATGGAGTGCATCTGAACTCTCGAGTGCTCTGAACTCGATACAGCATGGAGCCACCACTAGGCTAAGCATCACATGCACCATGCTAGGGTTCGATCTGGGATATGTTCGACCTTGATGAGGATGTCAAGTATATGAGTGGGGGAGAATGTAACACCCCTTAGTCCCATATTAGAAATTTAGGAACATATGAGTTTTTTTCTACTGATTAAGTGTTCAATAATTATTATGGTTGTTATCTTATTATTGAACTGTCTCATTATAAATTAGTTTAAATGAACTTGATGAATATTATTTGTAGTTCATCTCCTGAAGTTATACTTGACCGGTAGCTGCCAAAGCAGTCTGGGATGGTAGGCTTATAGGATATGAAATACAATTAAAGTCTTGTCATTCATAAGATAATTTAATTTATATTTTATATTACTGCATTGGTCTTGTAGTCACCAAAGTGGCATAGATCAATGATTTATAAAATTACATTAAGGAACAAATCCTCAATGATATTAAGAAAATAATATTCAAAATTACATGTATAATTAGGAGATTTAGATAATTTCAAAGGATAATCTATTTCAAATAATTATGTGATAGGGTAGGATGATACTGTTTTGGATATCCTTGCAGTTTAGAATTGTATACTCAAAGGTAGCAAAATTATTTCATAATGATGGTATCAGTCCTCCATAAATGATTTTGTGTGAACATTAGATATGTTAATATTTTACCCGAAGGTTAAATATTGATAATATCAATAGTTCATCATATTTTGGTAAAACTCAAAGTATTAATATTATTTTATATTCTGCAGTGGTATTCCCGTCCATACATTCTCATGCTTCTAGTGTCCTTGTACTCTCTGAATCAAATTATTCAGAATGGTTAGAGCACGTGCAATTTACATTGGACATATTAGATCTCGATTTGACGTTGCTTGTTGAAAATCCCACAGAATTAATTGATAAAAGTACTGTAGAATAAGTTAATAAAATAAAGGCTTGAGAAAGCTCTAATAGGCCCAGTTTAATGTTCATAAGGATAACAAATACAAATAATATAAAGACTTCATTATTGGTTGCATCTAGCGCACGTGAATATTTAAAGGTTATTGAAGACAGATTTAAATCTATTGATAAGTCATTGACTGGCACATTAATGAAAGAATGGACTACAGCTCAGTATGATGGTACTCGAAGAATTCAGGATCACATCCTCAATATGGCTGACAAAGCTACCAAACTTAAGGCATTGGAAATGAATGTTAATGAATCTTTCCTTGTACAGTTCATTCTTAATTCTCTTCCTTCTCAGTTTGGCCCATTCAAGATTCACTACAATACAAATAAGAATAAGTGCGATTTAAATGAGTTAACTAGTATGTGTGTTCATGAAGAATTAAGATTAAAGCAGAAAAGTTCATATAATGTACCGACAACTACTAAAGGAGTTGGTAACAAGAACAAAAAAATTGAAGCATCATCCATCGAAGAAATTTATCTAGAAGTGTTAGACAAATTATTGAAAATAAAGCTATTACAGTAAAGTGCTTCTTTTGTGGCAAGAAATGATATATAAAGAAGGATTATATTAAACGCAGGACTTGGTTCGAAAAGAAAGGTATAAACTAAATCTTTATATGTTTTGAATCAAACATTGCATAAGTTCCTTCTAATACATAGTGGATTGATTCTGACCTTAAACTCACGTTACTAATAATATACAGGGATTCCTTTCAATTCGAAAACCAAAAGAAAATAAAAGATTCATAATTATGGGAAATCGTCTCAAAGCAAAAGTGGTATCAGTAGGGACTTATCGCTTACGCCTAGAGACGGGTCATCTGATTGATATGAAAGACACATGCTTTGTTCCTATAATTTCTAGAAATTTGATTTCTCTGTCTAGAATTGATGAGTTAGGATACTGTATTTCTTTTGGTAATGGTAAACTCAACATATTTTATGATTCAATAAAAGTTGGTTCTAGAATTCTGTATAATGGTTTGTACAAAATTAATTTGAATCTTGAGTTTGCGAATACATTATTGACCCTGCAATCAAGTATTGGAATGAAATGTAATTCCAATAATAAAAGATCTTCTATATTGTGGCATAGACGTTTGAGACATATATCCAAGGAAACAATTGAAAGATTAGTGAAGGATAATATTTTGAAAAATTTAGACTTCACTGATTTTGATGTTTGCATAGATTGCATTAAAGGAAAGGAAACTAAGCATACAAAAAAAATACCACAAGAAGTAAAGAACTTCTTAAAATTATTCATACTGATATCTACGGACCACTCTATATTCCTTGTTTTAGTGGAAAAAGGTATTTTATCACATTTATAGATGGTTTATTCAGATATGGCTATGTTTATCTAATACATGAAAAGTCTCAGACCGTTGACATTTTTGAAGTGTACATAAATGAGGTCGAGAGATAATTAGATAGAAAAGTTAAAATTATTAGATCTGATAGGGGTGGTGAATTTTATGGCAGATATGATGAATTCGATCAGAATATTGGTCATTTTGCTAGATTCCTAGAACAACGGGGTATTTATGCTCAGTATGCATTACCAGGTGTGCCACAACAAAACAGTATTGCTGAAAGGTAAAATCGTACTCTTATGGATATGGTTAGGAGCATGATGAGTTATTCCTCTATACCTGAGTCAATGTGGGGTGATGCTCTTAGGACATCTATGTATATTCTGAACAGGGTTCCTAGTAAATCAGTTCCATCAACTCCATTTGAGTTATGGACTAGTAGTCAGTTTGAGACATTTATATATTTGAGGGTGTCCTGCAGAGATAAGAGTATTCAATCCACATAAAAAGAAATTGGATCTAAGAATAATTTCTAGATATTTTATTAGTTACCTAGAAAAATCCAAGGGATATATATTTTATTGTCCTAATCATAATATGAGGATAGTAAAATCTGATAATACAAAATTCCTATAAAATAGCAAAATCGGTGGGAGTCAAAAGTCTTGAAGAATTAATTTTGATATTGAGGAGATTAAAACTTCTTCTCCTATATTATCCCTTATTCAAGAAATTATTGTTCGTCAAATCAATGAGAGAATTGATGAGAGTGAATAATAAAATAATATTAATGAATTCTCATATGATGTTGATGTCGCCGTTGATAGTCTTGTAGAACAATCAGAATTGGCAGATTTGAGAAGATCTCATAGAAAAAGAAAACATGTCATTTCTGATGATTATGTGGTATATCTACAAGAATCAGATTTTGATATAGGAATTAAAAGAGATCCCTTATCATTTTCACAAGCCATAGAAAGTAATAATTCTGAAAAATAGTATGACATAATGAAAGACGAGTTAAAATCAATGGACCAGAATGGTGTTTGGGAACTCATTGAATTACCCAATAATTGTAAAAGAGTCGATTGTAAATAAGCCTTTAAGACTAAACGTGACTCGGTGGATAATATTGAACGATATAAAGCTAGACTTGTGGCCAAAGGTTTTTCTCAGAAAGAAGGCATTGACTACCATGAGACCTTCTCTCTAGTTTCTCGAAAGAACTCATTGAGAATCATCATTGCATTAGTAGCTCATTATGATCTTGAGTTACATTAGATGGATGTGACAACAACATTTCTGAATGGGGATCTAGATGAGGAAATCTATATAGAACAACCTGAAGGATTCATAGAAAAGAGAAAGGAAAGTTGGGTTTTCAAACTTAAGAAATCCATTTATGGCCTTAAATAAACTTCTAGACAATGGTATATAAAGTTTCATGATACCATTAATTCTTTCAGATTTAGGGAAAATACTGTTGATCAGTGTATATATCTAAAGGTTAGTGGGAGTAAGTTTATTATATTGGTCTTATATGTTGATGATATATTGCTTGCTAGTAGTGATTTTGGTTTGTTGCATGAAACCAAGATATTTCTCAATAAGAATTTTTAAATGTTTGATATGAATGAGGCATCCTATGTTATTGGTATTAAGATATTCAGGGACAGATCTCAAGGTTTGTTAGGATTGTCTTAGAAAGGTTATATTAATCGTATATTAGAAAGATTTAATATGCATCTTTGTAAAGCCAATAATACACCTATTACTAGAGCTGAAAAATTCAGTCAAAACCAGTGCCTGAAAAATGATTTAGAAATGAATCAAATGAAAAATATTCCTTATGGGTGCGCAATTGAAAGTCTATTATATATTCAAACCTGTACAAGGCCAGATATCGGTTTGTAGTAGCAATGCTGGGTAGATACTAGAGTAACCCAGGAATGGAACATTGGAAAGCTACAAAGAAAGTAATGAGATATCTATAAGGGGCAAAAGATTCTATGCTCACATATAGGAAGTCAGATTAGCTTGAAGTAACGGGATATTCAGATGCTGATTTTGTAAATTACCTCGATAGCAGGAAATCTAACTTAGGATTTATGTTCATGCTGGCTGGTGGAGCAATTTCTTGGAAAAGTATAAAACAATCACTTATTGCATCATCTACGATGGAAGTTGAATTTGTGACATGCTATGAGGTCACAAATCAAGCTTTATGGCTGCGAAATTTTATCTCAGGACTTGGTGTGGTCGACTCAATTGCCAAGCCGCTAAAGATATTTTATGATAATACTACAGCGATTTTCTTCTCTAAGAATGACAAGTACTCTAGTGGTTTCAAGCACATTAAGATAAAGTACTTGGTGATTAGAGAAAGAATCCAGAAACAACAAATGTCAATTAAAATTTTAAGTACCACTATGATGATTGCTGATCTATTTACTAAATCTTTGTAGTGTAAAACATTTAAACAATATGTTCTTAGAATGAGGCTTGTGAGCAAGCCATAAAGGATACGGTAATACATGTTTAAGTGGATGCTATTATTGATATTTTTTATATAATTAAAATTATTTGTTTCTGTTATCCTGTTTGGGTTTATGTTTATGCATATTATGGTTGAATGCAAGAAACATGATTGTCTTGACAAGACAAATTACAGGGGTCGTTATAGACTATATAAGGAAAGACTAACAGTGTTGTAGTACATAGAAGGAAGTGTGGCATTGATGACATATAACCGCTATGACTCACATTGATAGTTAAACTGAATATAGTATTATTATGCTTATTGGACTTATTGGCTTATTTTTAAAATCATGGCCATGTATAAAATACTTTTCAAAAATCTCACAATCCAATTATATAAAATTATTTTCAAATAAATTTTATTTTATTTATTTTAATTTTGAATATCTTTTATATCTTAATAATTAATGGGTTAGGTGAGAGAATGTAAGATTATGTGGTCCTTTATTAATTGAATAAGATATATTATAGATTATTTGGATTCTGATAAAAGATATTAGTCAATATTAAATAAAGTCCGGGATATTTTAGGGGATGCCTTTGATGGAAGGAACTCTCCTAATAATTTACCCTAGACCCTCTACTCTCGCCTATAAATAGACAGGACCTACTATAAATCTCATGCATGGAAAGGCATAGAACGATAAAAATGGGTGAATAGATCAAGAGATTACGGTTATCATCTTGATCTCCCAAAACTATAAATTAAGGTGATTCTGTGAAAGGAGAAAGGGTCTAGATCTATTCTAGTTCCTTTTGCAGATTGATATTATGCATTATTCAGATCCGACTGACGATGCTTTTGAAGATCTAATTGAATCTCAATCAGATAACATCTAAAGGTATGCATCATAAATAGATCTAATATTATTTGATTTAAATCCTAACATAATAATTTTTTATTATAATAATTTATATAATTATAATTTTTATATTAATACATCGACCGAAATACACTGGCCATCTTGGTATCTCTCTCTTCTTTTTTTTATTAGACCTTTAGGCCTACGTTTAATGTTCCATGAGAGTCCACGAGTGCGTAAATAAGGTTATACGAAGGTGATTATGATTCATTAATCATGTAGGAGGAGATTGTAGTGTGTATTTAACATGAGAAAGAAACAGTTTCTTCTTGAGAGACAGCTCAAGTCAGAGAGAAGATGTGTGTTCCCTCTGGAGAACAAGGTGGGGGCCAAGACAATGGGGTTTAATGGGGTCCTCCACAATTTGAATGCAGTGCATCTTTGTCCACTTACCAATTGGACTTTTGTGAGGATGGAGTGGTGGAGTGTCTTCGAGGATAAGATAAAAGACTGTCCGACCATATGGAGCAGTAGACTTGGGGACAAAGTTGGGAACACCAAATAGAGTTCCCAAAACCTCCCTTTTAAAGCCACTATTTCCATGGCTTTAATTTAAATCCCAAGTAAACTGAACGGGGATTTAATAATGCTCAACTCGATAGCTAAAGATTTGGAAACCAATGATCGATCAGCTAAAAGAAACAAAACTTGTTTGGAATTGATGGGTTTTCTGCTAACTTATATGCCTTTCCAAGAGAATCCTTTAATACTTTTGTTGACTTAATCCCCAATTCGTTTATTGGTGAGTTGTATTTGGGTCCACATGTCAAATATATTATTGGATTTGCATGTGCGAAATAAATATATATTTGAATTAATGCAAAAAAAAAAATTGTTGGATTCTTCCGTGCTATTTGATCATTTTGGAAAAAAAAAAAGGCTATTTAATTCATTTTAATATTAAAATAATCTATTTTTTTTTTCTTTTTACCCTTTTATGATAGTCATTTCATCAATAGAAGCGACTCATTTTTTATGCGTCAATAAACTTAATGAGATCATATTTTATTAATTTTGACCCTTTCATAGTTTCTATCCAGTTATATGATCATGGCAATCAATATAAAATAGAAGTAACCTAGTGTGGTTACTGGAACTAAGGAGTTAAAAAAAAAAAAACTTTTTATAGGAATGTCCAAGGAGAGTATTTAGTACAGCGACTTAAACCAAAAATACTGACACCTTAAAAATGCCTCGTTTCCTTCTCCTCCCCCTTCCCCGTCGTCTCGCTTCCATTGTTCTCATGCGTACACCACCCTCCTCTCTGGTCCTCGCACCCGTGGTCTCATAGTTAAAGAGTGGTTGAGGAGATTTGACTTTAGCGGAGTGAGTATGGACGTGGCAGTGGCTGCTGGTGTCTTCTCATCTTCCATGGCCTCCTCAGACACTGAACTCAGCAGGCAAACTGTGCTCTTGGGATCTAGTTTTCAGCATAACGGGAGTGCCTCTGAAGCCGCGGCCCATGACATGAGATGCTTCAAGATGGCTCCTGTCCTCGGACCCAACCCCGGCCCCCTCTTCCCTGATGGAGAGCAAATGCTTAGTTTCTCCTCAGCATCCGGGCAAGCCTCAATGATGCTCAACCTGGATAGAACTTTGCCTTACCACCACCACCACCCATCAGCATCAACTTCTTCAACATCTTCATTTCTCAGGAATGCAGGTAACTTGCATTAAATATATGCCTACAGTTAGGTGTTTCGGGTCTTGTTGGAGTGAGCTGGGGTTTTTGGTGGTCTGGTTTTGGTTTGTCATAGGTTTCATTCCAAGCACAACAACGTGTTGTTTGGTAGGTGGTCTCTTTTATTCCAGTTCTTGCTACAAGATGGTCTTTGATGGCTTTTTTCTGACCATTTAGTCATGATTCGTGTCTTGGAAAAAAGCAAGCTTTTCTTTTTTTTCTCCTCTGGTTGGGTTTTGTCTTGAAAGTTGTGGATTTGGGCAGTTCGAGTCTCTCTTTCTGCTGATGGAAGAAAGAGTAGTGAGCAGGGGAAAGAACAAATGCAAGAGCCTTTCATTGATTCCGTTCTGGATTCTCATTATCCCTAATTGTTTCTTTGAAGATGAACCATGAGCAAGAGTGGGGAAGAGGGAAAAAAACAAAAAAAAATGATGCATTCGGTTCAGCTTGATCTGATTCATTGAGTGTTACAGGCAAGAAATGCATTTTTTGATCTGTGGTCCTTTTTCTCCTTCGAGGGCTCTGTTCCTATGTTCGCTACTATGGGTAATTTTAAGATCTGTTCATTTCTTTGTCCCTGTTGTCTTTTGCATCTGCTCTCTCATGTGCTATGGTTTTAGCTCCTGCTTTTCTTCTCCTTACCTTTTCTTCTTCTTCTTCTTCTTCTTCTTCTTCTTCTTCTTCTTCTTCTGTTTATTTTTGTTTGATTTCAGGGTTGGATTCAGGCAGCTTTGATGTGAACATGCATGGGGTGAGGGGGCCCTTCGCCCCATCTCAGTGGCTGGAGCTCGAACGCCAAGCCTTGATCTACAAGTACATTGTTGCATATGTGGCCATACCACCCAACCTTCTCCTCCCTATTAGAACAAGTCTAAGCCCTTCTGGGTTTTCTCCCTTCTCAATGGGATCCTTTGGCTCAAGCACATGTAAGGCATTCCATATCCAAGAGAAAGATATGTACAAGAAATGAACATAAGACAATTTTTTGGCATTACTTAACCAACCCTATTTGACTGTTTTCTCAACAAAAAAGGGAATTTTCTTTTACTTTGTGAGATTTTCATTAGTCAGTAAAATTATGTTTGGTGACACGTCAACTTGAGATGCTTATTCTTGCAAACTGCATGTTTTTTACCACAAATATTTGTTCTTTTGGTTCCTTATTTCTTGAAATGATATCTAAAATTTCTAAATAATCTAGAACATTACCTTGAAGGCCTAAATCATTCTTACTTTTCTTCTTTTAATAAATGTGATCATGCTTTTTTCTACTTTCACAGAAGTTTCATAAAATCCACTCCGCTATACTTTTATCACTTTTGCAGTGGGATGGGGATCATATCATCAAAGATACACCGGAAATGATGATCCGGAGCCTGGTAGATGCCGTCGAACGGATGGGAAGAAATGGCGGTGCTCAAAGGATGCTGTTGCCGACCAGAGGTACTGTGAGCGGCACCTGAATCGGGGTCGCCATCGTTCAAGAAAGCGTGTGGAAGGCTGCACTCGCCATGGCTCGGAAGCCATAGCCATAGCACCTCCGCAGTCTGCTTCTGCCATTTCTGGCAGCAGAACATCTGATAGTCTCACCACTTCACAGCACCAGGCCGCAAACTTTCAGACAAACATCACTGACTGTTGCCCTGCACAGTTGGATAGGTAAAAAGATGATAATTACCACATATATTCCAAATGGCATTGATAAGTCTTGAAATATAGATGTTCATTGTTATGTTCAATCCAAATGGCATCGATAAGTTTAAGGGAACAACATTATACTGTGTGTTGTTATAATCCCTTAATGTTTTTTTATTTTCTAGCTGCTATTTTTGCCATAGTAAATAGTGATGAGTCATCTTGAAGTACTGATGGCAGTTTGTAGTGATGATGCTAAAAAGGGTGGCAGTCAATAGATTGGCTTGAATTATTTTGTGAAGAGAAATTGCATATGGATGTACCTGAGAGAACTTTCTTGGATGTGTCAATATATTTCACCATTATCACATAAAGAAGGCTATCACACTGCTATGTTGATAAATACCACAAATTACTTGTCTTTCCAAATATGTAGGACTTAGAATATTTAGATTTACTTTTAGAATAACCTCTTTGGTTATCGAGAGTTAGCTGGAGGATGCACAGGTGACAGATGAAATGAGATCTTGCTTGGAATTCTTGCCTAATTTTTCAGTTTTTACTACACTAAATTGGTAGCATACAGGTACCCAAGTTACTTCTATAACATGTAGTTTTGATACATTTTTTTTCATCACCAATCATTGATCAACCTGGATCTGCAGGATGCCACTGAGCAAAGGGAATGTAAATGAGCATGCACAGGAATCTGACGGCCTCTCCATGCGAGGTCTTTTGAGATCAAGACCCATGAGTGACTTATTTCCAGTATCAGAGCAACATTTTGAAGAGACCCCATCTGGAGCAAAACTTGGGCATGTTTCCATGGATTCACTTTTGAATGATTCAAGTAGCGCCTCTTCAGATAATATCAGCAGCTATATCACCACTGCAAAGCTCAATGATCAGCAGAAGGGACCCCATCCCCTTCAATGCTTCAACGATGAGTCTGATCATTCAAATATATCCTGGTCTGGGGTAGAAGAAATGCAATCTGATAGAACCCAATCGTCTATCTCGATCCCTATGGCTTGTTCTCCCTGCAATTCATCACCAAAATATGATCCCATCAATGTAGGTCTGAGGGTTGGTGTACCATGTGAAGTAAGCAAATTTCAAACTGGTTGGTTACCTATCTCCCCAGAGTCTTCCATGGCAGGACCGCTAGGAGAGGTCCTAAACAGAACTAGCAGCACTATCAAACAACAGATAAACTTCTTGACTGATGGCTGCGATTTGAGCCCTTGGTTGGAGTCCTTGCCAACCGGCGTCCTACAGAAACCTTTGTTTGGTTCAGTGTCCAGCAGCACCCAGACCAGCCCTCGGGCTGACAACAGCAAGTCCCACAAAAGCAATGGAAGCTTGTGTGAGGATGTTTTTGGCTCGACCCTTGGAGATCTCCTTACCATCCCCTCATAATGTGCTCTGATCAGAGACCTGCAACAAGAAGACAGCAGAAGCAGAAGACAAGATGAGAAGATGATACAAGAAAAGGCCTACTGAAAAGCATGGCACTTGTGTTGATTTGAAGTAAGGAATGCAAGACCAATGAGCTTCCCTTTTCTAGTTGTGTTCTTTATTGTGTACTGATCACTCTAAAATTATGCGCAAAAACATGGTGCATGGCTTCAATTAATCACCTTTCTGGGAACACAAGCATCCTATAATTAAGGTGCTGTATCTGCAGATCTGATGTGATGATTTGATCTGCAGACAAAACATTGTCTTGGTCAGATATTCTAGTGAGTTTCAGAGGTATACTCTACATTTTATCTTGATGATTCAAACACCGAACCCACTGCTGCAGCAAGATTTGTTCTCAGACTTGTCAACTGTGTCTTGTACCACAACAGCATCAAATCTCAGTGGTTTTAGTGATCATTACTCAGTGTTTTGGGTCACAGCAACACCAAATCTCACCATATCTGTGCAAGAGTTTGAGAATCTCCTTCTAGATCTTAAAAGACGATAGAATCTTGCTTCTCAATGTTGCCTTCTGTAGTAAATCTACCAAGTAGCTTCTAATGTTTTGGTCAATCCAATTTCACATTTGCTAAACCCACATTTAGGTTTTGCTAGTTGGGAGAATCAACACCATTGAGCAAGTACTTTGCCAATTTCTATAGGCAACAATAGTTCAGCATAATTCAGGAAACACAAGGATGAGAAACACTCAAGAGATTGGAGACTACATATGGTCATTGACAAATAGTTTCACTATCAACCCAGCAAATTATTTGCACAAATGTGTATAATTATAATAAGTCAAAATTGTGCATATCTCATGGTGCTTGACAAAATCTTACATGCATGTAAGCACACATGCACAACTAGAAGTGTTCTTATTTGAATAACTGAAAATTAAGTGTTTATGTCATTAGTGTTGGCATGGAAAGATTTTGCGAAGAATAATCAATTGAATGGAGTAAATCTAAATTTATTTAACTATATGTTTTCTAAAATTAAATTACAATTTTGGCAACAAAATCCCTCTAAAAAATTATCAAACAACTGACCACATTAGATTCATGACCCTCCAACTATTGATGTCTCTCAAAATATATTTGTGGATATACCCAAATAAACATGGCAGCATATGCATCTTAATATATATGGTATTTTTTGTCTTTTTTCTTCACTCCAATTATCATGATTTGGAACCTTACTATTAAAAGACAAGTGAGACGCTTATCACACCAAATACTATTCACTAATATTGCCTATTTTTCTTTTATTAAAAAGTAATTTCAAGAAAAATAATAATTGGATTAGGCAAACATTAGTTATTCTTAGAGAGAAACTCTTACTTGTGCAAAATAGTGATATAATGGAATGACAATTGAATCTTAGTGCATGCACACCATTTTTTGAAAGGTAAGTGGTGTGAATGTTGAACAATCAAGTGGTGTACATGATTACATCCTTAAAAAAAAGCAATGACACACAAACAGAACGCACTGCATAGCTCTGGCAAAGTCTTAATCTTATAATAGTTAAAAATTTTATAATTTATATATAATTTCTTTAATTGAATGAGAAAATCACGTAGGTTAGTTGATGAAAATCTTCCTATCTTTACCTATATAAATTGATGATGGATCAGTGAATCAATTGGGCTTTTACATTACTTATTCATATTTCAACATGGTATTAGAGTCCCTCTCTCTATAAGAGAGATTATTTTTATTTTATTCATTTTAACGATAGTTTCTATCTTTTTTTATTGTCAAATGGTAGCTTCTTGCTAACGACATTGTCTATTGTCAGTGCCAGTTCCCTCCTCTATCAGTGGTAGCCCTTTGAGGTCTAATGACCAAGGCGACCATCTATCACCATTTGTTCACGATGTTCCTTCTCTATTGGCCCCATCTTCCTCGTCGGAACCTACTGTTGGAACCTGCTTCTCTCACGGTAGAAGTGCTGCTATTTTCCATAACCGCTTCTCTTCCCAGCCGCCGGTGATCATCTTACTCTCCTCCTCTGCTGGTAGAGTTGCCTCGGCTGCCAACCCTCGTTGCAAGTTGCTACTGCACCCTCCCTGCCATTGTTGCAACCTCCTTTGCCAAGAGCTTCCTTTCCTCCCCAACTTTATTAGTTCTCCACTCTACTGTCCAACGATACCTTATGCTCTATCTTTTCTACTGCACATGCCTCGTGTCGAACCTCCTTTTTCTGCCATGCCTGTACCCTCCTTTTCAGCCAGGCTTACATGACCGCCAAAGTCAACTACTGTCAAACCTTCACCGTGATTGACAATATAGCGATCTCTTCTCAGCCAGGATTACATAGCCGCTGAAGTCAACTATCGTCAGACCTTTATCGTAGTTGACAATATAGCGGTCTCCTTCTTTCAGGTTCATTGGCATCGGTTCTATTAGAAATAGGAAGTAGAAATGAAATGCCCATTGAATTCATTAATTCATCATCAATTTATACAAGTGAAGATAGGAGTATTTCCCTCAACTAACGTATGTGATTTCTTCATTCAGTTGGAGAAATCATATCTAAATCTTATCTTATATCATGCCCCTATAAGATCGAGTTTCTGAAAAGACGTCGATCTTAAACTAAGAACATCAATTTTGAACCGATGACAATGAATCTGAATGAAGGAAGCCGTTGTGTTGTCAACCGCGGTGAAGATATGACGACAGTTGACTTTGACGGTGATGTTAGCCTAGCTGAGAAGGAAGTCGTTGTGTTATCAATCGCAATGAAGATCTTGACGGTGATGATAGCTTGGCTAAAAAAGAACATACGATTCTACTGGAGCAAGTTCAAAAATCTGATTAGATCGAACTATCATGCCTCTACAAGATTAAGCTCCGATGAAGGACAACATCCCGAAGCTCTCCGAGGTGAAGACGCTGCTATGCCAAGGCCGTTGCTCTTGATAAAATGGCCTCTAAACCCTTAGCCTTACTTCTTCTCCTTGTCGCGTCGGCTGCGGCGTTAGACGTCGAGGAGAGGCTAGCCCAACAAGCTTGTGAACCGGTAACCAACCTTTTTGTTTATGACAGGAGTTTTAGAAATCATCTCAATAGTGAACCCTAGTTTATGTGTGAAGCATTCTAAAAGTTGATAGCAAAGTTTTCAGATCATTGATCAGAATAGACCTGCCATGAACTTAAAAGACTAACTTGTGACCTACTTTGTTAATCAACGATTTATGATGTGCTGATCCTGATCTGAAAGAGCCTATATGAAGGCTGTTACAAGCTTTTATATTGGAGTTGGATCAGTTTCAACTGCTCCATTATAAAAACTGAATTTCAAGTATTGAGGCATCTTAATCTGCAAAAGGATTCATTAAATTGATCATTCAGCATGTTGACACCAAAACCCTACTGTGTTCTCTGAATCCTGATTTGTTTTCCAACATTTACAACATTTTACTTCATTACTATACAATCTAGGACATCAAAAAAGTACAAATACGAAAAGATAAGATGATCACACTATGAGTGGAATAGTTGATGAACTATTTTTCCCTGTAGTAGTGACAAATGCTTATATTTTGTTCCAGTTTATTTAGTTCTTGATTTTAATGTGCATGCAAAATCTGCTGTTATAAAATGTGCTTGCCAGTTACAATGGACCAACCTTCCCTATTAGTAGTAATCTTAGATGTATAAAACAGGACCTGGTATAAAATATCCATTGTAAGCAAGGCAAAGCTGTCAAATATTATTTTCTAAAGAACTATTTGTTTATAGTTCCAAATTTCATTATATTGATGTCATCCTCCTTTCTTTTTCTTGATATCTTCAGTTATTCTTGTACACCTGGCTTTGTATGCAGGCATTATAAACCAGACAAAAGAACAGACAAGGTATTGTTTAGGAATGCCTTCTCACAACTCAAAGAAGGTAATCCATGAAGATGATGAGGCAGAATTTGAGAAGATGAAAAAAGAGATCGAAGCTAGCCAAGAAAATGCATTGAGCCTGTGCACAGAGAAAGTTTTGCTAGCCCAACAAGCTTATGAAATGGTAACCAACCTTTTGTTATGACAGGAGTTTTAGAAATCATCTCAATAGTTAACCCTAGTTTATTGCTACAAGTACATGGTTTTGTGTTTGAAGCATTCTAAAAATTAATAGGAAAGTTTTCAGACCATTGACCAGAATAGACCTGCCATGAACTTCAAAGACTAACTTGTGACCTACTTTGTTAATCAACAATTTATGATATGTTGATCCTGATCTGAAAGTGCCTAGACGAAGGTGTTACAAGCTTTTATATTGGAATAGTATCAGTTTCAATTGCTCCATTATGAAACACTGAATTTCAATTATGAGACATCTTAATCTGCAAACAGATTCGTTAAATTTCCTCTGGACTAATTTATCATTCAGCATGGTTAGACCTGTTGGAATTAAACTTGTTCAAGTATCATAAAGAGGTTCATTTCATCAAAAGAGGTTCATTGCATCAAGAGAGAGATTTATTACATCAAGAAGAAAAAATGGATTAAAAGACTATAGAAGGATAAGTCAAATTGGTTATTGGTTCTTGAAAGGGTTTCTTGAAAGAGAATGGTTCATCTTGAATATAATTAATATAATGTATCTTTGGGGACTATATAAACCCCATATGTTGAGTCATGAGAGAAGAAAGGGAGTTTCTGAAATTTGTAAAGAGTTTTTTATTGAGAGAAATATAGAAGATTGAACCTTGTCCTACTCTTCCTCTGTTTCATATCTCTATTCCCTCTTCCTATCGACATCAACATCTGGTATCGAGCATAGGTTAAGCTATGACCTCTTCCTCACGTGCCATCCAACTTCAGATCCCCAGATTAACAAAAGAAAATTATGACATATGGTGCATCCAAATGAAGGTTCTTCTAGGCTCCCAAGATGTATGGGAGTTTGTAGAAGATGGATTCGCTGAACCAACTCCAGCAGAAGAAGGAGCAATGAATGCAGAAGGAAGAAAGCAACTCAAAGAAAGAAGGAAGAAGGAGAAAAAGACTTTGTTCACAATCTACCAAGGGCTTGATGATACAATGTTCGAGATCATCGCTCCAGCAAATACTTCAAAGGAGGCTTAGGAAATACTTCAAAAAGCATTCGGTGGTGTTGATAAGGTAAAGAAACTTCGTCTACAAGTTTTACGAGCCGAGTTTGAAAAACTACAACAAGGTACTCGAAACTATTTCGATTACTTCTCAAAATCATTTCTATTGTTCATCAAATGAGACGAAATGGTGAACAAGTAAATGATCGAGAGTAATAGAAAAATATTGAGATCCCTAGACCCGAAATTTGATTTTATTGCTGTTGCGATTGAAGAATCTAAAGATTTGAAAAAAATGTCTTTAGAAGAACTTATGGGTTCCCTTCAAGTTCATGAACAAAGAATTACAAAAAGAGGAGAAGACAAAACTCTGGAGCAAGCACTACAAGCTAAGTTTGCTCTTGAAAATAAAGGAGAATCAAATTCTCAAAGAGGAAGAGAACGAGGACAAAGAGGAAGAGGAGGCAGAAATCAGACCAATCAAGAATCTCCATATAATGAAGAGGCTAGAAAAAATTCTAGCCAAAGAGGCCGTGGTTATGGTCGAGGACATGGCCGAGGCCGTGGACGTGGCAGAAACTCTAAAAGGTCTGAAATACAGTGTTATGTTTGCAAAAGGTACGGACATTACTCTTATGAATGTTATTATAATCCTAACAATCAAAGTGGTGAGGCAAATTTTGTTGAGGAAGAAAAGAAGGAAAATCAAGTTTTGCTAATGAGTTATGAAAATTTAAAAAATGATCAATCTATGACATGGTATCTAGATACAGGAGCCTCAAATCACATGTGTGGCAACAAAGAGCTATTTTCAGAAATGGATACAAGTTATTCCGGGAACATTACATTTGGTGATTTGTCTCAAAGACCAGTAAGAGGCAAAGGTAAAATTCTCCTTGAACTTAATAATGGCAAGGAATTATGCATTTCAGATATTTATTATGTTCCTGATATGAAAAATAATATTTTAAGCATTGGACAATTACTTGAAAAAGGTTATGAAGTTGAGATGAAAGATATGGCTCTCTCAATTCGTGATAAGAATAAAACATTGATATCACATGTGAAAATGGCAAGGAATAGAATGTTTCCTCTACATTTGAGTATTTTTGATCAATCAAATTGTTTTAAAGCTGTTATTGAGGATATTTCTACACTTTGGCATCTTAGATATGCTCACTTAAATTTTGAGGCTTTGAAACTTCTAGAGAAGTATAATATGGTGACAGGAATGCCAAAAATTGATCACCCAGCAAAATTATGTGAAGTATGTGTCATGGGTAAACAAGAAAGAAAACCTTTCAAAGTGAGAAGAACAAAAAGAGCATGGCATCGACTCGATCTGGTGCACTCGGATGTTTGTGGCCCTATCAATCCAGTATCACTTGGAGGAAGCAGGTATTTTCTTACATTTACTGATGATCATAGTGGCAAAACTTGGGTTTACATGTTAAAAGAAAAGAAAGAAGTTTTAAGCAAATTCAAAGAATTTAAGGATTTGGTTGAAAGACAAAGTTGTTGTAAGATTAAATGTCTAAGAACAGATAGAGGTGGTGAATATATATCAAATGAATTTGAAAGTTTTTATAGAAATAATAGAATTCTACATCAATTCACCATGCCATACACACCTCAACAAAATGGTGTCTCGGAAAGAAAAAATAGGACTATCCTTAATATGGTCCGATGCATGTTAAAGGAAAGAAAAATTCCGAAAGAATTTTGGGGTGATGCTGTTGCTTGTGCAGTTTATTTGCTTAACAGGTTTCCGACAAAGCGAATTGGTAATATTACACCAGAAGAAGCATGGAGCTTACAAAAACCAAGAGTTGATCATTTGAGGATTTTTGGAAGTGTTGCATTTGCCAAGATACCAGAAGAAAAGAGAACGAAATTGGAAGATAAAAGCCAAAAATACATTTTGCTAGGTTATCCAGAGAATTTCAGTGGTTACAAACTCTACAATCCTATCACAAATAAAGTTGTGATGTCAAGAGATGTTGAGTTTGATGAACAACAGATTTGGAACTGGAAAAGTGATGAGCAGCATAAGAAAGTTGTAGCTTCAGAAGAAGATGATATAATACAAGCAAACACTGAAGAGACTTTGCCAGAATCATCACCTAGATCAGCTAGGTCACATGATTCAAGAAGTCCAATTATAAGAAGGACAAGACCGATTCAGGACATATATGATGTGGCTCGAAGGATTGATACTAACAATGATGAACTTTCTTTATTTTGTCTTTTTGCAGGATATGATCCATTAATCTTCGAAGAAGCTTATAGAGATGAAAAATGGCGACAAGCTATGAATGAAGAGATTCATGCCATTAACAAAAATAATACATGGGAGCTTACTACACTTCCAGAAGACCACCAAGCTATTGGTGTTAAGTGGATCTTTAAAACAAAAAGAAATGCAAAAGGAGAGGTGGAGAAATACAAGGCTAGATTAGTTGCAAAGGGATATAAACAACAATATGGAATTGACTATGAAGAAGTATTTGCGCCAGTTGCTCGATTGGAGACAGTAAGATTACTTATCTCTCTAGCAGCTCAAATGAAATGGAAGTTTTTACAAATGGATGTGAAATCAGCATTTCTTAATGGAGTTCTTGAAGAAGAGGTATATATTCAACTACTTCGAAAGAAACTTGGCATGCTAGATGGAATAAGTTTAAGGGGGGAAAATGTTGGAATTAAACTTGTTCAAGTATCATAAAGAGGTTCATTTCATCAAAAGAGGTTCATTGCATCAAGAGAGAGATTTATTACATCAAGAAGAAAAAATGGATTAAAAGACTATAGAAGGATAAGTCAAATTGGTTATTGGTTCTTGAAAGGGTTTCTTGAAAGAGAATGGTTCATCTTGAATACAATTAATATAATGTATCTTTGGGGACTATATAAACCCCATATGTTGAGTCATGAGAGAAGAAAGGGAGTTTCTGAAATTTGTAAAGAGTTTTTTATTGAGAGAAATATAGAAGATTGAACCTTGTCCTACTCTTCCTCTGTTTCATATCTCTATTCCCTCTTCCTATCGACATCAACAAGACCAACCTCTGGACTAATTTATCATTCAGCATGTTTATAACCAAGACCCTACAGTGTTCTTAGAATCCTGATTTGCTTTCCTACATTTACTTCATTTCTATACAGTCTAGGATATGTGAAGCATATCAATGGGATCAACATGATTGCATGTTTATTTGCAATATAATTTGCAAAGGGACCCAAAAACAAGAAACTGTCTTTCATTATATTATTCTTCTTTAGTCCTTGATTTCATGCACTTTTGTTAATAAGGGAAGATAAGTTGCCTAGTTGTACTTGTACTTTGGTCACTTTTATCATGCGAAAGGGAAATTGTCAAGCAAAAAATAATTACAACATTTGCAAAAGAAATTTGTAAAACGTGCAGGCTAAAAAGGTTCTTGGCATCTTGACAAACTGATCCTTGCCAGTTATCTTGATACATCTCCATAGTGGCAAGCATTGTTAAGAAGGTGATAGCAGCCAATCTCAAGTTGCTTACCTGCCTGACCTGTCACCTCAGTCTATGAGCACCTTCATCTTGTTGTGGTGTACTGAAACCAAAGGATTGTGTTTGAATATTACAGTAAAGTTTTTTTTTTTTTTTTTTTGCATACATCTCTATATATAGTGATTTTTATGCTTATTTAGGGAAAGTGCTTTCCCATAAAACCTAAAAGAATAATTTTTTGGCTACCTCACTGTTTTCTTGATACAATTTTGCATGAAATATCAATAGTCCATACTCCATGAACACCTAGGTAACATTCAGGGTACCAAGAAAATGTGGAATTCATTATGTGCTCAGAAGAGAATCAAAGCATGCTTCTCTAATCTTGATTTGAAGATTTCAATCCTTGGATGTCTAACAGATAATGCACTTAGTTTAGTAAGAATCCACCAAACTGCATTACTTTTGAGATTCTTTTCTTAACATGGAACGTATTATGGGCACAGAAGAGAATAGAAGACCTGATTTAAAGATTTCATGACTTGGATATTTAGTACATGGAACACACCTCAATCTTGTCATATTTCATTACTCTAGAATGTGTTATCTATTTTTCAGATTTTGGCCAAGATTTATAACATTGCTAGAAAATTAGCATGATGCTGCTTTCATGTTTCTATAATTTTTTTGGATCCACTTAGATGTAGGTCCTCCTCAGCTAAGTTGGGATGTCATGCAGATAGAGAGCCATTTGAAGCGCCTAGATGAGGATTTGAACCAGTTTGCACAAGACTTAAAGCAAGGTATTGTAAATTTTTTTGGCAGTTATTAAGTCCTAGTTGTCTTGTTTATTTGATGCTACCTGATGGTAATCTAACCATCAACTGGGCCCTAGCCTAGTGATCAGTTCCCCTCTTCGTCTTGAAGAGTTTCCATGTCTGAATTCTTGTGGATGTCATGCCAAGTGTTTGACACAGGTAATTCTCCAGGAGTTGGTACTGCTGAATCAAAACAGTTGCATTTAAAATCATGTTTCTGCAACTTATTCTGGAAATATATAATCTTTTTTGTTTACTGACTTAATAAATGTGATGCTTTGCTACTAATTAGAAGGCTATAGAGTTTTCTGTCCTTTGAATTGGATAACTCAACCAATACTTTGTTATTGTTGAACAGAAGGAAAGATTCCACCCGATGAACCAGCTATTCTTCCTCCACTTCCTATAGTGAATAGGGATGAAAAACGCAAGGGAGGTTATTTAACTCCTCAACCAAAGAGGTCCAGAGAAAGGGATTGGGATAGAGACCGGGATATGGATATAGAACTTATGCCTCCTCCAGGTAGTGATAGAAAAAATATTCCAGCGTCTGCTGATGTTGATCAACCTATTGACCCAAATGAGCCAACATATTGTGTCTGCCATCAGGTTTCGTATTGACCTTTTTAAACCATCTAATACGCGCTGTTCATAAATGTAGTTGTTCTTTCTTGACAATGTCCATAATAATGTGATATCATAAATGAAACCCTTTACTTTCTCTATTTCCAGGTGTCATTTGGAGATATGATCGCATGTGATAATGAAAATGTAAGCTTCCGGTTATTTGGTTTATTTCTTGCATTTCTGTCTGGACATCACCTTTTAGAACATTTTCTTCCAAGAGGCTTTTTGCA
Source organism: Ensete glaucum (assembly GCA_021527575.1). Taxonomy (NCBI): domain Eukaryota; kingdom Viridiplantae; phylum Streptophyta; class Magnoliopsida; order Zingiberales; family Musaceae; genus Ensete; species Ensete glaucum. The sequence goes on from CM038551.1 coordinate 46,418,146, forward strand.
TGTCAAGCTTTTTGTTTGCTTCACCTTTTATTTGTTAGAAAAGCTTCCAATCAATGAAGTGCCTGACTTATTCGCAGGGAAGGTTGATTTAATAATTTATGTTCTGACTTAATATTTGTGAAATTATATTACGGTGGACATACTGGTTGGTGGATTTCCTTGTTCTGCCACCATGGAATATTTTCTGATATGTACCCCAATTCCATATTTATTATTTCTGATTTACTATATAAATTTAAAAGCATATATTTGCATATTTTTGAGTGTATTATATAACTTTTTGAAATATTGTTAACTTTTTTTTTTTTCTTCATGTCCAATGTTACTTTGATACTATATCTGTGTTTTGTTGGGGTCCAGTGTGAAGGAGGTGAATGGTTCCATTATTCATGTGTCGGACTCACTCCAGAAACAAGATTTAAAGGGAAGTGGTTCTGCCCGACCTGTCGGAATCAACAATGATTTCCAGAATAGTTGGCCTGGGTAGAACAGCCTACGAGTTCAACAGCCCATCAGCAACAGCCAACTTGTTTTCTTTTTCCTGCAACATTCTCACCTTGTTGTATCAATGTATATTGCGCGATAGTTAAGTGGCATCTTCTCACTGAAGAAGCTCTTTTCTGAAACGACATGAGCATAACTGTGCCAGTTATGTTTGGCACCAGTACTGGTTTCTTCTTGTCCAGAAATTATAATAGACGTTGGCCCAATTTCTTTCTTCAATTATGGAAAAACTGTGTTCGACATAAATGTAGTCAATGTATGGTGTTGGTTCTTCAAATTTTATGAGTTATCGAGCTCTGAAAAAAAAAGAAAAGAAAAGAGTTGTTTCCCCTTGCATAATTTGTTGGCTTGGTGGTTCTGTCCTTTGGATGGAACAACAGCTGTGATTATTTCAATGTACAAACTGCTATTGTAAGATGAGACTGGTGGGTTTTTGTCTCTTGGAGACAATACAATCACGATTTGGTATTGCAAAACAATACTAATTTGAAGTAATTGTTATAGGATAAAAGTGTGAGTGTGATCGGAATTTTTTGTTTGATTCAATGCAACTCATGGTTTCTATGTCACAGAGTTTTTCGATTAATAAGCACAAAAGTGAGATTAAAACTATTCAAGATTTATGTAAGAGAGTGTTAGAGGAAATTAGTGCTCAAGTTTGGTTTAACTCACGGGAACATTCTCAAGAAACTTAAAATAGTTTTGTACTCGCACAACAGAAATTGTAATTCTTTTTTCTATGGATCCAAAGTGTCAGAATCACTGTAAAATTATTATTATTATTATTATTGATATTAATGATTCTTTAGATTATTTTTTAGAATCAAAATCCACTCCTCTCACAGGTGGTGGCAGTTGTTGGAATCGACGAGTCTATCATTGTAACAGACATTTTGTTCTTCCGCTGTATTCTTTCAACCTCACCGTTCCTACGGAGAGGAAGGAAGGTCGAGAGCAGAATGTGTTGGCGGAACGTTCACAGACCAATTCAACAGGGAAGAAGAATGTGTTGCCATCAGGAGGAACCCATCAGCTTGTTACTACTGCCTTGACAGGATTGAGAACAGTGTTTAGAGCTACCTCTTCCCACAACTGCAGTTGCTTCAGTGACACTTAATTCCATGAGGAAGACCGGTGGCTCATAAAAATCCTTGTTCTCAATCTGTATATTTTTCTTTTGGGACAAACATTTGTCTTTATATATATATATATATATATATATATATATATATATATATATATATATATATATATGACATCAAATTAATTAAAACTTTAAAAATATTGTGACTATATATATATATATATTTTTTGGATCACTTGCATTTATCATCTACAAATTTTCTGGATCTTACATCGTCCGGAGATGAATGGCCATACCAAAAAAGAAAAGTGGAAAAGGGGTCCGGAGATGAATGGCCGTACCAAAGAAAAGTGGAAAAGGAATCTGGAGACTCTTTCTCTCCTTTTTGGCTTATGTTTAAATATGTTTGAACATATTATCTAAATATCTTGGTTATTAATTTTTATTATCTTCTAAGACTTAGAATTTAGAGTACATTGGTACATAAATCCCCCTTTTAATTTTTTTATATAGTTAAATAATTGTATTATATCTTTAACCAATTTAACACCACAAGGTTCACCACATTTAACTCTTTTGCAGAAGACTCGAGAGGTCGGGTTCAGGTTTGACCATTGTACCCGATCCGACTTGACAAGAAGACACACTCCAAGGATGAAGGGTGAGATGCGACCAACTCAGTTGAACAACACATCTCAACCGTTACATCACAACTCGAGGGCATTGCATGTTGCGTCGTCAACTCGGGATCGAACAAGAAAGAGGGACGGCGAGAAGACACGGTGAGGAGAGTCGCGTGCGTCCATGGACGATGAAGGCCGCGACGGGGAGGAGGAGACGGGGAAGTCTGCCGAGTCCTCACAGCCTCCGGTCAGTCGATCATTTCTTCTCTTGAAAGCGACTACCTTTGTCATCTATCGTCGATCTTTCATCTGATCTCATCCATCTCTTGTCAGAAGGATTACATAATTTTTCATAGGTTTCGTAAAATTGAACTCAACCAAGAAAGGGATTACGTAATATTTAACATATTTTGTATTGAATTCGAATGGTGTACTCGAAAAATTCTCCCTTGTTACTGGGATTTTCCATTAAGGGGGTTATATTCATCATGCCAGTTGGTAGGAGAATGGAGTTGCAGATCAAATGCTTCGGTTTCCCTGACATATTGTCATCTTAGATTTTCCCTTTTCGTGATGTTAATTACTGATCTAAATAAAAGGTACGATTTTGATGCAGGTATAAGACGCATATGAAGTTCGATTAATTTGCTTATTGTGAAATTGGGCAGGATCACCATGGTTATTGTGCTTAGCATATTGTAAACTCCGTTGACCTTCTTAGTCTACACTTACAACAGATGAATTGTTTCTGCTCTCCATCTGTATTTCTATTTCTTGTACTGAACTTCTCTCTTGGGACAGTTTCTGGAGGTTCTTTGCCGGAGCTCAGGTAAGGTTAGGAGGTTCGCAGCTGGAACCACTGCTGGATGTGCATTGTATGTGATCAATTGTAAATTGGATATCGGGGTTGCCCCAGGCTTGCATATCGAGGCTGTAAAGGAAGGGGAAGAACCTGTGGCCTTTGGTCCTAATTCTATTCTTGTTACCTACGGGAAAGGTTGGAATTTGCAGACTGTTACTGGTGAAGGTATAGTCGAGACTGAATTCTACAAGATTCAGTTGTCTATTAAACACTTGTCTGGAAGTTGATATTACATATGTGTTTCTTATAATTACATTCTTCTAATCTCAGGGCATGACGAAGCAATACGAATGCTGCAGAATTCAAAGGTATTTCCTGACATCACTGTATGTTTGTTTGTTAATCTTCAGCCATGCTTTCCTGAAACCATAGCAGATTATAATATTGACTGTCTTGCTAGAATATTCACTAAATGTTACTTCCTAGAATTTCGTGGGCAAAAAAATAACAAAGAGGATTATATTGAATAATCTAATCAAGAGAACATGACAAACCAAAAGCGATGGTTTTTTTCAAGCTGTCAACTTTTTAGTTTATGTTTAATTTTTCCATGGGCTTACTTTCTTGGCATAAGTTGTTATTTTTAGTGAGTAATTCCATGCTATTTCTCCATTGGCTGGCTTCATGGAGTCGGTTGTTATCCGTAGTGATGAGAGTCATTTAATGCCTTTTAGGGGATTATGAGGTTTACAGTGTCATTCGTCTTTGTTAAAAGAAAATTCACATTAAAGACCTTTCGAAAAAGAGATACATTGAAGCCACTGGAACAGAAAGATTGGTTTGATGTCTTGAAGATAGCTAAGATCTTCAAATTCCAGCTCACAAAAAGTGCATTAGAGGTGCCATTTGGAGATATAATAGATGAAGGCCGAAAGGGAACTCCTAATAGGTCTCTTAAAATTATTATAGCACACGTCGTCTCTGGAAAAATTTGGATACTCTGCACTACATGGTCTTGGTATTATCCTAGTTAACCTTTCTAGCATGCTTTTTTTTACATCTATAAAATCCCCAAATTAGTAGTTGGTTCTAAAGCAGGACTCGGCTTATGGCAATTGAATGGTATGCTCTCGTCCTACCCCGAAACTAAAAAATGTGAGAAATGATGAAGAAATAAGAATATGTATGAAAGTGTTTTGCCATAAAATTTGCCATCAGGGCCTGCTTAGATAACTGATATTTATTATCAAAACAGAAAGTTCTACTGCTGCTAAATCCTCAAGCGACCAGCACGTATGATTTATTACTCATTTGTGTAATCTTCTTTTATTATTTTGTAGACAAATTGAATGAGTGCATCTTTGCCGTCTTGGAATTTTGCAGAAATCACGCGACTTCCAATCCTTCAAGAAGCCGATGACTATGAGTCAGCCAAATTCAACCATCAGTTTTCAGTATATTGGGAAGATACTACTAGCCTTTGCCTTCATGTTCCTGCTTGGAGGAATATTCACCTTCTTCTTGGAAAACCTCCCAGCTATGAACCTCTCAGCTGTATCAAGTCTATAACTTAATCAACTGTGGTGTTCTCTAGCATTCAGTTGGTGAATTATCCGATGTCCAAGCCAGCTCTCTGTGGAGTGTCATAAAATCATTCCCAACATCTCCATAAATTGGATTGTTTGTATTCCTTATCTTTAGGTTTTGCAAGGATAATAAACATGTGGAAGTCTTCCCTCATAATTAGCCTTGGAAAGCATCTTGTTTTACTTGTTGTCTTCTGGACATTTTTATATGCATATTAACAAGGAAAATGTTGGTCTGAATTAAAGTTGTATTTTTGAGGTTTGTATTGATGATTGTGTGTACCAAAAAACACTTCTACATAGCCTGAAAACTGTGTTGGAGCTGGTTAACTGCAGGGTATGTTTTGGACATATGCATTGGTTCTATATCCAGAAAAATTTTTGGACATGGTTCTGAAAAAGATGCAATTAAGTATTATTGACCTAAATTTGTTCATTCAAAACTGTAATGGAATGAGGAGAGGGGGCATTCATTCAAAACTGGAGCGGCACAATGGCATTTGTTTGGTGTTGACTTTAATGGAGTTGGTCAGACATGATAGATTCTGATTCTCTTCATCCTAGTAAACCAAAGAATTGTAGATGATTAAGTTGAGAGTATAATTTATGACCTTAGTAATGCTAAAACTCCACCTCTCCATCATCTAGAAGCACAATATAATGTTCCAATTATGAAACAAAAAAAAAAAAAATTATAACCAAAGAATTCTGGCTCAGCTCTCATGAATGCTCGCTCAATGTTGTCAATCAAAAAAAAAAAAAAAAAAAAATCAAATGCAAATGGAGAAAGCAAAATCAAAACAAAATGAAGGATAAAAACTGCAAAAGAGACGGAAACGAAAAGGTGTACAGCAGATGGAAAATAGTAATCGTAAATATGCAGAAAACTTTTGCAGACAAACCTTAGAGTATTTGGCTATTCCAATTGTCTACTCTTTATACTGTTAGCTACCAACTTCAGGATTATATTCTTGGGTCATTATTTTCTTCATTTAATTCGAAACAAAAGAATTTACATCAGCCAGAGATTATGTGGCAGTGAACAAGATGTACTATTTGGTCTTTTCATCCATCATCAACTATAGCTTCTCCTAGTAATGTAATTATGTTTAAGATAAAATAGAGCTGTAAACACTCTAAGGAGGATATAATGATGTCGATCATCTAACAAATAAGGACAAACAAAAGTTTGCTGTCCAAATATCTTCTCCAATTCATATAATCCAATTTAACTAGATGCCACACTATATCTCATTCCATTTCATATAATGGCAGTTATTATAATACTTCATTAGAACACTACCACTGATCCGTAGAATTTGCAGATAACCTGAACGATATTATTATTAACATAAACTTTTAAAATTGCTACAAGCAAAAGCAAAATGATGTGAAAAGTGTCATTGTATTGCTCTTTGTTTTGGTATAATCACATCAACATCATGCTACTCTACATAAAGCCAACTCTATGACAATTAATGATAGAAACTAATTAATCTCATTTATGTAAAAAGTTAATTATTTTCATATATGTCCTGTTAATTTTGAAGTCCAGTATGTGTACTCTTGTTGTTTATATGACTTCATAATTAATCTTCATAAATTGATCGACATTTGGCACTTATGTTGTAAAAGTGTTAATCAGGGTTAGTAGTTTTTCTTTTTTTGTTAATCAGGATATCAATATATTTCGAAGATTAAACATACTGTGTGTAGGGATACACGTGGGATGTTAATATTTACAAAGGTAAATACCTCGTTTCAAAGTTTTACAAAATAAATATGTAAACACTCCCTCCAAATATTCAGCATTGATAACTAAGAAAAAATAATTTGCATGATCAAATGAAATTGGGAGACAGATATAAATTATTAAAGCCAAAAATAAAAAACAAAAAACTTGATCACATACACTGAGAAAAACCATCTATCACTGTTGGTACCAAAGTTTCAAACCAAACGATGGTGGCCCCCTTGTCTTGAAGTAGAACTATGTTTACCGAGATGAGTAGTGGTTCTAATTCTAATGCATCCATGCATGGAAAGAATAGCAATCTCAGACGAGGTGTTCTTCTACCAAAGATCACCAGTCCAATAAAAATAAAAATAAAATGATAAAGGTTAGGTTCACAGGTTTAGATCATGCAGGCAAAACACACATTGTCACAAACAATTGTAATCAAGAAGTGCAACTTTTATCTTCATCTTCTTAGCAAGTGTTATTACAGATTACAACTCATGATGCATTCAATATGAGTGAGGAGGAGACAACACAAAGGCTCACCTATTTATTATCTTTGGGACTCGGTTTGCAGTGCAGAAACAATCCCAGTCCCACCGAAACCACCACAGTCAAAATCAAGGCTAGAATGAGCTGCCTTGCTTGGTACGGTCCCGAGTTCAGCTTGCCTATTTTTTTAAGCTTCAGCTTCACCAGCTTGGGTTTGCCACCACAATTGCTTGCTGGTGTGACTGCTGCTTTCTTCCCCGAATCGATCCTTTCGGTGCCTTCCTCACCATCTTCATCTTCATCTTCATCTCCATCCTTTCCTGCGACCTTCTCCGTCCCTTTCGGCTCTTTGAGCTCATCCTTCTTATCTTCCTCCACCTTCTGTGCATCAGATTCTTGGTTCTTCTTCTCATCCTGTTGCTTCACGGCCTCCGCCGGCTCATCTTGCACCGCAGCCATGCCGGACGACTTTGGCATCGTGATTTCGAGAATCCCGTTGTAGAACTTGGCACGGATGCGGTCGAGGGTGCTGCGGTCGGGCACTTGGAATTCCTTGTGGAAGCGGCTCCACTTGGTGTCGGTCAAGGGGCGCTCTCCGGTCATTTCTAGTTCCCCATGTCTGTTGATCTTGACCTTGAGCTGGTCCTTCCTGAAACCTATGTGGAGAAAAAAAAAAAAAGTAACAACAAACCAGCTTCTTATTCTCAAGAAAAATGGATGAATTTTGATGTGTTTATCGACCGAAATCTATAGCAGAAGAAGGTGCCTGCGACATTAACGACGAGGGTGTCCTCGTCTTGATCCTGAAGCAGTTCATGATGAGGAACGAAGTCCTCGTAGACGCGCTGCGGGAGGATCGATCTCTGCCTTGCTTCCATGCGAGGCTGCTTACGTAGGTGCTGTGTTGGGGATCGAACACTTGCAGTGCGATGGATCGGACGAAGATGATAGACACAAAACAATGCAACGTCGACACTATACAGATATGTATAACTTGTACAAGATAAGGATACTTTGGGTTTCATATATATATATATATATATATAACCGGTACATTGTTCCTTGTGGTCGGTGTAGTTGTTGTAAAGGCTGAGTTATTCCATCTCCATGGGGCTGCTTCTACTTAGGTCGCCTCATAGCATGGGGAAGGAGGTTCCTTGTTTGATCTCCACGCTTCTACTTCCCCAGCTTAAATTAATGCCTAATGCTACAATCAAAATGAGACAGAAAGCGACAAGTCCCCAAGCTAACGTCTATATCATCAGCAATCCAAGAAACAAACACATTTCTCTCTATTTGAAGCCTCTCGATCTCACCCACATCCCCTTCCCTCTCTTACATCCTCGTAGCTTCATTGCTCCTTTAACCAAAGCTCCACCCGGTAGCAATGATACCAAAATATAGAGTCTTTTTCCTCTTGATAGCTCTTCTCCTCGTTGACCCTCCTCAGCCAAGCAGCAAGGCCTGAGCCAGCAGATCCATTAAGGATCAGTGATCAACAGCAGGTATATGTTCCGCTTTGTTGCGGCACAACAGCTGCTGATCTGATGGCTGATATGCATGTCATCACTGGGTGGGTTATCAGGTGGTCTCATATGTGTGATTCTTGTCTATAGGGTGCAGATGTGGCCAGCTTGGAGACACTGGTTGAAAGGTGTGGAGGAGTGCTTGACGAGGAGAACTGTTGCAGCTCATACAGACTAAATCTACACTCAGGGAAACAAGCACTGATCGGGAAGTAGTGTGTTTCCTACTTCTAGATGATGTGTTTGTGCCTTTTTATATTCCCTTGTGACCTTTATGAGTTGCCTATGGAATTTTTTTTTATCATATTCCCTTAACAATGTTGAGTTGATGTCGATAGATTGCAAATGGAGCACCTGTAGAGCTTGAGTCCTTCCAAAAGTGCGATAGTTTCTGCCATCAAGTGGGCTTGAAGCCCTGAAGGAGCTGCCCCCCACCACATGTATTCTCCAGTAGCAACTTTGAGGCCAAAACCAGCAGTTGCAGGAAGAGAAGATGATAAGAAGGAGAAGTCATCCACTTGAAGAGTAAAGATAGCTCTTACCTGTCTGTCATCAGAGACATCCATACTATCCTCCAACATTCCCTTAGGGCTTGGAGCAAGATTAACGTAATCATTAGAAGCGATAACAGCCTTTGCAGCGAGAATGGATGACTTGATTGAATGATCGCTGTGCGTGGCACCATTCTGATTGATCCAACGAAACTAAAATGAGGTGGTATGACGCTAAGCAAGGCAGAATGGGATGAAGGAGAAGTAAACGATAATAATAGAATATTATGATACAATTAAATGATAATGATTTTAATCAATAAAACGAGATATTATTAAATAAGAGATACCATAACACATATTCTCCTAATGCACACACTTTTTACACTTTCTACTTTATAAACTATGATCTTATTTATAAGACCTAATAGTACCTATATCACTTTACTTTCTCACCTATAATTGAGAAAGTGTAGCCACTATTCCTACTAACTCTTAAACCATGGGCACCTTCACAACTCCTAGGCCACTATCCCTACAACTCTTAAAACATATTAACTACCTAGGTAATCTATATGAATCAATTCTCAACACTCCCCATTGATTCATAGTTACATATACTAACTTAAGATATGAAATAAACATGCTTTTGAATTAGAAGTGACAATGAGAATATATGCAACTTGTTCATTTGTGCCACAATAATTTATTGTTATGGCTCTACTTGCTACAAGATCTCAGTTCAAATGATAGTGTATCTCTATATGCTTGTTCTTCTATGAAATATTGGAGTCTTTGTCATTGTAATTATGGCTTTGTTATCACAAATATTTTCGTTGCTTCTTTTTGTTATTGATGAAGATTTTCTAAGCCATATTGCTTGATAAGCTATTGATATTATAGCTACATTCTGCTTTTGATATCGATAACATAGTTGTTGTTTGTTTCTTTGAACTCCAAGATATAGTTCCTGATCGAAGACTAAAAATATTGTCTTAAGTACTCTTTCTATCATCCATAGTTCATGCAATCACTATTAGTGAAACTAAATAATTTATATTTAAAATTATGAGAATATCAAATGTCATAATATGTGGTTCTAATAATATAACGTAGAATTGTTTTAACAACTATGTGATGATGTTTACTTAGACTATGTATAAACTTAGATACTACACCAATAGAGAAAGTAATATATGGTCGAGTATGAGTTAGATTCAAACCTCCAACCAAACTTCTACAGTATCTTGCATTGTTAAACATGTACTATCTTCAAGTTTAAATTCTTATTTACATAGGTGTTGTTACATCTTTCTAATTAATCATGTTAGATTTTTTTAGCAGATCTATTACATACTTTATTTATGAAATAAAAATTTCATCTGAACCATGCTTCACCTTCAACCCAAGATAATAGTGTAGTAGACCTAGATCTGACATATCAAACCTATTCACTATATATTTTTTAAATTCTATCATAACAGTATTAGATGAACCCATATATATAATATCGTCAAAATAAAGGCAAACCATAAGAATATTATGTTCACCTTTCTTCTTTAGATAAAGGGTAGGTTCATTCTCGCTCCTCTTAAATCCATTTTGATGAAAATAATAATTAATTTTATTGTATCATGCTCTTGGAGCTTGTTTAAGGCCATAAAGAGATTTCTTTAGTTTATATACTTTTTCTTCATGTCGTTTAACTGAAAAACTTTCAGATTGAGTAACAAAAATATCTTCTTGTAAATCTTCATTTAAAAATATAAATTTTATATTAAATTGATAAACATGCTAACTCAAGTGAGCAGCTAAAGCCAAGAAAGTTCTTACGGCTTCGAATCTAGTAACTGGAGAAAAAGTATCATAAAAATCAATACCTTATTGTTGCAAATATTCTTTTGCTACAAGTTGAGCCTTATACTTTTAGATGCTTCCATCTACATTATAGTTTGTTTTGAATACTCTTTTTAATCCAATAGCTTTCTTTTCTTTCAGAAGATCTATTAGCTCCTAGGTTCTATTCTTCTCAATTGACTTGATTTCCTCCTTCGTTGCCTTTTGTTGTTCATCTTTTTCAACTACTTTAAAATTTATAGGATCTGAAATAAACAAAGTAAATATTGAATCATAAATTTTTGTTAGTGATCTAAATCTTCTTGGAGGGGTTTCATCCATGGAATCATTTAATAAATTTAAACTACTACTAGGTGAGATTGATGATGAACTTGTTGGAGCAGGATCTATCACTTGATTCTATAGAGTGTCTAGTTTTGCTGAAATACAAATTTGTATTTCATCTTCATTGATCTCCTAATTCCCACTTACCCTTTTATCAAACATAATACTTCTATTAATAATAATCTTGCCACTAATAGGATTATATAATCGATATGCTTTTGATTATATAGAATAGCCAATTAAGATGTATTTTAAAATTAGAGAGAATTCTTTATCTTGAGTTTGATTATGTCTTTCAGTTCCATTCCTTAGGGTGGGGTAGGTTCGAGGTCCATATAGTTCAATCTGATAGTTATTAGTTAAGGTCTAATGGCAATAGTTAACTTCTTACTTCAGAGCTATAATTTTCTAGTCACTAGCCCAATCTTTTTTTTTCATTAAGTTTATGATGATTTTATGAATATACCAAAGTATAAGCAATACAACCAAATATTCTAAGATAACTTACGCTTGGTTTTATACCAACCAAGCCTTAAAAGGAGTTCGATTCATAATAGTCTTTGTCGATAAAATATTCAACAACTAAACTGCTGTTGCAACTACTTTTGCCTAAAACTAATTTAGAAGATGCTTTTCTTTAAGTAAACTTCTTATCGTTTCGATGATAGTTTGATTCTTATGTTCGGTTACACCATTTTGCTCTAATGTATATAGTGCTATCAATTCTCTACTAGTACTATTTTTTTATAAAAAGAATTAAACTCATTAGATAAAAATTAATCACCTATATCTGTCCGAAGTGTCTTTATGCATCTGCTGTTAGGAAACCTCAGCGGGTGCATGACATGCGCAGTGGAAATCAAAACAAAATATCGATTTCTCACGTAGATCAAATCATCGTGCAAAAGATTGGGGTCGCAAGAAAAATGTAAAAACCGATAAAACCGCGATATATGAGAGATTGATTTTACATAGAGAGATCATATATCCCTGTATTCCAGATCTGGATGGAGAAGATGAAGGAGGTCAAGTATCCTCCGCTTTAGCGGTATCCACATGATGGATCTCTACAGCGAAAATCCTCCAATCTGATCTGGCAACTCTTGTACAGAGGGAGGGAGGAGAATAGGAGGTGGTGGCTAAAGCTACAGCCTATCAACCATGAGTCTCCCCTCCTATTTATAGAGAGCCACTAAAAACCCTAGGGCTCCTGCCTTAGTGGGTATTGGATCTCCATCCAATAACCCACTAACTTTGTATTATTGGATAGAGGAATCTTCTTAGGCCTCTAATTGAGCCTTAATCCAGGAGCCTATCAGCTTAAAGTCTCATCTAATGAGAATAAGGGCTAATTGGAGCTCCATCCAGTCCTCTATTTGTTGAAGCATCCACCATGTGTGTGACCCTCTCGGTCCGATACCGAGCTGGCCATGAGTCACTCCTATCAGAACTCCTTCTGATATAGTGAATTATTATCCCCATAATAATTCACTCGATTCATCGACTATGGACATACTAGGCCACTATGCCATAGTCCCCAAATGGTACAAGGGGGGATCAAATCCATCGGACCTATCTATCCACAGTTAGTGTGTATCTATAATCCTTCATCCAACTAATATCCCAGAGATCGTATATTGGATATGGTACTATTATGTAATATATAAAATCCGTCATAGTCTCGCTCTAATCGGATTCTCCTAGAGAACTCTTTCTCTCTCAATTTGAATGACCATGACTAGAGATTTATCTGAGCAAGCACATATAGGATATTTCTCTCATGATATCGAGAGTGGATGATCCTCTATTGACACTTAATTGCCTTCGTAAGATTGACTACTAATCCCAATAACCGGTTGTACCAGATCTGGAACTTTCCAAACCTATAAGTCTGGTGTCAAAGAAAGGAGTATTCATACAAGGCATCATTGGTGTCTTAAGTCTAAGAACCAGATACACAACTGGGACTATAGAATCACTGTCTGACATTAAGTATCATTAATTATATAATATTCCATAAGCGGATCAATTAATGAACTCATTCTCTAATAAGCACTTGTACTATATCCTTAGTGTCTCCACACAAGTGACTCAAAAATCAGCCACCTCCATCATATGGACGAGTATATAGTACAACGATCTGTCCGGTTATATCGATGTCCCTCTAAAGTAACCTATGATTGAGATTATTTAGGATCCGTGTTTTAAAGGTGAATCAATCTCATTATCGTGATCTCATCACAATTCGATTCTCATTGCATATAACCAAGGACATTATAATATATATATATATATATATATATATATATATATATATATAATAGATAATATAGTGTGAGAATATGTCAATATTAATCATAAGCAAAAAAGATCACATAACGTTTCACACGTGTCATCGCTCACTTGATTGGCTTGTAGGGCACCTATAACCAAAGAATCTCCCACTTGACCTAAAGCCAATCACCTATGTGTCCGATCCCTATCAGACCCTTGTGATGCTCAAATACAATCTGAGCCAGCAACTTCGTCATTGGATCTACAATGTTATCTTCGGATGAAACTCTTTCCATTGCTATATATTTACGGGCCATGGTCGCTTTAATTAGATAGAACCTCTTTAGAATAATTCTGATGAGACTTGGGTTCCCTTGCTAGAGTTATCACCCTGTCGCTGTCACAATATATGGGAGTCAGCTCCACGCTGCTTGGTATGACTCCCAAATCTTTGATGAACTTCTTCATCCACACCCATTCCTTTGCTGCTTCTATTACAGTAATGTATTCCACCTCTGTGGTTGAGTCAGCAGTAGTATCTTGCTTGAAACTCTTCCAACTTACTGCTACTCCATTCAGGGTGAAAACATATCCTGAATTTGACTTGCTATCATCAATGTCGGACTGAAAACTCGAGTCCGTGTAGCCCTCAACCTGGAGGCTACCTCCTCCATATACTAGTAAAAGATCCTTGGTCTTTCTCAAGTACTTAAGGATACACTTTACTGCCTTTCAGTATTCTAAACCTAGATCTGCTTGATACTTGCTCGTGACACTCAGCGCATATACTATATCAGGCCTGGTATATAGCATCGCATACATGATAGACCCTATCACTGAGGCATAAGGTATTTTATCCATGTCTACCCTTTCTTCAGGAGTCTTTGGGGACATAATCCTAGAAAGTGAGATTCCATGTCTTATTGGTATAAGATCTCTCTTGGAATTCTCCATGCCAAACCTTTTGATAATGAAGTCTATGTACCTAGATTGGGATAAGCCAAGCATCCTTTTGGTACCTCTATAGATCTGGATCCCTAAAATATACGATGCTTCCCCTAAGTCTTTCATGGAGAAGTTTCTGGATAGCCAAGTATTTACTATGGAGAGCATTCCTATATCATTTCCAATGATTAGGATGTTATCCATATATAGCACCAAGAAGGTTGGTTATAGTGCTCCCACTTATCTTCCTGTACATACAAGACTTATCTTCCAACTTCAGGATGCTTGCTTCAATCCATAAATGGATCTAAGCAAACTATACACTTTATCTGGACTCTCTTTGGATACGAATCCATTTGGTTGTATCATATACACCTCCTCCTCGAGATTGCCATTGAGGAATATCGTTTTGACATCCATTTGCCAGATCTCATAGTCATAGTGTGCTGCAATGACCAAAATAATTCTAATGAACTTAAGCATGACTATAAGTAAAAAGGTTTCGTCACAGTCAACTCCTTGTCTTTGACGATATCCTTTAGCTACCAGCCTTGCTTTATAGGTTTCTACCTTTCCATCCACTCCGATCTTCTTCTTGAAGATCTATTTGCAGCTGATGGTACAATATCCTCAAGTAGATCCACAAGGTTCCAAACCTTATTAGAGTACATGGAATTCATCTCAGAATTCATGGCTTCTTGTCACTTTCCAAAGTCTATACTTATAATAGCCTCCTCGTAGGTCTGAGGATTAACATCCTAAGAGTCATCTCCACTGATATGTCTCACATATCTTTCAGGAGGGTGAGATACTCTACTAGACCTATGAAAAGTTAGAATTTATGTGTTAGGTACCTGAACAGACTTGAGCTCTGGAATAGTGCTCGAGCTAGATTCTTCAACCTTGCTCAATTCTATCTCACTCCACTATTTCCACCAAGAATGTGTTCCTTCTTAAGGAACACAGCTCTCTTGGCAACAAAGACCTTTCAGTCCTCGGGATGATAGAAATAATACCCTAAAGTCTCCTTAGGGTATCCCACGAATATGCATCGTTTCGTACTTGATTCTAACTTATCGGGGTTGTGTCTTCTAACGTGGGCAGGACAGTCCCAAATCTTAACCACCTTAAGATCGGGCTTCTTTCCTTTCTATATCTCATATGGTATAGACACTACTGACTTTGATGGAACTCTATTTAGAAAGTAAGCTGCGATCTCTAGGGCGTACTCCCAGAATAAGACGGGTAGGTTAGTGAAACTTATCATAGACCACACCATGTCGAACAGCACGCAATTCCTCCTTTCTGATACACCATTGAGTTGAGGTGCATAAGGAGGTGTCTATTGGGATAGAATGACATTGTCCCTGAGGAAATGGGTGAACTCTGATTTGATCGAAGAGTTTTAATACTCTTTTCAATCTGGTTCTCCACCTTATTCTTATATTTCCTGAATTTCTTAAAGGCCTCGGATTTGTACTTCATCAAGTACATATGTCCGTACCTAGAGAAATCATTAGTGAATGTAATGAAGTACGAGTAACCTATAGTCTGAGTCAACATGGGACCACATCACTATGTATGAGTTCTAATAACTCAATGGCTCTCTCTCTCTAGTTCCACTAAAGGAAGAGTGGTTATTTTCCCACGAAGACAAGGTTCGCAAGTTGCATATGACTCATAGTCAAATGGATCTAAGTATCCATCTTTTAGCAACTTTTGAATCATTCCCTCATATATATGACATAGCCTACAATGTCATAGGTATGCATTTTTCACCTCATCTCTTTTCCTCTTAGACATATTTATATTCATGATATGTGGAGAAGTGTCTAACACATGTAAGCCATTTATAAAGGTTCCTCTAGTGATGACCTGATCATCCATAATTATTAAATAATTATTATTCTCAAAAACTAATTTATATCAACTAATTGTCAAACAAGAAATAAAAATAATATTTTTGATAATAGAAGGGACAAAATAGCATGGATCAAATGCAATAATAGCTCCACTAGGCAGATGTAGGATGCCCCCCCAATAGCAACTGTAGCAACTCTTACTCCATTGCCCATTTTGAGGTCCATCTTGCCTCTAGCTAGTCTCCAAGGTCTTGTCAGAACTTGTAATAAATTATAGATATGATAAGCACTCCCGATATCTAATACCCATGTGTCATCATGAGAATCTGACAAGTGAAGACTGATTATGAATATACCTGAAGCTTCTCCAAGCTTCTGTTTTGCCTTATCTGCAAGGTAGTCCTTACAGTTTCTCTTTTAATTCATGTCTTGGTCATAGTGGAAGCACTGTCCTTTGTCCTTTGTCCTTTGCTAGGTCTTTCTTGGCAATATTTGTCTTGCCTAGTCTTTCTTTGCCCTTGCCCTTCTTAAGGGTCTTACTAGCATTCCTTTTCCTATTAGTCTCACCAATATAGAGAACTGACTTCTCTTTCTTGATGGTACTCTCAGCTTCCCTCAACATATTGAGGAGCTCAGGTAGAGTCACCTCAAACTTGTTCATATTAAAGTTAATAATGAATTGTAAAAAGGAATCTGGTAGGGACTGAAATATAAGATCAACATATAGATTATTTTTTAGGACTATCTTTATACTTCACAAAGCGAGCAATCTCATCCTCGCTTGTCCTTTCCTCCATCGTGGGCATAATCGTATTAAGGACATATATAATTTTATCTTGTATGAGAACAATTCTCAAATTATGGAGCCTTTGAACTAATGATGCTATTAGCATTAAATATGCCACAAAGGAATTTTACAAGCGACAAACAAGATATAGCGAAAATAAATAACATGCATATTCTATATAAAATATTAATTAAGATATGGGCTTCTATCTTAATATACTCCCACTATTTTCCTAAGGAATCACGCGACACCCTCAACACCTGAGATGAAAGTCTCCAGCAGACTCTTAGTGGGGATCAGGATCCAATTGACATCTTAATACAATCTCGAGAGACTCGACCAACTACACTAAGCCCAAAAGGTAGACAACTCTTGTCAATCACAATTCCTTATGATTCCCGTCATGTTCGGCCTTTGAATCATCATTGTCTCAACTGCTCGACCAACTATGAAGTTCAGTTAAGTTATCACCATCGTTACAAGATGAGTCTAATTCGATGTATATGCTCTCGATTACTTTACTAAGTCATATCATGTCCTCAGGTTACCGGTGACATATATATGTCATAGGCAAGAACTCAATCATGTAGATAGGTGAGCCTCGAGTGACTCGACCAACTCAACCTATGTCGGGATTCAATTTCTTCCTATAACGATGGAAGGCCACATGGGTCAATCTTATTGCCTCATACTTACCGACTTAATATTATCATAGAAGGGGTTTTTATTTTCTATCGGTCTCCTAATATGTCATGTCACACACATACATATTTAATATATATCTACATTGCATGCAAATATATATATACACATATATCTACTAGGTGTATAACACATCATACATGCAAGCCACACTGGATGATCATGAGTCGTCACCTAATATGATTAAGCTCGAGCCAATAGGCCTAATCACTCACAATAGGATCTATGTGTGCATCGACACATCTCCATGCCCTGTAATTGTTGATCTTGTCATCATCGGTTCCGTCGGATCGTCGCATCACCATGCATCGTAATCTCCCGCCATGACATCATGGGTCCTGTTGTTATCTCCATGCTCCCAACGCACCTCTCCATGTAATTACAACAATAAACGAAAAAAACAGAGGCACACAGGCCCTAATAATAATAATAATAATCATCATCATCATCATAATAATAATAATAATTATAATTACACACATCACAACACATGGCTCATGATCATCCATCCTTATTATACATCACATGTACATTACATCATATGTAGAATTACTAAATATATAATAATTAATTAAACTATTTAATTAATTATTTTTTAGGACTCAGAACATGTTCAAAATTTTTAGAATTATCAAGGACATTTTTATAATTCTAGATGAGAGGACAATCCTCAAAATTTTTAAAATTATTGAGGGTATTATAAGAATTATGTACACAAGGATAGTCCATGAAATTTCTAAAATTTATAGGGGTAGGATCCTCCTTTTATCCAAAGGATGCCCTAACCCCTCTCTCCCCCTTTGCATCGCTGCCGCCACCACGCCTACGCAAGTGCTTTGCTCACTGGCGTGCCAAGGGCCACCACTGTGGCCGACGCCCCTACAAAGATTCTTTTCAACTTAGAAACTAAAAGATCATAAAAGATTTAGTGTTATAGAAAATTGTTTCAAAACAAAAGTGATAATAGTGGGAACTTATTGCTTACATTAGTTTCTTTATCTAGAATTAATGAGTTTATTTATTATCTTTTTTTGGTAATGACAAACTCAATATATTTTATGATTCAATAAAAGTTGATTATATAATTTTGTATGATGGTTTGTACAAAATTAATTTAAATTTTAAGTTTGAAATGATATTAATAACTGTTTAATCAAATATTAGATTGAAACATAATTTCAATAGTGAGAAATTTACAATCTTATATATACTATAGACATTTGGGGCATATCTCCAAAGAAAGAATAAAAAAATTAATGTATATTTTGAAAGATTTGAACTTTATTGATTTTGATAATTATATAATTGTATTAAAGGAAAGCAAACTAAATTTATAAAAAAAATACTATAAGAAACTATAAATTTATTGAGATTATTATATCTATGAATCTCTTTATATTTTCTATTTGGTAGAGAGAGATATTTCATCACATTTATAAATGACTTATTTAGATTTGACTATTTATATCTAAAAGATGAAAAGTCTCAAGTTGTTACCTTTGGGTTGTACTTAAATGAAGTCAAAATAAAATTAGATATGATTGTTGAAATTATCAAAACTGATAGGAGTTATAAATTTTATGATAGGTAGGGTTAGAATCTTAACTCATTAACTAGATTCCTAGAAATAAGGGGTATTTGTGCCCAGTATATCTTATCATGTGTGTCACAATAAAGTAAAATTATTGAAAGATAAAATCTTACTATTATAGATATGGTTCGAAATATGATGAGTCATTCCTTTGTAACTAAATTAATATAGATGAAGCATTAAAGACAACTATATATATTTTGAACATAGTTATTGGTAAGTTAGTCATATTAATAATTTTTTAGTTATGAATTGGTAGAAAACTGACATTTACATATTTGAAGTTGTCTTATAAAAATAATAGTCTTCAATCTATATAAAACAAAATTAGATTCAAGAACTATTTTTAGGTATTTATTAATTATCCAAAAAATTGAAGGGGCATAAATTTTATTATCTTAATTAGAATATAAGGATAATTGAATACGATAATATAAGATTTTTAAAATATAATAAAATCAATGGGAGTAAACAAATTTAAAATTTTGATTTTAATACAAAGGATATACATATTAATACTCATGTATAATTTTCATATTAATACATATTAATTGTGCCTTAAATCACTAAGCGATTTGATAAACATGAATAAGAAGGTGAAATTAATAAACTCTCTTATAATGTTGGTGTCATTATTGATGAATTTATTATAGAACAACCATAGTCAAGACCTCAAATGAAATAGAAACTTATCATTTTTATAATTATATGATATATTTGTAAAAATCATATTATGATATAGGAATCAAAATAGATTCCTTATCATTTTTACAAGTCATGAAAAATAACAATTTTAAAAAATAGTACAATGCAATCAAAGAAGAGTTAAATTAATTGATCAGAATGATATTTAAAAACTCATTGAATTATTTAATAATTATAAAATAGTTGGTTGTAAATATATTTTTAAGACTAAATGTGAGTCAAAGAATAATATTACATATGACCAAAGATTTTTTTTAGAAAGAAGGCATCGCCTAGAATAAGATTTTTTTATTTTTAAAAAAGACTCATTGAGAATCATCATGATATTGATGGACCATTATAAGGTTGAGTTAGACTAAATGGATAAAAATAGATTTTTTTGAATGAGGATTTAGATGAAAAAATCTATATGGAATAACATAAAGAATTCATAGATAATAGAAAGAAAATTTTAGCATGCAATTTTAAGAATCAATTTATAGTCTTAAGTAACCTTCAAGACAATACTATATAAAGTATTATAATATTATTATTTTCTTCAAATTTAAGATAAGCAGAAGGAAGCTCATTATATTAGTTCTATATGTAGATGATATTTTAAGTACTAATAATGAGTATGATTTATTACACAAAATAAAGATATATCTCACTAATAATTTTAAGATAGTTGATACGATACTTAAGAATGGATCTTAAGGATTGTATATATTAATCGAGTCTTGAATAGATTTAGTATGTAATTTTATTCAATAAATGATGCACCTATAACCATAGGTGAAAAATTAAATCAAAATTAGTGTCCTAGGATATAATTCATATGGTGTGGATGGAGAATCACATTGTCTTGAATCACAAATGAAGCACCACGTCTCTACAAGAAATTGTAGTCAAATGTGTCTCAAGTCTTCATGAAATTGACCTAAGAAGAAGAATTGAAGATGGAGTTGTAAGTGACAAATGATGATTTCGACATGACAGATCACCAGCTTGGCATGTGGAAATTGTTGAAGCAAAGAACGGAAGATCATAGAAATTTAATTTGATTGAATTAATTTTTATTAGTACCATGATTTTTGCATGATTGATGCTCATTGACTAATATGATACATCAAATCTATACTAATAAAGATCAACCCACATAAGTCCACTTAAGATATCATTGCAATTGAGATGTGATTGGATAACCATAAACTTCAAAAACTTAAGTGGTTAGGAAAGAATTCAATATATGCTTTTTAAGATCCTTCTCATTAGGACTTAAGTATATAGTGCAGATCCAAACGTTTAAAATGTCAAAAAATAAATAAATAAAGGAGGATCCAATCCAATATATACTTTTAACAATTCCAAATCCAAGCTTGTTAGTATTAAAGTTGAAATGCAAAAAATTATGTTAATCCATAAACTTATCTTCCAAAGTATACACACTATTCAAACATATCAACAGTATGGATCCTATTTAATTAGTTATTGTAGTAATCATTGGACTTGGGAATTGAATTTTAATGGAGCCTTTGAGATGTCACTCTTTAAAGCCTGGCTTGATGTGTTTGTCTTTGAGGACCTTTTTTGCATTGTGCTCCATGTTTTGTGAGGTTGCTTTCATGGCTCTCTCTATTAGGTAAAGGTCTTTGTAATGCTTGAATTGATTAGATATAGATGGTGCTCGTGTGAACAGATTAGTCCACATCTTGAACCCAAGATACATTAATTTTTTTTTTTTTTTTTGCATTTCATCAACCATATGCAAGATGTAGGAATGCTACTTATCAATGTCCACACTAATGCAATCTGAGTATCTACTTCTTATGAATCAACATGGTCATATTCCCAGTAGGTATAGCTAAGCTATTCACATTCAGATGATGAAATCTCCCACAGTCCATGGTTTGAACTAAAATTATAATTGCATGCTTACTAAAAAAATATAATTTTATTAAAAACTATTACCAAAACATTCACTATTTGTGATTGAGTCTTATGCACTGAGTTGGCCTTTTTATTCTTTTTAAGTAATTATTTTATATTGCCAATGTGGTTCCCAGGTAATAACATAAGATTGTGATAGAATTTTCTTTTGTTGAGTTCAACATAATTCGAGATAATTGTGTAAGGCAATTATATTTTGTGCTTCTAATGCTTATTTCACATGAATTATTATCTTGTTATCCATAAGCATATGACCACTACCACCAAACTATTGTGTCATTACTAATGTGATTTCATTTGTTGAGTTCGGTGCTAGAACCCAAGACGATTCCGTAACCCAGTTATATTATAGTTTATCTTCATATATTAATATATGTTTTTTTGTAATTAGTTCTTCTTTCTATTACTTTTTTTTTTACATATGGTGAAGTAGATCTTTACAAGAGAATCTGTCGGGTGTACGCATTGATTATTTGACCCATGGTGTTCTGCATGCTTGAATGGACTTGAATGATTCCTTGTTCATGTTTTGCTTGGCTTGTTCATATTCTTCGACATCTGTTTGACTGCGGGAAAGAGAAAGTAACGGATTAAGAGGAAGAAACTTGAGGTTTGGCTGACTTATTTGCAGGTGTTTGAATCTACGGAGGGAAAAAGAAAAAATTGACATTTTAACAGGAAACTATTTTCTCTTCTTTCTTTCTTCTTTGTGGATATTTTCATGGTTTTGTTTTTTCTTTCTTTTTTTCCTCTTTGTATTCTTTGTTACAAACTTTCTGAAATAAAATTTCATACTTCTAAGTATATTGTGTTTGATAAAATAAAAGATAAAGATTTAGATCTAATTTAGTTTAGATGATGATGAGATTAATTTAAATGAGGGTGAGATCCAATATATTTTTTTCCTTCTTCCTAAAGTTCTAAAAAGAAAAAAAAAGTCAATAGGATGATGTGTGTTGAGACGTGAAAAGCATTTTGTTCATATACATTTATGAACACATTTTTAATTTTTGAAAACTTGATTGACGTTAGTAAAGAATGGAAATGCACCATTTGTCTTCGTTTAATTAACTCTCCAAATGACCTCAAGTTTCTTAACGGATAAAAATATAAATCATATCATGTCTCGCCTAATAAATTCAGATTTCAGATGCAATCACGTTTCAATACCATAATATCATATTGTTGAAATTAGAGTGACCACGGTATGATATTATTTTCCTTCTTTTTGTTCTTTTTGTTCTTTTTGTTTTTGTTTTTTTTTTTAATGCACAACGTTCCATCATAAATGAGAACTCAGCTTTGGACTTAGCTTGTTTTCTCTTCTTTGAGAAAACTCATGTCTTAAATCTAAGCTCTAAGAAGCCTGTTGTGGCCAAGGAGTTAGCACGACTTGGTCATTGCCAAGTCCACAAGCTCGTCTATGTCAGCCAATCGTGGGAGTGTCCAATTTGGATTGGTTTAACATCTCGGGAGCCTACACCTCGGGATGGCTCTTCCGTGCTTCGATAGGATTGGCATCTACTGAAGTGGACCTACACAAAGGTCTTGTCAGGATGGGGGTGCCCGACGTGATCCCTCTGACAATTATATCAGTGGCCTGACTCGAAGGTTTGTTTAGAGGAGTTTGCATGTGCCTTTTTGGTTCCAGCCCAAAAAGCACACACCCTCATCCCTCCCCTCGATGGCCGCCGTATGATGAGTCAATCGGTGCAGGGGCATGGGGTGAAGGTATGGCGCACCCTACGACATTGATGGCATGCGGTGGTAGTTCGACTGTCATGGCGCGCGGTTGGTTCCACCTTAGATGCCGATGTGGCTACGACGATGGTACGAACCCTCATCCGACTCGGATGCTGGCATGGTCATTGAGCTGGTGCGGTCACTGATGGGTTGGGCTGGCCCATTATCTGCTTTATCATTCCCTCCCCCCGCCCCCCTCCCTGAAGCGGGGCTTCCGGGAGCTCGCTTATTAGATGCAGGGAAGGCCCCTGTTAATTCTCAAAGGTTAGGGTTCCTATATGGGAATCAACAGACTAGCCAATGTACATCGCTCAAGTAAGGACTGATGGATTAGCCGAGGAACATAACTCAAACAAAGACTGATAAATTAGCCAAGGTAGAAAACTCGGGCAAAGACTGATAAACTAGCTGAGGTATGCAACTCGGGCAAAGAATGATAAACTGGCCAAGGTACGCAACTTAGGCAAATATTGATAAACTGGCTGAGGTACAAAACTCGGGCAAATACTGATAAACTGGCCAATGTACAAAACTCGGGCAAAGACTGATAATGGTCTACACATGATGTGGTTTAGTCAACGTGTGTGGCCGATCGAGTGATGAATGAAAGGTGTTTCGTTGTGTATTGGACTCTTGCGCTGGTAAGTTAGGCGTAGGGCCTACATGGCACTCCCATTGCACCATAGTAACAAAGTACTCAATATGGTTCACGTATTCCTTAGGCAAAGTCATTTCGATTTCTCGGAAAGTCGAAACAACGCCTCCCTTATAAGCCCTATTGTGGTGGTGGTGAGAGATCACTTCCATTTCCTGCATTCCCCTTCTTGAGCCTTCGGATCTTGCGTCTCGGTCGTCTAGACTATTTTCCCTTCAACTTCCCTTCTTCCATTAGGTCAGGATGGTGTCTCCTCCCTCATTCACTGTTTCTAGTTTTTCTTCTTTCCCTTTCTCCCCATCCTAGGAGGAGGAGTGTCAGCCTAGCGGCTCTTCGAGGGATCAGTCTAGTCCCTGTAGTTCGTCCTCGGGTGTAATGACCCGAGTGTTCGTTAAGGCTCTTCAGGCCTTAGAGGTGATGAAGTCGTGTCAGGACTTTGAATCCACCATGAATCTTGAGTCATTGGCTATGGTTTGGAAGTGTTTCAGCATTTTGAACGAGTATGTCCTACATGCTCCGCGGCCGGGGCAATGACCTTATCACTCTTGCCTCAGAGGGTTCAACATCTCTATAGATGCTCTAGAAGCGGGATTGAGGTTCCCTCTTCACCCAGTCATTGGAGAGTGTCTCGGGTGGTGGCGGATATCGCCCAATCAAATGGCGTCGAACTCCTGGCACTGCCTTATAACTTTCCTTGGAGAGTGTAAGGGGCCAGGCATCATCTCAACTTGGGACTTGTTTCTCTCATGCTTCTGGCTGTGCAGGGGTCAAGGCGGTTATTACTTGACCTCTCGGGTAGGTTTAGGGTCGAGGGTGCCCCCTCTAACAATAAGGGTTAGAAGGCATGATTTCTGTTTGTGAGTAGGCATCGGGGTTGAGGTTTCAGAGCCAAGTGGTCAGCTCACCTTGTTAGTAATGTCCCTTTCAAACTTTCTGATGAGGAATTAAACCTGGTCGGGCAATTGAAGGGCATCCTATTCACTTCTCGGGCCATTAGGAGCGTAACCGAGGAGTGGCTAGTCGAGGTGGGCCTTAGTCCAGCTTCTCACGGTACACCTTGATTCCTTACCTGATCTTCCGACTCATGGTTGATTTTGTAGAGATGGTGAGCTGAGCTTGATGCGTGGCAATCCCAGGGTGGGGGGGGGGGGGCGCTCGAGAATCATTTCCTCATCTTCAGCTTTGGCCTTGACACCAACACCATGCTGTCACGGACTTAGCTGAGTTTGCTTAAGCCGCGTAGCACCCTTGTGGCTAACTTGTAGACTTAGCTAGAATCACCTAAGTCATAAAGCAATCTTTGCTTAATGTTATAAACTTAGCTGGGATTGCCTAAGTCATAAAATGCTAAAGCATATTTTCCCACAAAGGGTCAGCCCAGTTGCAACCTCGTGCGGGTCCCGAAAGACCTACAAAAAGAGAAGTTGATTAGTTTTGAAAATGAGGGACAGACAAGTCACGACATCTCGCCAAGAGGGTAGCTCTTATAAGCAATTCGTCGAACACCTTGTGTGTAATAGAAAAAGAGAGAAAGAGAGTGAAACAGGACTTTAGAGGGCTATAAGAACAGTCGCAAGTCCACAAACGACGGTTTCCAAGGGTGTCGGACGCAAAACACTTCAATTTCTTTAAGTGCTCACGCTTGACTACTATCCCGAAGCCCCATCCAGCCCTGTGCCACCTGAGGGGTTCCAGAGGGATGAGATGATTGACGTTTTACTCTGTTCAGTTCGATCATCGCAGCACACAAAAATGACCCAAAACTGGACAGTTTTGGAGCAGTTTTGGCTTGTTCTGGCTTCCCATAGCGAGCGATCATTCTACAGCCTAATAGACTATTACTACTCATAATTTCTAAGCAAAAAATCCAAAACCAAGGGAAAATAGGCTGCCTAACATTTGTACAAGCAACAAAAAGTGATGAACGATTCATGGAACGAAGAGTTACGGTTGAGCGATGACTGTTCGTGATATTCTCCCCAACTTAATTATCGACGCCCTCGTCGACGCTTGTTAATAGGCTTTAACGCAGGCTTCTTCATGTCGTAGGGCGTCTTCTGGCTCCCAATTGGCTTTTGTCTGGGGAAGCTTTTGCCACTTCACCAAGTACTCAGTTTGCTCTACTCTGTTCGGTAGCTTAGTCTTGCGATTCGCCAGAATAGTCTTAACTCACTTTTCGTAGGAGGCTCTGATTGTTGGTAGTCGAGTTGAAATATTTCATGAGGCATTTTATGGATTTGAATGGTAGGCTTTCAAGTTACTTGCATGGAAGACATTATGAATTTTGAACCATGCTGACAGCTGCAACTTGTAGGAGATGTTGCCTACTCGACTGATGATTGGGAAAAGCCCTTCACACTTGCGTACCAATCTTTTGTGCACTTTGTTCCTAAAGAACTGGAGTGATGTTGGTTAGAGCTTCACTAACACCACATCACCAACTTTAAATTCCTGGGGTCGTCTTCCCAAGTCTGCCCACTTCTTCATTTTTTTGGTCACCTTCTCCAAGTAGGCCCGAGCAATATCTGTAATTCGGTGCCATTCTTTTATAAAGTGATATGCTGACGGACTACTCCCCGTATATCCAATGGTCAATATGTGAGGAGTCGACGGCTGTTGTCTTGTGATAATCTCGACGGGGCTCTTGTTAGATGCAGAGCTCCGCTGTAAGTTATAGGAGAATTAGGCTATGTCCAACAGCTTCACCGAATCTCGTTGATTAGCACTCACATAGTTTCAGAGATACTGTTCTAACAGTGAGTTAATTCTTTCTGTTTGACCATCCGTCTGGGGTGGAGGCTTGTAGAGAAGTATAACTTTGAGCCCAACAGCTTGAATAGCTTGGTCCATAATCATCCCAAGGACCGAGAATCTCGATCACTAATGATATTATATGGAACTCCTTAATACTTCACCACATTCTTCATCATCAACTTGGCTAGCTCTTCTGCTAAACAATGTACGGGTGCAACAATAAACATTGCATACTTTGAAAACTGATTGACAACTATAAGTATCGATCCAAGTCCCCCTACTGCGGGCAAGCTTGATATGAAGTCTAAGGAAATGCTCTCCCATGGCCTTTCTGGCACCGACAGTGGCTCCAAAAGTCCCACTGGCTTTCGCTACTCTGTCTTATCTTGTTGGCATGTAAGGCATGTACAAACATAATCCTCCATCTCTATCCCCATCTTTGGCCAATAGAATGCCCTCTCCACGAGAGCCATTGTTCGATGAATGCCAGGATGTCTGACCCAAAGGAAATCGTGACACTCTCTCAAAGAGTTCACGCCTTAAGTTGTCCACTCGCGGAACATAAACTCTATTCCCTTTAGTGTGGAGGAGTCCCTCTTGGACCCAAAATCGTCGTGTCTTGCCCTCTTTGATGAGTCGCATTAGGGTTACTACTTGAGGATCACTGTATAGTCTATCCCTGATCCTAGAAAGAAAGTTAGAGTGCAACTGACTTGCTTGGCCTTCGCCTTCCAACTGTATAGCATTCGCCATTCCACTTTCCAGCTCAATGCATCGGCCATGACATTTGTCTTTCCAGGATTGTACTCTATTACCATATCGAATTCGGCTAAGAAATCCTGCCTTCTTGCCTATTTTGGGGAGAGTTTCCTTTGAGTCTGGAAGTAACTCAATGCAACATTGTCTATCCTTAGCATGAATGGTGCTCCCAAAGGTAGTGTCGCCAGGCTCGTACATAGTGGACCACTGCTGGATATCGTCGATCAATCTCATTGAGCTTGAGACTCTCGTAGGTCACCGAATGACCCTCTTACATAAGTACTCTCCCAATAGCGAAGTCAGAAGCATCTATATGAACTTCAAAAGGCTTCCTGTAGTCAATCTGAGTACTGGTTCCTCCAACACAGTAGCAATCTTTAGATCTTAGAAAGCCATTTCACACTTGTCCGACCATCTCCAAGACCGCTCCTTCTTTAGCAACTCCGTCAGTGGAGTTACGCACTTTGAATATTCAGGAATAAAGCGCCAATAATAGTTGACGAAACCAAGGAAGGATCTCAACTCAGGTACCTTCTTTGATGTTCACCATTCTGCCATAGCTTGCACCTTTGACTCTTATATCCGAATGGAACCACCGCCGATTCGATGCCCTAAGAACAGAATTTCTATTTACGTAAAGTAGCACTTCTCCCTCTTCACAAATATGGTGTTTTCCTTGAGAACTTTGAAAATTGTCCAAAGGTGCTCAACGTGCTCCTCGAGCGTCTGGCTGTAGACAATGATATCGTCTAGGTAGACGACCATAAACTTGTCCAAATACTCTTTGAAAAGCTAGTTCATCAAAGTACAGAATGTGGTTGGAGTGTTGGTTAAACCGTAAGGCATCACCAGAAACTTGAACGCTCCATACCTGGTTACATAGGTAGTCTTCGCTTCATCACCTTCTGCAATGCACACTTACCAATACCCTGATCGAAGGTCGAGTTTGGAGAAATACTTGGCGTTGCCTAGTTGATCGAACAAATCTACGATGAGCGAAATAGGATATTTGTTTTTCAACGTCACTTTGTTTGGGGCTCAATAGTTGACACATAATCGGAGGCTCCCATCTTGTTTCTTCTGAAAGAGAATTGGAGCTCCAAATGGTGTCTTTGAACTGCGGATGAGACCACCACTTAGTAGTTCATCTAACTACTTCTTCAGTTATGCTAACTCTGGAGGGGCCATGTAGTATGGTAGTCTCGCTGGAGGCTTAACTCCCGAGTCCAACTCAATGTTATGATCCATGCCTCTACGTGGTGATAGAGTCTTTGGCAACTCGGGTGGCATGACGTCTATGAACTCCTTCAGAATGTTTGCCACCATAGTAGGTTCATGAATATCCTCCCCGTCAAGTGGCTCCAACTTCACAGTAGCCACGAAAGTTAATTGACCTTTCCACACCCCTTTCTTTAATTGTAATGCTAATATTTGCTGTGGGTCCTTAGTTCTCCCTCAAGAAACTGGAACTATGCAGGGGTCGTCGCCTCCCATTAGGCATAAAGAGTTTAGGAACAACATTGGCACTAACTTTGCCGCATGTATAAACTCCATTCCAAGAATCACTTGGAAGTCGTCCAATGACATTGCCATCATGTTTGTACACCCGCTCCACATTCCAATCTTGATAGGGACCCCCTTTGCTAATCTGGAGATCTACTTGGCCTCCAAGTTCACGGCCTTCATGCGACTTGGGTTCTTCTCCAAGACAAGTCCAAGTTGCTTTACTTCACCATCAGTAATAAAGTTGTGGGTAGCTCCGGTGTCCACCATTGCAAGGGTTGTTCGGCCATTAAGCTTGATATCCACATACATCAGCTTGCTACTTGCTGCCTTCTACGCCTTTGTCTTTGTTCTCTCCCCCACTTGACCCCGTAATGCATTCAACAAATGCATCGCTCCCATTCGGGGTCCTTGCGACTCCTCGTCGTCGCTGCTAGATTCTGAACTACTTAAGCTAAGGGTAATGACTTTGCCCTTATCTGACTTATGGGGGTGTATTGATGTCACTAAGGCATTGAGTGTCTGCTTCTGTGGGTACTCCCTTACCATATGCGGTCCTCCGCACAAGAAGCATCTACCAGATTTTGGGGCTTTGCCTTTTGAGCTTGGTCCCTTATGGAAACTCTTTTTCTTCTGTTCGCCCCTAGACTCCTTTGCACGAGAGTATTTTGCTGGGTGATTTCCTAAGGATTGTTTCTTCTTTCCCAAGTCCTCCGAAGAAATAAAATCAATTAGCCTTTCTGCGGCTGCAATTGCCCTGACCACGTCGGTGACATTCCTCCGATTTAGTTCTTGTTGTGCCCATGGCTTTAAGCCATCGAGGAAGTTGAATAGTTTATCCTTTTCAGACATGTCTTGTATATCCAGCATTAGTGTCAAAAATTGCTTCATATAGTCTTGGATGGAAGTACTTTGGCAGAGTTGTCTCAGTTTCCTTATTGTGATGAACTCTGTGTTCTCAAGCAAAAACTGCGTTCTCAACTAGCATTTCAAGTCTTCCTATGTATCCACTCGGCATTAACCTTGTTGGATCTCTTCCCAATGAGTTCACTACCAAAGTTTTGCATCTCCATTCAAATACATGGTTGCTATAGAAACTTTGGTTTCCTCCGAATCGGGCCCGTAGCACGAAAATATTGTTCCATGTCGAACAAAAAATTCTCAAGCTCTTTGGCATCTCTCGCCTCTATAGCAATGTGGCTCTGGTACTCTTAAGCTTTATGGTAGTGCAGTGCTGGTATTGTTCCCTCCCACATTAAGAGTTCTAGTGAGCAATGTCACTTTGGCCATAAGTTCTGCCATAACTTAATGTAGATGTAATACGGAGTCTTTAGTATCCTCTGTCAGTCGGTCGATCAGGGACTCAACCCTGTCAATCCGAGATTCAACTTCTTCTTGTGAGCTCTCTACCCTAAGGAGCCTTCCTTGGCCTTGATAGAGTTCCTCCAAGCTCACTTCAAGAACATCGAGGTGGGTTTCCACCATTTAAAGTCTCTCCTTATGGCTCATTTTCCCAGTTGGTGCACCAGATTATGCCTCCTCTACTTACGGAGAGTACCCAAATTCACACTCGTCATATTCATTGTCATGCTCCTCATGAGTGGCTCTAGTAGTTTACGAGTGAGTTTGCACTTGCAGCCCACTTGAGGCTGCTTGGGGCAAAGGTCCGGCTTGCCCCAATTTTGCTCGATTCACCATGGTGTTTCGCCATGGCGAGATTGAGAATCCTCTTCGCTTACTTATTTGAATTGCTTTCCTACTCTGATACCACAATGTCACAGACTTAGCTGAGTTTGCTTAAGCCGTGTGGCACCCTTGCGGCTAACTTGTAGACATAGCTGGAATTGCCTAAGTCATGAAAAAACATTTGCTCAATGTTCCGAACCTAGCTAGGATTGCCTAAGTCATGAAACACCGAAGTGTATTTGCCTACAAAGGGTTAGCCAGGTACAACCTCGTGCGGGTCCCAAAGGACCTACAAAAAGAGAAGTTGATTAGTTTTGAAGATAAGCGTCGGACAAGTCCTGACGTCTCGCTAAGAGGGCAGCTCTTATAAGCAATTCATCAAACACCTTGTGTGCAGTAGAAGAGAGAAAGAGAACAAAACAAGACTTTAGAGGGCTGCAAGAATGGTCACAAGTCCACAAATAATCCCAAGGGTGTCGGACATAAAACACTTTAATTTCTTTGAATGCTCACGTCCGACTACTATCCCGAAGCCCCATCCAGCCCTATGCCACCCGGGAGGTTCCAGAGAGTTGAGATAGCTGACATTTTACTTCGCTTAGTTCGATTATCATAGCAGGTGAAAATGACCAAAAATTAGGCAGCGAGCGATCATTCCACAGCTTGACAGACTATTTCTGCTTGTAATTCCTAGGCAAAATCATCCAAAACCAAAGCAAAATAGGCTGCCCAATATTTGTACAAGCAACAAAAAGTGACGAACAGTTCATGAAACGAAGAGTTACGGTTGAGCGACGACTGTTCGTGATAACATGTCGAATTTGGTTTGGCATCTGAGGTACAGGAGATCCCCGTCGAAGAGGCGATAAGGAGGTCATCAGGAGAAGGGGCGAGAGAGCACTCGAGGTTCCTAACAAGCATCAAGTTGAGGACTTGGTCGGCAGAGGAAGAAGGATCAGTGTAAGCCGCACCATGAGGCTGATAGATCTGCCGCCAAGGGTAATGGACTAGTGACACTATGGAAGATCCCCTGGCCCCTAGACAGAAGTCGAAGTCAGTGAGGGAGCTATGTAGCGCCAGCGTCAGGTGGACGGACAGGATTACCACGCCATCCGGATGAGCAGTCTGTCGGAACATGCTCCGACGCACCCCTAGACATAGATTTAACGTCGCTAACACACGGGATGCGGGTTTGGCTGGATGGGGAGGCATCAATGAGATATATCCGAGGCACGCTGATCTCACAGCTAGCATCTGACTTGTACACCTTGCCATCTGAGGCACTAATGGATGAGGCAGCCAAGGCTATGGTGCTGGTAAGTTTCTTCTCGGCCCATCTCTATCTTCCTTTGCTCCATATTCGACCTTGACGCCATAGCCCGACCTTTATCTTGCAGAGTCAACATTACTAGGTGGCCTTATTTGACTGAGTCCATGATGCAAGCCGAGTTATCACTTCACTAGATAACAAAGTGGACCTCCTTCGCAAAGAAGTGTAGCGACTGAAGGAGGGTGGAGATCCGGATGCGGTGGAGTTAGAGGAGGCTCGAGAGGAGTTGGCCAACCTATGGAGACAGCTTGCCGACTCGTAGAGAGAGCTGGCCGAGTTCCGCGAGCAGCTCAATGATTCCAAGAGTCAACTTCAAAACACCATGACTCAAGTCCGAGAGATGGAGACCGAGCTGCTGGAATTGACTCAGTCTAAGGATGCTCTTCGAGTGGACCTACCGAAGAGAGCCGTTGAAGATTATAAGAAGTCTCTCGGGTTCGAGATGGGCCTCGTTCGGATAGGGTGTGTATCATTAGAATACAGCTACCAACTAGTGTTGGCTCGGCTTCGGGCTCGACACCCCAGGGTGGAGATTGAACAAGATCCTTCTACACCGCCCACATCCCCACCCCAAGGATAACGATGTACTAATAGCGGACGAAAAACCTTTCGATGACTCCCTTCCGCTGCCTGAGGAATGAGAGTCCTTGTTGTAAATTTTAGTTTTTTGACATCAAGGATCTTCCTTTGTTTTTTGTCCTAATCCCTAATCGGTGGGTATAATCCATTTTCAACCAATGGAAGTACTTTCTTTTATGAAATTGCTCAT
This sequence comes from Ensete glaucum, assembly GCA_021527575.1. Lineage (NCBI taxonomy): Eukaryota > Viridiplantae > Streptophyta > Magnoliopsida > Zingiberales > Musaceae > Ensete > Ensete glaucum. The sequence goes on from CM038551.1 coordinate 46,451,167, forward strand.
ATCTTGTTACACATAGAACTTTCGGAAGTTTGATATATGCCATGTCCTTGGCAGCCACTTTCCTTCTATCGTAACCAGGGTATAAGTTCCTTCTCAGGCTGTGCCTTCTACTCAGTATGGCCCTTCCCAATTCGGGGCCAATTTGCCTCAAGACCAAGCAAGATAACTGATCTCAACCTTTTGTAACACCAGGTCGCCAACTTTGATTGGCCGAGGGTGTACTCTACGATTATAGAGCCTTGCTACAACCTTCTTATACTTGAGGGTTTGTAGATGCGCAGCAGCCCTTCACTCCTCGAGAAAGTTGAGATTCTCTCTTAGCCGGTCGGCTGAAGAAGAATCTTCATAGAGTTCGACCCATAGGATTGGATAGATCACCTCGGGTGGGAGGACTGCTTCGGTCCTGAAGGTCAGGCTAAACGGGGACTTCCCGGTCGGGCATTTCGGGGTCATATGAGATGCCCATAGAATACTGGGGAGCTCGTCTGCCCACTTCCTACGTGAACCTTGGACCCTTTTCTTTAATCCTTTAAGGATGGCCCGATTAGTGACTTCGGCAAGTCCGTTAGCTTGGGGGTGAGCGACTGAGCTGAATCTTAACTCGATTTTGTAGTTTTGGCAAATGTCTTGAATTTGGGATTATTAAATTGAGTCCCACTGTCGGTGACAATCACCCTTGGGATTTTAAACCTTGTGATGATGTTCTTCCAAATGAACCCCTCGACCTGCTTTTCGGTGATGGATGCAAGTAGCTCAGCCTCGACCTATTTGGAGAAGTGGTCGACGCCGACTATGAGAAATCTTTGCTGTCATGACGCTGGGGGGAATGGGCCAAGTAGGTCCATTCCCCATTATGTCACGGGCTTAGATAATTTTGCCTAAGCCATGCGGCACCCATGCATATCCGTCTACAAAGGTTAGCATTCCCCAAGATCTCTAGGGTCACTTAGACTTACAAAAGAGAAAATGGCTAGAATAAGGAATTCCAATGGAATCCACAAGCAACTGCTCAAGCAAACACTTTATAAAGCCAGATACAAATTATACTCATGGACATTACAAATTCTGAAAGGTTGCACACAAAGGATAATGGTCCATTATAAACTGAAGTCCCCACAAGTGCTTACAAGATACACTCATATTTACAAGCCAAAATCAGCTACAAAGTAAACTAAACTAGGGCTGCTAAGCCTACTGCAAGCCCACTACTTACTGTACAGGGTATATACATAAACCGAAGGACATAGACAGACATGAGTATTTCATCGAACACATTGTTTACATTATTGTTTGTGATATTCTCCCAAACTTATTCCTTTGATGTCCTCGTCGAAGCCACTATAGACGTTGCATCTCCTTACATTTTACTAAATCTTTAATCTTCTGCTTTAGCTACAACACGCCCCTTTAGCTCTCAACCGCTCTCCGCCATTATTATCGAGTAGTCGAACTCTGACCCGCCATGCTGCTTGAACTCACTAATGATTGAATCTGATGTAGATTTGGCTGAGTTGTGTTAATCCTTGTTGACTCTCACGGATTCATCTGATAAAGGAGAAGACCTGCTTTATTATGCATCAGTATCGTAGTATACTCATGTTGCTTGAATTGGATAGATGCTTGTTGGAACTTTAACGAGCATCACCTCGTAGATTATGAAGTTTTTGAGGTCCTCCCTCCATAATGTTTGTCCATTGATCTTTCTTCCACGTTTAGTTGTCACTTCCAAATAGGTTTGCATCACTCCCACTTTCGATTGACATTCAATTAGGAAATGAAGCGAACAATCTACTCTCAGTAGTACTAATCACCAATGGTGAGGATTTGACAACTATTATCTTCCATAAGCTTTCTTTAAAGAGTCATTGAACTTATGCAGAGCTCCTCTACTGGATACGTAAGAGAACTGGGATATTCAACTTCACTCATTCTCTTAGGAGTTGAGAAGGCAAGGTTACTTGGCTTCGCTCGCCTCCTTGAGTTAAGAGAATTGAAGTACTCAGTTTCGCCCATTCTCTTGAGTTGAGAAGGCAAAGGTTACTCAATTTTGCCTACCTCCTCGAGTTTGTACTTCATGCATTGAGCTGGTTACTAATATTCGCCCACTCTTTGCTCACACTTCTGAAGCACTTGAAGTGTTTGCACTCCTTGCGTTAAGTTAGCTACTATGATTCATCGACCCACTGCCATTAAACTTCTAGAATACAAGAAGTTTTGCCTGAAAAGAGTAAAAAGTTTACCCCAACTTGGAGTAAGTCTTTGATAGCTCTGGTACCTCTCGGATTGTACCGTCTTCTCCATCACCTTTGTTGCCTACTCCTTTGAGTAGGCAAGGTACAGTACCATGTATTGCCTATTTCGTTCCTTGGTTGAGCACTCCTACATCAACCTAAAGTCCCTCATTTTCGGCTATCTTGAAGAGAAGCCCATCGACACTGGTCTTATAAAGTTTCTTGACCTTTGTCCTTCCACCTTATCTTAGTACTTGGAGTTTACCTTTGTATTCTCCACCTCCTTGGCCCCTTTTCGACTAATGCTCTCTCTCTATGAGAGCAAGAGATCGATGACTCCACATAAGTCCCGCCTCTATAGGCCCTACTATCTATTGCCTTGTATCTACATCCCTTCCTTTGTGATCGGTAGATCTGCCTTTGTAGCTGAGCCTCATTGGACTCGTCATCACTTCCTTGCCCCTTTTGACCACTTGCTTCAACACCACTATGTCCTCCTAGCAGTTCTCCTTGGTCGATAGAAAGACAGCCTGCAACTCTCATGCATGGCCTCTGCCATCTTATTGCAGGGCTTGCGCCGATTCTGTTCTCCTTAGCTTCCTTGGTAGCAACGTTCACTTACTCAGCCTTGTCCTCTGACTTGCTAAGCTCCCTTAAATGAATGTGAGCACTAAAGCAGTCCAACTCTCTATCCACTCCGATTATACCTTTGTATGATCAAGTCCCCTCTATGAGACTCACTGGTACTTGTAATCTGACTTCTCCCTCGGTGGTATACAGCCCTCATATGCTAATGACCAAGGCTTTTATCCGATGCAAGCTTCGATGCACATACATGAAGACTCGCCTCTACAATACCTCAAATCCACTCCTTGAATCCATAGCTCTTCTTTTTGTTGTGTCGTACACCAAAGTGGAGCTCCTAATAGCTCTTGATCATATCTCTGCATGATCATGTCCCTCACGGGACATGAGCACCTGTGTTGCATTGCCACGAACTATTCCACCACGATCCGCTGCACCATATCATCTCCTGGTGACATCTCAATTGCATACAGATTCTCGTATGATGAATTTGGACTATGACTTCTCCATATGTGGCCTCTACCAACACATCATAGGGCCTCCACCATCTCTGATTTTTTGTTTGCTCCCTTGGCAATTCACCTTCGTCCACCCACTCTTAGGTCACACCTAGATGAAGCATAGCTTTAGGAGTCACCTAGTAGCTCCTGAAGTCCCCTGACTTTGCTTAAATTGGTACACCATTGTCTAGATCCTAGACCTCTATCCCATACCAGTACAATCTCCACTATACACCACTTATTCCTGATAACTCGAGTAGCAACACTGTGGCATATTCTTCAAGAGTAAACACCTCTGCGTCCTCTTGCCTCGTGCTAAGGTCTTCCAAACCCAACTTTGCCTTCGCAAGTTGAATTACCTTAATTACTCTGTCAAATGCATCACTGAGGTAAGGTCCATGTGCCTCAAAGCTCCCTTCATCTTTGGCATCATGCAAGAAAAGTCTGCCCTATCAAAATGAAAAACCCATGGAATGACATGATCCCACTCTTGCCTCTACAAGAGTTCATTCCCTTGACCTCCATCTAAGGAAAGCTCTGTGCCTCCACTCCATGTTCCATCTTCTATGTCAACTCCCTTAATGCGGCTTGGATACTTCACCAAGTTCCACCGAAGTCGCTCCGCTCCTCAATTTGTATTGAGTTAATAGTGGCTCTCGCATCCACCATTCCACAGGTCAGCCCTTCATTGAGTTCAATTTCTACACTGATTCTAACTGTGCCTTCATATGATGTTGCCCTAGATTGCTCCCCCACTTGATCTCGAAATACATCCACCAATACATTACCTCATTTAAGATTATGTGATAACTCCTCGTCGCTCGCTCGGTCCATTAAACTTTGTGAAGATATTGCCTTGAGGAACTCTTCCTCAATATGTATGGTCTGTTACACATGATTCTCCCTCTAGAGAACTAAGACTTATCCCTCCTGGATATCTATCATTTTAGAGCAACTTTTCTCTTGCATTCCTCCTACTGGAAGTTTCGGAGGCCACTATCCCTTTTAGACTACTCCGTCTTACCGAGTAACTTGTGCCTTATTCTGCCCCTGCAAATGCACTTGCTAGATTGCGACTCTTCATCAATATAGTCCCCACTGCACCCTTTAAGGTCTAGCAATATGCTGAACTTGTTGCACACTTCAGCCGCCTACAGACGTATCCTTTCCCTGCTTAAGAGAAAGTTCTGATGCTCCATAGTGTCGAGTTCTAATCACGTCTTGGGATGACCACGAACACTATCATCAGTGTACAAGCCCTTGCATGAGTACCGAATCCTTCGAGTTAGCAATTCCCCTCACCTCTGTGAGATTTGCACAACTCTTTTGATCATTGCACAACACTTCTCGCTTTTACGGTCTCATCTTTCACCAAGTGCCTCGCTTGCCTTAAGCACCATCAAGTTTGGTTGCCAACATCGAGCCATAGCTCAAACTCAACCATCCCAGTCTTTGTATGCTATGCATTCTTCTTTGCTTGTTTGTCCTTGTGGTGTCTCTCGCGCAAAAGATTGCTCATTCCTTTAAATGCCAAACATGGATGCCCACTCCTCTGAGCGACTCCTTTCCCTATATCTTAATATCTGTTTCCCCCAAACGATTGCGCGTGCTGGCTGTCCTCCACACAACCTAGTTGGGTCCCCACGTTTGTAAGGTGAGTATTTCTACATGTGCTTGTCCCACTCTGATACCACAATGTCACGGTCTTAACTAATTTTGCCTAAGCCATGCGGCACCCATGTGTGTCCATCCGCAAAGGTCAGCCTTCCCCGAGATCTCCTAGGGTCACTTAGACTTACAAAAGAGAAAACAGGCCAGAAGAAGCAATTACAACGGGATCCATAAGCAACTGCTCAAGCAAACATTTTATAAAGCTAGATACAAATTACACTCATGGACATTATAAACTTCGAAATGTTGCACACAAAGGATAATGATCTATTATAGACCAAAGCCCCTACAAGTGCTTACAAAACACTCGTATTTACAAGCCAAAATCAACCACAAAGCAAATCAAAATAGGGTTGCTAAGCCTACTGCAAGCCAGCTACTTGTTATACAAGCTATGTATACAAACCGAAGGATACAGACAAACATGAGCATTTTATCGAACACATTATTTACATTGTTGTTTGTGACAATTAGGTGAACGACCAGGCACAGTTTGAGGTGGACAACAACACCACTGGTTTGTGTTGGATTCTAGCGTACCTCTGACACTACTCACATTTCTGCACATAGGCCTAGGCATCTCGATGCATGGTCCACCAATAGTACCCCTGCCTGAGTACCTTGTGGGCTAGGATTCGAGCGTCGATGTGCTCAAAGCAGATTCCTTCATGGACCTCAGATAGTGTGATTTGTGCCTCCATCAGGTGCAGGCATCGAAGTAATGGCTGGGTAAAGTCTCATCAGTACAGGCATCCATTGAGGATGTAATACCATGAGCTTGTCCTCCTCACACGTTAGGCTAACTGCAATCTTCGGGCAGTGAGCCATTATCCTTAAACTTGAGCATATCCTCGACCAAATCATGCTCAACTTCAGTCACAGCTACCATGGCAGACCCTATGGAAGGTTTCAAGATCTTGGCCATCCACGTCAAGCATCCAATTGATCCGCAAGCATAGGCTAGTCTTGCGAGAGTGTCGACTTGCGTATTGTCTGACTAAAGTATTTTGGTGATGACGAAGCAGGTGAACCATCAGACATGGCATTGTACCTTGGTGAGGTACTCAACCATCGGCTGATCCTGGGTCTCGAATTCTCTGTTGACCTAGACGGTGACAAGCTAGGAGTCGGTGAAGACTTCAATGTCTTCAACATGTAACTCATCGGTGAGCTTTAGGCCAAACAGCAATGCTTCATATTTGGCTTTATTGTTAGTGGCCTTGAACTTGAGCCGAAGGGCGTGCTTGAAGGCTTGGTCAGCAGGGCCTTTGAAGATGAGCCTAGATCCTCCGCGCTTCAAATTGGCAGAACCGTCTATGTAGAAGGTCCACCTCGAAGTTGGTGGTCGGCTCTCAGGGTTCGTTGATTCCAATATGAAATCAACTAGAGCCAGGGCCTTTATTGTTGTCCTCAGGATGTATTCCAAGTCAAATTCTCTAAGCTCGATCAACCATTTGAGCATTCGACCTGCGACATCGAACTTCAAAAGTATTTAACATAAAGGTTGGTCAGTGATCACCTTGATGGGGTGGCCTTGGAAATAGGGCCTCAACTTTCTTGATGCCAAGATCAGCACCAAGGCAAATCTTTTAATTGGTGGGTATCACTCCTCGGGCCCACTCAAGATGTGGCTGCAGTAATACATCGGTTTCTGCCCATCTTTTTCGAGCCTGACCAGAACTAAGCTAATCGCAGCTTTCAACATAACCAAATAAATCCCAAGGGGCTCCTTGGGAGTGATTAATATGAGCCATGGCAGGTGGGCTACGTGTGCCTTCAGTTGCTGGAATGTTTCTTCGCATTGGGGGACCCACTTTAAGTTCTTCGCTAGCTTCAGGGCTTGCATTGGGGGACATCCTTCACTATTCGAGGAGATTGCATCCGTAGGATGGTATCCACTTTGTCTAGGTTCACATCAATCCTCCTCTGGTGGATGACGAACCTGAGGAACTTCCCAGACCGGATACCGAATACGCACTTGGTTGGGTTAAGCCACATCTTATATTGTCTTAACGTTTGGAACATCTCGACTAAGTTCGCAAAGTGAGTAGTAGCTTCCCGGCTTTTGACTATCATGTCATCAACATATACTTCCATGTTCTATCCTATTTGGCTTATAAACAGCCAATTGACCATCCTCTAGTAGGTCGTCTTGGCATTTTTCAGCCCAAATGGCATGGCCTTGTGGCAATACGTGTCATGGTGTATGATGAAGGCTATGCTTTCCCGATCTTCTAGCGCCATTTGAATTTGATTATAACCTGAGAAGACATCTATAATCGAGAGCAGCTCATAACCTGAAGTTGCATCGACAAGCTGGTTGATTCTCGGGAGAGGGTAATAATCCTTCAAGTAGGCCCAATTGAGACTGATGTAATCAATACATATCCTCTAGCTTCCATTAGATTTTTTGACTAATACAACATTGGATAAGCAGGTCGGATACTTTACTTCCATGATGAGCCCCACGTCCAGCAAGCGAGCGACTTTATCCTCGATGGCTTTTTGTTGGTCAGGGGTGAACTTCCATGGTCATTATTTCACTGGTCAGGTGACAGGCTTCACATTGAGTCGATCTTAAGCCACTTCGAGACTGATGTCGGGCATGTCTTTCGGGGACCAGGCGAAGACATCGACATTCTTGCCAAGGAATTCTATTAGCTGGACCATTGTTCCTCTGAGAGCGTCAAGCCAACCTTGATAGTCCTGTGGGGGTTCTTAGGGTCGAGGGGGGCCTCGACTACTCTTTTTGCTAGTTCAAGCTTTGGCAACATCTTGTCCGCGTATCGGGGGTTGAGGATGGGAGCTAAAGTTTTAAATTTTTTAGGCAGTGTTGTTGCCATCATGTAGCATTGCCATGATCCCTGGGATCGCTTCTTACTTCTTCGGCCCTAGCTCTGGTCGAGAACTTCATAGCTCAGTGATATGTTGAGACAACCACTCTGAGTTTGTTGAGCGTTGGTCGACCAATGATGGCGTTGTACGCCAAGGGGAGTCTAACCACGATGAATGACACCATCAACATCTTTGGCCTTGGTTCTTCTTCGATGGTGACTGGAAGGGTCGTCATCCTGATCGCGGAGATCGAGTCTCCCGTGAATCCTGTCAATGTTGATGTTACAGGGCGGAGGTCTTTATCAATTAACCCTAGATTCTAAAAAGTATCAAAATATAAGATGTCGGCAGAACTTCCCGTATCGACCATGATTCTTTTGACTCGGGCGTTGGCGACACAAGCCGAGATCACTAGGGCATCATCGTGCCCATGGTACACTTCGTTCCCTGACCCAAAGGTGATCTCAGGGTCACGGTTGCTCCTTGGCCTTTTCTCCACTATGGATCATGCATGAGCTTTTCATGCTGAGGAACTGTCACCCCTAGATGTTGGACCACTGATGATGACATATATTTGTTTCACAATCAGTCCTCTTGGTCGGGGTGAAGTCTCCCTGCCTCGGTGGTGACTTTCATCGGGGGGTGCTTGTTGGTCTCAAACGTACCGGTGGAGGTGTCCTTGCCAAATAAGGTCCTCAATTTGATTTTTCATGTCGTGACACTCCTCCATGTTGTGTCCGTAATCCTGATGGAAATGACAATATCTTCTCTTGTTGCATCCTCCGGTCTTTGTCCTAATCGGGTTGGGGGGCTGAAGTAGTCCCTTGTCTCGGATTTGGAGGAAAACCTCCATCTGAGTCGAGTTAAGTGGGATTAGGGGCAGCCTAGGTGGGGGTATTTCTGGCCTATCTCTCCTTCTGGGAGCTCTTGAGGGCTATCCTCGGAGCTGCTCGGTCCGAGGCCACTTCTGATCATCTTGTTTTCCTGCTACCAGCATCTCGGCAGCTATATATTGGTTAGTGCGTTGTAGCATCTGGTACTATTGATGATGGTCGTTCAATCAGGGACCAAAAGAATTGGGAGGGTCGGATCCCCATCAGGAATGCCTGAATCGCCAATGAGGGGTGGGCATCAAGCATTCCCCATATCTCAGCTGCAAATCATCCAACGAACTGAGTAAGGGGTTCGTCATTCCCCTGCATCAAGCCGAGGAGTGATGCGGTGGTTGGTCTCGGATGGGTGCTCACTGTGAAATTGAGTTTAAACTCTTTGACAAGGGAATCGAAGGAGGAGATGATTGATGGCCTGAGTCGCCTGTACCACATCCAGGTGGGGCCCCTTAGAGTTGTTGGGAAGGCTCGGCACATGAGAGAGTCTGAGGTGACATAGAGGGCCATTTGGGCTCAGAAGGCCGCAATGTGTTTCGAGGGATCCGAGCTACCATCGTAATGTTCAAGCATCGATAGTTAGAAATCGGGCAGGACTAGCTCATCCTTTATTTCAGGGATGAACGGAGATCTGGCTTTAGAACTTTTGTCGACTTCTTCCTTGGACTTGACGAACTCCCTTTAGACCTCGCTGAGCCTTTGGTTGACTTGGTGCAGTTGTTCTCTTACTGAGTCAGTTCAGTCCAAGGAGATGATGTCCAGCTCGGGAGGCACTCGAGCAATGTCTCGGGAGTAGCTTGTTGGCTCTACTCCCGAGGAGTTTGGGTTTTTCGACGTATCTTTGGTCGGAGGAAGGTGCGGTCCCTCGTCATCTAGTTGCTCTCCTCGAATTGGCATTAATTGGGGGACTTCCGGTTGTGGTGGTTACCGAGGGATGCTCGGCTGTTGGGATGCCAACATCTACACTAATTGGGGGATATGCTGGATGATGGTTTGCATTATCCCGACTAATGCCTGTACCTAGTGGGTAAGGCCGAAGAAGGCTTCAGTTGATACAGGGGAGGCCTGGGATTTGCTATCGGGGGAGAGAACCCTGGGTCGTTGAGTATTCACCAGTAGCAGTTCGGTATAGGCACTGATGCACTTGTTTCTTCCATGGGAAGGAGCAGGCTCAGTCCCCCTGTCTGTAGAGTCGACAGTGGGATATGTGTCTGATCATCAAGGTGTTCCAGGTTAGGATTGGTTGATGGGCATTCTTGCGACATCGGCTCTCCTTCTAGCGCCAACAATGTTGTGGGATTTTAGTGTCATGGCCGAGGAGTCAGCACAGCTTGGTCCCTACCGAGTCTGCAAGCTCGTCTATGTCAGTCAATCGTGGGAGTGTCCGGATTTGGTCGGTTCAACGTCTCAAGAGCCTGCACCTCCGGATGGCTCTTCATGCTTCGGTCGGGTCAGCGTCTGCTGAAGTGGACTTGCACAAAGGTCTTGTTAGGATAGGGGTGCCCGACGTGACCCCTTTGATGATTAAATCAGTGGCCCGACTCGAAGGTTTGTTTGGAGGAGTTTGCATGTCGAGAGGGGTTTTACTCATCAGATGGAAGGTCGATTGTACGCTCAACCATACCTCAGATGTCACTTCAAGTGTGGTTGTTTCATACAGTGAGTCAGCCGATGTAAGGGCATGGGGCGAAGGTATGGCGCACCTTGTGACATTGATGGCGCATGGTGGTAGCTCGACTGTCCTGACGTGCGACCGATTCCACCTCGGATGTCGATGTGGCTATGGTTGGAGTGGACCCTCGTTCTACTCAGATGCTGACGTGATCGTTGAGTTGGTGCAGGCGCTAATGGGTCGGGCTGGCCCATTATCTGCTCTATCAAAGCTAAACATGAAAGAATGTGTTATGTGATGCCTCATTGGATTTTCTTGTTTTCTCTTCTTTGAGACAACTCATGTCTCAAATCTATGCTCCAAGAAGCCAAACATGGAAGAATGTGTTATGTGATGCCTTACAGCTCGTCATCTCACCTAAAATCTTCTGTCTCTCAAAATATGGTCGGCAGGAATCAAATGTGTTATGTGTTTTGTGATGTTTAATATCTTCCTTTGCATTGGGTCTTCCATGCAGCATGCAAATGATTTCAATAGAAGTGAGTTTAACCTTTCCTTGTTGCATCTACTGAATTTTGAGTAGAGGTTCCTTTTGGTATGCTTCAGATTTTGGCAAATGGAAATATCATGTGTTACAGTTCACAATAAATGTTTTAACTTGGTGCTTAATTCTCTCTCTTTTCAAAGTGGTCAAGATGGCCACATCCGTATCAACATTAGTAAGGTTTAATATGTTCAACGCTTGAAAGGAATGCTCACAAGTTCCAGTTTCAATCAATGCTTGTGATAGCTCCATCTACCTCCTTGGTCTAGTGCTTCTATTTATCTGCATCTTCCATGCAGTCATTTCCACCCAGCACCACCATAGTTCAACTGTCTCAACATGGATTCAGCAGCAACTGGAGGAGAACCACCAGCTGAAGTTGTGCCGGCAGCGGACTTCAATGGCAATCTGAGCTTGTCACGAAAGCCAAGTTTTGGCGGAGACATAGATGAGGTATTTGCAACGAGGCCACCACCTGAGGAAGAGACGGAGGGGGCACATAAAGAATATATTGGGTAGATGGTCTAGATTCAGCTTATAATAGATTTTAGTGAACCCCATAGCTCAAAACCTCACTTATATTAACCTAAAACCTAGATTAGGTGACTAAGATTAAAATTAAGATCAGTTTACAGTGGATTCTTACTGTGATCTCTTGGGAAGGTTTTGGATATTGTGTTTGGTATTATAGTTCTTGTATCCCTGTGATTCTCTTGTGGCTGTTATTTTGGGTTTGGGCAAGAAGTCATGAGATCTGTATATTCATTATTTTGATAGTAGATTTTCTCTGGCTTGTCCTTGGTTTTTACCCTTCGAGTTGAAGGGGTTTTCTACATAAATCTTGGTATTCATTTAATTGTGATTTCTGTTTGATTTCGTTGTGTGTGAGAGCCTGCTAGTATTTGTTCGTATATAAAGTTTATTTCTATTTTATTCCCATCAACTGGTATCAGAGTGGGTTTTTTTGTGGCATTTAAACTTTTATATTTGAACATGGAGGCCGGTAATATTTCTCGTATGATTAGTTTAAACAGAAACAATTGGATGATAAGGAAACCAAGAATGGAAGATCTCTTGTATTGTAAAGATTTGTATAGACTTTTGCAAGGAGATAATGCAAAACCCATAACTATGACAGATAATGAGTGAAAGAGGTTAGATCAAAAAACTGTTGGCTTTATTCGTCAGTGGCTTGATGATAGTGTCTTTCACCATGTTCCTACTGAATATTTTGCTTACTCTCTTTGAAAAAAGTTAGAAGGTCTTTACGAAAGAAAAACGATTGGCAACAAAGCTTTTCTGATCAGAAAACTTATGAACTTGAAATATAAAGAGGGTACTTCTATTCCTGAGCATTTAAATGAAATACAAAGTATTACTAACCAGTTATCCTCTATGAAAATGTCTCTTGATGATGAGTTACAGACATTGTTATTTCTCAGTTCTTTGCCAGAAAGTTGGGAGACACTGGTGGTTTCCCTTAGTAATTCTGCACCATATGGTGTTGTCACAATGAATCAGGTAACAAATAATTTGTTGAATAAGGAGTTAAGGAGAAAGAATTCAGCAACTTCTCAGATTGATTCACAGGCACTTGTCTCAGAGAATAGAGGAAGGTCAAAGTCAAAGGATAGAAGTGGTTCATGTATAGGTAGAAGCAAGTCAAGATCAAGGAAAGATATTATTTGCTACAATTATGGTGAGAAAAGACATTACAAGAATCAGTGCAAGCAACCTAAGAAGAATAAGAAAAAGAAAAGAAGTGGAGCATACAAAGTCAAATGAGATTATTACAGCTATAATACAAAGCAGTGATTATTTGATTTTGTCTATTTCTTGTGTGTAAGGATCTCAAGTGGATAATTGACACATGTGCTTCTTATCATGCTACACCATGGAGAGAGTTATTTACTACTTACAAGTCTGAAAATTTTGGTGTTGTCAAGATGGGTAACTATGGCACAACATATATCATTGGCATATGAGATATCCATATAAAGACCAACCTTAGCTGCAAGTTGGTGCTTAAGGATGTGAGGCATGTGTTTGACTTAAGACTGAATTTAATTTCAGTTGGAAGGCTAGACAATGAAGACTTTGATGTCAGATTTCATAGAGGGCAGTGAAAGCTCAGTAAGGGTTCTCTTATTGTAGCTAATGGAAACAGATGTCATATATTGTATAGATTGCAAGCTAAAGCTTGTGGTGAGCAGTTGAATGCTACAGAGAAAGACTTTAACATGGAGTTGTGGCATAGGTGACTGGAACACATGAGCGACAAGGGACTACAAGAACTTTCCAAGAGAGAGGTATTGCCAGACCTCAGAGGTGCACGTTTGAATCCTTGTATTAATTGTTTAGCTGGTAAACAATATAGAGTTTCCTTTGTCAGTCCTGCTTTATCTAGAAAAATGCATGCCTTTGGACTATATCTATACAGATATGTGTGGTCCTTTGAGGATAAAAACTCCTAGTAGATCTGTTAATGTTCTTAGTATCAGTGGTGCACTTTATTTTGTCACTTTTATAGATAACTTTTTTAGGAAAGTTTGGGCCTATACTTTGAAGAATAAAGATCAGGTTATCAATGTTTTCAAGGAGTTTTATACCAGAGTTGAAAGGGAGACAGAAAGGTAATTGAAATGCATAAGATCAGATAATGGTGGTGAGTATATAGGATTGTTTAATGATTATTACAGATCACATGGTATCTAGCATGAGTTGACAGTTCCTGGTACGCCTCAGCATAATGCAATTGCAGAGAGGATGAACCGCACCATCATAGAAAAGATCAGATATATGCTTTCACAGATTAAGCTACCCAAAAGGTTTTGGTATGAGGCTTTAAGGACTGCAGTTGATGTAATCAACTTATCACCATGTACAGCTCTAGATGGTGATGTTGTAGAGTATGTATGGTTAGGGAAAGATGTCTCTTATAGGCATTTAACAGTGTTTGGTTGTCATGCATTTGCACATGTTCCAGACAATGAGAGGTCCAAGCTAGATGGTAAGACAAAAGTGTATTTTTCTTAGTTACTTACATGATCAGTTTGGTTACAGGCTTTGGGATCCAGAAAAATAGAAGGTGTTTAGAAGCAGAGATAATGTCTTCTTTGAGGATTAAACCATTGAGGATTTGAAGAATGAGGCACCAGCTAAAACTTCTGCAGAGGGATTTGTAGACTGTGACCCAGTTATTCCTCCAGTATATCAGGGTAATGGGGGAGATATGCAGGAAGATGGTGCAGAGACAGATGTTGATCTACCTGCAGGACATGTTGAGCAAAAAAAGAATGAGAGCAAGTTCCCACAGAACCTTAGTTAAGAAGATCTTCTAGATCACGTCAACCTTCCAGAAGATACTCAATAGATGAGTATGTGATGCTTATTGATGCAGGTGAACCAGAGAGTTACCATGAAGTAGTTGAAAGTGAGCAGAAAAGAAGTGGTTTATTATTATGCAGGAAGAGATGGATTCTCTACAGAAAAACCACATATATGATTTGGTAAAACTACCATAGGGAAGTAAAGCCTTGAAGAATAAGTGGGTTTTTAGGTTGAAGACTCAAGAATATTGTTCTCAACTAAAGTACAAAGCCAGATTGGTTGTGAAAGGCTTTGGTCAAAAGAAATGTATTGACTTTGAAGAGATTTTTTCTCCTGTTGTTAAAATGTCTTCTATCCGTGTTGCTCTTGGTATTACTGCTAACCTAGACTTGGAGATTAGGCAGTTAGATATGAAAACAGCTTTCCTTCATGGTGATTTGGATGAGAAAATTTATATGGAGCAACCAGAAGGCTTTAAAGTCAAAGGTAAAGAAAATCTTATCTGCAAGTTGAGGAAGAGCTTGCATGGGTTGAAGCAAGCTCCAAGACAGTGGTATAAAATGTTTGATTCATTTATGATTGAAAATAAATACAAAGAATAGCTTCAGGTCATTGTGTGTACATTAAAAGGTTTAGTGAGGATTTTATTATTCTATTACTTTATGTTGATGACATGCTTATCCATGAGAAAGATATATCTATGATTGACAGGTTAAAGAAGGAACTAAGTAAGTTTTTTACAATGAAAGATGTGGGGCCAGCAAAACAAATAATGGGCATGCATATTTCTCATGACAGAAGAAAGAGGAAGATTTGGTTGTCACAGGAAAAATACATTGAGAAGGTATTGGAAAGGTTCAGTATAAGCAATGCAAAGCCAGTTGGTTCTCCTCTTGCAGGTCACTTCAAGTTGTGCTTAGAGCAGAGTCCGTCAAGTGACGAGGAGAAGGAGAAAATGCAAAAGGTTCCTTATGTTTCAACAATTAGAAGTTTAATGTACGCGATGATATGTACGAAGCCAAACATCACATATGCAGTAGGTGTTGCTAGCAGATTTCTTATAAATCTAGGTAACATTGGGCAGTAGTGAAGTGAATTTTTAGATATCTCAAAGGAAGTTTTAAAGTTTGTTTAAGCTTTGGAGGTGGACCACCTATGTTGGCAGGTTACACAGATGTAGATATGACAAAAGATATTGACACAAGGAAGTCCACATCAGGTTTTGTACTTACTTTTACAGGAGGAACTGTATCATGGCAGTCCAGATTGTAAAGATATATTGCTCTCTCCACCATAGAGGCAAAATATATTACTGCTATAGAGGTTTGTAAAGAAATGTTATGGATGAAATGATTCTTACAAGAATTGGGGCTAAAATAGAAAAATTATGTAGTGTATTGTGGCAGCTAGAGTGCCATCCATTTGTGCAAAAACCTAACATCTCATTCCAAGTCAAAGCATATAGATGTCAGATATCATTGGATTAGAAATGTGCTTGAAGAGAATCAGTTACAACTTTAGAAAATTTACACAAATGATAATGGGGCAGACATGTTAACAAAGGCTTTACCGAAAGAGAGACAGAAGATGTGCCGATAGCTGATTAGCATGACTTCACATTGAGGAGTCATGAGACAGCCTCCCTTATGGGTTGAAGGGGGAGGTTGTTGGGCAGATAGCCCATATTCAGCCCATAATGGGTTTTAGTGAAGCCCATAGCCTAGAACCTTACTTATATTAACCTAAAACCTAGATCAGGTGGCTAGGGTTGAGATTAAGAGGGCAGTGGTGGCTAAAAATAAGGGAGAGAGAAAGTAGACTGTAGATTGGAAATAGAGGCAAGAAAACAAGAGATCCAGGAAAGGGAAGAAGACTATTCTCAATCATTCATATCTCAGGTTAGATCAATTTGTAGTGGATTCTTACTGTGATCTCTTGGAAAGGTTTTAGATATTGTGTTTGGTATTATAGTCCTTGTATCCCTGTGATTCTCTTATGGCTATTGCTTTGGGCTTGGGCAAGAAGCCCTGAGATCTGTATATTCATTATTTTGATAGTGGATTTTCTCTAGCTTGTCCCGTGATTTTTACCCTTCGAGTTGAAGGGGTTTTCTATATAAATCTTGGTGTTCATTTGATTGTGATTTTTGTTTGATTTCGCTGTGTGTGATGGCCTATTAGTATTTGTTCGTATACAAAGTTTATTCCTATTTTATTCCCATCAGAAGATGGATTGCAATGATGGTGGCAGCGAGGCAAACTTGAGGCGAGCCTCTAGTGCAAGCTTGAGCTTCTCCTGCTCCTATACTAGTGATAGGACAAAAAATGGATGGACTTATCACACGCCACGTCCTCAACTGACTCAGCACAACTTCTGTCGATAGTTGGCACAAATACGATCGACCTGGTGCAGTTCGGCCACCCTAGCACTGGTATGGTCGACCTTGTGCAGGTATAGCTGACCTTGTGCAGGCATGGCCGACCTGTCACAAGTACCAATGGCCGACCTTTCGCAGGCATGGCCGACCTTTCGCAGGCATGGCCGACCTGTCACAAGTGCACCTGTGCTCGAGTTGACCCTCTCGGCCAGGTTAGCATACATGTGCCCGAGTTGACCCCCTCGTTCAAGTTAGCGTACTTGTGATCGAGTTGACCCTATCGGCCAGGTTAGTGCACCTGTAACTGAGTTGACCTCCTTGGCCAAGTTAGTGTACCTATAACCGAGTTAACCACCTCGACCAGGTTAGCGTACCTATGACCGAGTTGACCCCCTGACCAGGTTAGCGTACCTATGCCCGAGTTGACCTTCTCGGCCAAGTTAGCGTACCGGTGCTTGAGTTAACCCATTGGGTTTGGGAGGTCATTCTGCATCTAAGTCATGTATCTTGACCAAAAAGTAGTCGTCGGTACCTGAGACGCATGTCTTAGTGAGTCATGAGCCCAAGTCATGACTCGACCAGTCCAGTTCTCGAGCAGCAATGCTCAGCCAATCCAGTTCCTGAGTAGCAATGCTCAACTAGTTCAGTTCCCGAGCAACAATGCTCGGCCAGTCCAGTTCCTGAGCAGCAATGCTTGGCCAGTCCAGTTCCCGAGCAGTAGTACTCGACTAGTCCAGTTCCCAAGCAATAGTGCTTGGCCAGTTCAGTTCTTAAGCAGTAGTGCTTGGCTAGTCCAGTTCCTGAGCAACAGTGCTTAGCCAGTTCAGTTCCCGAGCAGTAGTGCTCGGCCAAATTAGTTCCCGAGCAGTAGTGCTCGGCTAGTTTAGTTCCCGAGCAGTAGTACTCGACCAATCTAGTTTCTGAGCAACAATGCTTGATTAGTCTAGTTCCCGAGCAGCAATGCTTGGCTAGTCCATTCTCGGCAGTAGTGCTCGGTCGATTCGATTCTCAACAGCGATTGCTCACTAGTTCGGTTCGAGTAATGCTCGGCTAGTTCGATTCGGCGAGTGCTCGGCCGGTCTAGTTCTGGCGGCATTGCTCGACCAGTCTAGTTCCTGAGTAGCAGGTCTCGGCCAATTCAGTTCCTGAGCAGCAATGCATGACCAGTTCAGTTCTCGAGCAATAGGTCTCAGTTAGTCCAATTCCTGAGCAGCAGCACTTGGCCAATTCAATTCCCAAGCAGCAGTGCTCAGTCAATTCAATTCCTAAGCAAGCAGCACTCAACTGACTTCCACGACAACCAAAAGCCCTGCCAACTTAACCGAATCGCGCCACCAATGACCTAACCCGATGAGAACCAGAAATCATCACTACGACATATTCCCAGAGGGGCTTCAACAAACAAAAGGCAAGTACCAAGCGAACCACGAGAAAGACCCTCTTCACGGCCCCTCTTCGAGGAACCTTGGAAAAGGTCTTCCGAGGGGGGAAGAATGATATGACAAAAGATGGACGGACTCATCACACACCACATCCTTAGCTAACTCAGCACAACTTTGGTCGATAGCTGGCATGAATACAACTGACCTGACGTAGTCTAGCCAGCCTGGCACTGGTGTGGCTGACCTGGCATAAGCATAGCCAACTTGGCACAGGTATGGTCAATCTTGCGCAGGTATGGCCGACCTTGCGCAGGCATGGCTGACCTGTAACAAATATGGTCGACCTTGCGCAGGTATGGCCGATAGCATAGGAGCAACGCAAACCCCGCATATGGTTTCGTCAAGTACAATGTAGGCTCAAACCATATGGGCATGTACAACAGTAAGGTAAAAGACGTCGACAACATTAAAGATACCAGGTACTGATGACCTTCGGTGGGCAGACATAAAAGCCACCCATGGGTATGGCACTGGGGGATTTTTTTCAGTCTCTCTTTCTCAGACTATATCTTAGACCATCTCGGTCGAGATACTGACTTGATTATTGGAGATGTCACGTCGGATGCCCCCACCCTGACTAGGCCTTCGTGCAGGACCTTGTGGGAGCCTTCGAACAAGAGCATCTCGAGATGCATATTCAAGCAAGAGCATCCCGAGATGCACATCCGAGACCTGACGGACCTATCTCGAGCTTTCTCGCCTCTTCACGATCAACACGGGCGAGCTTGCGCATTCAGGAGGAACCAAGCCGTGTTGACTCCTTGGCCACGGCATAAAGTTCCACAACAACCGGCTTCATCGTGCTTCCTCAAGATGCTGCTTCTGATGCCAAAGCTTTCAGTGACAACGAGAATGGTAACAGTATCCATATATCATACAGCTTGATGTTGTAGTAGATAATTCTGCGTGTTGATTCTTACCATGCAGCGGTCGATTTAGAGGTTGGACAAGCAAGGAAAAGCCTGATGCCAGAGCCAACTTTGCCCATACATGTGAAGGTATCATTTCTCAGAGGACTGTTCAATTTCATAGTTGATTTGTGTTGTTTGACGTCTGCTTTTGTAGAACATGCAGTTTACAGATGTCGGATACAGTGTGGTACTCAAAGGAGGAATCACAACTGCAAAGGAGAAGGGTGTTCTCCATGGAATTAGAGGTTCAGCGAGACCAGGAGAGCTTTTGGCCATGATGGGGCCTTCCGGCAGCGGGAAAACCACACTCCTTAGTCTCCTTGGTGGAAGATTAACTAGCAACATCATTCAAGGGTCCGTCACGTACAATGATGAACCATATGCCAAGTCTTTGAAGTGCAGGTAAAGAAAGGATCAAGCTCAGAACTCCTGCTTGCATGTCATCCTGTTTAGCAATTCAGATCTCACACTGAAATGAATCCTATCTTTTCTCTTAACACATCTCATAAATTAAAGAACATCAAGTGCACATACAGTTACAGAAATTGGAAGAAGATGATAGGACTGAAGGTGAATTTTCAGGATCGGATTCGTGACGCAGGACGATGTCCTATTCACACACCTTACTGTGAAGGAAACACTAACATATGCAGCTCTTCTTCGACTTCCAAGAACGATGACGAGAGAACAGAAGGAAGAGAGGGCCTTGAGTGTCATCTATGAGCTGGGGCTAGAAATTGTAGCTTTTCAATCTTTGGCTTTCGAAACTTTTGCCTCACATTAGCAAAAAAAAAAAAAAAAAAAACTCTGTAGGAGAATTACTCATGAGATCTGATCTTGCTCTCCAATTCGATAACAGGTGCCAAGATACTATTATTGGAGGGAGTTTTGTGAGAGGCGTTTCAGGTGGTGAGAGGAAAAGGGTGTGCATTGGAAATGAGATCATAAAAAACCCCTCTTTGCTGCTTCTTGATGAGCCCACCTCTGGCCTTGATTCAACTACATCACTAAGAATCTTGCAACTGTTGCACACTATAGCCAAGGTATCAATTATGATAATTTTTGGGTACATACTGGATCACTGAATTCGAGCAAATTGGTAAAATTTGAGTTGGTTCTCTGTTCTTTGAACCCTTTATAGCGAATAGCTACTGTCATCAATTGACAGTCTTCAATTTTGCAGGCAGTGGAATCTGTTTTTGACTGGCCATTGCTCCTAAGCATAATTGACAGTCAGTCTATTTAGACCTTCCAAAGAGAAAACAAGACCTGCATAACCAAATTTATCATAGTAGCTCAAACAAATCAGAGAGGTTTCTGGCCTGCTCAATTGAGGCTCAAGAAACACAAGAAGCAATTTTTCCCTTTATGCTGTAAATGTGTGTGCAAATTATGTTACAGTGCACTGATGGAACTGATGATTTGTCTCTCCTGAAACCTTGCAGTCTGGCAAAACTGTGGTGACCACAATTCATCAACCATCTACCAGACTGTTTAACAGATTTGATAAACTGATCCTTCTTGGAAAGGGTAGTTTGCTGTGCTATGGAAAAGCATCCGCAGCTATGGATTACTTCTCATCTATTGGATGTTCCCATCTCATTGCAATTAACCCAGCAGGAATTCCTGCTGGATCTTGCAAATGGCAACATTAGTGATACCACAGCACCATCAGAATTGGAGAAGAAAGTACAGTCAAAAGGTTTGGGGAGCAACACAAGAAATGGCAAGCCATCTCCAGAAGATGTGCACAAGGTAAAGCTTCTCCTTTTGTCCTAAAAAAGGATGTGATTCCAAGAACAAGTGCAGCTTTCCGACATGCAACTTCATACTCCCTTTGAGACTTATGCAGATCGAATCAATGATTAACAAAGAAATAGTCCAACTATATATGATTCTGATACATTGACCATAGGTAAAGAAAAATAAAGAAAGATTAGCTGATGGAGGCAGTATGGTTTTGCTTGTTCTGGTAGTCTTTCGGCTAAATGGAACCTCTAAATGACTGACCAACGCCACATATAATGAAACAGTACTTGGTCGACGCCAATGAGTTTATAGCCGCCGACAAGCAACAGAAAACACTTCTGGAGTCAGTTCCAGTAAGTCAAGATCTGAAAGCCACATTGTCATCACAAAAGAGAGATTGGGGAGCAAGCTGGTGGCAGCAATACTCCATTCTGTTTTGGAGAGGATTCAAAGAGAGAAGACATGATTATTTGAGTTGGATGAGAATCACACAGGTTCTTGCCACTGCAGTGGTACTTGGTCTACTCTGGTGGCACTCAAGTAGTGCCACACCGAGAGGTTTAGAGGATCAGGTAAGAGAACTCACTTCAAATGTTGTAATCATATATGCAGGATTTCCATTTATTATTAACGTTTACGAAAATAAGATTTCATATATGTGTTCATCTGTTGTTCGGGAGACAGAATCATAGCTTTCACCAACCATCATCCAATTTAGAAATAGTAGTTCACATTGCAGTGCACATTTAATTTTCATATCCGAGCTAATTAACAGAACCATAGCCTTTACTGCCAGTTCCCAAATTGACATTTTATGTTTCTCCTCAACTGCTTTTTTGAGCTTTCATAGATGTGATTGAAATCATATTGACTCCCAAGTCTCTTGTATCTATAAAGGTACAGCTGATAGTAGTATGTTATGGGATCACACTTACCAGTGTACACTACATAAGCATCTGCGATTTGGGTAACAGCACCACAAATATAACCAGTCCTCCAGTTGATATTCTGCATTTCTTGTTTGAGCTTTGACAGATTTGATTTCTATCTTAATTAATGACTTCCAAGTTCCTTTGATATCTAAAACTTGTAAGTATGCTACTCCCAAATTTGTTGCACAACTTACATATTTATCTGTTCTGGCTCCAACTATTTACATGGATCACAATTCATGTGTTTCTGAGACAAAGGGGAAGGTCAGACAAAAAATCATTTTAACATTATGATCAAGAAAATTCAGGAGATCAACAATATTGTTTGCATGAAATTAGAAAAAGAAGGATTTATTCAAGTGAAAATGGCGCTTTACTGTTTGAAATGGAATACTGCAGGCTGGTTTGCTGTTCTTCATATCTGTTTTCTGGGGCTTCTTCCCTGTATTCACAGCAGTCTTCACATTTCCACAAGAAAGAGCTATGTTGAACAAGGAAAGATTGGGTGACACGTACAAGCTAAGTGCATATTTCATGGCCATGAAAACAAGCGATTTGCTGCTCAATCTCATCCTACCTATAATATGTTTGTTGATCGTCTATTTCATGGCAGGGCTAAGACAAAAGTATTAGACTTTGTGCGCTTCTTGAATCAGCAATTATGTGTCGGTTTTCTGTTCAAATAGACTTGAAATTAGATAAAATTGACAGGGGTTAGGGTTGCTAATTGGTGCTTCACTGATGGACATCAAGAAGGCAACCACTCTAGCTTCAGTGATAGTGATGACCTTTATGTTGGCTGGTGGATTCTTTGTGCAGGTAAGCAGTACCGTGCCATTTTTGCAGAGAACAGATAACTATTCATTAGGCTACAGGATCATATCATCCAATCATAACAAGAGGGGGAAAAAAAAAATTATTCTGACAAACATTTGTTTATTTCATGATCATAATGAGAGGTATTAGGTAAGCAATGCCGTGCCATTTTGCAGGGAAAATGATAACTATGCAGTGGGTTGCGTGATCATATCAGCCAATCATAACTAGAGGAAATTATTTTTTTTCTTATAAACATTGATAATTCTAGTTTCTTTTATGATCATAGTGAGATTGGTGAAGGAGCACTGTCATCCGATTTTTGCAGGGAACTGATAACTAAGAAATAGGCACATGATCATATCATTCAATCATTATTAGAGGAGGAAAAGAATTATTCTTTGAAACACATTAATAATTCTTGTTTCTTTCATTATCATAGCAAGACCAGGAGGCATTAGGTAAGCATTGCCCTGCCATATTCGCAGGGAATTAATGCTTTACAGTAGGCCACATGATCATATCATCCAATGATAATGAGAGGAAAAAGATTCTTCTTTGATAAACATTGATACGTATATATATTCTTATTATTTTTATCATTGTAGTGAGATTAAGAGGTATTAGGTGTGCAGATAAGCAGTGCCGTGCTATTTTGGCAGGGAATTGATAGCTATGCCATAAACCACATGACCATATCATCCAATCATAATTAGAAAAGAATTCTTCTTTGATACACATTAATAATTCATGTTTCTTCCATCATCATAGTGAGATCAAGAGGTATTAGGCTCTGTAACTTGACAAATACTACAAGAAAGATTTTTTTAGGCATTCTGAAATATTGATGCGAATAGTGAGAACAAGAGGCCTTACTTACTCCATGTAACTTCACAAATACTAAAAGTAAAGTTGATCAGAGAAAGTAATTCACATGCTGCATATAAGAATGTAGAACTAACAGGCTAGAAAATTAAATGTGTTCCACTGGCAATTTACAGATCTAGGGATCCAGATCCATAAATAATTATTGAGGATAAAACATGTTTCTTTAGCACGACATATCCTATAATTAATGCAATTCCATTGTTGTTTGTCCACTACAACATAAAGAGAAAATTCTCGAAATATAACCGGGATTATTTCGATTGCATTCAAAATGCATTGCTACTAACAAGCTGCTTCTGCTAACAATCTTGCAGAGAGTTCCTGCATTCATTTCATGGCTCCGCTACATATCTTTCAACTTCCATACCTACAGACTCCTACTGAAGGTGCAGTATGGCCATGTACCACCATCTTTACATGTCACCCAACTCGGCAGTGGTGTTGAGGAAGTCGCAGCTCTGATCGCCATGGCGCTTGCTTACCGATTCCTGGCATATGTTTCCCCGAGACGAATGAAGCTGTCAAATTGATCTTGAGCAAATCCTCTCCTGTGGAGTCCAACAAGCAGCAATCGTTTGAGTTGTGGATTCCAGAAACAGGAAATGATAAAGATATATCACTTTAAAATGAATCTTTTTGGGGGGTTTTGTTTCAAATGGGAACCAAATCTCCACTGTGTGCCTGTCTGTTTGTGCTGCTACGTCCCACCTTGGGCCTCCAGTGTAATACTATGCCCCGTTTCCCGAGTGATAATTCGTTTCCCCCACAACCACCTGGGGTTGGAGGCGAGTCGGACTGGGTCACGTCATCCTGACGACGCGTCGGCAGCCGAACCCAGCTCAGTGGTCCATGACGCGTACAGCACACCCGACGTAGACCCAGGGTAGAGAGACAGCGCCACGTGGAATTATATATATATATATATAATAATAAAAAAATAAAATGATGAAGGCAGAATTTTGTGTCAATGATTTTATGATAAATTTATGAAAAAAATTTATCAACTAAGCTAGTTGATCTTGGAATTATAATTTTACTAGGAATTATTTTAAAGGTAAAAATTTTCCTCTAACTTCTAAAATTTTTCACATGAAAAATTCTTATAGAAAAATAACCTTGGTTATATAAGAAGATAATACTGTCTATTCTTTCGTCGGACTCATCGTTGCAATTTACAATCCTGGACTGATTGTTATCTCTGCTGACTTCGCCAGTCCCACCTCTGCACATCTCACCGACGCACTCTCATACAAAGAAAGGAGGAGGTGTGAGAGACAATAATCGTTGCCCGTCGTGCAAGAGCCCGTCGCATATATAGCCCTCGTTGCAGGGGCCTATCACACACAGGTCTTATCGCCACCACTCACAACTCTAACCACCCGTGCACAGGACCCCTCTTGGTGTTCATCCATAGCTCTCGTGTAATAATTATTTATACAAAATTTTGTAAGGTTATCTTCCCGTCTATTGCTTGAGATGTGAGGTGGGCCACGTCGCTCCCCTGCGCATACGTCACTTTGTAGTGGCATTTGAATGGGGGGAGAAGTTGAGATTAGGAGCAAGGGGGTTGGAGAATGCTAGTGGTTTAGTCCCACATGGAATTAGAAGGAATACAACGAAGACTCAGGCTGTATAAGAGGAGGAACGTGGAGTGTAGTTAACCCATCTTTGCGCTTGGGGCAATGTCGCAGCTAGTGAGGTTATAACCGAGGCGCGACAATTGCTGGTTGAAAACTATTTCCAAACCCCCTCTTTGGCCAGGGTTTGCCCCTGCGCCATTGAGAATTTCTGGAAGGGCTCCCCTCTAACACAGGGTCAAAAAGCCCTACAATTCTAATCTCTTCAAACCTTTTTTTTTAACTTTATTGTAATTAATGTTCTAAAAGAAATATATCTGATCATTCTATTTATATCTCTATTATATCTGTCTGTCACAATTATGTTTATAGTTACGGTGGATCGGTGGTATCTACTAGTAATTAATGCATATCGGTTAGTAAAAATTTCAAACATAATTGATAATATCTTAATTACTTGTATCAGAATCCAATTACATGACATAATAGCCTTTGCCTTTGAGTTACAAGAATTTATATGGTCCTACAACATACATAAGTATAACAGAGAAGAAAAACAAATCACAAGATGGGCCTGAAACCTTACAAATAATTTCATAAGTATAACAGAGAAGAAAAACAAATTACAAGAGGGGGCCTGAAACCTTACAAATAATTTCAGTACTGAAAGGATGATAGAAAGATTTTTATATAATTTTATTTTTAAGGGGATCAACCCTTGGAATATTATAAGGGTTTCTCCCTCTTAAGGTTGGTCAACAAGGTTGAAAATAAAAGATGTCTTGCTTGAATAAAAAGAGGAACAGACTATAAGCTTATATAGGGCTCAAAACCCTAACCCTAGAAGATGCTGCCTAAGTAAACTTATCCCCTTGCCCCTCCTATAGCCGCCTTGCTTGAATGAAAAGAGGAACAGACTATAAGCTTATATAGGGCTCAAAACCCTAACCCTAGAAGATGCTGCCTAAGTAAAATTATCCCCTTGCCCCTCCTATAGCCGCGCTGCCTTTATAGGGATGGGCAGCGGCTAAGATGATTTCATGGCCACCGATACCTACTAGAAACCTGGCTGACCAGTCCAATAAAAAGGGCGGCGGCCAATAAGCCCTAAGGCTCCGAAATAAATCTTAGTCACACTTCTTTATATGATAAAGTGACTAGGTGAAGGTTTATTATAAATCTCATAGAGTTTTTATTAACTACTTCTAGGGTGATTAGAACCCAATCATGCTAGGGTCTTATCAAGCTCGTCCTCTTTAAAATAATATTATTCTCAAGTCTAAGGGTCTATGAACTCTGGGAACCGAGTCTTCAGCTCCTCATAAGACTCACATGTGGCATCTTCAGGTGGTAAGTTGTTTCAATGCACTAATACTTGAGTAAAAGGGCATCGGCCGTATACCACAATTCTCCGATCAAGTATGGCTTATGATTGAGCTTGAATTTCACCGTCATTTGTGGTGCTTGGCAATTAGTTCTGGGCCAACTCATGTTCTCCCAGTTTAGGCTTCAAGCAGAGCACATAGAAGACAGGATAGATCTTAGTGCCTTATGGTAGCTTCAATATATATGCCACAACTCCAATACGCTCCGTGATCTGATATGGTTTATAAAATCAAGGAGATAGCTTCATCGAGGCTCTTGTGTTATGAACAGCCGCATGTATGGTTGTAGGTGCTGGTAGACCCAATCTCCTATCGAAAATTTTCGCTCGCTTCAATGAGTATCGGCTTGTTGCTTCGTGTGGGCTTGAGCAACAGATAAGTTGTCCTTTAGCAGTTATAGGACTTATCTCTGTCAATTAACCTTTGGTCGACCTGGTCTACTTTGGTCGTACCAATTACATACTTAGCTATTACAGGAGATGGTCGGTTATACAATGTCTCATGGGGGTACATTTGATGGATAATGATAGATCGTGTTATACCACTATTTAGCCCAAGGAAATCACTTTGTCCACTCTTTTGGTCGAACATTGGTGAAGTACCGTAGATAAGTCTCTAGGCATTTGTTCACCACCTCTATTTGGTTGTTCGCCTGTGGATGACAGGTTGTGCTCATCTTGAGTTGGGTGCCCTATAGTTGAAATAATTTGGTCCAAATTTTTCTTGTAAAACCCTATCACGGTTGTTCACAATTGACCTTAACATCTCATGTAGTTTAACAATATTTTCAATGAAGAGTTAAGCAATACTGGCAGCGGTATAAGGGTGTCTCACAGCACAGAAATGGGCATATTTCGTTAAGCGATCTACCACCACAAAGATTGCAGTTTTATCTTGAGATGGTGGTAGCCCTTCGATGAAGTCCATGGAGATATCAGTCCATGCTGAGTCCGATATAGGTAGTGATTATAACTTTCTCGGACTTGCCACCATTTTACTCTTTTGTTGTTGGCACACATCATATTTAGCTATATAATCACAAATAGATTTCTTCATACCTCTCCAATAGAAGTTTTTCTTCACCCTCTTGTATGTACTCAGAAAGCTAGAGTGCCCTGCTGAAGGTGAAGAGTGCATTTCATGTATAATAATTTTGATGCAAGGAGAAGAGGAAACAAGTATAATTCGGCTTTTGTAGTGTAGGTCCCTTGAATCCCAAGTGTAGTGGCCAATGATACCCAGATCCTTCTCCAATTTCTCTATGATGTTTCGAGTCTCTGAGTCCTTCCATTCCTCCCTAATGTCATTGAGGAAGTTGGTGGAAGGAAGGGAGATGGCTAAAATTTCGACTTGCTTTGGTAGTCTTGATAGTGCATCTACAATAATATTTTCTTTCCCCTTTCGATAAATAATTTCATAATTGAAACTAAGAAGTTTAGTTGCCCATTTTTGCTGCTCCGAGGATAATATTTTCTGCTCCAAGAAATATTTGAGGCTCTGATGATTAGTTTTGATTTAGAAGCGTCGGCTGATCAAGTAGGTTCTCCACTTCATGACGATATGCATATTTGCAAACATCTCCTTGTCATATATGGATATTTTATAATGAGAGAGAGACAAGGTCTTGCTAGTATAGGCAAGGGGTTAGCCATCTTGCATTAGGATAGTTCCAATTCCAACTTCGGATACGTCAACCTCAATCACGAAGGGTCAGTTGAAATTGAGCAGTGCTAGGATTGATATTATCATCATGGCTGCCTTGAGCTTGTTAAAGGATGTAGAAGCTTGGTCCAACTACTGGAAAGAGTCTTTTTTTAGTAGGGAAGTGAGTGGGGCACTGATCTTTCTATAGTCTTTCACAAACTTCCGATAGTAGCCCGTAAGTCCAAGGAAACCATATAGTAATTTCATGTTTGCGGGTCTCGGCCAACTTTGCATCGCTTCAATTTTTGTTAAGTCTGCTACCACTCTATTTTCTGATATAATATGCCCAAGGTACTCCACTTTTTGCTATAAAAAATTATACTTTATTGTTTAACATAAAGGGTATTCTCCTGAAGAATAATTAGAATAATTTGTAAGTGCTGAAAATGTATGTCAAGTGTAGTGTTGAGAAACATCAGCGGGAGTATCACATGCACAGCGAAAGTCAAAACAAAAAACTGATTTTTTACACAGATCAAATCATCGTGCAAGAGATTGGGGTCACGAGAAAGTTACAAAAATTGATAAAATCACGTCATATGATAGATTGATTACTTAGAGAGATCATATATCCCTATATTTCTAAATCCGGATAGAGAGAATAAAGGAGGTCAAGTATCCTCCTCTCTAGCAGTATCCACACGATGGATCTCTACAGCGAAACTCCTCCAATTTGATCTCACAATTCTTGCGCAAAGAGAGGGAGGAGAATAGGAGGGGGAGGCCAAAGCCACAACCTATCAACCATGAGTCTCCCCTCCTATTTATAGAGAGCCACCAAAAACCCTAGGTCTCCTGCCTTAGTGGGTATTGGATCTCCATCCAATTACCCACTAACCTTGTATTATTGTATATCTATCTAATAATCTTCTTAGGCCTCTAATTGGGCCTTAACCAAGGAGCCCATCAGTATATGGTCTCATCTAATGAGAATATGGGCTAATTGGATCTCTATCCAATCCTTTATTCGCTGAAGCATCCACCATATGTATCAGAACCTCTAGGCCCGATACCGGGCTGGCCGTGAGTCACTCCCATTAGAACTCCTTCTGAAATAGTGAATTATTATCTCCATAATAATTCACTCAACTCGTCGACTATGGACGTACTAAGCCACTACGCCATAGTCCCCAAACGGTAAATATTTTTATCTAATATAATGTAAGATTATGTGGCCCTAATATTCATGATCTCAAAACCTAGGCTCTGATACTAATTGTTGGCATAAAAAAATATAATTATGTAAAACTATTATGCGAAAAACTATTATGCCAGGATTGAAATAAAAAAATATAGATCTATTTACGATGCATACCTTTAGATGCAATCTAATTGAGATCCAATTAGATCTCAAGAGCACCGCCCATAGGATCTGAGTAATGTCGAATATCGATCTACAAGTAGAATTAAAATGGATCTAGACCCCTTCTCCTATCTTCCTATCCTTTCACAGGACCACCTTAATTGATGGTTTTGGGAGATCAAGAGAATAACCGTAATCTCTTGCTCTATTCACTCCTTTGATGTTCTGTGTTATATCGTGCATTGGGATTATAGTAGGTCTTGTCTATTTATAGGCGAGAGTAAAAGGTCTAGGGTAAGTTATTAGGAGAGTTCCTTCCATCAAGGGTATCCCCTAAAATATCCCAATATAATATGGACTTTATTTAATATTGGCTAATATCTTTTATTAGAATCTAAATAATTCATAATATATCTTATTTAATTAATAAAGGGCCACATAATCTTATATTCTCCTACTTGGTCCATTAATTGATAAGATATAAAAAATATCCAAAATCAAAATAAATAAAATAAAATTTATTTAAAAATAATTTTATATAATTGGATTCTGAAAATTTTAAAAAGTATTTTATACATGACCATGTTTTTTAAAAATAAGTCAATAAGTCCAATAAGCACAATAATACTATATTTAGTCCAACTATCAATGTGAGTCATAGCGGTTGCCACACTTCCTTCTATGTACTACAACACTGTTAGTCTTTCCTTATATAGTCTATAATGACCCATGTAATTTATCTTGTCATGATAATCCGGTTTCTTACATTCAACTATAATATACATAATCATAAACATAAATAGGATAGCAGAAATAAATAACTTTAATTATGTAAAAGAAATATCAATAATAGCATCCACTTAAACATGCATCATCATATCCTTTATGGCTTGCTCATAAGCCTCATTCTAAGAACATGATCTTTAAATAGTTTACACTGCAAAGCTTTAGTAAATGAATCAGCAATCATCATAGTGGTGCTCAAATTTTCAATTGGCACTTGTTGTTTCTGGACTCTTTCTCTAACCACCAAGTACTTTATCTCAATGTGCTTGAAACTATTAGAGTATTTGTCATTCTTAGAGAAGAAAAATGTTGCAGTTTTATCACAAAATATCTTTAGTGGCTTGGCAATTGAGTCGACCACACCAAGTCCTGAGATAAAATTTTACAATTATAAAGCTTGATTTGTGGCCTTAAAGCATGTCACAAATTCAGCTTCCATCGTAGATGATACAAGAAGTGATTGTTTTATACTTTTCCAAGAAATTACCCAACCAACCAGGATGAACATAAATCTTGAAGTAGATTTTCTACTATCGAGGTAATTTGCAAAATCAGCATCTGAATATCCCGTTACTTCAAGCTAATTTAACTTCCTATATGTGAACATATAATCTTTTATCCCTTGCAGATATCTCATTACTTTTTTTGTAGTTTTCCAATGTTCCATTCATGGGTTACTCTGGTATCTACCTAGCATTGCCACTACAAAACTGATATCTGGTTTTGTACATATTTGAGCATATAATATACTTCCAATTACGTACCCATAAGGAATATTTTTCATTTGATCCATTTTTAAATCATTTTTTGGGCACTGGTTTTGGCATAATTTTTCACCTCTAGTAATAGCTGTATCATTGGCTTTACAATGCTGCATATTAAACCTTTTCAAGATACGATTAATATAACCTTTCTGAGACAGTCCTAACAAACTTCGAGATCTGTCCCTGAATATCTCAATGCTAATAACATAGGATGCCTCATTCATATCAACCATCTTAAAGTTCTTGTTAAGAAATATCTTGGTTTCGTGCAACAAACTAAGATCACTACTAGCAAGCAATATATCACTCACTAACCTTTAGATATATACACTGATCAATAATATTTTCCTTAAATCCGAAGGAAGTAATAGTATCATGAAACTTTATATATCATTGTCTGGAAGCTTGTTTAAGGCCATAAATGGATTTCTTAAGTTTACAAGCTCAACTTTTCTTTCCCTTTTCTATGAATCCTTCAGGTTGTTCCATATAGATTTTCTCATCTAGATTCCCATTCAGAAATATTGTTTTCACATCCATCTGATGTAACTCAAGATCATAATGAGCTACTAATGTCACGATGATTCTTAATGAGTCCTTTCGAGAAACTAGAGAAAATGTCTCATGGTAGTCAATGCCTTCTTACTGAGAAAAACCTTTGGCTATAAGTCTAGCTTTATATCATTCAATATTACCCACCGAGTCACATTTAGTCTTAAAGACCCATTTACAATCGACTCTTTTACAATTATTGGGCAATTCAACGAGTTCCCAGACACCATTCTGGTCTATTGATTTTAACTCGTCTTTCTTTGCATCATACTATTTTTCAGAATTATTACTTTCTATGGCTTGTGAAAACGATAAGGGGTCTCTTTTCATTTTTATATCAAAATCTGATTCTTGTAGATATAACATATAATCATCAGAAATGACATGTTTCCTTTTTCTTTAAGATCTTCTCAAATCTGCCAATTGTGATTGTTCTATAAGACTATTAGCAACGACATCAATATCATATGAGAATTCATCAATGTTATTTTATTGTTTACCCTTATGAATTCTCTTATTGATTTGAGGAACGCTAATTTCTCGAATAGGGGATAATATAGGAGAAGAAGCCTAAATATACTCAATATCAAAATTAATCCTTCGAGACTTTTGACTCCCACTGATTCCACCATTTTTTAGGAATTTTGTATTGCCAGATTCTACTATCATCATGTTATGATTAGGGCAAAAAAATCTGTATCCCTTGGATCTTTCTAGGTAACTAATAAAATATCAAAAAATTATTCTTGGATCCAATTTCTTTTCATGTTGATTGAATACTCTTATCTCTGCAGGACACCCCCAAATATGTAAATGTCTCAAACTGGGTTTCCTACCAGTCCATAACTCAAATGAAGTTGATGCAACTGATTTACTACGAACCCTATTCAGAATATACATAGCTGTCCTAAGAGCATCATCCCACATTGACTCAAGTATAGAGGAATAATTCATCATGCTCCTAACCATATCCATAAGAGTACGATTTTGCCTTTTAGCAATACCGTTCTGCTGTGACACACCTGGTAATATATACTGAGCACAAATACTCCGTTGTTCTAGGAATCTAGCAAAAGGACCAATATTCTGACTAGATTCATCATATATGCCATAAAATTCACCACCCCTATCAAATCTGATAATTTTAATTTTTCTATCTAATTGTCTCTCAACCTCATTTATGTACACTTTAAGAATGTTAACGACCTTAGACTTTTCATATATTAGATAAACATAGTCATATATGGACAAGTTATCTATAAATATGATGAAATACCTTTCTTCACTAAAACAGGGAATATGGTGTGGTCCCCAGATATCAGTATAAATAATTTCAAGAAGTTCTTTACTTCTTATGATATTTTACTTTATATGCTTAGTTTGCTTTCCTTTAATGTAATCTATGCAAACATCAAAATCAATGAAGTCTAAATTTTTTAAAATATTATCCTTCACTAATCTTTCAATTCTTTCCTTGGAGATATGCCCCGAATGTCTGCGCCACAATATAGAAGATCTTTCATTATTAGAATTACGTTTCATTCCAATACTTAATTGCAGAGTCAATAATGTATTTGTAAACTCAAGATTCAAATTAATTCTGTACAAACCATCACATAGAATTCAGAACCAACTTTTATTGAATCATAAAATATGCTGAGCTTACCATTACCAAAAGAAACATAGTATCCTAACTCATTAATTCTAGACATTGAAATTAAATTTTTAGAAATTATAGAAATAAAATATGTGTCTTTCAGATCCATCAGATGATCCATCTGTAGGCGTAAGCGATAAGTCCCTACTGACACCATTTTTTGCTTTAAGATGATTTTCTATAATTATGAATATTTCATGTTATTTTGGTTTCTAAATTGAAAGGAATCCTTGCATATTATTAGTAACATGAGTTGAAGCGCTAGAATCAATCTACCATGTATTAGAAGGAACTTTTGCAATGTTTGATTCAAAACATACAAAAGTTGAGTTTATACATTTCTTTTCAAACCAAGTCATACGTTTAATGCAATTCTTCTTTACATGTCCTTTCTTGCTACAAAAGAAGTACTTTACTGTAATAGCTTTCTTTTCAATAGTCTGTCTAACACTTTTCAGACCCGACAAATTTCTTCGATAGATGATGATTCGATTTTCTTTTCTTGTTACCAACTCCTTAAGTAGTTGTCAATATATTATATAAACTTTCCTGCTTTCATCTTATTTCTTCCTGAACACACATACTAGTTAACTCATTGAAGTCCCACTTATCTTTATTTGTATTGTAGTAAATCTTGAATGGGCCAAACTGAGAAGGAAGAGAATTAATAATGAACTACATAAGGAAAGATTCATCAACATTCATTCCCAACATCTTAAGTTTTGTAGCTTTATCATCTATATTGAGGATGTGATCCTGAATTTCTCGAGTACTATCATACTGAGCTGTAGTCAGTTCTTTCATTAATGTGATAGCCAATGGCTTATCAGCAGATTTAAATCTGTCTTCAATAACTTTAAATATTCACGTGCACTAGATGCAACTAATAATGAAGTCATTATATTATTTATAATTGTCATCTTTATGAACATTAAACTGAGCCTATCAGATCTTTCCCAAGCCTTCATTTCATTGACTTGTTCCACAGTACTTTTATCAGTTAATTCTGTGAGCTTTTCAATAAGTAATGCCAAATCGAGATTTAATACGTCCAATGTAAATTGCACATGCTCTAACTATTCTGAATAATTTGGTCCAGAGAGTACAGGGACACTAGAAGCATGAGAATGTATGGACGGGAATACCAATACAGAATATAAAACAATATTAATGCTTTATGTTTTACCAAAATATAATGAACTATTTTTATCATCAATATTTAAGCTTTGGGTAAAAAAATATTGACATATCTAGTGTTCATACAAGATCATTTATAGAGGATTGATACCATCCTTATGGAATAGTTTTGCTACCCTTGGGTATACAATTTTAAACTACAAGGATATCCAAAACAGTATCATCCTACCCCATCACATAACTATTTGAAATATATTATCCTCTGAGATTGTCTAAATCTCCTAATTATGCATGTAATTTTAAATACTATTTCCTTAATGTCATTGAGGACTTATTCCTTAATATAATTTTATAAATCATTGATCTAGGCCACTTTGGTGACTATAAGACCAATGAAATAATATAAAATATAAATTAAATTATTCTATGAATGACAAAATTTTAATTGTATTTATCCTATAAGCCTACCATCTCAGGCTACTTTGGTAGCTACTATCAGGTATAACTTAAGGAAATGAACTACAAATAATATTCATCAAGTTCATTTGAACTAATTTATACTGAAATAGTTCAATAATATAATAACAATCATAATAATTATTGAACACTTAATCAGTAGGAAAAAACTCATATGATAACTGTAATCTTGATAATACATAAATCATACATTCATATGAAAATTAAATATCATTTCATAATTACTAATATTTACATGTGAATAAATGAATAAATATCCAAGAAATAATAATTGGATTTAACTCATGCAATCAATAATTCATATGATAAAACTATAAAGAAATAATAATTTATAATTCTTTTAATAAACTAATTACTTTTATTTAATTGGAGAAGTCCATAAGTCCAATTAAATAAATTGATCAAAATAAAATATAATCAATAAATAATCAAAATATAATCATACTTAAATTTTATTAGATTATATATTAATCAATTTTATAATTAAGAAAATAAACCATAATTTTTCAATTTTATAATGGTAGAATTGTAATTCTAAAAGAATATAAAAGAATTATAAAATTTTAAAGGGTAAAAATATTATAGGATTAATAAAACATTGAAAGGGTAAAATTATAAATAATCCTATTAAGTCAAAGGATAAAACTATAATTTCGATGATTGATAAAATTATAATTTAAGCCTAATGGTAAAACTATAATTTTCACTGAATGGTAAAACTGTAATTTTCTTAAGAAAAACCCTAACATCTTCCCCTTTTGTCGCCGATGCTACTGATCTGTATGGACACTCGGTGTTGTCGTAGGCAGATCCAGCCAAAAAATACAGCAAGATTACTATGTCTTTTCCATGATGCACAAAAACCAGCAAGAATCGTTCACAAGCAAACGATTAAAATTAACAGATAGGAAAACATATCAATAATATATTCAGATCAACGCATCGTAAATAAAAATAATATATCTAATATTTTTGATCTCAAAACCTAGGCTCTGATACCAATTGTTGGCATTAAAAACTATAATTATGCAAAACTATTATGCCATGATTGAAATAAAAAAAATACTAGATCTGTTTACGAAGCATACCTTTAAATGCTATCTGATTGAGATCCAATTAGATCTTCAAGAGCACCGCCTGTCGGATCTGAATAACGCCAAATATCGATCTGCAAGGAGAACTAGAACGAATCTAGATCCCTTCTCCTCTCTTCCTATCATTTCATAGGACCACTTTAATTGATAGTATTGGGAGATCAAGAGAATAACCGTAATCTCTTGCTCTATTCACCCCTTTGTTGTTCTGTGTTGTGTCATGCATTGGGTTTATAGTAGGTCCTATCTATTTATAGGTAAGCAGAGGGTCTAGGGTAAGTTATTAGAAGAGTTCCTTCCATCAAGAACATCCCCTAAAATATCCCAATATAATATAGACTTTATTTAATATTAGCTAATATCTTTTATCAGAATCCAAATAATCTATAATATATCTTATTCAATTAATAAAGGGCCACATAATCTTACATTATCTTAGACAAAAATATTTTTGATCTAATATTTTTAATCTCAAAACCTAATATTTTTGATCTAATATTAGATCTAATATTTTTTATCTTAGACAAAAATATTTATTGTTTGGGGACTAATATTATATCAAAAATATTAAATAAAAATAATAGATCTAATATTTTTGATCTCAAAACCTAGGCTCTGATACTAATTGTTGGCATAAAAAACTATAATTATGTAAAATTATTATGTGAAAAACTATTATGCCAGGATTGAAATAAAAATAATACTAGATCTGTTTACGATGCGTACCTTTAGATGTCATCTGATTGAGATCCAATTAGATCTTCAAGAGCACTACCCGTCGGATCTAAATAACGTCGAATATCGATCTGCAAGGAGAATTAGAATGAATCTATACCCCTTCTCCTCTCTTCCTATCCTTTTATAGGACCACTTTAATTGATGGGTTTGGGAGATCAAGAGAATAACTGTAATCTCTTGCTCTATTCACCCCTTTGTTGTTTTATGTTGTGCCGTATATTGGGTTTATAGTAGATCAAGAGAATAACCGTTATGTGACCTTTTATTAATTGAATAAGATATATCATGGATTATTTGGATTCTGATAAAATATATTAGTCAATATTAAATAAAGTCTATATTATATTGGGATATTTTAGGGGATGCCCTTAATGGAAGAAACTCTCCTAATAACTTACCCTAGACCCTCTACTCTCGCTTATAAATAGACAAAACCTACTATAAACCCAATGCATGGAAAGACATGACAAAAGGGTGAATAGAGTAAAAGATTACGGTTATTCTCTTGATCTCCCAAAAACCATCAATTAAGGTAGTCCTGTGAAAAGATAGAAAGAGAGGAGAAGGGGTCTAGATCTATTCTAGTTCTTATTGCAGATCAATATCTCGGCGTTATTTAGATCCGACAGGTGGTGCTCTTGAAGGTATAGTTGGATCTTAATCAGATGACATCTAAAGGTACGTATCATAAATAAATCTCATATTGTTTGATTTCAATCCTAGCATAATAGTTTTTATGTCAACATGCCATAGTCCCCAAATGGTATAAGGGGATTAAATCTATCAGACCTGTTTGTCCATAGTTACCGTGTATCTATAATCTCTTATCCAACTAATATCCTAGAGATCATATATTTGACATGGTACTATCAGGTCACATACAAAATCAGTTTGTCTTAATATAATCGGATTCTACCAGAGAACTATTTTTTTCTTAATCTGAATGACCTTAGCCAGGGATTTTTCTGAGTAAGCACATATGTAATATTCATCTTATGATACTGAGAGTGGATGATCCTCTTTTGATACTCAATTGCCTTTGTAAGGTTGGCTACCAATCCCCATAACCAATTGTACCAAATCTAGAACTTTTCAAACCTATAAGTCTGACGTCAAAGAAAGAAGTACTCATACAAAGCATCATTGGTGTCTCAAGTTAAAGAACCAAATACACAATTGGGACTATAAAATCGCTATCTGACATTAGGTACCATCAACCATACATCATTCCATAAGTGGATCAATCAGTGAACTCATTCTTCAATGAGCATCTGTATTATATCCTTAGTGTCTCCATACAAGTGGCTATGAGACCAGCCGCCTCCATCATATAGACGGGTATATAGTACAGTGGTCTGTCCAGTTATCTTGATATCCCTCTCGAGTAACATATGATCGGGATTATTTAGGATTTGTGTTTAAAGATGAATCGATCTTATTATCGTGATCTCATCACAATCCGATTCATATTGCACAAAACCAAGAACATCACAATATATATTATAGATACTATAGTGTGAGAATATGCCAATAATAATCTTAAGCAAAAAAATCATGCAACATGTCACATATGTCATCACTCATATGATTGGCTTGTAAGACACTTGTAACCAGCATGTAGGGCTATAAATGATAATGTCATTAAAAAATACCAGCATAAATTTATGTAAAAACTTTCAAAAAATATCATTCATCAAGCTTTGGAAGGTAGGAGTATTCATAAGTTTGAATGACATTACCAAAAAATCGTAATAGATGTTATGTGTATGGAATACCGTTTTCGGAATATCTTTATAGCATACCCGAATCTGACGATACCCAGAACGAAGATCCAATTTACTGAAGACTCGGACTTCCTTTAATTCAACAAAGAGCTCATCTACTACTGGTATGAGATATTTATCTTTGACAGTAATGGTGTTCAAAGCCCGGTAGTCAATGCACATCTGTCATGTACCATCCTTCTTGCGTATTAGCAACACCAGTGAGAAGTAGAGATTGCAGCTTGGCCGAATTACTTTAGTGTCGAGCATCTCCTTAATGATCTCATCCTTCTGCATATAAGGATAGTGGTACAACCTTAAGTAAGGCTGTTTGCTGGAGGTTTGCCCAGAAGTAAGGGATGTGATGATCATGTTGCTGGGTAGGGGGAAGTCCATGCGACTCAATGAAAACATCGGTGAATTCATCTAGCAATTAGGCAAGTTTAGGATCTGCAATTTGTGTGTTCTTCTCCTCTGATGGCTGATGGATATGCATCAAAAAATTGCTATTTGTATTATGCAAAACTTTCTCCATCCGCTGCATTCAAATGGTAGAGATATGACTCTCGCGCTTGCCTCGTAAGATGACCTATCTGCCTTTACAATAAAACTTCATAATCAAGTTAGAGAAATTCCAAGAGATGTCACCTAACATTATTAGTTATTTGATTCTGAGCATGGCTTCATAATCGTCAATAGGTAGGAGGAAGAAGTCAGCTACAATCTCTTGGTCTTGTAGAAGCAATTTCACCCGTGGGCACTATTGGTCGCACTTAAGGATCTGACTGTTGGTGACCTTTACGTCAAATTGTTGCAACCTTCAATTTAAAGCACCATAAAAGTAGCAATCTTGCTGTTGAGAAAGTTATTTGTGCTACCCATATCTATGAGAGTGGTGATGGGTTGTTGCTTGAGAAGTCCTCCCACTTTCATCGTATGCGAGTTGGAGTAGCTGGCTAGCACATGCACTGTAAAATCAACCGATTGGGGCTCTTCCTCTATGGCTTTATCTTCAGGTTCAAGGCTTTCTTCAGATGATTCGATGTTCTCATCCTCTACTGGTTCTATCATAAGAAGCCACCCCATTTTGTAGTAATGTTCGCGGCTCCATGGTTCATCGCAGTGCCAATACAACCCCTTGGTAGATCACTCCTGAAACTCATCTCTTGTCAATTTTTTGGGTACAGTGGCTCGGATGGCAATAGAGGGGGGTGGAGGCTTCAACGCTGCTAGTCAAGGAGCAACCCTAGTCCTTCATGCTTCATGGTTCAGTCATTCTTCTTGTAGCCGCACAAAGGAAATAGCCGCCATAAGGGTGTAAGGTTGTCATGCCTTCTCTTCTCCTCGTATCTCTGATTTTAAGCCCTCAATGAAAGTTACTAAAAGTTGCTTTTCAGATCAATCACAAGTTTGGTTAAATAATCACTCAAACATTGTTTTGTACTCTTTTATAGTGGTAGTTTATCGAATCTTCGCTAATTGTCCGTCGATGTTCTCGAATTCGATCGGTTCGAAGCGGTTCAATAATCCCTTCTTAAAT
This sequence comes from Ensete glaucum, assembly GCA_021527575.1. Taxonomy (NCBI): domain Eukaryota; kingdom Viridiplantae; phylum Streptophyta; class Magnoliopsida; order Zingiberales; family Musaceae; genus Ensete; species Ensete glaucum. The sequence continues at coordinate 46,490,954 of CM038551.1, forward strand.
TGTTGCCAAGAAGGGCCTCCATGAGTATGCTTGAACCAACTAAACTATTGAATCGCATCCCCTTAAAGATGGATATAGTCGTAATCTCCACCATGGAAGCATCGGTGGTGCAGTGGAACCGGAAGTAGTGCTCCGCGCGTGAGATCCAACCGATCGGGTCTCGTTCTTCCCATCTATGGAAGCCTACCCCCATGCGTGGATTATATGGATCGGTTATAGTGCCTCCTTGCTTTTGGGATTCTTCTTTCCAATCTGAAATTTCCCCTTGCTATGATATCCTTGGGCTCGATGGTCAGCCCATGCTGAGTTCGACGAAGATAGTCCAAATTTTCTCCTCTATGCAGGTTTCAAAGACTTTAAACTTGGCATTAAGGGCCTCTTCTGATACCATGGTATAGGCCTCTAGATCTATGATGTTAAGGTCTTTCTTTTGTTGTCAGGTTAAGGGCATGAGAATTTTTAGGGAAAATGTGGTCGATAAGGTGGGTGGATCAGTGGAGAGGAATGCTGCGGTTAGGGCTATTTTTGGGGGCTGATTTGGATCGGTTTGTGGCTATGGTTTGGTAGGGTTTTTTAGGTGGTGATGGTAGGTATTGAAGATAAGAAAGAGAGAGTCCAAGAAATCAGAGAGACAGCAATAAGATATGATGAAATTCGACGAAAAGTGTGTTGCGTATGTGTTGTCCTACTGAACAAAATTTACGTTGGAGAAACAACGAATTCTCGACATAAATTCCAGAGAAAATATAAGAAAATATGCAAAAATTTGACAGTAAAACCTCGGTTCAGATAGAAGTAATTAAGATTGATGAAATTTTGGTAACGTAATGGTAGGAAAATTGATGCAAAGATAGAAGGTAAATTTTTTATCATAAAAATCCAACAATACGTAGGGATGAACTGTAATAGAATAAGATCAGTTTTAGAAAGAATTTTTTTCAGAGATTAATCTTAGATGAAAGCTAAGTTGATCTATTAGATTGTATAAAAAAAATTATTCACATTATATGAGCAATAAACTAGTTTCAAGAAGTGAACAAACAGTTAAAAATTGCTATAATGTTTTCCCTTCGCAGCGATGATCATGATTTTGATGGTAGAAATTTACAGCGAGAAAAAGATGGAAAGGCTTCTTTGATGTGTAAAGGTAAGGATTTGCAGTAGTAATAAGGTGTGGGTGGTAGAATTTTACTAGATCTCCAATTCAAACACAGGGGGGCAGTGGCAGATTGATTGATCTACAGCTTAGTGTGGAAGATAGAGACATATCTTGCAACAATTATGAGAATTGCTTGGATGGGTAGAGGCGGCAGAGATAGCAGCAGGGGTAGCAGGAACACGGCTCTAATACCAGATGATAGAACCTCAGAATGAGCTATATAAAATTTGATCTTTGAGGGGGATCAACCCTTGGAATACTATAGGGGTTCCTCCCTCCTAGGGTCGGCCAACAAGGCTGAAAATAAAAGAAGCTTATATATGACTCAAAACGTAATCCTAGAGGGGTGCTACCTAAGTAAAATTACCTCTTTGCCTCTTCTATAGCCATCCTGCCTTAATAGGGATGGACGACGACTAAGATGGCTCCATGGTCACCTATACTTGCTAGAAACCCTGGTCGACCAGTCCAGTAAAAAAGGTGACAACCAGTAAACCCTAAGGTTTCAAAATAATCCGAACCACACTTTTTTATAGGATACAGATAACTAGGTTGGGTTTTATTATAAATTTTATAAAATTTTTATTAATTATTTTTAAGATGATTAAGATCCAATCCCATTAAATTACTATCAAAGGGTTAAGAATAAGATTATCGAATAATATGAGTGGTTGATTATCATCCCCTGGTGTGATCTTTATATTTGACACTTGCGACTTCGTAGAAGCTGATTTCGTGTTCACGACAGATGCTGGCAGTTTTAGATTTCGGAGATGGAAGCTTTGCAAGTGATCTGCTGAATTTGGGGTCCCTCTTTTGGCTACTGCAGATTCATTGAGCTTGAGGAGAGCGATGACTTCTGCTACCTTCTGTGTGATTTATTTGTCTGCCGTGGCAATAGTTGGCTTACGGAAGATCAGTTGTAAGAATTTTCGATGGATAAGGCTTGTCAAAAATAGTGTCAGAAGGGTTAGCAGCTTTTCTTCTCTTTTTAAGTAATTATAATCTTTTTTTTTTTTTACTGTAGAAGCATATTATAAATAAAGAATATGAGTCCTGAACGATTTCTTGACGAGACATAGTTCGGATATTTATTATTATTATTATTATAACTCATCTTAACGTAGATCGTAGTGTTTATTATTATTATTTTTTAATAACCTAGATGTCGTTGGGATGGTAACTACATTACAATTATCGAACGACTAAACAAGATACTGATAGCCTAAATGAACAACTCGATAAAGGTTACTTTAGTAAGTGAATCTTCCCAATGCATCAATTTCATTATTGAAGCCCAAAGCACCCCCTACTTTCCCTCCCTCTCCCTTGTTTTTTATTTTTATTTTTATGATTTATGCTAACACTCGTCTCGCCGTTCATCATTCTTTATGGCTTTTTTCTTTAATGTTAACTCAATTAGCATTCGTTGGATCGTTTGCGGAGATTTTAATGTGATTCTTTTTATCAATGACAAATTGGGTGGAATACCATTTCACATTTATTAGTCGGTTGTGGATTTTTATGATTTTATCCTTAATACTGGTCTTATTGATTTTTCGGCATTCTTCTTTTTTAGATAGAGCAATAACCGATTTTTTTATGATTTTATCATCTTGCTCATGCTACATCGAATCATTGCTCTTTTCTTATCACTTCCTTCGAGGTTTGAGCCCTTTTTGACTAACTACCAAGTTGTTAGCAATATTATTAACTCCACTCATAGGAATTTTAGAGGTTCTGGAGACCCTTTAATCGACCTTCACGCCAAGCTTGCTTTCCTGCATTGGCCATCTATTCTCTCATTGGCAATGTGACCACAATCGCAATTTGGAGAAGGCCTAATACTTCCTTTACCATCGTTTAACATACAAAACTCATATACTTTTATAACAAGCTATCTGCCTTAAACAAATAGCTTCACATTAAATGAGCCAGCAGAGCTAAAATGAATTGGAATACTAAGGGAGATTAAACACTACTTTCCTTCAACGCTCGGTGACTATACCCACCTCTCCTTGTTGCAGATCAGTACCAAATCTGTAACTGTCAGCGCCACCAATCTCTATCTCTAGTCACTTCTTCCCTTCATTGTTGTGGCTTCTAGCCTCTGCTAGTGGTGAGATCAAGGAAATCACACCAGATTTGATAAGTTTCCTGGTGACAACTACAAACCAGTCGCTGCTTCTAGTGACAACTACAAACCAGTCACTGCTTCCTCTGCTCTCCTTCTCATGTAGCATGTCCATCCACTCTGCTGCCCATGACTCTTTGTGCCTGCTTTCTATTGAGCCTACTTCCTCCTCCCTCTATCTTCCCGTTGACATCTGTGCTTTCCTCTGCACTGCCAAACTTAGCCGGTTGCACCTGTGGCTCCAATATAACTCAACCGATGCCATTAGACTTCTCATCTCCAGCTTCTACATGATAGAACCGACATCCTCTCCCTTGGCAGCTTTTGGCTTTCATCGTCTGCTCTGCATAATCGGCAGCCCCTTCCCTTTCTCTGCTCACCTCACCTCCACTACGACCGTAGCTTTGAGAGCATGGTAACAAAGCACCTAGAACTACCAAAGTTTTCTATCTACGCCAATGCAACCGTAGCTATCCATCCTCGTCTCATATGAGTATCCTCATTGCCCTCGCTCAAACTAGATCTGGACGTATCATATGACGACTAAGCAATAGCTACAACAACTCTTGCAAGAAGCTTGCAGAAAGATGACCCTCCATTTCCTCCAAAGAGCAGCACTCATACCCTCTAGAGCAGCTCTCTCCATTGTGTCATCTCCTGCCTTGCTTGGCACGCTGCTGCACCCTCCTCTCTTTTTGCTCTGCGTTCTCTCTACTACGGCACCCCTACGACCAGAATGTCGCTTGTGCCCCTTTCTCCTTTCGAACCTACAGCTCCAAGAGTATAATCTGCCAGTGTTTGTTGCCTTGCTACTAGGAGTACTACTCATTTGTTTGTAGAAGCTTAGCAATAATGACGGGCCAAACTCCATGAAGATCACCCATCTGCTTCAATCGCACACTGCTATTCTCTATCCCTCAACGGTCTTTGGAACTGCTTCCTCGGTGAGATCACCTACTCTCAGATCTCTTTGCTGCCTATCACTATACACTCATATCCAACAATGACAACCGACGGAGGCAACTTTGACTGGTTTGGAATTGTCTCTCTCTAGTACCTCATCACTCAAGCAGTAATGTCTTCCTAAGTCCACCTCCTAACCTGTGCCTTCTCTTGATTTCTCCTCAATTATTACCCTTGTGATTCCCAAATGTCTTCCTCATCTACCTCTGATGCTCTAACTCTCTTTCCTGCTGGCAATCCCTCTCTGCATCTAGAACTTATTTCCATTAATGCTGCCTCCCTAGTCCCCTTTTAAGTTATCCAAAGGCGCAACTATGTGTCTTAGCATGCTCAATTCTCCAATCTTTTATTTGATTATGATTTATTGGGTTATATTGATGGTTCTCTTAGTTATCCACCAGCATTAATCCATGTTCCAAGAGAACCCAGCCCAGTACCAAATTCAGCCTACAAGCTATGGTTACGTTAGGATCGGCCCATTTTCTAAGCAATTCAAACCTCTATTGCTAGATCCATCACCCCGCTTATGTCCTCCCATGCTATTATTGCGAAAGCTTGAACCAAGTTATAAACTACCTTAGCGAATCGCTCGAGGACTCACATGCTTGGACTACTCTCCAGCCTCATGAATTTAAAGCAAGAGTGAAGTACTATTGTCGACTACTTACAATATATCGAAATAATTATTGATGACTTAGCTTTGATAAGTCATTCCCTTACTGATGAATAAGTTCTCATCCACACGCTTAATGGACTAAGTGCAGAGTTCAAGGAACTGGCAGCAACACTTGAGCATATGACTCTCTAATCTCCTTTTAAGAACTTTACAATAAGCTAACAGACTATGAAGCTTACCTGAAGTATGACGATAGGCTGTAGGACCTCTGCCACTACCTCCCATCACATCTCAGTTCAACTAAAAATCTAAACGACAAATCACAAATATAATAAGAATGCTTCAAAAGGTGTGACCAACTTTCCTCCTACTTTTATGGGCACCACCCCGTCTCTTCCTCCTCCACATCCTCTAAACTTTAACCATCATAAGAGTGCTTCCTTCCAGCCATATCGTCCTCCTTCTACGTTTCATCAATTGGTCATTTGCCAGTTGTGTGACAAAATTGGTCGCTCTGCCAAAGTTTATCAGTCTCAACCTCACCTCCCAGCTCCGTCAAACTGGCCTTAGGTAAATATCACGACTACTTCATCTGATAGTCAGTCCAATTAGATTGTGGACTCTAGTGCTTCCCACCATATCACTTTCGATCTCTAAAACCTATCGATCCATACAACTATGGCGAAATGAAGACATCATTATTGGTGATGGTAAAAGAATTCCTATCACTCATACTATTCTATGATGCTTAGTTTACATACTATTTCTTTCACACTCGATGATGTTTCGTGTACACCCCACATTAAAAGAAATCTTATTTCTATCTCTCAATTCTGCCAACAAATTTATACTTCTATTGAATTCATTATTGATTATTTTCTTGTTAAGGACTTGAACATGAGGGCATCTTTAGTTCGAGGCCCGAATAAAGACAACATCTATGAATGGTCGTCAACTTTGTTTCTTGCATGACCTACTGCTAACTCTTTTACTGTTGCTCCGATTGACATATGGCATCAACGTCTTGGTCATCCCTTGACTTTTATTCAACAATGCTTCTCGTTATTATATTCCTATTTTTAAATCTAGTAATGTTATTACTCACTACGGTACTTGTCTTAGCAATACAAGTCATCAACTACCTTTTGGTACATCCTCCATGTTTTGTTCTAAACCATTTGAGGTTACTTATATTGATATTTGGGGTCTTGCATCAGTTATCTCCTTTAACAAGTTTAGACTATATGTTGCCTTTGTAGACTATTTTACAAAGTACATAGGGTTCTATCCTCTCTATCAAAAGTCTGACATTGTTATTGTCTTCTCCAACATTAAGAACGTAGCCAAGAACTACTTTTAGACTACTATTAAAACTGTCTATTCTGATGGCGAGGTGAATATTAGGCTCTTGCATCTTGTCTGTCTGCTTGCGATATTCAACATCTTAAGTCCTCTCCATATACTCCTTAATTGGTTAGCTCTACCGAACGTAAACATCGGTATATTATCGAAACTGGTCTGAAACTGCTTCATCAAGCTTCCATGCCGTCAACTTTTTGGTTCGTAGCATTTCAAACTACTATCTACCTTATCAATTGAATGCCTACTCCTATCCTACAATATCAATCACCATTTGAAAATGTATTTCACAAATGTCCTAATATGTAAACATTAAAGTTATCCATGGTTACATCCCTATAATTCCCATAAAATGCAGCCTCGATCTCACCCTTGTATTCTTATCGGAGACTCTCTTGAACATAATACCTTCTAGTTTTATGACCATCACACTGCTAAAGTTTTTATTTCCAGACGTGTCACTTTTTTGGAGTTTGTATTTCCCTTTCAAGATCACAGGCAATCTGTCGTCCCATTGGATTTCTCCAACACATCTTCATCCTCTCATGCATCTATGTCGGATTCACACTCTCTTGTCACTTCTATTCTACAGCTTCCTCCTCTGATTCCACCTCTTTCTATGCAATTGCCTCTAGAACACAATCTTTGTCTTCACCTTGTAAGGATACACCTGTCATCCTTCCACCTGACTCAACCTGTGATAACCCTTTTCCCTTACCCATAAATACTATTACAGCCTCCTAGTATCCAATACAAACTCATTCCAAGAGTGGTGTTTTTAAACCACGTCAAGTTCTTGACTTACATGCGAGCAGTAGACCTTCTCTCGACTCTACTGAACCAATTTCTTTTACTTAGGCCCAAAAATCTCCACATTGGCATAAAGCCGTATTTGAAGAGTATGATGCTCTTCTTCATAATGCTACATAGATCCTTACCTCTTCTCACTCCACAAAAATATCATCGGGTGCAAGTGGGTCTTCCGAATTAAGTGGAACCCCGATGGTTCGATTGCTCGCTATAAAGTATGACTTGTGGTCAAAGGATTTCATCAACGACCCAGTATTGACTACACCAAGACATTTAGTCCTGTTGTCAAACTTACTACAATCTGGCTTATCCTAAGTCTGACAATCTTGAAAGGCTAGTGTTTACACCAATTAGATGTTAATAATACCTTTTTATAAGGGACTCCCATTGAAGATGTCTTCATGGAGTAACCTCCTAGCTTTATACATCCTCAATATCCACGGCATATCTGTAAACTCAAGAAAGTCATTTATGGACTCCATCAGACTCCACAAGCTTGGTATACAAAACTTGATATATTCTTATCTTTAGTTGGCTTCATCAACTCTAAGTTTGATGTCTCCCTATTTCTACGCCAACAACATGGTAGCGTCATCTATCTTTTAGTATATATGAACGATATTCTTGTCACAGGTGATAACTCTATAGAGGTTTAGGAGTTTATTAAGCAATTGGCCAACTATTTATCTCTTAAAGTTCTTGGCAACCTGAGTTATTTTCTCGGTGTCGAGACTATGTTTATGTCTTCTGGCCTCTTTCTTATACAGAGAAAGTACATTCAAGATTTGCTATTCAAGATGAACATACATGATACAAAAGAGGTTACCACTTCCCTATCTACTAGCAAATCACTCAAGTTATGTGATGGGTAGTCCTGCTACAAACCCTACTCAGTATCAGTAGGTAGTTGGCTCCTTACAATATCTAGACCTTACCTGTCCAGATGTCTCCTTTACAGTTAATAAATTATCATAGTTTATGCATCAGTCATTTATTTTGTATTGGACTACTGTCAAATGCATTCTACGTTATCTTAAGGAGACTATTGATCATGATATTTTTCTTCACAAAAACTCTCCCTCTCAACTTCATACTTTTGCCGATGTTGATTGGGTCAGAAATATTGATGACATAACTTTTATCTCAGGGTATATTATTTTTCTAGGTGCTAATCCAATCGGCTAGAGCTCTAAGAAACAAAAGAAAGTTGTTCGGTCTACAACTGAAGCTGAATATCATGCTATTGCCACCACTGTTGTTGAATATAATTGGATCACCAACTTGCTTAAGGAGCTTCACATTCCCTCTGATTCGATGCCTATTATTTATTATGATAACATTGGTGCTACTTACCTTTTAGGTCTTCCACTTTCACGTGAAGCATGTTACTATTGATTTCTATTTCATATAAGATCATGTTATCCGCCAGCAGCTTTGTGTTTCTCATGTCTATACGACTGATCAACTCACCGACTCCCTAACGAAGTCTCTGGCCCGCAAACTCTTTTCCTTACATCGATCTAAGATCGATGTCCTTGATGAGAGCTTGATCTAAGATCGATATCCCACAAAAGATCTCGTTCATCGGTTCAGGAAAATCTTACATCCAACTTTGTATTGATCCACTAGCTTTATTTACCATCAATGAATTCATTTTAGTAATATTTTAAAATAAATTAATGTCATTTTAAAATTAGACTTTAATAAAGATTTTTATTAACTTGGAATGCTACTATAAAAATTAATTTTTATTAACTTGGAATGCTACTATAAAAATTAGACTTTAATAAAGATTTTTATTAACTTGGAATGCTACTATAAAGATTTTTATTAACTTTAATAAAAATTAATAACTCTAATGCTACTATAAAATTAATGTCATTTTAAAATTAGACTTTAAAATTAATGTCATTTTAACTTATCTTTCGTTTGCTTCTTTTGTATGTTTAATTAATGATAATACTTTTAATTGGTTCCGCAGCCATAGGAGCATTAGACAGGGTGACCCCACTATCTCTATATCTTTATAGTATCGTATAACAGGTCCTCGCATCCATCTTATTGGATCTTACAAACTTCTAATATGTTTGCTCCTTTCAACATAGAAGGAGTCAAGATCCGCACTTGATGTTTGCGAATGATGTCCCAATCTCCTCCTATTGGGTGAATCAATATCATATTTTGCCATCCTTTCAATACTTATCAATTTGCCTCCTTGATCAATCTTAGGCTAATTTTGATATATCAAAAATATTTTTTTTCCTAAAAACTGCACCCTCTAAGTTAAAACATACGACACTTCCCTTAAGGTTAAGTAGGGAACTTGGCCATGTCTTGTTTGAAAATCTTTATTACCCAAAGTAGATTAATAAAAGGCTATCAAAGTAGAATGGATAATGAGACCCTTGGGAGGATGAAAAGTTGGTATGGGGGAGGGGGGTTATTGTTGGCATAAAAATTATAATTATACAAACTATTATGTGGAAAAACTATTATGGCAGGATTTGAAATCAAATAATACGAGATTTATTTATGATGTGTACCTTTAGATGTCATCTGATTGAGATCCAATTAGATCTTTAAGAGCACTGCCTATCAGATCTAAAGAACACTGAATATCAATCTGCAAGGAGAATCAGAATAGATCTAGACCCCTTCTCCTCTCTTCCTATCTTTTCATAGAACCACTATAATTAATGGTTTTAGGGAGATCGGGAGAATAATCGTAATCTCTCTAACTCTATTTCCTATTGTTATTCTGTGTATTTCCGTGCATTAGGTTTATAGTAGGTCATATCTATTTATAGGCGAGAGCAGAGGGTCTAAGGTAAGTTATTATGAGAGTTCCGTCCATCAAGAGCAGCCCCTAAAATATCCCAATATAATATAAACTTTATTTAAATATTAGCTAATATCTTTTATCATAATCCAAATAATTCATAATATATCTTATTCAATTAATAAAGGGCTATATAATCTTACATTCTCCTACTTAGCCCATTAATTGATAAGATATAAAAGATATCCAAAATTAAAATAAATAAAATAAAATTTATTTTAAAATAATTTTATATAATTGGATTCTAAAAATTTTAAAAAATATTTTATATATGGCCATGATTTTAAAAATAAGTCAATAAGTCCAATAAGCACAATAATACTATATTCAGTCCAACTATCAATGTGAGTCATAGGGGTTGTATGTCATTAATGTTACATTTTCTTCTATGTACTACAACACTGTTAATCTTTCCTTATAAAGTCTATAATGACCCCTATAATTTGTCTTGTCAAGACAATCTTGTTTCTTGCATTCAACCATAATATGCATAATCATAAATACAAACCGGATATTAGAAACAAATAACTTTAATTATGTAAAAGAAATATCAATAAAAGCATCCACTTAAACATGCATCACCATATCCTTTATGGCTTGCTTACAAGCCTCATTCTAAGAATATGTTCTTTAAATATTTTATACTACAAAGCTTTAGTAAATGGATCAACAATCATCATAGTGGTGCTCAAATTTTTAATTAACACTTATTGTTTCTAGACTCTTTCTCTAACCACCAAGTACTTTATCTCAATGTGCTTGGAACCACTAAAGTACTTGTCATTCTTAGATAATAAAACTGCTGCAGTATTATCATAAAATATCTTCAGCTACTTAGCAATTGAGTCGAACACACCAAGTCCTGAGATAAAATTTCGCAGCCATAAAGCTTGATTTATGGCCTCAAAGCATGTCATAAATTTATCTTCCATTGTAGATGATGTAATAAGTGATTGTTTTACACTTTTCCAAGAAATTACCCCACCAGCCAGCATGAACACAAATCCTGAAGAGGATTTCCTACTATCGAGGTAATTTACAAAATCAGCATCTGAATCTCCTGTTACTTCAAGCTGATCTAATTTCCTATATGTAAGCATATAATTTTTTATCTCTTGCAGATATCTCATTAATTTCTTTACAGCTTTCCAATATTCCATTCCTGGGTTACTCTGGTATCTACCCAGCATTGCCACTGCAAAACTGATATCTGACCTTGTATAGTTTTGAGCATATAATAGACCTCCAATTACGCATCCATAAAAAATATTCTTCATTTAATCCCTTTCTAAGTCATTTTTCGGGCACTGGCTTGGGCTGAATTTTTCACCTCTAGTAATAGGTGTATCATTAGCTTTACAAAGCTGCATATTAAATATTTCCAAGATATGATTAATATAACCTTTCTGAGACAGTCCTAGCAAACCTTAAGATTTGTTCATGAATATCTCAATACCAATAACATAGGATGCCTCATTCATATCAACCATAAATATCTTAGTTTCGTGTAACAAACCAAGATAACTACTAGCAAGCAATATATCATCCACACATAAGACCAATATAATAAACTTATTCCCACTAACCTTCAGATATATACATTGAATAACATTATTTTTCTTAAATCTAAAGGAAGTAATGGTATCATGAAACTTTATATACCATTGTTTGGAAGCTTGTTTAAGGCCATAAATAGATTTCTTGAGTTTGCAAGCCCAACTTTCCTTTCTCTTTTCTATGAATCCTTCAGGTTGTTCCATATAGATTTTCTCATCTAGATCCTCATTCAGAAATATTGTTTTCACATCCATTCGATGTAACTCAAGATCATAATGAGCTAATAATGCCATGATGATCCTTAATGAGTTCTTTCGAGAAATTGGAGAAAATGTCTCATGGTAGTCAATGTCTTCTTTCTGAGAAAAACCTTTGCCACATGTCTGGCTTTATATCGTTTGATATTGCCCATCGAGTCACGTTTAATCTTAAAGACCCATTTACAACTGACTCTTTTACAATTATTAGGTAATTCAATGAGTTCCCAGATACCATTATAGTCCATTGATTTTAACTCATCTTTCATTGCATCATACCATTTTTTAAAATCATTACTTTTTATGGCTTATGAAAACGATAAGGGGTCGCTTTTTATTCCTATATCAAAATATGATTCTTACAGATATAGCACATAATCATCAGAAATGGCATGTTTCCTTTTTCTTTGAGATCTTCTCAAATCTGCCAATTGTGATTGTTCTATAAGACTATTAACGGCGACATCAACATTTTGTGAGAATTCATCAATGTTATTTTATTATTCACTGTCATCAATTCTCTCATTAATTTGAGGAACAATAATTTGTTGAAGGGGATAATAAAGGAGAAGAAGCCTAAATCTCCTTAATATCAAAATTAACCCTTCGAGACTTTTGACTCCCATTGATTTTATCATTTTCTAGGAATTTTACATTACCAGATTTTACTATCCTCATCTTATGATTAGGGCAATAAAATCTATATCCCTTGGATCTTTCTAGGTAACTAATAAAATATCCAAAAATTATTCTTGGATCCAATTTCTTTTCATGTGGATTAAATACTTTTATCTCTGTAGGACACCCCCAAATATGTAAAAATCTCAAACTAGGTTTCCCACCAGTCCATAGCTCAAATAGAGTTGATGGAACTGACTTACTAGGAACCCTGTTTAGTATGTACATAGCTATCCTAAAAGCATCACCCCACATTAACTCAGGTACAGAGGAATAACTCATCATGCTTCTAACCATATCCATAAGAGTACGATTTCGCCTTTCAGCAACACCATTCTACTGTGGCACACCTGATGATGCATACTGAGCACAAATACCCCGCTGTTCTAGAAATCTAGCAAAAGGACTAATATTCTGACAGGATTTATCATATCTGTCATAAAATTCACCACCCCTGTTAGATCTGACAATTTTAACTTTTCTATCTAATTGTCTCTCGACCTCATATATGTACACTTTAAGAATGTCAACGGCCTGAGACTTTTTATGTATTAGATAAACATAGCCATATCTGAACAGGTCATTTATAAATATGATAAAATATATTTCTCCAATAAAATAAGAAATATTAAGTGGTCCGCAGATATTAGTATGAATAATTTCAAGAAGTTCTTTACTTCTTGTGTCATTTTTCTTTGTATGCTTAGTTTGCTTTACTTTAATGTAATCTATGCAAATATCAAAATCAGTAAAGTCTAAACTTTTCAAAATATTATCCTTCACTAATCTTTCAATTCTTTCCTTGGAGATATGTCCCAAATGTCTATACCATAATATAGAAGATCTTTCATTACTGGAATTGTGTGTCATTCCAATACTTGATTGTAAGGTCAATAGTGTATTTGCAAACTCAAGATTCTAATTAATTCTGTACAAACCATCACACAGATTTCTAGAACCAACTTTTATTGAATCATAAAACATGTTGAGTTTACCATTACCAAAATAAACACAATATCCTAACTCATCAATTCTTGATAGAGAAATTAAATTTCTACAAATTGTAGGAATAAAACATGTATCTTTCAGATCCATCAGATGACTCGTCTCTAGGCGTAAGCTGTAAGTCCCTATTGATACCACTTTTGCTTTAAGACGATTTCACATAAGTATGAATCTTTCATGTTCTTTTGGTTTCCTGATTGAAAGGAATTCCTGCATATTATTAGTAACATGAGTTGAAGCGCCAGAATTAATCCACCATATATTAGAAGAAACTTCTGCAATATTTGATTCAAAACATATAAAGGTTGAGTTTATACCTTTCTTTTCGAACCAAGTCCTACGTTTAATGCAGTCCTTCTTTATATGTCCTTTCTTACAATAAAAGAAGCACTTTACTGTAATAGCTTTCTTTTCAATAGTCTGTCTAACACTTCCAGACTCAGCAAATTTCTTCGATGGATAATGCTTCGATTTTATTTTCTTGTTACTAACTCTTTAAGTAGTAGTCAGTATATTATATGAACTTTCCTGCCTTAATCTTAATTCTTACTGAACACACATACTAGTTAACTCATTTAAGTCCCACTTATTCTTATTTGTATTATAGTGAATCTTGAATGGGCGAAACTGAGAAGGAAGAGAATTAAGAATATACTACATAAGAAAAGATTTATCAACATTTATTCCCAATGCCTTAAGTTTTGCAGCTTTGTCAGTCATATTGAAGATGTGATCCTGAATTCCTTGAGTACTATCATACTAAGCTGTAATCAGTTCTTTCATTAATGTGCGGGCCAATGACTTATCAGCAGATTTAAATTTGTCTTCAATAACCTTTAAATATTCACATGCACTAGATGTAACCGGTAATGAAGTCTTTATATTATTTACAATTATCATCCTTATGAATATTAAACTGAACCTATCATATCTTTCTTAAGCCTTCATTTCATTAACTTGGTCTATAGTACTTTTGTCAGTTAATTCTACGAGCTTTTCAACAAGCAATGTCAAGTCAAGATCTAATACGTCTAATGTAAATTGCACATGCACTAACCATTCTGAATTTTGTATTACCAAATTCTACTATCCTCATATTATGATTAGGGCAATAAAATCTGTATCCTTTAAATCTTTCTGAGTAACTAATAAAATATTCAAAAATTCTTCTTAAATCCAATTTCTTTTCATGTGGATTAAATACTCTTATCTATGTAGGACACCCCCAAATATGTAAATGCCTCAAACTGGGTTTCCTACCAGTCCATAACTCAAATAAAGTTAATGGAACTGACTTACTAGGAACTCTGTTAAGGATGTACGTAGTTGTCCTAAGAGCATCACCCCACATTGACTCAGGTACAGAGGAATAACTCATCATGCTCCTAACTATATCCATAAGAGTACGATTTTGCTTTTCAGCAATACCATTCTACTGTGGCACACATGGTGATACATACTGAGCATAAATACCCCGTTATTCTAGGAATCTAGCAAAAGGATCAATATTCTAATCAGATTTATCATATCTACCATAAAATTTACTACCCCTATCAGATCTGATAATTTTAACTTTTCTATCTAATTGTCTCTCGACCTTATTTATGTACACTTCAAGAATGTCAACGGCTTGAGACTTTTCATGTATTAGATAAATATAGCCATATCTGGACAGGTCATCTATAAATATGATAAAATACCTTTCTCCACTAAAACAAGGAATATAAAGTGGTCCACAGATATTAGTATGAATAATTTCAAGAAGTTCTTTACTTCTTGTGATATTTTTTTTATATACTTAATTTACTTTCCTTTAATATAATCTATGTAAACATCAAAATCAGTAAAGTGTAAATTTTTCAAAATATTATACTTCACAAATCTTTCAATTCTTTCCTTGGAGATATGTCCCAAATGTCTATATCACAATATAGAAGATCTTTCATTACTGGAATTGCGTTTCATTCCAATACTTGATTGCAAGGTCAATAATGTATTTGCAAACTTAAGATTAAAATTAATTCTATATAAACCATCATACAGATTTCTAGAACCAACTTTTATTGAATCATAAAATATGCTGAGTTTACCATTACCAAAAGAAACATAATATCCTAACTCATCAATTCTAGACAGAGAAATTAAATTTCTAAAAATTATAGGAACAAAACATGTGTCTTCAGATCCATCAGATGATCCCTACTGATACCACTTTTGCTTTAATATGATTTCTCATAATTATGAATCTTTCATGTTCGTTTGGTTTCCTGATTAAAAGGAATCTGTATATATTATTAGTAACATGAGTTGAAGCGCCAGAATCTCAATCCATCATGTATTATAAGAAACTTCTACGATGTTTGATTCAAAACATATAAAGGTTGAGTTTATATCTTTATTTTCGAACCAAGTCCTACGTTTAATGCAGTCCTTCTTTACATGTCCTTTCTTGCTACAAAAGAAGCACTTTATTGAAATAGTTTTCTTTTCAATAGTCTGTCTAACACTTCCAGACCCGACAAATTTCTTTGATGGATGATACTTCGATTTTCTTTTCTTGTTACTAACTCCTTGAGTAATAGTCAGTACATTATATGAACTTTCCTACCTTAATATTAATTCCTCCTGAACACACATACTAGTTAACTCATTCAAGTCGCAGTTATCCTTATTTGTATTATAGCGAATCTTGAATAGGCAAAGTTGAGAAGGAAGAGAATTAAGAATGAGCTGCACAAGGAAAGATTCACCAACATTCATTCCTAACACCTTAAGTTTTACAGCTTTGTCAGCTATATTGATTATGTGGTCCTGAATTCCTCGAATACCATCATACTGAGTTGTAGTCAATTCTTTCATTAATGTGCCAGCCAATGACTTATCAGTAAATTTAAATTTGTCTTTAATAACCTTTAAATATTCACGTGCACTAGATGCGGTCGGTAATGAAGTCTTTATATTATTTACAATTGTCATCCTTATGAACATTAAACTAAGCCTATCAGATCTTTCCCAAGCCTTCATTTTATTGACTTATTCCACAGTACTTTTGTCAGTTAATTCTACAAGCTCTTCAATAAGCAATGCCAAGTCAAGATCAAATACGCCTAATGTAAATTACACATACTCTAACCATTCTGAATAATTTGATCTAGAGAGTATAGGGACACTAGAAGCATGAGAATTTATGGACGAGAATTCCACTGCAGAATATAAAATAACATTAATGCTTTGTGTTTTATCAAAATATGATAAACTATTGATATCATCAATCTTTAACCTTTGGATAAAAATATTGACATATATAGTGTTCACTTAAGATCATTTACGGAGGACTGATACCATCCTTGTGGAATAGTTTTGCTACCTTTGGGTATACAATTCTAAACTGCAAGGATATCTAAAACAGTATCATCCTACCACATCACATAATTATTTGAAATAAATTATCCTTTGGGATTATCTAAATCTCTTAATTATGCATGTAATTTTAAATATTATTTCCTTAATGTCATTGACGACTTGTTCCTTAATGTAATTTTATAAATCATTGATATAGGCCACTTCGATGACTACAAGACCAATGCAATAATATAAAATATAAATTAAATTATCTTATAAATGATAAGAGTTTAATTATATTTCATATCGTATAAGCCTGCCATCCCAGGCTACTTTGGTAGTTACCGATCAGGTATAACTTAAGGAGATGAACTATAAATAATATTTATCAAGTTTATTTGAATTAATTTATACTAAAATAGTTCAATAGAATAATAACTATAATAATTATTAAACACTTAATCAGTAGAAAAAAACTCTTATGATAACTATAATCATGATAATACATAAATCATGTCTTCATGTGAAAAATAAATATTATTTCACAATTCCCAACATATGCATGTAAATCACTGATTAAATATCCAAGAAACAATAATTGGATTTAACACATGTAATTAATAATCCATATGAGAAAACTATAAAGAAATAATAATTTATTATTTTTAATTAAACTAATTACTTTTATTTAATTGGAGAAGCCCATAAGTCCAATTAAATAAATTGATCAAAATAAAATATAATCAATGAATAATCCAAATATAATCATGATTAACTTTTATTATATTATATATTGATCAATTTTATAATTAAGAAAATAAACCATAATTTCTCAATTTTACAATGGCAGAATTGTAATTCTAAAAGGATATAAAAAATTACATAATTCATAAAAGATTATAGGATTAATAAAATACAGAAATGATAAAACTATAAATAATCCTATTCAGTTGAAGGATAAAACTGTAATTTTGATGAATGACAAAATTTTTATTTAATGGCAAAACTGTATTTTTTAGTTAATGTCAAAACTATAATTTTCCACTTAATGGCAAAACTGTAATTTTTTTCAGAAAAAAACCTAATTCTTCCCTTCTACCGTCGCCGCGCAGCACGTGATGCGATTGTGGCTGGCATTCTATATCGTACGCACGTAGTCGGGCATGTGAGTGCGGCTGTTGCGGCGCAACTACGTGCCACCAACGTGCGCGGCCGCATGCGGTGCGGCTTGCGGTTGCCGGCATGGCTACGTGTCGTTGGCGATTGCGACTCACCGGCATGCATGCGGCTACGCTGTCGTAACGCCGCGTCAGCGTCTGTGGCGGCGAGGCCGCCACTTCGACCTTTTGTATACGGCTACCACTTGACGCGGCTGCGGTCAGCCATTCATGGCAGACCCGTGTGTGGCTGCCACTTGATGCGGCTACCGCCACGCACGACCGACCCAGTGTCTTGCTTGGGTCATCGACATGATGGTCGGCTACACATGTCGCTAAATGCGCGTTCAGAGGCGATTCGGCCAAAATGCGGCAAGATTGTTACGTCTTTTCCACGATGCATAATAACCATTAAGAATCATTTGCAAGCAAACGATTAAAATTAACATATAGGAAAACAGATCGATAAGATATTCAGATCAATGCATCATAAACAAAAATAGTAGATGTAATATTTTTTATCTCAAAACCTAGGCTCTAATACCAATTGTTGGCATAAAAATTATAATTATGCAAACTATTA
This sequence comes from Ensete glaucum, assembly GCA_021527575.1. Classification (NCBI taxonomy): domain Eukaryota; kingdom Viridiplantae; phylum Streptophyta; class Magnoliopsida; order Zingiberales; family Musaceae; genus Ensete; species Ensete glaucum. The sequence goes on from CM038551.1 coordinate 46,509,413, forward strand.
TGCGGAAAAACTATTATACTAGGATTTGAAATCAAATAATATTATATCTGTTTATGATGAGTACCTTTAGATATCATTTGATTGAGATCCAATTAGATCTTTAAGAGCACCACCTGTCGGATCCGAATAACATCGAATATCGATCTACAAGGAGAACTAGAATAGATTTAGACCCCTTCTCCTCTCTTCCTATCCTTTCACACGACCATTGTAATTGATGGTTTTGGGGAGATTGAAAGAATAACCGTAATCTCTCTGACTCTATTTTCTATTGTTGTTCTGTGCCTTTCTGTGCATTAGTTTTATAGTCGGTCATGTCTATTTATAGGCGAGAGCAGAGGGTCTAGGGTAAGTTATTAGGAGAGTTCTTTCCATCAAGGACATCCCCTAAAATATCCCAATATAATATAAACTTTATTTAGTATTGGTTAATATCTTTTATCAAAATCTAAATAATCTATAATATATCTTATTAAATTAATAAAGTATGATGTAATATTACAGTTGTCTACTCCATCCCTACATACACCTTTCTAAAATCCTAGACTTTGATAATACCGTTAGGATCATAGAAAAAATATTATGATTTTTTTCTTTTAATGATTGTCTTGATCATAATAAACGCAAGCTCATTCGTCGGGATAAGGTCATGAGCCCTAAATGCAAGGATGGCCTTAGCATTCATGATTTAACTTTAGTCAAATAAACTATCAATGTCAAGCGTATCCTTCCACTCCTAAACCAAGAGAACAAGAGATGGATTCAAATCTAACGTGCCAAATATAAGGATTTAAAACATTGAGAGCTCCACAATCCCTCTAGAGTATCCTCTGGAGAAGCTTATCCTTGCTTCTCTTGAATCTTAGGGGTGGGTTTTGTGAAATCATAGGTAGCAGATTTAGTATCAAAAAATTTGAATTGACCCATAAGCTAGTAACTATGTCAAAATTTTTATAAAGAATTACAATATTGTTTCTGATCATTTTTGCTACAAGGATATAGGTTTTGGTTAAGCTCAATGCAATCTTCCATCTAGTGCTAATCAAACATATCCTTGGTATTTATGTGCCACTGACCCTGATGATAAACTCCTTCGGGGGGTCAACTTGATGGAGCCCCAACAAAATACAACAAGCATTCTCTCTCTTAAGACAGGAGTGTTATGGCTGCTAACTTAAGAGGGTCTTCCCCCGCGCTGTGCCAGAGGGACTCAAGCAAACCAATGCTACCTCGATAACTCTCCTCTTGTGTCATAATGATCTCTTGGAACTATTGTCCAGGACATTAAGCAGATTGCTAATCGGTTGAATGTAGCTTACTTTAACCATTTTTATAGATCTCTTAATTTTGTTGCTCACAGCCACACTGTTTTTCTTTTTTTTTTTTAAGGACAAGTGGCTCCCTGTTTTTGCTCTTCCTTCAGGCTTCCTGCTCCTTTTTGTTTTTTCCACCTTTAACTATGCATGGGTAATCTATCTAATATAGTATTGTTTTTTGCTTTAAAAAAATCAAAATTACTTACAGTTCGAATGCTAGTGAGGAATTTATTTTACAACGAACAAATGTCTTTTGAATTTTGAATACATTTCCACCAATTATAATGGACGGAAGCAACAGAGAACCGACATAATTGAATTGGAAATTAACCCTAAACTCTAAAAACAAGAAAACATAACAGGGAAAGAGAGAGACAGGCAGTGTGTGTGTGTGTGTGAGAGAGAGAGAGAGAGAGAGAGAGAGAGAGATCATATATTTTATGAAATTTTAAGCGCTTAAGCAAACATAAAGAATGACAAGAATATGTATCCACAATATCCTAGATGGTTAGCCATTGAGAACTGGGAAGTTAATTTAGCACAGGCTTCTTATGGATTTTTGCATAAGTGATCAATGGCATCACTACATTCACAGAATCAACGTTCAACGTACCTTGGAAACCATAATTGCTGGTGGCACACTTTAGACATGCATAATACAGACAGAATAATTACTACCTTCTTCGGTTCCTGATAAAAAGCTCGGTATTGGTGTTGGATTGAAAGTAGAGCCCTTCGTCATCTTTCTTATCTCAGCCTCCTGATTCCTCCTATAACGTATAGCTTGCTAGAGAACTTAGCTCAACAGGAAAACACATTTCCACATATATTTAATTCATAAATAAGAACGATCTTACATTACTGATGTTACATCAGATTTTGCTTGCAAATTAGTCTTTTCTGCATTCTTTGCATGATTCTTCTCTTCAAGCTTCATGAAAAACCGAGATAAATATTGAAATTATACATTTTCCAGATTGAGTAAGACATTGCTCTTGAAATGAGAATAAAAACACTATGAATCTCAAACTATCAACAAACATCCTTGTGTTTCTCAGCATGCTCCTCAGATCTGCAATTAAACCCAGAAATAGTGTTTCTATTGACATAAAAATTATAATTATACAAGTTATTATGTGAAAAATTATTATATCATGATTTGAAATCAAATAATATGATATCTATTTACGATTCGTACCTTTAGATGTCATCTGATTGAGATCCAATTAGATCTTCAAGAGCGCCTGTCATATTTAAATAACGTCGAATATCGATCTACAAGGAGAACTAGAATAGATCTAGACCCCTTCTCCTCTCTTCCTATCCTTTCACAGGACCACTATAATTGATGATTTTAGGGAGATCGAGAGAATAACCGTAATCTCTCTAACTCTATTTCCTATTATCGTTACGTGCCTTTCCATACATTAGATTTATAGTAGGTTCTGTCTATTTATAGACGAGAGCAAAGGGTCTAGGGTAAATTATTAGGAGAGTTCCTTCCATCAAGGTCATCCCCTAAAATATCCCAATATAATATGGACTTTATTTAATATTGACTAATATCTTTTATCAGAATCCAAATAATTCATAATATATTTTATTCAATTAATAAAGAACCACATAATCTTATATTCTCCCACTTGGCCCATTAATTGATAAGATATAAAGGATATCCAAAATCAAAATAATAAAATAAAATTTATTTAAAAATAATTTTATATAATTGGATTCTGAAAATCCTGAAAATCATTTTATACATGGCCATGATTTTAAAAATAAGCCAATAAGTCCAATAAGCACAATAATACTATATTCAGTCCAACGATCAATGTGAGTCATAGCGGTTGTATGTCATCAATATCACACTTCCTTCTATGTACTACAACACTGTTAGTCTTTCCTTATATAGTCTATAATAACTCCTGTAATTTGTCTTGTCAAGATAATCCTGTTTCTTGCATTCAATCATAATATGCATACTCATAAACACAAACAGGATAGCAGAAACAAATAACTTTAATTATGCAAAAGAAATGTCAATAATAGCATCCACTTAAATATGCATCACCATATCCTTTATGGCTTGCTCACAAGCCCCACTCTAAGAACATGTTCTTTAAATGTTTTACACTGCAAAGCTTTAGTAAATGGATCAGCAATCATCATAGTGGTGCTCAAATTTTCAATTGACACTTGTTGTTTCTAAACTCTTTCTCTAACCACCAAGTATTTTATCTCAATGTGCTTGGAACCACTAGAGTACTTGTCATTCTTAGAGAAGAAAAGCACTGATATCACAAAATATCTTGAGCTTGGCAATTGAGTCGACCACACCAAGTCCCGAGATAAAATTCTGTAACTATAAAGCTTGATTTGTAGCCTCAAAGCATGCCACAAATTCACTTCCATCGTAGATAATGCAATAAGTGATTGTTTTATACTTTTTCAAGAAATTATCCTACCAGCCAGCATAAACATAAATTCTGAAGTGGATTTCCTGCTATCGAGGCAATTTGTAAAATCGATCGAATATCTCGTTTCAAGTGATCCGATTTCCTATATGTGAGCATATAATCTTTTGTCCTCGGATATCTCATTACTTTCGACTTTTCAATGTTCCATTCCTGGGTTACTCGGTATCTACCTAGCATTGCCACTGCAAAACTGATATCTGGCCTTATACAGGTTTGAGTATATAATAGACTTCCAATTGCGCACTCATAAAGAATATTCTTCATTTGATCCCTTTCTAAGTCATTTTTCGAGCACTGGTTTTGACTGAATTTTTCACCTCTAGTAATAGGTGTATTATTTGCTTTACAAAGCTGCATATTAAACCTTTCCAAGATACGATTAATATAACATTTTTGAGACAGTCCTAATAAACCTTGAGATTTATCTCTGAATATCTCAATGCCAATAACATACGATGCCTCATTCATATCAACAATCTTAAAATTCTGGTTGAGAAATATCTTAATTTCGTGTAACAAACCAAGATCACTACTGGCAAGCAATATATCATCTATATATAAGACCAATATAATAAACTTACTCCCACTAGACTTCAGATATATACACTAATCAACAGTATTTTCCTTAAATCCGAAGGAAGTAATAGTATAATGAAACTTTATATATCATTGTCTGAAAGCTTGTTTAAGGCCATAAATGGATTTCTTAAGTTTAAAAGCCCAACTTTCCTTTCCTTTTCTATGAATCCTCAAATTTGTTCCATATAGATTTTCTCATCTAGATTCTCATTCAGAAATGCTATTTTCATACCCATTTGATGTAACTAAAGATCATAACGAGCTACTAATGCCATGATGATCCTTAATGAGTCATTTCGAGAAACTGAAGAAAAGATCTCATGGTAGTAATACCTTCTTTCTGAGAAAAATCTTTGGCCACAAGTCTGGCTTTATATCGTTTGATATTGCCACCGAGTCACGTTTAGTCTTAACGACCCATTTACAACCAACTCTTTTATAATTATTGGGCAATTCAATAAGTTCCCAAACACCATTCTGGTCTATTGATTTTAACTCATCTTTCATTGCATCATACCATTTTTCAGAATCATTACTTTATGTGGCTTGTAAAAACGATAATGGGTCACTTTTCATTCCTATATCAAAATCTGATTTTTGTAGATATACCACATAATCATTAGAAATGGTATGTTTCATTTTTCTTTGAGATCTTCTCAAATCTGCCAATTGTGATTGTTCTACAAGACTATTAGCGGCGACATCAACATTTTGTGAGAATTCATCAATGTTATTTTGTTGTTCACTGTCATCAATTCTCTCATTAATTTGAGGAACAATAATTTCTTAAATAGGGGATACTAAAGGAGAAGAAGTCTGAATCTCCTCAATATCAAAATTAATCCTTCGAGACTTTTGACTCCCATTGATTTTATCATTTTCTACGAATTTTGCATTACCATATTCTACTATCCTCATATTATGATTAGGGCAATAAAATCTATATCCCTTAGATCTTTCTAGGTAACTAATAAAATATCCAGAAATTATTCTTAAATATAATTTCTTTTCACGTGGATTGAATATTCTTATCTCTGCAGGACACCCCCAAATATGTAAATGTCTCAAACTCGATTTCCTATCAGTCTATAACTCAAATGGAGTTAATAGAACTGACTTACTAGGAACCCTGTTTAGTATGTACATAACTGTCCTAAGAGCATCACCCCACATTGACTCAAGTACAGAGGAATAACTTATCATGCTTCTAACCATATCCATAAGAGTACGATTTCGCCTTTCAGCAATACCATTCTATTGTGGCACACCTGGTGATGCATACTAAGCACAAATACCCCACTGTTCTAGAAATCTAGCAAAATGACCAATATTCTGATCGAATTAATCATATCTGTCATAAAATTCACCACCCCAGTTAGATCTAACAATTTTAACTTTTTTATCTAATTGTCTCTCGATCTCATTTATGTACACTTCAAGAATGTCAACGGCCTGAGACTTTTCATGTATTAGATAAACATAGCCATATCTGAACAGGTCATTTATAAATTTGATAAAATACATTTCTCCACTAAAACAAGGAATATTGAATGATCCGCAGATATTAGTATGAATAATTTCAAGTTTTTTACTTCTTGGGACATTTTTCTTTGTATGCTTAGTTTGCTTTCCTTTAATGTAATCTATGCAAACATCAAAATCAGTAAAGTCTAAATTTTTCAAAATATTATCCTTTACTAATTTTTTAATTCTTTCCTTGGAGATATGTCTCAAATATCTATACCACAATATAGAAGATCTTTCATTACTGGAATTGTGTTTATTGCAAGGTTAATAATGTATTTGCAAACTCAAGATTCAAATTAATTCTGTACAAACCATCACACAGATTTCTAGAACCAACTTTTATTGAATCATAAAAATACTGAGTTTACTATTACCAAAAAAAACACAATATCCTAACTCATCAATTCTAGATAAAGAAATTAAATTTCTAGAAATTATAGGAATAAAATATGTGTCTTTCAGATCCATCAGATAACTCGTCTCTAGGCGTAAGCGATAAGTCCCTACTGATACCACTTTTGCTTTAAGATGATTTCTCATAATTATAAATTTTTTATATTCTTTTGGTTGCCTGATTGAAAGGAATCCCTACATATTATTAGTAACATGAGTTGAAGCGCCAGAATCAATCCATCATGTATTAGAAGGAACTTTTGTAATATTTGATTCAAAACATATAAAGGTTGAGTTTATACCTTTCTTTTCGAATCAAGTCCTACGTTTAATGCAGTCCTTCTTTACATGTCCTTTCTTGCCACAAAAGAAGTACTTTACTGAAATAGCTTTCTTTTCAATAGTCTGTCTAACACTTCTAGACCTGACAAATTTCTTTGATGGATGATGCTTCGATTTTCTTTTCTTGTTACTAACTCTTTGAGTAGTAGTCAGTAAATTATATGAATTTTCCTGCCTTAATCTTAATTCTTTCTGAAGACACACACTAGTTAACTCATTCAAGTCTCACTTATCCTTATTTGTATTATAGTGAATCTTGAATGAGCCAAACTGAGAAGGAAGAGAATTAAGAATGAGCTACACAAGGAAAGATTCATCAACATTCATTCCTAAGGCCTTAAGTTTTACAGCTTTGTCAGCCATATTGAGGATGTGGTCCTGAATTCCTCGAATATCATCATATTGAGCTGTAGTCAATTCTTTCATTAATGTGCCAACCAATGACTTATCAGCAGATTTAAATCTGTCTTCAATAACCTTTAAATATTCACGTGCACTAGATACAACCGATAATGAAGTCTTTATATTATTTGCAATTGTCATCCTTATGAACATTAAACTAAGCCTTTCAGATCTTTCTCAAGCCTTCATTTTATTGACTTATTCCATAATACTTTTGTCAGTTAATTCTACAACTTTTTCAACAAGTAATGCCAAGTCAAAATCTAATACGCCTAATGTAAATTACACATGCTCTAACCATTCTGAATAATTTGATCTAGAGAGTATAGGGACACTAGAAGCATGAGAATATATAGACGGGAATACCACTGCAGAATATAAAATAATATTAATGCTTTGAGTTTTACCAAAATATGATAAACTATTGATATCATTAATATTTAACCTTTGGGTAAAAATATTGACATATCTAGTGTTCACTCAAGATCATTTATGGAGGACTGATATCATCCTTGTGGAATAGTTTTGCTACCTTTGGGTATACAATTCTAAACTGCAAGGATATCCAAAACAGTATCATCCTATCCCATCGTATAATTATTTGAAATAGATTATCCTTTGGGATTATCTAAATCTCTTAATTATGCATGTAATTTTGAATATTATTTTCTTAATGTCATTGAGGACTTGTTCCTTGATATAATTTTATAAATCATTGATCTAGGCCACTTTGGTGACTACAAGACTAATGTAGTAATATAAAATACAAATTAAATTATCCTATGAATGATAAAACTTTAATTGTATTTCATATCCTATAAGCCTATCATCCCAGGCTACTTTGGCAGCTACCGATCAGGTATAACTTAAGAAGATGAATTACAAATAATATTCATCAAGTTCATTTGAACTAATTTATGCTGAAATAGTTTAATAATAAAATAATAACCCTAATAAATTATTAAATACTTAATCAACAAGAAAAGACTAACATGATAATTATAATCATGATAATACATAAATTATGTCTTTGTGTGAAAAGTAAATATCATTTCACAATTACTAACATTTGCATGTGAATAACTGAATAAATATCCAAGAAACAATAATTAGATTTAACACATGCAATCAATAATTCATATGAAAAAATTATAAAGAAATAATAATTTATAATTTAAAAAAATTAAATTAATTAATTTTGTTTAATTGGAGAAGCCCATAAGTCCAATTAAATAAATTGGTCAAAATAAAATATAATCAATGAATAATCAAAATATAATCATGATTATTTTTTATTAGATTATATATTGATCAATTTTATAATTGAAAAAATAAACCATAATTTATCAATTTTACAATGATAGAACTATAATTTCAAAAAGATATAAAAGAATTACATAATTTATAAAATATTATAGGATTAATAAAACATAAAAATTATAAAATTATAAATAATCCTATTCAATCGAAGGATAAAATTATAATTTCGGTGAATGGTAAAACTATAATTTTACACTTAATGGTAAAATTATAATTTTTCACTTAATGGTAAAACTATAATTTTCTTTAAGAAAAACAAAAAACCCTAATTCTTTCCTTCGTCATTGTCGCTACGACCGCCAACGGTGGTCGATCGCATGCGACGGCAGTATACCGGCAATGGAACGCGATCACCGGGCGAACACGATCGCTAGCACGCGTTCTACGCGCCCAAGACGCGGTCACATCACCGGTATGCAACGCTGCGCCAACAAGATAAATGCGTCGCCAGGACGCGATCGCTAGCATGTGGTCGCCGTTGGCGCAGGCGCCACTTGCGCCCTTTTCTATACGTGACTATGGTCACCATTCGTGGCGACCGCGTCACCGCCGACGTCCGCCATCTACGCACAATCGACCCAGTCTCCGTCATCCAAGATGTCGTGGTCTCCGGCGTACATGTCTTGATGCGCGTGTGTTCGACCAAACGCAAGATTGTCTTTTCCATGACGACAACAATCATCAAGAATCGTTCGCTAGCAAATGATTAAAATTAATACATAGGAAAACAGATCAATAAGATATTCAGATCAACGCATCGTAAACAAAAATAATAGATCTAATATTTTTGATCTCAAAACCTAGGCTTTGATACCAATTGTTGGTATAAAAACTATAATTATGCAAACTATTATGCGAAAAACTATTATGCCAGGATTTGAAATCAAATAATACGATATATGTTTACGATACGTACCTTTAGATGTCATCTGATTGAGATCCAATTAGATCTTCAAGAGCACCGCATGTCGGATCTAAATAATATTGAATATCGATCTATAAGGAGAACTAGAATAGATCTATATAGCAAAATTAAGAGTCCTCCAAGATTATACATGTAGTCAGAAAGCCGAAGGTGTACACTTTTACTGCATGACTTATTATCACATGTTAATCCTAGCAGTCTAAATGAAAATGGCATACCGCGGAAACCAGTTCGATTAGACAGTAAACTATCAACTGCAGGATAGATAAAAAAGACCCAAACTATCAACTGTAGAAGCTATATGACACCAAAACAGTCTCAATACTTAACAATGTAGTTATTGATGCCAAATTGGTAGACATAAAACAAAATGGAAAATGTTGCATTCTCATTTTCTGGAATTCATCCGAGTATTATTCTTCCTGTGAGGAGACCCATTGCTGTTATTAAATACTTCAATCCTATGTTCTCATCTGTTAATATTTATTAGATAAAATGTATGCCATATTTACCTGTGTCCTACAATGAGTATGTGCAGACAACATGTAAGCATATAAACACGAGCTGAAAGGTAAAAAGCAAAAACAAAGCTTACTTTCCAGTTCGATCAGAATACCACCGACAGCTACACCTCTGGGCCAATCTTTATGGGCTGGTACCAAAAAGTGAAAAAAGAACTTGAAGGTCAATAAACAACACCATAACATTAACTAAGGCACTAAAGTTAAAAGAATTCTGCAGCAGAATTGAAAAAAAATAGAAAACAAAAAAGAATAATGAGACTTACTAATGACCTCCTGAGTGCTAGGTGCACTAGCCAACTAGGAGAATGACTGTAAGAGCACAAGATTTAGCCAAGTAGGGGGTGGGTTTTCATACAATTGATTAGAAACAAAATAAATAAAATCATTTGTAATTGTAGATGCATCTTTAGGTTGCCTAATAACTGTGGTACTCTTCCTCAAACCACCACCAAGACTACCTTTAGAAGGAACTGAGAGACTGTGTAAAAGAACAGGCCTTTTCTTTTGGAGTTCATTAGATTGACCATTCTGACCACCTTGATCTTTCTGTGCTTTCTTCACCTGAATGCCTCCATCAGGTCCTGATTTCTAGACATAAAAGTGTCACCCAAACCATAACACCTATAGAGAAAGAGGCTGCAAAAGCATAAATCAGAGCTTCAATTTCTGTAGTAACTACTGAATTGACCTCACCAGAAGAAATAATAGCTTCCGCCACAGGTTTCTCTGGAGGACCATCGTTGGCATGTACAGCATCAACATAATTGTCGCTAACTTCGTTCTCCATATATGACCCAAGTCCATCATCCACCGAATCTTTCTCGAGAGTGGCCTTTTCAAACTCCGGTTCAACTCCATCTTATAGTAGAACCCCACAACCACCAAGAAGCTGAACTCTGAATCAATTCAAACAAAAAAAGACATCTTTCAAGCACTTCACGAACCCTCAAATTAGGCCTTGCCAGAGTCACCTTGAGGCCCAAATTGCACTTTATCTTAACCTACTTTTAATTGCTGGTAACAGATAACACCACTGGACCAAAGACCACAGTATAGACACAAGAAACATGTACATTCTCAATAATCTACAAAAGACCTCACTAGAACTAGATATCCACGTTTTTTGCAGCATTGAGTTAAGGAATACAAAAGCTTTTTCATTTCCCAAATCCCACATCGGAAACTTCCCAACATGGGAAACAAACAAAGCGCAAATAGATCAGGAACCTAAAGAACGAGACTTGGACGCCACCGATGATCCAGCAAACTTTGGGAGAGAGACCATGATCCGAAGCCACCAGAGAGAGATCGAGTTCCCCCGCCGCGCAAACCCCACCCTCGCCGCCCCCCCCCCCCCCGCCGCCCCATGGGAAGCCCTACACGCCCCCGCCCCCGCCCCCGCGGCGGTTCTCTTCGGTGCCCCTACCTCCAATTGGAAACGTTATCCGACGACGCCAAGTCGCGCGAGGCCCAAAGAATCCAGTGCGCAGGGGATCGGACGGTGGGAGAAGAGTCGCGGGGCGATCTGAGCCCGTCCGATGCTGAGCACCAACCACTGGAAACACCCTAGCGACAGATTCGGTCGGATCCACCGTCACAATTCGAACAGCAGACTGCACTGTTCTCCAAGGCCATCCGTTCGATTAGATATTTGAAGCCACGTGGCCTCAACACCGAGATCCAAGAGGCGCGCGCTATCTGTTGCATCACATCTTTAAAATCCGTGCCACCAATAATAAGGCAAGAAGATAAGTGCGCAGACGTATCATGAGAATTTCCTCACCTACTAACTGGCATGATAAGTCTAAATTGGTCAAAATATTCACTTACAACATGGAAACACTAGAGAGTTTTTTTAGTAAGAGAAATAATACAACAAAAAGAGACAATTCAATCATCGATGAGAAACTTAAAGAAAATGATGTAGGTATTGTGGCCATAGAAATTCTTAATAAACTACTGACAGAAATTATTCATTGTATCTAAAAATGGATGTTATTATTAGTAGCAAATAGTACACAAAATGAGTTAATTTAAATGATTGAAAAGAAGATCCTCACAGGCACAATTCAAAATTCAGAAGAAAACAATTCAAAAGAGAATTCTCAATAATATATTTCAAACAATTCTTGTTATTGATTATCATATACATGCATTACTTTACTGTGACTTGGGCAATGTCCATCAGATTATTTTAAACATTAAATGGAGATTTTCTAAAGTGAATCCACCGCACACCATTATGAAATTACGAGCCCAAAAATATTTATATGAATCTACGCAAGCGCATGCATAAATCATATCAATTTGACACACAATAAATATGATATCAGGCACTTTTCATTTTTTTATCTCTTAGCATAAATATAGTGGTTGCAGTTAAGGAAATAAGTGCTACTTTCTACTAGAAAAAGCAAATATATGATGCAACAGATTGATGCCATATAATCAACTACATACACAATGGTTTATTTAATTAGTACATCAAAAGCTGAGGCAAATTTGGAATATTTTAAGTTAGGAAGCATAGCATGTCATTGTTGTAGTCTGCTGGAAGGGAGAACCTTCAGGCTCATTAGCTCCAGTTCAAGTCTCTGCTCCGTGTGCCTCAATCCAGTAGCCTAAATGCCTGTTCAATATAGAGACCAGAGAGAAAAGGAAAACTACAAGCATAAAAAAAAAATTAAAGCATTAAATGATGTAGGACAACCACGTCAACTTTTTGGCTTGATCACAAAACCACTTTTCTTAACTGGGTCGATCTTTCCAGTGAACAACTGCAGGCCAAGAACTTTTCAGGAGCAAGTACTCGAGAACTGTGCTAAAATTTGCTGAGGTGTTGTTGCATTACTGCAATAAGATAGTGCCTTCTCTAAGCTAGTATGGCTGTTCTTTTACTTTTTTATGTGAATTTTCTTTTTCAGTATGTCAAAATCATCGAAAGGAATTTTTTTTAATATTTCCACAATTTTATACTTAGATGGAACGAAATCTGATCCATATCTAAACCATAATATGGTCGAAAAAGGCTATGCGCTTGATCACGATGGGAGATGCTGAGTTCCTCGATTGCATTGCATTTGAGCTGCAACAAGCAGGAACAATCCACAAAGCATGGCCTTCTTCCTTTTGATGCATCAACAGCAATAAGATTTTGTTAACAGATGAGATCAATGTAACATGAGCAGATTTTGTTATTCTATTAAGGAAAATCTTCTTTTCCTAACATTTTTAACCTCTTTCTGTAAGTTTATAAATAAGTGATGAATTGACAAATAAAATATATTTTTTATTTCTCTTCAATCACTCATCTTATTCTTATCATGATATCATAGCTTCTCTAAGGGCCATCGTCCATCGACTCTTCTTCTATAAAGTCACAGCCTTCAGTCGCGCGACCTCTATTTCCCGATAAAAATGCATTAACCACACTTATTGTCTTTCTTCCATTGTTGGCCACACCCCTTCTCTTCATCACCCGTCGCTTGAGCATCGTTGTCATGCCCATTGCCAATGCCTCTACTGCTCCTCCGCGCCAACACCCTTCTCCCTTTTAGCCCCAAAGAGTCGTTGGAGGAATACTGCGTGGGTTCAAAGATCTGGGTCCCATCCTACACCAGTGCCCATGTCGCTGTCCTTCACTTCTTCATCCCTCCTCGGCCTCCACTGGTCTGGCAGCCCTCTCGCTCAACCCCGTCGACACCACTTGTGCTTCTCCTGTTCACCGTGATAATCTTCTAGCCGAGCTCATCGCTGGCCACGCCAGCCGCCCTTGATCCACCGTAGGGCAATATAGTATGGCAACATAATTATACTTTTGGTTGCTATAGGCTGCTTCCTTTTCATCTGCTACTGGATTTGAATCTAATGGTGGATCCCTCATGCCTTTCACCATTAAAGTAATTGCTCTTTTTCGCTGCAGCCCAACCACGCCACCTTCCTCTTCAACGTATATAGCAGCGTGCATAGCAGAGAAGGGATTGCAGAACCAGTGATACCCACCAGCATCGGGGACATCATCGTAGTTTACCTAAGAGAAAACTCTCTTCTCGTTGTCCGACGATAGTAATCACCCCTTGCCGAACAAATGTTGTCGCGTTCGCTTCTAAACAGCATAGCCATCTACATAGAGGAGCGGGGCTTTGGGACAAACTCTATTTTTCTATCAGATCAACAAATTTGATCAACTTCCCGATGACAAATACCAACTGGTCGCTGCTTCCTTTGCTCTCCTTCTTCTGCAGGAAACAATAGCATCTCTGCTAATTTGGGCTTTATCTCTATTAGTGTTGCAAACAATAGCATCTCTGCTAATTTAGGCTTTATCTCTATTAGTGTTGCAACACTGATCCCTTTCAAGCTATCCAAAAGTGGTAATTATGTGTCTTTGCATGCCCAATTCTCCAATCTTCTACTCAGGTATGATCTGCTTGGCTACGTTGATGGTTCTCTCTGTTGTCCACCAAAAATGATAAACCTACCTAGTGCATCTAGTCCAGAACCAAATACAAAGTATAAACAGTGGTTTCGCCAGGATCATCTCATCTTTCAAGCCATCCAAGCCTCCATCTCTACATCTCTTGCTCTAGTTGTCTCCACTTATGACACTGATGTTGAAGAATGGAGTAAGTTACAAACAACCTTGGCAAGTTGTTCCCCTACACATAAGCTCAACCTATTATCCAATCTCATGAACATCAAACAATAGGGTACTATGGTTGCTAATTATCCTCAAAATATAAAGATCATCCTTGATGCTTTAGCTTTGATAGGACACTAGCTCAATGATGAATAAATTATTGTTCATACCCTTAATGGTCTTGGGGCTGAGTATAAAAAATTTGTAGCAGCAATATGGGCACACGACTCACCGCTGTCGTTTGAAGAGCTCTACGACAAGTTGACTAATTATGAAATGTATTTAAAGCACGAAGATAAGGCACCAGGACTACCTATCATTGCTCAAGTCAGTCACAAATCTAAAAGGAAGAACAATCAATATTCTAAGCCCGTCAACAAGTGTTTGGGCCAAGTATTGTCTCTACTAATGGGTACCAAATACAACTCTCCTCGTCTGTCTCACTATAATCAAGGTGGCCACTTCAATTACCATCAGCCTTAGCATCTTGCTCCCATACCTTAATAAAAAATAGTCTACCAGTTGTGTAATAAAGTTGGTCATTCTGCCAAAGTCTATTGATCTTGCCCTTGACCTTCTACTTCCTCAAATATGCCCCAAGCATATCTCACTACTACTCCGGCTTCTGATCAACATAATTGGATTATGAACTATGATGCCTCCCATCACATCACCTCATATATCCAGAACTTATCCCTTCACAACAATTATGGTGGTAATAATGATATATCATCGGTGATGATAAGCGAATTCCTATTACTCATACTGGTTCCACAATGCTTAATTCGTATACCCTTAACTTTACACTTGATGATGTGTTGTGTACTCCTTATATTAAACAAAATCTTATTTCTATCTCTAAATTCTGTAAATAAAATAATACCTCCATTGAATATGAGCATTTCTAACTCATTTCTTGTCAAGGATATGAGCATAGGGGTATCGTTAGTTCCGGACTAGAGTAAAGACAACATCTACCAGTGGCCATCAGTCTCTCAGCCCACTGTCTACTCTTCTATTACTGCTTCAATAGATGTGTAGCATCATCGTCTTAGTCATCCTTCTTCCTCAACTCAATAAAAGTTATTCTCTTATTACTCTCTTCTAACTTTTAAAGCTAGTTCTATTTTTAATCATTGTGATGCCTATCTTAGTAATAAAAATCAGACTCCCATTTGAAAATTCTTCTGTTTTTTGCACAAAACTTGAAATTCTTTATACTAACATTTGGAGTCCTATACTAATTACTTCCTTTGGCAAATACATATTCTATGTTATCTTTATAAAGTATTTTACTAAGTATACGTAGTTTTGTCCTCTTTAATATAAGTATGAGGTTTCAACAATCTTTATTACCTTCAAAAAGATGGTGGAGAATATTTTTCAATCCATAATTAAAATAGTTTATTTTAAGGGTAAGGGCGAATACCAAGCACTCATATTGTGTCTCTTAACCTGTAGTATTCAACATCTCAAATCTTTCCTATACACTCCCCAACTAGTTGATTCGACCGAACGAAAATATTAGCATATAGTTGAAACCGATCTCACACTTCTCCATCATGTCTCCACGTCGACTACTTTTTGGTCTGTAGCCTTTCAGACTGTAGTCCACCTCATTAATTGCATGCTTGCTTCAGTCCTCTATAATTAGTCGTCACTTTAAATATTATTTCATAAATCCCTAAATCTTTAAAAATCTAGAGTTTTTGATTGTGTTTGTTATCCTTGGCTATGTCCTTATACATCACATAAACTAGCTCCAAGGCTGAAGCTTTGTATCTTCATCGGTTACTCTCTTGAACATAATACTTATTGATGCTACGATCCTCTAACTCATAGAGTCTTTATGTCTCATCATGTTATCTTTGTGGAGTCCTCCTTTCCATTTCACCATTCTAAGTTTTCTACTGTGCAAAATACTCCAACAAAGATACATAAGTAGAGTATGTCATCGTCTAATGAGTCTCCACCAGAATCACCCACTCCAGGTCTACACTCTATTATTCCCCCGATTCAACACCTTGCCCCCTTTATTACTTCTCCTTCTTCACATGTATCTCCTACTGCTGACATCCAATCCTTAGACACTCAGTCACTAACTTTACCCTCCTCTCAACCTAGTGGCACTGATGTTCCTCATTCTAACTCACCCTATACCAATGCTTTCTCAGCACCCATTCCACCATCATAGCCTAACCATTTGGAAATCTCATGATAATACACTCTAAAAATGGTGTTTTCAAACTATGTCAGGTTTTTGACCTAAATATTGTTGTGACTTCCTCTCTTGAGACTAGTAAACCTATCAAAGTTACTCAAGCCCAAAGCCCCCCCATTGGCGTAAAGCCATGTGTGATAAATATGATGCCCTCCTTCATAACTCTACTTGGACACTTGTTCAATTTTATCCTACACAAAATGCCATCGGGTATAAGTGTGTTTTTCAAGTTAAGCGAAACCCCGATGGGTCCATTGCCAGGTATGAAGCTCGCTTAATGGCTAAAGATTCTCATCAACATCATGATGTTGACTTTATATAGACATTCAGTCCTATTAAACCTATGATAATCCGGCTTATTCTGAATTTGGTTATCTTAAAAAGCTGGCATCTGCAATAAATTGATGTGAAGAATGCCTTTTTACAATAGACCACTGAAGATGTTTTTATGAAACAACCTCCTGATTTTTTTCATCCTCAGTATCAAAAGCATGTTTGTAAACTCTGCAAAGTTATTTATGGACTTCGTCAGGCTCCATTAGTCTGGTACACAAAACTTGGTTTATTTTTTATGTCAGTTGACTTTTTCAACTCCAAGTCTGATACCTTCTTATTTCTCTATCAATAACCTGGTAGTATAATATATCTTCTAGTCTATATGGATGATATCATTGTAATGAGTAATAATTTATGGAGATCACAATGTTCCTCAAACATTTGGCCGATCAATTTTCTCTCAAAAATCTTGATACCCTGAATTATTTTCTATGTGTGGAAGCAACATATACGTCTTTGGGACTCTTCCTCTCCTAACGGAAGTATATTTAAGACTTATTAATAAAGACAAACATGGAGGACCCAAAAGCTGTTTCAACTCCTCTCTCAACTAGTGAATCACTAAGGTAAACTGATGGTAGTCTTGTTATAGATTTTATTCAATATCGACAATTACTTGGCTCTTTACAATACTTAGCTCTCACCCGCCCAGATATCTCATTTACAGTTAACAAGTTATCATAATTTATGCATTGACCATTTACCATGCATTGATTAGCGATTAAATAGGTCTTACGATATTTTAATAGAACTCTCGACTATGGCATATTTCTCCATAAACACTCCCCACTCCAACTTCATGCTTTTGTTGATGCTGACTGGCTGAAAATTTTGATAATAAAACATCCACATCTGGGTATATCGTCTTCCTAGGAGATAATACAATCAATTGGAATTCTAATAAATAAAAGTCAGTCACTCAGTTGACCATTGAAGCTAAATATCGTTTCACTTGCAACTACTGCAGTATAACTTAATTGGGTCATAAATATGCTTAATAAACTTAACATCCACTCTATTACTATTCCTACGATATCTTGTGACAATGTCGGGACTACTTACTTATATGCCAATATAGTATTTCACTCTTGTATGAAGCATATAGTCATTGACTAACACTTTATACAAGATCAAGTAGTCAATCATAAACTATATGTTTATCATATTCACAAGATAGATCAACTGGTGGACTCCCTTGTGAAGTCACTCACCCGTAAATTGTTCTCATTACGTAGGTCCAAGATCAATGTCCTTGACATAATTATAATTTTATGGGAGCATATCAATAGATAATATCTCTGTAACAACACGAGCAGATTTTGTTTGTTTGTTAAGAAAAATCTTCTATTTCTAATCTTTCTAACCTTTTTTTTAAAACATATAAATAAATGACGAATCCAATAATAAAATGTGAATTTCATTTCTTTTCAATAACTACTCTTATTCTTAGCAGGTTTTACAAGCACACAATCAATGATTGATTGATCAGATTCATCTCAGGATGGAGAATGTTTTCCTGCACATTGTTTACTGCATGTTTCCTTCTCTTTTTACATGGTCAGGTCACTGCTGGTGTGTATGTACTTCATCTGGTCATAGGGCAGAAACAATGAACTTTTCCCTGGAGTTGATGGCCTACGTGATCTCCACAGTAGTAATGCAGGATGGTCCCTCTGAAACTTGAGTCAGTCATTATTCGATCCATGGTGCATGGCAATCATGTCCTGTCCTTCCAATATTAATGGCTCCATCAGCTCTCTCTCTCTCTCCAATGACTCAATTGTAAACAATGAAAGTGATCAGAAGAGAATAAATACTTGCTTAAGGAAACCAAAAAGAAGTGAAAGATGCAGAGGAATTGCACACTGTGATCAATCAATGCTTCCCCACACCATTATGTCTCTGTGTTAGTTCCCTGTAAAACCAATCTATAATCGTACATTTCTATGTCTTTGCTGTGTTTTTTCCCCATTATTATAAGGTGAAGAAAGAAAGAAAGCTACGCTGGTTAGAGAAGATAAGTCTTTCGTTTGTTGTTGGTTTCTGACGCTTACTACTTCGTTGATTTGTTTTTGATGACTGTCTTCTGCAGCTAGCCTTGTTAGCCACCTAGGTCGCCGGCCGAGAACCGGGTCTTCTCTGATGCGTTGCCGCCGGCGTGCCGTAGGCCGAGAGTGAGCGACACGTCGCCGGTGGCGCCGAGCCTCATCGGCGCGACGAGGATTCCCTCGCCGCCGCCACTTGACTGGCCGTGGGGGCTGACCGCTGCGTCCGATGGCGGAATCCCCTGTGTGGCGCCGAAGTGGCGGTGCGAAGCTGAGCTCGGGGAGGGGCCGCCTTCCTGTTGTGGCGGTTGTGAAGACTGTGCATGGCTAGCTTCGCCCTTCGCGCTTTGTCCTGCCTCGCCTTCGAACTCTTGCTGGTACATCTCCTCCACCATGGGCTTCCACAGCCGGACACGGGCGTTGATAAACCAGTTGGAGACCTGGAATTACATGTCGTAATTAGATGGATGGCCTCCAATTATACGCATGATCACTTAGTGAACTACGTGATCTCCATGTTGCCATTTGCTCTATGTTCTGTTGCATCAAATGGTATCATGTGAGAGGTGTGCAGTGAGGGCATGGATCAACAGGAAGCTGGAACTTAGCATAGAAGAGAGACATGAATAGTGAAGCTTCATTGCTGATCATGGATTCCCAGGAAGCTGATGAGTCTTTTATAGTCGAGGAGGGAAGGAAAACAGACCTGGTTCCTGGATAAACCTGTCTGCCGTGACAACAAGAGCTTGTCTGCATCACTTGGGTACCTGAGAAGGTAAGAAAGATGGTGGAAATACATCAGTACTGGCCAAAACACACACAGATCACCACTGTCAATCACTCATGAACCACCAACAATTTCATTTCTTTTCTTCTTTGAAAAAAGAGAAAGCACGAGAGCTACTAAAAGCTACAGTAAAGTCGATAGGGTACACTTGCAGTGGTATCCAAAGGATGGGACAAAGAGACGAGATTTTGATCAGCTTTTTCTTGTGGTAGAGAGTAAAAGGCTATGCAGTACAGAACTACTGATAAAAGTAAAGCCTAATCATTTGGTTAAAGCAAAATGTTGATCATTGTATGATATGCATGCACAGAGAGGAGAAGGACGACGTACGGGTGGAGGAAGTGCTCAAAGAGCCAAGCTCTCAAAATGTTCACGGAGCGCTCCGGTAAGCCGCGCTGTGGCCTCCATGCTTCCTGCTCCATCATCCCCATCTGGTGGAACGCGCGCTGCTGCCGCAGGCTCTGGTCGAGCAGCCGGAGCCTCGGCGTCTCTCCCTTGGTGATGCCGGGGTTGCTCGCGACTTCCTTCTCTCCGAGGGCTTCGCATGTCTGCTTCAGCTGCGCGGCAATCGCGTCCTTGAGGCACCGGAAGTGGCGTGACATGGCCTTCTGAGCCAGAGATGTGTACGGCGCCGCAGCTCCGAAGCCCACGACGGAGTCAAAGGAGTTCACCACCACCTGCATCTGGTCGCAGTAATGACTGTATCTTCTGTCCACCTGCAATATTACAAGGCCGAAACCACCATGTCTCGTCAGTGACTTCCTCCTCTAGTGTAGCTTTTATCCGAAGTGAAAACTAGATGATTGAAGATTATAGACAGATAAAAAAAGGTGGATCTGAAAAATGACAACTGCCAAAATCTAGTACAATAATTTATTCTCCCTTTTATGTCATTTGGTTGCTACAGATAGATGGGCAAGAAAAAGGAGATGAAAGAGAGAGAGAGAGAGAGAGAGAGAGAGAGAGAGAGAGGAGACTGCTAACTCTTTTTCTTCTGGAGTGCAAGAAGAGCACAGGGTTGGTGATCAGAGCCAATATAAGTGGAAATCAATCATATGTTTTCTGCATGTGGGTGTCGTCTCACTGGCCTAAACAGTTTCCATGCTTCCATGAAGGAAAGGTGAGAAAGGTGAGGGAGAAATAAATATACCGTCAGGACTGCCAAAACAGTAAGATCTTTGGTGATCAAAGATGCAGAAGAACTGTAGGGTTAGGCATGACGACAGTGTAATGACTGCATGCTGAGTTGAGAAGAATAATGTTCATCTCACAGGTCAACTCCCGAGAATCAATTTAGTATCATATTGTGCTTCAACGATGGGCTGAGCTCTTGCAACAACACAAACTAGTGATGTGTGTTGCAGGTAAAGAGGGAGATTTCTAACTATAAACATTAACCCTAGCAGTGATCTACTCAACTTGCTGGCAATTGAGTTTTACCTGAAGTACAACAAACACTATACAGGCAAGTGTCGTAGATATGACGATATATAACACAACCTACCCACTGGTGAAGACTAGTTGGGATCTACCGAGCACAGAAAGAATCTGGTGGGACTAGAGAGAGAGCTTAGTAAGTGTAAAACAAGTGCTAGAAATAATGAGATAGAGAAGTAGATCAGTACATGCCTCGTCAAGCATGGAGATAAGCTTGGCCTTCCTCCTCTGGTACTCAAACTTATCCGCGGAAGACAAGGGAGTGGTGTCCAATTTGGGAGATGAAGAACATGCAGCAGCAGCTGAACTGGAACCACCGCCGCCGCTAGGGTTTGCGTTGGGGTTGGAGGAGCCGCCTCGTTGCCGGCCGAGCTTGGTCCCCGTCAGTTGTCCCCGCCCCACGCTGCAGAACTCCTCCAGGAGCTCCTGCGCCGCCCTCGAGTACTTGGAGTTCCTCAGCAGGCTGACCGGGTCGATGGTGCCGTAGCCCATGTGGACCTGCCCGCCGTGACCATGACCTTGCGGGTGTAATGCCGGATGCAGCTTCGGCTGCTGCTGGTTGAAGTATATCACCCCTTCCCTCACTCGTAGTTCATCGGCTTTGGCCATATCGAATTGCTGCAGAGGTGAGGACAGCGACAAAGATAGACCTCGTCCTTCTACCACTCCCCCACCGAACGACGCCTCTCCAAATGATCGGAAGGATTGACGGTGGTGGTCGGGGAGTGTTGGAGGAGGAGGTTGTGAAGGTGAAGATGGAGACCTCGGAGGACGCAGCTCCGGAGGTGGTGGCGTCGGTTGTGGCGGATTCGTTAGAAAGAGCTGCATCGCAGCAGCTGAGTCAGCGTTCAAGCCCATCATCGGGTGTTGTTGGGCGTCGTCCTGGTGATGCTTCGACGTCGACTCGCCAATTGAGCTCAAACTGCCAGAAGCTCCAAATAAACCTCCATGACGGGCTCCGTACCACTCGCCAGAGAAGCCGCCCACGGCTGCTGCACTCTGCGGGAGGCGGTAGCCGCCGGATATCTGGCTAGCGAGAAGCTCGGTGGCCGAAGGTCCGGCCGCCCCGAAACCGAACATGTCCGACAGCATGTTGCTGGATCCGACGGCAGGCGGCTCATAGATGCCGGCCTCCTCGCCGGCCCCATCTATGGGGACGAGCGGGTTGCCTGCCGCGTCGAACCCCTGCACCCTTAGCTTATCCCGCCGGCTTTGCTGGGCGACGTGGTGCTGCTGCTGCTGGCTCGTGGGCCGGTCGAACCCATCGGAGAAGCTGAAGATGCTGTGGTGGAACCCTTGGGACATAGACGTAGGAAAAGAAATATGCCCGGCGTAGGCACTCGAGGCGGAATTCGGCAGGCAGAGGAAGGCACAGGCGGACTGAGACGGCTGCGTCGTTATCCCCATGCCGGTGTCTCTTTCTTCTTCATGGTGGAAGCTGGATTCACCTCGCTACAGCTGCACATAGCTGACACAAATCTGCATAAGCTTGGAGAAAATTGTCTCATGAATCAATCACAGATCAAGAAAAGGAAGAAGAAAGAAAGGAAGGAATTCACAGACAGGCTTTGTCATCCATCCTTCTTGTAGAGGTAGAGATTTGTTACCAGCAGTTTGTTGTTGGGTGGAGAGTGGAGATGAGGGCTTTAGACACGGAAGGCATCCATGTCTTCCTCTGGGACTGAAAGCTTCTCCCACAGCTCTTCCATCTCTATCTCCCTCCTCTCTCTTTCTTCAGCTCTCTGTCTTCCCCTCCTGAAAGAGGAGGAGGGTTAAAGAAATGGAACGGAGGCAGACAGCAGATAGACACAAGATAGAAGGTCGCTGTTCTCCTCCTTCTCTAGACACAGTTCCTTATCTTTTTCTCTTCCTACACAAACACCAGTAGTTGAAGAAATAAGAAACGAAAAAGGGTTAGGAAAAAAAAAAGGGGGGGGGGGGAGGGGGAGGGGTCTTCTCGTTTCTTCTTCTTCTTCTTCTTCTCCCACTTGACTCCACCTCCAAAACGATAAATGACCACATGAGCCCTGTCCTTTATTAGAACACCCGAGGTGGTTGGCTGCTGCTCTCCTCTCCTTTCTTTTATGGTGCTGTGGCTCCAGCCATGAAGGCTCCTCCTCCTTTTTCTCTCTTATCTTTATTGTGCAGTGACCATGTAGGTTAAGAGGAAGGGGAGGGCAGTTATGCGATTTGAGCACCAAGATAAGGAGGGGTGTGAGTCCCAGCCATAAAGGGGGGTTTGGCATGGAGCCCAAAAGACAGACTCGACCTAGATCGAAGCTGTGGTGCCGTCGGATCGAGGAGGGGGTCCTCCCCAGGTGCGGTGTCGGTCGGTCGACCAAAATATTATGTTCGGGCATGGTGATTGCATCGGGTCATGAACGCCTGCCGCTTCCTACCTCGGTCGTGTCAGCGTGCACCTGCAAGTCTCCTCTCCGGTCATGTGCCACGCGACCAAACATGCCTTCCGACCCTAATTAATCTCAGAGGTCAAATTTGGAAGCCCGCCCAACATTCTAACATCAAATGTTAAAGAGCCCTAACCCCCGTGGTGCCTCGCCTCCTCCATAAGCCGGCATGTGACAGGATGGTAACATCCAACCGCTTGGATGTGGATGCATTCCACAATCGGTGCAGGTGTTTCACACCAAAATTAAGTTCATCTACAATTTCTTCTTCTTCTTCTTCTTTTGGTGTCCTGATTACACCAATTTTTTTTTTTTGATGAATTTAACCTTTTTGATACAACGATGAAATCGATCCCAGATCCATCGATTAAATTGTATTTATAACGATACGTCGATCCATCCTTTTATTAATGATAGAAGAGACCGATCAAACTTTCGTCTCGCTCACTTGTCTTCTTCCTGCATTCCTAATCTAAGACACAAACAATTAAACCCCCAAAAGAGGACCACCACACCACTACCTCAATCTCACGTCCTCTAAAGCATCACATACATCACACGCCAAAGGAATGCTACTAATATGGACCCTCAAATTCCTCCCCCGCCCCTCCCCTCTTTTTTTTCCTCCTTTTTATTTGTCCGGGCCCACCTCTCCTGTTAAAAATTTTGATTGATGGCAAGAGTGGAGATGATTGTGTGGAGGGACCAAAATCACTACTAATTGGCTTGGCTTTACCAGCATCCCTTTTTTGTTGGGTTGTTATCTTCTCATTTAATTCTTGCAAGAAATTTTCCACCATCAATTAATCATAAGATGGCTTCGCGATCAGTGTGATAAAGAACTATGTGATGGAGATTTATAGTACTCGGATTGTATGTATTAATCCTTCACAGGACCCATGTTGTATTTATAAGTCGAGTAATTTCTTTTTTATTAAAAAAATAAATCTAAAATAATAAAAGAAAATAATCATATCCTAGATGGCTAAGGTCTAGTCCAATGTTTTTTCATTGACAAAACAAAAAAAAAAAACTTATTGGAAAACCAACCATATTCATATAATAGAGGAACAGTGTGAGATGTGATGTTGCAAGATGCTACCTATAAATGACCATGTATATTACTAACAAATCAATTATATTTGCTTAAAGGTGATCTTTCGCAATCAAGTCTCATGCAATCCCATCTACTTGTCCTATAAAGTCAAAGCAACGGAGTGTTCACAAATAGCCAATTTAATTACACCATTAACTAAATTACATGTTACACGTCATTACAAAGGTGCCACATGTTCTCTAAACTAGATATGTATTGACTCTGTCCTCCAAATTTTATCTTATGTTATAAAAATTAATTTAGTTAATCAGATTATAAAAATTAAAAATTTATCATGGGTTAAATTAGTTATCTTGAGTATCGTGATCTTTGTATATTTAAAATTTATATTGAAATTTTTATATTTATAAAAGTAAAATATTTAACATGTCATCAACTTTACTAACGAAAATATCATACCATTTATGTATTGATTGTATCTTATTTTTATGTTTCAATGAGTGATATTTGTCGACAGAGTAAATAATAAAGTTAAATCACTTTTGTATGTATGGAAGTATAAAAATTTTAATATAATTTTTGAAAATATAAAGATAGAAATATTAAAAAGTAATTAATTATAAGAAATAGTATATGATTTATCACTCTTTATTTCTTGTTGGTATTTGGGTCGTAATTTAAAACAATGATAAGGAGCAATGGGGAATGACAATGTAAAGCACCTCGCTTGAAGTGGGATCCAAATGTTTTGGACCGATATGTGGTGCATTTATTTATACGTCTACATCAAGGTACAATGTGATCTCCAATCACACCCGTCCAACACTCCCCAACAACAACAATTGCATGCCCAATAAATTGTTGATTGACTAACCACCATCAACAATAAAATTATTACTTCAAACAACAATTCAATTTTTCATTTTTGCATTCTAGAAATGCGTGACTAATTACGTTGCAATTCGAGGATGACATGACAACGTTAGCGCAGTCAAGATGGTGACATCTCATCCTTTGGGTTAATCATATAAAATGCACGCATATCGGATTTTTTTTAATTTTATCTTAGGAAGTCATCTATAAGTCAACATCTTCTGAGGTCAATTGCAAACAATTTATTAGAATAAGATTGTGTCATTGATGAGTTGATGCTGACATGATGCATACGTCTATTTTTATTGTAGATGCACGATTCAACAAATTACGGCTGCAAAAGGATTTTGTAATGAGAACAGATATAGAAACTCAAAAAAAAAAAAAACTCTTGTTAAAGATAAAAACTTAGAATCTATTTGGACTTTCTTTTTAACTCTTTGTGCTTAAAGCATTATATACGCTATTTATTTATAGAGGGATGAATCTAAGACTCCAACTATGATAAAGATTTCTAGCTAAGACTTATAAATAAAAATCCTATATAATCATAAATTTTAATTTAATATTTTAATATTTTCTCCTAAATTAAATTTTATATTTTTTTTATAGAATACCTCGAAGCTTGATGCAATCTCCTTTCACATTGTTATTCTGTGTAATATTTTCTGAAATATCTGAATTCTAAAATCTGATCTATTTGAAAATCAATTTTGTTATATTTCTTAAACAAATCTTCAAGTACCGAAACAATCTAATCAACATAATCACATATCTAATTTCTTCATCATTGATTATTCATTAGTCTTTATAGCTTCTCTTTAATTATTGGCCATGTAAATTCTTCTTTTATATAGGAAGATAAAACATCTGCTCTAATAAAATCAATATTACCTATATCGCAGTTAGAATCTTACTTTTGTATTATCTCGACATCTTTAATCTGAGTACGAATATTATTAGGGGAATTTAGGGGAATCTATCATATCTGATGAGGTCAATTCCTTCTCTTTTTCTGCTGAGATATCTTTACTTTCTTATGATTTTGTATTAAATAATTTTTTTATTTACTTTGAGATGATATAGGAAGATATATACATTTTTCATAATTTTTTTTAAGATGAACCGGGCTTCTCTTCTTATCTTAGTTATAGAGATTCATGAAATAATATTTTCATCTTATATTGATTGAGAGATAAGCTTTAGTGCTCTTTTATCTTCTTCTCTATTAAAAACCAATTTTTTTTTTAATCTTCGAATCTAAAACCATCCGGTTTAAGCCTTCCAATTCAAGAAATTTCTCATCATAACTTTCCATCTCAATAAATTTTTTCATCACATCTAGGTAATAAAGTGATTAAACTTTCAATCTAATAATCTTTCTCTATCAACTAATCAAAGTCCCATTGATCTTTTTCATTGATCATCTTTTTCTTTTTTTGCTACAATAAATCAATTATTTTCTTAATCTCGGTATGTTCCCTTATTTGATGTATTGTTATGATCAGATCTACTCCTGGTATATGTTGTAAGAATTTCTTTTCATTATAGGATTTTCTATTTTCTTTAAATTTTATGTCTGTTTCCTTCATTTCTTATTATATTTTCTCTCTTTATAGTTTCACTTAATTTTTCTCTATAGTGATGTTTCTCTCTCTATAGATTTATTTTTTTCTAATAAAATATAATCAAAGTTTTCAACATCTTATTTTGATGATCAAACCCACTTCAATACTGATAGGAAAAGTACTAGCACTATCAACTCATCGCACTACGTGGGTCGAGTAGGTCATATAAGTAAGAGTAGGATCTCCTACCAACTCTCTATAGCTACCGACAGGGGATCAGCATACGATTCCTACTTGTCCTGACTTCTCAAAGAGAGCCCACAAGAACCACTCCTCATTGACTCCATAACTGAGGAAAGGGTCACGCATCCGTATTAATGGCTGATGACATGGTTACACCTCCCTTCCGGATGACTAAAGGAAGGGCCACTCCCTGCCTAACTCAAAGTGACTAGAAAAGTCGAATAGGGAATGCCATCACAATGGCCCAACGTTGATGTTGGCCTCGGGACGACACACCGATAAGCCACCTCCATTAATAGCTCATGATAAGTAGGGTAGGGGGGACTCTCACCAATCCCTATCCTCACTATCAATGGCTTAAGTATAAAAATCAAGTCTCAGGCAAAACAAGGACAAGCATGTGAACACTACACTCTCTGAATACTGCTAATTCTCTCCTCTCCTATCCATCTGGCTTAAGCATTAGAGGGATCATGCCAGGACATCCCTGACACTGACCTATCGTGTAGGTTCCCAATGTAGCTGAGGACGTATTGCGATGCGACTCCCCCACGAGCAGGGCAATCTATCCTCCCAAACTAGTTCGCTCCCTCCACAAGTGGGAAGCTCTCCATGTCAGATCTCTACGCTAGTGCCTCATGCCAGTTCTTCATAATAGTTCTCCATGTCGTCTCTCCAGAAAGGACCTACACTTTCGACGTTGAACCAACTGACTCATCGGTCAACGACCTCAGTGTAATAACATTTTAGGGTTAAAAGGAGGGCTAAGTATCATAGGAACATCCTTCCACAACTCCTCCTAATGAGTGCTCTGGTGATGAGGCACAATGCCTAGTGCTTGACCCTTTTGAGCAAGGAGGGAACCCGTCCCCTTCTAGCAAGTTGATTCTTTCACTTGACACTGACTCTTGTACACTATTGGTGTTTATTCGACAACCTTGATCTCTCCCTTCCAGGGCACGTACTCGTCCTGTCTGAAGCTTTCTTATGCCTTGCGCGTTAGTTATTGTCGGTACCCCTTCCCCCTGAAACTCGATTGGCGAGCCCTTGCCCAACCTCCCAAGGAACCCCTCTGCAGGTTGAAATGAATTGCACAACGCTGTGTTCCCTCAATCCCGTGACTAGAGGAGAAACAGATCGATGTCATATTCAGAGGACCAACCTTGGAGGGAGGAAGTTCCTTTAGATGTAAGACGTGCACCTAGGCCATCAGGAGAAAGCATTTAAGAACAAAGGGGAAACCACAAATCTTTTTTAAGGAAAAGGAAGCCGCTCATGATACTTAGGATGACATCTCAATCTGGATATCAGATGCCTAGGTGAAGAGGGTCATGGTGGACACGAGTAGCTCCATCGATGTGCTGAAAATCATAAATCTTCTTTAAGGAAGAGGAAGCCGCTCACGATACTTAGGATGACCCGTTGTCCATCTCAATCTAGATATCAGATGCCTAGGTGAAGAGGGTCATGGTGGACATGAGCAGCTCCATCGATGTGTTGTACACTGACCATTTCCGAAAGCTTGGGCTGACAAAGAGCGACCTCCATACGATGACATCCTCCTTAACTGGATTCACAGGGGGCTCCATCTCCTCTCTTAGGATAGTGACTCTCCACATAACCTTCAAAGAAGAACCCTACACCAAGACTTTGTAGGCCGAGTACGTACTAGCCGATATCCACTCAACTTATCACATGATCATCGGATGATCAACACTCAACCAATTGAATGTATGGTGTCAACATACCACATAATGATAAAGTTCCCCACCCAAGGGGGGTCGAAGAGGTAAGAAGCAACTCCGAGGAGCCTAGGCAGTGCTGTCTCACTATTGCACCTTCTGCTAGTTATAGGTACTTTGCAAGCCAATCACGTAGTGATGACACGTGTGACACACTGTATAGTCTCTTTTCATCATTATTATTATTGACATATTCTCACATTATATATCTATTAAATATATATTGTAATGTCCTTTGTTCTATGCAATGAGAATAAGATCGTGATGAGATCACGATAATGAGAATGATTTACCTTTAAACATAGATCTTAAATAATCCAGGTCATAGGTTGCTCGAGAGAGACATCGAGATAACTGCGTAGATCGGTGTGCTATATACTAATCCTTATGATGGAGGCAACTGGTCTTATAGCTACTTATGTGGTGACACTAAGGATACAGTACAAGTGCTCATTGGAGAATGAGTTCACTAATCGATTTGCTTATGGAATACTGTATTGTTAACGATACATGACGTCAGACAACGATTATGTAGTCCTAGTTATGTATCTGGTCCTTAGACTTGAGACACCAAGGATGTCTTGTTTGAGTATTTCTTTCTTTGCCACTAGATTTATAGATCTGAAAAGTTATATATCTGGTACAATCAGTTATTGAGATTGGTAGTCAACTTTATGAAGGCTATTGAGTGTCAATAGAAGATCATCCACTGTTAGTATCATGAGAGGAATACCCCATATGCTCTTGCTCAGGTACATCCTTGATTAGGTTAGTCAGATTGAAAGAGAAGAAGTTCTCCGGGAGAATCCGATTATAGTGAGACTTCGACAAATTTTGTATGTGACCTAATAGTACCATACCCGGTATATAGTCCCTAGGATATTAGATAAATGAGAGACTATAAATACATAGTAACTGAGGACAGACATGTCCAATAAATAAGATCCCATGTACTATTTGTGAACTATGGTGCAATGGCCTAGTATGTCTATAGTCGATAAGTCGAGTGAATTATAATAAAATTATAATTCATTGAGTTAGAAGGAGTTCTGATATGGAGGATTTACGGCCAATTCAGTATTGGGCCTAGAGGGTCACACACATATGGTGGATGCTTTAACAGGTAGAGGATTGAATAAAGATCCAATTAACCCCTATTCTCATTAGATGAAACTCGATATTGATAGACATCTTGTATAAGACCCAATTAAAGCCCAAAGGAGATTATTAGATAGAGATCTAATAATCCAAGGTTAGTGGGTAAGTAGATGGAAATCCAACACCCATTATGGTAGGATTCCCTAGGGTTTTTGGTGGCTCTATATAAATAGGAGGCAGGGGCGTCTCTTATATAATATACTTCATCTTTGGCTGCTCGCTCCTATTCTCCTCCTCTCCCTCTCCTTCTTAGCTAATTAATCCCTTTCTGGTGTGAGAGGGTAGCAAAGAAGATAGAGGATCTACTTCCATGTTTGTTGCGGGAAGCTGCACAAGAGTTGTGAGACTTGGGGCTGCAATTGGAGGAGTGTCACTACTATGATCCATCGTGTGGATACTGTTAGAATAGAGGATACTTGACCTCCTTCAACCTCTTTATCCAGATATGAAAAAATAGGGATATATGATTCCCAAGGTAAATAATCTCTCACATGATATAGTTTTTCGGTTTTGTGACCTTCTACGCACCAATCTTTGCATGACGATTTTAATCTACATAGGAAATGATTATTTTGATCTTCCAATGTACATGTGATGATCTCTCTAAGGTTTCCTAGTGATGGTCTCAGAGCAAGGTTGTTCATACAAAGATTGGTTTTAAACTGCATGTGATGAAATTGATACGCATAAATTATTTTCTATGTATATTGCTGTGATTTTTTATAGTTAATCAGATATGGACAATATCTTTTCTTGCTGTAAAGAGGTGATGTAGAGAGGTATTTTAGGATTCTTCGATGTTAAAATTGTTGGCCTAAAGAAGGGGAAAAGGGCAGTAATTGTTGCTACCTTGCGACACGATAAAAGGTAGTTTACAACCTTGGTCGAGAGCAAGGATGTTGCTCTCGACCTGGCCAAGGGCTGCAAGGCCAAGAGCAGCAAGCTCTCAGCCATGTTAGCAACCTCCCCATGCAGCCAAGAGTCCTGGCTGCATGGGCAACCTTGGTGGCTAGGGTTTCCTAGCCAACAGAGGTAACCTTGCGGCTAGGGTTTTCTATTCGCAGAGGGTGCTTGGGCGGCTAAGATGTGCTAGCCATCTGTGACAGATTACAGCCAAGGAAAGGGCTGCAAAAGAGTTTCTTGGGGGCTAGGGTTTCCTAATCTCACATGGTTTCCTTGTGGTTAGAGATTCTTAGTTGCAAGAGGACTCCTAGCGGTTAGGGTTTCCTAGCCGCACTAGGAGTCCTAAGCTGCTATATCAGGAACCTTATGGTAGAGTATCCTAAAAAATTAGAAATAATTAATTAAATACTATAATTAATTATTACTATATATCTAGTAATTCAACATGTAATGTGATGTGGATATGTGATGTACGATATGGATGGATAGTCATAAGTCATGTGATGTGATGTGTGTACATGTGATTATTATTATTATTTGAGCTTATAAGACTTTTTAATTTTTCTTATTTATTATCGGGCCTACGTGCCTGTGATTACTTTGTAATTACATAGAGAGGTGCGGTGGAAGCGTGAAGGTGATAACGAGATCCATAGTGTTGTGACGGGAGATCACAACGCATAGTGATACAGTGAGGATTCGATGGAACCGATGATGACGAGATCAACAATCACATGGTATAAAGATGCATCGATATACACATAGATCCTATTGTAAGTGGTTAGGCCTATTGGCTTAGGCTTAATCATATTAGGTGATGACTCATGATCATTCAGTGTGGTTTATATATATATATATATATATATATATATATATATATATATATATATATATGCGATATAGATATATTAAATATGTATGCATGTAACACGACATATTAGGAGATTGATATAAAACAAAAATCTCTTATACGATAGTATTAAGTCGGAGAGCATGAGACAATAAGATTGACCTATATGGCCGTCCATCGTTATAGAAAGAAATTGAATCACGATATAAGTTGAGTTGGTCGAGTCACTCGAGGCTCACCTATTTACATGATCGAGATCTTGCCTACGACATAAAGATGTCACTGGTGACCTGAGGGCATAATATGCTTGGTTGAGTCACTCAAGAGTATATAATCGAAACAGACTAATCTTGTAACGATGGTGATGACTTAACTAAACTTCATAATTGGTTGAGCAATCGAGACAATGATGATTCGGAGGCTAAACATGATGGGAATCACAAGAAGTTATGATTGACAAGAGTTGCTTATCTTTTGGGTTTAGTTGGATCACTCGAGGTTGCGCTAAGAAGCTGATTGGATCTTGATCCACACTAAAAGTCCGTCAAAGACTTCCGTTTCACATACCGAGGGTGTCGCATAATTCACTACGAAAATAGTGGGAGTAAAATAAGATAGAAGTTTATACCTTAATTAGTTTTTCATAAAATCTGTATATTATTTATTTATGCTATATCTTATTTATTAGAAACATGTCGCTTGCAAACCCCCTACGTGGCTTACTTGATGCTAACCACCTTACTGGTCCAAACTACATAGATTGGCTCTATAGTTTGAGAATTATTCTCATGATGGAGAAAATCGTGTATATCCTTAATACGATAGTGCTCATGCCAGAAGAAGGGGCAAGCAAGGATGAGATCGCTCGTTATGTAAAGTATATAGACGATTCCACTTTAGCAAAATGCTATATGTTGGCCTCCATGACTCCCAAGTTATGATGGCATCATAAGAGCATAGATGTCAATTTCATCCTTCTTCATCTTCGCCAACTGTTTGAGGAACATAGAAGAACTCAAAGATATAAGATATCGAAGAGTCTCTTTCGAGCTAAGATGATAGAAGGGACATCAGTTCAGTACTATATCCTGAAGATAATGGAATGGATTAATAAACTCACAGGTCTAGGAATAGTTTTAGAGGATAACTTATGCATTTATCTTATATTTCAGTCCCTGCCAGATTCCTTTTCTCACTTCATCATGAATTTTAACATGAGTTAGTTTAAGGGGACTCTCCCTGAGGTCCTCAATATGTTGAGGAAAGATGAGAGTGCCATAAAAAAAGAGAAGCTAGTTTTCTATATTGGTGAGATAAAAAAGGAAAGGAAGACTAGTAAGATCTTTAAGAAGGATGAGGGCAAAGAAAGACTGAGTAAGGCAAAAATTGCTAAGAAAGACCCAAGAAAGGACAATGGACA
Source organism: Ensete glaucum (assembly GCA_021527575.1). Classification (NCBI taxonomy): domain Eukaryota; kingdom Viridiplantae; phylum Streptophyta; class Magnoliopsida; order Zingiberales; family Musaceae; genus Ensete; species Ensete glaucum. The sequence goes on from CM038551.1 coordinate 46,542,905, forward strand.
GTGCTTCCACTACGACAAAGATGGACATTGGAATAGGAACTATAAGGACTACCTTATAAACAAGGTAAAATAGAAGCTTAAAGAAGTTTCAGATATATTCATGATCAGTCTCTACTTGTCAGATTTTCATGATAACATATAAGTATTGGATCCCAGAGTGCTTATTGTATCTATAATACGTTACAGGTTTTGGTAAGACCTAGGAGACTTAGAGACGAGATAGACCTCAAGATAGGTAATGGATCAAGAGTTGCTGTAGTTGCCATTAGGGAGGTCACTATACATCTGCCTGGTGGAGCTATTATTGTATTGGATGTATGCTATTTTGTTCCCTCTATTATCAAAAAAAATATTATTTTTATTTCTTATTTAATAATTAACGGATATAAATTAATTTTTGAGAATAATAGTTGTTCAATAATTTTAGATGATAAGATCATACTAGAGGGACCTTGATAAGTGGCTTATATATCTTAGACACTTTGTTGGGAAACCTTAGCGGGTGCATCACATGCACAGTAGAAATTAAAACAAAAACTGATTTCCCACGTAGATCAAATCGTCATGCAAAAGATTGGGATCGCGAGAAAAATCGTAAAAACTGAAAAACTACTATGTATGAGAGACTGATTTTACCTAGGGAGATTGTATATCCCTTGTATTTCAGATCCAGATGGAGAAGATGAAGGAGGTCAAGTGTCCTCTCTAACGGTATTCATATGATAGATCTCTATAGCAAAACTCCTCCAATCTGATCTTACAACTCTTGCGCAGAGGGAGGGAGGAGAATAAGAGGTGGTAGCCAAAACTGCAGCCTATTAACCATGAGTTTCCCCTCCTATTTATAGAGAGCCACTGAAACCCTAGGGCTCCTGCCTTAGTGGGTATTGGATCTTTATCTAATTATCCACTAATCTTATATTATTAGATCTCTATCTAATAATCTTCTTAGGCCTCTAATTGGGCCATCAGCATAGGGTCTCATTCAATGAGAGTAGGGGCTAATTGGATCTCCATTAAATCTTCTATTCACTGAAGCATCCACCATATATATATGACATTCTAGGCTCGATACCGAGTTGGCCATGAGTCACTCCCATCAGAACTCCTTCTGATATAGTGAATTATTATCCCTATAATAATTCACTCGACTCATCGACTATGGATGTACTAGGCCATTACGCTATAGTCCCCAAACGATACAGGGGATCAAATCTATCGGACCTGTCTATCCACAGTTACCATGTATCTATAATCCCTCATCCATCTATTATCCCAGAGACTATATATTGGGCATGGTATTGTCAGGTCATATACGGAATCAGTTTGTCTTGCTCTAATTGGATTCTACTGGAGAACTCTTTCTTTCTTAATCCAAATGACTATGACCAGGATTTATCTTAGCAAATATATACAAGATATTCCTCTCATGATACCAAGAGCGGATGATCCTTTATTGACACTCAATTGCCTTCATAAGATTGGTTACCAATCCTGATAACTAGTTGTACCAGATCTGAAACTTTCCAAACCTGTAAGTCTGGCGTCAAAGAAAAGAGTACTCATACAAGACATCCTTGGTGTCTCAAGTCAAAGGACCAAATATACAATTGAGACTATAGAATCGCTATATGACATTAGGTATCTCAACTATATAGCATTCCATAAGCGGATCAATTAGTGAACTTGTTCTCCAATGAGCACTTGTACTATATCCTTAGTGTCTCCACACAAGTGGCTATAAGACCAAGTGCCTCAATCATATGGACGGGTATATAGTACACCGATTTGTCCGGTTATCTTGATGTCCCTCTCGAGTAACCTATGACCGAGATTATTCAGGATCTATGTTTAAAGGTGAATCTAGCTCATTATCATAATCTCATCATGATTTGATTCTCATTACACAGAACTAAAGACATTATAATATATATGCTATCATCAATGTCAGACTAGAGACTCAAGTCTATATAGCTCTCAGCTTGGAGGCTACCTTATCCATATACTAGTAAAAGATCCTTAGTCCTTCTCAAGTACTTAAGGATACACTTTACTGCCTTATAGTGTTCTAAACCTGGATCTGCTTGATACCTACTCGTGTCACTCAGAGCATGTGCTATATCAGGTCTGATAAATAGCATAACATATATGATAGACCCTATAGCTGAGGCATATGGTATCTTATCCATGTCTGCCCTTTCTTCAGAAGTCTTTGGGGACATACTCCTAGAAAGTGATATTCCATGTCTCATCGGTATGAGACCTCTCTTAGAATTTTTCATGCTAAACCTTTTAATAATAGAGTCTATATACCTAGATTGGAACAAGCCAAACATCCTCGTAGATCTATCTCTATAGATTCAGATTCCCAAAATATAGAATGCTTCCCCTAAGTCTTTCATGGAGAAGTTTCTAGATAGCCAAGCCTTTATTGTAGAGAGCATTCCTACATCATTCCCTAATGATTAGGATGTCATCCATATATACAATACTAAGAAGGTGATAGCACTCCCACTTACCTTCATATACACACAAGGCTCATCTTCGTTCTTAAGAAAGTCATAAGATCTGATCGTCTCATCAAATCTTATGTTCCAACTTTGGAAAGCTTGCTTTTGTCCATAAATGGACTTGAGTAACTTGCACACTTTATCTGGACTCTCTTTGGATACGAATCCTTCTGGTTGTATCATATATACCTCATCCTCAAGGTTACCATTAAGGAATATCATTTTGACATCCATCTACCGGATCTCATAGTTACAGTGTGCTACAATGGCCAAAAGAATTCTAATGGACTTAAGCACGACTATAGGTGAAAAGATTTTATCATAATCAACTCATTGTCTTTGACGATATCCTTTAGCTACTAGTCTTACCTTATAGGTCTCTACCTTTCCATCTACTCTGATCTTCTTTTTGAAGATCTACTTGCAACCGATGGGTACGATACCCTTTGGTGCATCCATGAGGTTCCAAACCTTAGAGTATATGAAATTCATCTTAAAATTCATGGCTTCTTGCCACTTCTCGGAGTCTATACTCATAATAACCTCCTCATAGGTCTAAGGATCAACATCCTAAAATTCCTCTCTGTTGATATGTCCCACATATCTTTTATGAGGGTGATATACTTTGCTAGACCTACGTAAAGTTGGAATTTGTGTGTTAGGTACCTGAATAGACTCGGGCTCTGGAATGGTGCTTGAGCTAGGCTCTCCAACCTCGCTTAATTCTATCTTACTCCCACTGTTTCTACTAAGAATATGTTCTTTCTCAAGGAATACAGCTCTTTTGGTAACAAAGACCTTTTAGTCCTCGAGATGATAGAAATAATATCCCAAAGTCTCCTTAGGGTATCCCACGAATGTGCACCATTTCGTCCTTGATTCCAACTTGTCAGGGTTGTGTCTTCTAACATCGGTAGGACAGTCCTAAATCTTAACTATCTTAAGATTAGGCTTCTTTCTTTTCCATATCATATATGGTGTAGACATTACCGATTTTAATGAAACTCTATTCAGAAGATAAGTTTTGGTCTATAAGGCGTATCCCTAAAATGAGATGGGTAAGTCAGCGAAACTTATCATGGATCGCACCATATCTAACAGTGTGTGATTCTTCTTTTTTAATACACCATTAAGCTGAGGTGTATATGAAGGTATCCACTGGGATAGAATCACATTGTCCTTGAGGAAATAGGTAAACTCTGTACTCAAGTACTCTTCTCCTTGATCTGATCGAATAGTCTTAATACTCTTTCCAATCTAGTTCTCTACTTCATTCTTATATTTCATGAATTTCTCAAAGGCCTCGAACTTATATTTTATCAAGTACACATGTCTATACCTAGAGAAATCATCAGTGAATGTAATGAAGTATGAGTAACCATCTATAGCTTGAGTCGACATAGGACCACATACATCACTATGTATGAGTTCTAATAACTCAGTGGCTCTCTCTCCAGTTCGAGAGTTGGTCATCTTCCCACGAAGGTAAGGTTCATAAGTTGCATATGACTCATAGTCAAATGGATCTAAGTATCCATCTTTCAGTAACTTTTGAATCCTTCCCTCATGTATATGACCTAGCCTATAATGTCATATGTTTACATTATTCACCTCATCTCTTTTCCTCTTAGACATATTTATATTCATAATGTGTGGAGAAGTATCTAACACATATAAGCCATTTATAAGGGTCCCTCTAGTGATGATCTCATCACTTATAATTATTGAACAACTATTATTCTCAAAAACTAATTTATATTAACTAATTGTCAACAAGAGATGAATATAATATTTTTGGTAATAGAGAGAACAAAATAGTATGCATCCAAAGCAATGATAGCTCCACTAGGCAGATGTAGGGTGACCTCCCCAATGGCAACTGCAGCAACTCTTGCTCCATTGCCCATCTTGAGGTCTATATTGCCTTTGGCCAATCTCCTAGATCTTGCCAGAACTTGCAACAAATTACAAATATGATAAGCACTTCCAATATCCCAATTCCCACGTGTTATCATAAAAAATTGACAAGTGGAGACTGATCATGAATATACCTGAATCTTCTCCAAGCTTTTTTTTTGCATTATCTACAAGATAGTCCTTATAGTTCCTCTTCCAATGCCCGTCTTGGCCACAGTGGAAGCACTGTCCTTTGTACTTTATCATGTCTTTCTTGGCAACCTTTGTCTTATCCCGTCTTCCTTTGCCCTTGCTCTTCTTAAGGGTCTTACTAGCCTTCCTTTTTCAAGTAGAGTCACATCAAGCTTGTTCATATTAAAAATACACACGGGTTATCCTTTAGAATTATCTATATACTTCACAAAGCGAGCTATCTCATTCTCACTTGCCCTTTCCTCTGGCGTGGGCACAATCCTGTTAAGGACATATATAATTTTCTCTTTCGTGAGAATAATTCTCAAATTACAGAGCAGTTGGACCAATGAGGCGGTTGACATTAAGTATGCTACATAGGGGTTTTACAAACAACAAACAAGATATAGCATAAATAAATAACATGCAGACTTTGCAGAAAATACTAATTAAGATATGAACTTCTATCTTAATATACTCCCACTATTTTCTTAGTGAATCATGCGACACCCTCGACACATGAGACGAAAGTCTCCGGCAGACTCCTAGTAGGGATCAGGATCCAATTGGCATCTTAGTGCAACCTCGAGGGACTCGACCAATTACACTAAGCCCAAAAGATAGGCAACTCTTGACAATCATAACTCCTTAGGATTCCCATCACATTCGGCCTTTGAATCATTATGGTCTCGAGGGATTCGACCAACTATGATATTCAGTTAAGTCATCACCATCATTACAAGATGAGTTTGATTTGATGATATACCCTTGAGGGACTCGACCAAACATACTATGTCTTCAGGTCACCGGTGACATCTCTGTGTCGTAGGCAAGAACTTGATCACGTAGATAGGTGAGCCTCGAGGGACTCGAATAACTCAACCTATATTATAATTCAATTTCTTCCTATAACGATGTAAGACCATATGGGTCAATCTTATTGCCTCATGCTTACCAACTTAATATTATCGTAGGAGGGGTTTTTGTTTTGTATCGGTCTCCTAATATGTCGTATCACACGCATACATATTTAATATATATCTACATCACATGCAAATATATATATATATTTATATATACATATATATATATCTAGTAGGTGTATAACACATCACATATACAAGCCATACTGGATGATCATAAGTCGTTACCTAATATGATTAAGCCTGAGTTAATGGGCCTAATAACTCACAATATGATCTATGTGTGCATCGGCACATCTTTATGCCTTATGATTGTTGATCTCGTCATCATCGATTCTGTCGGATTGTCGTATCACCATGCGATGTGATCTACCGCCACGACATCGTGGGTCTCGTAGTCACCTCCATGCTCCTGTTACGCCTTTTCATGTAATTACAAATAATTACAAGCACGCAGGCCCAACAATAAATGAGAAAAATGGAGACTTGCAGGCCCTAATAATAATAATAATCATAATTACACATATCACAACACATGACTCATGATCATCCATCCACATCATATATCATATATACATCACATCAAATGTAGTATTACTAGATATATATAATAATTAATTAAATTATTTAATTATTATTTTTTTGAAAATCAATACATGCTTAGAATTTTCAGAATTATCAAGGGTATTTTTATAATTATGGATAAAAGGACAATCGGCCGCCCCCTTGCAGGTGGCCAGGCCGTGGTTGGCCGTCCCTATAGGGGGCCTAGCCGTGGCAAGCCACCCTTGTAGAGGGCCTGGTCGTGGCTGGCCACCCTCTTTCCTTGCTGCCTTTGTTGCGAAAACACAACAATAACGCATAAAACGATTCTACGCGATTCAATCTCATTAAACGTAATTTAAAACTAATCTTTCACATGAAAACCTTAGCTCTAAGACCACTGTTAGGAAACTTCAGCGGGTGCATCACATGTGCAGCAGAACAAAATAAAAACTAGTTTTCCACACATATAAAATCATCATGCAAAAGATTGGGATCACGAGAAAAACCATACAAACCAGAAAACCATGATATGTGAGAGATTGATTTTACCTAGGGAGATCGTATATCCCTATATTCCAAATCTAGATAGAGAAGATAAAGGAGGTCAAGCATCCTACTTTTTAGCGGTATCCACATAATAGATCTATGTAGTGAAACTCCTCCAATCTGATCTCGTAACTCTTGCGCAGAGGGAGGGAGGAGAATAGGAGGTGGTGGCTAAAGCTGCAGCCTATCAACTATGAGTTTTCCCTCCTATTTCTAGAGAGCCACTAAAACCCTATGGCTCCTGCCTTAGTGGGTATTGGATCTCCATCCAATTATCCATTAATCTTGCATTATTAGATCTCTATCCAATAATCTTCTTAGGCCTCTAATTGGGTCTCAATCAAGGAGCCCATCAGCATAGGGTCTCATCTAATGAGAATAGAGGCTAATTGGATCTTCATCAAATCTTCTATTTGCTGAAGCATCCATCATATGTGTGTGACCCTCTAGGCCCGATATCAGGTTGGCCATGAGTCACTCCTATCAGAACTCCTTCTGATATAGTAAATTATTATCCCTATAATAATTCACTCGACTCATCGACTATGAATGTACTAGGCCACTACGCCATAGTCCTCAAATGGTATAGGGGGATCAAATCCATCGGACCTATCTATCTATAGTTACCATATATCTATGATCCCTTATCTAACTAATATCCCAGAGATCGTATATTGGATATGGTATTGTCAGGTCACATACGGAATCAGTTTATCTTGCTCTAATCGGATTCTACTAGAGAACTCTTTATCTCTTAATCTCAATGACCTTGGCTAGGGATTTATCTGAGCAAACACATATGGGATATTCCTCTCATGATACCGAGAGTGGATGATCCTCTATTGACACTCAATTACTTTCATAAGGTTGGCTACCAATCCCAATAATAAGTTGTACCGATCTGAAGCTTTCCAAACCTGTAAGTCTGGTGTCAAAGAAAAGAGTACTCATACAAGGTATTCTTGGTGTCTCAAGTCAAAAGACTAGATACACAATTGGGACTATGGAATCACTGTCTGATATTATTATCAACCATATAGCATTTCATAGGCGGATCAATGAGTGAACTCATTCTCTAATGAACATCTGTACTATATCCTTAGTGTCTTCATATAAGTGGCTATGTGACTAGTCGTCTTCATCATATGGACTGGTATATAGTACACCGGTTTGTCCAATTATCTCGATGTCCCTCTCAAGTAACCTATGATCAGGATTATTCAGGATCTATATTTAAAGGTGAATCGATCTCATTATCATAATCTCATCATGATCTGATTCTTATTGCACAAAACCAAGGACATCATAATATATATATGCAACAGATAATATAATGTGAGAATATGCTAATATTAATCATAAATAAAAAGATTATACACAGTGTCACACGTTCATCACTCACGTGATTGGCTTGCAAGGCACTTATAACTAGCACACTTCTCCACAAATTATGGACATAAATATATCCAACAAGAAGCAGATGCGATGAAAAATACATACTTATGACATTGTAGGCTAGGACATATCAATAAGGGAAGGATTCAAAAGTTGCCGAAAGATAGATACTTAGATCCATTCGACTATGAGTCATATGCAACTTGCGAACCTTGCATTCGTAGAAAGATGACCAACTCTCCTTTTAGCAGACCTAGAGAGAGAGCCACTAAGCTACTATAACTCATACATAATAATATATATGGTCATATGTCAATTTAGGCTATAGGCGGTTACTCATACTTTATTACATTCACTGACAATTTCTCTCAGTATGGATACATGTACTTGATGAAATAAAGTTTGAGGCCTTTGAGAAATTCAAAAAATATAAGAATGAAGTAGAGAACCAAATTGAAAAGAGTATTAAGACTCTTTGATCAAATCAAAGATGAGAGTACTTGAGTATAGAGTTCACTCATTTCCTTAAGGACTATGAGATTCTATCCCAATGGACACCTCCTTATATACCTTAACTCAATGATGTATTAGAAAGGAGAAATTACACGTTGTTAGACATGGTGCGGTCCATGATTAGTTTTGCTGACCTATACGTTTCATTCTAGGGATATGCCTTAGAGATCTCAGCTTATCTTCTAAACAGAGTTTTATCAATATCAGTAATGTCGACACTATATGAGATAAAAAAGGAAAGAAGTCCAATCTTAAGGTGGTTAAGATTTGGGGTATCCTGTCCATGTTAGAAGATACAACCCTGACAAGTTAGAATCAAGGACAAAAAGGTGCACCTTCGTGAGATACCTTAAGGCAACTTTGGGGTATGATTTCTATCATCCCAAGGACTAGAAGGTTTTTATTGCTAAGAAGGATGTATTCCTTAAGCAACACATTCTTGGTGAAAATAGTGGAAGTGAGATAAAGTTGAGCGAGGTTAGAAAATCTAGCTCAAGCACGATTCCAAAGTTTGAGTTTGTTTAGGTACCTAGAACATAAGTTCTAACTTTGCATAGGTCTAGCAGAGTATCTCACCCTCCTAAAAAATATGGGATATATCAGTGGAGATGACTCTCAGAATATTGATTCTCAAACCTACAAGGAGGCTATTATGAGTATAGACTATAGGAAATGGCAAGAAGCCATGAATTTTGAGATGGATTCCATGTACTCTAAAAAGGTTTGGAATCTTATGGATGCACCTTAAGGTATTGTACCTATTGGTTGCAAATGAATATTCAAAAAAAAGATTGGAGCATATGGAAAGGTGGAGACCTATAAGGTAAGGTTGGTGGCTAAAGGATATTGTCAAAGGCAAGGAGTTGACTATGACGAAACCTTCTCACCTGTAGCCATGCTTAAATCCATTATAATTCTTTTAGCTATTGTAGCACACTATAATTATGAGATCTGGTAGATGGATGTGAAAACTGCATTCCTAAATAACAACCACAAGGAGGATGTGTATATGATACATCCAAAGAGAGTCCAGATAAAATGTGTAGGTTACTCATGTCTATTTATGGATTGAAGCAAGCTTCCTGAAGTTGGAATATAAAATTTAAGGTGATCAGATCTTATGATTTCGTTAAAAATGAAGATGAGCCTTGTGTGTACAGAAAGGTAAGTAAGAGCACTATCACCTTCTTGGTATTGTATGTAGATAATATCCTAATCATTGGGAATGATGTAGGAATGCTTTTCATAATAAAGGCTTGGCTATCAAAAAACTTCTCCATGAAGGACTTATGGGAAACATTCTATATTTTGGGGATTCGGATCTATAGAGATATATCCAAGAGGATGCCTGGCTTATCTCAGTCCAGATACATAGACTCAATTGTCAAAAGAATTGACATAGAGAATCCCAAGAGAGGTCTCATACTGATGAGATATGAAATATCACTTCTAGGAATATGTCCCCAAAGACTCCTAAGAAAAGGAAGACATGGATATGATACCCTATGCCTTAGTGATAGGGTCTATCATGTATGCTAGGCTATGTACCAAACTTGATATAGCACGTGCTCTGAGTGTCATGAGTAGGTATAAGGCGGATCCAAGTTTGGAACACTAGAAGGCAGTAAAGTATATACTTAAGTACTTGAGAATGACTAATAATCTTTTATTGGTATATGGAGGAGGTAACCTCTAGGTTGAGGGCTACACAGACTCAAGTTTCCAGTCTGATATTGATGATAACAAGTCAAACTCAGGATATGTTTTCACTATGAATAAAGGAGCAGTAAGTTGGAAGAATTCCAAATAAAATACTACTGTTGACTCTACCATAGAGGCATAATACATTACTATAATAGAGCCAGTAAAGGAAGGGTGTAGATAAAGAAGTTCATATGGGATTTGAAAGTTGTACATAGCAGCATGGAGACGATTCCTATATACTGTGTAATAACAGGACAATTGCTCAAGCATAGGAACCCAGGTCCTATCTAAACTCTAAGCATGTCATGAGGAGGTCCCACCTAATTAGAGAGATAATAGCCCAAAAATATATAGCAAATGGAAAGAGTTCTATCCGAAGATAACATTGTGATAAGACCCCAGAAGGAGCCCTATAGATTTTGATTCTTAAGGGGGATCAACCCTTGGAATGCTATAGAGGTTCCTCCCTCCTAGACTCGACACAAAGGTTTATTGAAGATGATAATTACTTACTTTCAAAGAGGGGGGCAACTACAACTTAAATAGGGATCAAAGTCCTAGCCTAAGGGGGCACTTATCTAGGTGAAATTATCCTTTTGCCCCTCCTATAGCCATCCTACCTTAATAGAAACAAGGGGCGGCTAGGTTGGCTCTATAGCCGACCTAAGCAGGGGGAAACCATGGCCGACTTGCCTAGTAAGGGGGGCGGTAACTACTATGCCCTAAGGGCTAATCCAAACTCTGGCCATACTCCTTTATAAGATAAGAGAGGCCTTATTATAATTTAGCAGAGCTTTTATTGATTTATACTAGAATGATTAGGACTCAACCCTGCTGGAGTCCTATCAAGTCCGCCCTCTCAGAATCAGCCTTGTCCTCAAGGCTGAGGATCCATAAACTCTGGGAACTGAATCTTCAACTCCTCATGTGACTTCTATGTTATCATTAACTGAGCTTTGGTCTCCTCATTAGCTGAGATATTAGTTGAAAGGATTTGGGTTGAGTCGTCTTCTTTAAATTTTCATTTGAGGTAGGATACCTAGCGGATTAACTGTAATCTTGATCTGGTGCACGAATTTGATCTCCAGGTTAGGGCCTCAATGTGATCCTCAATTTTGCAAGGCCCAAAGAAATAGTTTATTAAGGCTCGAGTTTCCTACTGATCGGGCTGGAGGAGTAGAAAAACTCGATCTTCAATTTTTCATCCATTCTAAAGTTTGTCAGGAGGCTGTTTCTTCTTTACAAGTACTGTCATATGGTTAGTCTTTAGTGATATCCATTCTTTCTTCTGGAATGGTGATTACCCTCTAGTATGGTTCAGGATAATGAGAGCTCAATTTGGCATGAGCATGGATTGCAATTCTTCTAGTTGTACTCCTCTTTCATGTCATGGACCTGTATCCAACCATATTTTAAATTTGATAGTAATTAGTATCTCCTATAAAAACCTCGTATGAAGTATGGGGGAAGCTTCGGTGTAAATTCGGAATCGACCATCTTATATAAGAATAGCCCCAATTCTAACTCCTGACGCATTAGCCTCAAGGACCAAAGTGCGGCCAAAATCGGGCAGCGCTAAGACCGACGTCATCGTCATGGCTGTCTTGAGTCGCTCGAAGGTTGTAGAAGCTTTATCTGACCACAAGGAGTCTTTCTTCAGTAAGAACGTGAGCAGGGCACTGATCTTGTCATAATCTTTTATAAAATTTTGGTAGTACCCGTAAGTCTAAGGGAACTACGTAATAACTATATGTTTGTAGGTTTCGGCCATCCTTGTATTGCCTCGATCTTTGTCGGGTCCACCGCCACTCTGTCCTCTGATATAATGTGCCTAAGATAGTCCATTTTACGCTGTAAGAAACTACACTTTGACTATTTCACATAAACAGTATTCTCCCGGAGAATTGTTAGAACAGTTTGTAAGTACTGAAAATATATATTAAGTGTAGGGCTATAAATGAGGATATCATCAAAGAACACTAATATGAACTTGCATGAAAAACTTTGAAAAATATCATTCATTAGGCTTTGGAAAGTAGAAGGAGCATTCGTAAGTCCGAAAGGCATTACCAAAAACTCGTAGTGGTCGTTATGTGTGCGGAATACGATTTTCGGAATATCTTCAGTACATACCCGAATCTGGTGATAACCGGAACGGAGATCCAGTTTAGTGAAGACCCGGGCTTCTTTTAGTTCATCTAAGAGCTCATCTACAATGGGTATAGGATATTTGTCCTTGATAGTAATAGTGTTCAAGGCCCGATAATCAATACACATCTGCCATGTACCGTCATTCTTGCGCACTAGCAACATCGGTAAAGAATAAGGGCTACAACTCGGTCGAATTACCCCGGTGTCAAGCATCTCTTTGATGATGTTCTTGATCTCATCCTTCTGCAAGTGAGGGTAGCAATATGGATGCACATTTGTTGGAGGTTTGCATAGCAGAATAGGAATACAGTGGTCATGCTGCCGGTTAGGGGGCAGCCCGCGCGACTCCGTGAAAAAGTCTATGAATTCATCCAGCAAGAGGGCAAGCTTAGGATCTTAAATTTATATATTCTCCCCCTTAGATGGCTGCTAGATATGTATAAAAAATCCTCTATGTGCTTTGTGCAAAACTTTCTCCATTTGTTGCGACGAAACGATGGAAATTTGGCTCTCGCGCTTGTCTCATAACGTGACCTATCTCCCTTTGCAATAAAATTTTATGATTAATTTAGAAAAATTCCAAGAGATATCACCTAGTCTTGTGAGTAATTTGATCCTAAGTACAACTTCATAATCATCGATGGGTAGGAGGAAGAAATCAGCTACCTCTTCTTGGTCTTGGAGGAGTAGTTTCACTCGTGGGCACCGTTGGTTGCAATTAAAGATTCGATCGTCGATGACCTTTACGTCAAACTTGTTGTAACCTTTGATTTAAGGTACCAAACGTGCAGCAACCTTACTATTGAGGAAGTTATTAGTTCTACCCATGTCGATGAGAACCGTGATGGGTTGCTGGTTTAGAAGTCCTCTAACTTTCATCATCTGCGGGTTGGAATAGCCGGCCAATGCATGCACTACGTAGTCGACCGGTTGGGACTCTTCCTCCATGGCTTCTTCTTTAGGTTCAAGGGCTTCTTTAGATATTTTATTATCCTCATAAAAACCTCCACTGGTTTAATCACGAGGAGTCGGCCCTTTTTGCAGTGATGTTCATGGCTCCACGGTTCGTCGCGATGCCAATATAACCCCTTGGCCAATTGTTCACGAAGCTCGTCTCTTGTCAACTTTTTTGGTGCAGGGGCTTGGATGATAGTAGAGGGGGCAGTAGGCCTTACCATGGCTAGTCGGAGAGTGACCCTTGTCCTTCATACCTTGTGGTTTAATTGTTCTTCCTAGATACGTGTGAAGAAAATCGCCGCCCTAAGAGTGTACGGTTGCCGCGCCTTTACTTCTCCTCGGATCTCTGGCTTTAGGCCCTCGATAAAAGTGCCTAAAAGTTATTTCTCAGACCAATTCTTAGTTTGGTTAGATAAATGCTCAAACTTTGTGTGGTATTCTTGTATTATAGAGGTTTGATGAATCTTTGCCAATTGTCCATCGATGTTGTTGAAATCGATTGATCCGAAACGGTTTAGTAGTCCTTCCTTGAATCACTGCCAAGAGAGTCCTCCATGATTGTGCTTAAACTAATTAAACCACTGAATAGCATCTCCCTCGAGGTGGTTGTAAGCAATCTCCACTTGTGTGGCATCGGCAGTTCGGTAGAATAAAAAATAGTGCTCCACGCGCGAGATCCACTCGATCGGGTCTCCTTCTTCCTATTTAGGGAAGTCAACCTTTATGCATAGATTATTGAGATCAGAGGTGATGTGGTCATGTTCTTGAGGATCATCTTGCCGATATGAAGTTTCTCCATGTTGTGATTTCCTCGGGCTCGACAGTCGGCCAATGCTGAATTTGGCGAAAAGGGATCACATCTTCTCTTCCATGCGGTTTTCAAAGGCTTCAAGCTTTGCATCGATAGCCTTCTCTGATGCCATAGTATATACCTCAATATCTATAATATTAAAATCTTTTTTCTATTGTCAGGTTAGTGGCATGGGAATTTTGGAGAATGGGGTGGCCGGTTGGAAGGTGAATCGGTTTGGATGGAAGTATGCTACGCTTTAGGGCAGAATTAGGGTTGCAATTTTATAGAGTTTAGGCTACAAATTGGCATGGTTTTAGGGCTGTGATAGTAATAGATGAAGGTTAGAAAAATAGATTTTAGATCTGGGATAGACGACAGCAAAGGTAGGTGTCTCGGTAAGGAAAGTTGGCTAAAAAGGTAAGTGGATCGATAAGGAAGTAGGTTGATTTGGGTGGCTAATTTGGATTCAGTTTAGGTTAATATTTAGAAGGATTTTTAGTAAGGATGGTAGGGTTTGGAGATGATGAAAAGAGAGTCCAAAATCCCACAAAAAATAGCATTCAAATCTGATAGAATTCGACAAAAAAGAGTGTTGCGATGTGCTATCCTACTGAACCAGTTTTACATCGAAGAAATGATAATTTCTCGACATAAATTCTAAAGAAAAGTTCAAGAAAATTATACAAAAACCCTTGGTTCAAATGTTGTTAATACCAATAAAAATTTTGATGAAATTTTGATAGCATAACAGTAGGAAAATAGGACAAAAGACGAAAAGCAGATTCCTTTATTGTAAAATTCTAGAACTACATGATGGTCAATGATTGCACAAGAAAACCAGTTTCAGAAGGAGTTTTTTTATAAAATCAAATATAGATGAAAGTCAACTTGATCTTGAGAATTGTGTAAAAATTTAAGCCAAAAAGGATGAACAAAAATTTAGTTTCAGGAGGCCAATATATAGAAGGCAGATTCTGTATTGTAAAATTTCAGTACTATGCAATAAAGAATCTCAGTGCTATAAGTTCAAACCTAGAAGGAGCTTTTTCACGAGATTAGTCTTAGATGAAAGATAAGACGATCTATAAAATTGTATAAAAGTTTCAGTTAAATAGGATGATAAAAGTTTAGTTTCAATAGGCAACAATCGGTTGAAAATTTCTACAACATTTCACCTTTGCAACGATGATAATGTTTGCGATGAATGAATTTTACAGTAGATAAAATTTTAAAAAAATCTTTAACATGTAAAGTAAGGAATCTTGCAGTATTAAAGAGGCGTAGATAATAACAAAAATATTATATTTCTAGATCAAATGCAGGGGGCAATGGTAGATTGATTTGATCTGCTATTGGGGCGGAAGGTGGAGGCGCGTGTCGTAACAATTGTGGGAATTGCTTAGGAAGGTGGAGGCAGCTGAGATGGCTACAGGGTAGTAGGAATGTGGCTCTGATACCAAATGATAAGACCCCAGAAGGAGCTCTATAGATTTTAATCCTTGAGGGGGATTAACTCTTGGAACGCTATAGGGGTTCCTCCCTCCTAGACTCGGCACAAAGACTGAATTAAAGATGATAATTGCTTGCTTTCAAAGAGGGGGAGCGGCTATATCTTAAATAGGAATCAAAGTCCTAGCCTAAGGGGGCACTTATCTAGGTAAAATTATCTTTTTGACCCTCTTATAGCCATCCTACCTTAATAGGAATAAGGGACAGCTAGGTTGGCTCTATAGCCGACTTAAGCAGGGGGAAACCCTGGCCAACTTGTCCAGTAAGGGGGGCAGCGACTACTATGCCCTAAGGGCTAATCCAAACTCTGGCCATACTCCTTTATAAGATAGGAGAGGTCTTATTACAATTTAGCAAAGTTTTTATTGACTTCTACTATAATGATTAGGACTCAATCCTGCTGGAGTCCTATCACATTACAGATTCACTAACAAAGTCATTGGCTCATATGGTCTTTGAGCGTCACAAGAGTCTGATGGGGATTATACATATAAGTGATTGACTTTAGGTTAAGTGAGAGATTGCTGGTTATAGGTGTCCTGCAAGCTAATCAAGTGAGTGATGACACATATGACACACTACACAGTCTCTTTGCATCATTATTATTATTGACATATTCTCACATTATATATCTATTGAATATATATATTCTGATATCATTGTTTCTATGCAATGAGAATTAGATCATGATGAGATTATGATAATGAGACTGATTTATCTTTAAATATAAATCCTAAATAATATTGATCATAGGTTGCTCGAGAGGGACATTGAGACAACCGATCCCATAGCCAATTGTGTGGAGACACTAAGGATATAGTACATGTGCTTATTGGAGAATAAGTTTACTGATTGATCTGCTTATGAAATAATATATAGTTAATGATATATAATGTCAGATAGTGATTTCGTAGTCCCAGTTGTGTATCTGGTCCTTAAACTTGAGACACTAAGAATGCTTTATTTCTCCTTTCTTTGACACCAGACTTTTAGATTTGGAAAGTTTCTGATCTAGTACAATCGGTTATCAGGATTGGTAGCCAACCTTACGAAGGCTATTAAGTGTCAATGGAGGATCATATACTCTTGGTATTATAAGAGAAATATCTCATATGGGTAAATCCTAGATCAGGTTGGTCAAATTGCGAGAGGAGTTCTCCGGAAAAATCTGATTAGAGCGAGACTTAGACGGATTCCATATGTGGCCTGACAGTACCATGCTTGGTATAGAGTTTGTAGAATATTAGATGGATAAGGGACTATAGATACATAGTAACTGAGAACAGACAGGTCCAATAGATAAGATCCCTTATACCACGTGGGGACTATGACATAGTGGTATAGTACATTCGTAGTTGATGAGTTGTGTGAATTATTTTGAGATAATATTTCACTAAGTCAGAAGAAGTTCTAATAGGGAGGACTCACGGTTATCTTGGTATTAGTCATAGAGGGTCACACACATATGATGGATGCTTCAATAGATAGAGGATTGGATAGAGATCTAATTAGTCCATATTCTCATTAGATGAAACCCAACATTGATGGGCTCCCTGCATGAGGTTAGAGGCCAAAGGAGACTATTAGATAGACATCTAATAATTCAAGATTAGTTGGTAAGTGAATGAAGATCTAATACCCACTAAGGTAGGATTCCCTAGGGTTTTTGGTGGCTCTCTATAAATAAGAGGTAGGGGTAGCTCTTATATGATAGACTGCATCTTTGTCCACCCCACTCCTATTCTTCTCCTCTCCCCAGTCGATCAACCCCTCTCTAGAATGAGAGGGCAGTGAAGAAGATAAAGAATCTTCTTTCAAGTTCGTTGCGAGAATCTATGCAAGAGTTACGAGACTTGAGGCTACGATTAGAGGAGTATTGCTGTAGTGATCCATCGTGTGGATATCGCTAGATAGGAGGAGGCTTAACCTCCTTTATCCTCTCCATCTAGATTTGAAAAAATAGGGATATGCGATCTCCCCAAGTAAATAATCTCTCACATGATGTATTTTTTTAATTTTACGGTCTTTTGTGCACTAATCTTTACACGATGATTTTGATCTACATAGAAAATCGATTTTATTTTGATCTTCCACTGCACATGTGATGCTCCCGCTAAGGTTTCCTAGTATCTTTAAGGATAAAAAGATGTGACGCCATCAATAGACCCAAGGGACCCTAACAAATCTGCCCCTTGTTATAAGTCTATCAAACAACTAATCGAGGTTCCCCTCAACAAAGCTCAGCCTGATTGAGCTATCAAGATTGGGATGATTGTTTCTAAAGTAAATTGACTCCAGTTGGTAGATTTCCTCCAAAAAAATGTTGATGTCTTTGCCTGGTTGCCAAGCGGCATGATCACTATCGATCGAGAGTCATACAATATTGCCTAAACATCCTCCTCGAATCTTGACCGAAGCCCCATCAATTTACCCCAAAATGGTAATAAGTGATTCAAGAAGTGGAAAGGTTATTCGAAGTAGGCTTCTGATATGAACCCCTAGGATTCTATAGAAAAGAAAGAGGGATAAACGATCACTTCGATGAGATCGAGCCTCCTTGATCTCCTCTATAGGGGATTTGCCCTCCTTGATCTTTATAGGGGATCGACCCTGCTAAGGTTTTGGCCAATAGGCTAAACTAATAGTTTCTTCATTGATTGATTAAAACAAAATAGTTACACCCTTATTTATAGAGTTCTACCAAGAGTCCCACTAAACTTAGACTCATAATCCTACTAAACTTGGGCTCTTAATTTATTAGTAAAAATCAAATAATCTCCTAACTGAAAATAATAACTGGCTCCATCTTAACTAAAGATAATAAGCAACTCCAACTAAACTCATAACTGACTCGACTAGGATAACCTGACTTATAACTGACTCTGTATTCGGACTCTAGCTAGGGGAGTCCTAATTTAGTTTCATTGAAGAGAGCAAACATGTAAATCCTAAGGGCATTCATGTAAATCCTATCTAGCTGACCCCTATTAAAGAGGTGACGAGGTTGGCTAGGTTAGGATTAGTTTGGTGAAAGATATTTGAGGGAAGAATAAGATACATCTCACCCTAATTAATCACCCCTTATCCTAGTTAAAGAGGGGTTGGTTGAGGAGAGGTTAAGTTAGGTTAGGATTAGTTTGGAGGTTGCTACTTAGAGTTGCATTTGGAGTTGTTAGGAGTAGGAGTCTTGGAGTGGGAATCCTATTAGGAGTTAGGGTTTAGATAAACTATAAATATTCTTGTAATCATCCACTTTTAATCATGAATAGATGAATATTTTTTGCAGCATTTGAGCAGCAACTTCGAGGGAGGAACCCTTATAAAGATTATCCCAAGCTTAGAATCCCTAAGGGTTCTAACATTTAGTATCAAAGTAGTATTCTTAGCGTCTTGCTACACTTCCACAGCCATCCTGTATGTCTGACGTCAAAGAAAGGAGTACCCAAATAAGGCATCCTTAGTGTCACAAGTCTAAGGACCAAATACGCAATTAGGACTATAGAATTACTGTCAGACATTATATATCATTAACCATACACATTTCTATAAACATATCAATCAGTGAACTCATTCTTAAATGAGCACCTGTACTATATCCTTAGGGTCTCCATACAAGTGGCTCTGAGACCAGTT
Source organism: Ensete glaucum (assembly GCA_021527575.1). NCBI lineage: Eukaryota > Viridiplantae > Streptophyta > Magnoliopsida > Zingiberales > Musaceae > Ensete > Ensete glaucum. The sequence continues at coordinate 46,562,173 of CM038551.1, forward strand.
GCCTCCATCAAATAGATGAGTATATAGTATACTGGTTTATCCAGTTATCTCAATGTCCCTCTCAAGTAACCTATGATCGAGATTATTTAGGATATGTGTTTAAAAGTGAATCAATTTTATTATCATGATCTCATCACGATCTGATTCTTATTACATAGATTCAATGGCATCATAATATATATATTCAATAAATAATATAATATGAGAATATACCAATAATAATAATGTAAAAAGACTATGCAACGTGTCGCACGTGCTATTACTCATGTGATTGGCTTGTAGGGCACCTTTAACCAGCAGAGATAACTAGATAGACCAATATACTATATACCCATCTATTTGATGGAGGCGATTGGTCTTATAGTTGCCGCATAGGACACTAAGGGTACAATACAAAGTGCTCATTGAAGAATGAGTTCACTGATTGATCCATTTATGGAATATTGGATGATTAATGATACCTAACATCAGACAATGATTCTGTAGTCCCAGTTATGATGTGTTTGGTCCTTAGACTTAAGACACTAAGGATGTTTTATTTGAGTACTTTATTCTTTGATATCGTACTTACAGGTTTGGAAGTTCTAGATTTGGTACAACCAAGTATCGGGATTGGTAGCTAATCTTACAAAGGCAATTGAGTGTTAATAGAGGATCGTTCACTCTCGATATTATAGAAGGAATATCTTATATGTTCTCGCTTAGATAAATTCTTAGCTAGGGTCATTCAGATTAAGAGATAAGTTCTCTGGGAGAATCCAATTAGAGGGAGACTCAAATGGATTCCGTATGAGGCTTGACAGTACTATACCTAATATACGGTCTCTGAAATATTAGATGGATGAAAGACTATAAATGTACGATAACTAAGGATAGGTAGGTCCAATAGATAAGATTCTCTTGTATCATTTGGGGACTATGACATAGTGGCCTAGTATGTCTACAGTCGATGAGCTGAGTGAACTGTGAGTTAAATGAATTGTTCTGAGATAACAATTCACTAATTCAAAAAAAATTTCTAAGTCAGAAGGAGTTATAATAGGTACAACTCATGGCTAGCTCAGTATTGGCCCTAAAAGGTCATATACATATAGTAGATGTTGTAACGAGTTGATGTTTTGATATAAGATATCTACGGAGCCCCTATTTATTAGATATCCAATAAGCTCCTATATTATTGAATCCTATAAATGAGATCTAATAATAGCTAATAAGAGATCATTGGATAGAGATCAACTAATCTAATAGCTTGAGTAATTGATACAGATCTAATACCTAATAGGACATGATCCATTAGGTTTAAGCTGTTATGAACCTCTATAAATAGAAAGAGACCACAAGGTTCATAGGCTAGAGACCTTTTGGACGCCTCCTCCTATTCTCCTCTCACCCTCTCCTCCTTAACCAATAACCCCTATTTGGGGACGTGTGGATAGCCAGAAGGGTCTGCCCCTTCTTAGAGAAAGTGCAGCCTTTTTGGTGTTGGTGGAGAGGAAGATCACACTGTGATTTAAGGAGTATTGTTACACCATCTGCCATGTGGATCACTGTCAGAAAAGAGGACGTTTGACTTTTTTAATCTACACCTATGGGTCTAGTTTTTAAGAGATATACAATCTTTTAGGTAAAACATCAAATACATAATACATAATTTTTTGGTTTTATGGTTTTTATGCAATAATCCTCGTATGACTTCTTAATATTTTCTTTGAAAAATTTGATCTCTGATTTTTATTTTCACTATGCATATGATGCCCAATCTGTGATTTTCCAACAATGGTATTAGAGCCAAGTTCATCATGCGATGATTGATTTTTAAACTACGTATATTAAGATGAATCACATATATTATTTTCTGCATAACTTGTGTTTTTATTATCAACTTGTTTTTTGGACAACACTTATTCATGTAATTAAAAAGTGTTATAGATCAATATTTTGTCACCAAAATTATTGATGTAAAACATAGGAAAAAGGGTCCATCGCAACAGCTTCAGTAAAGGGCCTATAATAAAAACGATACCCACATATAAACTGAAGCATACAAAAAAAAAATGGTGTACTTTGAGACCCCTTTTTAAAGCTTCAAAGCACACCTTCCAAGGGGACGAATGATAGGGAAATACTAGCACTACTAACTCATCTCGCTGCTTGTGCTGAATAGGCCACCTAAGCAAAAGTATGGTTGCTCCTACCAGCTCCTTATAGTTGTTGATAGGGGATCAGCCCATGATCCTTACCTATCCTAGCTTCCCAAAGAGAGCTTGCAAGAGCCACTCCTTGTTGACACCATGACTGAAAAAAAAGGTCACGCCCCCGCATGAATGGCTGGCAACATGGTTTGCCTCCCCCATACCTCCCATCTGGACGACTTAAGGAGGGACCACTCCCTGCCTAACTCAAAGTGATTAAAAAGCAGAACTAGGAATGCCATCCTAATGGCCTAGCTATCATGAGCTTAGTTGGCATTTCTTAAGTCGTGCAACACCCTTGCGTATCCGTCCGCAAAGATCAGCCTCATCGAAATCTCCTATGGTCACTTAGAACCTACAAAAGAGAAAACTAGTTATAGAAAGTGTTTCACTTGGGATCCACAAGTAACTATTTTAGCAGACACTTTATAGCTGATATAAATTATAAGTATGGATTTCACAAGTTCTGAATGATTACACAACAAAGAATTATAAAACATTCTGGATCGATATCCCCACAAGTACCAACATGACACAACCTTCATCTATAAGTAAAAAATAACCACAAAAGCTAACCAAACTAGGGTTGTCTAGCCTACTACTAGCCTACTACATGTTATGTAAAGCATAAACAAAAATCGAAAGGCACAGAAATATAAGTTTATGTGTATTACATTGAATACCTTATTTATATATTTGTCCATGACATTCTCCCTCACTTATTCCTTCGATGTCCTCGTTGAAGCCATTGTATATGTTGTATCTCTTTACCTTTGAGTCTTCAATCTTCTACTCTAACAACAACATGCCTCTTGGCTCCCATCTACTCTCTGTCGTTGTTGTTTAGTAGTCAAACTTTGATCCGCCATGCTGCTTCAACTCGCCAATGACTCTAGCTCTGGTGTGGAGTCAGTTGAGTTGTCCTAATCCTTGTTAGTTCATACAAGTCCTTCTGATAAAGGAAAGATATTTTTTATTATGTGCTAGTATCTCAAATGTCTTATGTCACTTAAATTGGGTGGATTATTGTTGAAGCTTTAACGAGCATCACCTCATTGACTTTAAAGTTTTTGAGGTCCTTGCCCTATAAAATTTGCCCATAAAATTCTTTTTCCACTTAGTTGTTAATTCCAAGTAGGTTCTTATCACTTTCGCTTTCGATTGATATTCTATTAGGAAATGAAGCAAATAATCTACTCTCAATAACACTGATCACCATTGGTGAGGATTTAACAACTAATGTCTTCCATTAGGTTTCTTCGAAGAGATTTTGAACCTATGCAGAGCTCTTATACTAGATAAATAAGAGAATTATGGTACTTAATTTTGTATATTTTCTTAAGAGTTGAGAAGATAAAAGTTACTTGACTTCGCTCGCCTCCTCGAGGATTATACTTAATGCATCGAGCTGGTTACTAGCCTTCACTGACTCTATGCTCATACTTCTGAAGCATCTAAGTGCTTGTTCTTCTTATATTAAGTTAGCTACTGTGATTTACCTTCTCATTGTCATCAAACTTTCAGAATATAAGAAGTTTTGCCTGACAAGGATAAAATTTCACCCTAACTTGGAGCAAGTCTATGATAGTTTTAGTCGCCTTTGGGATTATACTATTTTCTCTATCATATTTATCGTCTACTCCTCTAAGTAGAAAAGATATAGCACCACGTACTGCCTGTTAGGATCAAGTTAGCCCTAAGAGGGGAGGGGGTGTGAATTAGTACTAAGTGAAAAACCTCGGTTTGAAAAACTTTTCGTTGGAAGAAGACTGATATCAAAAGTACTTTGAATTAGAACTAGTTAAAAGTAATGAAATCCAAGAGTAATAATAAAGAAAAGGCACATAAGAGATGCACATTATATTTTATAGTGGTTCGGTCCATCGGACTTATGTCCACTCTTGATCCCTCTTCACTCGAGGCCACCGGCTTCCATTTCTGATCTTTTTTAATGAGCAAAGATCAAACACTTGTTACAACTCTTTTATCTTTTTCTTAGGCTTAGGTGATAACTCTTATAACTCTCCTTTTCTTAGGCTTAGGAGATAACCATTGTAACTCTTTTTCAACCCTCCCTTAAACTAAAATCATTCTCAAACAAGAGGAGCAGAACTCTCACAAATTCAACATAATTTTCACAAAATTTTCTCTTTCTTACTTTCCCAAACATGAATATCTGAGGTATTTATAGACCCCAATTGGCTTCAAAATTTAGAACCAAAAATTCAAACTTTCTCAAAATTTTAGGGTACGAGTGGTACCACCATAGACACCAATGGTTCCACCATCAACACTGACGGTACTACCACTTTCATAGAGCCTAGAATTTTGGGCATGAGCGATACCACCATCTAGAATTAGTGGTACTACCGTCCACTGGTGATACCACCACCCAAAAATCCATAAAAGTAATTTTCAGTAATTTTTATACCTTGAGTTATACCTTCTTTTGACCTAGTTGTACCTTCTTTTAGGTCAATGAAATGAGCTTTATAATGAGCTCAAATCAGCCCTTAAACCTTAACTACGATAATTAAGACTAAAATTATCACAAGCAAGCAATCTTCATTATTCAGCACATCAATTTGTTCATTCAACTTTCAACGAACTCCCGATAACCTTTCAACGAACTCTCGGTGAGCTCCTAACAATCTTCCAGTGAACTCCCAGCAAGCTCTCAACAACCTTTTGAAAAATTCCTGCAAACTCCTAGCGAGCTCCTGCCATGTTATCCGAAGCTTCAGTGTATCCCCGATTCTTTTAGCCTGATGCCTGAACTTTGACTCGTGGCCTAACGTTCGATTCTTCTTTAATTATTTTTGCCCTTTCAAGATCGTAGTAAGTCCCGCATCACTTTTCTCAACATATGGTTTGGATCATAAGTTTATCAATTGATTTCATCATCAAAATATGAGAGTCAACAATCTCTTCTTTTTTTTATTATGACAACCAATTTATAACAGAGTTAACCTTAATTCACCTATCAATATGACATATTGATAGAAACTTAGAATTTAAAAAATTATAAGTTTTTCATCATTACATAATCATAAATTTAAAATCATCATTCCATGCATGATTTAAATTTTATATATTCATATCTTCTCCCCTTTTGTCATTAACATAAAAGAGGAAAAAAGTGCAACTAGCAAATTTTTACCACATGCATCATGCATAATCATAATTTCATACATTGTACATTATCATAGTTTTAATTTATCAAATTATAACATACACAACTTTAAAATATTTCAACTCAACATCACTTCATGCATGATACCAACAAAACATCAATATCACTTTTGGCATAACATCATGATACTAAAACATTGAAATTTTTAACCATTCGTCACCATGATATCAAGATTAATATTATTTTAAATTTTTTAACCATTCATCACTATGATACTAAGATTAACATTATTTTAGGCATACCAAACCATTATAATTTCCAATCTTTTTGGTAGACATACATGATAAAAATTTTAAACCAAACATTCATCTTTTGTCATCAACATATCATTTCTCTCCCTTTGTCATCAACCAAAAGGAGAAATGTTTAACACATATTGGACCATGTAAGCTAGCAAATTGCTTTCTCCTCTTTGTAAAAAAGAAGAAGAGAAAACAGAGAGAAATTCATTTATCACATAAAAAAAGTATCATCAAGAGTCCAAGAATCAAAATTATTCTTTTGTAAATAGCAAGAGTAAGGATTCATTTGAAAGCATCATATCAAAGATCAAATATAACAAAGAGTTCAATAATCAAAGTTCTTCTTTTGTAAATAGAAGGAGGAAGGATTCATATAAAATGATTATCTAAAGAGAACTCAATTTGCAAAAACTAAGAAATCCAAAAGAGTAACTCATGCATTCAAAAGATTTATCATATCTAATTCTCTTCTAATTAAATTGATCCTTATTCAATAGTTTTGTTGCAAGATAGTAATTTTATCTCCCCCTTTGTCATTATTATAAAGAAGATGATAGTATAGTTTTTCTTTTATATCAATTTTCTAATCTCAATCATAAATACAAAGGGATTATATGATAAAGATCATGTCATTAAGGATATAATATGGAAGATTAAAATCATGTCATTAAGGATATGATTTATTTTAACAAATCTCCCCTTTATTTTTTTTGGTGAATGATGAAAATAAATCTTATGAGGTCAAATAAAAAGCCAAATCTTGATTCATAAAAAAAATATTAAGTTATAAATAATGAGAAGTTAAGATTATGATTACGATAAAAACTTCTCTATAGTAAATAGTAAAAAGAGACAGAAGAATAAATAAAAGATCTTGATTCATATATAAGAAATTTCATGTCATCAAGATTATGGTTCATAAAAAAAATCTTATATTATAATTTTAAAACATCAAAAGACAAATCATGATTCATTTGGATAATTTTTTTAATAAAAATAAAAGAATCATATTGAACGATATTGATTTATATAAAAATCTCAAGTTATAATTTTCGAGATCATAAATCTCCTTTTTAATAAATAATAAAAAGAAGAAATCATAGAAGTTAAAAAATTTTGATTCCCATAAGAGATACCTCAAGATATCAAAGGAAACTTAAAGATTTGGTTGGAGAAAAAATCTCATTTAAATTCAATTCATCAAAATCACTTTTATGGTTCAAGAGATTAAAAAATAATTGTATATATAGATTCATTGCTTTATCTCTTATTGAATAATTGATATGATAGAGATAATTTCAATAAAAATGCATTTCACTTTTATATTTTAATTTATGTAATTAATTTTATGTAAGAATTCCTTTATTTTTTATACCAAATTTATGTATTATCGTTTAAAACTGAAAATGAAGTATCATTTCAAAAGAAATCATCAAGATCATTAATATAACATATTAAAATAATAAAACATCTTCAAACAAAAAATTTAATTTATTTTAAGTCAAACAATGATACATTTTCCTTCTTAAGTGAGTCTAAGTGCAAGGAGTTAACATGCAATTGTATTGCTCATTTTAAAAACTATTTTAATTTTCTAAAAACACTAGAAAGAGAAGCATGATTTTTTTATTTCTTATTAACTAATTTAAAATTATCAAGCAACTCATGAAATGCATAGTAATTTTATTGTAAGGTAAAAACATTTCAGGTGAGTCACATACCTCTTCGTCAAAAGCCACAAAAGTGTAGAATCAAGTATACATGTCATTAATAGTTTCACTTAGCTTCATTTTAAATAATTCATAATTATGTATTAAGATATTAAACTTTGAATCTTTTACTCTACTTATGCCTTCGTTTGTGACATCTAATATGTGCTATATATCATATGTAGAATCACACGTAGAAACCTGATTAAATTTATTTTTTTCAAGGCACAAAACAAACCATTCATAGATTTGGCATTTTAAGAAAATATTTTTCTTTCATAATTATTTCAATCATTCATTGGATTGGAAGTCATTTTCAACTATATTCCATAACTTAAAATCCATAAAAATTAGAAAAATTCTCACCTAGTTTTTCAGTAGGTGTAGTCTGTCACATTGAACATAGGAGAATGTGTAATAGAGTGACCCTCCATAATGCTAGTGAAAAATATTTAAACACTCGCTTGGGTGTTAATTCAATTGAGTGAACATAGCTTTGATACCAACTATTAGGATCGGGTTAGCATTAAAAGAGGGGGGGGGGGGGTGTGTGTTGGTGAACTAGTGTTGAGTGAAAAACCTCAGTTTTAAAAACTTTTCATTCAAAGAGAACCGATATAGAAAGTGCTTTAAATTTGAACTAGTTAAAAGTAATTAAATCGAAGAGCAATAGTAAAGAAAAGGTAGATAAGAGATGCACACCAGATTTTATAGTGGTTCGATCCATCTGACCTACGTCCATCCCCGATCCCTCTTCACTCAAGGCTACCAGCTTCCACTCCTGATCTTTTTCAGTGGCGAAGATCAAACACCCCTTACAACTCTTTTCTCTTGTTCTCAAGATAACCCTTACAACTCTTTTTCAACCCTCCCTTAAACCAAAATCACTCTTAAATAAGAGGAGGGAACTCTCATAAATTCAATAAAATTTCCACAAGTTCTTCCCTTTATTTTATTGCCTAAGCAAGAATACTTGGGATATTTACATACCCCAATTGACTTCAAAATTTGGAGCCAAAAATTCAAACTTCCCTAAAATCTCAGGGTACGGGCGATGCTACTATCAGCACCGGCAGTACCACCATCGACATAGAGCTCAGGATTACAGACACGGACGGTACCACTACTCGGAATTGGTGATACTATTGTCAACTGGCGGTAACACCACTCAGAAATCTGAAAAAGTACTTTTTAATACTTTTTGTATCCTGAGTTATACCTTCTTTTGACCTGGCTATAACTTAAATAAGCTCTTAAATCATAACTACCATAATTAAAACCAAAACAATTACAAGCAAGCAATCCTCGTTGTCTGATACGTCAATTTATTCATTCGACTTTCGGCGAACTCCTGACAACCTTCCAGTGAGCTACCGATAATCTTCCGGTGAACTCCCGATAAACTTCCAACAAACTCCCGGGAAACTCCCAACAACCTTTCAGTGAACTCCAAGAGAACTCCCAACAAACTTCTGACGAACTCCCGGCGAGCTCCCAATGCATCGTCTAAAGTTTTGGCCTATCCCCAATTCTTCTGGCTCGATGCCCAAACTTTGACTCCGGCCCAACGTTCGATTCTTCTTTAATTATTTTTACCTTTTCAAAATCATAGTTAGTCCTACATCACTTTTCTTAATACTTCGATTACATTATAAGTTTATTAATTGATTTCATCATCAAAATCCAAGATTCAATACTGCCTACTTCGTTCCCTAGTCAAGCACTCTTACATTAACCCGAAGTCTTCCACCTTTATCTATCTTGATAAGAAACCCGTTGACACCAGTCTTACAAAGTTCTCTAGTCTTTACCTTTCAGTCTTGTCTTGGTATTTAGAGTTTATCTCTGCATTCTTCACCTCTATAGCCCCTTTCATGACTAATGCTCTCTATCTATGAGAGTAAGGGATCGATGACTCCATATAAGTCCCACTCTTATGGTACCATTATGTTTCCATGACCATGGAGTTAGGATCGTATCAGCTCTAAGAGGGGTGGTGAATTAGTATTTTTGAAAAATTATGTCGATTCTAAAAATCATTCGATGAAATTGTATCGGTAATGTGTTTTGACTTGGAAAGTGAGTAAAGTATTATGAGCAACTAAATCAGTAAGTAATAAGGATGAAAATCACAAAGGAAAAGAGCATGTCGGATTTATAGTTGTTTGGTTGTTGTGACCTACATCCACTCTTAATTCCTCCTTTGTCGAGGCCACCGACTTTCACGGTCTTTTTTTAATGGGCGAAGATCAACTACCCTTACAACTCTTTTCTCCTTTTCACAGGTTTAGGAGAGAACCTTTATAAGTCTCTCACTTCTCTTAGAATGAAACGTAAACTTCAAGAGGAAGGGAACTCTCAACACTTAGAGCTTTACAATACTTTCAATCATAATTTTTGCTCACTTTTCTTTCTTCCTCAAGCAAGAAAGAGTGGAGTATTTATAAGCCCCAAATGACTTAAAAAAATAGAGCCAAAATTCAAACTTCGTGTTTTCAAGGTACAAGTGATACCAACGCTTGTAAGATCTTGGGAGACTGGGCTCTAGTGGTACGACCACTTACCAACATTAAATACTGGTGGTACCACCACTCAGTCTGGGCGATACCATCACCTGACACAGTCTAGAAGATTATGTCTTCCAATGGTACCATAGCCTGACATAGCCTAGAAGATTATGTCTTCTAGTGGTACCATCGCTAGGTCTAGCGGTGCCATCACCTGACCCAACTTTGGGTCACTGAATGGGCCTCCCAATAGGCCTATATCAACCCAAGACCCAATGAGCCCTTAATTGAGTTAGCATATCATCAAGTCCCTTCATGGGACTCATTAATACTTGCATTCAGAATTCTCACTTGGTGGTATATAACTCCTATATGCTTATGACCAAGGCTTTCATTCGATACAAAATTTGATACATGCACAAATACCTATCTCTATGGTACTATGATATTCACTCATTGAATCAATAGCCCTTCTTGTCATTATATTCATCAAAGTGGAGCTCCCAGCAGCTCCTGATGATATCTCCACATGATCAAGTCCCTTGTGGGACTTCTTTTACGTGTCTTGTATTGTCCCGAATGATTCCACCATGATTCATTGTACCATGTCATCTCTTGATGGCATCTCCATTGCATTTAAATTTTTATGGGATAAACTTGGCCTATGATCTCTCAATGTATGGCCTCTTCTAGCACGTCATAGGACCTTTGCCACCTCTGGTGGTATAACTCTCACTTTACCCAATCTTGGGTTACACTCGGATGAAGTATAGCTCTAGGACAGTCCATCACCTAGTAACTCCTAAAGTCCACTGACTTTACTGGAATTGGTGCCCTATTATCTGGATCCTAGGCCCCTACCCCTACCAGCATAATCCCTATTGCATATCACTTTCTTTATGATAACTCGAATAATAACACTGTAACATATTCTTCAAGAGTACCTGCCTTTGTATCCTCTTATCCCATATCAAGGCCTTCTGACCTTAACTTCGCCTCTATAAGTTAAATTGCCTTAGTTCCTTCATCAAGTGCTTCTCTGAGATGTGATGCATGTACCTCAAGGTTCCCTTTGTCTTTAGCACAATGTAGGATGAGTTTACTTCATTAGAATGAAGAACTCATAGAACGATATAATACTACTCTTGCCTCTACAAGAGTTCAAGTACTTGGCCTTTGTCTAAGGAAAGCTTTGTGCCTCTGATCCATGTTCCATCTTATATGTCGACTCCCTTTATATAGCTTGGGTACTTCACTAAGTTTCACCCAAGTTGTCCTGCTCTTTGATTTGTATTGAGTTGATGGTAGCCCTCATACCCACCATTCTACGGGTTAATGCTCTATTGAGTCTGATTTTCACATCAACCTAAGTGTGACTTCGTTTGGTGTTGTCATAGGTTTCTCCCCCACTTGATCTCACAATACATTCACTAATGCATTATCTTATGTGAAATTATGCGATGACTCATCGCCGCTCGCTTAGTCCATTGAGCTTTTATAGAGTTGTTATCTTGAGGTATTCCTTAATATGTGCAGTTCGTTACACATTATTCTCCTTTTGGAGAACTAAGACTTATTCCTCTTAGATATCTATCTTGTTAGAGCAACTTTCCTCTTTCCAGCCTTTCCTTTAGAAGTTTCAGAGACTATCATGCCCTTGGACTACTCCACATTGCTGAACAAATTTAATCTCATAAATGCACTTGTTAAATTATGATTTTTTGCTATAGCCCCCATTATATCTCTCAAGGCCTAGCAACATGCTGAACTTGTTGTAAACTTCATCCTCCCATGGATGTGTCCTTCACATGCTGAAGAGAAGGTTTCAATGCTCCATGTTATTGAGTTTTGGTTGCCTTGGGATAGCCATGACACTCCATCATCCGTATACAAGCCCTTGCATGAAAACTGAATTCTTCGAGTTAGTAATTCCTCTCACCTTTGTGAGACATAACTCTTTTAGTCATTGTATAATCTATCCCACTTTTGCACAGTCTCATCCTTTACTAACGCCCTGCTTACCTTAAGCACCATTAAGTTTGGTTGCCAACGTCGAACCATAGTTTGAACTCAGCCATCCCAACTTTTGTGCACTACACATTCTTCCTAACTTACTTGTCCTTATAGTGCCTCTTGCTCAAAGGGTTGACCATTCATTTGAATACCAATCTTAGATGCCCACTCCTCTAAGCGACTCCTTTCCCCACATCTCAATGCTCATTTCCCCAAAACGGTCACGCGAGCTGGCTGCTCTCAATGTAGCCGCGCTAGGTCCCTCATGTTTGCATGCCAAGTGTTTCTATATGTGCTTATCTTGCTCTGATACCAAATATCACTAACTTAGTTAGTTTTGCCTAAGTCGTGGAGCACCCTTGCATGTCCATCCATAAAGATCAACCTCCCCTAAACCTCCTATAGTCCCTTAAGATATACAAAATAGAAAAGAAGTTAGAGAAAGCATTTTAGTCAATTTTCATTAGCAACTATCTCATCAAACACTTTATAACCAATGCAAATTATAACCATAAATTTCACAAGCTCTAAACGATCGCATAATAAAGGGTCATAGTCCATTATAAACTAAAAATTCCCACAAGTGACCACATGACACAACCTTCATTTACAAGCCAAAAACAATCACAAAAGCTAACTAAACTAGGGCTGCCAAGTCTATTGCTATCTCATTATATGCTATATAAAGTATGAACAAAAACTGAAAGACATAGTCATACATACACATTATATCGAACACAGACATACTCCCACTACGATGGTCAAACTAAGATCTGCTATCGCCATGACAGACTCATACTCCTGCTACGACGATCGAACCAAGATCTACTATAGTGGAAGCTGCCACGGTGGATATACACTCTTGCTCATATGATCGAGTACCTAACCCCAAAAGCAAAATATAGAGCGTAGCTCCAAACGAAAACCCAACCTTGCATGCAGAAGGAGGTAAAAATAGAAAAGAAAACCTCTCGAAGTAGAAGGGAGAGGCTAAAATGTAGAGAGAGAATGGGCTCCCATACAAAAGGGGGAGAATAAAGAAAAGAGGTTAAAAGAGAGGATCTATTGGGCTAAAATCTATCACTCTTACCATTAGGATAAAAACTCACCATAGCGTGAGAATAGGATCGGCACAAATAGCCCCAAGCCTACCACAACAGCTTCAGCAAAGAGCCCGTAACAAAAACGACATCCACATAAAAACATGAAGCATGTAGAAAACAAAAACAAACGATGTACTTCAAGACCCCTTTTTAGGGCTTCTAAGCATGCTTTCCGAGAGAACGAATGATAAGTAAAGTACCAACAATACTAGCACTACCAACTCATCCCGCCACTTGGGCTGAGCAGGCCACCTAAGCAATAGTATGGGAGCTCTCACCAACTCCTTGTAGTCGCTGATAAGCGATCAACTTATGATCCCGGCTTGTCCCGCATTAATGGTTAGAGACATAATTGAAGAAAGGATCATGCCCTGCATTAATGGTTGGTGACATGATTCGCCTCCCGTACACATTCCTTCCAAATAATTGAAAGAGGGACTACTTCTTATCTAACTTAAAGCGACTAAAAAGCCAGAGAGGGAACGCCATCCCAATGGCCTAGTGTCTACATTGACCTTGAGATGATGTATCAATAAGTCACCTCCATTAATGGCCCATGAGAAGTACGGTAGGGGGGACCCTCACTAATTCCTGTCCTCATCGTCATGCGCTCAGGTTTAAAAATCTAGCCCTAGGTAAAACAGGGACAAGCAGAGGAACACCTCACTCTCCTAAATACTACTAACTCTCTCCTCTCCCATCTCTCTTGCTTAAGTATTAGAGGGGTCACATTCGGACATCCTTCGAAACTGACCTATCATGTAGGTTCCCCAATGCGGTTGAGAAGGCACTACGAGATGACTCCCCCACAGGCAAGGCTGTCCATCATCGTAAACTAGTTCACTCCAACCATGGGCAGAAAGCTTTCCACACCGGCTTTCTATATTAGTGCCTCACACCAGCTCTTCACAACAGTTCTCCCCACATTAGCTTTTCAGAAAAGATATGTGCTTTCATCGTTGAACCAAGCCAAGCTGACTCATTAATCGATGGCCTCAGTATAGTAACAAATAACATGTTAGAACATCGCGAGTATCAATAAATTATATAAGAGAAACAATAAAGAAGATAGGAGGTTCAAAAATAAAAAATCCTTATTTAAGATGAAAATTTATAATCTTTTGGACCCTCATTTTGAATTTGGTTTATATCTTTTATCTCTCATTGCAATTTTGTATGCCTAAAGCATTACATAAGACATTGACTCTAACAATGATAATAAAATCTCATTCTGACTAAAACTCCTAAATAAAAATAGTACCTTGTCAAAAAAATTTAATTTAATATTCTAACAAAGGAAAATAAAGATTGCTTTTTTTTCATGGATTTCTACACGAGTTAATTCATGGAGCAACATGATCAATAATATTTTGATTTTGATAGATGAGGTGTAACGCAATATGACTGATTGAATAAAGAATTATGTTTCAAAGTAGTGGTAAAATGAAGAAAAATGGGTGCTATGATTAGACGAAATAGTGACAATTAATGGTAAAAGGATAGATAAAAAGAGATAAAATTATATTAAAAACTATAAATAAATATTCAATCAATAAGTTTCTGCTCTCTCTCGCATGCGGCAATGACCATGGCCGAGGCTGCTGCCGTCATGATCGTCTTCCGGTTGTCGTTGTCGCCGGGTTCTTCAGCCACATGAACTGCGTCTGCTTCAACTCTTGTGAGGTTGCTGCACCTCCGGGGACCATGCAGGTGGAACAAACAAGGCAATCGCCATTAGTTCAGCTGTCTCGTTCATGGCCTACAGACGCACACATCACTGCCTGTCACTACTTTCTTGGCCTCACAACAAGGCAAAGGCAACACCACCAGCACCAGCTACTTGCCATTCATCAGTTGTTGGCATCTCACACTGTCCCTACCTTGAATCATAGGAACACTCACCACCCTTTGCATCTCTGCCTCTTTTCTGAACTCATATCACTCACCTCCGACAATTTGTTTCACATCATAAAAGACGATGTCCCTTCTCCTCTACTAGTCTAACAAAGACCCTCGGTAGTTCCTCTTGCGTGAGGCCAGAACTGTCCACTGAATCATTTCAAGATTCTTTGCTTCTTTCTTATGGTAAGCAATCAAATTTGTCTTGAGAGGGGCTCTGTTGTTTGACAACTTAGAATCAAGTGCTTGTTTGCTTGTAAGCATCACATTCCGGTTCACCAAGAGGTATACTTGGTGTACATAAAATGTAGGTCAAGACACCCCCAATGTTTTTTTTTTTACTTGGTTCCTAAGGCTTGTGACTTCCCTCC
This sequence comes from Ensete glaucum, assembly GCA_021527575.1. Lineage (NCBI taxonomy): Eukaryota > Viridiplantae > Streptophyta > Magnoliopsida > Zingiberales > Musaceae > Ensete > Ensete glaucum. Next base: position 46,577,402 of record CM038551.1, read on the forward strand.
TCACCAAACCCCGCCTCCTTGATTCAGCCTACTCTCTCCTACCATTGATTGAGACATCTTTGTTGTTTAATGCCCAATCCATGGAATAATAGTCAAGATCGGGCGATTTGTTTAAGTGGCGAAGGTGCCAAACATATCATATGAAAGAAAGACTTGGGATGGATTCTAGGCTATGTCAGCCATCTATTTCGAAGAGAGAATTTTTCTACTCGCCTTCCTTGGTGACATCAAAATCTTCTTTTTATATCTTTTGGAAGCATTCAGATCATTTAGTCAGGTTAATCTATCTTCAGTTTCATTCCTTTCTTATTGTTTTGATCATTTAGATTCTTATATATTAGGAAACATTCCAACAATATTAGCAATATTAAACTACGAAAATTTACACATTTATTGGCATCCCATCTGAAAGCTTAAACATTAGGTGAGACATTATCTATGGCCTTAACAAATAAAAAAATAATCTTTCGTCTATACTTGTTGCAGCTAAACATCCACGCGGTAAGCCCATTTTTTAATGTGATACAGTAGTATGGATGACGAAGCACTGCCAATGATCACAAGCCTTTCCATGCCACTAATCTATCTGCCACCTTCTGAATAGAAGACAACTAAGTTATCACCTCTGCCAAGTTTTTTCACTCGGTAAAGTGAGCCCAAAGAATATGACAGGAAAAATGACTTTGAATCTGTATGTATATATACCTCGTTCAGTGAATCTTAGTCTAATTGGTGTTGGTGATGAACAGTATCGATCTTGTTTTCTATGGATAAAAAAGTCTCAATCAGAAGCTTTTTTCATCCCACAAAATAGAGGAGTGCATGATTGATTAGTGGTTTCGACTTTAGCACTTTATCTAAAGTCATATCTCGCCCATTTGCCCCTCCTGTCATGGGTCTACTGCACATACAACCCTTGAGAAGGAGAAGGGCAGCTCCATCAATGGCTGTGGTGACACCAACACCCAACTAATCATTGGGTGACCTGAAAGGCAGGTGCACTGTGATGCATGACAGGTAAGATCACATGCAATGTACTTGCATGAATGAATCACTGAGTTGGAGATGGATGAGATCTCCAATTTGGTAGATCTGCAAGCTCAATTGTAAACATTACTTATATGTAATTCTAGTCATCATCATCGAGTTCCTTATCTCACTGGGGGGTTTACACTCTAAAATTGACATGTAGAGCAGTGTCCTTCCTAGCTAGTTCGTCACTTTCTTCCCAGAGTACCTTAAAGAGTCCAGCAACATTCTTCTGATGGATGGCCCCTACTACCTGGTTTGCTTGGTGGATTCATCAGCCCCTCCCCTCTCCTCTCCTTTTCATAGCCTATGGTATTAAAAGTGAAATAAAGGCAATAGGCAAGAAAAAGGGGATATATATATATATATATATATATATATATAGTGTGAAGAGTGTTTGTTGGTGCAGTCATAACTTTTTGATTTATAATAGTTATTTAATTAGTTAACATATATGTTTAGGAGTTATAGAGGTAGTTACGAGTTAGTGGGGATAGTGACTAATCATGGGTGAGATAGTAAAATAGTAGGATGAAGTAGTGGGGTGAGATAGTTACTATTATAACTTATAAATATGACCCTAGTTCATGAAGCAAGCGAGCAGAGAGTGTGCATTTGAAGATAATCATGTAAGTTTTCTTGTTCTTTTATCTCCTGTTTAATACTACGTCGTTTTCTTGATTAAAATTATTTTTCATTAATTGGATCGTAGTATTCTATTTTTGACATTTTATTGCTCCTCCTTCCCCAATATTTATGGTATCAAAGACTTATTTCAATCTGAACTAGGCATTATGACTTTTAATGATAATTTTATGTCTCAACCCCTTATTATCATCTTCTCGGACAAATCCTATGGATTTTGAAATATCAAGATGAAGACTTTATTTAAATCTCAAGACCCTTGGAACTCGATAGAGAATGGATATGCAAATCCAAATGAAGAAATTAGGCTGAGGGAGAATAAAAAGAATGACTTAAAGGCATTGTTTTTCATTCATCAAGTTATACATGAGACAATTTTCTTTAGAATTGTAGCAGCGACAACATCAAAATAAACTTGGTTGATACTTTAAAATAAATTTCAAGGCTTATCAAAAGTGAATAAGGTAAAACTTTAAACCTTTCACCGTGAGTTTAAAATTTTATTTATGAAAAACAATGAGTCGGTGCAAAAAAAAATTTTCTTAAGTAACTGAAATTGTTAGTCAAATAAAATCCTATAGTGAACATCTTCATGATCATAATTATTGCAAAAGTTTTGAGAAGTTTAACTCTGAAATTTAAACATGCTATTACGACAATTGAAGAATCAAAGGACTTATCTACTTATTTATTTGATGAACTAATGAGTTTCTTGAAAGCACATGAAGCAAGGTTAAATAGGTCGTTTGAAAAAAGTAAAGAAAAGACATTTCAGGTTAAGGGAGAGTCTTCTACTTCAAATCAATAAGAAGAAGACATGACATAGGAGGATTTCATGGTAAGGGAAATGAAAGAGGAGGAAGAGGATATTTTGATAGGCATGATGAACAAAAATAATCAAACTATAATTAAAAAACACTACAAGAGCGGAATTCAATGTTACTATTATAAGAAGGTTAGTCATATGAAGGAAAATTATTGGAAAAGAGAAAAGTAAGCAAGCTATGTGGAGAAAACTGAAGATAATAGTAAATTATTTATGACCCATTCACAAGTTAATGATAACTCAAATGATATTTAGTTTTTGGATAATGGATGTTCTAATCATATATCAATCATAAGATAAATATTCAGAGATATTGATGAGACTCACAAGTTGAAAGTTAAAGTTGGAGATAGTAAGCAAATCCAAGTGGAAGGAAAATGAATAATTTAGTTGAAAACAAATCAAGGGAAGGTAAAACACCTTGATAATATTTTTTATGTTCCTATTTTATCATATAACTTATTGAGTATTGGATAATTGATAAATGATAGATATTTAATTATATTTAATGCTGATTAATGCACTATTAAAGATAAGAAATTTGGTTTGATTATAGCAAATATTTGCATGACGTAAAATAAGATGTTTTAAATTGATATATCAAATATTGAGAAACATACTCTTATTGTAAATTAAAAGAATAAGACAAATTTATGGCATTTGAGATATAGACATCTTAACATTAAGAGTTTAAAGTTGTTAAATTAAAAATAAATAATTTACAGATTATCAAAAATTAATATAATCAATGTACATGAAGGATGTATTTATAGTAAACAAAGTAAGAAACTATTTCCTATTAAAAAAGCATGGAGAGTATCTAATTATCTTGAATTAATTTATACTAACTTATATGGACTTATAAATATAAAATTATTTAGTGGAAGTCGATATTTTCTATTATTTATTGATGATTATAGCTGCATGAGTTGGGTATATTTTTTAGAATTAAAATCTGAAGTATTTGATGACTTTTAAAAATTTAAGGCACTTGTAGAAAGGCAAAATGGTAGATGCATAAAGACACTTCGGACAGATAGAGGTGGTAAATTTTTATCTAATTAGTTTAATTTTTTTGTAACGAAAATGATATTTGCAGGGAATTGATAGCACCATATACACCAGAGCAAAATGATGTAGCTGAACGTAAGAATCGAACTGTCATTGAAATGACAAAAAGTTTGCTTAAAGGAAAACATCTTCCGAATTAATTTTGGGCAGAAGCAATTGCAACAGAAGTTTAATTATTGAATATTTCACCAACAAAGGTTGTTATGAATCAAACTCATTTTGAGGCTTGGTATAGTATAAAGCAAAGTGTAAGTCATTTAAGAATTTTTGGTTGTATTGCTTATGCTTTGGTAACTTCACATGACCATCATAAGCTTGATGAAAATTTTTAAAAATATATCTTAATTGGATATTCTATACAATCCAAAGCATATCGATTATATAATCTTATAGGTGGTAATATTGTTATTAATCGAAATATTGTATTTGATGAAAGGACAAATTAGAATTGAGAGATCAATGAAAGTGAAATACAAATTCATATTCCAGCAGAACTAGTCACTTCATCGAATCAAGTGACAGATCCTACTCTAATAAGTTTATCATCAACCTCACCTAGTAGCAGTTCAAATTCATTAAATTATTCTTCAGATGAAATCCCTTCAAGAAGATTCAGATCACTAACGAAAATTTATAATTAATATTTACTTTATTTATTTCAGATCCTATAAGTTTTGAGAAAGTGATTGAAAAAGAGGAATAATGAAAAGTAATGAAAGAGAAAATCAAGTCAATTAAGAAGAATAAAATCTGGGAGCTAATGGATTTACCGAAAGAAAAGAAAGATATTGGATTGAAATGAATGTTCAAAACAAAGCACAAGGCAGATGAAATTATTCAAAAGTATAAGGCTCAATTTGTAGTAAGTGAAGCCATAACATAAAGTATTTGTGGCATGGATGAATAAGTTGTGGATATTCTCACTAAGTCACTTATCAGAAGCTTATTTACTTCATGTTTCAAATCGGTATCTGTAAGTATGAATCAAGGGGGAGTATTGATAATTGATTTATAGTACTTATATAATTAGTTAATATATTTTAGGAGTAGTGGGTTATGTTTAGGAGTTGTGGAGGTAGTTAGAAGTTAGTGAGGATAGTGGGGGGAGATAGTTAGTATTATATCCTATAAATATGATCTTAGTTCATGAAACAAGTGAGCATAGAATATGCGCATTTAGAAATAATCTTGTAAATGTTCTTATTCTTTTACCTCATGTTTAATACTATCTAATTTTCTTAATTGAAATTATTTTTGTTAATTGGATCATAATATTCTGTTTTTATCGTTCATTACCAAATATAACTTTCATGCGATAGCTAGATTGATAAAGATAATGATTAATCCGTATATTATTGAGTCTCACATCAAGTCCAAGGAGGATTAGCCTCACTTACAATGTCCATTGCATCAACCTTTGGACAAGACATCTGCCATAAATGTGAAATGGTAGGCATGGTGTTCCTCCCAGCTCATCTTTCATATTTCAACTTATCTTTGCTAACCAATTTATCTTATTCCTTATCTTTGTCAATCTTCATGTAGTTTCTGTTCCCATGATTTTGAAAACCCATCCACATGAATATACATCTGTAGAAAAAGCTAACTGAGTGGGGAAACACATTTAATTTTAATTTTTTTTTTTAAGGTTGCTTTAGATCTTCTGTTAAACCTTCTCACTCCATGAGCTTGTTGTAGGTGAAGAGATTGAATCAAATCAATCCTCAGGAGAGCAGATCTGTCAGTTGGTCCTCCTTAAATATGTTAGGACTTGCCATTGCACTTTGAAGCAGGGTAGAGGAAAGCCCTTAATACTAGTTTTAAAGGTACTACTACTAAGACAACGATAGACAGCGATGTAAACTCCAGCTTTCCACAGTGGTAGGGTAACTTGTCTGATGATTCTTGTCCTCCAAATCTTAATTCAGCTTGGCACAAGGAAAGGTGGTGATTTCTTGGGAACAATCTCTTTCAAGTTTCGAGCTTTTCCCTTGTGAAGAGTTTGGAAGCTGCCCATGGATGGAATCTTTAAATTTTGATAGGTGAGGTAGGTCTCATCTTTCCGCAATAAAAAATATTGCAGCGCAGGGGGCCTAATCTTGTAATGTCAACTTGGTTTGAAATGCATCGTCCTGACTTCTAACAGGGATCATCATATTCATATGAGGATTGAGGGAGGACCAAAAATAGTAACACACTATAGAAGAATCGAAAGAATGACATATTTTGAGTTTGATCCTTAACATACATTTTTAGACTTTTGGATTGCATTTGTATTGATGATGCTCATTAAATTCTTAATAACTTGAGTCATTATCATCATCATCATCATCCTTGAACACCCTCTTCTTCTTATATTACAATGGTGAGGGGGAAATAGAAGTTCTATGGATAAGCTGATAAACCAACATTCACATTTTAGTTTGCATCTGTTGACTAATAATATGTTTAATTTGCATAGGTTCCTCAATCCAAATCTTTACAGATAAAAGCTGTCTTCGTAGAATCCCATAAATTTACCATGGATTATGCTATTTTTGTATAAGAACACTGCATAACTTGAAATCGAAGGACTTGTTTGCATGGCACTTTATTGGGTTATAAATGGGCTAGAAAAGGCCTCCAATAACTTACACATCACATCAAGCTGATGTTACTAGAGGCCCATTCGTAAACTTCGGTCTTTTATTTCATGATATGAATATTTAGTTCTAATAATTTGCATTTGGATCGAACCAGATCAATTTCTAAATATATATGTAGACACACCCAGTCACAGACGTACACTCTACAATTCATACTATCAGGACTGTTCTCTCTCTCTCTCTCTCTCTCTCTCTCTCTCTCTCTAGCAATCACCCCCACCTTCAACCCAACGCCAACTCCACGAAAGATGGCCAAGTCTCTCGCAATGGCTTCTTGCTCCGAGAAGCAGAGGGCCTGCGTCGGATGGATCAACAAGTACTTCAACGACTGCGTCTGCAACTTGAGCGGCGAGATATCTTTTGGGCTGGGCATGATCAGTCTCTTATGCTGGGGAATGGCAGAGATCCCTCAGCTCATCACCAATTTCCAGACCAAGTCCGGCCATGGAGTCTCGCTCGCCCTACTCCTAACTTGGGTCATCGGGTGAGTTCATGTGCAGCAGGTGAGTTCATTAATGGCGGACTTGAGATGAATACTTGCTGTAAGCCTCTTTTTCTCTCCGCAGTGACGTCTTCAACTTGGTCGGTTGCCTTCTCGAGCCAGTCACGGTGAGCCTGTTTAGGTTTCAGCCGGAGGTTGTTCATCTTACTGGGTGTTATCTTGCTAATTATGGTCTGCATGGTGTTGCAGTTGCCTACCCAGTTCTACACGGCTCTGGTAAGCCATTCTGGTGGAGTGCTCTGATCTCATCAACTTCATTTAACTTAGGCGTACACCTTCCATGATAATGGAGCAGCTGTACACGTCCACTACCGTGGTATTGGTGCTGCAGACGCTGTACTACGACTACTGGCTCCGACGGTGGAAGAACAGATGCTTTGATGCATCCCTAGAAGTAAGTAATTACAAGTCCTTCTTCTTTCAACTGTGGATGTTCTCATCCCACTGCTGACCTTTGTATAAGCTCATTCTTCAGGAGGAAGATGAGGGGAAACCTCTGAATCCAAAAGTAGAGGATCTGAGCCGTCCCATACCCACCGCTGCCGTAGCTAAAGCATCACCACGTACCGATGTATACTACACGTATGTGCACGCGTATCTCTCGATCAACACAACATGAATGCATGCATGGTTCTCTGAGCTGATCGGTGTCGTCGTCAAGCATTCACAGGTCAGCGAGGTCATTGGCCAGCAGCGGGACACCGTCGTGTGGGGGAGCGTCTTATCTCGGGGTCCGGAGTGGTCCATCGGCGGGCTTGGCCTTCCATGATTCCTCCTCTGAGGACGAGGGTTCGCCAGCTCACCGCCATGGGGCCGCTGCAAGGAAGAAGACGACAGTCTCACGTTCAGTAAGTAGTACGTGCTTATGTGTGTGGATAACGTTCTCATCCGGTTAATAGGGGAAGTGAAGCTGATCTCCTGCTGTCTGGATAAGGATGGGAAGGGGTTGATCGTGGAGGTCCCATGGATCACACCAGCCTCTGTCACTTGCGACAACTGTCCTTCGTTCTCTTTTGGAAAGGCACATACGAGGATAAGCTAACATTCCTACAGCTGAATGAAGCTAATTGCCCTAGTTAGAACCCGACTTGAGAAGATTGAAGAACAGGTTTTAATTTATGGATCTGCATAACTTTGCAATCATAATTTCTTTTTCATGTTAAACATTAGTCTACCTCCATTGATGAAGTCGATGAACTGCTTATCCATTACCTTCTTTTCTTGGTAGTCAACATCTTTTATCGTTCTGCTGCTCCTTTTATGTTGCTTAACCTTTTAGATAGTGATGGTGTCAAAGAGATTCCAAGAAGTAGCAGTGAGTCCATTAACAAGAAATAGCGACTAATTATATTGTTTTTAATTTAATATAATCAAGCACTGCATAATGCACGCATGAATGAGCTTCTTTTGGCAGGTTAGCTATGGAACATTTGTTGCAGGCTTCGTCGGATTACCATATCAAACTAAAGCTTTCAGAGAAATGAACATTATATCATCTGGAGGAAGAACGTTGCAAGTATATATACCAGCAAAAAGCATATAAATAAATCGAGAAATAATTATTACAGCATTCATCTTAATTTTTCCTTTTTAATACTGCAGAATGCAGAGGTGAAGCCATTAGAAGGCAACTTTTATGGCCTTCTATTAGGTTGGGTTATGGCCGCCATTTATATGGGAGGTCGTTTACCTCAAATATATCTAAATGTGAGTAACTTCAATCAACAGTAAAACTTATTATTATTATTATTATTATTATTATTATTATTATTATTATTATTATTATGATTGCTGATTGGAGTTCATGCATGCATGTGAAACAGATGAAGCGTGGGAGCGTCGAGGTAATTAATTAGACTTGGCAATCTTTGTTCTTAATTAGCATGTTAATTAGGTGGAGTTAGAATAACGCGTGTGATCACTTGGATGCATGTTTTGGTAGGGATTAAACCCTCTAATGTTCATGTTTGCTCTCGCTGCAAATGCAACCTACGTGGGAAGGTTCTCTCTATTCTTAATCATCATCAAACAAAGCAACCTATGGTAAGTAAGCTCTCACATGGAAATCTTTGTTGTTGCAGCATACTCGTGAGAAGTGTTGAGTGGGAAAGACTTGGAGCTAATGCACCATGGCTGCTGGATGCCATAGTCTGCATTCTTCTGGACTTACTTGTATCCTTCTCTTCCTGCTTCAGTATAAGTTTTTGGATGGCAATGTACTTTGTCTCTGAATTGAAACCCTAACTCGTACGCCAAACAGATCATGATGCAGTTTGGCTACTACAAGTTTCTACGAGGAGGAGAAGCGTGCACAGAAGATGAACATGACGACTTCACACATTAGAGAAGAAAAATCCTTGTCTGAATCCTTTTGGAAACAAACACTGTTCTTCGTTGTTGTTTTTGTTATCAATGTGCGATGGATGAGTAACTTTTATTGTCTAATCACTTTGTTTTGCGGCGGAAGTTATCATTCTGCACTAGATTTTTCATTTTGTTGCAGGTTAACAATGTCATGAGTAGGCAGACTAGTGTCCTCCTAGTTATAATATTCTTCCTCTGACGTTCGTCTATCTTCAATCGTCCGACGATCCGACACCAAGAGTTGCCCGGCATGATTCATCTAATGCTAAAGTTAGTGGAAGGGAGAAGACAATAATATAAGCTGTATGATTGAGTCAATGAGTAGAAAGTGTTCCCCTTTAGCATGAGCTGATTGGTCCCTTTTATACTTGATCCCTAGGCCTTCCTAAAGGCTGGCCCAGGATAAGATCAAGTTAACTATATGATTATTCTGATCTCTGATCTTGATAAAGTAAGGTGGTTATTATTGATCATCAAAACGCACTACGACGCTATTTTGGGGCTGATGACGTAGAGCCCTGCTTAGGTGTCAGCCTTTGTGACGGATAAGCTGGCATGGGATAAAATCATCCCTGTAATTTTGCCCCCTCTCGGAAGGTGTCCTTTGGGGCCTTTTTTCGGAGTACGCACTCATATGGCTCAGACGTGTGCTCCTTTATTGGGTACATGCCCTGATGGAAACTTGCTAGTTAGAGAACGATGGGAGTGCACCAATTTGGCTTGGGGCCTTTATGCCATAGACTCAATCGAGGTGTAAGCCTTAGGTCTTCTTGTCAAGGTGGATGGCTAGGGAGTACATAAGCTCGACCTTAGTGTAACCCTCAGGGCTTCACACTGAGGTTCATGGCTTGGGACTAAATACTTTTAAACTCTACTCATTCGAGGTGCTACCTTTGGGTCTTCACACCGAGTGTACAGCTAGGAAGCATGTAAGCTTGACATAGGTGAAACCCTCGGAGCTTTACACCAAGTGCACGACTAGAGAGCGTGTAAGCTCAGCCTATGTGCAATCCTCAGGACTTCACATCGAGATGCACTGTTAGGGAGCATGTAAGCTAGGCTTAGGTGTAACCCTCGGGGCTTCTTGCTGAGATACACAGCTAATGAGCATATAGGCTCAGCCTAGGTGTAGCCTTCAAGGCTTCTCGCTGAGGTGTATGGTTAGGGAATGTGTAAGCTCTTAGGTGCAACCATTGAGACTGAGCTTGGCCACATCGAGGCAAAGGACTAGGACTCGACTGTATTGAAGCGAGGGTTTGGACTCATCTGGAGGTTTGGCTCAATCATATTAAGGTGGGAGACTAGATCCGCCTAGGGATCAGAGCTTTCCTCTTTCATTTTTAGGTACCTTTATGGTTGCGCTAGGGCAAGCGATACAATCTTTGTCATCATTGCTCACGTGGTCCCTAGGCATATTGTTACATCAAACTAATGCCTAATTGGTAGGGAGTTGCTTTTATTTAGCATTCCCTTGCTCTTCTTCCTTCATCGTTGTTCCTACTGTTGGTCATTAGATACTTCCACACGAAGTGAGATGTCTCCCTCCTCCAGCAAGACTCTGCTTTCTCCTGTGAGGTCATCCTCTTCGAGCGATGACCTTTCGATTGCTTTTCACTCGCTTTGGCACTGGTGGGGTGCTAAAAGGTTGACCACCGCCTCCCAAAAGATGGTTTAGTTGAACTCCTTATAGGGCAGCAAACCTTCTGAGACTCCTACGGTCTTGTGAGACTTAGTGCAAATGAAGAAGGCTCATGACTGCAATTCAGTGGTGACTCATGATAGTTAGAGGAATTGTGTATCCATTTTTTGAGTCTCGTCGAAATTTGTTCTATATGTTCTTGGAGGCAAGGTTTGCCCTTTTCACCGACTTTTTGAGGAGTTTTTTCTTAGTCATAGGTGTCTTGCAAGCCAATCACATCAGTGATGGCACGTATGATATACTATGCACTCTTTTCAATTATTAATATTATAATTTTTTAATTTTATATTATTATTAAAATAATATATTATATTGTCATTGGATCTATGCAATAAGAATTGGATCATGATGAGATCATGATAATGAGACCAATTAGCCTTTAAACATGGATCTCAAATAATTTCGATTATAAGTTACTCAAGTGGGATATCAAGATAACCGGACAAACTAGTGTACTATATATCCATCCATGTGATAGAGGTAGCTAGCTCATAACTACTTGTGTGGAGATACTAGGGATATAGTGCAGGTGCTCATTGGAGAATGAGTTCACTGATTAATCTATTTACATAATATTAGATCGTTAATGATACCTGATCATTAACCAATGATTCCGCAGTCTCAGTTGTGTTTGGTCCTTAGACTTAAGATGTTGGTTATAGGTGCCCTGCAAGCCAATCATGTGAGTGATGGCACGTGTAACATGCTATACGATCTTTTTGCTTTTGATTAATATTAGCATATTCTTACATTATATTATCTATAATATATATATTGTGATGTCCTTGGTTCTACGTAATGAGAATCGGATCGTGATGAGATCACGATAATGAGATCGATTCACATTTAAACACATATCCTAAATAATCCCGGTCATAAGTTACTTGAGAGGGACATCAAGATAACCGAACAGATCATTGTACTATATACATATCCATATGATAGAGGCGGCTAGTCTCATAGTCATCTGTGTGGAGACACTAAGGATATAGTACAGGTGCTCATTGGAGAATGAGTTCACTGATTAATCCGCTTATGGAATGTTGTATGGTTGATGATACCTAATGTTAGACAGCGATTCCATAGTCCCAGTTGTGTATCTGGTTCTTTGACTCAAGACACCAAGGATACCTTGTATGAGTACTCTTTTCTTTGACGCCAGACTTACAGGTTTGAAAATTTTCAATTTTGATACAATTGGTTATCGGGATTGGTAGCCAACCTTACGAAGACAATTTAGTATCGATAAAAGATAATCCACTTTCAATATCATGAGAGGAATATCCTATATGTGCTTGCTTAGATAAATCCCTGGTTAGGATCATTCGAATTGAGAGAGAAAGAGTTCTTGGGTAGAATCCGATTAAAGCAAGACAAACTAATTTCATATGTGACCTGATAGTACCATATCCAATATATGATCTTTAGGATATTAGTTAGATGAGGGCTTATAGATACACAATAATTATGGATAAATAGGTCCAATAGATTCAATCCCCCCTGTACGATTTGGGGACTATGGCGTAATGGCTTAGTACGTCCATGGTCGATGAGTTGAGTGAATTATTATGAAGATAATAATTCACTATATCATAAGGAGTTCTGATGGGAGTGACTCACAGTCAGCTCGGTATCGAGCCTAGAGGGTCATACATATATGGTGGATGCTTTAGCGGATAAAGGATTGAATGGAGATTCAATTAGTCCCTATTCTCATTAAATGATATCCTATACTGATGGGTGCTGGTTACAGGTGCCCTACAAGCCAATCACGTGAGTTACGACACGTGTGGCACGCTATATAATCTTTTTGCTTATGATTAATATTGATATATTCTCACATTATATTATTTGTTGCATATATATTATAATGTCCTTGGTTCTGTACAATGGGAATTGGATCGTGATGAGATTACGATAATAAGATCGATTCACATTTAAACACAGATCCTAAATAATCCTGGTCATAGGTTACTCGAGAGAAATATTGAGATAACCGGATAGATTGGTGTACTATATACCTATCCATATGATAGAGGCTGGTCTCATAGCCACTTGTGTGGAGACACTAAGGATATAGTATAGGTGCTCATTAGAGAATGAGTTTACTGATTGATCTACTTATGAAATGTTATATGATAAAAGATACCTAATGTTAAACAGCGATTCCATAGTCCCAGCTGTGTATTTAGTCCTTAGACTTGAGACACCAAGGATGCCTTGTATAAGTACCCCTTTCTTTAACGCTAGACTTATAGGTTTGGAAAGTTTCAGATCTGGTACAGTTGGTTATCAGGATTGGTAGCCAACCTTACGAAGGCAATTGAGTGGCGATAGAGGATCATCCACTCTCGGTATCATGAGAGGAATATCCCATATATGCTTGCTTAGACAATTCCCTGGCCAGGGTCATTCAGATTGAGAGAGAAGGAGTTCTCCGATAGAATCTGAATAGAGCAAGACAAATTGATTCCGTATGTGACCTGATATATCATCTGGGGACTATTGCATAGTGGCCTAGTACGTCCATAGTCGATAAGTCGAGTGAATATTATGAGGATAATAATTTACTATATCAGAAGGAGTTCTAATGGGAGTGACTAATGGCTAGCTCAGTATCGGGCCTAGAGGGTCACATACATATGGTGGATGCTTCAACGAAAAGAGGATTAGATGAAGATTCAATTAGCTCCTATTCTCATTAGATGAGACCTTATGCTGATGGGCTCCTTGCTTAAGGCCCAATTAGAGGCCTAAAGAGATTATTGGATAGAGATCTAATAATTCAAGGTTAGTAGGTTATTTGATAGAGATCCAACACCCACTAAGGCAGGAGCCCTAGGGTTTTTGGCAGCTCTCTATAAATAGAAGGGGAGACTTCTGGTTGATAGGCTGCAGCTTTAGCCACCACCTCCTATTCTCCTCCCTCTCTCTAAGCAAGAGTTGCAAGATCAGATTGGAGGAGTTTCGCTGCAGAGATCCATCGTGTGGATACCGCTAGAGAGGAGGACACTTGACCTCCTTCATCTTCTCTATTCGAATCTGGAATATAGAGATATACGATCTCCCTAGGTAAAATCAATCTCTCATACATCACGGTTTTATCAATTTTTATATTTTTCTCGTGATCCTAATCTTTTGCATGACGATTTGATATACGTGGGAAATCGATTTTTGTTTTGATTTCCGCTACGCATGTGATGCACCCACTTAGGTTTTCCAACAGTGGTATCAAAGTCAAGGTTTTCGTACAAAAGATTGGTTTTAAACTGTGTGTTATGAGATTGAATCGTGTAGAATCGTTCTACATGTTCTTTCTGCAATTTTGCGATGAAGGCAGCAGGAGGAGGGTGACCAGCCACGGCCAGCCCCCATGTAGGGTTGGCCACCCACGGCCCGGCGCAGCGGGCACGGCCAAGGCAGGGGCACCATGGCTAAAGCCCGGGGCGCCAACAATCGTGATCGCTCGCGGGCATGGCTAGCGCCTGGGGCGGCACTTGTGGGCATAGGTGGCGGCGCCAGTGGTGGCCCCAAAAGGGTAGCCCCGACTAGGGCTACCGCTGCAGGCGTGGCGGGCGAGCGCCACAGGCGCGCAGGCGATACCACCCACCGCGAGGTGTCGCCGAGGGCAGATCACCGCCAGCGCGACAGCAGATGGGGCAAGAGGGCTAGGGCATCCTTTTAGGAAAAGGATGATCCTACCCCTATGAATTCAAGAAATTCCAAGGATTATCCTCGTGTACAGAATTCCTGAAACACCCTTGATAATTCTGAAAATTTTGAGGACTGTCCTCTCATCCAGAATTATGAAAATGCCCTTGACAATTCTGAAAATTTTGAGCATATCATGATTTTCAAAAAAATAATTAATTAAATAGTTTAATTAATTATTATATATATCTCTCGTAATCCTACATATAATGTGATGTATATGTGATGTATGATGTGGATGGATGATCATGAGCCATGTGTTGTGATGTGTATAATTGTGATTATTATTATTATTGAGGCCTGCGAACCTACGTTTTTCTCGTTTATTATTGGGCCTGCGTGTTTGTGATTATTTGTAATCACATGGAGAGTTGCAGCGGGAGCGTGGAGGTCGCAACATGACCCACGATGTTGTGGCAGGAGATTACAACACATGGTTATGCGACGATCTGACGGAACCGATGATGATGAGATCAATAATCACCGGGTATAGAGATACGCCAATGCACACATAGCTCCTATTGTGAGTGATTATGCCTATTGACTTGGGCTTAATCATATTAGGTGACAGCTCATGATCATCTGGTGTGGCTTGCATATGCGATATGTTATACATCTACTAGATATATGTATATATATTTGCATGCGATGTAGATATATATTAAATATGTATGTGTGTGACACGACATATTAGGGGAACGATACGAAACAAAAACCCCTCCTATGATAATATTAAGTTGGTAAGCATGAGGCATAAGATTGACCCACGTGGCCTTCCATCATTATAGGAAGAAATTGAATCACGATATAGGTTGAATTGGTTGAGTCCCTCGAGGCTCACCTATCTACGTGATCGAGTTCTTACCTACGATCTAGAGATATCACCGGTAACCTGAGGACATGGTATGCTTGGTTGAGTCTCTCGAGGGCATATCATCAAATCAGACTCATCTTGTAACGATGGTGATGACTTAACTAAATATCATGGTTGGTCGAGTCCCTTGAGACTATAATGATTTGGAGGCCAAACGTGACGAGAATCACAAGGAGTTGTGATTGGCAAGAGTTGCCTACCTTTTGAGCTTAGTGTAATTGGTCGAGTCCCTCGAGGTTGCACTAAGATGCCAATTGAATCCTGATCCCCCCTAGGAGTCTACCGGAGACTTTCGTCTCACGTGTTGATGGTGTCGTGTGATTCGCTAAGAAAATAGTGGGACTACATTAAGATAGAAGTCCATATCTTAATTAGTATTTTCTATAAAATTTGCATGTTATTTATTTTTGCTATATCTTGTTTTATCATAAGATGTCACTCACAAACCTCATACGTGGCATACTTGATGCCAATCGCCTCACTGGTCTAAATTATATAGATTGGCTCCGTAATTTGAGAATTGTTCTCATGATGGAGAAAATCACATATGTCCTTGATATAATTCTGCCCATGCTGGAAGAAGGGGCAAGTGAGGATAAGATCGCTTGCTATATGAAGTATATAGATGATTCCACATTGGCAAAATGTTACATGTTAGCCTCCATGACTCCTGAGTTACAAAGGCAACATGAGAGCATGGATACAAATTCTATCATTCTTCATCTCCGCTAACTATTTGAGAAACAAGGAAGAACTCAAAGATATGAGATATCTAAGAAACTCTTCCAAGTCAGGATGACAAAAGAGACATCGGTTGAGAACTATATCCTAAAGATGATAGAGTGGATCGAGAAACTCATAGGTCTATGAATAGTCCTAAAGGATAACCTGTGCGTTGATCTTATACTTCAGTCCCTACCAGATTCCTTTTCTTACTTCATCATGAATTTTAACATGAGCAAGTTTGAGGTGACTCTCCCTGAGCTCCTCAATATGTTGAGGGAAGCTAAGAGTGCCATCAAGAATGAGAAGCCAGTTCTTTATATTAGTAAGACAAAAATGAAAAGGAAGGCCAGCAAGACCCTTAAGAAGGGCAAGGGCAAAGAAAGATCAGGTAAGGTAAAGGTTGCTAAGAAATACCCAAGAAAGGATAAAGGACAATACTTCTACTGTGGCTAAGATGGACATTGGAAGAGGAACTGTAAGGACTACCTTGCAGAGAAGGCGAGACAGAAGCTTGGAGAAGCTTTAGGTATATTTATAAAGGCGAGATAAAGGACAATACTTCCATTGTGGATACCAGGAGTGTTTATCATATCTGTAATTCATTGCAAGTTCTGACAAGACCTAAGAGATTATCTAGAGGCAAGATGGACCTCAAGATAGGTAATGGAGCAAGAGTTGCTACAATTGCTGTTGGAGAGGTCACCTTACATCTGCCTGGTGGAGCTATTATTGCATTGGATGCATGCTATTTTGTTCTCTCTATTATCAAAAATATTATATTCATCTCTTGTTTAACAATAAGTGGATATAAATTAATTTTTGAGAATAATAGTTATTTAATAATTATGGATGATGATATCATCACTAGAGGGATGCTTATAAATGGCTTGTATGTGTTAGACACTTCTCCATATATCATGAATATAAATATGTCTAAGAGGAAAAAAGATGAGGTGAATAATGCATACCTATGACATTATAGGCTAGGTCATATACATGAGGGAATGATTCAAAAGTTGTTGAAAGATGGATACTTAGATCCATTTGACTATGAGATATATGCAACTTGTGAACCTTGCCTTCGTGGGAAGATGACCAACTCTTCTTTTAGTGAAACTAGAGAGAGAGCCGTCGAGTTATTGGAACTCATATATAGTGATGTATATGGTCATATGTCGACTTAGGCAATAGGTGGTTACTCATGCTTCATTACATTCACTGATGATTTCTCTAGGTATAGACACCTGTACTTAATAAGGTACAAATCTTAGACCTTCGAGAAATTCAAGGAATATAAGAATGAGGTAGAGAACCAAATTGAAAAGAGTATTATGACTCTTCAATCAGATCGAGGAGGAGAGTACTTGAGTACAGAGTTCACCCATTTCCTTAAGGACAATGAGATTCTATCCTAGTGGACACCTCCTTATACACCTCAACTCAATGGTGCATCAGAATGGAGGAATCGCACGTTGTTAGACATGGTGTGGTTCATGATGAGTTTTGCTGACCTACCCATTTCATTCTAGGGGTACGCCCTAGAGACTGCAGCTTACTTTCTGAACAGAGTTCCATTAAAGTCGGTAGTGTCTACACTATATGAGATATGAAAAGGAAAGAAGTTTGATATTAAGATTGTTAAGATTTGGGGCTATCCTACCCACGTTAGAAGACACAACCCCGATAAGTTGGAATCAAGGACAAAATGGTTTAAATTCGTGGGATACCCAAAGGAAACTTGTGGGTATTATTTCTATCATCCCGAGGACCGAAAGATCTTTGTTACTAAGAGAGCTATGTTCCTTGAGAAGGAACACATTCTTGATGGAAATAGTGGGAGTGAGATAGAATTGAGCAAGATTGGAGAACCTAACTCAAGCACCATTCCAGAGCCCAAGTCTATTCAGGTACCTAATACACAAGTTTCAACTTTACGTAGGTCTAATAGAGTATCTCACTCTCCTGAAAGATGTGTGGGACATATCAGTGGAGATGACTCTCAAGATGTTGATCCTCAGACTTACGAGGAGGCTATTATGAGTATAGACTCCGTGAAGTGGTAAGAAGCCATGAATTCTAAGATAGATTCTATGTACTCTAACAAGGTTTAAAACCTTGTGGATGCATCTGATGGTAATATTGTAGATTCACTAATGAAGTCATTGGCTCAAATTGTATCTGAACATTACAGGGGCCTGATGAAGATCAAACATATAGGTGATTAGCTTTTGGTCAAGTGGGAGATTGCTGGTTACAGGTGCCCTGCAAGCCAATCACGTGAGTTATGACACGTGTGACATGTTGTGTAATCTTTTTGCTTATCATTAATATTGGTATATTCTCATATTATATTATTTGTTGCATATATATTGTGATATCCTTGATTCTGTACAATGGGAATCGGATCATGATGAGATCACGATAATGAGATCGATTCACCTTTAAACACAGATCCTAAATAATCCCGATCATAGGTTACTCGAGAGGGATATTGAGATAACTGAACAGATTGGTATACTATATACTCGTCCATATGATGGAAGCAGCTGGTCTGATAGCCACTTGTGTGGAGACACTAAGGATATAGTACAGATGCTCATTAGAGAATGAGTTCACTGATTGATCCGCTTATGAAATATTGTATGGTTAATGATACTTAATGTCAGACAGCGATTCCATAGTCCCAGTTGTGAATCTGGTCCTTAGACTTAAGACACCAAGGATGTCTTGTATAAGTACTCCTTTCTTTGACGCCAGACTTAAAGGTTTGGAAAGTTCCAGATCTGGTACAGTTGGTTATCGAGATTGATAGCCAACCTTACAAAGGCAATTAAGTATCAATAAAGGATCATCCACTCTCGGTATTATGAGAGAAATATCTCATATGTGCTTGCTCAAACAAATCTCTGGCTAGGGTTATTCAGATTGAAGAGAAGGAGTTATCTAGTAGAATCTAAATAGAGCAAGACAAACTGATTCCGTATGTGACCTGATAGTATCATGTCTAATATACGGTCTCTGGGATATTATTTGGATGAGGGATTATAGATACATGGTAACTATGGACAGATAGGTCTGATGGATTTGATCCCCATGTACCGTCTGAGGACTATGGCGTAACGGCCTAGTACGTCCATAGTCGATTAGTCGAGTGAATTATTATGAAGATAATAATTTACTATATCAAAAAGAGTTCTGATATGAGTGACTCATGGTCAGCTCGGTATCAAGCCTAGAGGGTCACACACATATGGGCTCCTTGCTTAAGGCCCGATTAGAGGCCTAAGAAGATTATTGGATAGAGATCCAATACTGTAAGGTTAGTGGGTTATTGGATGGAGATCCAACACCCACTAAGGCAGGAGCCCTAGGATTTTTGGTGGCTCTCTATAAATAGGAGGGGAGACTCATGGTTGATAGGCTGCAGCTTTAGCCACCACCTCCTATTCTCCTCCCTCCCTCTAAGCAAGAGTTGCAAGATCAGATTGGAGGAGTTTCGCTGTAGAGGTCCATCGTGTAGATACCACTAGAGATGAGGACGCTTACCTCCTTCATCTCCTATCTCCGGATCTGGAATACAGGGATATATGATCTCCTTAGGTAAAATCAATCTCTCACATATCGCGGTTTTATTGATTTTTATATTTTTTTGCGACTCCAGTCTTTTGCATGATGATTTGATCTGCGTGAGAAACCGATTTTTGTTTTGATTTTCGCTACGCATATGATGCACCCACTTAGATTTCCCAATAATGGGCTCCTTGGTTAAGACCCAATTAAAGGCCTAAGGAGATTATTGGATAGAGATCCAATAATACAAGGTTCATGGGTAATTAGATGGAGATCCAGTACCCACTAAGGCAAGAACCCTAGGGTTTTTGGTGGCTCTCTATAAATAGGAGGGAACACTCATGGTTGATATGTTGTAGCTTTGGCCTCCCCCTTATATTCTCTTCCCTCCCTCTATGCAAGAGTTGTGAGATCAGATTAGAGGAGTTTCACTATAGAGATCTATCGTGTGGATACTGTTAGAGAGGAGAATGCTTGACCTCCTTTATCCTGTCCATCCGGATCTGCAAATATAGGGATATACGATCTCCCTAGGTAATCAATCTATCACATGACACACTTTTATCAATTTTTATGGCTTTCTTATGACCCTAATCTTTTGCACGATGATTTGATTTACGTAGGAAACCAATTTTTTATTTTGATTTTCGCTATGCATGTGATGCTCCAGCTGATATTTCCCAACATAAGATATCAAGGATATCTTATTTGAGTACTCTATTCTTTAATACTGGACTTATGGGTTTGGAAGTTCTATATCTAGTATAATCGGTTATTGGGAATGATAACCAATCTTACAAAGATAATTAAGTATCAATAGAGGATCATTTACTCTTGGTATTATGAGAGGAGTATATGTATTCATACTCAAGTAAATCCCTAGCCAAGGTCATTTGGATTGAGAGAAAAAGAGTTCTCCGGAAGACTTCGATTAGAGTGAGACTATGATGGATTTCATATGGGGCCTGACAGTACCATATCGACTATATGATATTTAGGGTATTTGATGGATAAGGGACTATAGATACACAATAACTGTGGGCAAACAAATCTAATGAATTAGATTCCCTTGTATCATTTGGGGATTATAGTGTAGTGGTTTAGTATGTCCATAGGCAATGAGTTGAGTGAATTATTATAGGGATAATAATTTAATGAGTCAAAAAGAGTTCTGAGTCAGACGGAGTTCTGACAGGTATAACTTACACTCAGCTCGATATTGGGCCTAGAGGGTCACGCATATATGGTAAATGTTACGATGGGTAAAGGTTCAAATATAATATATTTGAAGAGCCCCTATTTTATTGGATATCCAATAAATCCTGATTCTATTGAATCCTTTAGGTAAGACCCAATAAAAACAAATAGGAATTATTGGATATAGATCTAATAATCCAAGAAGTTAGGGTAATTGGATAGAGATCCAATACCCACTAGGGCAAGATCCATTACAGTTAAGTTGAAAGAGACCTCTATAAATAGGAGAGGACCAAGGGGGTCATAGGCTAGACCTAATTAGCCACAACCTTCTATTCTCCTCCTTTCTTTTGCTCCTTAGTCGACAGCCTTGTTTAAGGCATGAGGACAATAAGAATGGCCAGCCCCATCTTGAGATTGGTGAAACCTTGTGGTGCGCAAAGGAGAGGAAGGTCATGCTACGAAAGGAGCATTGTCACCTCATTTGCTATGTGGATTATCGCTAGACAGGATGACATCTGACCTCCTTCATCCATAGACTTGGATCTGAAATTTCGGAGATATATGATCTCCCCTAGGTACATCAAATACGTGATACATAGAATTTTGATTTTGTGGTTTTTTTCATGCATAAATCTTTGCATGATAACAAGATATTGATTTTAGAAAACCAATTTTGTTTTATTTTCTGTTATATATGTGATGCTCTATTAAGGTTTTCCAATAGTGATATTGGAGCTAGGTTCATTGTATGATTATTAGCTATAAACTGCATGTGTTATGACAAATTATGTAAAATTGTTTTATGCGTAGTTACTTTGATTCTTTCATAGTTCTCAATTTTAGACAACACTTTTTCTCACGATTGAAAGGGGTTGTAGATTAATGTGTATATATGATTTATGATATGAATATATGATCATGGACTGTGTGATGCTATGTTTGTATATATTTGATTATTGTTATTGGGGCCTGTGAGCCTTATTCTCTTTTTCATTTATATGATTGAGCCTATGTGCTTATAATTATATTGTAATTACACGAGAGGGCATGTTGGGAGCATATAGATGTTAGCGAGACCCTTGAAGTCGAGACAAATGATCACCACGCATTGAGATATAGTTGAGGTATCGATAGGACCGATATCAATGATATGGATGATCACAGCGCATGGAGATGCACCGAAGCGCATATAGACTCTTTTGTAAGTGATCGGGCCTTTCAAGTCGGGCCTGATCACATTAGGTTGTGGTCCATGATTATCTAATGTGATTGCTTATATGTGATATTTTGTTTATCTATGCACCTACTATATGTGTGTGTGTGTGACATATTATATTTAACAATGAGACCAAATTAAAAAAAATTTAAAATTAATATTAAGTCGGTAAATGTGATGCAACTAGATTGACCCATGTGACCTATTATTATAGGTGGAGATCATTTTTCAACGTAAGTTGAGTTGGTCGAGTCTCTCGAGGCTCATCTATATTGGAATTTAAGATCTTGCCTGCAATATCGAGATGTCATCGGTGACCTGAGGACATAGTATACTTAATTAAGTCCCTCGAGGCTATATCATCAAATCATACTCATCTTGTAATAATAGTATTGACTTAATTAAACATCATAGTTGGTCGAGTCCCTCGAGGCCATGATGATTCGGAGGCTGAACAAGATGGGAATCACAAGGAGTTGTGATTGACAAGAGTTGCCTAGTTTTTGGACTTAGTGTGATTGGTGGAGGCCCTTAAGGTCATACTAAGATGCCGATTAGATCCTGGTCCCCACTAGAAATATGTCAAAAATTTTTGATTCACATACCAAAGGGAGTGATGTGTTTCACAAGAAAATAATGAGTGTAAATTAAGATAAAAGTCCATGTCTTTTTCTAAAAAAAATCCAGTAGTTTATTTATTTTCTGCTACATCTTTATTTTCAGATAATATTACTTTCAAATCCCTTACATATTATATTTGATGTCAACCACTTTACTGGTCCAAATTATACCGTTTGGCTTCATAACCTAATAATCATTCTAAAAAAACATATATATCCTTGACACAAATCAAATGAAGGGGTAAGTGAGAATGAGATCGCTTGCTCCATGAAGTATATAAACGATTCCACTTGCTAAGTGTTACATGTTGGCTCTATGACTCTCGAGCTACAGAGGCAATATGAAAACAAAGATATCAATTCTGTAATCCTTCATCTTTATCAATTATTGGAGGAACAAGAAAGAACTCTATGATATAAGATATCAAAGGATCTCTTCCACACTAGGATGACTGAGGGGACATCGATTCAAAACTATGTCCTTAAGATGATTGAGTGGATTGAGAAACTCATCGATCTATGAATGGTCTTAGAGGATAACTTGTGTGTTGACCTCCTTGTTCAGTCCCTCCCATATTTATTTTCATAGTTAACTATGAATTTTAACATGAACAAACTTTAGGCAACTCTCCATATGCTCCTTAATATGTTAAGGAAGGTTAAGAGCACCATGAAGAAAAACAAGTTGGTTCTCTATACTAGTGAGACCAAAAAGAAAAGAAAGGTAAAAAGGTCCCTTAAGAAGGATAAGGGCAAGGGCAAACCGGGTAAAGCAAAGGTTACCAAGACGGATCCAGCAAAGGACACAGACCAGTGCTTCAACTATGGCAAAAATAGGCCTGGAAGAGGAACTACAATGAGCATCATGCAGAGAAGATAAAGAAAAAGCTTGAAGAAGCTTCAAGTACACTCATGATCGATCTCCATTTATTAAACAAATTTATGATACTATATGGATATTGGATAGTTGTAGTGCATTTTATATCTATAATTTGTTGTAAGTTCTAGCAAGGCCTATGAGATTAATAAGAGGTGAGGTGGATTTCAGGATGGGGAATGACACAAAGGTTGCTACTATTACTATTGGCGAGGTCGCCCTGCATTTGCTCAGTAGAGCTATTATTACATGAGATGCATGCTATTTTATTTCTTCTATTATCAAAAATATTATTCTTATTTTTGTTTGACAAATAATGGATATAAAGTAGTTTTTGAGTATAATGATTATTCATTAATTTTAGATGATGAGATCATCAGTAAAGAAACATTGATAAATGGTTAATTCATATTAGATGTTGCTCTATATGTCATAAGTGTTAGTGTGTCTAAAAGGAAGAGATATAAGGTGAACGATGCATACTTGTGGAATTGTAGGCTAGGTCATATCCGTGAATGAAGAATTCAAAGGTTACTAAAGGATGTATATTTAGATTCATTCGATTATGAATCATATGCAACCTACGAATCTTACCTTCAAGGAAAATTGACTAACTCTTCATTTAGTGAAACTAGAGAAAGAACCACTAAGTTGTTAGAACTCATACATACAAATATATGTGGTCCTATATCAACTCAAACCATAAGTGGTTATTCATACTTTATTACATTCACTGATGATTTCTCTAGGTATGAACATATGTACTTGATAAAGCATAAGTCTAAAGCTTTTGAAAAATTCAAAAAATTTAAGAATGAGACAGAGAACTAGACAGGAAAGAATATCAAAACTTTAATCAAATTGAGAGGGTGAGCACTTGAGTACAGATTTCACCTAATTCCTCAAAGACTATGGAATCACATTCTAATGGATTCCTCCTTATATATCTTAGTTCAATGGTATCTTAGAAAGGATGAAACACACGCTATTGAATACAATGCAGTCCATGATGAGTTTCACCGACCAACTTATCTCATTTTGAGGATATACCTTGGAGTCCACAATTTACCTTTTGAACGAAGTTCCAATTAAAGTGATAGTATATACTCCAAATGAGATATGAGAAGGGAAGAAGTCAGATATTAAGATTGCTAAGATTTGAGGCTCCCCTGCCCATGTTAAAAGATATAATCCTAACAAGTTAAAATCAACGATAAAATGATATAAATTCATGGGATACCCTAAGGAGGCTCATTGTTAGTACACTAGTTAAGTTGGGTCCTAGTCAATTAAGTTGAATCCTTAGATTGCACCTTATTGGCCAACTTAGATCTGACATTAGGTCGGCTATAAGGATATTTGAGTCTATTGTAATAAATCAACCCAAATATTAGTAGGGTTAGGATTCAACTGAACTGGAGTCTGGTTAGGAGTTAGAGTTAGATATGAGTCAAAGTCAATTAAGTCATAATTATAATCAACCCTAACTGGCCACACACCTTGGTTGGGAAAGTTGGCTAGGGTTTAGTTCCTTCTAGGTTTAGAAAGGAGGAGTTTCACTTAGCTTGGGACTCCCTCTAGGAGGAGTCCTCATGGAGTGGGGCTCTCCTAAGAAGGAGTCCTTATAAGATGAGAGTCTCCAAGCTGCCTCCTCCTCTTAAGAAAGGTAGATTAGGGCAAGAGGGGGAGAGTCCCACTTAACTAGGACTCTCTCCAAGGATGAGTAGGAGTCCCTTATAACCGTCAGCCACCTAGTTGGCTAGGGCTTATGAGTTAAGGGGAAGAGGACTTTCAAGAGTAGAAGTCCTATTAGGAGTTAGGGTTTTGAGTCCCTATATATACTCATGCAGTCACCACACGTTTATTATCAATAGATCAAATTCCTTTAGGCCATTGTGCCAAATTCCTTGGAGGAGGGAACCCGCATAGAGTTCCAGGAGATCGATCCCCTATAGAGATTAACCCCAAGCTTAGAATCCACAAGAGTTATAACACTTATGGGTACTATTTCTATCACCTTAAGAACTAAAAGATCTTTATTGTCAAGAAAATGATGTTCCTTGAGAAGGAACACATTCTTGGTGGAAATAGTGGGAGGTGATAGAGTTGAGCGAGGTCAAGCACCATTCACAAGACGAATCTGTTCAGGTATCTAGCACATAAGTTCCAAATTTGTATAAGTCTGATAGAGTTTCCCACCCTCCTAAAAGATATGTGAGATATATAAGGGAGAAGATATTTATGATGTTGATCCCCAGACCTATGAGGAGGCTATTATGAGCATAGACTTGAAACCTTATTGATGCACCTAAGGGTATGTGGTATCATCATTGGTTGCAAGTGGATCTTTAAGAAGAAGATCGAAGTAGATCAAAAAATAAAGACCTATAAAGCAAGGCTGGTAGCTATGGGGTATCATTAAAGGGAATATATTAATTATGATAAAACCTTCTCACCCATAGCCATGCTAAAATTTAAGAATTTTGTTGATTGTTGTAGTACACTATGATTATGAAATATGACAGATGAATGTGAAAATTAAGTTCCTTAATTGCAACCTTGAGGAGAAGGTGTATATGATACAACTTGAGAAACTAGTGTTCAAAGAAAGTTCAGATAAAGTGTGTAAGTTGCTCAAGTCCATTTAGACTAAAGTAGGCTTCTCAAAGTTGGAACATAAGATTTGATGAGATGATTATATCTTATGATTTTATTAAGAACAAAGATGAGCCTTGTATGTCAAGGAAGGTAAGTAGGAGCATTATCACCTTCTTAGTATTATATGTGGATGATATTCTATTAAAAATGATATAAGAATGTTCTCAACAATTAAGACTTGGCTATCTAGACACTTCTTCATGAAAGACTTAGGGAAGCATCTTATATTTTGAGAATTTAGATCTACATAGATAAATCCAAGAGGATGTTTGGCTTGTCTCATTCTAGGTATATAAACACCATTGTCAAAAAGATTTGGCATGAAAAATTTCAAGAGAGCTCTCATACCGATGAGACATGGAATATCATTTTCTAGGACTATAGCCTCAAAGACACCTGAAGAAAGAGCAGACATGGATATGATACTTTATGCCTCTACGATAGGGTCTATCATGTATTTTATGTTATATATCAGGCCGGATATATCCTCGTGTTACAAGCAGGTATCAAGCAGATCCAAGTTTGAAACAGTGGAAAGTACTAAAGTGTATCTTTAAGTATGTAAGAAGGACTAAGAATCTTTTACTAGTATATAAAGAAAGCAACTTCTAGGTTGAGGGCTGCAAACTGGAGTTTCTAATCTGATATCAATGATAACAAGCCAAATTTAGGGTATGTCTTCACCCTAAATGGAGGAATAGTAAGTTGGAAGAGTTCTAAGCAAGATACTACTGTTGAATTGACCATAGAGGTGGAGTACATTACTATGATGGAAGTAGCAAAAGAGGGAGTTTGAATAAAGAAATTTACAGATCTAGGAGTCATGCTGAACAGTAAGGAGCCAATTTTATTATATTAAGACAACGGGGCGTTTGCTCCAACAAATGAACATATGTCTCGTCAGAAGTCTAAGCATGTTCTAAGGAGGTTCCACTTGATTAAAAAGAACATAGTCCATAGTATTGTAGCAGTGGAAAGAGTTCTATCTGAAGATAACATAGTAGATCCACTAATAAGTCTATTGTCTTAGATTGTCTTTGAGTGACATCGAGACCTGATAGGGATCAGGCATGTTGGTGATTAACTTTAGGTCAAGTAGGAGATTACTAGTCATATATGCTTTACAAGCTAATCACATGCAGTAATAACACGTATGATATACTATACACTTTTTTGTTATTAATATTATGATATTTCCTCACTTTATATTATTATTATAATAATATATTATGATATTTTTGGATTTGTGCAATGAGAATTGGATCATAATAAGATCATGATAAAAGACCAATTTGACTTTAAACACACATCCAAGATAATCTCAATCATAGGTTACTCGAGAGAGACATTGAAATAATCAGATAAACCAAAGTGATATATACCCATCCATGTGATGGAGGCAACTGGTATCATAATTGCTTATGTGAAGACACTAGAGATATAGTATATGTACTCAATGGAGAATGAGTTTACTGATTGATCACCATACAGCATGCTAGATGGTTAATGATACCTGATCATCAAATAGTGATTCCATAGTCCCAATTGTATGTCTAGTCCCTGGACTTGAGACACTAAGTATGTCTTATTTAAGTACTATATTCTTTAATATCAGACTTATGAGCTTGAAAGTTTCGGATCTGATAAAGTTGGTTATTGGGAATAATACCCAATCTTATAAAGACAATTAAATATCAATAGATGATCATCCACTCTCGATATCATGAGAAAAATATCTCATGTGTTTTTACTCAAGCAAATTGCTAGCTAGGGTCATTCGGATTGAGAGAGATAAAGTTCTCAGGAAGAATCTAATTAGAGTGAGACTCGAATGGATTCTGTATGGGGGCTGATAATATCATTCTCGATATATGATATATGGGGTATTAGATAGACGAAAGACTATATATACAAGGTAATTGAGGGTAAATACATTTAACATATTAGATCTTCTTGTATCATCTGGGAACTATAGCACATGGCCTAATATATTCTAGTTGATGAGTTGAGTATATTATTATAGGGATAATAATTCATTGAGTTAGTAAGAGTTCTAAGTTAAATGGAGTTCTGACATGTGCAACTCATGACCAGTTCGATATTAGACCTAGAGGGTCACACACATATGGTAGATGTTGTGATGAAAAGAGGCTTAGATATAAGATATCTGATAAGCTCCTGTTTTATTAGATATCCAGTAAGCCCATATTTTATTTGATCTTTGAGTGAGACCCAATAAGAGCAAATATTGATTATTAGATATAGATCCAATAATCTAAGAGGTTAGGATAGTTGGATAGAGATTTGGTACCCACCAGGGGAGGGTCCATTAGGGTTAAGTTAACATGGACATCTATAAATAAGAGGGGACCAAAGGGGTCATAGGCTAGACCTAATTGACCGTCACCTCCTATTCTCCTCCCTCCTTCTCCTCCTCAGTTGACAACCTTGTTTGGGGTGTGAGGGTAGCAAGAAGGATCGATAACTTCTTGATATTGGTGCAACCTTGTAATACACAAAGGAGAGGAAAGATCATACTACGAAAGGAGTGTCACCACCTTATATGCTATGTGGATTACTGCTAGAGAGGAGGATATTTGACCTCCTTCATCCACAGACTTGGGTCTGTGATTTCAGGGATATACAATCTCCCTTAGGTAAAACATCTCATACGTGACACCCAATTTTTTGGTTTTATGATTTCTTTCTAAACACCAATCTTTGCACGATGATCAGATATTGATTTTTTGAGAAACCAATTTTATTTTATTTTTCACTACATATCTAATGCTCGATTAAGGTTTTCCAACAATTTTGTGTCTCGATAGATGTCATAGAGGTTGGCTTGCAACTTCCCCCTCTAATGGTGGCTTACTATTTTTGATATTGGCATATTTCGCTTTCCCATATAGTGTCAAATTCTTGTGCTTCTTGAGGGTCTTCCTCAAGGCATGCGATAAGCGAGGTTGGCACCATCTCATGACCTCTTTTGCTTAAGTTTTCAACTAAGCCGGGGGGTCGAGCAGTTACTACATGTCCCCCTATATGAGGTTTAAGATAAGTAGAGTGCCCCCTGCAGCAAGGAGTTGCTTCGTCATTATCAGTAGAAGCTAAGACTAGGACTTCTTAATGGCCTGGGTAGCACACACCATCAACAATGCGTTGCCCCCTCTGTCTGTGAGTAAAGCTTAAGCCCTTAAGAAGATATGAGGGTTCTTCTCATCCAAGGCCTTGGTGGATGCCACTCCTCTGGCCCTAGTTGGTATAACCATTTTTTTTTTTCTGACTCTTTATAACTTGTTCTTGATTTTTGCTTTGTGGTTATCCTGTAGGTGTGAATCTGAAGAGGCAACAGCCTTCTGCTCCCTCTTTCGGGTTTGATCAGGGTCTTTCGACAGGTGAGTGATGGTCGCGCACTCAGGGCTCCTCTTGAGGCCCTTCTATCAGGACGTGCAGAGGCCTTGTGGCTAGTACTAACTTGTTCAAGTAGGACCACAACACTTGGTGAGTATCCAACTTTCTAAAGGTCCTCAGGTGATGAGGCAGGCCTACGCCCCCACAAGAAGCATCAGCAGGTCCTCGTTGAGCCCCATGAGCCACTACCCATGGAGGGTTTGCCACCCGCGGTGACAAAAAAATTGGCCCTGGCTCCTGGATTGTAATTGCTTGTGGGGGCGGAGGAGGCCTCTCAAGGGCCGCTCCCTATCTTTCCTGTGGGGCCCTTGACTAGGGGTCCCCACCCTATTGTTGTCATTTCTCTAGGGCCATTGTTTGGGTGACCTCCGGGCAACTAGCATCACCATTCTAACCCCCCCCCCCCCCCTATTGCTCCAGTGCCTAAGGTCGCGACTCCCCATATGGAGCCATCAATCGAGTAGGGCCTTAACCTGCCACTATCTTCAACAGGGGAGGGTCCACACATAACTTCTTTGGACCCATCCCTGGGTCTAGTTGTGGTGACATCGCCATGTGGGGAGGCGACTCAAGAGCCCTTGCTCCTGAGGGGGAAGGCGCCCCCGAGGGTTTGATGGCTCCATCCTCGGGCTTCTTGTTGAAGCCACATTGGGAGGTGCTGACTGAGGACCAGCAATTATGGGAGGAGGCCAACGCGGCGGCCACCTACTGCTAGGGGTCCTCAGCCCTGTCTTGACTAGTTTGGTATATCTTTGCCTGCTAGATGTACTGGTTGATCTCTACTCCTGCAACAAAGTCCTGGTAAGGCCCCTTCCTTAAGCATGTCTATTGTCTTCTCTAGTCTTTCTCTTTAACCTCCTTGCTCTTGCCCTTGTGCAGCACCACCACTACTTGACGATGCTTATCGATATCTATGGGATGCAGGGGCACTAATTAACTAACTCTCTTAGGCTAACCCCACCCTATAGACCCAGGCGGAGTGGCCTAAAGGAGAGGAGAAGGTAGTAGATGCTTGGGTCGCTACGCTATCTTCACAACTAGCTCGGGCTCGCCTTTAGGTTGAGGAGGTGGAGCAACACCTTAGGGAGGCACATAGGGAGGTAGATTCCCATGCCTCCGAGCTAGTCCTAGAGTTGGGTTTAGACCTCTGTCACGCCAAAGAAGTCGAGGCATAGGCAGATGAGGATCAGGATGCGACGGTTATGACGGAGGACATGGTTGCTGAAAGTATAGCAGAGTAGTAGATTGAGGCCCTTCGCTATGAATTAGAAGATGCTCCCTGGAAACTAGGCATGGTGATTGAGGAGAGGAAGCAACTGGAGGAGCAATTGTCGGCTAAGTTCGACGAGTTGGTGGCTACATAGTTGGCAGTTGAGGAGGCCAAAGACGCTTGTGTGGATGCAAAGAACTAAGCCTTTGAGTAGGAGAAGAGGGTCGTGGCCTTCTAGAAGGAATTTGAAGGGTTCTAATGCAGCCTTTAGTGCTCCAGCCAGGCCGCCTAAGAGTTTAAGTATCAAATCGCCACTAGACGCTTCAAGGCAAGGTATCCAGGACTTGAGGTTGATGAGGATCCATATATGGAGCTTCCCTTGGATGCCGAAGTGCCTACTTTTAGTGAGGTTCCTTTCAATGATTACCCAACATCCCCTTTGGCTCTATCTTCTCTGACTTAATGCACCTATGTCTTAGTGACCCTCCTTTTTAGTTTTCTTAGCTCTTTTTTTGTAGCCTCCCCTTTGGGATGGCATCTGCTTTTGTCACTGACTTAGTTTAATTTAAAGAAAAATCTCTTCGCTCGCCTTTGCATGATTCTTGAGTGGGGAAATGTTCAAAGTCTTTTTATCTTATTATTTCATGGGGCAAGTGTCCCTAAGCCTCAATTGTCATCGGAGCATCCCTTTGGGGAATTGTTGAAGGTCTAGCTTTAGTTCTCCCATAAATATGGGAGGCTGAGTGCTAGCTTGGAGGGGGTTAGGAGGCAACATTGGACAAGGGTGTGATAAGAGTATAGAGAGCTATAGATGCCTGGCCTCTTGATGCCAAGGCCATGAGGAATACCTCCGACGAGGTCCATGCAGGGCTCGCCTCCACTCCTTTTAGATTTAAAAAGGGAGGGGCTCCCTTCGCCTTGGACATTCATCAAGAAGAGCGGTAGAAGGGTGCGCCTGTGATGCTCAGCCCTCTTTCTAGCGTCAGAATGATGGTGTCATGAGTATCATCGATTGATGAGTCAATATAATTGGTCCACGATCGAGGGTGTAGGCTCACTCAGGTACCTCTTCCTGGCAGACGTCGGAGACTTAGTAGGGTGAGATAGTGTAAGCGATCTAATTCAGAAGTTATTCTATTAGTGAGGACTCGATTCAAGGTGGCCGGATAGGTAGACTGGGGTCCTCCTAGTTGCAAGGTTCCTCCTTTGAGGGTTTGGTCGTTCGTGTATCCTCGGTCGTCCAACAATCCTGCATAATAGGTTGACACCAGAGTTGCCCGACGTGGCCCTCCGATGCTTAAGTCAGTGGATGGGAGAAAGACAACAATATAAACTATATGATTAAGTCAGTGAGTAGAGAGAGTCCTTTAACGTGAGCTGATATGGCCCCTTTTATACTTGATCCCTAAGCCTTTCTGAGAGCTAGCTCAAGATAAGATCAAGTTAACCACATGATCATTTTAATATTTTATGTCAACCTCTATATTGAATGGACTAGCATGTGACAAAATCATTCTTAATGTCATTCAACCAAAATGATCGTTCCGTGCTCATAGTGATAATTAACTCTATCTCCTGGACCGATCCATATGTTATAGCTCTTTTAGTCTTGTTAGAGATATTTTTTAGATTATGATAAATAAGAACGTTCTTTGAAAAAAAATTATGAAAATAGGATCTACCTCTCGAATTTGGATCCAATGAATTCGCTAAAAAAAAAAAAAAAAAGATAAGGGATTCGTATACAAAATTGAAACGTAGATGTAACGAATCCAAAGCGAATATATCGTTCGCGATTCCCTTCTGCAACCCCGATCTCGATTGAACAGAAGCATCCTTCTCGTTTTAATCCTTTCTTGTCGCGTTGTCCGTGTCTTGTGCGACATCAACGTGGCGATCGTCCCCAAACTTTTTCTTCCATAATTAGACTCCTGGATCCGTCGGTACTCGGCTTAAAGCCTCAAAGCCGAGAGCTTTGTTCCTTCTCCTCCTCTTAGCGTCCGGCCTTCCAGCAATGGCGGCGGAGGGCGGAGAGTCGCCGCCGAACGGGTCCATTCCCAGAGGGAAGGAGGGGAAGGGGCGGCCGCTGTGGAAGAAGGTGAAGTACCAGCTGGTGGAATACCATTCTCTGCCCGGCTACCTCAAGGACAATGAGTACATATTGGGGTATTACCGCGCCGAATGGCCGTTGAAGCAAATCTTCCTCAGTATTTTTACCATCCACAACGAGACGCTCAATGTCTGGACGTAAGACTTTCCCCGATTATTCATTCCATAAAGATCTGATCTTTTCTTCCTTTCTGTCTTTATCTCTCATTCAACTTTGGTCGTATAGAAACATACACTCATGCTTGAAGGTATTTTTGATGCCATTGATCACAAACATGGAATGTGGAATAGAATTCGATTTTGTTCTGATCCTGTCTCACACAGATGATGTGTCATTTGAAGAGAAGAGAGTTTGGAGTTATTAAGGTTGTATTGATTGCTTATTCGGTAGCAGATCAAAGCTCTCATTATTGATTCTGGACTTCTTTGAGAAATGAGTTTATCTATATTAATTCTGTCTGCGTTTGGTCAAATCATGCAAAGAGAAATTGATTAACATTGGTGAAAAGTAGCAGCGCCAAACGAATTGGATTTTATCCCAATTGATGTGATGCTATTTCGGGTTCAATTTCGTGAATCAAGTGATGTTGGCGTTTAATATAAATTGGACATTTTCCTGACAACTTAAGCTTTCATGATTAATAATTATCCAATCAAAATATTTGTCTCTATTTTAGAACAACTGGTTGCTGCATTTGGAGGGAATTTTGCAATTCCCTTTGTGGATTGTGTTTCTGTTTGCTTATAGTGAAGGATTTTGCAATATGAACTTTAATTTTACAAGCAATTGACATTATAGGTTTGTAATGGTGGCGCCTTTTTTACAATTTCTGTTCAAGAAAATCAAGGTAATAGATTCATTCAACTTTTATTTCAAAGAAATTCCTCCTTAAGATAGCTACTACCAGGAATAATCTGAATTCTTAATCTTGAAAACGAGAGAGAAAAGACTACACAGTTATGGAAGCCTTGTTTTATAGCTGAACAAATGGTTAATTTGATATCTTGATGGTTCTATAATCGAAAATATAGCTTGACGATACAAGCTATTAAATATATCTGGAGGTCAATATTTGGTTTTGGCTATACAATGAACTTTTGATCACTTTTTGTTGTTGATTAAATTCATTTCACTGCCCTTCTGTTCCTTTCTATTTTGTTTTGACACCTCATGCATTAATGTTTCAGGCACTTGATTGGCTTCTTTCTTTTTCTTGCTCTGACCATATACACAGCAATGAAAGTTCCGAAGGTTGTAGATCTTCAATCGCTGCAGCATTTGCCAGATGTACTGAAGAAAGCTGATCTGCAAAAAATTCAATCAGAACTTGTAGCCTGTCTTCCTTCACTGCCTCACCTATCTCATTTACAAAGATTAAAGAATGAAGTGAAGACATCCTTAGCTTCTCTGGACATGCTTCCGTCTCTATCTCACCGGCACATACTGCAACTTCTCTCAAATTGTCTGCCTCACAGATATGCGCATGCCAATTACAGTAATGTATCAGTTCTGGTAAATTCTCACTTCATTATCTTGAATTTGCTCACAGGCCACTGGAAATAATGTTTGTATTGGACAAGAAAACTTGCAGAATGCATTCTCGTCTTGCCACCATTGATAGTGAACATCAGTGTGCTTCTTTTGCAAGGATAACAGTTGTACCATAGGCACTCATCTCACATCAAAACCTCTAGTCTTGATAATAACATGCCCATTGTAACAGCAGTTTTTGGTATATCAACATGCATTAATTATGTATGCATAAGTAGTTTTCTCTTCAACAATGGCTTGCACTAACCCAAAAGAAAATTTTTATGCGAATACTCACCAAATTTACATGATATGTTGAAAATGCAGTCAGCTATGAAGGATGATGTGGCTAACATGATAGCTCCACTGGTGGTTCGGCCAATTTCACGGTGGCCATTTTTTGCCTTCTTAGGTGGGGCAATGTTCTGCCTTCTTGCAAGCAGCATATGTCACCTTCTGTCGTGCCACTCCCGTCGCCTTGCGTACATCATGCTCCGCATTGACTATGCTGGGATTGCTGCCCTCATTTCCACGTCATTCTATCCCCCAGTGTACTACTCATTCATGTGTAACCCATTCTTCTGCAATATCTACCTCGGCTTTATCACCACTCTTGGGATTGCCATGATCGTGGTGTCACTTTTTCCGGTGTTTCAGAGGCCCGAGTTCCGAGTTATAAGGGCAAGTCTGTTTTTTGGAATGGGTGTATCCGGGGTGATCCCCGTGTTGCACAAGTTGATTGTTTTCTCGCACCGGCCGGAGGCACTGCACACGACAGGCTATGAAATCTTGATGGGTCTGCTCTATGGCCTTGGTGCATTGGTGTATGCCACGCGAATTCCAGAACGATGGATGCCGGGGAAATTCGACATCGCCGGACACAGTCACCAGCTCTTCCATGTGTTGGTCGTCGCTGGGGCTTACACACACTACCGGGCAGGGCTGGTGTATTTGAAGTGGAGAGACCTAGAAGGATGTTAGAATCGCCATACATGAGAAGAGCTCCGAAAACATCTGCAGCAGCATGGAATTGAGCTCTGAACAGGTTGAAGCTTC
Source organism: Ensete glaucum (assembly GCA_021527575.1). Taxonomy (NCBI): domain Eukaryota; kingdom Viridiplantae; phylum Streptophyta; class Magnoliopsida; order Zingiberales; family Musaceae; genus Ensete; species Ensete glaucum. The sequence continues at coordinate 46,612,955 of CM038551.1, forward strand.
TGAATAACCATGGCTACTGCTCATTCACCAACAAGAGGTTTTTGCCAAGTGGAGCAAATGTAATTGTAGCTTCTGCAAGGGAAATGTGTTGAGAAGTGGATTTTGCTATTTAAGTTGCTTGTAATTCTATAAGCATGTCTCCAGTAAATTGATGCAGACTGTGGCGTTTACTTGATCTTGTTCACTCTCTTCCCTGTTTAGCAATGCTCTATATCTCTGTAGATCAAATAACTTTTGTTATTTTTATATAATTCTAAGAGGTTTTTTTCATTGTTATTTCAGATCGTCTTTCTTGGATGTTTCTGGATTCCCATTTCAAGTTGAATTGGTGGTGTAGAGTGTGAGTTGGAAATTATTCATTTACTAGGAATTAATTTAAATTTTATTGGAATTAATTGTTAGAGTATTGAACTCTGTGACATGAAAATTTGTGCAATCATAGAGTTGCAGAAGTGTAATCTAATCCGGATATAGGATTTGTTAATTTGCTTATTTCTGTTGGTTTGTTATTTTCCAGTAAATTGCACTCTAAGTTTATGAAATGTTTAATATATTGTATTCAGAATTACAATTGAAAAGTATATATTTTTTTTGTCAAAATCAATATAATAGTACTATTTCCATATATTAATTTGCATTCCGAGTTTATCTGAGATGGTTCGACTCGACCCGCTTGTCAGATAGATTGGACCGGTTAAAATCGCTAGGTTCAATCCGACAAAAAAAAGCGACTTGAACCGGGTGATATAACGTATCGTGGGCGGTTCGCCGTCGGATTGTACCTCCGTTCTTTATCTGGCAAGAAAGCAAGATAAAGCAGTCGTCGATCGATTCCATCGGGTAGTCTGCGGCTCCTGCATCCGTGATTGCGGCCGCCCACTGCTGATTCCGGTGCGGTGCTTGTCATGTCATCGCCACCACTTAGCTGATGGTGAATCAAAGATGATTTTGCTATTCTTTCCGATCTCTTCGACGCTTGATCGGCTGGCCTTCCTTCAAATTTCTCTCGTTTTTTCGATTCGTGTACTGATCTGATAAAAGATAGGATTTAGTTAGGATTTAGATATAATTTCCTCAACTGAACGAGGAAATCTCGTATGGTAGTTGAGGTAAATCCTCCTTCTCATTGTGTATAAATAAACGATGAATCAATGAATCAATTGGGTATTTTCATTACTTCTTTTTATTTCCAACATGGTATCAGAGTCCCTCTTTCTATAAGAGAGATTACCTTTCTTTTTTTTTTATTCACTGTCAAACGACAGCTTCTATCATTATTTGTTCGTGGACAACTCCGCTGCGAAACCACATATACTCAGGGGTCATCCACCGCCACCATCTCGGACATCCTTTGCTTCGAAGGTAACTCTCTCCTCATCGGTGCAGATCTATCTCTTTTTACTGTCAAACGACAATCTCTCGTCGATGTCGAAGCTGGAGATTTCCAGTGCATCGGCTTTCTCTTCCTCTGTTGGACCTTGTTGGCTTTCTAAATTCCTCTACCGAAACATTCTTTTGCACGAGGTCATCTTCCTTGTGCACCACCACTGTCGCATCAGCTCCAACAAGCAGCGACACCTTGTCTACCCCATCTGTAGTAGACGATGGCTTCTACACCTGCTCGCCGGCGCCATCCCTCCTGTAGCCTCTGTTGCTCTGTTCTCTTTGTTGAGAGTACCTGTACGGGCCATCGCTCATCGTCTCTCAGTGCTCTATAGAGAGGGCACAACAAGTTCTTTCTCGCTGTCAAACGACAGTAAATCTATGATCGTAGCGCTTCTCTCGCTACCCTTCAGATCTACCGATTGCCCCAGCCATAGCAACATATCCTCTGTCAAAGTCAACCACCATCAGGTCTTCATCGCAGCTTCCTTCCTTCAGTTTTCATTGATATCGATTCAAGATCGACATCCTTAGTTCAAGATCGGCGTCCTTATAGGAGCTCGATCTTGCGGGGGTATGATAAAAGATAGGATTTAGTTAGGATTTAGATATGATTTCCCCAACTGAATGAGGAAATCTAGTATGTTAGTTGAGGTAAATCCTCCTTCTCATTGTGTATAAATAAACGATAAATCAATGAATCAATTGGGTATTTTCACTTCTTATTCTTATTTTCAACAGGGACCAAATTGATCGTCCTGTGTGTCCCGGTTTAAGAATTGAGCCGACCCAATTAACCGGACTCGATCCTTCTATCTTGTAGCCCTAACATGAGCCCTAGCTTGGTTCCTCTCGCCTCGTATCCACCTCAGGCGATCGTCGAAGCAAGTCATTGTTACTCCGATCTCCGGGAGAACGAGAAGGTGCGTTCTTTTCTTCTTCCCCAACTTTTTTTTTCTCCAAATTATGGTTCTTGTTCCGGTCTCCTTTTTGATTTCTTCGACCTTTATATCACATTTGCTTGGCGTTCTTTCTTTTGATTTGCTAATTAGTTTGGAACGGAAACGTCCTTCCCGTATCTCTATGGATGGACGTGCACGAAACAAAACCGTTTACCATAGAATTGCATTAGTCCTAGGTTTAATCTTGTACTATAGAATAATTTAGTGCGTTTCCCCTTCCTGCATAAATTCACCTGTTCGGCCTTCTTATTATTTTACTATGTTGCTCGAGGGGAATGAATACTATTGACACCTGTTCGTGTCATTCGAGTCATATGTACAAAGATATACACAAAGATTTAAAGTAGAGAAACACAAACTTAATTCTCAAGGCAAGGAAGTCAATCATAAACTTTTTTTTCTTTTTTCTCTTTCTTTATGACAGACAAAGAAGGATTTCATAAATTTTCTTTTTCTCCTATAAAAGCACATCCTAAATGGGGAAACAAAAAAAAGAAAGGACTCTAAATTTGTGAACCTCATTATAGTATGCCTCAGCCTCCCTAGCCACATCCTCGCTGACATCACGAACAAAAGCCAACATTTAAGCAGAACTCTGAGTCATCAGCTCCCCGACGACACCCATATCATTCTCCAAGGGATGGGTGCCCCATAATATGTTTTGCATTAATGGCTAGCAGCATGGCCCAGCCTCAATCTTCCTTCCTGACGAAGGAAGATAAGATCACTATCCGCCTTTACAAAAGAAGGAAGGGAGATTGACCATAGGGATGGCCCGGATAGTCCTCCGGCGCAGCCCACCGACAAGTTGCCCGCTTTAACACACTCTCCTCACCTGTTAAGAGGGGACCAGGATGGAGACCTGTTTGCCCCCTCCAAGTGCCCCAGGCCAAATTGAGGCCAAGCAGGAAATAGACTCTCTGCTCTCTCATTTATATAACTCGTACGGTTGTCTTCCTCTCTCTCTCTCTCTCTCTCTCTCTATCTTTTTTTTGACTTAAAGCATCAGAAAAGTCGAGCTAGAAAGCCCTTAGCGTCGGCCAGGAGGTGACCCTACTGCTAGGAGATGACCTTGCAACAAGGAGGATCCCCATTTTTCTACCGGCCTCTACGTCCCAAGGCTAAATCGTAGCCGACGAACTGCCTCCCTAGCAGATCTCCTAAGTCGGTTCACCATGTCAGCTCCCCACATCAGCAAGGAGGAGACACCAGGAGTAACTTGCACTTTTGGCAATGAACCAATCGGGTCAACTCACCAGTCGATGGTATTCATGACACTATCATGGATGATTGAAGATAGTGATGACAAGCAGATGAGAAAAATCTGAAATTTTATTGGAAAAAAAAGATTATTTTGATGTGTTTGTTTATTATTGCTGCAAGATTGTGTCGTTGTTGTTGATGGCCTCTTTTTACTTCACTTCAGTCATGGAAAGAAGTTAAAAAGACAGATTTTAAAGTGAATTTGCTGATCTTATCCTCAGGTGCTTCATTTTACAACCCAGACTGTGTCACCATCACAACCATGGAGCAAAAACTTGCAGATACTTCGGACATCTTCGATTCGGTGGTATATCTTGATGAATCCCTGCGCCAAGAGGGTTTCGAGGATGGGTACAAGGATGGTTTGGTTTCCGGCAAGGAGGAGGGAAAAGAAGTGGGGTGGTTGAAGATGGGTTTCCAAGTTGCGGAAGAGCTGGGCTTTTTGTCAGGGCTGTGTTGATGTGTGGAACTCAGTGATCCAAGCCGACTCAGGCGCATGCTCATCTAGGCTCCAGAAGAGTGTCCAACAGCTTGGAGATCTGCTAAGGAAGTATCCACTGTTGGACCCTGAAAATGAGCAAGTTCAGGAGATGGTGGTTGCTATCAGACTAAAGTTCAGGATTATTTCAGCAAATATGGGGGGTTAAGTTGGAATGTAAAGGCTATACGAAATCGTCAGCACAGGGGATGGAGGATATGGAGGTACTAAGCATATTATTTCCGAATACAAGAATATTGATGGCTGGTGTCATATTGATATTGCTTCTGTTTCATTGATGTTTGGAGATTGTGAACTAGTTGCCAGTTATCAGTTGGATGGTTGGATGTGAATTATAGTTAATTCTATCCTGTCAATTGTGCCTAGGAGACCAACTTTTGAATTAGAAATTTAAATTTTACGAATGATAATTTCTGACCTAAAATATTACGTATACACGCGGCGGTTGGCATTTAATTTTACCTTCCGTTATATATAATTCCTAGAATTTCCGGTTCCAATCCACCAAGTCACTAATCCCACTTTTAACTAGAAATGTCGGATCTAGCATCTTAACCGTTATTACACGGGCGACCCGATCATCTCCTTGAAGGATGGTTCGTTGGATCGGATCAATCCCCATAACGGTTGCAGAGGATACTAATCACGAACGATGTGCATGCCACTTGATTACTCAAAGAAGCCGCTCTATAGCTGATGCCACTGTCCACCTAGTTAATGTGTTGATATAGCACATCCTAGCTTATCATTCCACGAGAGTAATTAGATCGTCATCACCGAGCTGTTAGGCACCCCTCAAGTTAGATCGTTACAATGGGGCCAGTTGGGCACCCTCAAATGAACTCCAATCGTGACCTTGAGATAAGTTGTTGCTCCGGCATCCAAGAAGTATGGTAAAACGTGATGCAACTCAGACGACGTCAGTCGACAGATCACCGGTCCGACCCGTTATCTGAGAAGCACGACAGGATGTGACACATCCTAGATGACCCCACGACGGAAGATATAAAAGTCATCCCGATGAATAATATCAAGGGGATAGACACATTCAACTACTACGATCTTTCTCCTCGATCTCCAACTCTCGCTAACTTAATCATAAGAGGAATCGAGTAGAAGAGTCCCACCCCCTCCTTGTGACCTAGGAGAATGAGGAGGTGATCGTCTTTCGCATCACGAGACATCGGTGTGAAGATCTTACGATCAAGTCTTCTAAATTCTTATTCATTGACCCAGGATTATGACTAACGTTTTTGTACACTCAAATCGAATCAAATCGTATTGACTCGTTGATCACATTAACATGTGCCATAAGCTGTGACACACGTCTCACATAGCCAAACAAAGTGGGAAGTTGGTGACATGTCATCGTTGTTCTTTTATTGCATCACGTGCGGATCACTTGGTGCACGTGTTATTAGTAATACAGTTTTTAGATAACCCGAGCCCTCGTGTGGCGTGTGGGATGACGCACATCTGACACTCTCTCTCTCTCCCACCACAATTGCAGTGCTTTGATGAGTGAGCAGTTAACACGTGTAGCGTCATCGATGAATAAGTTGGAAGTTAATAGGACATAAAACGTCTTTTTTCATGCATCCATGTTACCGAAAATTAATAGAAATAGGTTCGTTGTGTTAGTAGGGTTGCAGCGACTCCTATAATTAATAATATATACTATTTTTTTATTTTCTAACAATTAGTAATATGATGTCCTTGAATTGTAACTGTTGTTGATTTATACACAATTATAATGTGTGCTCATCATAAGTGTGTACGATATATGAAATCGTTATAACTCTGATTTGGAGTAACTGACGCTACAAGGTATAACATCAAAAAAAAGAAAAGAAAAAAAAAAAACAAGCTATCTATGCAGCTAAAATTTCTCAAGCTCAGTCTTTCTGATCGATTAGAACAAAATGATGTTCATGGTTTGTGTTCGGGCATTAACAACAAGAACGACCTCCTCAGCATCTCGACCGTTGGATTATATAATCTTTCCCCTCGGATCACAATCGCAATGCACCTCAGGAACAGGCCGAAGGCACACCGTAGGATGACACAACATACTTTGACCGTCAAGACGAGACTTTTTCGACCCGTCAAACTTAGACCTTCTGTGCGGGTCCCAGAGGAGGGCATTATCTCTTGCCTTCTGTGATGACGACAGGACTGATGATTCGATTCACCTGCTCGACTTTGCTCGGCTTACCTAATAAAAACAAAGGAGGGTCCCAACGTGGACCCTAACTCTTCCATCTAAATAACCACGAGGGTGCAGCCGACGCGGGTAAGCAGTGGGGCCGGACGAAGGAATAGCGAGAAAATAGCCGCCCCCCCCCCGGTGACGTCATCGCTGCCCAACCCACCCCCCACCCGAAATCGCCGAGGCTATATATCCCCCCCTGGACGGTTTTACCAGCCGCTTCGCTTCGCTCCTCCCCCTCCAAGTGCAGATGAAGAACACAGGAAACGGGCAGGAGAACGCATCGCTGCCATACCCCGTAGCGCTCCGCATCATCCGCCAGCCCCTGGCCAAGCCGTGGCGGCGGACCGTGCCGCCGCCTCCGCGAGTGTATCACGTGCATCCTCGAGGCTTCCGGCAGCTGGTCCAGAGCCTCGCCGGCGCCCCGCGGCCGCACGCTTCGGAGCCAGCGACGGAAGCCTCGACGACGCCTTCGGCCCCTTTGATGCCTGAGCCGCCGACGCTGCTCTCAATACCGGCATTCGCTGCCAATGTCATGGAGGACAACAGCGCAGAGCTGGAGTTTGCATTGCCTTTGCCGTATCCGGAGGCGTACACAGCGTGGAGTTCATCACCCATCTGGGGAACGATGGCGGATGATGACGACGATGTCTACTTCAAATCAGTAGCCTCCGTCTCGGTTCCTCAGTTCTCAATCAGACTGGACATAGCCGAAAATAAAAAGCAGAGGATCAGAGTGTGTTCTGTTCATGGGTTATGAGGATTATATATTATTACATAAATAATAGAATATGGAAGATATGTTGGGAAAAAGATACGACAAAAGAAGAGGATAAAAAATACTATGGAAACAAAAAACAAACACAAGATCAAGAATACTTTAGGAAAGATATTTAGGCTTGAAACATGTATAAACACTTTCCTAAAAATGATATTTGCACCCTCTTCTCAATAAGATTGCTATGGGTTTGATGCAAATAGTTTTAGTGGATATGACAAGCCTTTAGAAGATCTATATTGAGCAAACAATAAAGAATCTTTAGAAAGAATTAGAGAATGTCTAACTCAATCACTTGGAGAGTAAAGAAAAAGAGCATGAAAGAGTTTTTACTTATTTTGTAATTTACCCTCAAATATCTATTTATAGATATTTTCTCAAAAGACACAACCTTTGAAAATTAACTATTTTCTCAAAAGATACAACCTTTTAAAATTAACTATTTTCTCAAAAGACACAACCTTTGAAAAATAACTATTTTCTCAAAACACAACCTTTAAAAAATAACTACCAAAATAAAAGAAAACACCTTTTTTCTTTTTAATTTGAACAATTTATAACAATCCCCCAAATTTAAAATTTTCTCCAAGTGATTAAATAGTATTTATGAATAAAGTAATATATCTTTCGATTTGAATATTACCTTAGTGTAAGCATCACAAAGTGAAGTCGAAATCCCAAATAGCATAAAAGCTTTGAATTTGTTATTCCTCATGACAACGCCAGTGATACCACACACATAAATACAACATTCTTGTATTCCTCATAAAATCTTGCTTAGCCCTAATATGGCCTTGGGCTCATCCAAGTTCATGAACTTTTATGAGAGAAACTCCAACTCTCAATCGAAGCGGCACCACTTCTAAGTTCATATAGGTGAAGTTCTTATAATATCTTTATCACTCTTTGAGATACTTGTCCTAACTTGACTGAACTTCATTAAGAGCATAATTAACTCAACCCTCATTCGGTGACAACCAGCACTTTAACACCTTTAGATGGGACTCGTAAAATATTTCAAAGTGCTGAACCACTCCACATGTCAATGACTTGTTCTTACCCTTTGAACTCTTCATTACTCATTTCATAATGTTGAGTAGGGTTGCTATCATTAGTGGATCTTTTATTCAAGGAGTTTTAGTCCCATCCATTTTGATGTTGATCTTACAACTTCTCTTGTAAGAGGTTTGGTGAATGGATCAGCCAAATTCTCACTTGTTTTCACAAATGTGAGTGAAATAATCCCACTCTTGATTAATTTCCTCACATAATCATGTCTGAGACTTATATGTCTTGACTTTCCATTATATATTTCACTATACGCACGAGCTAAAGTGGCTTGACTATCACAAAGTATAGAAATTGAATTCATACTCTTAGAAGTCAATGGAATTTCTAATAGAAAGTCCTCAACCATTCACCTCCTTTCTGCATCTGCTAGAGCAACAAATTCGATTCCATAGTTGAGTGAGTTATACACGTTTGGTTCTTGCTCTTCCAAGAAACAGTGCCACCTCCTAAGGTGAACACTCAACCAGTAGTGGATTTGTTATCTCCAAAACTCGATATCCAACTTGCATCAGTATATCCTTCTAAAATAGCAGGAAATTTTGAGTATTGTAGGCCATAATCTTTGGTTCGTTTAAGGTACCCAAGAACTCTTTCAATAGCCTTCCAATGCTCTACATTTGGATTGCTAGTAAATCTACTTAATTTACTAACGGCAAATGCTATATCAGGTCTTGTGCACTGCGTTGCATACATAAGACTTCCTATAGCACTTGAATATTCTAATTGAGCCACTGTTCTTCCAACATTCTTGACTAATTTGATACTTGGGTCAAATGGGGTATTTGCTTCTTTATTTTTTAAGTGACTGAATTTCTCCAGTACTTTCTCTATGTAATGAGTTTGACTCAAAACATATCCCCCACTATTTCTTTTTACCTTGATACCTAGTATAGTATCAACTTGCCCAAGATCTTTCATCTTAAATGTTGAAGATAAAAACCTCTTTGTTTCTACAATACCTTTCATGTTGTTGCTCACTATTAGCATATCATCAACATAAAGGCAAACTATCACCATATAGCCATCACAAGTTTTGAGATAAACACATTTATCTATAATATTATAAACAAATCCGTTAGAAAGAATTATTTGCATCAAATTTCTCATGCCATTGTTTTGGAGCCTGCTTTAAACCATACAATGACTTAATAAGTTTACACACTTTATGTTCATTTCCCGGTAGAACAAAACCTTCGGGTTGTTCCATATATACCTCCTCATCGAGGTCTCCATTTAGAAATGCCGTTTTGATATCCATTTGATGAACATAAAGATCAAAAATTGATGCTAAAGCAAAATTAATTCTAATAGATGTGATCCTAGCCACAGGAGCATATGTGTCAAAATAATCTATTCCTTCCTTTTGTCGAAATCTTTTAGCAACTAACCTTGCTTTGAATGTTTGGAGAGTACCATTTGTATGATACTTCCTACAAAATATCCATCTACAACTAATAGGTTTTGAGGCAAAAGGTAAATCGACAAGTTCCCAAGTATGGTTTGACATAATAGAATCCATCTCATCATTAATAGCATCTTTCCAAAAAACAGCATCACGAGAAGCCATAGCTTCTTTAAATGTTTTAGGATCATCTTCCACTTGTAAAACAAGAGGAATTGTTTTTAATACTCTCTCATTAGTTCCTTCTACAAGGTAAAAAGAAATACTTTGAGAATCAATCTCATCAGATCTTAATGTTTTTGCTTTTCGTACACGAGTGCTTCTCCTTAATTCATAAGATTGCTCTCCAACCTCTTGTGAACTTGATTGATGTCCAATCAAAGGAATTTTAGGTTGCTCACCAACCTTTTGAGATTTCTCCATTAGTGACTCTTCACTAGTTGGAGGATGAACATTATTACTAGAAGTCAATAAATGTTCAAAGAACTCCACATCTCGAGATTATATTATGATATTAGACTCCAAATTAAGAAGTCTATATGCTTTGCTATTTGAGGCATAGCCTATAAATACACATTTGATTCCTCTAGGTCCCAATTTTGTCCTTTGAGGATCATTATTCTTACAATATGCAAGACACCCCCACACTTTAAATAACCAATGTTAGGTTGTCTTCCTTTCCATAACTCATATGGAGAGATCTTATTCTTTTTAGAGGGAATTCTATTTAAGATGTGACATGCAGCCAATAAAGCTTTTCCCCATAAATTATAAGATAATTTAGCATGCAACAACATAGCATTAATCATCTCTAGATAAGTTCTATTTTTTCTTTCTGCTAATTCATTTTGCTCAGGTGTTCTAGGTGCTGAACATTCATGAATTATGCCATGTTGTTCACAAAACAATTTAAATTCATTAGGAAAGTATTCTCCTCCTCTATCACTTCTTAAAGCTTTAATTTTCTTCCCCAATTGATTTTCAACTTCTGCTTTATATGCCTTAAAAGCATTAAAAGCATCATTTTTATGTTTCAATAAGTACATATATGTGAATCTAGACATATCATCTATAAAAGTAATAAAATATCTATTACCTCCTCTCGTTAATATGTCATTTAATTCACATATATCATAATGTATTAAATCTCACAAAGTAGTATATCTTTCAACACTTTTGAAAGGTTTCTTCGTCATCTTTGATTTAACACAAATTTATAATCAAAATATTTAGAAATTAAAAATTTCTTTGTACCTTCTTCCTCGGCATGATATTTGAATTCCAAAGCATTCCAAATTGCTTTTGCAGATGGTTCCACCGTATAAAGATCATACCGAAAGAGCATTGAGAATGTATCCTCTACACATGACTTCATCTTCATTTCTTTTCTTTTGTTCAGCCTTGACTTCATTAGTGTCATCGTCGGTTGGATCAGGAATTGGTTGAAGATTTGGATCAAGCACATAGAAGATCTTCAAAGCAGTCAACATGAACTTCATCTTGTCTTGCCAACGGGTAAAATTCGTTCCATCAAAACGATCCAAAAGAACAAAATCTTGATTCAATAATTTGATGGTATTTGTAGCCTCCATAGTGAATTTGTATAAACTCACTAAATATCGTTTTTAGATTGTTGGGAAAAAGATACGACAAAAGAAGAGGATAAAAAACACTATGGAAACAAAACACAAACACAAGATCAAGAATACTTTAGGAAAGATATTTAGGCTTGAAACATGTATAAACACTTTCCTAAAAATGATATTTGCACCCTCTTCTCAATAAGATTGCTATGGGTTTGATGCAAATAGTTTTAGTGGATATGACAAGCCTTTAGAAGATCTGTATTGAGCAAACAATAAAGAATCTTTAGAGAGGAATTAGAGAATGTCTAACTCGATCACTTGGAGAGTAAAGAAAAAGAGCATGAAAGAGTTTTTACTTATTTTGTAATTTACCCTCAAATATCTATTTATAGATATTTTCTCAAAAGACACAATCTTTGAAAATTAACTATTTTCTCAAAAGACACAACCTTTGAAAAATAACTATTTTCTCAAAACACAACCTTTAAAAAATAACTACCAAAATAAAAGAAAACATCTTTTTTCTTTTTAATTTGAATAATTTATAACAAGATAAATATAAATAGATGTCGATACAAAAAAAGAATGAAAGATTTTTTATGAAATTTTTTTATGAAAGATTTAAATTACACCCAGATGTATATCTATCCTATTTTTTAATTAAAAAAATTATTTGATATTTTTCTGATTTATTTAGCACTTGAGTAGTTTATCATTTTCCTATTTTCTCTATTTTTTTGTTTTTATCAAAATGTGATGGATCCTTGCAATATTTTCTAACATTTGATCTTTTAAATACGTGGACAACCAATAGTAAAAAATTAGTCCAAAAAATTAAATATTTTCATATCATTTGAGATTTTTATGAAATCTTTGTATTACATCTAGATGAATATATAGCATACTTTTTCTAATGTAAATATTTTTGATATCTTTCAAAATTTGCAGAATATAAAAAATTTATTATTTTATTATTTTCTCTATTTTTTGTTTCCATTAAAATTGAATGGATTTTTATGCAATATTTTAGGACTTGTTTATAAGGTGAAATACCTAGGATAAAAATTCAATCCAGAAAACTCAAGTCCTAGTATACAATACACTAGTTTTTGAGTTCAATAAAAAAATAATGTTTCGCATATAAAAGCTAGCCAAATCATTTAATTTTTTTATGAAAGCTTTAAATTACACCCAGATGTATATCTATCCTATTTTTTAATTAAAAATATTTGATTTTTTCTGATTTATTTAGCACTTGAGTAGTTTTCCTATTTTCTCTATTTTTTTTGTTTTTATCAAAATATGATGGATCCTTGCAATATTTTCTAACATTTGATCTTTTAAATATGTGGACAACCAATAGTAAAAAATTAGTCCAAAAAACTCAAGTGCTGCTGTATGATACATTATTTTGGGGTCATCAAAATTACTATATCGAATACAATGACTGGTCTAAATCATTTAATTTTCTCTATAAAAGCTTTTAATTACGCTAGATGGGCATCTATCCTCTTTTTTAATTTAGAGAATTTGTTTGATATGTTTTTATTTATTCTGAATTTGAGCAGTCTGTCATTTTCTTATTTTTTATATTTTTTATTTTCACTAAAATAAGATAGATCCTTGTAGTATTTTTTGATATTCAAACTTTTAAATAGGTAGCCAATAACAAATTGATCTAGAAAACTCAAGTCCTACTATACACTATGTTATTTTTGAGGAAAGTCTAAAATATTTATGAAAGCTTTACATTGCACCCAAGTAGACATCTAGTACACTTTTTCTAATTTATATATATTTTAAAATTTTATTTATTCAGCATCTATATAGTTTATTTTTTTCTTATTTTTATTTTTTTATCAAAATAAGATGAATACATGTAATATTTTTTGATATTTGACCTTTTAAATAGGTGGATAACCTATGATAAAAAAGTTAGCCCAAAAGTCTTAAAATCTATTATACGATATGTCTGTTTTTGGAGTCAAATCAAAAATAGTATAAGAAGTTACAATCGTTATCTGTTGAAAATTTCAGAACACCATTTAATTTTACCTAGGATTACCATATATCAAACTTTTTTTTGTGTTCTAGACATTTCTTTTGATATTTTTTGGTTTTCTCAACATGTAAAATGGAGAATCTACAGAAACTTATACTTCGTATTATTAGAATTTGCCTCAACTTTTATCCCAAAATCATTTGTTTGTTCATATATTACAATTCTATAAGTCACTGAAAATACACTATCACTAAGCTGCTTCACAAATTCTTTGGACAACCAAAAATTCTAATTGTCATTGTCAATAACTATTTTCCGATGATTATGTCCAAATTGTTAGCACTTTGAACCCTTATTCTTTTTCTCGCCACTATGTGTTGATTTAATTCTTGCTTTCTTTCTTCTACTAGCCTGCACTATGCTATTTACTTCTCATAGAAAACATTTTATCAGTGTTGTAGGTCTTCTTGTAGATGTCAGTTCTATAATAATATTCACAAAACAAATACGGATTACCATTGCTATACCTAATAAAAACCATCACTTGAGAACATAGGATTTCCAAAATATCAAAACATCGACATGAATAATATCTTTTCTTCAAATCTACTATGACTATTGCAAAGGATGTCTACACTTGTAACTCAGTACGAGTATAGTGAAAGACACATTAGTGTCAACCTTTGTCCTTTGCTTCGGTAAGTTGATCCTCAACAATACTTGTCAAAGTTGATTTTAAATTATTGGCTATTTCACGATAGAAGCAAAACCATTCAGCAACCTTCCTCCTCACCATTTCAATCATAAAGGTAATAGGTTAGCTATGAACATCCTTGAGTAACAAATTCATACTTTATGATGTATTTGTTGTGAGCATTGTATAACGACTATTAGTAAATAAAAAATAAAAAAAAATGTAGTAGCCCTTTTCTCTTTTTCAATTTTAAATATTCATATGAAACATTCTCTATATTTTTTTCTCAATTTTTGTATGCATTCATTAAACTTGTCCATGGTAGGGGCTGTAGCAGCACTACTAATAGTTAAATTGTTACATTCCATAATATATATTATCAATTAATGTAAAGACCACTCCCATGAATCCCTATACTCAATCTCCGTCACAACAAATGCAATTGAAAATAATATATTACAACGTTGTAGCTATCATCAAATCGCTGGGATTGTATCAATATCAAAAACATGTCATATATATAATCTGAATTCTAAGGCAAGCTTTGAAAGCCCAAAATATTTCTTGAAAATGATTAATAGATGAAATTATCATTTGAACATGAGTCTCATAGTCATATAGTTTTAACTCCCTTAGAAATGGAATTATTTCAATATTTGACTGGTCGAAATCACCACAAAGCTAATTAAGTGCAATATCCCATGCAAGATAGGTCTTCTTGTATGATACAATAACTTTAATTATATATATATATATGTTAGTAATAATTATCTTTGAAGTATAATTAACATTTATCATAATTTGATTTTTGATTTGTTCTGTAATAAAAGAACTATTGCTTTTTTTTTTATGATCCTTATTTGATCTTGTCAAATTGCATTCATGGTCTTCATGAAACTATCAATTCTACCACGAGCTACTATCACCCATTGGCAATCAAAAACTCTATATTTTGCTTTTATCATTTAGCTTCTAGTTGTAACATGTTTGATCTCAAAGTTTCTTTAAATCATAGTCTTTCAATGTTTTTTGAAGTTCATCCCTATCTTGAAATACTTGTACAAAGATATTATTTGGATTAAAAATAATATGTATAAAAAATATGTAATAAAATAATTTTAAAATCATTAAAATATCATATCTGACCAACAAAAAGATCATTATATGAACAATCATCATCTTCAATGTTAGGAACTTGTGTGTTGAACAACACACTCTCATCTTAACTATAACCGTATTCAGCAAGCACTTGTTCAATATCGTCATATATGTCATCACTTAAAACAACTCATTGACCAACAACATCTACTATAACATAAATATTAGGATTTTTTAATATCACTTTCAACCTCTTCTTATATATTTTTTTTCAGTCAATTTATTTTCAAAAATATCACTACTATCATTATTTCATCACAATAAAATGGGTTATTGAAGTCTATGAAACTAATGCCAAAACCTGAGCCATTTGCCAATTAGCTTTCAGCCAAATATGATATCTCACCTAATGTCTAACTATCAATATCATCAACAACCAAGAATACTTCATCGAGAAGTAGATTATGCATACAATGAGATCATAAAAAAAAAACCGGATAACTTCACAATCCATAAACCAAACCAATATAACGACAAAATTAGTTATAACAACTTTTGGATTTCACAAAGGAACTAAATCAAACAAGAAAAGAAGATTTAAATATCAGTTTATTCATCAAATAAAACAATTTAAATATCAGTCTATTCATGATAATCCTATATTCATTTTATGGTATCTAAATAACTATTAAATAATCGAATAATATGTAGGTGATTAGGAAAAGAGTGTTCAGCATATGGATTGTCCACATGAAAAGAGAGAAAAAAATATGTAGGTGATTAGGAAAATAACAGGTATTAGACAAAACTAAATAATTCTAAAAATGGAAGTACATCTTCATAAAAGCAAAAAGAAAGAAAAAAAAAAGCCCAATAATTTTGAAAGAAAAATATAATTAAAAAATTCTCTTACTAGAATGCAACCTTTGACGTTCGTGCATGTATTTGGGACCAAAGACATCAAATACAATTTGGAGTTTTCGCAGCTGTTTCACCTCCGACCACACGCCCAGGCATGCATCGCCGGGGGAAAAGTCAACCGCCCGCCAGCTAGTCAACGCGAAAGGAGTCAATTACTACGTACGATTGGTCGATGTTGGATGCGAACATCTTTTCTTCCTTCGACGACATATGCACGACGCGGCCATCGGTATCAAAATGAGACGTGCATATTTACGCAATACAACTCACCATTCGTGCCCAACGTGACGGAATCTAAGCCGCCGTGCTGACGTCAACGCACATCGAAACGATGCCTATATAGTTCGAGCTCCCCCCGCCCCCACCACTCCTACCCTCAACGGTATTACCTGCCGCTTCCTTGGAGTCGAAGCAATCCCCACCGCTGCGGATGGAGAACACCGGATACGACCGAGCCCATTCGCCACCGGAGCGGGCGTCGCCGCCAATCCGCATCATCCGCGAGCCCTTGGCGAGGCCGTGGAGGCGGCCCCAGCGGCCTCCGCCGCGAGTCTACCATGTGGAACCCCGAGACTTCCGCTGGTTGGTGCATAGGCTCACCAGCGCACCGCCGCCGTCGCCACCCGCTCCGCTGCCGCCTCCGCCTATGGTCGCTGACAGCGCCGCCCCTGCGAACCAGATTACCGTACCTGGAAGTAGGTTAGCAGGATCCCCATCGCCTTCACAGCATCCGACACACGCATCATTGAGTTCTTACTGCATTTGGGACCCAACAATGATGAACTAACCAAAGGAGGACAGCCGGGAGTAGAACAAATTTCCCTACATATTGATAAAAGATAAGATTTAGTTAGGATTTAGATATGATTTCTCCAACTGAATGAGGAAATCTCGTATGTTAGTTGAGGAAAATCCTCATTCTCATTATGTATAAATAAACGATGAATCAATGAATCAAGTGGGCATTTCATTACTTAATCAGAGCCCCTCTCTCTATAAGAGAGATTACCTTTCTTTTTTTTATTCACTGTCAAACGACAGCTTATATCATCATTTGTTCGTGGACAACTCCGCTGTGAAACCACATATACCCAGGGGTCATCCACTACCATCCTCTCGGACATCCTTTGCTTCCTTTGCTCCGAAGGTAACTTTCTCCTCATCGGTGCAGATCTATCTCTTCATCAGCAGCGGCTCTCGTCGATGTCGAAGCTGGAGATTTCTAGTGCATCGGCTTTCTCTTCCTCCGTTGGACCTTGTTGGCTTTCTCAATCGAGACATTCTTCTGCACGAGGTCATCTTCCTTGTGCACCACTACTATCGCATAAGCTCCAACAAGCAACGACACCTTGCCTACCTCATCTGCAGTGAGCGATGGCTTCTACACCGCCGTCGCCATCCCTCCTGCACCTCTATTGCTCTATCCTCTTTCTTTGAGAGTACTGCGGTCGCTATCGTCTCGGTGCTCTGAGAGGGCACAACAAGTTCTTTCTCAGTCAAACGATAGTAAATCTACGATCTTAGCGCTTCTCTCGCCACTCATTGCCAATGGCGTTCGTCCTTTGCTACAACCCTTGCTCTTTGCACGACATCACAAAGTCAACTCATCAACGCCAATCATCGGTCTTTACCGAGGTTGACAACGCCTTCCTTCCTTTAGTTTCATTGACATTGATTCAAGATTGACATCCTTAGTTCAAGATCGCGTACAGCTCGATCTTGCGGGGGCATGATAAAAGATAAGATTTAGTTAGGATTTAGATATGATTTCCCCAACTGAATGAGGAAATCTCGTATGTTAGTTGAGGAAAATCCTCATTCTCATTATGTATAAATAAACGATGAATCAATGAATCAAGTGGGCATTTCATCACTTCTTCCTATTTTCAACACATATATCTCTTGGTCCTGGTAGAAAGAGCATACGTATTGATACTCTCTAAGTGTTCGTACAACATCCTCTCTAATAAATCGAGAGGGGTGAGGAAAAAAAAAGTAATGGGACTCGTACTTAAATTTCTCTTTTTCAATAAAAGTTATAATTTATTCGTATGTGACGATGTATTTGATTTTTTTTTTTTATAGACGCCAGTCTTGGATCGATGTAAAGAAAATGCCTTACGAGCGAGTGACTTGTGAGAGAGTATGCTAGTTGATCTACTGCATGTATGTGAGAAACTTGTATTTGATATCTGATAACTTGATCTATCATGAAATGAAAGTCTATAGCAATGTGTTTCATGCGCGAGTGAAATACTAGATTGGCACATAGGTAGGTAGCTCCGACATTATTACAATATATTATTGGAGTTTATGGTAGAAATGATATTCAATTCTTTCAGTAGTTTTATGACCCAATTGAGTTCTATAGTAATTGTGGCAATGACTTGGTATTCAGCTTCAGTTGCAGATCTTGTAATTGTCTTTTGCTTTTTTGAACTCCGACTAATTGGATTTGCTTCAAAAAAAATAATGTATCCCGATGTAGATGTTCTGTCATCAATGTTTCCTACCCAGTTAGCATCGACAAATGCATCAAGATGAAGTGGTGACTGTTTTTGAAGAAAGAGTCTATAATTAATAGTCCCTTTGAGATATCGTAAGACCCATTTTATTACAAACCAATGGATATTAGATGGTAAATACATGAATTGAGATAATTTATTTACTACAAACTAGATGTTTGGACGATTAAGGGATAAGTACTCTAAGGTGCCCACTACTTGTCGATATTGTGTAGGATCCTAATAGTACTACCATCATATAGCTTAAATGATTCATTAGTAGAGAGTGGAGTAGCTACCTTTTTTATATTCTTCATATTTATTTTTGATAATATATCTTAAATATATTTTTTTGAGATAAAAGAAGTCATAAAGATGTGTAAGTAGTTTCCACTCCCAGAAAGTAACTAAGGGTTCCAAGATCTTTAATGGAAAATCGATCTGCTAATTGCTCGAGGAATTTCCTGATCTCCATAGGATTATTGTCTGTGAAAATGATATCATCCACATATTCTAGTAGATATATTATACCTTCATTTTATTTATTAGGAATACCGAGGTGTCTGACTTGGAGTTGATAAAGCTAATTGATGTAAAAAATGAGCTAAATTCGGTGTACCAGGCTCTTAGAGCTTAACGAAGTCTATACATGCCTTTTTGTAATTTGCAAATATATTTTGGATATTGAGGATGAATAAAACCTGGAGGTTGTTACATAAAAACATCTTTAATTAAAGTCCCTTGTAAGAATATATTATTAATATTTAATTATCATAATTCCCAGCCTTTAGTGACGTCCAAACTCAGGATAAGTCAGTTCATTGTTGGCTTAAAAATAGGACTAAATGTTTCTATGAAATCAACACCAGGTCTTTGATGAAAACCTTTAGCCACTAGACATGCTTGATATCTAGCAACAGATCCATCTGGGTTCCGCTTAACTCGAAAGACCCATTTATACTTGATGATATTTTGTGTGTAATAAAAGAGTACAAGGGTCCATGTAGAGTTATAGAGTAATGCATTATATTTTTCACATATGGCTTTTGGCCAATGTGAAAATTTTTTGGCTTAAGTGATGGTGGTGGGTTAAATTTGCTCTGGAGAAAGATTTGTTGTAGCATGAAGGTCAAGTATTTGATGAGATTTAAAAATATCACTTTTGGAACGTGTGGTCATAAGATGACTAGATGCAATAGGATTGTTAGGTTGTATTGGTGGAGATGCACTAATAAGTATCTGGTCAGATGGAGGTGCTTCAGAATTATTAGGTCCTGGAGAAGGTAATGATAGTTGTTGTGTTTTTTAGGGTAGTGTTTTATCAATAGGTTGTATTTATTAACTAGTAAAGGAGGGAATATAAGCTATAGAATTAGGGGAACAATAAAACTTATATCCTAGTGGAAAGAACTAGATAGAGTACTAAGAATGTCATCTGGGTGGAAGTAATGCTCCAATGTTCTATATTTGTTGGAGTAGCTCTCATAGCTGAAGATCCATATTTTTAGAAGGAAAACACTTTATAAAAATGACATGATGTGATATAAAAACTTTTCGGGATTAGGGATCGTAGCATCAGAAATTATTATGTTCAAGAGAGTATCCTATGAAAATACAAGACTTAGATCTAGGTACTAACTTGTGAGAGACATAGGGTCGTAGCCATGTATAACATAGACAACTAAATACTTTTAGTTTTTGAAGATTGGATAGTTGATGAAATAGTTTTTCAAAGGGTGATTGAAATTAGAAGACTGGAGTAAGTATAAGGTTAATAAGACATATGACAATTTGAAAGACTACTGACTAAAAATTTGGTGGCATGAAGGCTTGATATAAGAGGACAAGACCGATTTTAACTATATGCCGATGTTTTTATTCTGCAGAACTAACTAGTTGGGGAGTATGTGGTGGTGATTTGAGATATTGTATACTATATGTTGAGAGATAAAATATTAAGGCTTGATATTCACCTCCTCTATTAGAGTAACCTGTTTTAATTGTAGACTGAAAGAAATTTTCAACTAACTTTCTAAAATGAGTAAATACTATGGAGACATCAGATTTATGTTTAAGAGGATATAACCATGTATATTTAGTAAAATAATTTATAAAAATGACATAGAATCTAAAAGCCCCAAACATCTATGTAAACTATTTTAAATGACATAGAATAGGATATAGAAGATATTTTAAAGGATACATTTATTGCTAAGACAAGCATCACAATGAGTTATAATACTATTAGTTTTTATAGTTGGAAGAGAATAATAAAAAAATAATTTTTGTTGGATAAGAGATGAGGGATGACCAAGAGGTGATACTAGATATCAATTGAGACTGCAACTGATGAGTGAACAGTGGGCTGAATGACTTGGAAAGCTAGTGACTACTCATAAATATTGTCTTTATTCGGGACTTGGACCAATAATACTCTCAAGATCAAATCATTTACTAAAAAAGAGTCATAAAAAAACTCAATCGAGGTGTTATTTTATTTGTAAAATTGAGAAACAGAAATGAGATTCCTTTTAATGTGAGGTGTACACAAAACATTATCGAGTGTAAAAATAGTAGTGCATGAATTAGGTGTTGTGCAACTAGTATGAGTAATGGGAATTGTGTTACCGTCACTAATGATAAAAATGTCATCATTACCTCCATAGTCATTGTGGATGGATAGATTTTGAAGATAAGAGGTGATATGATGAAAAGCGCTGGAGTCCACAATTCAATTGGTTGGATAAGTAGTCGAAGTAGTTATAATATTTGCTTGAGACTAATTGAATGTAGTAGGAAGATTGAGTCAAGATCGACAAACCTTTACAGAATGTCCAACTTTATCATATAACTAACAGATGACTCTTTGTTGGTTTGGATGATCAAAACACCGAGGCTGCTACTGGGTACTGAGGTTGCCACTCTCATAGTTGTTGAAGTTCGGATTGAAAGGATAATGAGAATGCATATGTCAAGGAGGCATTTTGGTTGATCCCTTGTTAGTATTCTTGATATGTTGGTGGCTCATTCTCTTAGATTTTTGATTGAATTGAGCTGTGATGGCCGGTTCTGGTAGTTTGTAGTCACGTTTCAAATATATCTCATAGTTAGTAAGTTTGTCATAGAGTTCTTCATTTGTGAAGGAATGATCTATAAAAGCCAAGTCATTGATAATAACTTTTATATTTTACAGATAATCAGTAATATTACTTTCCTCTTGTTTAATTTCCATTAGGGTTAAGAGGAGACTGAGCATGCGAGTACGGGAGCGATTGGGTGGTATGTAACTTGGAGCATGCTTCTATTGCGATGCTCCATGAAGATATTAATGGAGCGACGAATTTAGCAACTGAGACTTGAATTATTTGTAGGATAAGATGATCTTGGTGTAATCATACTTTGTGAGCATGATTTGGTACGAAATCAGGTTCTCCTGATATTTGGATCCTGACATTTGAGAGAGCCATCGATATAGTCTATTAGGTCATCTTCAAATAAAAAATTAAAGAATTATGCATAGTTATTATTTTTAGATAACTTAAAAGATATTAGAGTTATAACACTAATAGAGATCAGTTGAGTATAATTGTTCTTCGCTATTATTAGGAACAATAACACGAGCGTATGTAGATATGCAGAGATGATGGGGATGTGTACAGATTTGAGCGATCTTGAATGTGTGTCTCCGATAGATCGTTTAGCGTAGATAAGGCGGTGATTGCTGCTGTCTGCACCGTCCGTCTGTAGTGGTGATAGCAGGGAAGGAGACGCACGGCTGTTCTTGCGGGCGCCATCGATGGCGTCGCAAACATTGCGGACGCCGGCTTAGACAGCGCAGAGGGGGAGGGAGATCGGAAAGCAGCGCTCCCGTTGTTCCTTATCTTCCCTGATATGTCTACCACCAGGGGCTGGAGGCTACGCCGGCGAGGTACTCGATGACAGCAGTCGGTTCCGGTGAGTCGTCGCCGGATAGGGTGAGGCGACGAGTGCGGTCGATGGGGAGGTGGGTGGGATAGACGGCCGCCCAGCTCCACTTGGGAAAGGAAGAAGCCACCGCCGTTTGTTGAGGAAAAAACGCCGCAGTCGCTGGGGAGAAAGGGAAGAAGAGGCGGAAGCGGCGGACAGCGGTAGGGCTGCCTGATATGATTCGAAGAAGAAGATGTGGCGCTATCGCGGGTATTGGGAGGTGAGCAGAGTCGACAGGGGATCATCCTCTGTTGCTGGTAGGAGGAGCCAACTGCCGTGGAAGAGGGCGTCGGTGCTACCGCCTAGAGGAGGAAGAGCCAAGGAAGAAGCCGGAACGGAAGGGAGAGAGGCCGGTGTGAAGCGCCGGTGCAGGGCTGCGACGATCGCTCGCAGGGCTCGGGTTCAGCAGGGAGCCGCAGGCAGGGTAGTGGCCTCGCCGGACGTGGCGTCGAAGTCACAGAAGCACCAAGGATGGAGAGAAGGATTTGTCGCCGGGAATCGAGCAGATTAAAGAAAGAGTTTGCTAAAATAGATCCACTCTTATATCTTTATCCTCTATCCTCAGATGGAAGTGATTGAAGATGATATCTTTATCTTCTATCATATTGCACCTGAAAAAAGCTAGAAAGATTCTCATCAGGCCACACCACTACGTGCCACTTTTCAGTTTGTCAATACTTGATAGAAGCAAACATCAACCTCGTATGAATCATAATGCTAATTAAGTGAAGACAGAGAACAGAGAACAAGCATAATGCATGTTGCTGTGGTGAAGCCAATTTAGTGATTAGGTTGGAATGTTGCTGCCATCATTCAGAAGCAAGCAACAAAGTTATGCCAGCTAAAAATGATGTATCCCTTTGCAAGTAAATAAAAAGGAGTCACAGAATCTATCTTATCGGGACTAGATCGTGCAGATCTATGGTTACAAAGACTTGTACGGAGTCAATATTTCTTCAGGAAGGCAATGCACAACAGTACAGACTAAAATCCACAGCTAATTAAAATTGAAGGATGAACACACTGGTTGAATGGATAAGATATGTGAATGGAAGTACTCCAGTACCTAAAATTTCCCGTGTGAAGTGATAGAGTATATCATATACTACCAACTGATTGCTCTGGAGGAGCTGATGTAGAGGATGAAAGCCAGGCCACCTCCTTCCCCCCAGCAGCAGGGCATCGCCCTGTTGGCCGACATGGACAACGGTTCACAGGGGTAGTGGTCCCAGGGTGACCGAATGGGCCTCCCCCCGCCCGGATGGTGGTAGCAGATGATCATATCAACGTCTCCTACCTTTTTGTTGACCTATGTGATGATAGACTAGAGTGGCCATACCAACCGACCATCCATATGGATAAACGATTAAAAAGTGAGGATCCTTCCCAGGTATAAAGGTTGACCCCAGTACTTAGCCAGTGATTGGAATTTTATCACTGAACACTTAGGTATCGGAGATAATAAGTCAAAAAATATTTAGTATATATGTTTAAAATTAAATTGGTCTCATTATCATGATCTCATCATCATCTAATTTTTATTATACAGATCCAATAATATGTTAATATATTAATCATGCAATTGTTATGATCAATTTGACACTAAGAGAAAAGGGGCAGGGGTGAATTAGCACGAGTGTAAGTTTTTCGTTTAAAAAACAAAAATTGGTCTTTAAGAAAAATAGAAAGTCCAAAGATTATTGTTAAAATAAAGCAAGGGAATGATAATAAGATTGCTAAGTTACTTGCTTACTAATTAATTAAGAAAGAGTAAGAAAATCTCATAAGAAACGTCATAACTGAAATGTTTGCTTTCAAACAATAAATAAGATTGAAGGTGTTAAAAAGCAAAGCAAAAGACGAACTCATAATTTTTATAGTGGTTCGACACTAACGACCTACGTTCACTCTCGAGTTCTCCTTCTTGAGGCACATCGGTGTCCACTACCGATCTTCTTTGAGTGAAGACCAAACCCTTACACTTGAGCTTACAAGTGGAGACTTAGAATTTTCTACTTTAAGCTCTCTCTCCCTTTCCCTTTTCTTTTTCTTACAAATCACACATAATTTTATCACAAAATATAATTCTCAGAATTGTTGTGTGGAATGTAAAAAACTTGGGATATTTATAGGCCCTAAGTGGTTTCAGATTTTTTGAGCCAAAAATTAAATATACCCAAAAAATTAGGTACGGACGGTTTACCCATCGACCTGGGTGGCTCAGCCGCTCAAACACCAAGGTACGGGTGATTTATTCGCCAATCCTAGGCGGGTCAACCACAGAAAGTCTCCAGATTCCTGGGTACGGGGAGTTCAACCACCCAGTCTGAGCGGGTTAGTTGTCTTTAGCCGCCCGAAAGATTGGGCGATGGCTGTACACCCACTGCTCACTGACAGTTTACCCGTCAAAATTTTCACAAAGGTGGTTCCCTCCACTTTTCGAATTTCGACTTGAATTATCAGTTGATCATTCCCTTGATCAACTAATTGAGCTCAACCTGAGCTCAATCAAACCCTATAGTGGACCCGATTGCCTTACTGAGTTGATTTGGATTTCATCCAACTCCAACTCAATTAGGACTCAATTTCTAACTATGACTCAATGATTACAATACCTAATGTCTAACAAGCTAAATCAAGACCTAACTCTTGCCAATCTGAAAGACTCTGACATTCTTGCGTGAGTCTTATGGTCTTATTCGGTTAATCTCTCGACATGTTCCAAGCGAGCTTCCCGATCCTTTCAGTGAATCTCCTAGAGAACTCCGGTAAGATCCCACTACATCGTCCGAACCCCAGCTCAATGCTCAAGCTTGATCTTGATGGTCCATCATCTAGTTATAACTCCATTACTCTCGTCATAGTTAGTCTTGCACGATGCTAATTACAACTTAATTAAATACAATCATAATTGCCAAACATCCATTACAAGACTATCCTAACTACCGACAAGCTTTTCGGCTACCCTCGACAATCTTCCGATGAGTCTCAGTCTTCTTCTTGTGAACTCCCTTGCACCATCCTAGTAAACTCCTGATACCCTCGGTGAGCTCCCGACACACTCCTAGCGAGTTCCCAACTATATCGACCCGATACATGAACTCGACCTTAGCCAATCCTGATTGTAATAATTATTTTATCATAATTAATCATGCATCAATCAATTCTAACAATTCTATTGGATCAATAACCTATCAATTGATTTCATCATCAAAATTTGAGATTCAACAATATCCCCCTAAATCCATGCCACTTAAATTTAAGAGAATCATACTAAATTCAAGCAATCAATATTTTATACAAATTTAAACACAAATTTGTATCAAGTCATCAAATTATAATAAGAATTATGCACTCATATCCATATCCAAGATGTCCAATCCATATCTATATCCATATCACGTGTTATTAGTGTATATCATCAATACCATGAGTCATCAATCAATATCATGTGTCATCAATATATATTTCTCCCCCTTTATCATCAACAAAAAGTTAAAATATAGGGCTAAGGATTTTAAGACACATGAGTCTTTGCTCTCCCTTTGTAAAATACGATATGAGTCATAAATAATTTTCTTCCTCTTTTGAAAAAGAAGGAAAGAAAATAAGAGAGGAGTTGTAAAACATCATTAAGAAGAGCTCATAATAAATTTCAAAAGGAATATTAAGATGAGTTTAAAAGTCTAAGTTGAAACTATTTTAACCATATCATATGTAATATATTATGCTATAAAATTATGATTGTTATTCTAAATCATTATGTATATTTTCAAAAATCAACATACATTATCAGCATACATGATTTCACATCATCATATCTTCTCCTCCTCTGTCATCAACAAAAAGGAGAAGTGCAATTAGCAAGTTTTTGATATATGAGAGCTTAGCAATTTAGTAAATTTTTCATCACTTTAAAACATATGAGTTAGTAAGTTCTTTCTTCTCTTTTAAGAAGTGCAATCTAGTAAATTTTTACTTCTTTTGTAATATTTAAAGCTAGCAATTTACACCATGAAATCAAACAAGTGTTGCTCCCTCTTTGTCATTGTCAAAAAGAGGAGATAGTGTAGAACTTTTTCTATTACATCATTTTTCAAATCATCACATGAAACACATCAAGAAAAAATTAACATAGTGACAAGATGTACAATTCATGAAGACAAATTATGACTATCAAGAGACAAATTATAAGAGAAATAAATAAAATAAAATATCTTGATTCATTCATAAGAAATCTCAAGTTATCAAGTTCATAATTTGTATAAAAATTTTCTTTTAAATAATACGAGAATACATAACAAAAAATTTTGATTTATAAAAGATTTCAAATTATAATTCCAAGAAATCAAAACCACGATATAGGTAAATCACTCATTCAATTTCAAAATCATCAAAATCACTTTTAAGTGATTTAAAATGTAATTAATAGACTTATTAGTCTCTGAAAATACTAGTGATTTTCTTTCTCCATTTTATGTGAGCAAGAAGGTAGAATCAAGGTAGGGAAATAAAAAATATCATAGCACAAAAATCCTTAATTTTAAAGATGTAAATTTTATAGATATGAATTTTGAAATTAAGCTCAAAAATCAAGATATTCAAGGAGATTCAAAAGTTTAAGAGCTACTCATGTATTTAAAATCATCTCAGTGCAATTTCAAGTATAGCAAAAAATCATTTATTATAAATTTTGATAAAAAACATCAAGAATTTCATAAGAAGGCAGGATAGCAGATTAAGTTCAAATTGTAAATCAAGTATTTTGCATACATTTAGAAAGTCCTAATTTTTTCTAAATAATTGCTCCTTATTCAATGTTATTATATCCAAATTTATTTCTAATCATATTAATAATTTTATCTCTCCCTTTTTGTTTGTCATTGTCAAGAAAGAAATATGATGACATGATTTCTTCTTAGCATTCATATTCAAATTACGTCAAAAAGTACAAGTAGATTATGTCATTAAAGATAAAATCAAAATTTTAAATATCAAAAGTCATAATTTCGTTTAATAAATTTGTTTTTCTCTAGTTTTTTTGTGAATAATAAAAATGAGTCTTATGAAATAATCTCAATTCATCCAAGATAAATTTTTTTAATAAAAAAAGAATGATGTTGATAAAAATTTTAATTATTATTGTTAAGATCATAAATCTTTTTTTCTTAAAAAGAGAAAATTATAGAGATTAATGTGATTCCCATAATGTAAAAGTCAAATCAAGAAATTAAGAAAATATTCATGATAATATAACTCTCTTTCAAATTTTATTTTATTACAAATTAAAAAAAATACTAATTTTAGTGATAAGTTATGTCATTCATGAGTTTTAAAATAAATTATGTTAAGATAAATATTGATATCAAAAGACATTCATGAATATTAAAGACATGATTTAATTTAATAAATCTGTTCTTAGATGATAAAATAGAATAATAAGAAAATAAAGAAAAAGTCTTCATCTCATAAAGATATCATATTATAGATATAAAGATCATGAGTTAATTTTAAGAAAGAAAAAAGTAGAAGATCTTGATTTATATATATATATATATATATAACTTCAAGTTTTCAAGAATATGGTTTATAAGAAGATTTTCAAGTTTCATTTTCTATACTTGCCAAAATTATGATAATAATTTATTCAAGTTTAAATCATCAAATCATTAAAATCAATTTCATAGTTCAAGAGAGTTATAAAAATAACATAATCAATTCATTAATCTATTTTTAAAATAAAATCATTTGAAAACTTATCCAAAATCATCATCAAAAATCACTTTTCAAAAATTTTTAATAAAGTCATCATAGATTATTTTCCAAAAGAAAATAGCTAAAGTTTTCTATTTATTTTTGTAATTAAAGAGATTCAATAATAAATGTATCATTTTATTTTTCCTGAAGGATTCCTAGGATAAATATTATTTCAAGAAGAATTATCCTTCTTTTAAAATTTATTTCAAGGATGCATTGGCATTTAAAGTCAAAAATGAAATTTCATTATGATCATTGCAAAAATATTTTCAAACAAAAGCTTTGATTTATTTTAAATCAAATGATTTTTTGCATGTTGGAAGATTCTATCATGTTATCAAGAAGTTTTTCTTTTAAAGAAAGATGATTTCATATATGAATTTTAGGTTCAAAAACAACATAAATCATCAACACAAGTTAATATACATCAATATAATAATCATCATCAAAATCTTTCTTTCATAGATATGACTTATTTAAGTTAACTATACTTTATTCTTTCTAATTCTAGCATGCTTTAGCTATGCATCATCAAGATTAATTATATAATGATAAACTATTTTCAATAAAAGGATTTATTATAATATAAATAAGGATCATTAAACTTTAAACATCTTAATTCAAATAATTTTTTTTGTTATTGTGACATAGGCTAGTGAGCTTTGAAAGAGTATTAGATCTTAAGTCTTGAGTATCTACTTTCAAAATATTACTTAATGCTCCTAGTCTTGTTATGACTTAACTTTATATTATGGGAGGTTTTGATTTAGTTACTCACTTGAGTTTGTGTCCTTCATGATATGTTCTTCCCATTTTCTCTAATGGCATAAGATTGTTTATGATTCTTTTAGGAACCCAAACTAACTTGTGAGGACTATAATTTTTAAATGGATATTTATAAGCCATATTTTCTAATCTTTTACAAAAATTATACTTGACTTTTCATGGTAAATGTAAGGTAGGTCCTTTAACAAAAAATGATTGGCTTTTGTTGAGTGTTACCAACAAATCCTATACCCTTTCTTATATTAATATGACCTTTATTGGCAAGGATCATATTCAAGGATATACTACGAATTTTAAAATTTTCTAGTATTATCTTAATTATGATATTTTTTTCTTTAATGTTGTCTAACATTTCACATTTAGAACTAGGATTATGTGATGCTAATAACTTGTGCATTTCATCAATATTACCAACTAACAAATCATGATCAATTTTAAGTAACTTAAAAGACTTGCTAAGTTTTCTAAATTTATCAAATAAATCATGAAACATGCTTAATAACTCTGAAAAAGAAATACTTATTGAATTACTAACCTCATTGTCAATAGTCATAAGAGCGAGGTTCTCCATTTCTTAGTTATACATTTGATCTTTGGAGCTCCTTAGCTTCTTGTGTTTATAGTAAGAGGTTTTGCCCTATTTTTAAGATTCGAGTTCATCAATTTTTTTGATTTATTTATCAAAAGTTTAAGGTCCTCATCACTCAAGATTTTACTCGAGGAGTCATGTGTTCTTCTCAGTTCTTAGGAAGGCATTCTTCTTATTCATTTTTAGAAGTATTTTTATTTAATGATTCATTTATATTAAGTGTGCTTTAATATGTTATTTCTAATGCATGCCATATATCAAAAGTCGAATCAAAATAAGAAACCCAATCAAATTCATTTTTATCTAAGGTGCAAAGCATGGCATTCATAGCCTTGGCATTTAAAGAGAATTTTTTCTTCTCCAAATCATTCCAATTGTTCATTGGAAGATAAAACCTTTCAATTTTATTTTTAATAATAGTCCATAAATCAAGGTCTCAAGAGATAAGAAAAATTCGTAACCGAGTCTTCCAATATATGTAATCCGTCCCATTAAACATAGGAGGACGTGAGATGAAATATCCCTCATTCATGCCAAAATAAGTCATTTACTTAAGTGAGTGTTAATCCAATGAGTAACTACCTTTCTCTGATACCCATTATTAGGATTAATTTGGTACTAAGAGGTGGGGGGGTGAATTAGTAAAAGTTTTTTGTTTAAAAAAAATGTTTCGTCTTTAAGAAAAATAATAAGATTCAAAGCTTGTTGTTCAAATAAAGCAAGTGAATGATAAAAAGATTGCTAAGTTACTTGCTTATTAATTACTTAAGAAAGAATAAGATCATCTTATAAGAAACATCGTAAGTGAAATATTTGATTTCAAAGAATAAACAAGATTGGAAGTGTTAAAAAGCAAAGCAAAAGATAAACTCATAATTTTTATAGTGGTTCAACACCAACGGCCTACGTCCACTCCCAAGTCCTCCTTCTTGAGTCATACTGACATCCACTACAGATCTACTTTAAGTGAAGACCAAACCCTTACACTTGAACCTACAAGGGAGAGAATTTTCTACTTTAAGCTCTCTCTCCCTTTCCCTTTTTTTTTCTTACAAATCACACATAATTTTATTATAGAATATAATCTCCAGAATTGTTGTGTAGAATATAAGAAAACTTGGGATATTTATAGGCCCCAAGTGGCATTAGATTTTTGGAGCCAAAAATCAAACATACCTTTAAAAATCGGGTACAAGCAGTTTACCCGCCGGTCCTGGGTGGGTTAACTACTGAAAGTACCCAGATTCCTGGGTATGAATGGTTCAACCACCCAGTCTAAGCAGGTTAACCGCCTGAAAGCCTGGGCAATGGTGGTACACTCATCGCTCACCGGCGAGTTACCCGTCAGAATTTTCAAAAAGTGGTTCCCTCTACTTTTTAAATTTTAGCTTGAACCATCAGTTTACCATTCGCTTGGTTAACTAATTGAGCTCAACCTGAGCTCAACCAAACCCTATAGTAGACCCAGTTGCCTTATTGAGTTGATTTGAATTTCATCCAAATCTAACTTAATTAGGACTCAATTCATAACTACGACTCGATGATTATAATACTTAATGACCAACAAGCTAAATTAAGACCTAACCCCCGCTAATCCAGCAACCTCCGGCATTCTTACGGTGAGTCCTATGGTCTTCTTCCAGCAATCTCCCGATATATTCCTAGCGAGCTTCCCGATCCCTTCGCCGAATCTCCTAGCGAACTCCGGCGAGATCCCACTATATCGTCTGAACCCCCTTCCGATGCTCAAGCTTGATCTTGGCCCATCATCTAGTTGTAACTCCATTGCTCCTATTATAGTTAGTCCTGCACGATACTAATTATGACTTAATTAAATAAAATCATAATTTCCAAACATCCATTATAAGACCATCCTAACTCCCGACAAGCTTTTTGGCTACCCCCGACAATCTTCTGACGAGTCTTGGTCTTCTTCTAGCGAACTCCCTTATGCCATCCTAGCAAACTCTCGATAGCCTCAACGAGTTTCCAATCGCATCGACCTGATGCATGGACTTGACCTTAGTCAATTCTGATTATAATAATTATTTTATCATAATTAATCTTACATTAATCAATTCTAATAATCTTGTTAGATCAATAACCCATCAATTGATTTCATCATCAAAATTCGAGATTCAATAGTAATATAAAGTAAAAAAATATCATAATAATAATAACTAAAAAGATTAGGCATCGTGTCACACATGTCATCACTCACGTGATTGGCTTGCAAGATACATGTAACCAACACCTTGGACACCTATCCATCCCATCAACCATCTCATCACATCATCAGGAGAGCCACTTGGATGTCTTTGCACCTTTAGGTCACGATTGTATCGTGTTGATCTCCAATCGATGGCATTAAGACAATAACATTTTGGCCATAGAAAGATAGTTCGAATATCGAAAAAATATCCACCAGCAAACCCCCTCAATGACCATTCTAGTAAGGAAGCACTGACCTCCACACATAGTACTTCTGTGCAAGGAGGACAACCACCCTCCTTTCCTCAAGTGCGCACCTCCACATTAGCTCAAACCCTAGTGTGTTACTAGTGCTTGTTCAATGACCCCGAGTATCTGATCATCCCCGTGAGGCTTTTCTAATCCTTACACACCAAGCACAAACACTCACCGGGATGATGTAAGTTATCACCCCACTCTTGCCTTAGCTACCTCAATAAGCAAACCCCCTTTCATAGTTGCAGACAATAGCTCAGCCATTGCCTATGCCCACACCCCTTAGGGTTCCCCTAACTAATCCATTGTCTTTGGCTCCAGATTGTCCTTGCTTGATTGACATACTAACTGGAGTGTCACGCTCCCCGACAGTAGAGTTTAGTGTGTCCCTGCATCACGAGCCAACTTTGCCTTGGTCGAAAACTCAATCAATCAACTCGATGGACAAGACTCACTGAGAGCCCAATTACAATTGGTGAATCAGTGCTTAGATAAGGTGCAACGATAGTTCCAACACTTGAAAGGAGATACAGAGACATTATCTTATGTCGCTCCCCATTCATATAAAAAAAATCTAGGAGAAACTACTCTTGACCAACTTTCACCTCCAATCTTTGGAGGCTTTCAATGACAACTTCGACTTGGTGGAGCACACCATGACCTTCCAAGCTCAAGTGTTATTATATGGAACCTTAGATGCTCTGATGTGCTGAGCATTCCTGACCACCTTGAGACGCTCAGCTTGAGAATGGTACAACTGCTTGTAGCCATTCTTCAGTGCTATCTTTTGCTCAGCTTACGAAGGAGTTTGAGCTCCACTTCCTTACAGATGTTTGCCCATAGCCATCTATGATAATACTACTCGAACTAAGGTAGAAGGAGAAGGAACCTTTCTTCAACTTTATTGCAAGGTTTGTTGTCGAAATCCAAGGCATCCAAGATGCTGATGACCAAATTCATGGTAGTGGACATACTCTCAACCTATACTGTGATCATCAACTAGCCTACCTCAATCGATTGAAAGTCATGGTGTCCATAAATGACTAGGGCTAGTATTGATAAGCTAATAAGCAACCTTCAAGGAGTCCAAGTAAGGAATCCTAGACAACAGTCTTTTTCTTGGGTTGTTGATCTTGATCAAATAGATTACTGTGTGTGAATTATATTTCACTTCTCTTGTGTGTTAGCTTTGTTGAAGTCGATAGAAAGAAGGGATAGAGTTATCACACTAAGGAAGAGTAGGACAAGACTAGATTTTCTATATTGCTCTCAATATTCTTTACATTTTCAAAAACTCTATGTTTTCCATGACATAACATATGAGGTTTATATAGTCTCTAAAGATACATTACATAAATATACTAAGAATGAATCTCTCTCTTTCAAGAAACCCTTTCAAGAATCAATAGCCAATTTGACTTGTCATTCTATAAATATTTCCTCTTGATAAAATGAACCTTTTTTGTGATGAAATTAATCTCTTTATGATACTTGAATAAGTTTAATTCCAACATTCTCCCCCCTTAAACTTATTCCATCCAACATGCCAAGTTTCTTTTGAAGTTATTGAAATATTTCAAATTTAAGAGGTTTTATAAATATATCGATCACTTGTTCAATTGTCTTAACATGATGTAGCTCTACTTCTTTATTTTTGATATGATCTCTTATAAAATAAAATCTTGATATGCTTCGATCTTTCATGGTAGACTGGATTCTTGGCTAAGGCAATAGCTGATTTATTATCAACATGAATCTTACTTGACTTCTCCTATGGCATATAAAGTTCTAGAGTAATCTTCTTAGCCATATTGCATGACAATCCCAAGAAGATACTATATGCTATTTTTTTGAAGACCAAGTAAATATAGCTCTACCAAAATAAAAGACAAATCTAGTTATACTCTTTCGATCATCATAGCTTCTAGCCCAATCACTATCACTATATTCAATAAGCTCCAACCTTTTAGATGATGAGTAGAATATTTCATACTCAATTGTTCCTTTAATATATCATAAAATTCTTTTAGTGGCATTTAAATGAGATGTCTTAGGAGCGTTCATGTATCTACTTATTAAGCTAACTCTAAATGGTATATTATGTTGAATGCATGTCAAATACCTTAAACATCCAACTAGACTTTTGTAATAAGTTAGATTAATGTATTTGCCTTCGCCTTCCTTGGTCAACTTGGTGCCATATTCACTGGTATATCTATAGGATGATAATCTTCCATAAAAAACTTCGTTAGAACCTCATTTACATAATTATCTTGTGAGATAAAAATTTTTTCATTATCTTGTATAATTTCGATACCAAGGAAATAAGTTATTAAGACTAAGTAGGTCATCTCAAACTCCTTCATAGATGCTTAAAATTTTTAATCATAGAGATACTACTGCCTGTAAATATTAAATCATCTACATCTTAGATTTCGTATAGAGAGAATGTTCATGTGGATATTTAGAAAAAATATTTTGAATAAAATAAGCATCTATTTAAGAATTTCATGCTTGTGTGGCTTGTTTAAACCCAAAAAAAGCTCTCTTTAACTTATATACTTTGTCTTCTTATTCATAAATAATAAAATTAGGGGGTTATTGAATATATAGTTATTCTTCAAGAACTCCATTAAGAAATATTGATTTAACATCTATTTATAAAATTTTTCATCTCATTTGAGTTGCTATGGAGATACATAATCTTACTATCTCTAATCGAGCAACTAGTGTAAAACTTCTTCATAGTCGATCCCATATTATTGTTTATATCTCTTTATGACCAATCATGCTTTATATTTCTCCACCTCTCCTTGTGTTTCTTTTTTGTTTCGAAGATCCACTTAACACCAATTGTTTGGTGGTCTTCTGGAAGTATAATAAGCTCCCATATATCATTTTTGTTGATAGCATGAATCTTCTCCTTCATAGCTTGTCTTAATTTTCTTCTTTACAAGCTTCTTAAAAAGATAATGGATCATATCCTGCAAAAGATAAAATAAAAAAAATTTATCATTGTTAGTATTAATTCTTTGTCACAAAATATAGCTCCTGAATCAGTCTTGTCTTTCTTATGATTGGACTTCTTGAATCATGTGACCTAAGTGATCTAGGTGATGATTCTAGTAAAGCCTCTTTTGTACTTGCTTGTATTATATCATCATCTTCTGAAGATATAGCTTTATTATGCTGCTCATTACTTTTCCAGTTCCAAATCTTTTATTTATTAAACTCAACATCGCTTGATAGTACTACTTTATTTGTGATAGGATTGTATAATTTGTAACCACTGAAATTCTCAGTATAATTTAACAAAATACATATCTGAATTTTATCTTTAAGTTTTGTTCTCTTTTCTTCTGGTATTTTGGCAAATACAATCCTTCCAAAAATTCTTAAATGATTGACTCTTGGTTTCTGTTAGCTACATACTTCTACTAGTATAAAATTACTAATTTGTCTTATTGGAAACATGTTTAGCAAATAAACTGCACAAGCAACAGCATCTCCCTAAAATTCCTTAGGAGTTTTTCTTTCCTTTAATATGCATCAGACTATATTAAGTACAATTTTATTTTTTTCTTTCTGAAACACTATTTTGTTAAGGTGTATATGGCATTGTAAATTGATGTAAAATTCTATTATTTCTATAAAAAAATTTAAATTTATTTGATTTATATTCACCAACTCTATTTGTTTTTAACATTCAATCTTACAATTACTTTGTCTTTGAACGAGGTCTTTAAATTCTTTGAATTTGTTTAACACTTTTTTCTTTTCCTTTAGCATGTAGGCCCAAGTTTTATCACTATGATCATCAGTGAAGGTAAGAAAATACCTATTTCCTCCAAGTAATATTGAGCTGATAGGCCACAAACATCCGAGTGTATCAGATCAAGTCGATACCATGCTCTTTTTGTGTTATTGATTTTGAAAGGCTTTTTTTCTTACTTACCTATAACACATACTTCATATAATTTTGATGGGCGATCAATTCTTGGCATTTCAATCATCATATTAAACATCTCTAAAAGTTTTAAAGCCTCAAAATTTAAGTGTGCATATCTAAGATATCATAATATAGAAATGTTCTCAATATTAGTTTTAAAATAATTTAACCAATCAAAAATACATAAATATAGAGGAAACATTATTCTTCACCATTTTCACATGTGAGATTAATGTCTTATTTTTATCATAAATTCAAAAACTCATATCTTTCATCTCAATATGATAACTTTTTTCAAGTAATTGTCCTAAGTTAAGAATATTATTTTTCATATCAGACTATAATAAACATCTGAAATATATAATTATTTATCATTATTGAGTCCAAGAACAATTTAATCTTTGCCTCTTACTAGTCTTTGAGATAGATCACCAAATGTAATGTTCCCAAAATAACTTGTATCCATTTTTGAAAATAATTCTTTAATACCACACATGTGATTTAAAGCTCCTGTATCTAGATATCATGTCATAGACTAATCTTCCTTTAAATTATTATATCATTAGCAAAACTTAGTTTTCATTCTTATCTTATTTTTCAATAAAATTTATCTTATTACCTTGATTGTTGGGATTATAATAATATTCAAAAGAGTAATGTCCATTTCTTTTGCATGTATAGCATTGTATTTCAGACATTTTAGAATTTTTGCCATGTCCACGGCCTCGGCCACATCCTCGAACATAACCTCAGCTTTTTCGACTAGAATTTTCTCCACCACTTTCATTGTTTAGAGATTCTTGATTGGTCTAATTTCTGCCACCTCTTACTCTTTTTCCATGACCTCTTCCTCTTTAAAAATTTGATTCACTTTTTAAGAATAAGCTTGGTTTATAGTGCTTATTCCATAGTTTTATCTTTTGCTTGTTTTATAATCCTTTGTTCATGAACTTTAAGGAAACTCATAAGTTATTTTAAAGATATATTTTTTTAAATCTTTAGATTCTTAAATCGTAACAATAATAAAATCAAATTTTGGATCTAGTGATCTTAGTATTTTTATATTACTCTTTGATCAATTATTTGTTCACCATTTTTTTTCATTTGATGAATAATAGAAATAATTTTTATGAAATAATAGGAAATATTTTCAGAAGTACCTTGCTGTAATTTTTCAAACTCGGCTTGTAAAACTTATAGATGAAGTTTTTTTTACCTTATTAACACCACCAAATGCTTTTTGAAGCATTTCCCAAACCTCTTTCGAAGTATTTGTTAGAGCGATGATCTTGAACATTGTATCATCAAGCCCTTGGTATATTAAAAATAAAATATGTTTCTCCTTTTTTTCTTTTATCTTTGAGTTGTTTTCTTACTTCTATATTCATTACTCCTTCTTTTGCTAGACTTGGTTCAACAAATCCATCTTCTACAAACTCCTATACATCTTAGGAGCTTGGAAAAACTTTTATTTCTATGCACTATATGTCATAATTTTCTTTTATCAATCTAAGGACCTAGAGTTGGAAGATGCTTGGGGATGAAACCTAGCTCTGATACCAAATGTTGAAGTTGATAGGAAGAAGTGATAGAGTTATCACACTAAGGAAGAGTAGGACAAGACCAGATCTTCTATATTTCTCTCAATATTCTTTATAATTTTAAAAACTCTATATTTTTCATGACCCAACATATGAGGTTTATATAGTCACCAAATATATATTACATTAATGTACTAAGAATGAATCTCTATCTTTTAAGAAATACTTTCGAGAATCAATAGCTAATTTGACTTATCACTCTATAAATATTTTCTCTTAATAAAATAAAAAAAAATTATAATGAAATTAATCTCTACTTAACAAGTTTAATTTCAATACGCTTCGGGACTTAGCAATGAAATGATTATTTTCATTGGAAGAAGCATATCCATTAATTTAAGCTAGAGAAATAGAAGAATGGAGAGAAACAAGTAACCCCTTCGCCATGCTATGAGGTGACCTAAGTAGAAGCCCCATGGAGGTGGAATTTCCCAGCCGTTACAACAACAAAACCACAAGGAACAATGTGCCAGTGATCTATTCTAACACAACGAATCATCCTTATCTTGCACAAGTATATATGTATGTATAGCTTGTCCTTGCCATCAGCTTCGTCCGATCCATCGCACTGCAAGTGTTCGATCCCTAACACAGAACAAACGTAAACAGCCTCGCATGGGAACAAAACAGAGGTCGACCCTCCCACTCCGCGTCTACGGGGACTTCGGTCCTCAGTATGAACTGTTTCGGGGGGAAGACGAAGATACCGCTCATTGTTAATCAATCTCACAGGCATGTTGTTCTGCTACGATAAACACATTTGTCCATTCTTGTTGAGAATAAGAAAACTGTTTTGTTGTTCTTCCCTTCACCACATAGGTTTCAGGAAGGACCAGCTCAAGGTCGATATCAACTTGACCTGCGCCAAGTGGAGCCGCTTCCACAGGGAATTTTCGTGTGACCGACCGCAGCTCCCTCAAGCACATCCTCGCCGAGTTCGTGAACGGACTTCTCCAGATCTGGATGCCAAAGCCGTCTACTGGGAAGACATCTCCTAAGCTATTGGGGTGGCAACTCCAAGCTAATGAAGCCGAACCTTGAACGGTACCACCCAAGGCAGCTCATACTAGCTTTGGTTTCGACTGTGGTGGTTTCGGTGGGACGACTGGAATTGTATCTGCACTACGAACGTAATTAACCCCAAAGATAGCTGAGCGTTGCGTGCCGATATCGAAGTGAGAACGCAATGATCTGTTAACGTCACAAGACTTGGTAAAAAAAAAGAAAAAAAACAGATGCAGATGGAAGTTGTTGTTCTTGCTTAAAATTATTATGCATGTCTCTTTTATAAGACTGTTTAAACCTGTAAATATTTATCAAGATTATATATATATATATAATTTATCGATTTAAATATTTACCAAGATTCGGACAAATCGTTTTTTTTTTTTCATCTTTCCTGGAAATTAGAAGGGAGATTAGAAGTTATGAAGCTGATGCAATTTAGGCAACCCTCAGCAACGATTGTAAAAACTTACCGCATTAACGAGCTCAATCTCACACCCGCACGCCACGATTAGACCACCAGCATAGGGGGAACGATCCCGTCGATGGGTGTCAAATGGTGAGTCGGAGAGTGTGATAAAGAGCCCATGGGGGCTTTCTTTCCGCCATAATAAACACGCTTTGGCTTCTAGGTTTGCGCGGACCCCTCTTTTGCTTTCGTGAACTCATCTACAGAGGTCGAGGGGTTTTTGATGGTGGCGACGCTGGAGATGGTAGATTCGGTCATGAAGGATGTGGCGACTTCGTGTTCATCGGGAAAGAAAAAGCGGAAACTAGAGATGAGGCAGATCGATAACGTCAAACGGAGGAGCCGCGTATCTTCGCCAAGAGATGCCCAAGGCAGAGGAGCTTGGCGCCGACGTCCCTTTACCTCCTTTAGCATATTTATAGAATATTATGATTCAATTAATAAAAATATTTTTAATTAAAAAATAATAAAATTTTAGGGTTATCTGTGTATATGGAGTACTTGTTGAGTTCAAAGCACTCCATCCCCATATAGCCCTTTCATCTAGATTGATGAGTCAATTATCATGATAGCTTTAGTTTGATCCGATCACTAGCCAAAATGCTCGAATCGAGAGTTAATAGTAATACACTCATCAACTCTTATAATACATTCGTATGTTCAAAGCACTCCATGCACACATGTAGCCCTTTCCGACGAGGGTCTCCTCACCATACTCGAATAAACACTTACAAGATTATCTCCAAATGTACACACTTTCTACTCTTTTGCTTTATGAATTAAGGTCATTTATAGGACCTAAAAGTAACTACCTATCTTATCTATGATTAATAACTACCCTCACTAACTCCTAAACTACCTCCATAACTCTTGAGCTATTGCTCTTAAAATATGTTAACTAATAAGTAACTACTATGAATCAATTGTTAATACTTTTTCTTAATTCATAGCTACATACATCGATTTGAGACATAAAATAAATATGATTCTAAACTGAAAATAACTTAGTGGGAATATCTGTAATTTATTCATTTGTGTCATAGTACTTCATTATTATAGCTCCATTTGCTACAAGATCTAAAATGAAATGATAGTGTATCTCTATATGCTTCATTATTCTATGAAATGTGGGATTTTTCGTCAGTGCAATAGTAGATTTATTATCACAATTTAGTTGCTTCTTTTTGTTCTTGATGAAGATCTTCAAGAAGTCTTCTAAGCCATATAGCTTGACAAGCTGCTGATATTGCAGCTACATATTCTGCTTCTGATGTTGACAACGTAGTTGTTGCTTGCTTCTTTGAACTCCAAGATATAGCTCCTGGTCTAGGGCTAAAAATATTGCCCGAAGTACTCTTTCTATCATCCACATCTCCTGCCCAATCACTATCAGTAAGACCAAATAATTTACATTTAAAATTATGAGAATATCAAATTCCATAATCCGTAATTCCAACAATATAACGTAAAATTCTTTTAACAACTCCGAGATGATGTTTACTTGGGCTATGCATAAACTTGAATAGTAATATCTGGTCGAGTATGAGTTAGATAGATCAAACCTCCAACCAAACTTTTGTAGTATCTTACATTTGTAAAACTTGTACCATCCTCAAGTTTCAATTTCTCATTTATATTCATGGGTGTAGCTACAACTTTGTAATTAATCATGTTAGATTTTTTTAGCAGATCTATTGCATACTTTCTTTGTGAAATAAAAATTTCACCTAATTCTTGCTTCACCTCCAACCCAATAAAGTAATACAATAGACCTAGATATGACATTTCAAACTTATTCATCATACATTTTTTAAATTCTATCACAATAGAGTTAGATGAATCCATACATATAATATAATCAACATAAAAATAAACTATAAGAATATTATGTTCACCTTCCTTCTTTAGATAAAGGGTAGGTTCATTATCACTCCTTTTAAATCTATTTTGATGAAAATAATAATCAATTTTGTTTTATCATGTTCTTGGAGTTTGTTTGAACTCATGATTTCTTTAGCTTATATACCTTTTCTTCATATCCTTTAACTAAAAACCTTCGGGTTGAATAATAAAACCCTATTCTTGTAAATCTCCATTTAAAAACACAGATTTTACATCAAATTGATAAACATACCATCCCAAATAAATAGTTAAAGCCAAAAAAGTTCTTACGGTTTCGAATCTAGCAACTAGAGAAAAAGTATTATCAAAGTCAATACATTGTTGCTACGAATATCTTTTTGCTACAAGTCGAGCCTTATGCTTTTGGATACTTCCATCTACATTATATTTTATTTTGTATACCCATTTCATTCTAATAGCTTTCTTTTCTTTCGATAAATTTATTAGCTCCCAGGTTTCATTCTTCTTAATTGACTTGATTTCTTCATTCATTGTCTTTCGTTATTCATCTTTTTCAACTGCTTCCTCAAAACTTATAGGATCTGAAATAAATAAAATAAATATTAAATTATAAATCTCTATTGGCGATCTAAACCTTCATGGAGGGGTCTCATCTGAGGAATCATTTGCTGAATTTGAACTGCTACTATGTGAGATTTACGATGAACTTGTTGGAGCAGGTTCTATTACTTGATTCAGTGGAGTGACTAGTTCTATGGGAATACGGATTTGTGTTTCACCTTTTTTGATCTCTCAATTCGAACTTATTTTTTTATCAAAAATAATATTTTAATTAATAACAATATTACCACTTACATGATTATATAATTGATATGCTTTGGATTATATAGAATAGCTAATTAAGATATATTTTTTAGATTTTTCATCAAACTTATGATGATCTTGTGAATTCACTAAAGCATAAGCAATACCACAAAAAATTCTTAAATGGCTTACACTTAGCTTTATACCATACCAAGCCTCAAAAGAAGTTTGATTCATAACAACCTTTGTCGATAAAATATTTAACAAATAAACTGTCGTTGCAACTGCTTATGTCCAAAACTGATTTGGAAAATGCTTTCCTTGAAGCAAACTTCTTGTTATTTCGATAACAGTTTGATTCTTACATTCAGCTACACCATTTTGTTCCGATATATATGGTGCTGTCAATTCTCTATAAGTACCATTTTCTTCATAAAAAGAATTAAACCGATTAGATAAAAATTTACTACCTCTATCTGTCCGAAGTGTCTTTATACATCTACCATTTTGTCTTTCTACAAGTGCCTTAAATTTTTAAAAGTTTTCAAATGCTTCATATTTCAATTTCAGAAAGTATACCAAACTCATGCATCTATAGTCATCAGTAAATAATAAAAAATATCGACTTCTACCAAATAATTTTATATTCATAGGTCCACATAACTTAGTATTAATTAATTCAAGACAATTATATGCTCTCCATGATTTTTCAATAGGAAATGGTTTCTTACTTTGTTTATCATAAATGCATTCTTTGCATATATAAATTATATTAATTTTAGGTAATTTATAAATTATTTTTTTATTTAACAACCTTAAACCTTAATGTTAAGGTATCCATATTTAAAATACAATAAATTTATCTCATTCTTTTGATTTACAACAAAAGCATATTTCTAAATATTTAAAACATTA
This sequence comes from Ensete glaucum, assembly GCA_021527575.1. Classification (NCBI taxonomy): domain Eukaryota; kingdom Viridiplantae; phylum Streptophyta; class Magnoliopsida; order Zingiberales; family Musaceae; genus Ensete; species Ensete glaucum. The sequence goes on from CM038551.1 coordinate 46,655,497, forward strand.
GTTGGAAACATTTTATTTTGGGTCATGCAAATATTTGCTATAATCAAACCAGATTTCTTATCTTTAATAGTGCATGAATCATTATCAAATATAACTAAATATCCAGCATCTATCAATTATCCAACACTCAATAAGTTATGTGATAAATAAGAAACATAGAAAACATTATCAAGATGTTTTACCTTCCCTTGATTTGTTTTCACCTTAATTGTTCATTTTCCTTCCACTTGGATTTGCTTGCTATCTTCAAGTTCAACTTTCAACTTGTGAGTTTTATCAATATCTCTCGATATTGATCTTATACCTGACATATGATTAGAACATCCACTATCTAAGAACCAGATATCATTTAAGATATCATTAACTTATGAATGAGTTATAAACAACTTACTATTGTCTTAATTTTCCTCTATATAGCTTACTTGTTTTTCTCTTTTTCAATAATCTACCTTTATATGACCAAATTTTTTATAATAATGATATTGAATTCTACTCTTGTAATTTTTTTATTATAATTTGATTGCTTTTGTTCATCATGCCCATCAGAGTGTCCTCTTCCTCTTTAGTTTTCTCTACCATGAAATCCTCCTTTGTCACGTCCTCTTCATAATTGAATTTTACTCTTGTAATTCTACTTTTGTTCATCATGGCATAAATTTATCTCATTTGTTTGATTTGCAACAAGAGCATGTTTCTAAATATTTGAAATATCAGTTGGAAACATCTTATTTTGAGTCATGCAAATATTTGCTATAGTAAAAACATGTTTCTTATCCTTAATAGTATATGAACCATCATCAAATATAACTAAATATCCAGCACCTATCAATTGTCCAACACTCAATAAGTTATGTGATAAACAATAAACATATAAAATATTATCAAGATATTTTATCTTCTTTTGATTTGTCTTCACCTCAATTGTTTATTTTCCTTCCACTTGGATTTGCTTGCTATCTCCAAGTTCAACTTTCAACTTATAAGTTTTATTAATATCTCTAAATATTCATCTTATGCCTAACATATGATTAAAATATCCATTATCTAAGAACCAAATATCATTTGATATATCTTTAACTTATGAATGAGTCATGAACAAATTACTATTGTCTTCATTTTCCTCCATATAGCTTACTTGTTTTTCTCTTTTTCAGCAATCTACCTTCATATGACATTGAATTCTACTCTTGTAATTTTTTTAAGTATAATTTGATTGCTTTTATTCATCATGCTCATCAAAGTGTCCTCTTCCTCTTCCATTTCCTCTACCACGAAATCCTCCTTTGTCATGTCCTCTTCCTATTAATTTTTTATCTTCTTTTGAAGTAGAAGACTCCCCTTTGACCTGAAATACTTTTTCTTCATTTTTTTTCAAGTGACATGTTCAACCTTGCTTCATGTGCTTGCAAGGAACTCATTAGTTCATCAAATAAATAATTAGATAAGTCCTTTGACTCTTCAATTGCGGTAACAATATGATCAAATTTTAGAGTTAAACTTATCAAAACTTTTGTAATAATTATTTGATCATGAAGATGTTCACCGTAGGATTTCATTTGACTAATAATTTCAATCACTCGAGAAAGAAAATCTTGCACTAATTCATTGTTCTTCATAACAAAATTTCAAACTCACAACGAAGGATCTAGAGTTTTACCGTAATTACCCTCAATGAGCCTTGAAATTCATTTTGAAGTATCAATTAAGCTTGTCTTGAGGTTGTCGCTACTGTAATTCTTGAGAAGATTGTCTCATATACAACTTGATGAATGAGGAACAATACCTTTGAGTCCTTCTTTTTATTTTTCCTCAACTTGGTTTCTTCATATGGATATGCATATTCATTCTCTATCAAGTCTCAAAGGTTTTGAGACTTAAACAAAGTCTTCATCTTGATACTCCAAAATTCATAAGATTTGTCCGAGAAGATGAGAATAAGATGTTGAGACATAGAATTATCATTAAAAGCCATAATGCCTAATTCATATTAAAACCTGACTCTGATATCACAAATATTGGAGAAGGAAGAGCAATGAAATGAAAAAATATAATAATATGATATGATTAACGAAAACGCTTTCAATCATGAAAATGACGTAGCATTAAACAGGAGGTAATAAAATCATGAATTAAGGTCTTATTTATAGGATCTAAAATTAATTACCTCATTCCTTCATCCCATTATTTTATTATCTCACTCATAATTAATAACTCCTCTCACTAACTTCTAAACTAAATTCACAACTCTAAACATGAGACTATTCCTAAAATATGTTAACTAATAATTAACTAGTATGAATCAATTATTAATACATTTATACTTGTTGGGAACCTTCCCCGCTTGCGAAGACCCGTCGCGGACTGCAGCTACCGGAACAGTAAGGACAGTCTTGCACGGTGTGGCAGTGTTGAAGAGCCCTTCGTTGTTGACACCACGATTTCTTGGCTGAGCTCGCACCACTCGATGGTGAGCTCGGATGCCGCGGTCGCCGGCTGCAGAAACTGGAGTACAGAGGAGGCGAACCATTCTCGTTGGAACTCGCAATGGTCGTCCCCACTTTTGGCCCACATGTGACGAGTGGCGGCGCCATGATTTCTTGGCCGAGCTTGAAGGCTGACTGCAGCATCTTGTTGGCGGCTCGTTCTTGATCGGTATGACGACGACTTCTTGGGGGAGCTCGCAATGGCCGTCCCCTCTCGCTGAGCCCCCCGCCCCGCCCCCCCCTCCCCCCCTGGTGACCAGCTGCAGCTAATCAAGTAGTGAGATGCAGCCGCAGCCGGTGTGGCGTTGTGGCAGAGCCTTTCGTTGTTCAGGCCACCATTCTTGGCCGAGTTGGGAAGCAGCCGCGGCCGGCTGCAGCAGCGGGTTCCTCGAAGATGATATTGTTGCATGCTATGGAGGTGACGGAAGAACCTTTTTTTGTTGAGGCCATGGCTCGTGTTGTCAAAGCTTGCAGCAGCCGTCAGTGACTTGGGATGCGGCCGTGCCCCGAAGCGGTTGCTGGTGCAACGAAGATAATATCTTGGATCTATGGTGGGTGTAAAAACGCCAAATTTATTCTTTCCCTTTATAATGCTGTTTAGACTGTTAATCCCACATAAGGAAAATTTATTTATTTTTATTTAGATCATCTATCTTGAATTTAAATTAATTATAATTATCCCTTATAATTTACTACCATTAGCATTCCAATTCCTCTTGTGATATAAGCAATTAATTTTGATATATATTTAATTTAATTATTTTTCCTTTTTCTTATTTTTTGTTTTTATATATGCATCTTTCAACTTTTCAAATTTTAGTCTCACTAAAGGAAATAATCCATTTTTCTAAACAGCCCTTCTCCTTAAGGAAAACAGTCCATTATTCTATTTATTCATCTTCCAATTTTTCGTCCATTTAATCTCACATTGTAATTAAAGGAAACAATCCTTCTTAAGTCTATTAAAATGTTTAGTAGAAGAGATGATTGGACCTGAATCATCCAAATATATGAAATGAATTTGATGTAAGTTTGATTTAATTTTATATTTTATCCTTCTTTTATTTTTCTATATATTTTTCTTTCAGCTTTTTAGATCACAGCCCATCTTTCTGAAGTCTGTTAAAATGTTTCGTAGAAGAGACGATTGGACCTAAATCATCCAAACATATGAATTGAATTTGATATAAGTTTGATTTAATATTTTTATTTTATTCTTCTTCATTCTTTTATTTTTCTATATATTTCTTTCTACTTTTCATCTTTTAGTCTCGCATTGGAGGAAGTATAGGAAACAATCCATTTTTCTATCTGTTTATTTTTCAACTTTTCATCCTTTTAGTCTCACGAACACTCGTTCTCCTTACTAAGATCGTCTTTGTTTAAGTATATTCAGTTATTTGGTTGAAGGGATGATTGAGCCTAAATCATCCAAACATATGAATTGGATTTGTTATAGGTTTGATTTAATATTTTTATTTTATTATTCTTCCTTCTTCTATTTTATTATCTGTCCATCTTTCAATTTTTCGTCTCCTAAGTTGTTTAGTAAAAGGGATGCCTAATATAGATTTGAGTTAATATTTTTATATTATTCTTCTTCTTGTTCTTCTATTATTCCATCAACTTTTTATCATTCTGTACCTTCAGTCTTTCGACTTTTCATCCTTCTATTCGTTCATCCACTAATTTTTATCTTGGATTTAGATGGTGCTGGAATGTTTTTATAATTCTCCACATACGGGCAGGAGGACGAATGCCGGTTATATCTTGGACATTTTATCATCATTTGCCAACTAGAAATATAGACATCGTTTACGTGCCTTCATATTTCATTTCTTTCAACTTTTTTTTTTTTAGTTTTATCATAGGTCAATCTATTTTATGAATTTAATCTGTGTTAGATTGATATCGTTGCTCTTACAATCTAAGCATATTTCTAGTGTATTTTAGTTTCATGAGCAACAACAACAACAAAAAAAAAAAAGTTTCCTTTGTTCATTTGTTCATCATTTCTTTGAGATCGGACGAGAGAACTACCCATGGCAACGAAGATATCTTGGATGCGGTCGACGATCTCGAACCCTAACTCCTCACATCTTCCACTTCTCTTCGACTGCGTACTGCCGCCAACCCGTGCACACATTCTCCTATACACCAAGAATGACTCAAACCCCACGTCAATGTCTCAATCTCTATCATATTTTCCAATGATTTATTTTGCTTCTCAGTTAGTAAATTCATTTAATATAGCAGCATTCCTGAATTATCAACCATTACACTTGAGTTCTAATGGCAAAGCAGCTCAACTACAATTCCTTATGATCTTCATGGGCATTTATACATATCCAATTGCTATTAAAATATTTAGAGCATTTATACATATCCAATTGGTCTAAAATATTTTAGAGCTCGTCCAGATTTTATCGAAGTTGATCAGGAGCTTGCTGAGAACACGTCGGGAATTCGTCGGAAGATAATCGATAGACTTGCTGAGAGTTCATCGGAGGATGCTGGGAAGTTCATTGGGAGTTTAGAAAATCGATTAGCGTGTCAAACAATAAGAACGATTATAATTGTGTCTTGGTATATCATAGTTAGCATCATGTGTTTAGAGTCCTAATTAAGTTAGATTTAGAGAAATCTAGATTAACTCAATAAGAGGAACTCGGGTCCACTTTAGGTTAGATTAAAGCTCAGGTTAAACTCATTTCGTTAACTTGGAAATGGGTCAACAAGAGGTACGAGTTGAGTATGAACAGTACAAGAAAGTGTTGTTTTTGAATTCCTGACAATAGTAACACCGGTGGGTGATGGTGGTGCTGATTACAAATACCCTGCAAGCCACTCACGTGAGTAATGACACGTGTGACACATTGTGTGATCTTTTTACTTATGATTAATATTGGTATATTATCACATTATATTATATGAAGCACATATATTGTGATGTCCTTAGTTCTGTGTAATGAGAATCGGATCATGATGAAATCATGATAATGAGATAGATTCACCTTTAAATATATATTATAAATAATTCCAATCATAGATTACTCAAGAGGGACATCGAGATAACCGGACAAACTGGTGTACTATATACCCGTCCATATGATGAAGGCAGCTTGTCTCATAGCCACTTATGTGAAGACACTAAGGATATAGTATAGGTGCTCATTGGAGAATGAGTTCACCGATTGATACGCTTATGGAATATTGTATGGTTGATGATACATAATGTCAGACAGCGATTACATAGTCCCAGTTGTGTATATGGTCCTTTGACTTGAGACACTAAAGATGCCTTATATGAATATTTATTTCTTTGATGCCAGATTTATATATTTAGAAAGTTCTAAATCTGGTACAACTTGTTATCGGGATTGGTAGTCAATCTTATGAAGGCAATTGAGTGTCAATAGAGGATCATCCATTCTCGATATCATGAGAGGAATATCTTATATATGCTTGTTCAGACAAATCCCTGACCAGGGTCATTCGAATTAAGAGAGGAGTACTCCGGGAGAATCCGATTAGAGCAAGACAAACTGATTCCATATATGACCTGACAGTACCATGTCCAATATACGGTCTCTAGGATATTAGTTGGATGAGGGATTATAGAGCTATGATAACTATGGATAGACAGGTCCGATAGATTTGATCCCCCTGTACCGTCTAGGGACTATGGCATAGTGACCTAGTATGTCCATAATTAATGAGTCGAGTGAATTATTATGGGAATAATAATTCACTATATCAGAATGAGTTCTGATGGGAATGACTCATGGCCAACTTAGTATCGGGCCTAGAGGATCACACATATATGGTAGATGCTTCAGCAAATAGAGGATTGGATGAAGATCCAATTAGCCCCTATTCTCATTAGATGATACCCTATGTTGATGGGCTCCTTGATTGAGGCCCAACTAAAAGGCCTAAGGAGGTTATTGGATAGAGATCCAATAATGCAATGTTAGTGGGTAATTGGATGAAAATCTAATACCCACCAAGGCAGGAGCCCTAGGGTTTTTGGTGGCTCTCTATAAATAGGAGAGGAGACTCATGGTTAATGGGTTGTACCTTTGGCCTCTCCCTCCTATTCTCTTCTCCCCCTTCTATGCAAGAGTTGCGAGTTCAGATTGGAAGAGTTTTGCTACAGAGATCCATCGTGTAGATACCACTAGAGAGGAGAACGCTTGACCTCCTTCATCCTCTCCATCCGGATCTAGAATACAAGGATATGCGATCTCCCTAGCTATGACCAATCTCTCATACATGATGTGGTTTTTCGGTTTTATATTTTTTTCTGACAACCCCAATCTTTTGCACGATGATTTGATTTGCGTGAGAAACTGATTTTTTATTTTGATTTTCGTTGTGCATGTGATGCACTCGCTGAGGTTTCCTAATAATGGTATTAGAGCCAAGGTTTTTATGTGAAATTAGTTTTAAACTGAGTGTGATAAGATTGAATCGCGTAGAATCGTTCTACGTATTATTGCTATGTTTTCACGGAAAAGGTAGCGAGGAAAGAGGGTGGTCAACTATAACCAGGCCCTCTACAAGGGTGGCTAGCCACAGCTAGGCCCCCTGCAAGGGTGGATAGCCATGGCTGGCCACCCGTAAGGGGGCGGTCGGTTGTGGCCAGGGCCAGCCCGTAAGGGAGAACGGTGGCACCCACAAGGGGCAATAGATGCTAGCGGCCTACAAGTGACCACCTGCAGGGGCAGCGGCCCGCATGGGCGGCGCTTGCAGGCAGAAGCATCACCTGCAAGGGCTGTCGCCTATCCCAGCAAGGCCAGCACCCACCCGCGGCTAGTTCGCAGAGGGGTGGCGCTCGTGGAGGTGCCACCCATGGGAGCGGAGCCGACCACAAGGGCAGCGGCAACGTCAACGACACAGTGAGGGTGATGGAAAGGCTAGGACATCCTTTTGAGAGAAGGATGATTATGCCCCATAGAATTTGAGAAATTCTGAGGTCTATCCTATGCATAGAATTCTGAAAATATCCTCAATAATTCTAAAAATTCTGAGGACTGTCCTCTTATCCAGAATTATGAAAATGCCCTTGATAATTCTAAAAATTCCAAGCATGTTCTGATTTATAAAAAATAATTAATTAAATAGTTTAATTAATTATTATATATATATAGTAATCCTACATATGATGTGATGTACATGTGATGTATGATATAGATGGATGATCATGAGCCATGTGTTGTGATGTGTGTAATTGTGATTGTTGTTGTTGTTGTTGTTGTTATTATTATTATTATTATTATTATTATTATTATTGGTGGGCCCTATGAGCCTCTGTTTTTCTCGTCTATTGTCGGGCCTGCGTACTTGTGATTATTTATAATTACATGAAGAGGAGCATTGGGAGCGTGGAGGTGATAGTGGGACCCATGATGTCGTGACGGGAGATCACGACGCATGGTGATGCGATGATTCAACGGAATCGATGATGATGAATTCAACAATCACAGGAGATGCGTCGATGCACATATAGATCATGTTGTGAGTGATTAGGCCCATTGGCTCGGGCTTAATCATATTAGGTGATGGCTTATGATCATCCGGTGTGGCTTGCATATGTGATGTATTTTACACCTACTAGATATATGTATGTATATATATATATATATATATATATATATGTGTGTGTGTGTGTGTGTGTGCGCGCATACAATATAGATATATATTAAATATGTATATGTGCAATAAGATTGACCCACGTGGCCTTCCATCGTTATAGGAAGAAATTGAATCATGACATAGGTTGAATTGGTTGAGTCACTCGAGGCTCACCTATCTACGTGATCAAGTTTTTGCCTATGATATATAGATGTCACCGATGACCTGAGGACATGATATAACTTGGTCGAGCAGTCGAGAGCATATCCATCGAATCAGACTCATCTTATAATGATGGTGATGACTTAACAGAACTTCATAGTTAGTTGAGCAATCAAGACCATGATGATTCAGAGGTCGAACACGATGAGAATCAGAAGGAGTTGTGATTGGCAAGAGTTGCCTACCTTTTGGGCTTAGTGTAGTTAGTCGAGTCCCTCGAGGTTGCACTAAGATGCCGATTGGATCCCGATCCCCACTAAGAGTCGATCGGAGACTTCCGTCTCACGTGTCAAGGGTGTCGCGTGATTCACTAGGAAAATAGTTAGAGTATATTAAGATAGAAGTCCATATCTTAATTAATATTTTCTATAAATTCTGTATGTTATTTATTTACGCTATGTCTTGTTTGTCGCTTGCAAACCCCTGCCAACTATCTTATTGGTCCAAAGGCTCTGCAATTTGTGAATTGTTCTCATAGAGGAGAAAATCCTTTATGTCCTTAATACGATTATGCCCACGCCAGAGGAAAGGATAAGCGAGGATGAGACTGCTCGCTTTGTGAAGTATAAAGATAGTCCTAAAGGATAACATATATGCTGATACTTCAGTCCCTACCAGATTCATTTTCATAGTTCATTGTTAACTTTAATATGAACAAGTGAGATGACTCTATATGAGCTCCAAAATATGTTGAGGGAAGCTGAGAGTGCCATCAAGAAAGAGAAGTCAATTCTCTATATTGGTGAGACCAATAGGAAAAGGAAGGCTAGTAAGACCCTTAAGAAGGGGAAGGGCAAAGAAAGATCGGGTAAGACAAAGGTCGCCAAAAAAGACCCAGCAAAGGACAAAAGATAGTGCTTCCACTATGACCAAGACGAGCATTGCAAGAGGAACTATAAGGATTACCTTATCGATAAGGCAAAACAGAAGATTAGAGAAGCTTTAGGTATATTTATGATTAGTCTCCACTTGTCAGATTTTCATAATAACACATGGGTATTGGATATTGAGAGTGTTTATCATATCTATAATTCGTTACAGTTTTTAGCAAGACCTAGGAGATTGGCTAGAGGTAAAATTGACCTCAAGATGAGCAATGGAGCAAGAGTTGTTATAGTTGCTATTGGGGAGGTCACCCTGCATCTGCCTGGTGCAGCTATAATTGAATTGGATGCATGCTATTTTGTTCCCTTTATTATCACGAATATTATTTCTATCTCTTGTTTAATAATTAGTGGATATAAATTAGTTTTTAAGAATAATAATTATTCAATAATTATGGATGATAATATCATCACTAGAGGGACCATTATAAATGGCTTATACATGTTATACACTTATCCACACATCATGAATATAAATATGTCTAAGAGGAAAAGAGATGAGGTGAATAATGCATATCTATGACATTGTAGACTAGGTAATATACATGGGGGGAGCATTCCAAAGTTGCTAAAAGATGGATACTTAGATCCATTTGACTATGAGTCATATGCAACTTGTGAGCCTTGCCTTCGTGGGAAGATGACCAACTCTACTTTTAGTGGAACTAGAGAGAGAGCCACTGAGTTATTGAAACTCATACATAGTGATGTATGGTCCCATATCGACTCAGGCTATAGGTGGTTACTCATACTTCATTACATTCGCTGATGATTTCTCTAGGTATGGATATATATACTTGATGAAGTATAAGTCCGAGGCCTTTGAAAAATTCAAGGAATATAAGAATGAGGTGGAGAACCAAATTAGAAAGAGTATTAAGACTCTTCGATCACATCAAGGAGAAGAGTATATTAGTATGGAATTCACTCATTTCCTCAGGGATAATAAGATTCTATCCCAGTAGACACCTCTTTAGTCATGATGCGGTCCATGATGAGTTTCACTAATCTACCCATCTTATTTTGGGGGTATGTCCTAGAGATTGTAGCTTATCTTCTAAACAGAGTTCCATCAAAGTCAGTAGTGTCTACACTATATGAGATATGGAAAGGCAAGAAGTCTGATCTAAAGATAGTTAAAATTTGAGGCTGTCCTGCCCATGTTAGAAGACACAATTCGTGACAAGTTGGGGTATTATTTCTATCATCCCGATGACCGAAAGGTCTTTATTGCCACGAGAGCTGTTTCTTAAGAAGGAACACATTCTTGGTGAAAATAATGAGAGTGAGATAGAATTGAGTGAGGTTATAGAACCTAACTTAAGCACCATTCCAAAGCCCGAATCTGTTTAGGTACCTAACACACAAATTCCAACTTTGCATAAGTCTAACAGAGTATCTCACCCTCTTAAAAGATATATAGGATATATCAATAGAGAGAACTCTCAGGATATTTATTGATCCTCAGACCTACGAGGAGGCTATTATGAGTATAGACTCCGTGAAGTGATAAAAAGACATGAATTTTGATATGGATTCCATGTACTCTAATAAGGTTTGGAACCTTGTGGATACACCTGAGGGTATCGTATCCATCGGCTACAAGTGGATCTTCAAAAAGAAGTCGGAGTAGATGGAAAGGTAGAGATCTATAAAGCAAGGCTAGTAGCTAAAGGATATCGTCAAAGATAAGGAGTTGACTATGATGAAACCTTTTCACTTGTAGTCATGCTTAAGTCCGTTAGAATTCTTTTGGCCATTGCAGCACACTATGACTATGAGATTTGGCAGATAGATGTCAAAACAGCATTCGTCAATGGTAACCTCGAGGAGGAAGGTGTATATAATACAATCAGAGGGATTCGTATCTAGAGAGAGTCTAGATAAAGTGTGTAGGTTGCTCAAGTCTATTTATAAACTAAAGCAAGCTTCCCAAAGTTGGAATATAAGATTTGATAAGGCGATCAGATCTTATAACTTCGTTAAGAATAAAGATGAACCTTATGTGTACAAGAAGGTAAGTAGGAGTAATATCATCTTCTTGATATTGTATATGGATGACATCCTCATAATTGGGAATGATGTATGAATGCTCTCCATAGTAAAGACTTGGCTATCTAGAAACTTCTCCATGAAAGACTTAGGGAAAGCATCCTATATTTTGGGGATCCGGATCTATAGAGATAGATACAGGAGGATGCTTAGCTTGTCCCAGTTAATGTACATAGACTCCATTATCAAAAGGTTTGGCATAGAAAATTCTAAGAGAGGTCTCATATCGATGAGACATGGAATATCACTTTCTAAGAGTATGTCCCCGAAGACAATTGAAGAAAGGGCAAACATGGATAAAATATCTTATGCCTCAGTTATTGGGTCTATCATGTATACTATGCTATGTACTAGGCCTGATATAGCACATGCTCTAAGTGTCACGAGCAGATATCAGGCAGATCCAGGTTTAGAATACTGGAAGGTAGTAAAATGTATCATTAAGTACTTAAGAAGGATTAAGAATCTTTTGCAGGTATATAGAGGAGATAGCCTTCAGGTTGAGGGCTATATGGACTCAAGTTTTCAGTCCAACATTGATGATAGTAAGTTAAACTCAGGGTATGTTCTCACCCTGAATAGAGGAGCAGTAAGCTAGAAGAGTTCTAAGCAAGATACTACTGCTGACTTGACCATAGAGGCAGAATACATTGCTGCAGCAGAAGTAGGAAAAAGAAGGAGTATGGATGAAAAAATTCATCATGATATGAGAGTCGTACCAAGCAACGTGGAGCTAATTCTTATATATTGCAATAGCGACAGGGCGATAACTCTAGCAAGAGAACCCAGGTCTTATCAGAATTATTCTGAGAATGTTCTATATGATTAAAGTGATCATGACTCGAAAAGATATAGTAATGGAAAGAGTTTCATCTGAAGATAACATTGCAAATCCACTATTGAAGCCACTGGCTCAGATTATTCTTGAGCATCACAGGGGTCTAATCGAGATCAGATATATAGGTGATTGGCTTTTGGTTAAGTGGGAGATTACTAGTTACAAGTGCCCTGCAAGCCACTCACATGAGTGATGACACATGTGACACACTGTGCGATCTTTTTGCTTATGATTAATATTAGCATATTCTCACATTATATTGTCTATAGCATATATATTGTGATATCCTTGGTTTTGTGTAATAATAATTGGATCATGATGAGATCACGATAATGAGATTGATTCACCCTTAAACATATATCCTAAATAATCCCAATCATAGGTTACTCGAGAGGGACATTGAGATAACCGAACAGACCAGTGTACTATATATCGATTCATATGATGGAGGTGACTGGTCTCATAGCCACTTATGTGGAGACACTAAGGATATAGGACATGTGCTCATTAGAGAATGAGTTCACTGATTTATCCATTTATAGAATGTTGTATGATTAATGATACCTAATATCAGACAGCGATTCCATAGTTCCAATTATGTATCTGGTTCTTTGACTTGAGACACCAAGGATGTCTTGTATGAGTACTCCTTTCTTTGATGCCAGACTTATAGGTTTGGAAAGTTCCAAATCTGGTACAATTGGTTATCGGGATTAGTAACTAACCTTACGAAGACAATTGAGTATCAATAGATGATCATCCACTCTCAGTATCACAAGAGGAATATCTCATATGTGCTTGTTCAGACAAATCCCTGGCTAGGGTCATTCGGATTGAGAGAGAAGGAGTTCTCCAGGAGAATCCGATTAGAGTAAGACAAACTAATTCCGTATATGACCTGACAATACCATGTCTAATATATAATCTCTGGGATATTAGTTGGATGAGAGATTATAGATATACGATAATTATGGATAGACAAGTCTGATGGATTTGATCCCCCTGTATCGTCTGGGGACTATGGCGTAGTGGCCTGGTACGTCCATAGTTGATGAGTCGAGTGAATTACTATGGAGATAATAATTCACTATATCATAATGAGTTCTGATGGGAATGACTTACGACCAGCTTAGTATCGGGTCTAGATGGTCACAAACATATGGTGGATGTTTCAGCGATCCAATTACCCCATATTCTCATTAAGCGAGACCCTATACTAACGGGTTCCTTGATTGAGGCCCAATTAGAGACATAAGGAGGTTATTGGATAGAGATCTAATAATACAAGGTTAGTGGGTAATTGGATGAAGATCCAATACCCACTAAGACAAGAGCCCTAGGGTTTTTGGTGGCTCTCTATAAATAGGAGGGGAGACTCATGGTTGATGGGCTGCAGCTTTGGCCTCCCCCTCCTATTCTCCTCTCTCATTATGCGCAAGAGTTGCGAGTTCAGATTGGAGGAGTTTCACTATAGAGATCCATCGTGTGGATACCATTAGAGAGGAGGATGCTTGACCTCATTCATCCTCTCCATCCGGATCTAGAATACAAGGATATACGATCTCCCTAGGTAAAATCAATCTCTCACGTATCGTAATTTTTTAATTTTTACATTTTTCTCGCGACCCTAATCTTTTACATAATGATTTGACCTGCATAGAAAACTGATTTTTATTTTATTTATGCTGCCTGTGTGATATTGCCACTGAGGTTTTCCAACATGTGGTATCGCCCAAGTGGCGGTAGTACCGTTGTTGCCCCTATTTTTGAGACATTTTATATGGTACTATTAGTACCCAGATTTTTCGAAGATGGTTTGAATTTTGAATTTAATTTGAAGTTAAATTAGGGTCTATAAATACCCCAATAATAGAGAATAAGTTCCTTAAGAATATACCTAAGGAATTCTTTTTATAGTGTGACTTAAAACTATTACACTTAAGATCATAGTTTTGATGACATAAACAATTACATCGATGTCGGGTACAATCACATGTACCAATTTTAAAGAATATGACTATCATGAGTGAGGCCTTCAATGACAAAGTTGTGCAAACCATGTGTTGGTAAGGAATTGAGACGTCGATTATGCAGTATCGATCACGTGGTATTGAGGTGTTATCATTTGATATCAATGTATTGGCCACATGGGGTTGAGGTATCAATGTATTGGGCACATGAGGTGTTATCATTTGATATCAATGTCGTTGTTCCTATATAAATGCAAGTGTAGATTAAGCATGAGATTCTTGGAGAATTAGTAGTGAGACCTCAGTAAACACACTTCGCATACATATGACCCTGATGTGTTGAATAAAAACGCCTCGTCTCTTACACAATGCAACATATTGTCTCTTGACAGCTTTCATGCTGATGTATGGGAAAGCAAATCGAATGTTCATGTGGAGATAAAATTAGTTAGTTGACCATAGAGGACAAAAATTTAGGCAGTCTTCCTCAGTTTGATGTAGTACTTCAAAATTTATAGGGTATCAGCTTAAGTGCTGCAGTTCTGTGCTCTGCACAGAATTGGGGCTGAGCAAAGTAGTAGTCATTCTGGATTTTGATACATCAGAGAAGGGAAAAGGCTCAACAAGCTTTGTGAGCTGGTGATGATGTACAACGCTAGAACATGAGGAAGCAGGAACAGTGTGAGAGAAAGGCAACAATGGCTGGTTTCACATGTGTTTGTTTCTTGGATTGCTGATGATATAGACGTTAGCTTGGGGACTTGTCGCTTTCTGTCTCATTTTGATTGTAGCATTAGGCATTAATTTAAGCTGGGGAAGTAGAAGCGTGGAGATCAAACAAGGAACCTCCCTTCCCCATGCTATGAGGCGACCTAAGTAGAAACAGCCCCATGAGATGGAATAACCCAGCCTTTACAACAACTACACCGACCACAAGGAACCATGTACCGGTTATATATATATATATATATATATTCTTGGTGGAAATAGTGAAATTGAGCGAGGTTAGAGAACCTAGCTCGAGCACTATTCCAGAGCTCAAGTTTGTTCAGGTACCTAACACACAAATTCTAACTTTTCATAGGTCTAGTACAGTATCTCACCCTCCTGAAAGATATGTGAGACTTATCAGTGGAGATGACTCTTACGATGTTGATCCTCAGACCTACAATGAGGCTATTATAAGTATAGACTCTGGAAAGTAGCAAGAAGCCATGAATTCTAGGATGGATTCCATGTACTCTAACAATGTTTGGAACCTTGTGGATGCACCTGAGGGTATTGTACCCATCAGCTACAAATAGATCTTCAAGAAGAAGATCAGAGTGGATGGAAAGGTAGAAACCTATAAAGCAAGGCTGGTAGCTAAAGGATATCGTCAAAGACAAGGAGTTGACTATGACGAAACCTTTTCACTTATAGTAATGCTTAAGTTCATTAGAATTATTTTGGCCATTGCAACACACTATGATTATGAGATCTAGCAAATGGATGTCAAAACGATATTCTTCAATGGCAATCTCGAGGAGAAGGTGTATATGATACAACCAAAGGGATTTGTATCCAAAGAGAGTCCAGATAAAATGTGTAGGTTGCTTAGATCCATTTATAGATTGAAGCAAACATCCTGAAGTTGGAACATAAGATTTGATGAGGTGATCAGATCTTCTGACTTTGTTAAGAATAAAGATGAGCCTTGTATGTCTAGGAAGGTAAGTGAGAGCACTATAACCTTGTTGGTGCTATATATGGATAATATCCTAATCATTGGAAATGATGTAGGAATGCTCTCTACAGTAAATACTTGGCTATCTAGAAACTTCTCCATGAAAGACTTAGGGGAAGCATCCTATATTTTAGGGATCTGGATCTATAGAGGTAGATCCAAAAGAATACTTGGCTTATCTCAGTTTAGGTACATAGACTCCATTATCAAAAGGTTTGGCATGGAGAATTCCAAGAGAGATCTTATACCAATAAGACATGGAATATCACTTTCTAGGATTACGTCCCCAAAGACTCCTGAAGAAAGGGCAGACATGGATAAGATACCTTATGCCTCAGTGATAGGGTCTATCATGTATGCGATGCTATATGCCAGGCCTAATATAGTACATGCACTAAGTGTTATGAGCAGGTATCAGGCAGATCTAGGTTTAAAATACTGAAAGGCAGTAAAGTGTATCCTTAAGTACTGGAGAAGGACCAAGGATCTTTTACTACTATATGGAGGAGGTAGCCTTCAGGTTGAGGGCTACACGGACTCGAGTTTTCAGTTTGACATTGATGATAACAAGTCAAATTCAGGATATGTTTTCACCCTGAATGGAGTAGCAGTAAGATGAAAGAGTTCCAAGTAAGATACTACTGCTGACTCGACCACAGAGGTGGAATACATTACTGTAATAGAAGCAGCAAAGGAATGGGTGTGGATGAAGAAGTTCATCAAAGATTTGGGAGTCATACCAAGCAGCGTAGAGCTGACTCCCATATATTGTGACAGCGACAGGGTGATAACTCTAGCAAGGGAACCCAAGTCTCATCAGAATTGTTCTAAAGAGGTTCTATCTAATTAGAGCGATCATGGCCCGTAAAGATATAGCAATGGAAAGAGTTTCATCCGAAGATAACATTGCAGATCCACTAACGAAGTCGTTGGCTCAGATTGTATTTGAGCATCATAGGGGTCTGATATGGATCAGACATATAGGTGATTGGCTTTAGGTCAAGTGAGAGATTGCTGGTTACAGGTGCCCTACAAGCCAATCAAGTGAGTGATGGCATGTGTGAAACGTTGTGTAATCTTTTTTTGCTTATGATTAATATTGATATATTCTCACACTATATTATATGTTATATATATATATATATATATATATATATATATATATATATATTAATGTCCTTGGTTCTGTGCAATGAGAATCAAATTGTGATGAGATCATGATAATGAGATTGATTCACCTTTAAAACATAGATCCTAAATAATCTCAATCATAGGTTACTCGAGAGGGACATCGAGATAACCAGACAGATCGGTGTACTATATACCCGTCTATATGATGGAGGCGACTGGTTTTTGAGTCACTTGTGTGGAGACACTAAGGATATAGTACATGTGCTTATTGGAAAATGAGTTTATTGATTGATCCGCTTATGAAATATTATATAATTAATGATACTTAATATCAGACAGTGATTCTATAGTTCCAGTTGTATATCTGGTCCTTAGACTTAAGACACCAATGATGCCTTGTATGAGTACTCATTTCTTTGACTTCAGACTTATAGGTTTGGAAAGTTCCAGATCTGGTACAATTGGTTATTGGGATTGGTAGTCAATCTTACGAAGGCAATTAAGTATCAATAGAGGATCATCCACTCTCGATATCATGAGAGAAATATCCTATATGTGCTTGCTCAGACAAATCCCTAATCATGGTCATTCAAATTGAGAGAGAAAGAGTTCTCTGGAAGAATCCGATTAGAGCAAGACTATGACAGATTTCGTATATTACCTAATAGTACCATATCCAATATACGGTCTCTGGGATATTAGTTGGATGAAGGATTATAGATACACAGTAACTAGGGATAGACAGGTCCGATGGATTTGATCCCCCCTGTACCATTTGGGGACTATGGCGTAGTGGCCTAGTATGTTCATAGTCGATGAATCGAGTGAATTATTTTGGGGATAATAATTCACTATATCAGAAGGAGTTCTGATGGGAGTGACTCACGGCCAGCTCGGTATCGGGCCGAGAGGGTCACACATATGATGGATGCTTCAGCAAATAGAGGATTGGATGGAGCTCCAATTAGCCCCTATTCTCATTAGATGAGACTCTATGCTGATGGACTCCTTGATTAAGGCTCAATTAGAGGCCTAAGAAGATTATTGGATAGAGATCTAATAATACAATGTTAGTGGGTTATTGGATGGAGATCTAATACCCACTAAGGCAGGAGCCCTAGGGTTTTTGGTGGCTCTCTATAAATAGGAGGGGAGACTCATGGTTGATAGGCTGCAACTTTAGCCACCACCTCCTATTCTCCTCCCTCCCTCTGTGCAAGAGTTGCGAGATCAGATTGGAGGAGTTTCGCTATAGAGATCCATCATGTGGATACCACTAAAGAGGAGGACACTTGACCTCCTTCATCTTCTCCATCCGGATCTGGAATACAGGGATATACAATCTCTCTAGGTAAAATCAATCTCTCATATATCGCGATTTTATTGGTTTTTACGTTTTTCTTGCGACCCTAATCTTTTGCATGATGATTTGATCTGCGTGGGAAATCGATATTTTGTTTTGATTTTTGCTGCGCATGTGATGCACCCGCTGAGGTTTCCTAACAACAATGCATAAAGACACTTCGGACAGATATAGGTGGTTAATTTTTATCTAATGAGTTTAATTCTTTTTATAAAAAAAATAGTATTAGTAGGGAATTGATAGCACCATATACATTAGAGCAAAATGGTGTAACCGAACGTAAGAATCAAAATGTCATCGAAATGATAAGAAGTTTACTTAAAGAAAAGCATCTTCCAAAATAGTTTTAGGCAAAAGTAGTTACAACAACAGTTTAGTTGTTGAATATTTTATCGACAAAGACTATTATGAATCGAACTCCTTTTGAGACTTGGTTGGTATAAAACCAAGCGTAAGTTATCTGAGAATATTTGGTTGTATTGCTTATGCTTTGGTATATTCATAAAATTATCATAAACTTGATAAAAAAAAGATTGGGCTAGTGACTAGAAAATTATAGCTCTGGAGTAAGAAGTTGACTACTGTCATTAAACCTTAACTAATAACTATCAGATTGAACTATACGGACCTCGAACCTGCCCCACCCTAAGGAATGGAACTGAAAGGCATAATTAAACTCAAGATAAAGAATTCTCTCTAATTTTAAAATGCATCTTAATTGGCTATTCTATATAATCCAAAGCATATCGATTGTATAATCCTATTAGTGGCAAGGTTATTATTAATAGAAGTATTATGTTTGATAAAAGGGCAAGTGGGAATTAGAAGATCAATAAAGGTGAAATACAAATTTGTATTTCGGCAAAACTAGACACTCTATAGAATCAAGTGATAGATCTTGCTCCAACAAGTTCATCATCAACCTCACCTAGTAGCAGTTTAAATTTATTAAATGATTCCACAGATGAAACCTCTCTAAGAAGATTTAGATCACTAACAAAAATTTATGATTCAACATTTACTTTGTTTATTTCAGATCTTATAAATTTTAAAGAAGTAGTTAAAAAAGATGAACAACAAAAGGCAACGAAGGAGGAAATCAAGTCAATTGAGAAGAATAGAACCTGGGAGCTAATGGATCTTTCGAAAGAAAAGAAAGCTATTGGATTAAAAAGAGTGTTCAAAACAAACTATAATGTAGATGGAAGCATCTAAAAGTATAAAGCTCAACTTGTAGCAAAACAATATTTGCAACAATAAGGTATTGATTTTGATGATACTTTTTCTCCAGTTGCTAGATTCGAAGCCGTAAGAACTTTCTTGGCTTTAGCTGCTCACTTGAGTTAGCCTGTATATCAATTTAATGTGAAATTTATGTTTTTAAATAAAGATTTATAAGAAGATATTTTTGTTACTCAATCTGAAGGTTTTTCAGTTAAACGATATGAAGAAAAAGTATATAAACTAAAGAAAGCTCTTTATGGCCTTAAACAAGCTCCAAGAGCATGATACAATAAAATTAATTATTATTTTCATCAAAATGGATTTAAGAGGAGCGAGAATGAACCTACCCTTTATCTAAAGAAGAAAGGTGAACATAATATTCTTATGGTTTGCCTTTATTTTGACAATATTATATATATGGGTTCATCTAATTCTGTTACGATAGAATTTAAAAAATATATGGTGAATAAGTTTGATATGTCAGATCTAGGTCTACTATACTATTATCTTGGGTTGAAGGTGAAGCACGGATCAGATGAAATTTTTATTTCATAAATAAAGTATGCAATAGATCTGCTCAAAAAATCTAACATGATTAATTAGAAAGATGTAACAACACCTATGTAAATAAGAAATTGAAGCTTGAAGATAGTATATGTTTAACAATGCAAGATACTGTAAAAGTTTGGTTGGAGGTTTGCATCTAACTCATACTCGACCATATATTACCTTCTTTATTGGTGTAGTATCTAGTTTTATGCATAGTCTAAATAAACATCATCACAGAGTTGTTAAAATAATTCTACGTTATATTATTAGAACTACATATTATGACATTTGATATTCTCATAATTTTAAATATAAATTATTTAGTTTTACTAATAATGATTAGACATAAGCTTTGGATGATAGAAAGAGTACTTAAAACAATATTTTTAGTCTTCGATCAGGAACTATATCTTGGAGTTCAAAGAAGCAAGCAACAACTATGTTATCGATATCAAAAGCAGAATATGTAGCTATAATATCAACAGCTTATCAAGCAATATGGCTTAAAGAACTTCTTAAAGATCTTAATCAATAACAAAAAGAGGCAACAAAAATATTTGTGATAACAAAGCCATAATTGCAATGACAAAGAATCCAATATTTCATAGAAGAACAAGCATATAGAGATACACTATCATTTCAACTGAGATCTTGTAGCAAGTAGAGCCATAACAATAAATTATTGTGGCACAGATGAACAAGTTGCATATATTCTCATTGTCACTTTCAGTTCAGAAGCATATTTATTTCATATCTTAAGTTAGTATATGTAACTATGAATCAACGGGGAGTGTTGAGAATTGATTCATATAGGTTAACTAGGTAGTTAATATGTTTTAAGAGTTGTAGGGATAATATAGGTACTATTAGGTCTTATAAATAAGATCATAGTTTATAAAGTAGAAAGTGTAAAAAGTGTGTGCATTAGGAGAATATGTGTTATGGTATCTCTTATTTAATAATATCTCGTTTTATTGATTAAAATCATTATCATTTAATTGTATCATAATATTCTATTATTATCGTTTACTTCTCCTTCATCCCATTCTGCCTTGCTTAGCGTCATACCACCTCATTTTAGTTTCGTTGGATCAATCAGAATGGTGCCACGCACAGCGATCATTCAATCAAGTCATCCATTCTCGCTGCAAAGGCTGTTATCGCTTCTAATGATTACGTTAATCTTGCTCCAAGCCCTAAGGGAATGTTGGAGGATAGTATGGATGTCTCTGATGACAGACAGGTAAGAGCTATCTTTACTCTTCAAGTGGATGACTTCTCCTTCTTATCATCTTCTCTTCCTGCAACTGCTGGTTTTGGCCTCAAAGTTGCTACTGGAGAATACATGTGGTGGGGGGCAGCTCCTTCAGGGCTTCAAGCCCACTTGATGGCAGAAACTATCGCACTTTTGGAAGGACTCAAGCTCTACAGGTGCTCCATTTGCAATCTATCGACATCAACTCAACATTGTTAAGGGAATATGATAAAAAAATTCCATAGGCAACTCATAAAGGTCACAAGGGAATATAAAAAGGCACAAACACATCATCTAGAAGTAGGAAACACACTACTTCCCGATCAGTGCTTGTTTCCCTGAGTGTAGATTTAGTCTGTATGAGCTGCAACAGTTCTCCTCGTCAAGCACTCCTCCACACCTTTCAACCAGTGTCTCCAAGCTGGCCACATCTGCACCCTATAGACAAGAATCACACATATGAGACCACCTGATAACCCACCCAGTGATGACATGCATCTCAGCCATCAGATCAGCAGCTGTTGTGCCGCAACAAAGCGGAACATATACCTGCTGTTGATCACTGATCCTTAATGGATCTGCTGGCTCAGGCCTTGCTGCTTGGCTGAGGAGGGTCAACGAGGAGAAGAGCTATCAAGAGGAAAAAGACTCTATATTTTGGTATCATTGCTACCGGGTGGAGCTTTGGTTAAAGGAGCAATGAAGCTACGAGGATGTAAGAGAGGGAAGGGGATGTGGGTGAGATCGAGAGGCTTCAAATAGAGAGAAATGTGTTTGTTTCTTGGATTGCTGATGATATAGACGTTAGCTTGGGGACTTGTCGCTTTCTGTCTCATTTTGATTGTAGCATTAGGCATTAATTTAAGCTGGGGAAGTAGAAGCGTGGAGATCAAACAAGGAACCTCCCTTCCCCATGCTATGAGGCGACCTAAGTAGAAGCAGCCCCATGGAGATGGAATAACTCAGCCTTTACAACAACTACACCGACCACAAGGAACAATGTACCGGTTATATATATATATATATATATATGAAACCCAAAGTATCCTTATCTTGTACAAGTTATACATATCTGTATAGTGTCGACGTTGCATTGTTTTGTGTCTATCATCTTCGTCCGATCCATCGCACTGCAAGTGTTCGATCCCCAACACAGCACCTACGTAAGCAGCCTCGCATGGAAGCAAGGCAGAGATCGATCCTCCCGCAGCGCGTCTACGAGGACTTCGTTCCTCATCATGAACTGCTTCAGGATCAAGACGAGGACACCCTCGTCGTTAATGTCGCAGGCACCTTCTTCTGCTATAGATTTCGGTCGATAAACACATCAAAATTCATCCATTTTTCTTGAGAATAAGAAGCTGGTTTGTTGTTACTTTTTTTTTTTTTCTCCACATAGGTTTCAGGAAGGACCAGCTCAAGGTCAAGATCAACAGACATGGGGAACTAGAAATGACCGGAGAGCGCCCCTTGACCGACACCAAG
The DNA here is from genome assembly GCA_021527575.1 of Ensete glaucum. Taxonomy (NCBI): domain Eukaryota; kingdom Viridiplantae; phylum Streptophyta; class Magnoliopsida; order Zingiberales; family Musaceae; genus Ensete; species Ensete glaucum. The sequence goes on from CM038551.1 coordinate 46,678,316, forward strand.
TGGAGCCGCTTCCACAAGGAATTCCAAGTGCCCGACCGCAGCACCCTCGACCGCATCCGTGCCAAGTTCTACAACGGGATTCTCGAAATCACGATGCCAAAGTCGTCCGGCATGGCTGCGGTGCAAGATGAGCCGGCGGAGGCCGTGAAGCAACAGGATGAGAAGAAGAACCAAGAATCTGATGCACAGAAGGTGGAGGAAGATAAGAAGGATGAGCTCAAAGAGCCGAAAGGGACGGAGAAGGTCGCAGGAAAGGATGGAGATGAAGATGAAGATGAAGATGGTGAGGAAGGCACCGAAAGGATCGATTCGGGGAAGAAAGCAGCAGTCACACCAGCAAGCAATTGTGGTGGCAAACCCAAGCTGGTGAAGCTGAAGCTTAAAAAAATAGGCAAGCTGAACTCGGGACCGTACCAAGCAAGGCAGCTCATTCTAGCCTTGATTTTGACTGTGGTGGTTTCGGTGGGACTGGGATTGTTTCTGCACTGCAAACCGAGTCCCAAAGATAATAAATAGGTGAGCCTTTGTGTTGTCTCCTCCTCACTCATATTGAATGCATCATGAGTTGTAATCTGTAATAACACTTGCTAAGAAGATGAAGATAAAAGTTGCACTTCTTGATTACAATTGTTTGTGACAATGTGTGTTTTGCCTGCATGATCTAAACCTGTGAACCTAACCTTTATCATTTTTATTTTTTATTTTTATTGGACTGGTGATCTTTGGTAGAAGAACACCTCGTCTGAGATTGCTATTCTTTCCATGCATGGATGCATTAGAATTAGAACCACTACTCATCTCGGTAAACATAGTTCTACTTCAAGACAAGGGGGCCACCATCGTTTGGTTTGAAACTTTGGTACCAACAGTGATAGATGGTTTTTCTCAGTGTATGTGATCAAGTTTTTTGTTTTTTATTTTTGGCTTTAATAATTTATATCTGTCTCCCAATTTCATTTGATCATGCAAATTATTTTTTCTTAGTTATCAATGCTGAATATTTGGAGGGAGTGTTTACATATTTATTTTTGTAAAACTTTGAAACGAGGTATTTACCTTTGTAAATATTAACATCCCACGTGTATCCCTACACACAGTATGTTTAATCTTCGAAATATATTGATATCCTGATTAACAAAAAAAAAGAAAAAACTACTAACCCTGATTAACACTTTTACAACATAAGTGCCAAATGTCGATCAATTTATGAAGATTAATTATGAAGTCATATAAACAACAAGAGTACACATACTGGACTTCAAAAATTAACAGGACATATATGAAAATAATTAACTTTTTACATAAATGAGATTAATTAGTTTCTATCATTAATTGTCATAGAGTTGGCTTTATGTAGAGTAGCATGATGTTGATGTGATTATACCAAAACAAAGAGCAATACAATGACACTTTTCACATCATTTTTGCTTTTGCTTGTAGCAATTTTAAAAGTTTATGTTAATAATAATATCGTTCAGGTTATCTGCAAATTCTACGGATCAGTGGTAGTGTTCTAATGAAGTATTATAATAACTGCCATTATATGAAATGGAATGAGATATAGTGTGGCATCTAGTTAAATTGGATTATATGAATTGGAGAAGATATTTGGACAGCAAACTTTTGTTTGTCCTTATTTGTTAGATGATCGACATCATTATATCCTCCTTAGAGTGTTTACAGCTCTATTTTATCTTAAACATAATTACATTACTAGGAGAAGCTATAGTTGATGATGGATGAAAAGACCAAATAGTACATCTTGTTCACTGCCACATAATCTCTGGCTGATGTAAATTCTTTTGTTTCGAATTAAATGAAGAAAATAATGACCCAAGAATATAATCCTGAAGTTGGTAGCTAACAGTATAAAGAGTAGACAATTGGAATAGCCAAATACTCTAAGGTTTGTCTGCAAAAGTTTTCTGCATATTTACGATTACTATTTTCCATCTGCTGTACACCTTTTCGTTTCCGTCTCTTTTGCAGTTTTTATCCTTCATTTTGTTTTGATTTTGCTTTCTCCATTTGCATTTGATTTTTTTTTTTTTTTTTTTTTGATTGACAACATTGAGCGAGCATTCATGAGAGCTGAGCCAGAATTCTTTGGTTATAATTTTTTTTTTTTTTGTTTCATAATTGGAACATTATATTGTGCTTCTAGATGATGGAGAGGTGGAGTTTTAGCATTACTAAGGTCATAAATTATACTCTCAACTTAATCATCTACAATTCTTTGGTTTACTAGGATGAAGAGAATCAGAATCTATCATGTCTGACCAACTCCATTAAAGTCAACACCAAACAAATGCCATTGTGCCGCTCCAGTTTTGAATGAATGCCCCCTCTCCTCATTCCATTACAGTTTTGAATGAACAAATTTAGGTCAATAATACTTAATTGCATCTTTTTCAGAACCATGTCCAAAAATTTTTCTGGATATAGAACCAATGCATATGTCCAAAACATACCCTGCAGTTAACCAGCTCCAACACAGTTTTCAGGCTATGTAGAAGTGTTTTTTGGTACACACAATCATCAATACAAACCTCAAAAATACAACTTTAATTCAGACCAACATTTTCCTTGTTAATATGCATATAAAAATGTCCAGAAGACAACAAGTAAAACAAGATGCTTTCCAAGGCTAATTATGAGGGAAGACTTCCACATGTTTATTATCCTTGCAAAACCTAAAGATAAGGAATACAAACAATCCAATTTATGGAGATGTTGGGAATGATTTTATGACACTCCACAGAGAGCTGGCTTGGACATCGGATAATTCACCAACTGAATGCTAGAGAACACCACAGTTGATTAAGTTATAGACTTGATACAGCTGAGAGGTTCATAGCTGGGAGGTTTTCCAAGAAGAAGGTGAATATTCCTCCAAGCAGGAACATGAAGGCAAAGGCTAGTAGTATCTTCCCAATATACTGAAAACTGATGGTTGAATTTGGCTGACTCATAGTCATCGGCTTCTTGAAGGATTGGAAGTCGCGTGATTTCTGCAAAATTCCAAGACGGCAAAGATGCACTCATTCAATTTGTCTACAAAATAATAAAAGAAGATTACACAAATGAGTAATAAATCATACGTGCTGGTCGCTTGAGGATTTAGCAGCAGTAGAACTTTCTGTTTTGATAATAAATATCAGTTATCTAAGCAGGCCCTGATGGCAAATTTTATGGCAAAACACTTTCATACATATTCTTATTTCTTCATCATTTCTCACATTTTTTAGTTTCGGGGTAGGACGAGAGCATACCATTCAATTGCCATAAGCCGAGTCCTGCTTTAGAACCAACTACTAATTTGGGGATTTTATAGATGTAAAAAAAAGCATGCTAGAAAGGTTAACTAGGATAATACCAAGACCATGTAGTGCAGAGTATCCAAATTTTTCCAGAGACGACGTGTGCTATAATAATTTTAAGAGACCTATTAGGAGTTCCCTTTCGGCCTTCATCTATTATATCTCCAAATGGCACCTCTAATGCACTTTTTGTGAGCTGGAATTTGAAGATCTTAGCTATCTTCAAGACATCAAACCAATCTTTCTGTTCCAGTGGCTTCAATGTATCTCTTTTTCGAAAGGTCTTTAATGTGAATTTTCTTTTAACAAAGACGAATGACACTGTAAACCTCATAATCCCCTAAAAGGCATTAAATGACTCTCATCACTACGGATAACAACCGACTCCATGAAGCCAGCCAATGGAGAAATAGCATGGAATTACTCACTAAAAATAACAACTTATGCCAAGAAAGTAAGCCCATGGAAAAATTAAACATAAACTAAAAAGTTGACAGCTTGAAAAAAACCATCGCTTTTGGTTTGTCATGTTCTCTTGATTAGATTATTCAATATAATCCTCTTTGTTATTTTTTTGCCCACGAAATTCTAGGAAGTAACATTTAGTGAATATTCTAGCAAGACAGTCAATATTATAATCTGCTATGGTTTCAGGAAAGCATGGCTGAAGATTAACAAACAAACATACAGTGATGTCAGGAAATACCTTTGAATTCTGCAGCATTCGTATTGCTTCGTCATGCCCTGAGATTAGAAGAATGTAATTATAAGAAACACATATGTAATATCAACTTCCAGACAAGTGTTTAATAGACAACTGAATCTTGTAGAATTCAGTCTCGACTATACCTTCACCAGTAACAGTCTGCAAATTCCAACCTTTCCCGTAGGTAACAAGAATAGAATTAGGACCAAAGGCCACAGGTTCTTCCCCTTCCTTTACAGCCTCGATATGCAAGCCTGGGGCAACCCCGATATCCAATTTACAATTGATCACATACAATGCACATCCAGCAGTGGTTCCAGCTGCGAACCTCCTAACCTTACCTGAGCTCCGGCAAAGAACCTCCAGAAACTGTCCCAAGAGAGAAGTTCAGTACAAGAAATAGAAATACAGATGGAGAGCAGAAACAATTCATCTGTTGTAAGTGTAGACTAAGAAGGTCAACGGAGTTTACAATATGCTAAGCACAATAACCATGGTGATCCTGCCCAATTTCACAATAAGCAAATTAATCGAACTTCATATGCGTCTTATACCTGCATCAAAATCGTACCTTTTATTTAGATCAGTAATTAACATCACGAAAAGGGAAAATCTAAGATGACAATATGTCAGGGAAACCGAAGCATTTGATCTGCAACTCCATTCTCCTACCAACTGGCATGATGAATATAACCCCCTTAATGGAAAATCCCAGTAACAAGGGAGAATTTTTCGAGTACACCATTCGAATTCAATACAAAATATGTTAAATATTACGTAATCCCTTTCTTGGTTGAGTTCAATTTTACGAAACCTATGAAAAATTATGTAATCCTTCTGACAAGAGATGGATGAGATCAGATGAAAGATCGACGATAGATGACAAAGGTAGTCGCTTTCAAGAGAAGAAATGATCGACTGACCGGAGGCTGTGAGGACTCGGCAGACTTCCCCGTCTCCTCCTCCCCGTCGCGGCCTTCATCGTCCATGGACGCACGCGACTCTCCTCACCGTGTCTTCTCGCCGTCCCTCTTTCTTGTTCGATCCCGAGTTGACGACGCAACATGCAATGCCCTCGAGTTGTGATGTAACGGTTGAGATGTGTTGTTCAACTGAGTTGGTCGCATCTCACCCTTCATCCTTGGAGTGTGTCTTCTTGTCAAGTCGGATCGGGTACAATGGTCAAACCTGAACCCGACCTCTCGAGTCTTCTGCAAAAGAGTTAAATGTGGTGAACCTTGTGGTGTTAAATTGGTTAAAGATATAATACAATTATTTAACTATATAAAAAAATTAAAAGGGGGATTTATGTACCAATGTACTCTAAATTCTAAGTCTTAGAAGATAATAAAAATTAATAACCAAGATATTTAGATAATATGTTCAAACATATTTAAACATAAGCCAAAAAGGAGAGAAAGAGTCTCCAGATTCCTTTTCCACTTTTCTTTGGTACGGCCATTCATCTCCGGACCCCTTTTCCACTTTTCTTTTTTGGTATGGCCATTCATCTCCGGACGATGTAAGATCCAGAAAATTTGTAGATGATAAATGCAAGTGATCCAAAAAATATATATATATATATAGTCACAATATTTTTAAAGTTTTAATTAATTTGATGTCATATATATATATATATATATATATATATATATATATATATATATATATATATATATATATATAAAGACAAATGTTTGTCCCAAAAGAAAAATATACAGATTGAGAACAAGGATTTTTATGAGCCACCGGTCTTCCTCATGGAATTAAGTGTCACTGAAGCAACTGCAGTTGTGGGAAGAGGTAGCTCTAAACACTGTTCTCAATCCTGTCAAGGCAGTAGTAACAAGCTGATGGGTTCCTCCTGATGGCAACACATTCTTCTTCCCTGTTGAATTGGTCTGTGAACGTTCCGCCAACACATTCTGCTCTCGACCTTCCTTCCTCTCCGTAGGAACGGTGAGGTTGAAAGAATACAGCGGAAGAACAAAATGTCTGTTACAATGATAGACTCGTCGATTCCAACAACTGCCACCACCTGTGAGAGGAGTGGATTTTGATTCTAAAAAATAATCTAAAGAATCATTAATATCAATAATAATAATAATAATAATTTTACAGTGATTCTGACACTTTGGATCCATAGAAAAAAGAATTACAATTTCTGTTGTGCGAGTACAAAACTATTTTAAGTTTCTTGAGAATGTTCCCGTGAGTTAAACCAAACTTGAGCACTAATTTCCTCTAACACTCTCTTACATAAATCTTGAATAGTTTTAATCTCACTTTTGTGCTTATTAATCGAAAAACTCTGTGACATAGAAACCATGAGTTGCATTGAATCAAACAAAAAATTCCGATCACACTCACACTTTTATCCTATAACAATTACTTCAAATTAGTATTGTTTTGCAATACCAAATCGTGATTGTATTGTCTCCAAGAGACAAAAACCCACCAGTCTCATCTTACAATAGCAGTTTGTACATTGAAATAATCACAGCTGTTGTTCCATCCAAAGGACAGAACCACCAAGCCAACAAATTATGCAAGGGGAAACAACTCTTTTCTTTTCTTTTTTTTTCAGAGCTCGATAACTCATAAAATTTGAAGAACCAACACCATACATTGACTACATTTATGTCGAACACAGTTTTTCCATAATTGAAGAAAGAAATTGGGCCAACGTCTATTATAATTTCTGGACAAGAAGAAACCAGTACTGGTGCCAAACATAACTGGCACAGTTATGCTCATGTCGTTTCAGAAAAGAGCTTCTTCAGTGAGAAGATGCCACTTAACTATCGCGCAATATACATTGATACAACAAGGTGAGAATGTTGCAGGAAAAAGAAAACAAGTTGGCTGTTGCTGATGGGCTGTTGAACTCGTAGGCTGTTCTACCCAGGCCAACTATTCTGGAAATCATTGTTGATTCCGACAGGTCGGGCAGAACCACTTCCCTTTAAATCTTGTTTCTGGAGTGAGTCCGACACATGAATAATGGAACCATTCACCTCCTTCACACTGGACCCCAACAAAACACAGATATAGTATCAAAGTAACATTGGACATGAAGAAAAAAAAAAAAGTTAACAATATTTCAAAAAGTTATATAATACACTCAAAAATATGCAAATATATGCTTTTAAATTTATATAGTAAATCAGAAATAATAAATATGGAATTGGGGTACATATCAGAAAATATTCCATGGTGGCAGAACAAGGAAATCCACCAACCAGTATGTCCACCGTAATATAATTTCACAAATATTAAGTCAGAACATAAATTATTAAATCAACCTTCCCTGCGAATAAGTCAGGCACTTCATTGATTGGAAGCTTTTCTAACAAATAAAAGGTGAAGCAAACAAAAAGCTTGACATGCAAAAAGCCTCTTGGAAGAAAATGTTCTAAAAGGTGATGTCCAGACAGAAATGCAAGAAATAAACCAAATAACCGGAAGCTTACATTTTCATTATCACATGCGATCATATCTCCAAATGACACCTGGAAATAGAGAAAGTAAAGGGTTTCATTTATGATATCACATTATTATGGACATTGTCAAGAAAGAACAACTACATTTATGAACAGCGTATTAGATGGTTTAAAAAGGTCAATACGAAACCTGATGGCAGACACAATATGTTGGCTCATTTGGGTCAATAGGTTGATCAACATCAGCAGACGCTGGAATATTTTTTCTATCACTACCTGGAGGAGGCATAAGTTCTATATCCATATCCCGGTCTCTATCCCAATCCCTTTCTCTGGACCTCTTTGGTTGAGGAGTTAAATAACCTCCCTTGCGTTTTTCATCCCTATTCACTATAGGAAGTGGAGGAAGAATAGCTGGTTCATCGGGTGGAATCTTTCCTTCTGTTCAACAATAACAAAGTATTGGTTGAGTTATCCAATTCAAAGGACAGAAAACTCTATAGCCTTCTAATTAGTAGCAAAGCATCACATTTATTAAGTCAGTAAACAAAAAAGATTATATATTTCCAGAATAAGTTGCAGAAACATGATTTTAAATGCAACTGTTTTGATTCAGCAGTACCAACTCCTGGAGAATTACCTGTGTCAAACACTTGGCATGACATCCACAAGAATTCAGACATGGAAACTCTTCAAGACGAAGAGGGGAACTGATCACTAGGCTAGGGCCCAGTTGATGGTTAGATTACCATCAGGTAGCATCAAATAAACAAGACAACTAGGACTTAATAACTGCCAAAAAAATTTACAATACCTTGCTTTAAGTCTTGTGCAAACTGGTTCAAATCCTCATCTAGGCGCTTCAAATGGCTCTCTATCTGCATGACATCCCAACTTAGCTGAGGAGGACCTACATCTAAGTGGATCCAAAAAAATTATAGAAACATGAAAGCAGCATCATGCTAATTTTCTAGCAATGTTATAAATCTTGGCCAAAATCTGAAAAATAGATAACACATTCTAGAGTAATGAAATATGACAAGATTGAGGTGTGTTCCATGTACTAAATATCCAAGTCATGAAATCTTTAAATCAGGTCTTCTATTCTCTTCTGTGCCCATAATACGTTCCATGTTAAGAAAAGAATCTCAAAAGTAATGCAGTTTGGTGGATTCTTACTAAACTAAGTGCATTATCTGTTAGACATCCAAGGATTGAAATCTTCAAATCAAGATTAGAGAAGCATGCTTTGATTCTCTTCTGAGCACATAATGAATTCCACATTTTCTTGGTACCCTGAATGTTACCTAGGTGTTCATGGAGTATGGACTATTGATATTTCATGCAAAATTGTATCAAGAAAACAGTGAGGTAGCCAAAAAATTATTCTTTTAGGTTTTATGGGAAAGCACTTTCCCTAAATAAGCATAAAAATCACTATATATAGAGATGTATGCAAAAAAAAAAAAAAAAAAAACTTTACTGTAATATTCAAACACAATCCTTTGGTTTCAGTACACCACAACAAGATGAAGGTGCTCATAGACTGAGGTGACAGGTCAGGCAGGTAAGCAACTTGAGATTGGCTGCTATCACCTTCTTAACAATGCTTGCCACTATGGAGATGTATCAAGATAACTGGCAAGGATCAGTTTGTCAAGATGCCAAGAACCTTTTTAGCCTGCACGTTTTACAAATTTCTTTTGCAAATGTTGTAATTATTTTTTGCTTGACAATTTCCCTTTCGCATGATAAAAGTGACCAAAGTACAAGTACAACTAGGCAACTTATCTTCCCTTATTAACAAAAGTGCATGAAATCAAGGACTAAAGAAGAATAATATAATGAAAGACAGTTTCTTGTTTTTGGGTCCCTTTGCAAATTATATTGCAAATAAACATGCAATCATGTTGATCCCATTGATATGCTTCACATATCCTAGACTGTATAGAAATGAAGTAAATGTAGGAAAGCAAATCAGGATTCTAAGAACACTGTAGGGTCTTGGTTATAAACATGCTGAATGATAAATTAGTCCAGAGGTTGGTCTAACCATGCTGAATGATAAATTAGTCCAGAGGAAATTTAACGAATCTGTTTGCAGATTAAGATGTCTCATAATTGAAATTCAGTGTTTCATAATGGAGCAATTGAAACTGATACTATTCCAATATAAAAGCTTGTAACACCTTCGTCTAGGCACTTTCAGATCAGGATCAACATATCATAAATTGTTGATTAACAAAGTAGGTCACAAGTTAGTCTTTGAAGTTCATGGCAGGTCTATTCTGGTCAATGGTCTGAAAACTTTCCTATTAATTTTTAGAATGCTTCAAACACAAAACCATGTACTTGTAGCAATAAACTAGGGTTAACTATTGAGATGATTTCTAAAACTCCTGTCATAACAAAAGGTTGGTTACCATTTCATAAGCTTGTTGGGCTAGCAAAACTTTCTCTGTGCACAGGCTCAATGCATTTTCTTGGCTAGCTTCGATCTCTTTTTTCATCTTCTCAAATTCTGCCTCATCATCTTCATGGATTACCTTCTTTGAGTTGTGAGAAGGCATTCCTAAACAATACCTTGTCTGTTCTTTTGTCTGGTTTATAATGCCTGCATACAAAGCCAGGTGTACAAGAATAACTGAAGATATCAAGAAAAAGAAAGGAGGATGACATCAATATAATGAAATTTGGAACTATAAACAAATAGTTCTTTAGAAAATAATATTTGACAGCTTTGCCTTGCTTACAATGGATATTTTATACCAGGTCCTGTTTTATACATCTAAGATTACTAATAGGGAAGGTTGGTCCATTGTAACTGGCAAGCACATTTTATAACAGCAGATTTTGCATGCACATTAAAATCAAGAACTAAATAAACTGGAACAAAATATAAGCATTTGTCACTACTACAGGGAAAAATAGTTCATCAACTATTCCACTCATAGTGTGATCATCTTTTCGTATTTGTACTTTTTTGATATGCTTTTCTTCCAATGTACTTTTCTTACAAGCTGCATCCTCTTGGACTATTTCTAATCTCTAAAGATATTCTGTTTGAAAACCTAGTAGATTTAAAGAGTAATGTGTACTCGGGAATCAAAGTTATAAGCTATGGTATCAGAATTCATCTTGTGTTTGTGTGTGTACACATGTCAAAATATTCAAACAGAAAAGCATAGATATCAAAAAATGATTATTTAAACTATATAGCATACTAATAAAACGATTAGGGAAAAAAAATTTCAAATATGCAACCATGACAGATATAAAAATTAATTGTAAATGTTGAACAGAATAGCATAGTTTAAACAGTTGTGAGTTGGAATTCAAAACTTGATATACACATACTTATATATCTATATATATAAAACACTCAGTAGGGAGTCAGTCTGAACTCAAAACTACATTTATAGCAAGGGGGAGAAACACAAAAAAAACTGGATATGAATAATGATAAATGAAAAGTGGCCCTCAGTAAAACCATGAATTGGCCATTAAGGTACCTTTTCTTTGGCTACTGTCACCATGATAATAAAGGTAACATAGGCTATCTACTTGAGCAATTTCTTTCCTCCTATATTTCACATTATCATTCAGTCAGCTTCTTACCAGGACGTTTTGTAGATAGTACCAACTAGGAACAACCTTCTTACAAAATGTTGGTTATTGGTGCTCTGCCTACCAGACTTCATGTTAATATATGCTCCTAATACATTCTCTTCTACAATGTGTATATGCATGCTAACAAACTCATCTTAGAATATCAATTCCCACCTACAGATGAAAACATTTACAAAAACAAAATAAAAGTGAGTGTTAGAAATTCTGTATATTCCACCAAATCGATTGCATAGTCTTGCAAATGTGAAATTGAACCATGTTGTTTCTGGAGGTGAAATTAAACTGTGCCACCATGTTACTTGTAGCTGACAATTTATTAGGGTTTCATAAATACTGGATTTGTAATTCACAAATTCTGATCATTTAAATCTTAAACATCTACATTTTTTAAGATTCTCAAAGAAGTTAAACTGAAGAAACCTATCTGCTGATATCTAATTGTCAAGCAAAACAAGAACACGTGTGGTGTGAAACAAGACACATGACGTACTTAATTTTTTTTCCTTTACTCAAAGGAACTGCAGATTCTTCTCTGTATCATTTGAGATTCATGAAATAAGACCTATAGTCTCACAGCATTCATTTAGATCAACAACTATTTATTGCTTATAAAATATAATCAGGTCTGGCACCTAAGGACATCAGGTGCTTGTATACATGTTCCTACAACCTACAATTAGAGTTTGACTTCTCCATGTTTTTGCGGCCCCTCTCAATTTCGATGGGAATGGATAAAGAATCTGTTCCATACATCATCAACTTAAAGAAGCAATTTGTTATTGTGCAATCAACCTGAAATTCTCTATAGTACTAGAAATTGATACAAATTCCTAGGACAGAAGATATTCTATTTAAACCCATGGAAAGGTAACCTTAATTGTAATATGGATTTAAGTAAAAACAAATTTACAATGATCTTCCTTATTGTGATATAACAAAGGGCAAGATGCATATTTTACTGATACAAGCATAACATATTAGTTTCTATAGTCAATCTTATACTTCTTTTTTCTTGCTCCATACATGTAAAATTTTCTTGCTGATCAAAAGTGTAACGGTACTAAAAGGAACTATCACATCAATCATTGAGCAATATGAGATCACTTCCATCTTCTTTAGCTCATCATGACAGCTTGAATCAGAAGATACATCACAAAGCTAAATACGAAACTGAAGAGATCATTCGTTTTAGCATTTACTAATCCGAACAAACATTTCATTCCCAGACAAGGAGAAAAGCAACTATAATTCACACATAAATCACATATCAAGAATAATCTGGATGACCAGGACGAGGAGATCATTTCGGGAGAACCAAACACACACCATGAGCTCGTTCGTCGAGTTCTCTCATGGTGGACAGTAGCCTCTGGAGCTCTGCCGCCAACGTGCTCGAATCTTGATTCAGAACAACCAAAAGAAGGGTTTTTTTTTAACAGAAGAAAAGACACAAAAATCTACGCCAAAAAGATCAGCAAAGAGAGAATAGATCGCTTACATTCCAAATAATCGTCGACGAAGACCCCGGTCCTCGCGATTGCCATCTATCTCTCAGGCTAGGGTTACTTCCGTATCGGGGACGAGGAGGCTTCAATTCGTATTCCGGAGGTTAAGACAGTGGTTACCGCAAAACGATAGGGGTATTTCGGGAAATCAAAAGTTGTACGAACCAACGTTCAGTTACCAAACGACGAAAGCCAAGAAGAGAGGCGATTGCGCTGAATCGGCGCACCGCGCTCTTCACGTCCGGGCCCGGCGGCGAAGGCCGCGGAGGGATGAGAAATAGTGGGGCGGCGACCGATGGCGAGGGCGACGACGAGTTCCCACTCCAATACTCTTAAACCTTTCTTAAAATAATGCCCAATATAGATCCAAAGAGAATGGTTGAATAACTCGAGAAATTTATCAGGGGTGATGTTGGCCTTAACAATAATGCGTCGGCCCACAAACTTGCATGAAGTATTTAATGACCACATCAGCATTTTAATGTTTCACGTTTGACTCGGTGAGGCTTTGTGCTCATGTCAAATTGAAGTTTTCTGGAATCTTCACACGAGAAACTTAAAATGACTACTCTCCGGGGGCTTATATGCAAAAAGAAGCCCTAAATATTATCGCGTGGTTTGAAGTCTCCCATCCGCCTCGACCCATTTGTTCGTCTCCGCCTCTCTATTTATCGCCAGATCTGTTTCTCTCCCTATAAAAGCCCGATTTTTTTTGGATTTGTCTGCCTATATATGCAGTTCTCCGCCATTTCCCGCTCTAATCCGTCCTTTGCCGACGTCCAATCATCCCGGCAGGCCTAGATTTCGCCGAGGTGCCGGCGGATACGATGATGAATTGGGTCCGATCGTGAGATCTATACTTCTGCCTTGATCCTGCGACGGTTTGCTCATGTCCTCTATTCTGGTCTGCGAGAAGTCACGACACATCGATAAACCGTTATGATGTTAGTATCTTTGCCTGCTTCCTATCAGATTCGCCCTTATTCGACCTGCTGTTGATTTGGAGCGGCAAGTATTTGGTGATACCCGTGTTTCAGCGGAAAAATATTCGAAAGATCGCTGATCTATAGATCAAATCAAGTTATTTGAAGGAATTTGAGTACAACATGCGGTTTTGAAGAGAAGCGAGCAAAATATACTTGAACTTTTTTGTTGTGATTGATACCTTAGGATCTGGAAAGTGGAGCATGGCTGATCAGGGCCTTGAGGGGAGTCAACCGGTCGATCTCTCGAAGCACCCATCTGGCATTGTTCCCACGCTTCAGTAACTCTCTCTTCTCTGTATTGTTCCTAAAGAAATATATTGGACTGAATTTGCATGTTAGATATTATGTGAGAACAAAATTAATCCAGGTATCCCTGAGTCTGGTTGTCCAGAATTTTCCCACTACATAGGCATACTCAACCTGCAGTCTGGTACTAATGGAGCTATGATTTGTGTTTTAGCATTCTGTCAAGAGATTTGTGATCCAGGTGCCTGTGGCTGTATGCAGTATTGCCATGATTCTTGTAAATGAAGCCCTTGAGCTTTCTGTTTGACTGAGGATTGGTGTACTTTTGGTACACTGTCAGCTTAATTGATGTCCTGGGGCTTTGTTCTGAAATTGTCAAAGGACCGCTGAACCATTTTTTCTATGGAATCTCAAGCGTTTAGTTAATAAAAAAATCTTTGCTTCCTCTTTCTGAACTTATTCTGAGTGCGATCAAGCTGATCTGTGATAGCTTCTTAAATTATGTGAAGATGGGGAATGGATCTCATGGTTGCCTGGGAGTTGTTTCAATATGATTTAAATTACCTTTTATGTGTTGTAAAGTGTGTGAGAAAAATGTGAAAAACTGGATAAAACAGTTCAGGCACATGCAAAGAATTACTGTATTTGGTGTCTACTTGGTGTTCGGTGATTGCTTCACTCTTTGTGTTATAAGGAACTTTTATACTGATATATATTTTTTCTTGAATCATATAACTAAGTACCACATACTTTCTTTTACCATCATCATATGTGATTTGCTTCAGTTAATATGTTCCCAAAATGTAAAATTTGTGCTACTGCTGTTATGAGATTTTGTGGATGAATTAATTCCAGCAGTTGCATGTTTGTGTGGAAGAAAGATAATAGAAGGTGGCTCGGGTGAGCTCTTGTTATTTCCTAAATTAGATGAATCAAACTTCATATGAGGCTCAGCTTAAAAAATAATGGAACTTAGGCTGGCTCAATTTCCAAGATTATGTCACAACTTGACTCAGCTAAAAGTTCTTTCCAAGGATTTTTCTAGTAGTAAATAACCTAGAAAGATAAATTAAGCTCAATTATCCCCTGCGTGCTCTGTCAAACTCAACTATCCTTTTAGCACCTAAAACAGTTACTGGGTTTGGATTGTATTCAGTCGTATTTTTGTGCCATCCATATGAGAGGGGGGCAAACTGTTGGTTGTTTAACCTATTGATTAGCTTGAATTCTTCCATGTACTATGTTGTTGAATTCTTTATGTTGCCTAGAGGTTACTGAGCATGTGACTTGTTAACTGATTATTATGAGCCTCTATTGCTTACTGAGGCCTGTTTGTATATATTGCTGTTAGTTGACAATGTAACAACATGGTCATAGTAGTTCTTCTTACATTGCATTTCTTTTGACACCAGGAATATTGTTTCAACTGTTAATTTGGACTGCAAATTGGATCTCAAAGCAATTGCTCTGCAAGCTCGTAATGCTGAGTACAATCCCAAGGTATGAGGTAAAGTTAGATGTTGATCCTCTTATGATGAAGGGGCTGTTACTGAACTTTATGGATTGTGTATCTCACTGATGTTGTCTGTCATTCATCTTGATATTTTTAGTTTCTACTGGCACATGATTCTAAAGTCATGATCAACCATAATTAATAATCAGCATATGGAATCGGCGTTTCATGTTGTAACTTAATTTAAAACCAGATGAGGAACTTTGAGATCATAAAGGACCAACTTCAACAAGCAAGTCTTGTACAGAAAATAAACACTATATCGAGATGTTTATGAACTTCAGTGACATGCTGAATGTAACATGAAGTACATATAAATGTGTCACGTGATTATCTCTTTTGCATCTATGCTTTGAGATGAACATTGTTTCTATAAGAAAGTTCATCCTATTGCCTTAGTGAATTTCAAGCTCTTAAAGTCAAGGGCTTGTCAATGGCCTTAAACTGCAACAACTGGAGTTTTTTTTAAAAGAATAAAAACTTGTATTTGGCTTGTAAGTTTTTTCTCAAACTACATTTGCTTAAATGTGCCTTGTTGGAAATTGATATCAATTCTAAAAGTTGATGTGAGGTTGACTGCTGATTTTTGCATACGGTCTTGTGTGCAGCGTTTTGCCGCAGTTATCATGAGAATAAGAGAGCCAAAAACTACTGCATTGATATTTGCATCAGGAAAAATGGTAAACATTTTTATTTTTATTTTTATTTTTATTTTCTCTGTATGTTGAAAGGCTTTTCATAGTCATGATGGATGTACATCAACTTATTCTACTAGTCAATTGATACATTTATAGGTCTAATAGTTGTACTTTTTTTGTTTTGTGTAGACTTGATTGCCAGATTTTTCTTCAAATGATATGAAGGATGTGTGTTTAATATTTTTTTCTCTTGATAGAAAACTATTGCATTTTTGCATCATCAGTATGTTTTATTTTGGCAAAATCTTGGAGGTACCTTTGTTCACACATAATATCACAGTTTTTTTATACTGTCACAGTTAACTGCAATGTTGTAATTGTTACAGATGCCTATTTAAGATTCACAATCTGTCATGAATATCATTCTGGTACTGTAGATACTTGTTTGAGATCGAGAAGTTGATTGATACCCTTCCAATTTGAAATTTTGAATGGGTATATTTGGTAGAATTCATTAAGTATGAAAATTTGTTAAGTTAAAGATGTATCCATGGTATTTGCAGCTTTATAATGGTATATGCCAAATTGACAAATTCTACATATTTTAGAGGGTACATACAAAACTGCCCCTTTATTTTTACAACTTTTATATTTCTTCATGTTGTTTTTCTCATTTACTGTAGGAAAATATGATTATGCAAGAAATTAGATATATTGAATAGCCATGAGTTCATGTGTAAACATGTGGAATGCTCTGAAAAGGATTTATATTTGTTTTTTTTGCTCTGTATTAGGTTAGTGGTTTTAGTGAAAAATACACATCAAATCTGATGTTGCATTTGTGGTTTGTAGTTATAATGATTGGTTTAGATACTTCCAGGCATACATGCTTGAAACTCAGATTGAGCATGAGCTGACCTCTGAACTGTCTTATCCTGCATGTAATAAGAAGGATATAGCATGTACATGTATCAATGTTGAGAGGATTGCTACTAATAGACCTTTTGATGTAATAAAAGACTGTTCTTTTTTTCTTGCAGAAGACTATACGACTGTTTGTTTTCCAATGGAGGAACTAAGTTATAAATGAAGCCAAGATCTATTATATTTGTAATTTCAAATGATTGTTGAAATTCCACCTTTCATTCTCAATATCGACTGTCAATTGGAAGGTCAATAAAATATGGTACATTTGGTCTTGAGAATGGAAGCAAAATGTGAGCTTTATTGTACTGTCATACACTGCTCTTGTTGCTACCTTATTGACTGTTTATCATCCTCAAATTCTTTATTGTGCTGATGCTCCCTCTTGTTACCAAGGACTTCAGATTAGAAGCTGTACAAGTCAGTTGTTTCTTTGTTTCTTAGCAATATCTTAAGTGGGTTAATAGCACATACATGGTACCTTCTTTTACAGAGAATGGCAATAACTGATTGCCTACTATTTTTATTGTATATCACAAGTAAAATGCAGCATGCTGCTGAATTTTATCTGCTTAAATGCATTGCATAGCCATGTTCCCATTGTCTTAGATCTATTCAGAAGTGATAGTTATTTGTCAATTGTCTTATGTATGCTCTATCTTAAGTCATTTAAATTGTGCTACCTGCATTATCTGAAGTCTAAACTAGGGTTGAGTGCAATGGTATAATTTTGCATCCATTAGTTGATGGAGTAATTAAATTGGCTTTACAACCATTATTCTATCAGTGTTGCCTTCTATTTGCAAACTTCTGAACACCTCTATTGGTTGTGAATTTTCTGCTGATATTCTAGATCCACGTGACAGGTATGTACCGGAGCTAAGAGCGAGCATCAATCCAAACTTGCAGCAAGGAAGGTCTGATGACTGTACAAGTGACTGTCTTGTCTTGAATGCTCTAAAGCTTTACTTTATTAGTGGCAGAGTATTTAAGATTATATATCAAATGAGTTTGCGTGTGTGCCACTGCACTTGGAATTGTAATCTCACTTGATATCTTTGTTTTTTCAGTATGCTCGAATAATTCAGAAACTTGGTTTTCCTGCTAAATTTAAGGTAATTGCTCACAGGTTGTTGTTTTTCATTGTGCTATGTCTTTTTGTTGTTTACATATATTTCTATCTGACATTCTATGCAATGTCTAGGATTTCAAGATTCAGAATATTGTTGGTTCATGTGATGTCAAATTTCCGATAAGGCTAGAGGGCCTTGCATACTCTCATGGTGCCTTCTGCAGTGTATGTAAATTATCTATGTGGCTCAACTTTATTGTTGGTTTTAGTTGATTTTGCATGTGTTTGCACTATTTGATCTCTAATTGTTTCAATTTTCTTCTTTTCCACTATGTTGGATCATCTGCTTGTATTAATTCTCATCTTAGTAAGATAAATAAAATTAAGCTTAATTGGCTTCCATTGAAGAAGCTATGCTCATTTTGTGAAGCCAATCATTAATACCGAGTTATCTTAAAACACTCCTTGTGAGTCAAGTAGATTTAGCTGGACCGACAAAGCACATGACTCTTTATTTCTAAGTCGAAATTTCTCCTCTCATCGCTCGTGCAGAAACCTTGTGATCTTTCCAAGTTGCAATGTTTTTAACATTCTCCATTGATGATTGTTACTTCTAACAGTATGAACCAGAGCTCTTCCCCGGTCTGATCTACCGGATGAAGCAACCAAAGATTGTGCTCCTCATTTTTGTCTCAGGAAAAATTGTTATCACCGGAGCTAAGGTTAAAACTTTGCATGACACTTTTTACAAACCTATTAGCTAATTTGGTAACAGCTATTACATACACTGGAATTCTGTCTCAGGTGAGAGAGGAGACATACACCGCATTCGAGAACATATATCCAGTTCTAACAGAGTTCAGGAAAAGCCAGCAATGGTATTTTCATGCATATACAAGTTGTTTCACCCATTTATTTGCAATCCACCCTGGCTATGTTGATGTGAGATGTGCTGTGTGTGCAGATGCTGTTGCATTTTGGTGCTAAGATTCTGGATTCAGATCTGTACATAAAGATGATGTCCAGAACCTGTACTGTGAGTTGTATCCGAGATTTTGCCTTGCTTGAATTGCAAAACAGCTTGTTGTTCCATTCTGAAACTCCAAGGCGTGGCGTCGATAAAAACCTATCATCTAATGTTTCCCCTGATGTGTTGTAATTTCCACATCAGCAGGGTTTCTTTCCATATATGCATAATATTTGGTCTGGCCAGAGATCATTTGGAAGGTTTGTTCGTTGTTGTTCACTAATTTCAATAGCTTATCCATGTCTCAATTCCTCAGCCAAGTCTTAATGTTTCATCGGGATCACTGGAATTTTGTTGAATGAAAAATATCTACATAGAACTGGTAATGGTGCAGCTCACAGGTTGGCAAATTTGCTTGTATTCAGGATTTTTTTGTTTCTCTTTTTGTTTTTGGCTAGTGGAATTCACTCAAAATGATCTTCTGGATTTGTATACTGTTAGTACTTTGAAAGAAAGGAAGGACGCTGAGATCCAACTGTATGTAAGAGGTGACATATAAGAAGTGGGAAATCAATCTATATTTGCAGCAATTTGATATCAAGTGATGTGCTGATACAACTTCACGCAGTTGTGAGCCTGCCGAGCCTTCTTTGCTTCCCCCCTTTCCTCTAATGCTCCTTCAACGTCACAGGATTGACACCTCCCAGCCAAATCTTAAAGCCGCCTCTGGGGCTCCTGAGCCCTGTCCAAGGTAGAAGACGACTTGACCTGCGTGCCATGGATCAAGGTCAAAAGCGACCCGACCCGACCCGATAGAAGATGCAACAAATAAAATACTCTAGCCTAGTACTATTTTGAGCAAGCTGTTGAGCCACCTTGTGGTATGCAATAGGATCGGATCCATTTGGATGCCTCGTCAGATCTAGAAGTTGCCCCGGGTTCCGCCAAATCCTTGCGTATCGTTTAAAGCTCTTCAAAATCGCTTTGCTTTTATCAACTCCAAAAGTAGCTTCTCCTTTGCTCTAGGCAACAAAAACATGATAGCAGGGATGATTAAGGCAGGCAGGCACATTGTCACCTTTCGTCTCTGTTATCGTCGATCCCTTTGGGGTTAGGAGACAGCCTCTAAACACTCTCTCACCTCTGGGTATAGTAGACCAAACACCAAGGCGGCGCCCCCCCCCGGTTTCTACCTGCCCGAGTCTCCTCTAAAGCTACTTCTTCTTCTACCCTATAGGTGCTGTGCTGGCTTTGCAGCAAAAGACTGTTGAGGCTAGCACCTTTCTGTCGGCAATGGTCCCTATGACCACCAATGCTTCCTCTTCTAAGGAGACTTCATCCCTAGGCAAAGGATCCTCCACCTTCAAGTCTGAAAGTTATTCCCCTCTCCCTCAACGATCCCCTCCCAACTCTTTTTCTTTCTCAAACTCAAAACATATTTGAGGCGAATATTGTTGTGGTCCTTACGCCGTGGCCGAGGAGTCAGCATAGGTCGATCCCTTTCATATGCACAAGTCCATCTAAGTCTCCCATGAACGTGTCGTCCGGACGATGTCGGTCTGTCGTCTCAAGAACTCCACCTCAGGTTGGCGGTTCGATTCTCCTTCCGATTGACATCCCCGGTGATCAACTTGCAAGAAAGGTCCTATCGGGATAGGGATGCCCGACGCTACCCCTCCAATGCTCAGTTCAAAATCTCGAGTTGTGGGGGTTTTATGTGTTTTACGAGTCAGTGAGAGAAAAAGAGAGAGCTCCCTCCGCTGCCCTCAGGTGGGGGGTTTTATACATTGTCGTCGGGGGGTCGATCGTACCCTCGACCTTACCTTTGCCATCAGATCAGACATGGTGGGCAGGTGCGACTAGTCACTGTTAGTCCGATCGATGTGGTGTAGAGACGTGGCGAGCTATTCTACATTAATTGGATCTCTGTGTAGCCTGCACTGCACTGTCTATCTTCGGATGAGTAAGAATCATATTTGAAAGAAGCCAAGGCAAAAGTTATTATTAAATAAAAACAGGCTGGCCAGAGATTGATGGAATATCTGATTCTAATCTGGGCATTCTACCCTTGACTTCGACCTTCAAGCCTAATAACCGTGTCCTACCAACTAAAGATAAAGAAGTAAGCTCTAATACATAGTTCCTTGCTGAAACCATCAGTGACGAGGATAATAAGGACCCTATATTGAGGAACCCAACCCTCTTATCACTCGATATTATTAGAAAACTCTATGTGTCACCTGATCGATTTGTCATGGCAGCCAAGTCATAGCTCTGCCACCTTGGCTCGGGCCTGAACTAGTCGGGTCGATGTGGGACTTTGGTGTCATCATGGACCGCTGATCTGGCATGTGTCTTGGTGAGTTGGGTCGGCCCATTATTTGCTAAAGCTGTTACTTGTGGATCCCGTGGGAAGTACTTCCTCTAACTCGTTTTCTCTTTTGTATGTCCTAGGGACCCTATGAGGTTTCGAGGATGCTGACCTTTGGGGACGGACTCACAAGGGTGTTACACGATTTAGGCAAAACCAGCTAAGTCTGTGACACACTGGACTTGTCGAGTTACACTACTTGGGTGAAGATTGCTGGACTGGCCGAGATACACAACTCAAGCAAAAGACCGTCGGACTGGCTAAGTTACACTACTCGACAAAGATTGTTGGACTGGCCGAGATACACAACTCGGGTGAAGACTGTTGGACTGGCCGAGATACATAATTAAAGCAAAGAATACTAGGCTAGTCAAGATACACAACTTGGGCAAAAGATCACTAGACTAGCCGAGTTACACAACTCGAGCAAAAGACCATTGGACCGACCGAGTTACACTGCTCAAGCGAAGACTATTGGACTGATCGAGATACACAACTCGGGCAAAAGGCCGTCAAACTGGCCAAGTTACACTGCTCGGGCAAAGATTGCTGGACTGGCCAAGATACACAACTCGAGCAAAGAATACTAGACTAGCCGAGATACACAACTCAGGCAAAAGATCGATGGACTGGCTGAGTTATACTGCTCGGGCAAAGACTATTGGATTGGCTGAGATACACAACTCGAGTAAAGACTAGCAAAGAATGGCAAGTATAGTTAATGCACATGTCAAGTGTCATGGGCATGTGATGAGCAACGGGTGTATCATCGCTAGTCTGTATGTAAGCATGTGAGGTGTAGGGCTTATGTGGTACCTCTATTACTTCATGGTGTATTGCCCTTAGTGCAGTTCACATATTCCCTAAGCGGTCATTTCATTACCTCGGAAAGTTGAAACGTTGCTTCCCTTATAACCCTTGTCGTGGTGGTGGTGATAGATCACTTCTTTATTTCTTTTGCTCCTCCTCTTAAGCTTTTCAGACCTCGTGTCTCGGTCACTATGATCACTCTCACTTCAGTCGCCCTCACCCGATCAGGTCAGAATGAGCTCCTCCTCTTCGTATATCGGCTCTGGTGTTTCTTCCACCCCTTCTTCTCCAAGACGGAGGAATGCTGGCCTAGTGGCTCTTCAAGAGGTTAGTCCAATCCCCTAAGTTTGTCCTTGGGTGTAATGATCCACGCGAACGTTAAGGCTCTTCAAGCCTTAGAGGTAATGAAGTCGTGTCATGACTTCAACCCCACTGTGAGTCTGGAGTCTTTGGCCTTGATTCGCAAGCGTTATAGCATTCCAGACAAGTACATCCTACATGCTACAGGGCCTAGTCAACGTGCTTATCATCCTTGCCCTAAGAGATTTAGCATCTCTATTGATGATCTCGATGTGGGGTTGAGGTTCTGTCTTCACTTGGTCATCGGGGAGTGTCCTGGCTAGTGGTGGATATCTCCTAGCCAGGTGGCGCCTAACTCCTGGCACTACCTTATAACTTTCCTCAGGGAATGTAGGGGATCGGGCATCATCCCAACTAGGGACTTGTTCCTCTCGTGCTTTTAGTTGTGTAAAGGTCAAGGCGATTACTACTTGAACGCTAAGGCAGGTTTTAAGGTCAGGGGCGCTCCCTCCAGTAATAAGGGTTAGAAGATCCGATTTTTATTTGTTAGTCATCATCAGGGTTAGAGTTTCAACATCAAGTGGTTAGCCCGCGCTGTTAGCAACGTCCCTCCTAACATTTCAAATGAGGAGTCCATCCTGGTCGGGTGACTAAAAGGCATCTTGTCTACTTCTCAGGCTATTAGGAACTTGACCGAGGAGTGGCTGGTCGAGGTGGGTCTCAGTCCAGCTTCATGCGATACTTGTTAATTCCTCATCTTTAGATTTCATTACCTGATTATTCCAACTCATGGTCGGTTTTGCAGAAATGGTGAGCATGAGCCTGATGTGTGGCCAACCCAAGGTCAGGGGTGATGCCGAGGAACTGCTTCCTCAACTCCAACCGCAGCCCCCACACCAGCACCGCCTGCCAACTCCTGTTTTCTATATGAGGTGCAAGAGATCCTTCCCGAGGAAGCGACAAGGAGGGTGCTCTAGGTCCCCATCAAGCATCCAGCCGAGGACTCAACCAACCATAGGAAGAAAGCCAAAGTCCATGGCCAGTAAAGATCCCATCATGAGGGTGACAAGTCCATATCTTGAGCTGCTAAGGGCAAGAGACTAGTCGACCCTATAGAAGAGCTCCCAGGACAAAGCCGAAGTCGGTGAAGGAGCTATGCAGCACGTGCCTCGGGGAGTGCACTTCGGATGTGCAACCTACCGGAGTGCACTTCTGACGTGCCTTTAGAAATGGACTTGACGCTGTGAATGCACGGGATGCGGATTTGGCTAGATGGGGAAGCTTCGACGAGATATATCCGAGGCACACAGATCCCTTGGCTGGTGTCTGACTTCTACACCTTGACGTCTAAGGTTCTAATGGACTAGGCGGCAAAGACCATGGTACTGGTAAGTTCCCTCTCAACCCATCTTTGTCCTTTCTTCGCTTTGCATTTGTTTTTGACACTATGGCCCATCCTTTACCTTATAGAGCCAGCATTACCATATGGCCTTGCTCGATCGGGTCTACGATGTAGGTCAGGCTATCACCTCTCTGGACAATAAGGCTAACTTCCTTTGTAAAGAGGTGCAAAGGCTGAAGGAGGATGGAGATCCCGAAGCGGTAGTTGCGACCGAGCGTCGAGCATCCGAGTCCAATCCCTAGCCGAGAACCTTCAGATCGAACTAGATGAAGTAATTCGGCGGTGGTAGTCGGTAGAGTAGGAGTTGGGTGAGACTCAAGAAGAATTAACCGACTCATAGAAACAACTTGTTAACTCACAAGGGTGGCTAGCCAAGTCCCGGGAGCGACTTTACGATTCTGAGAGTCAGTTTCGGAACACCAAGACCCAAATTCGATAGATGGAGATCGAGTTGTTAGAGTTGGCCTAGGCCAAAGACACTCTTCGGGCGGACTTGCCGAGATAGGCCATCGAAGGCTACAAGAAATCTCCCGGGTTTGAGATGGGCCTTGTCCGAATGGGGAAGGTCTCCATGGAGTACTGTTATTAGCCGGCATTGGCTCGACTTCAGGCCTGACACCCCGGATTGGAGATTGAAGAGGACCCTTCATGCTTCTTGCCGAGGATGCGAACATGTAGACTGGAGATTGAAGAGGACCCCTTCATGCTTCTTCCCAAGGATGCGAACATGCCGATGGCAGACGAGCAACCCATCGATGATTTGACGCTGCTAGCTGAGGAGTAGCTTTAGTGTAATGTTTTTATTTTTTGTGACGGGGACCTCTTTTGTCTTGTTAGTCTGATGCATTGTCTCGATCTTCGGACACCATATGTAATCCATTCTCGATCAATGAAAGTGTTCCTTTCAGTCAACCGACTATATCTGGTTACACATAAAATTTTTGCAAGTTTGATATGTTTCATGTCCTTACAATCATTTTCCTTCCATCATGATCAGGACATAAGTCCCTTCTGGGATTGTGCTTTCTACCTGGTAGGGGCCTTCCCAATTCGAGGTGAGCTTGCCCCGGGACCAAGTAGGGTCACTGACCTCGATCTTTCGAAGTACCAAGTCACCTACTTCAATTTGCTGAGGGTATACTTTGCGGTTGTAAAGTCTTGCTACAGCCTTCTTGTATGCGAGGGCTAATAGATGTGTTGTGGCCTTTCACTCTTTGAGGAGGTTAAGATTCTCCCTCATCTGGTCGGACGAGGAGGGTTCTTCGTGGGACTTGACTCGGAAAGTAGGGTAGACCACCTTGGGCAGGAGGACTGCTTCCGTCCCGAAGTCTAGGCTAAACAGGGACTCACCCGTTAGAGTTTTCAGGGTCATCCATGATGCTCATAGGTTGCTTAGGAGCTCATCCACCCACATTCTATGTGCCCCTGTGGCTCTTCTTTTAGTCCTTCGAGGAGGGCACGATTTATGACCTTGGTGAGCTCGTTGGCTTAGGGATGCATGACTGAGCTAAACCTTAGCTAGATCTTGTAACTTTAGCAGAATGCTATGAATTTGGGATTGTTGAATTGGGTCCTATTGTCGATGATGATCACCCTTTGAATGTCGAACCTCGTGATGATGTTTTTTCCAGACAAACCCTTCGACTTGCTTCTTGGTAATAGATGCAAGAGGCTTGGCCTCGACCCAATAATTGACCCTAACTATCAGAAATCTTCACTGTCCCAAAGCCAGAGGGAAAGGACCAAGAAAGTCCATTCCCCATTGAGCGAATGACTAGGAACAGTCCAAGGTTGATGTTGAATCCTGGCATGCTTCTAGCATTACTCGCACTTCTGCACATAAGCTTGTGCATCTCAACGCATGGTTGACTAGTAATTCCTTCATGCACCTCGACCAATGTGATTTGCGCCTCGGTCAGGCATAGACACTGAAGTAGCGGTTGACTGAACCCTCATCAGTACAGCTACCCATTGATTACACATTACCATGCACCCATCCTTCTCACTCATCGAGCAGTGCTTCAGTCTTCAGGTAGCAAGCCATCTTCCTTGAATTTGAGTATCTCGTCGACCTAATTATTCTCTACCTCGGTCGTGATGATCTTGGTTGAATTTATGGAAGGTTTGTGGATTCTGGCCATCCAGGTCAGGCATCCATCTGACCCACGTGTGGAAGCCAATCTTGCCAGGGCGTCGGCTTGTGCATTGTTTGACCAAGGTATCTTGGTGATAAGTCGATGCAGCATCAGACCTCACTGAGATATTTGGCCATCGACTCATCCCAAGCTTCAAACTCTCCATTGACTTGGCTAGCAATGAGTTGGGAGTTGGTGAGGACTTTGATATCTTCCACATGTAGCTCGTCAGCAAGCTTAATCCGAATACAATGCCTCGTATTTGGCTTCATTGTTAGTGGCTTTGAACTCGAGTCAGAGAGCATTCTCGCAAATCTGATTAGTTGGACCCTTGAGGATGAGGTCGGCTCCCCCTCATTCAGTGTTGGTCGATCCATTCACGTACAACGTCCATCCTGGGTTATGTTGTGAGCTCTCTGGATTTGTCGACTTCGATATAAAATCAGTTAAGGCTTGAGCTTTTATCACTATCCTTGGGACATATTCAAGGTCGAACTCCCTGAGCTTGACTAACCATTTGACATTCAGCCCGCCACATCGAACTTTGAAAGGATCTGGTATAAGGGTCAGTTGGTAATTACCTTGATAGGATGGGCTTAAAAGTACGGTCTCAACTTCCTTGACACTAGGACTAAGGCCAAAGCAAGCCTTTCGATTGACGGGTATCGCTCCTTAGGGCCGCTCAAGACATGGCTACAATAGTACACCGGCTTCTGCCCATCTTTGCCGAGCCTCACCAAGATCGAGCTAACTGCGGCTTCTGATACCACCAAATAAATCCCGAGGGGCTCCCCAAGAGTAGTTGATGATAGCCGCGGTAGATGGGCGAGATACACCTTTAGCTGTTGGAAAGCTTCTTCACACTGAGGCGTCCACTAGAAATCCTTTGCTCACTTTAAGGCTTGGAAGAGGGGGTGGCTTTTGTCATCAGCTTAGGAAATGAATCTACTTAATGCTACCAACCTTTTGGTGAGTCACTGAATGTCTTTCACTATATGGGGGGATTGCATCCATAGGATAGCATCCACCTTCTTAGGATTTACGTTGATCCCTCTCTCATGGATCACAAACCCGAGGAACTTTCCTAATGTGACACCGAAAATGCACTTGGTTAGGTGGAGTCGCATCTTGTATTTCCTCAATGTTTGGAATGTTTCAGCTAGGTCCAAGAGATGGTTGCTGGCTCTTCAGCTTTTAACTATCATGTCGTCGACAGACACTTCCATATTTTTCCCAATTTGATTTATGAATAGCTAGTTGACCATTCGTTGGTAGGTTGCCCCTTCATTCTTCAGCCCGAACGACATGGTCTTATAACAGTACATCCCACCATGAGTGATGAAGGTTATGCTTTCTTGATCTTTCGGGGCTATTCAAATTTGGTTGTAGCCCAAGAAGGCATCCATGAACGAGAGTAACTTGTATCCGGAGGTCGTATCGACTAGCTAGTCGATCCTCAGGATAGGGTAGCAGTCTTTTGGCTAAGCTCGATTTAAATTAGTGTAGTCAATACACATATGCTAGCTTCTATTAGATTTCTTGACAAGTACAACATTAGACAACCAAGTTGGGTATTTGACTTTTGTGATAAATTCGGCGTCCAGTAGGTGAGCCACCTCATCTTCAATGGCCTTTTATCTTTCTGGGGCGAACTTCCTTGATCGTTATTTTACAAGTTGAGAGCCTGGTGCTGTGTTGAGGTGATGCCAGACTACCTTTAAACTGATGCCGAGCATGTCTTTCGGGGACCAGGCGAAGACATCAGCATTCTTGCCGAGAAATTTCACCAGTTGGATTCATTGTTTTTATGGAAGTGTCGAGCCGACCCTGACGGTCTTGCCAGGATACTTGGGGTTGAGGGTAGCTTCGACCACTTTCTTGGCTAGTTTGGGCTTTAGGGCCATTTTGTCTACATCTCGGGGGTCGATAGCAAGCACCGAGGTCTTGAGCTTTTTGGGCAGTGATGTCGTTATTAGGTAATATTGCCTTGATTCTCAAGGGTCACTTTTTACTTCGCCTACTCCTACTATGGTCGGGAACTTCATTGCTCGATGATACGTTAAGTCAACTACCCTGAGCTTGTTGAGTGTCAATCGGCCGATGATGGCATTGTATGCCGACGAGAGTCCGACCATGATGAATAAGACTATCAGCATCTTCAACCTCGATTCTTCTCTAATGATGACTAGGAGAGTCGTCATTCTGAGAGGGGAGATGGAGTCTCCCGTGAACCCTGTCAATGTTGATGTTATCGAACGAAGGTCCTTGTTAGTCAACACCAACTTTTGAAAAGCATCAAAATATAAGATGTTGACTGAACTCCCTATGTCGATCATGATTCTTTTGACTCGACATTTGCAATTTGTGTCGAGATCACCAGGGTGACATCATGTTTAGGGTACTCTTTGTTCCTTGACCCGAAGGTGATCTCGGGGTCATGATCATGACTCAGCCTTTTCTCCACTATGGTCCATGTATAGACTTTTTGTGCTGAGGAACTGCTGCCTCCCAAGGCATGGCCACCGATAATGACGTCAATTTGCTTCTCGATTGGTCCTTTTGGCTAGGGCGAAGATCCTCCTTCTCGGTGGCAGCTTTTGTTAGGAGGTGTTTGTTGGTCTTAGACGTATCGACAAAGGTGTCTCTACTGAATAAGGTGTTGGGAAACCTCAGTGAGAGCATCACATGCACAGTGGAAATCAAAACAAAAAATTAGTTTCTCACACAGATCAAATCATCGTGCAAAAGATTGGGGTCACTAGAAAAATATAAAAACTAAAAAACTGTGATGCGTGAGAGATTGATTTTACCTAGGGAGATCGTATATCCATGTATTTCTAGATCTAAATGAAGAGGATGAAGGAGGTCAAGCGTCCTCCTCTCTAGCGGTATCCACACGATGGATCTCTGTAGCAAAACTCCTCCAATCTGATCTCGCAACTCTTACACAAAGGGAGGGAGGAGAATAGGAGGGTGAGGCTAAGGCTATAGCTTATCAACCATGAGTCTCCCCTCTTATTTATAGAGGGTCACAAAAAACCTTAGGGCTCCTCTATTGGGTATTAGATCTCCATCTAATTATCCATTAATCTTACATTATTAGATTTCTATCCAATAATCTCCTTAGACCTCTAATTGGGCCTCAACCAAGGAGCTCATCTACATAGGGTCTCATCTAATGAGAATATGAGCTAATTGGATCTCTATCTAATCATCTTTTTATTAAAGCATCCACCATATATGTGTGACCCTCTAAGCCCGATACCGAGCTGGTCATAAGTCACTCTCATCAGAACTCCTTCTGATATAGTGAATTATTATCTCCATACTAATTCACTTGACTTATTGACTATGAACGTACTAGGCCACTACATCATAGTCCCCAGATGGTATAGGAGGAATCGAATCCATCAGACCTGTTTGTCCACAATTACTATGTATTTATAATCCCTCATCCAACTAATATCCTAGAAACCATATATTGGATATGGTACTGTCAGGTCACATATGAAATCAGTTTATCTTACTCTAATCGGATTCTACCAGAGAACTCTTTCTCTCTCAATCTGAATGACCCTGGTCATGGATTTGTCTAAGCAAGCATATATGAGATATTCCTCTCGTAATACCGAGAGTGGATGATCATCTATTGTGACTTAATTGCATTCATAAGGTTGGCTACCAATCTCGATAACTAATTGTACCAAATCGAAAACTTTCCAAACTCATAAGTCTGGCGTCAAAGAAAGGAGTACTCATATAAGACATCCTTAGTGTCTCAAGTCAAAGGACTAGATACATAACTAGGACTATGGAATCGCTATATGACATTTAGTATCATCAACCATACAACATTTCATAAACAAATCAATCAATGAACTCATTCTCTAATGAGCACTTATACTATATCCTTAATGTCTCCACACAAGTGGCTATGAGACTAGCCACCTCCATTATATGGATGGGTATATAGTACACCGATTTGTCCGGTTATCTTGATGTCTCTCTCAAGTAACTTATAACCAGAATTATTTATGATGTAAGTTTAAATGTGATTGATCTCATTATTGTGATTTCATCATGATCCGATTCCCATTGCACAAAACCAAGGACATCACAATAGATATACTATATATAATATAATATGAGAATATGCTAATATTAATCATAAGCAAAAAGATTGTACAGTATGTCACACATGCCATTACTCATGTAATTGGCTTGCAGGGCACCTATAACTAGCAATCTCCCACTTGACCTAAAGTCAATCACCTATGTGTTTGATCCCCATCATACCCCTATGACGCTCAAATATAATATAATCCAGTGACTCCGATAGTGGATCTGCAATATTATCTTTGGATGGAACTCTTTCCATTGCTATATCTTTTTGGGTCATGGTCACTCTAACCAGATAGAACCTCCTTAGAACAATTCTGATGAGACCTGAGTTTCCTTGCTAGAGTTATCGCTCTATCACTATCATAATATATGAGAATCAGCTCTATGCTACTTAGTACGACTCCCATATCATGATGAACTTCTTCATCCATACCCATTCCTTTACTGTTTCTGCTACAACAATATATTCTGTCTCTCTAGTCGAGTCAGCAGTAGTATCTTACTTGGAACTCTTCTAGCTTACTGCTTCTCCATTCAGGGTGGAAACATATCCTGAGTTTGCTTGCTATCATCAATGTTGGACTAGAAACTCGAATCTATATAGCCCTCAGCCTGGACGTTACCTCCTTCATATACCAGTAAAAGATCCTTAGTCCTTCTCAAGTACTTAAGGATACACATTACTGTCTTCCAGTGTTCTAAACCTAGATTTGCCTAATATCTGGATGTGACACTTAAAGCATATGCTATATCAGGCCTGGTACATAGCATAGCATACATGATAGACCCTATCACTAATGCATAAGGTATCTTATCTATGTTTGCCCTTTCTTTAGGAGTCTTTGGGGACATACTCCTAGAAAGTGATATTCCATGTCTCATCGGTATGAGACCTCTTTTGGAATTCTACATGCCAAACCTTTTGACAATGGAGTCTATGTACCTAGACTAGGATAAGCTAAGCACCCTCTTATATCTATCTCTATAGATCCAAATCCTCAAAATATAGGATGCTTCCCCTAAATCCTTCATGGAGAAGTTTCTGAATAGCCAAGTTTTATTATAGAGAGCATTCCTATATCATTCCCAATTATTAGGATGTCATCCACATACAATACCAAGAAGGTGATAGCACTCCTACTTACCTTCCTATATACACAAGGCTTATCTCTGTTCTTACCAAAGTCATAAGATCTAATCATCTCATCAAATCTTATGTTCTAACTTTGGGAAACTTGCTTAAGTTCATAAATGGACTTAAGCAACCTGCATACTTTATCTGGACTCTCTCTCGATGCGAAGACCTCTGGATGTATCATATACATCTCCTCCTCGAGGTTGCTATTGAGGAATATCATTTTGATATCCATTTGCTAGATCTTATAGTCATAGTGTTATGCAATGGCTAAAAGAATTTTAATGGACTTAAGCATAGCTACAGGTGAAAATGTTTCATCATAGTCAACTCCTTGTCTTTGACGATATCCTTTAGCTACTAGCATTGTCTTATAGGTCTATATCTTTCCATCTACTTTGATCTTCTTTTTAAAGATCCACTTGCAGCCGATGGGTACGATACCCTCAAGTGCATCCACAAGGTTTCAAACCTTATTAGAGTATATGGAATCCATCTCAAAATTTATGACTTCTTGTCACTTCCCGGAATCTATACTCATAATAACCTCCTCGTAGATATGAGGATCAACATCTTGAGAGTCCTCTCCACTGATATGTCCCACATATCTTTCAGGTGGGTGAGATACTCTCCTAGATCTACGCAAAGTTGGAATTTGTGTATTACGTACCAAAATAGGCTCGAGCTTTGGAATGGTGCTTAAGCTAAGTTCTCCAACCTCGCTCAATTCTATCTCACTCCCATTGTTTTCACAAAGAATGTGTTCCTTCTCAAGGAACACAGCTCTCTTGGCAACAAAGACATTTCGGTCCTCGGGATAATAAAAATAATACCCCAAGTCTCCTTAGGGTATCCCACGAACATGCACCGTTCCATCCTTGATTCCAACTTATCGGGGTTGTATCTTCTAACATAGGCAAGACAACCCCAAATCTTAACCACCTTAAGATTAGACTTCTTTCCTTTCCATATCTCATATGGTATAGACACTACCGACTTTGATGGAACTCTGTTCAGAAGGTAAGCTGTAGTCTCTAGAGCATACCCCCAGAATGAGACGGGCAGGTTAGTGAAACTCATCATGGACCACACCATGTCTGACAGCATGTGATTCCTCCTTTCTGATACACCATTGAGTTGAGGTATATAAGGAGGTATCTACTGGGATATAATCTCATTATCCTTGAGGAAATGGGTGAACTCCATACTCAAGTACTCTCCTCCTCGATTTGATCGAAGAGTCTTAATGCGCAGCGAAAATTAAAACAAAAAACTGATTTTCTACATAGATTAAATCGTCATGCAAAAGATTGGGATCGTGAGAAAAATATAAAAACTGAAAAATTACGATACATGAGAGATTGATTTTACCTAGGGAGATCGTATATCCCTGTATTTCCAGATCCTCTATTGACACTCAATTGACTTCATAAGGTTGGCTACCAATCCCGATAACCAACTATACCAAATCTGGAACTTTCTAAACCTATAAGTCTGGCATCAAAGAAAGGAGTACTCATATAAGACATTCTTGGTATATCAAGTCAACGGACCAGATATACAACTAGGACTATTGAATTGCTATCTGATATTTGGTATCATCAACCATACAACATTCCATAAGCGAATCAATCAGTGAACTCATACTCTAATGGACACCTGTATTATATCCTTAGTGTCTCTACATAAGTGGCTATGAGACTAGTTGTATCTATCATGGATGGGTATATAGTACATCAATCTATCCGATTATATCGATGTCCCTCTCGAGTAATCTATGACTGAGATTATTTAAGATCTGTGTTGAAAGGTGAATCGATCTCATTATCATGATCTCATCATGATCTGATTCTCATTGCACAGAACCAAGGACATCACAATATATATGCTACAGGTAATATAATATGAGAATATGCTAATATTAATCATAAGAAAAAAGATCGTGTAGTGTGTCACACGTGCCATCACTCACGTGATTGGCTTGCAGGGCACCTGTAAGCCCCTTGTCTCGAATTTGGAGGAAGACCTCCGTATGCGTCGAATTGAGGGGAATATGCGATGGTCTGGGTGGTAGTGGCTCTGACCTGTCCATTCTCCTTCTATGGGATCTCGATGGCTAGCTCCTGGGTTGTTTGGCCTAAGGTCACTTCTGCTCATCCCGCTTTTCAACTACTAGTGACTCGGACGTGATGTATTGGTTTGCTTGTTGCATCATCTCAGGTACTATTATTGGCGATCACTCGATTAGTGACTAGAAGAACCGAGAGGGATGAAGTCCTATTAGGAATGCCTAGATTGCCAGCAAAGGGTGGATATCGGGCATTCCTTGGATCTCGGTGACAGCAAAGCATTCGACAAATTGGGTAAGGGTTTCCTCATCCCCTTGAGTTAGGTCAAGAAGTGATGTGGTCGTTGGTCTCGGTTGGGAGCTTGCCAAGAAGTTAAGCTCAAATTCTTTCACGAATGAGTCGAAGGAAGAGATCGATGCTGGCTTGAGCCAACTGTACCACATCAGAGCTGATCCTCTCAAGGTGGTTAGGAAGGCCCGACACATCAGGGCGTTCAAGGTGTCATAAAGGCCATTTGGGCTCGGAAAGCCACGATGTGTTTCGAGGGGTCTGAGCTACCATCATAAGATTCCAGTGAGGGTAGTCGAAAATTGGTCAGGATTAGTTTATCCTATATCTCTGGGGTGAATGGGGACCCACCCTTAAAGCTTTCATCGAGCTCCTCCTTTGACTTGATGAATTCTCTGTGGACTTCGTTTAGCCTTTGATTGACTTGGCATAGTTGTTCTTTTACAGAGTCGGTTGAGTCCGAAGAAACGACATCCAATTCGAGGGTCATGTGCATGACATCCCGGGGGTGGCTTACTAAGCATGTAGCGAGTACATTCAGATTCACCAACGTCACCTTGGTCGGGAGGTGATGCGACCCCTCATTGTCGTGCTGCCCTTCTCTGTCCAGGGGCGATTAGGGTCTTTCTTATCGAGGCGTCTGCCAGGGGGCTGGTGGTTGGAACGACGCAAATTGGATGAGATGGGTTATATACAGGATGACAGTTTATATCATCCCGGTTAGTGCTTGGACCTGGTGGGTCAATCCAAGGAAGGCGTCAGTCGTGACGACAGAGGACCCAGGATTCGTCACGACCGGGGAGAATCCCAGGTCGATCAACATTCTCCAGTATTGGTTCGATGTGGGTGTCGACATATTGGTCTCTTCTGCTAGGAGGAATGAGCTCGGTCCTCCAGTCTGCAAGGTTGGTAGAAGAGCATGTGGTTGGCCCGCGGAGTGCTCCGGGTTAAGATTGTTCATCGGGTGTTCTTACGACATCAGGCCCTTCTTCTGGTGCTAAAAATATTATGATCTTTTTGTCATGGTCGAGGAGTCAGTACGACTTGGTCCTTTTCATATGCGTAAGTCCGTCCGAGTCTCCCCTGAACGTGTCATCTAGACAATGTCGATTTGTCATCTTGGGAACTCCAGCTCGGGTTGGCGGTTCGATTCTCCTTTCGATCAGTGTCCGCGGTGATTGACCTACAAGGAAGGCCCTATCGGGATGGGGGGTGCTCGACATGACCCCTCCGACACTCAGTTCAAAATCTCGAGTTATAGGGTTTTATGTGTTTTAAGAATCAGTGAGAGACAAAGAGAGAGCTCCCTCTGCTGCCCTCAGGTGAGGGGTTTTATACATTGCTGTCGAGGGGCTGACCATACCCTCGGCCTTACCTTTGTCGTCAGACCGGGCATGATGGGCAGGTGTGACTAATCACTGTTAGTTCGATCGACGTAGTGCAGAGGTATGACGTATAATTCTTCATTAATTAGATCTATGTACAGTCTACACTATAATGACGGTCAAATCATCGCTCTACCACCTCAGCTCGGGTCTACACCAATCGAGTCGATGTGAGACTTCAGTATCACCGTGGACTAATGATCTAACATATATGGCAACCAAAGAGGCTTTTGACTTTGAAGCCTCCAACATGAAGTTGACTCAGGAAGACACTGATCCAGAATGGAACATTCTCCTCTAGCAAGAAACCCTTTGTCACCCTTCTCAACCCTTCTCAACTCTTCTTCTCTTCTCTTTTAAGAGAGCATAAGAACAAGAAAAAAAAAAATTTATAAACCTGTCATCTTTTTTTCCCGAGCCAGGGAGCTCACCATAATCTTGAATCATCTATTAATATAATATCATAGAAGTATGAAAATGTTATAAAGAGGAAATCAAAGATGCCCTTTTTAGTGTTTTTATAATCTAGATATGTTCATCTTATTAGAAACTCACATGTAGGAGCATCAATTATTTTCCTCTTACGTTGGCTAAGGAGAAATTGGCTAGGAACATTATTAATGGAGATGCTCAAGCCAAAATCTATCTGCCACAGAGATCAAACATCTAAAATCTAAGATTTCCCTCATCTATAAATATAGGTAAATTAGTAATTTAGTAATTAAAGAAACAGATATGCCCTCTTGCCTACAACTATTACTTCTACTTAAAACAAAATTTTCAATTTTATTGTTCTCATTAGATATGTCTACTATTTCGTGGCTTCTCATGGGGATTTCAATGTGATTTTATCTTGTTGAAGAAAAGTTAGGGAGTAGCCCCTTCACTTTTCCTTCATCAAAAAAATAATAATAATAATAATTTATTTTTACTATTTCTTATTTAACAATAAGCTTTCAGACACTAGTTGTACTGGATTTAAAATATACCTAGTATAATAATCATGATGATATTTCTATCACTCATCTCCCTAGAGTGACTTCTAATAAATCCCCCCTTTCTTTCTGATTAGTTTAAACAATCTCCTAAGACCCAATAGAAACCCTTACCAATTATTTGGTTTGACCCTCACTGACTCCTGATAATGAATGAATTCAGAGGCTTTGTCAAATCCACCAATGCTAGTATCAACTCTTCCACAAGTACCTTCTTACCCTCTTGTATGTTGAGTGCACTCCAAAAGGGTAGGAATCTGGAGAATTAGATTAAATATATCAATCACCCTTAAGATTCCACAGCTTTGGCAGAAAGAGTCCCTTGCACCCTTTCCGTCTCTGAACTCATAATTATTCACAGTCTCTTCAATAAACTATCTACCCTCAATAATTGTTGCATTTCTAAACAATCTATACCCTTAGAAGATGGAAGAACTTAATTCAATCTTATAAAAAAAAAAAAAACTCAAATACTACTGATGGTAGATCATGCTAATCATCTTAATCGGAACTTGTGCCCGGACCGAACCTCCCATCATTATCTATTTCTCTATCACCAAAATCAAGATGACTCTTCTTCTTTAACAAACGCCCGAGCCTAGATGGGATTAACATAGAAATTCTACCTGGGGTCACACTTTTTTTTATATTTTTCATCCCAAAGAACCCCAAGGCTATCTAGATTCAAGGATTTTAAATTAATAGCACTTTGTAATTTTATGTGTAAAATTCTCTGTAAGATCCTCTAACAAAATAAAAAAAACCAAATCAAGATTCATAATAATCATCTTAATCGGCTGGGAACAATTTATCTTCATCAAAAGCAAAAACATCCATGACAACATATTCTCGCCACCAAACTCATCCATGTGCTTGTCCAAATCTAAAACCTCATATACATTATTGAACCTTGACCTCAAAAATACTCTTGATTTCATCTCCTAGGAGGCCATTAAAACCACTTTTGGACTCCAACTTTTGTACAAAATCTATTGACTCGATATCCCCACTTTTGCTTATCTGATCAATGGGGAATATTTTTCCTAGTTTAAAAGCGAGCATAGGAATAACAACCAGATTACTCCTTTCAATATCAAGGGTATAAAGGTCTCTCACCTTATGTTCCTCGATGATGTTCTCTTATATTTCATGATCAACTCTAAATCTTATGCCCATGTTCTCAAGATCCCAAGATCTTTGGAAACCTTACTACCTTCAAATTGATCTTGCATAGTCAAATATCTACTTCCTCACCCACGGCTCCC
Organism: Ensete glaucum; assembly: GCA_021527575.1. Classification (NCBI taxonomy): domain Eukaryota; kingdom Viridiplantae; phylum Streptophyta; class Magnoliopsida; order Zingiberales; family Musaceae; genus Ensete; species Ensete glaucum. Next base: position 46,715,543 of record CM038551.1, read on the forward strand.
TCAAGATCGAAAGCCTAAGTTACAACTCTTTGGGCATTCAAGAGGATTTGTTAGTCCTTCAAATAAATACTTGAGGACCTACTTGTCTAAGCACATATTGCAGGATAGATCCCAAAGTGTTTTTATTGAGAAATACTTAGATAATATCATCCCGCTTAGCACTTGGATTTAGGATAAAATCATTATCAAACGCCTACTTTATTGAGTCCTTATAAATTTATTGTTTAATTCTCTCTTAATTGTCATCCTGCTTAGCACTTAGATTTCAGATAAAATTATTATCAAATTCATCAAACTAACTAGTGACTTCTTTTTAGAATGATAACGAAAGATCAAGGTGGTCTTGGTATTCGTATCCTCTTAGTTGTTAAAAAAATCATCACCACATCATACCAATTTTAGATACCCATAATTCTCTTTGGGTAAAGATTTTTCTGACTAAATATGACAGTCTTCATCCTTACTCTTCTCAACTTTCAAATAGCACTTTAACCACGTACAAAATATATCCTAAAGCTTGCCTCCAATATTAAAAAAAAGTTTTAGAAAGCTTATTAATAACGATCACAGTACTAAAATTAGGATAACCCATGGTTAGACAATACCCTATTAACAAACCGTCTATCTTTATTCGGGTGAATAATATGAGGAGTGCTTTTTTTTGTTTTGTGTGTGTGTGGTTCTAGACTTTATCTCTAATTCTCATTAAAATTTGAGTATTCTACAATCTTTGTTATATCTTTTGCTGATAGAAAAATTTTTAACCATTCATACTCCATAACAAGTCAAGGATGATTCTTATAATCAATCTAGTAGCATCGACAATCATTATATTCCCGAGGGTTTTTGACTGGGCTAGAAGGTGATCCAACAGCTCAAGATTGCCCCCAAGATTCAAATCTTGTTTTAGAAACTCTCCTGGAACCACCTCTCCACTTGTAACTTCATCTATAACATTATATATTGCCAACAGTATGTACGCTGTCTCTATGACCTACTCTTGCACTTTACATTGCACATCTTGTTTGATTATAGTTTAGCCAAAGAATTTAGAGAATCTCTACAGTAAGTTCTTTATTACTGCTTCCAATTAATGTCCTCCTGGTTTCAAGGTGCTTGGGTTACGGAGGGCTTCTCTCTAGACAAACCTATTAGCATAAAATTTATAATTTGCTATCTGTTATACAGAAAGACTTTAATATCAGAATCTGAAATCAAATAGCAATAGATCTAAAAGTAGTATTATGATGAGTACCTTTTATAATGCATAGAAAAAAAAAATTTCATCTGATCTGCGAGCACATCATCTCGGATCCAAAATCTGTAATAATGTCAATCTATAAAGAGATCTAGACTCATCTTCTCCTCTCTTCCTATCCTTTCACAAGACTAATGGATTTATGAACAATAATATGAGAGAGGTTTCTGTCATTTTGTTTCTGTAATTCTCATAGTCATTTCTTTCCTTTTCATTGTTATGTCCCTAGGAGGTCTTGTAAGTAATTATACATGAGAGCAAAGGGTCTAAGATAAATAATTATGAGAGTTCCTCATCTATTGGCCAATAACCATAATAAAATCAAATCATATCCATAATATATCTTACTTAATTAAATAGGGCCATATAATCTAATATTCTCTCACTTGGCCTATTATTATAAATACATAAAATTTATTTGAAAATAAGTTTACACAATTGGATTATGAAATTTTAAAAACTATTTACATTGTATAAATTTTAAAATAGGCCAATAAATTCAATAAATATAATAATACTACATTAAGTCTAACTAGTAATGTGAATCATAGTGGTTGCATATCATCATTATCATACTTCATTCTATGTACCATAACACTATTAGTCTTTCATAATACAGTCCAAAATGACCTATATAATTTATCTTGTCAAGATAATCTTGTCATCACATTCAACCATAATATATACATACATAATTGTGAATAGGATAGCAAAAATAAATAACGTTAAGTACCTAAGTAAAATGTCAATTATAGTATCCACTCAAACATGCATCACCATATCTTTTATGAGTTCCTCACAAACTCAATCACAAGAACATGTTCTTTCAAACACTTTAAGCTATAAATCATAAGTGAATGGATCATTAATCAATACAGTGGAACTCAAATAATTAATTGACATTAGATGTTTCTGGACTCTTTTTCTCTAACTATCAAGTACTTTATACCATAATGCATAGCGATGCAATAGTACTTGATATTCTTAGAGAAGAAAATTACTACGATATATCATAAAATATCGTCAACGACCTGTCAATTGAGTTTGACCATACCAAGTCCTAAGATAAAATTTCATAGTTATAAATTCGATTAGTGGCCTTAAAGCATATCACAAAATTAACTTTTATTATTAATATCCCTTTGATTGATATAGATATTAACTATAAGGTGGGCTTCCTATTATCGAGGTAATTTATAAAATTAATACCTAAAAATTATCATCATTTCAACTAATATAATTTCATACATGTGAGCATAGAATCATCCCTTCTAGATATTTTATTACCTTTCTTTATAGTCCTTTAATGTTTTCACTTCTGGGTAACTTGAATATATATCAAACATACTAACTACAAAATTGATATCTATTCTGACATGGATTTGAGGATAGACTTTCAATTGCGCATATATAAAGAAATTTCCTTTATTTGATTCTTTTCAAGTCATTTTAAAATATATATTTTGACTAAAATTTTATTTTTATGATTTGTTGAATAAACATGTATATTAAATTTTTCTAAGACTCAATCAATATATCTCTTAGACAGTCTTAATAATTAGTGAGATCTATAACTGAATATCTTAATGCTAATAATATAAGATGTCTCATTCATATCATCCATCTAAAATTCTTGATAATAAATTTTTTGATTTAGTATAATAAACTAAGAACATTATTGGCAATACAAAATATTATCTATGTATAAGACTAATATAATAAACTTGTTATCACTGATCTTTAGATATAAATATTGATCAACATTATTTTTCTTAAATCTAAAAAAATCAATGATATCAAGAAACTTTATATATCATTGTTAAAAGCTTATTTAAGGTAATAAATGAATTCATTTAAAGTAACTCATACAAAGCTAATCTTTAATCAAAAAATTTATTTTTATACTTTTATGGTGTAACTCAAACTTATAATGAGTCACCAACATCATGATGATTCTTAATGAGTTTGTTTAAAACTAAATATCTCATTATGGTCAATGCATTCTTTATAAGTAAAATCTTTAATCATAAATCTAACCATTATCTCGTTCGACATTGTCCTTAAGTTATATTTATCTAACACACTTTTATAATTATTGGACAATTCAATGAATTCATCAGACACGATGCTGGTTATTGATTTTAACTCTTCTTTTATTGTGTTATATTACCTTTTCAGAATCGTCACCTTACATGACTTGTGAAAATAATAAGAAATCCTTTTGATTCCTATATTATAATATGATTATTGTAGATACATCACATAATAATCATAAATGACATAATTCCTTTCCCCTTGAGATATTTTCAAAGTTATCAATTGTGGTTATTCTAAAAGACCATTAACAGCGATATCAATATTATGTGAGAGTTTAGTAATATTATTTTGTTATTCGCTTTTGTCAAATCATTTAATCATTTGAATAACAATAATCTCTCAAGTAATAAAGGAGTATTAAATTATATCTCCTCTATATCAAAAATTAAATTTCGAGATTTTTCACTCCCACTAATTCACTATTTTATAGGAATCTTATATTATCATATTTAATTATCCTCGTACCATGATTAGGGCAATAAGAAATATATCCCTTTAAACTTTCTAAATAAACTATAAAATATCTAAAAATAGTTATTAAATTTAATTTCTTTTTATATGAATTAAAGACCTTTATCTCTATAAGATAATTTAAAACATATAAATATCTTAAGTTTGATTTCCTATTAATCTCAAAAAAAGTTGATAAAATTTATTTACTACGAACCCTATTTAAGATATATATATAGTTGTCCTTAGAGCTTATTCTCACATTAATTCAATTACAAAGAATAATCCATTATGCTCTTAATCATATCTATAAGAGTAAGAGTATCTTTCATCCTATTCTATTGTGATATATCTGGTAAATTATACTAAATACATATGTCATACTTTTCCAAGAATCTAGCAAAAGTACTAGAATTATAATCGGGTTCACTATAAATACCTTAAAATTTATCACCGCTACTAGATATGATAATCTTGACTTTTCTATCTAATCATCTCTCGACCTTATTTATTTACACTTCAAGAGTATCAATGGCCTAAGACTTTACATAAATTAGATATATATAATCATATCTCAATAGATTATGTTTAAGATAATAAAATATCTCTCTTTAATAAGTTAGAACATAAAATAAAAGAGTTTACTATACTTTATTTTAATATGAGATCATTGTAAACTTAAGATTCATATTAATTATGTATAAACTATCATACATAATTTAAAAATTAATTTTTATTAAATTATACTAAGTTTACAATCACCAAAAGAGAAATAATATTCTAACAATTCTAGGTAAGGAACTTAAATTTCCATAATTATAAGAACATAACATGTATCTTCCAGATCCATCAAACGAATCATCTCTATGTTAGAATCAATTGGCACTAAGAGGAAGCCAGTGAATTAGTACAAAAGTGAAAGTGCATGATTCTAAAACCTTACAAAAAATGAAGAAAGAAAATCAAAAGCGCCTTTTAGGATTTTGTTAAAAATGATTAAGAAACTGATTTAGGAGAAGTTGATAGATTGAAGGTCGTATCTAAGTAGAGAGTAATTAAGGGCAATCAAATGTAATAAGTAAAGCAAATAAGAAACACTCATAATTATAATTGTTCGGACTCAACCTAGCCTATACCCACTCCTTAGTCCTCTTCTCTGAGATCCATCAATGTCCACTATCAATCTTCTTTGGGTGAATATCAAACCCTTACACCTTCCTCTCTCCTTTTCATAGGCTTAGGAGATGAACCTTATAAACTTACAAGGGAGACTTACAAGAGTTATAATTGTTGAATCTCGGATTTTGATGATGAAATCAATTGATAGGTTATTGATCTAACACATGTTGTTAGAGTTTATTAATATAAGATTAATTATGACAGAAAAATTATTACAATTAGAATTGGCCGAAGTCAAGTCCATGCATCGGGCCGGGATTCGGACGATATGGTTAGAAACTTACAAGGAGTGTGTCGGGAGCTCGTTGTGGGTATCGAGAGCTTACCAGGATGGTATAAGAGAGTTCACCAGAAGAAGACCGAGACTCGCTGGAAGATTGTCAGTGCTAGTCAAAAAGCTTGTCAGGACTTGGGATAGTCTTGTAATGGATATATTAGCCATTATAATTATATTTAATTAAATTGTATTTAGCATCATGCAAGTATAACCATGACGGTATAAGTTACAGATCAAACATGAATCCAGGATCAAGCTTAAGCATCAGGCCAAGGATTGGACGATGCGGTAGGAGCTCGCCGAGCGTTCGCTAGGACTTTACTGAAGGTATAGGGAAGATCGCTAGGAACACGCTAGGAGATCACTGGAGGAAGACCATGAGACTCGCTGCTGGAGAAGCCGGAGGTTGCCGGTTTGTGGGATTAAAGTCATTAAGCTTAGTGGTTATATTTTGATTATAATTTTAAGTCATAGGTTAAGATTAAGTCTTAAATGAGTGTAATTTGGATGGAATCCAAATCAACTTAAAGATGTAACTAGGTCCACTATATGGTATAATTAAGCTCAAGTTGAGCTTAATTGGTTGACCAAAGGGTTGGTCAACATTAGGTTCAAGCCAAAATTCGAAAAGTTGAGGGAACCACTTTTATGGAGTTTCCAGTAGGTAAACTGCCCAAAGCCGATGGGTAAACCGCTCGTACCTAGCTTTTTCGGGTGAGTTTGATTTTTGGCTCCAAAAATCTAAAGTCGCTTGGGGCTTATAAATACCCCAAGTTTTTTTACATTCCATACAACAAATTTAAGAAAAAAATTATGTGAAAAACTTGTGTAGATTGTAAGAAAAATGAAAGGGGTAAGGGAGTGATTAAAGAGTTATAAATCTTGTCTCTCTTGTAAGTTTAAGTGTAAGGGTGTGTTCTTCATCAAAAGAAGATCGATAGTAGGCACCAGTGTGCCTCAAGAAGGAGGACTCAGGAGTGGACGTAGGTCGTTGGTGCCGAACCACAATAAAACTTGTAAGTTTTTCCTTGTTTTCATTTCTTACAAATTTTATATTGACACTTCCGATTGAATTCACTCTTTGAAAGTAAAGTTTTCACATCAAGCACTTTCCTTCAATATTGCTAATCTTTCATATTTGCTTATTAACTTAGCAATTTTCTCACTTATTTTACTTGAACGAAAAACTTCAAATTTCCTATCTTGCTTTAAGAGAAAAGCTTTTATTTAAAACGAAAAACTTACACTTGTGCTAATTCACCCACACCCCTCTTAATGCCAATTAATCCTAACAATTGGTATCAGAGCCATATTTTTCTCATTTAGTTTAACACCTAAGAGAATGGCTCTTTTTAGCTTTTAAGAGGGCTTTTCTATCGTTGGTCCTCCCATATTCAATGGACGGACTACACTTATTAGAAAACTCGGATGAGAGTTTTCTTGCTTTCTTTAGACCTTGATTTATGGACTATTATTGAAAATGAATTCGTAAAGTCTTCTCTTCCAATGAACGCCTTGATAAAAATGAATTTGATCAGGTTTCTCATTATGATTCGGCTTTTGATATATGGCATGCATTAGAAATGATATATTAAAGCACAACTAAATTAAGTAAATTATTAAATAATATATAAAAATAAACTTGAAGAACAACTTCCAAAGAATAGGAAGAATTGTGAACTAAGAGTGGCATATGACTCCTTGAGTAAAATCTCGAGTGATAAGAACCTTGGACATGAACTTTTGACAAATGAACCAAAAAAATCAATAAATTTAAACCTTAAAAATAATCTAAAGATGGACAAAACCTCTTGTTATGAACATAATAAGCCGAGGAGCTCCAAAGATCAAATGCTCAACGAAGAAGTAGAGAACTTTACTCTTATGGCCATCAACGATGATGTTAGTAATTCATTAAGTAATTTTTTTTAATTATTAAATATGCTTCATGATTTGTTTGATAAATTTAGAAAACTTAGTAAATTCTTTAATTTGCTTAAACATGAATATGATTTGTTAGTTAGTAAAGTTGATGAGATGCATGAGTTATTAGCATCACATAATCCTAGTTTTAAATGTGAAATGCTTGACAACATTAAAGAAGAAAATATCATGCTTAAGACAATGTTAGAAAATTTTGAAATTAGAAATAAATCCTTAAATATGATCCTTGTCAATAGATGTCATATTAATAGAAGAAATGATATAGGCTTTGTTAGTAACATTCAACAGAAGCCAAGCATGTTTGTGAAAGGACCTACATTAAATTTTCCACCGAAAAATAAATATAATTTTGTGATAGATTAGGATATAAAGCCTGCAAATGTCCATTTAAAAATTATAGTCCATATAAATTAATTTAGATTTCTAACGAAACTATAAATAACCTTAGGTCATTAAAGAAAATAGGAAGAATATATCATGAAGGACTAAAACTCAAATGATTACCTAAATCAAAACCTCCCATAATATAAAATTACCTCCTAGCAAGGCTAGGAGTACTAAGTTATGTTTTGAAATTAGATGCTAAAGGCACATGACTTGAGATTTAATATTCTTTCAAAGCTCACTAATCTAAGTAATAATAGGAAAATTCTTAAAATTAAAATTATTATCAATAAATCTTTTGATGGTTCATTATTTTACAATTAACATTAATGATCCATAGCTAGAGCATAAAAGTATGAAAATGAACTAGAACCAAAGAACCTTATTTATTGAAAAAATATGTTAAAATTTACATGAATGAGATTTTGAGATGATTAAATAATAGGTTAAAAATCATTAGCTTAGATGTTAGTTTAAATGTAAAGACTATTGTTAAATGGTTCAAATATTGACAAAGTCTATAGAATGATTGGTTTAAATATTACATTGATTGAAATGCTATGATTAAATAATTGTGTTGAATGATAAAATTTTAGCATAGAACAATATAGAAAAGGGAGAGAAAAATCATGCTACATTGTCTAGTATTTTTATAAATTAAAAATATATTTAATGAGAATGAAATAAACATGGTAACTCATTACACCAAGCCTAAAAGTTATTGGAATTAAAATAAAATCAAGGTTTTTGTTTGAAAATAGTTTATTGCAATGATCTTGGTAAAATTTTGTTTTTGACTTTAAAATGACATTGTATTTTTAAAATAAATTTCAAAAGAAAGGACAATTATTCTTGAAAGAGTTTTTATTCTATTAATCCTTCAACAAAAGACAAAATAATATCATTATTGTTGAATCTCTTAAACTATAAAAATCGATTAGAAAACTATAGTCATTGAAAAATAATCTATGATGCCTTCATTGAATCTTTCAAAAAGTAAGTTTTCAAATAATTTTGTTTTAAAAAGAGATTGATGAATCTATCTAATATTATTGATACTTTTTGATGATTTTATCATAATCTTGACAAGTTGAAAAATTGTAACTTGAAATCTTTACATAAATCAAGTTCGTTTAGAGAAGTTTATAAATGAATAATAGGTTTATATTTTTGAAACAATAACATGAATCTACACAATGATCTTGATGATTTGAAATCATATATATAAGTTGAGATCCAATATTTCTATATCTTATTTTACAAAATCATACTTGTAACTTAACAGTTTTCATGTATTAAGATTTTGCTTACAAAATTGATCTCCTAAAATTTTTATTATCTAAGAGGAGATTTATTAAATTAAATCATGTCTTTAATATTCATGAATATTTTTTGATATTAATACCTTTCTTGACATGATTTATTTTAAAACTTATGAATGACATAATTTATCACCAAAATTAGTATTTCTTAAATTTGTGATAAGTTGAAAATTAAAAGAGATTTATATTATTAGAAATATTTCCTTAATTTCTTGACTTGACTTTTACGTTATGAGAATCACGTTATTGATCTCTATTATTTTTCTTTCTAATTAAAAAGATATTTATGATATTAATAATTATAATTATTTTTTTTATCAAGTTATTCTTCTTTTTTATTAAAAAATTTATCTTGGATTGAGATTATCTCCTAAGACTCATTTTTATTATTTATAAAAAAGGGGAAAGAAACTTATTAAACTAAACCATATATTTTGATATTCAAAAATTTGATTTTATCTTTAATGACATAATCTTCTTGTTCTTTTTGGCGTAAATTTGAACATGGATGAAAAAAAATTATGCCATCATATTTCGTGACAATAACCAAAAAGAAAAAATAAAATTACTAATATGATTAGAAGAAAATTGGACATAATAACTTTGAATAAGGAACAAGTGCTTACAAGAAAATTAGAACTTTCTAAATGAATATAAAATATTGGATTTACAATTTAAGCTTAATCTACTATCATGTTTTCTTTTGGAATTCATGATGATTATTATCAAAATCTACATGAGATATGATTTGCTACCTTGCTTTAAATTTGCATAAGATAAATTAAATTGCATGGGTAGCTCTTGATTTTTTTCTTTGATTTTGGAATCTACATCTATAAAATTGAGTATTTTTATTATGTTTCTCTACCTTGATTCTATCTTCTTATTCACACAAAGTAGAGAAAATAAATCACTAGCATTTCAAGAGATTAATAAGACTATCAATATCATTTTGAATCTCTTAAAAGTGATTTTGATGATTTTAAAATTGAATTAGTTCTTTACCTATATCGTAATTTTGATTTCCTAGAATTGTAACTTAAAATCTTTTATGAATCAAAATATTTTGTTATGTGTTCTCATATTATTTAAAAGAAGATTTTTATACAAATCATTAACTTGACAACTTGATATTTCTTATGAATGAATCAAGAGATTTTATTTGTTTCTCTTATAATTTGTCTTTTGTTAGACACAATTTGTCTTCATGAATTGTATATCTCATAACTATGTTAATTTTTCTTGATATATTCCATGTGATGATTTGAAAAATGATGTAATGGGAAAAGTTTTGCACTATTGTAACTATCACTTTTTTTTTATAATGACAAAGAGGGAGCAAACCTTGTTAGCTTACGTGATGTAAAATTACTAGCTTGAACATTGCAAAGAAAGTAAAATTTTATTAGCTTGCACTTCTCAAAAGAGAAGAAAGAACTCACTAGCTTGTATGTTTTAAAGTGATGAAAAATTTGCTAAATTGATAAGTTTTCATATATCAAAAACTTACTAATTACACTTCTCTTTTTTGTTGATGACAAAGAGGGAGAATGTATAATGATGTGAAATCATGTATAATAATCATGCATGTAATGATGATTTTGAAAATCTACATAAAGATAATGATTTATTATTGTTTAGATTTATTTGTTATATTTTCTTGAAATTTACATGAGAAAGATTTGTTGAGCTAATATTCAAAAATTTATATATACAAATTTGAGGTTGAGACCTAGAAACACTAAATCATGAAAATATATAAATTACTAATATAGATTTCATAAAATAAAGTCTTTTTGTGATAATATTTTTAAAAAATTTCTCCATGATTTTATCTTATTATTTTTAAAAAAATCAAAAAAATTATTTGTCATATTTGAAATTTACAAGAGATAATTTTTTATATCAAGAGATGACTTTTGCTACATTTGAAATACATAAATAGTATTTCAATCTCTTGAACTTTTGAGCTCATCTTAGTATTGATTTTAAAATTTACTAAGAGCTCTTCTCTAAGATGAAATGATTCAACAACACCTCCCTTATTTCTCTCCTTATTAATCATAAAGGGGAAGAAAATTTTATAATGTATATACTAAAGGGGAGTAATGTCATCATGTGCTTTGAAATTATTAGCTATACATTTTACTTTTTTGTTAATGATAAAGGGGGAGAAATATACATTGATGACATATGATATTAATTGATGAATACATTAATGACACATGATATTATTGAAATATATGGATATCTTGATATATATATATGGATTGATATATCTTGGATATGGATATGAGTGCATAATTCTTTTTACTCATGATTTGATGATTTCATACAAATTTGTGTTGAAATTTACATTGAATGTTGATTTCTTGAATTTAAGAGTGTGTGTTTCTCTTAAATTTAAGTGACATGGATTTAGGGAGAGTTAGGATTAACTCTCGTCATCAATTGATTATCATCATCAGAAAGAGAGAGATTATTGAATCTCAGATTTTGATGATGAAATTAATTGATGGGTTATTGATCTAACATATGTTATTAGAGTTGATTGATGCAAGATTAATTATGATAGAATGATTATTATAATCAGGATTAGCCAAGGTCAAGTCCATGGATCGAACCGGGTTCGGACGATATGATTGGGAACTCGCTAGGAGTGCGTCGGGAGCTCGCTGATGGTATTGGGAGCTTGTCATGATGGTGCAAGGGAGTTCGCTAGAAGAAGACCGAGACTTACCGAAAGATTATCGGGGGTAGCCGAAAAGCTTGTCGGGAGTTTGGATGGTCTTATAATGGATGTATTGGCCATTATGATTATATTTAATTAAGTCATATTTAGTATCATGTAGGTTTCACCATAATAGAATGAGTTATAGATCAGATATGAACCCAGGATCAAGCTTAGGTATCAGGCCAAGGATTGGACAATGTAGTGGGAGCTCACCGGGTGTTCACTAGGACTTCACCGAATGCGTCGGGAAGATCACTCGAAACATGCCTGGAGATTGCCAGAGAAAGATCGTGAGACTAGCCACTAGAGAAGCCGGAGGTTGCTAGTTTGCGAGAGTAAGGTCATTAAACTTGGTGGTCATGTGTCAATTAATTTTAAGTCATAGGTTAAAATTGAGTCTTAAATGAGTATGATTTGGATGGAATCTAAATCAACTCAAAGATACAACTAGGTCCACTATGAGATTTGATTGAGCTCAGGTTGAGCTCAATTGGTTGACAAAAGAGTTGGTCAACATCAGGTTCAAGCTGAAATTTAAAAAGTGAAGGGAACGACTTTTGCGGAGTTTCCGATGGGTAAACCATCGCCACCCAAGTTTCCAAGAGGTTGACGGTGGGTAAACCACCCAGGGCCGATGGGTACATCGCTCGTACCCTAGTATTCGGGTGGTTGAGCCACCCAGGTCGACAGGTAAACCGCTTGTACCCGAATTTTCCGGGTGAGTTTGATTTTTGGTTTCAAAAATCTAAAGCCACTTGGGGTCTATAAATATCTCAAATTTCCTTGCATTCCATACAACAAATTTTGGAAAAAAATTCTATGAAAAACTTATGTGGATTGTAAGAAAAAGGAAAGAGGTAACGGAGTGATCAAAATAGTTGTAAATCTTGTCTCCCTCATAAGCTCAAGTGTAAGGGTTTGGACTTCACCTAAAGAAGATCGGTAGTGGATGCTGGTGTGCCTCAAGAAGGAGGACTCGGGAGTGGAGGTAGGTCGTTGGTGCCAAACCACTATAAAACATATAAGTTATTTCCTTACTTTCATTGCTTACGAATTTTATATTGACGCTTTCGATTGAATTCACTCTTTGAAATTAAAGTTTTCACATCAAGCACTTCCTTCAACATTACTAATATTTCGGGTTTGCTTATTAACTTAGCAATTTTCTCACTTATTTTACTTGAATGAAAAGCTTCATATTTCTTATCTTACTTTAAGCGAAAAGCTTTTATTTAAAATGAAAACTTCACTTACACTAATTTACCACCCACCCACCCACCCCGTACTCCTCTTAGTGCCAATTGATCCTAACAACAATTCTTTCCCTCACTCCCTTGCCCTTTTATTTTTCTTACAATTTTAGCATATAATTTTTAATAGAATTTCTAGCCCAATGTGTTGTTATAAATACATGAAATCTTGGAGTATTTATAGACCCTAATTAGCTTCAGAAATAGAGTCAAAAATTCAAACATTTTGATAAATTCTATGTACGGGCGATACTACCACCATCAACTGCTTGAAAATAGGGCTACTGCAGTACCATTCCTGGCTTGGGTGGTACCACAATCATCCACTGATAGTACTACCATCGATAATCCCACAAAAGCCCCTTTTTTTATACTTTTGTATACCTGACTCATACCTCTTGTTGACCCCTTTCCAGGTCAACCAATTGAGCTCAACATAAGCTCAATCCATCCCCATACCCAGTTGTCTCACTTGACTTAATTTGTATCCTTCTAAATCTAACTCAAGTAGAACTCCCGATGCTTCGATACCTTAGTCTTTGGCAAACTCTCGACAAGCCTCCGATTCCTTCGGCAAGTTCCCGGTAAGCTCCTGACAAGCTTCCGGTAAGTCTCTCGAAGTGTTCTCACTGCATCGTCCTAACTCGACTCGATGCCTGGACTTGACTCTGGCCCACATCTAATTATAATTCTCTCTCTATCGTAGTGAATCCTGCATCAATCATCTCTAACACACATGTTAGATTAAATATTTATCAATTGATTTTATCATCAAAATCAGAGATTCAATAATCTCTTCCTTTTTAATAATGACAACCAATTGATGACAGGAGTTAACCTTAACTCCCCCTAAATCCATGCTATAATGCAAATAAGAAATGATATACCATAAATCTCAAAAATCATTAAATCATCAATGATACATGATATAACATTAATTTCAACCAATAAATCATGAATCATTAATTTTCAAGAATATTTCAAGAATTTCAAAATTAATGCATTCGTCGTACATTTGAAAATCTCCCCTTAAGTCATTAATCATTTTTTCCTTTTGTTTATCAAAAATAAGGAGAAATGCCTATGTTAAAATGTTTCTTACATGTGTCATCAATATCCATTTCTCCCCCTTTGTAATCAATAAAAAGGTGAAATGTAGAGCTAATGATTTCAAAGCACATTTGTCATTGCTCCCCCTTAGTAAAATAGGATATGAGCAATAATTTTTTCATAAAAAAATTTCTTCCCCTTTGTTATATATGCATCATTTTTAATATTTATGTCATCAATATACTATTTCTCCCTCTTTGTCATCAACAAAAATAGGTGAAATAATGAGCAAATAATTTCACAATACATAAACTCACCTTGTGTCAAAATTTTTATATTTTTACAAAATATATATTGATTGAATATTTAATACTTCATTGCTCCCCCATAGTAAAATATAATTTTCTCATGAAATTTATCTTTCCTTTTTATAAATAAGAAACTATTAGAAACAATAGAGGTAAAATCATCATCACAACAAAAGAGCTTATATCAAGCATCATAAAAGCTCATATCATATATTCTTCTTTTATAAATATTCATCAAGATTCATGAAACAAGAATAATATTTAAAAAAAAATCTCATCACAAAAATTTGAATCCCCTTTTTAGTTAATTTTAATGAGAATCATTTCGAAAGTGAGCTTAAAAATCTAAGAAATACAAGAAGAATTAGGACTTACTTATGCAGTTATCTTAGGTAGTCTTCAATAGTAAATCAAAATAGCAAATCATGTTTTTTTTAGAAGATCACCTTCATATAAATTTTCTTCCTTTTTATAAATAAAAAAGTACAAACAAGGAAAGGAAGTGAAAATCATCGTATCACAAAAATACTCAATTTCATAGATATAAATTTTAAAATTCAAGAAAAATCAAGAGCTACCCATGTAATTTAATTCATCTTATACAAATTTAAAGCAAGGTAGCAAATCATATATTTTGCATGCAAATTTTGATAAGAAGTGCAATTTATAAAGGCCAAGAAATCTAAAAGAAAATATGATGGTAAATCAAGCTTAATTAATTAAATATTTCGTATGTGTTTTAAAGTTTTAAATTTTCTTCCAAGCAAATTATTCTTCATTCAATGCTACAAGATTCATCATATCAATGTTCTTCTAATCATGTTATAATTTTACCTCCCCCTTTATTATTATCAAAAAGAAATATAATGGTTTAATTTTTCTTTTGCATTCAAGTACTAAATATGACCATAAATACAAAAGAATAATATCATAAAAAATAAAATCATAAGTATCAAAAGACATGATGTAATAAATTTGATCTTTTCTTGTTTATTGTAAATTTTAACATATGTAATCAAGACTTCTTATGTATTTAAAATTCCTAATTTTCTTGAAGCAAATCACTCTTTATCCAATATTAGAAGATTTTTCATAATCAAAGTATTTAATTTAGTTATTAAAAAATATCACTTTTGTCTATTTCTTGATCATTGTCAAAGTAACAGTTTAAATATAATAGTACCAAATTTTAAGATAATAATGAATAGTAAAAAAATCTCATTCATGAATAAAAGAGAGTTATTAATTTGTGAATACTAAAGGTCATAATTCAATTTGACATCTCTCTTAGATATCAAAAAGAAATTTTAAGAGATCAATTTTTCAAGTAAAATCAAGTTATAAATATCAAGAAATGAAGACCATGATTTTGCAAATTGAGATATGAAAATATAGGATCTCAATTTATATATATGATTTTCAATGATCAAGTTCATTGTTTATAAAAAGATTTATATTAGTTTATATAAAGATCTCAAATTATAATTTTTAAGATTTTAAGGTCATGATTTAACTTATTAAATCATAAAAGTTGAAATATCAATAAAGTTGGTTAGATTCATTAAAAATGAAAACCTTTTCACAAATTCTATGCATGGGTAGTACTACCGTCGGCACCAATGATACTACCATCGTTAGTCACCTAAAAATAGGGTTGTAGTGGTACTACCATTGCATGGGCGATACCATCGTCACCCACTAGCGGTACTACCACTGCCACCCACTAGCGGTACTACCATCGGGAATCCCACAAAAGCCCATTTTTTCATACTTTTGTATATCCGACTTATACCTCCTACTGATCTCTTTCCAGGTCAGCCAATTGAGCTCAACCTGAGCTCAATCTATCTGCATTGTCACGAACAACAATGTAAACAGGGTGTTCGATGAAATGCTTATGTTTGTCTGTATCCTTCGGTTTATGTACATATCTTGTACAGCAAGAAGCGGGCTTGTAGTAGGCTTAGCAGCCCTAGTTTGGTTTGCTTTATGGTCAATTTTGGCTTATAAATATGAGTGTATCTTGTAAGCACTTGTGGGGACTTCGATCTGTAATGGACCATTATTCTTTGTGTGCAACATCTCTGAGTTTGTAATGTCTATGGGTGTAATTTGTATTTGACTTTATAAAGTGTTTTCTTGAGCAGTTGCTTGTGGATCCTGTGAGAATTACTTCTTCTAGCCCGTTTTCTCTTTTATAAGTCTAAGGAACTCTAGGAGATCTCGGGGAGGGCTGACCTTTGCGGACGGACACGCATGGGTGCCGCACAACTTAGGCAATATCAACTAAGCCCGTAACAATGTGGTATCAGAGCAGGACAGGCACACGCAACCGTTTAGGGAAAAACAGACATTGAGATGTAGGGAAAGGAGTCGCTTAGAGGAGCTGGCATCTAAGTTTGACATTCAGAGAAATGGCCACCCCTTTGCGCGAGAGGCACTACGAGGACAAGTAAGTGAAGAAGAATGCATAGCGAACAAAGATTGGGATGGTTAAGTTTGAGCTATGGCTTGATGTTGGTAACGAAAACTTGACAGTGCTCAAGGCAAAGCAGGGCGCCTGGTGAAAGATGAGACCGTGTAAAGTGGGAGGTGTTGCGTAATGATCGAAAGAGTTATGCGAAGCTCACAGAGGTGAGAAGAATTGCTAACTCGAAGGATTCGGTACTCTTGCAAGGGCTTGTACATGGATGATTGAGTGTTCGTGGTCATCCCAAGGCGCGATCGGAACTTGGCACCATGGAGCATCAAAACTTTCTCTTCGACATGGAAAGGATACGTCCGTAGGCGGCTAAAATGTGTAATAAGTTCAGCACATTGCTAGACCTTGAAGGGTGCAGTAGAGGCTGTATTGGCAAAAGGTCACAATCTAGCAAGTGCATTTACGAGGGCAGAACAAGGTACAAGTTGTTCAAGACAGAGTAGTCCAAAGAGGATGGTGGTCTCCGAAACTTCCAATGGAAAGTATGTAAAGAGAAAAGTTGCTCCAACAAGATAGATATCCAGGAGGGATAAGTCATAGTTCTCTAGTGGGAGAATCATATGCAATGGACTGCATATATTGAGGAAGAGTTTCTCAAGGCTATATCTCCATAAAGCTCAATAGACTGCGCGAGTGATGTGGAATCATCGCATGATCTCGAATGAGGTAATGCATTGGTGAATGTATTTTGAGATCAAGTAGGAGAGTATGAAGGCACACTTAAAGTTGATATAGAAATCGAACTCAATAGAGGGCTGACCCGTGGAATGGTAGATGCGAGGGCCACTATCAACTCAATGCAAATTGTTAAGCAGAGTGACTTGGGTGGAACTTGGTGAAGTATCCGAGCCACATGAAGGGAGTCGATATAGAAGATAGAACATGGAGCAGAGGCACGGAGCTTTCCTGGACAGAGGTCAAGGGCATGAACTTTTACAGAGGCAAGAGTGGGATCATGTCATTCCATGGGTTCTTCATTTTAATGGGACATACTTATTTTGCATGGTGCCAAAGACAAAGGGAGCTTCGAGGCACATGCAAGCTATCTCAGAGATATATTTAACGGAGTAACTAAGGTGATTCAACTTGCGGAGGCAAAGTTGAGATTAAGAGACCTTAGCACGGGGCAAGAGGACGCAGAGGCAGGTACTCTTGAAGAATATGCCATAGTGTTGCCCTTCGAGTTATCAAGAACAAGTGGTGCATAACAAGATTGTGCTGGTAGGGGATAGAGGCCCAAGATCCAGACAATGGTGCACCAACTCTAGCGAAGTCAGGGGACTTCAGGAGCAACTAGGCGACGAACTATCCTAGAGCTATACTTCGTCCAAATGTGACCCAAGAGTGGATGAACAAAGGTGAATTGCTAAGGGAGCGAACTAAAAATTAGAGATGGTGGAGGCCCTACGATGTGTTGGCAGAGGCCATACATGGAGAAGTCATAGTCCGAGTTCATCACACAAGAATCTATATACAATGGAGACATCACCAGGAGGCAACATGGTGCAGCGGATCATGGTGAAAAAGTTCGTGGTAATGCAATACAGGCAATCTTGTCCCGTGAGGGACAAGATCATATGGAGGTATGATCAGGAGTTATTGGGAGCTCCACTTTGGTGTACAACACAACAAGAAGAAGGGCTATGAATTCAAGGAGTGAATGTCGTAGTACCGTAGAGGCAGATCTTCGTGTGTGCATCGAAGTTTGCATTTGGTGAAAGCCTTAGTCATCAGCATATGGGGGCTGTATACCACCAAGGAAGAAGTCCAAGTGCAAGTACCAGTGAATCCCATGGAGGGGGACGCGATCATGTGAATGATCAAGAGCTATTGGGAGCTCCATTTCGGTGAACAATGCAATGGCAAGAAGGGCTGTGGATTCAAGGAGTGAATGTCATAGTACCGCAGAGGCAGATCTTCCATGTATATGCATCGAAGCTTGCATCAGATGAAAGCCTTGGTCATCAACATATGGGGCTTGTGTACCACCGAGGGAGAAGTCATATTGTAAGTACCAGTGAGTCCCATAGAGGGGAGTTGATTATATAAAAGTATAATCAGAGCAGTTGGAGAGTTGGACTGCTTCAATGCTCACATTCGCTTAAGGGAACCTGTCAAGTCAGAGGACAAAGCCGAGTAAGCGAACATTGCTACCAAGGAAGCTAAGGAAAACAGAATCGGCACGATCCCTACAACAAGATGGCGGAGGTCATGCATGAGAGTTGCAGTCTGTCTTTCCATCGACCAAGGAGAACTGCTAGGAGGATGTAGTGGTGTCGAAGCAGGTGGTCGAAAGGGGCAAGGAAGCAATTACGAGTCCAGTAGAGCTTAGCCACCCAAAATCAAAGCACCGGTTAGAAAGGAGATGGACTCGGAGGAGCGCCACAGTGCCGCAGAGGTAGATGTACCAATCACGAAGGAAAGGATGAAGATGCAAGATAACGGATAGTAGTGCTATGGGCTTGGCAATACCATGGTACCGTAGAGGTAGGACTTCCATGGAGTCATCGATCCCTTACTCTCATTGAGGGAGAGCATTGGTCGTAAAAGGGACCGAGGAGGTGGAGAATGCAAAGGCAAACTTTAAGTACTAAGACAGGGCGGAAGGACAGAGGTCGAGAAACTTTATAAGATCGATGTCGATAGGCTTCTCATCAAGATAGCCAAAAGCAAGGGACTTCGGGTTGATGCAAGAGTTCTCGACCAAGGAATGAAGTATGCAGTATATGATACTGTACCTTTCTACTCAGAGGAGTAGGCGACAAATGTGATGGAGAAGACGGTACAATCAAAGACTTATTCCAAGTTGGGGGACTCCAAATTGGGGTAAACTTTTTGCTCTTTTCGGATAAAACTTCTTGCATTCTAGAAGTTCATTGGCAGTGGTAAGGCGAATCACAGTAGCTAACTCAACGCAAGAGTGCAAATACTTCAAGTGCTTCAGAAGTGTAAGCAAAATGCAGATAAATGTTAGTAACCAACTCAATACATAAAGTACAAACTCAAGGAGGCAGACGAAATCAAATAACATTTGCCTTCTCAACTCGAGAGAATGGGCGAAACCGAGTGCCCCAATTCTCTTAACTCAAGGAGGTAAGTGAAGCCAAGTAACCTTACCTTCTCAACTACAAAGAGAATGGGTGAAGTCAAGTATCCCAATTCTCTTACTTATCCAACGGGGGAGCTCTGGACAAGTTCAGTGACCCTTCAAAGAAAGCTTATAGAAGATAATAGTTGTCAAATCCTTACTATTGGTGATCAGTACTACTGAGAGTAGATTTTCCACTTCATTTCCCAATTGACTAATCGAAAGTGAGAGTAATGCGAACATACTTAGAAGTGACAACTAAAAGTGGAAGAAGGTTCAATGGGTAAATATTGTGGAGGAAGGATCTTAAAAATCTTCAAAGTCTACAAGGCGATGCTCGTTAAAGCTCCAACAAGCATCCATCCAGTTCAAGCAATATGAGTATATTGCGATACTGATGCATAATAAAGCAAGTCTTTTTCTTCATCAGAAGGATTTGTGAGAACCAATAAGGATCAGCACAACTCAGCCAACCCCATACCAGATTCAGTCATTAGTGAGTTGAAGCAGCATGGCGGATCAGAGTTCAACTACTCAACAACAGCGACGGAGAGCGGCTGGGAGCCAAAGGGGCATATTGCAGCCAAAGCAAAAGATTGAAGATTCAGTAAAATGCAAGGAGATGCAATATCTATAGTGGCTTCGATGAGGACGTCGAAGGAATAAGTGGGGGAGAATGTCATGGACAATAATGTAAATAAGGTGTTCGATGAAATGCTCATGTTTGTCCGAGTCCTTCGGTTTATATACATATCTTGTACAGCAAGAAGTGGGCTTGCAGTAAGCTTAACAGCCCTAGTTTGGTTTGCCTTGTGGCCAATTTTGGCTTGTAAATACGAGTGTGTCTTGTAAGTACTTGTGGGGACTTCGGTCTGTAATGGACTATTATCCTTTGTGTGCAACCTCTCTGAGTTTGTAATGTCCATGGGTGTAATTTGTATCTGGCTTTGTAAAGTGTTTTCTTGAGCAGTTGTTTGTGGATCCCGTGAGAATTGCTTCTTCTGGCCTGTTTTCTCTTTTGTAAGTCTAAGAGACTCTAGGAGATCTTCGGGAGGGTTGACCTTTGCGGATGGACATGCATGGGTACCGCACAGCTTAGGCAAAATCAGCTAAGCCTGTGACAGCACAGTAGACCCGATTTGCCTCACTTGAGTTAATTTGAATTCCTTTCAAAGCTAACTCAAGTAGAACTCAAATCCAAATCGATACTAACTACAAATTAATTAAATACAATCATGTGACCATCAAGTCCAATAAAACCCTCTTGACTATCAGTAAGCTTTTTGGCAACTTCTGACAATCTTCCGATGAGTCTCTTGATCTTCTTCCGGTGAACTCCTGGCTCCATCCTGGCAAGCTCCTGACGAACTCCTAACAAGATTCTGATACCTTTGGCAAGCTTCCGACGAACTCCCGACAAGCCTCTTATCCCTTTGACGAGCTCCCGATGAACTCTCGACAAACTTCTAATACCTTCGGCAAGCTTTCGTGAGTCTCTCGGTGAGTTCCCACTGCATTGTCCAAATCCCGGCTCAATGCCCGGGCTTGACTCCAGCCCATATATGTTGTAGTTAATCATGCATCAATCATCTCTAACACACATATTAGATTAAACACCCATCAATTGATTTCATCATTAAGATCTAGGATTCAACACTCTAGGCATAAGCAATAAATACAAATTATTATCGCTTTCCTTTAAGATGATTCCCTATAATGATGAATGTTTTATTTTTTATTTTTTATATTAAAATAAATTTTTATTATTGGTAACATATGTTGAAGCATCAAAATTAATCCATCAAGTATTATACAATAATTTCTATAATATTTAATTTGAACCACACAAAGGTCAAACTTATACTATTTCCTTTCAAACTAAATCTTATAGTTCTTATTCACATAACTTTTCTTGCTATTAAAGTATTACTTTATTATAAAAAATTTTTATAAGTTTATATAGTATTTATAAACTCAAGTGACTTACGCTTCAACTTTCTTTTATTGTTACTCACTCCTTGAGTAGTACTCAAAATATTTGAGTCATTTCTATTTTAATTTTAATAATTTGTATTCATATATACTAATTGACTCATTTAGTTTTATTTATCCTTAATTAAATTTTAAATGAGTCAAACTAAAAAGAAATATAATAAATTATGAGAAATGACTTGATTATAATTATGCTCAATATTCTACAGTTTTATCAACTATATTGAGAATATAATCTTAAATTTCTAAAATACTATTATATTGTAGCTAATTCTTCCATTAAGATGATAGCTAATGACTTATCATTAAATATAAATTGATATATAAATATTATTATGCACTAGTTGTAAATTGTACTAAATTCTAAATATTATTAGCAATTATCATAACATTTAGTCTTTTAAACCTTTCTCAATTAGTTATATCAATTATTTATTCTACAAAACTTTCAATAATTAAGTCTATATTCTTTTTGAATGTCTAACTCACTCAATACAAATTGCATATGCTCAAGTTATTTATTCCAGATAATATAGGGATGTTACAAGAATATAATAAAGATAGTATCACTGTAATGTTTTGAGTTTTTCAATAAATGTTGAACTATTGATATCATCTTTATTTAATCTTTGGGTGAAATATTAACATATCTAGTATTCACATAAAATTATTTATGGAGAATTAATATCATCATTGTAGGATAGTATTGCTACTTTTGAGTATACAATTTTAAACTGTAAGGATATTCAAAACAGTATCATCATACCCGATCACATAATTATTCAAAATAAACTTTCTTTAGGATTTTATAAATCTATTTATTATGTATGCTATTGTGAATATTATTTTCTTTATGTCATTTAGGACCAATTCCATAATATATTTTATAAATTATTAGTCCGGATCACTTTGGTAGCTACAGGATTAATACAAAAATATAAAATACAGTCTAAAATGCCCTATAAATGACAAGACCTTTATTATAATTCATATCGCATAGATCTATCATCCCAAGCTTCTTTGGTAGTTACCGATCAGATAAAACTTAGGGAATAATATTCATCAAGTTTCTTTATCTAATTTATACTGAAATAATTCAATAATAGAATTATTATTATTATTATTATTAAATATTTATCAGTATAAAAAACTTATAATTATAATTATGCTGATGCATAAATCATAAAACGTCTTTATGTGAAAGATAAATATTATTTTATAATTAAATATATGTATGTGAATAATCAAATTAAATATCCAAAAAAAATAATTAGATTTTATTTATTATATGTAATTAATAAACTATATGAGAAAACTATCAAAACTATTATACTAGTCAATCTTAATTAATTGGGTAAACTTAGAATTGGGATAAGTATCAATCTAATTAAGTCAATCAATAAAAATTGATCAAAATCAAAATTGATCAAAATTTAACCTTTTCTAAGTTTGATCAAACTAAATCAAATCAATAGTCATAATGATCAAATTCAATTAAAATTAAATCACATTATTTAATTTTATAATCAAAGATATTTATTAGAATTTCACAATTGCATAAGGGTAAAACTATAATTTTATTGACATGACATAAATAAAATTATGAGATTTATAAAGGGTAGAACTGTCAAATGGATATATAGAGAAATATTCAATTTATGAAGTGTATTAAAGAAAAGTAATTAAAAGAACAAACTTCAAAATTCCTATATTTCTAAAGGGCAGAAATGTCCTTTCAAGTGCATGATCGCCGCTATGCAGCGTGGCTATTGTAGTCACTATCGTGATGCAACAATGTTGTTACTACGGCCATCGTACCTAGCGATGTTGTATAGTCACCGCCAACAATGGAATAGGTGATCAATAGTGATCGTTGCCCTCAATAGCATCAACAACAAACAACAGATCCATTGATCAAACATAAAAACATAATTGTTGGCAAGCAAGCGATATGATATTAAATAAGAAAATAGATCAATAATATCGATGAATCATTCATGTATCATAAATAAAAATCGATTAATATCTTCTAAAAGATACTAACAAATAGATCCAAGGTATTTGATCTCAAAATAATGACTCTAACATCAATTGTTAGTATAAAATTTATAATATGCTATTTGTTATATAGAAAAGCATGGCCAAATTTTGTATTGACCCCCATTCTTTAAAACTCGTCTAAGTGACCTCCGGTGCTACGATTTCACATCAAAGTCACTTCCGTACTTTAAAACTCATCTAAGTGACCTTTCGTACTATGTCTCAAAATCAAAGTCACCCCCGTACTTTAAAACTACTAGTTACAAGTTCCCTGTAAGCCAATCACATGAGTGATAGTACGTGTGACATGTTATGTGATCTCTTTGCTTATGATTAATATTGACATATTCTCACATTATATTATTTGTTACATATATATTGTGATGTCCTTGGTTTTGTGCAATGGGAATCGGATCGTGATGAGATCACGATAATGAGATCGATTCACCTTTAAATATAGATCCTAAATAATCCAGGTCATAAGTTACTCAAGAGAAACATTGAGATAACTAGACAGATCAGTGTGCTATATACCCGTCCATATGATGGAGACAGCTGGTCTCATAGCTACTTGTATGGAGATACTAAGGATATAGTACAGGTGCTCATTAGAGAATATATTCATTAATTGATCCGCTTATGGAATATTATATAGTTAATGATACCTAATGTCAAACAGTGATTCCATAGTCTCAGTTGTGTATCTAGTCCTTAGACTTGAGACATCAAGGATGTCTTATATGAGTACTCTTTTCTTTGACGTCAGACTTACAAGTTTGGAAAGCTCCAGATCTGGTATAATTGGTTATCGAGATCGGTAGCCAACCTTACGAAGGCAATTGAATGTCAATAGAGGATCATCCACTCTCAGTATCATAAGAGAAATATCTTATATGTGCTTGCTCAGACAAATCCCTAGCTAAGGTCATATGGATTGAGAGAGAATGAGTTCTCCAGTAGAATCCGATTAGAGCAAGACAAACTTATTCCATATATGACCTAACAGTACCATATCTAATATACGGTCTCTGGGATATTATTTGGATAAGGGATTATAGATACATGATAACTATGGATAGATAGGTCCGATGGATTCTATCCCCCTGTACTGTCTCGGGACTATGACGTAGTGGCCTAGTACATCCATAATCGATGAGTCGAGTTAATTATTATAAGGATAATAATTCACTGTATCATAAGGAATTCTGATAGGGGTGACTCACGGTCAGCTCGGTATCGGGCCTAGAGGGTCACACACATATAGTAGATGCTTCAGCGAATAGAAGATTGGATGAAGATCCAATTAACCCTTATTCTTATTAGATGAGACCCTATGATGATGGACTCCTTGCTTAAAGCCCAATTAGGGGCCTAAGAAGATTATTGGATAGAGATCCAATAATGTAATGTTAGTAGGTTATTGGATGGAGATCCAATACCCACTAAGGTAGGAGCCCTAGGGTTTTTGGTGGCTCTCTATAAATAGGAGGGGAGACTCATGGTTGATGAGATGCAGCTTTAGCCATCACCTCTTATTCTCCTCCCTCCCTCTGCGTAAGAGTTGTGAGATCAGATTAGAGGAGTTTCGTTGTAGAGATCCATCATGTGGATAATGCTAGAGAGGAGGATGCTTGACCTCCTTCATCTTCTCCATTCGAATCTGGAATACATGGATATACGATCTCCCTAGGTAAAATCAATCTCTTACACATCATGATTTTACGATTTTATATTTTTCTCACGATCTCAATCTTTGCATGACGATTTGATCTGCATGGAAAACTGGTTTTATGTTTTGATTTTCGCTGCACATATCATGCACTCGCTGAGGTTTCCCAACAAAAACTCATTTAAGTGACCCCTCGTACTATGCCTCAAAATCAAAGTTATCTCTCGTGCTTTAAAACTCATCTAAGTGACCTTCTATACTACGATTTTGCATTAAAGTGACCCCCTCTATTAGAAATAAGTTTACTCCATTAGGTAAAATAATTTAAGGGATTATTTGTCAATAAAATAATTTAAAACTTAAAAAATATATATCTTTACCTTTAATTTATTTATCAATAAAATTATAAAAATCGTAAAAAAATATAAATGCAGAAAGACAGTAGAAAGGTGAATAAACTAACACTGAAGAAAAAATAACAAAGGCAAAAAGATAACAGAAAGTCGAACAAACTAACACTGATAGAGGTTGATGAAGAAAGATAAAGATTGGAGTTGCAGAAATGAACACCGATAGAGGTTGGAGAAGAAAGAAAGAGAGGAAAAAATAGATTAGAGCTTTGGAACTATTTAATTATAATCCTCAAATAAAAATAATCTCCTAAATTATTTTACCTAATGGCATAACCTTATTTCTAACAAAGGGGGTTACTTTGATGTGAAATCATAGTAGAAGGGATTATTTAAATGAGTTTTAAAGTACCGCGAGGGGGGGGGAGGAGGTAACTTTGATTTTGATACATAGTACGGGGGGTCACTTAGATAAGTTTTAGAGTATAGGGTGATTTTGTTTTGAGGAATATATGGGTGATTTTGTTTTGAGGAATAATACGGGGCGTCACTTAGATGAGTTTTAAAGTATGGGGGGTGACTTTGATGTGAAATCATAGTACAGAGGGTTACTTAAACAAGTTTTAAAGTACGGGAGGTGAATTTAATGTGAAATCATAGTATGAGGGGTCACTTTGACGAGTTTTAAAGTACGGGAGGTGACTTTAATTTTGAGGTATAATACGAGGGGTTAATAAAAATTTTGATAAAAAAAACTCTAATACCAGAATCTGAAATCAAATAATAATATATTTAAAGGTATTATTACGATCTGTACCTTTTATAATAAATAGAAAAGAAAACTTTTCATTTAATCTATAAGCACATCATCATCAGATCCAAGATCTGCAATAATGTTAATATGTAAGGAGATCTAGACTCACCTTCTCCTCTTTTTCTATCCTTTCACAGGAGAGGAACAATAATATGAGAGAAGAACTATAATATCTTATCACATTTCTGTCATTCTCATTATCATTCCTTTCTTTTTTTTTTTTTTTTACTATATCCTTAGGAGATCCTGTCTATTTAAAAGTAAAAGCACAGAGTCTAAAATAAATAATTAGGAGAGTTTATCCCATAAAAAATGTCTTCTAAAAAATTCTACTTTAATTGAAATTACTCTCTATTGACATAATCAAAATCTAATCATATACATAACAAAATCTTCAGGAGATTATTCACATATTGCCAAGATATTATTCGTTGTCTTCAGCTCTCAACAGTATAACCGATTGATATATATATATATATATATATATATATATATATATATATATATATATATATATATATATATATATATTGGCAGATCTGGTTCTTCCCAATTTTTGTATTCTGTGGATAATCCCCAAGCCCTTCAGTTTTGTGCTTAATCCTTAATGCAATATAATTCTTTTTGAAAAAAAACACTATATTTACAGCAGAGAGGGTCTGATAAAACTAGAATCACATACATCTTAATATGTTTTGTGGCTGAACTTCTAAGTACTTGCAAAGCATCAATGCTGATGGTATGAGTTTATGTGATTGTGTTGAGCTTGCAGCTGCAGTTGGAGCTAATGTAGTAATTTGAATCACTTAGGAAGCCGGTGCTCTTGATGATTCAAGGTAATTGGTCAAGGTTTTGTTGTCTCTGTGATGAGATTAATGTACATATTTGAGTTTTCCTTTGAGTTCTTGGTCAGCAATTTAGCAATATTATGCACTTCTTTTTGTTTCTGATGTGGCACAAAAAATAAACAGAGAGAAAAAAAAATCCTACTATTGCAATCCTTGAGATGTGGAATTCTCGAATTAAATATTTCCATCCAAAGGGCCATCACAATTCAATTTGATGCCGCTCATACTTGATTAACTCTCAATTGGCATACCTCTTTACCATATATAGCACAAGATCTATAGACACAACAATCTTATAGTTTTTGGATCAACAACCATCCTATTAAACAGGTTTTCTCCAAATCCACCAAAGCTCATGCACTAAAAGACAAGTGCATGCTGGTTTCAGGTTTTACCAGTGAAGGGGTGGGGAGTGCCTTGAGATGTGAAGCACTTGCAATCAAAGAGGGGCTTGAGCAAGCTGGCTACAAAGCAAGGCATTCCTTCCACAGTTGATCCAAGATAATTGATGCAGTTAATGAGTTCCGCACACAGATGCATCCTTAATCTCAAGAACAACTTCCAAGCTGAAGCTAATAGGTCTGCCGATTGAGAAGTTGTATTTTTGCAAAGAATACTAGTTGTAATGTTTTGTGGCAAAGTAGTTTGCCAGCTGAGCTATATAATATCATTTACCTCTGTTCCAATGGCTGCCTTTTCTTATTGTAACAGTTTGCAAAGAGGTATATGTTGGCTTCATCTACCCCTCCTCCTCCTCCTCATATTTCGAAGTTAGAAGATTCTAGGGTTGTGGCCATGCATAATTAACCACATCAAACAGTAACTTTTATATGGTAGGAGAAGGGCTCTGAGGAATCAAGCAAGCACAGCAAGCACCATAGCTGAGGAATCTGGAGCCGAGAAAGACATGAGGTGAGCTTGGCTCGCTAGTCTTGGACCATACAAGATGACGATCCAAAATGACCTCTCTTTTCCACCTTACCTTTTCTCACGCAGGATTGTGGAGAAAGAAAAGGATCGGCGTGTTGCTGCAAGTTCAAGCTTGGAGTAAATGCTGGAAAAAGTCATGCTCAAACGGGCAGCAGGTCCTCTCGATATCTAAAACAAGATCCTGCTTTTGTAAGGTGAAAATGGAACTCGGGATGAAAGATATCCAATGAGGCCAAGATAACCTTGTTATAGGTCGAGATGAGTAAGTGCTAGTAGCTGGTGAAGCTTTGACCATGCCAACGTTCAAAATGACAATGGCGAGAAGGTTCAGCCCTCCTTCCTTGTCGTTTACGGTTTCTAGCATGAGGCTGATGGATGACAAGAATCTTCTGTGTCGGGAGATAGATGGATGAAATGTGTCTCACTCACACTAGTGTGGATAAGGAATAAGAGGAGCGTATGAGGTAAAAAATAACAATTCATGAAACACACATCTGGTGATGGAATTAACACTGCTTCAAAACAACACAACTCTACTACTGTCATCGCCATCTCCACCTACAGCAACTCGGCTGAAATGGAGGTGTTTGGGCCACTTAGGAACCCCCCCCCCCCCCACCCCGTGATGCCAACAGGAGACCAAGGAAAAGTACAACCTCGCCTAATACATCTCTTCATATGAGAGAGAGAGAGAGAGAGAGAGTGTGTGTGTGTGGGAGTACGGATGAAAGCAAGCCTACTTCGTCTCATCACTTCCACAATATTATTCACATTGTTCTCTCTTTCTTTGAAGCCAAAACCCATGTGGGCTTCCTTTGGCCTGGCGTGGATTTATCTTCTCCCTGTATCTGCTTCAAAGTTCCATGCCAAAATATATAGATAAATATGAAAAGAATGCTATAAAAAATAAAAATTAAAAAAAAAAAAAACTTACTTTGTGAACATTCCTCTCATTTGTTGCCTTCCACCAACCACAACAAAACCCACCACCAGCGCCGAGATGCTGAGAGGTCCCATCATATACATCTAGCTCTTGATCTCCAAGCCTTCATTTCCTTGGCATGGAAATCCTTCTCTCCCTTCATTAGCTTCCCCTCTCTCTCTCTCTCTTCCACCCTCCCACTTGTGCTGGGAATAATATCTTGGCGAGTGGCATAGGGTAGTTTTATGGTTGCCGTATATTTCTGAGCATTTCGCTGATTTAGAGGAAGTCTCATCATTAATGGGTAACTGCTGGTTCAGAGGGAGTCCATCCAGCTACAGAGTATCTTCCAATGCAAAGTCAGGTCAGTCTCTTGAATTTCTTTAAGATTCCAAGTTGGAAATCTTGTAAGCGCTACCACTTACAACATTTTTCGTCTAGGTCATCTCTCAAGCTTAATAATTTTGGTCGTTATATGGTTTTTCTTGTTAGAGAGATGTAGATCATGATATCATAGATTGCAAGGGTTTTTGTGTCGCAAGGTATACCATGCATATATTTGGTTTTTGATTTTGAGCTTTCAAATTCTCTTTAGGTGGGGAATTCACTGAAGGCAGGTCCCAAATAATTTCTTTTTTTTTTTTTTGGTTTTTAATCTTTTAGTTCTTGATGCTTGGTCAACTTTAACTGCCCCTTGGAAGAACTACCACTTGTGAATACTTTTATTCCAAGCTTAAAACTTTATTAGTTTTCAAATTTTTTATTAGAATTTCAAAAGGTCCAGAATCCTTTGGTGATAGAAGAGGCAAAGGAAGGCAGCAAGTTACCGTCAAACCCAGAGGAAGTTGAGGATTTGCGAGGGACTACTGCAACAAACCCACTTATAGCATTCACTTTTGATGAACTTAAGACCATCACAGGAAATTTCAGGCAGGACTATGTTTTAGGTGGAGGCGGATTTGGTAGTGTTTACAAGGGATTTGTCACTCAAGGTCTGAAGGAGGGGTTTCAACCTCTCCAAGTAGCTGTGAAAGTCCATGATGCTGATAACAGCTTCCAGGGTCACAGGGAATGGCTGGTATCCTATTTTATCAGCATAATTTTTTAAAGAAAAAACTCACGTTTTTTGTTTATTTTTTCTCTTGGTTGTCGTCAATATTAGTCAGTTCTGATAGACAATTGTTGTTTGTAGGCTGAGGTTATTTTTCTTGGGCAACTTTCTCACCCAAACTTGGTAAAATTGATCGGTTACTGCTGCGAAGATGAGCATCGAGTTCTGATATATGAGTTTATGGCTCGGGGAAGTGTGGAATCCAATCTCTTCTCAAGTATATACCCATTTTTCTGTTAAAACTTTTTGTTTTGTTGTACATCATGTGGATACTTGCAACATGCAATTTACCTAATTTTCTAGGTCGTCATTAAAGAATATCCATCCGTTTCTTTTCATAGCAAACTCCAAATTGTTTCGATGCGTTGAGTTATTTTAGCCAATGCTATTTGCTTTTTCCCTTTGCACCATTTTGTGCTTACTTTAAATTGGCCAATTTCAATTTTTTTTTTCTTGTCCTGTCATTTAATTGTTACTTCAGTTTGGTATTTGAACCAGACCTCAACTTTCTGT
Source organism: Ensete glaucum (assembly GCA_021527575.1). Classification (NCBI taxonomy): domain Eukaryota; kingdom Viridiplantae; phylum Streptophyta; class Magnoliopsida; order Zingiberales; family Musaceae; genus Ensete; species Ensete glaucum. The sequence continues at coordinate 46,746,555 of CM038551.1, forward strand.
AGGAGTCCTTTTTCTCCTTGAAGGTCATCCAAAACCAACTTTAATCATGTAAGTTTTTCCTTGAGAAATTCCATCAAGGTTAACATATACGGGTGGAATTGAAGCATCCAAATAATTTGAAAAGATGCTCATGGTCAACTGCTAGATGAGTGCCATCAAAATTTTGTTTGGTGCTTATCAACTAAAGTCTGCAGCTTGTTTTCTGTGATGGGTAGTAGTATTCTGAACTTAACCAAATATACCTCTCAAGTATCCCTAATCATAAAAATTATTCTTCTTTGCCTGTACCTTAGCTCATATTGATGCCCACTTTTCAGTGAGATGGAGTTCTCTAGGAGTACGACAAGGATCCTTAAACATTAGAACAGCTGCCTATGACAATCAAAAGGATGCTCCCCTCTGTGTTGAATCTCTGAGAGTGTGACAAGCTGATTCTAACAGAAATGATAAAAGAGAAGTAAAAGGTTATACAAATATAAATGCTAATGTTGAAACAGTTTTTCTGCTCTATTATTTTTTTGAAGAAGTTAGATGTGTTGAGGCTGTACTGTATATTATGGATAAACTCTCATGAAATCAAACATTTGGGTAGGAGGAAGTTGTGTTTATATAGCAGTTCATCATATCAAGATGATATTTTGTCTTATCTATGTGTTTCCTTTTATGTTGAGATTAATATATGGAGTAACTAGGAAAGATAGAAAAATAAATACTTTCATTCGTGAACAACTAGGTATCGTTTCGAGAAAGGATAATATGAGAGAAAATCATTAAGATGGCATAGGCATGTGCCTAGAAGACCTCCGGATGTAGAAGATGTGAAATGATTAATGTTAGTGGCATGAGAAGAGGTAGAGGAAGATCCAAAAAGACTTCTATAGAAATAATAAATAAAGATTTAAGTATTCTGAACTTAACTAAATATATATTTTTTACAGATCTTGATGGTGCCAAAAAATCCATGTAGACAAATAGTTGAGACTTATGGCTTTGTTGTTGTTGTTGTATCTATGTGTTTCCTTTCAATCGTATAACTTTGTGAGGAATTATTTGGGAACTGAAGTTAAAATAAGTATCTCTTGTGAGTATAGATTAAATAAAATACATGATTGATCATATTTTCGTCCAAGGTTTGCAGTACCGATCCATACCAGCGTACCAAGCAAAGCTCGATACGGTAAGATACCCAGTACCGAGCGGTACGCACAGGGCGTACCACTCAATATATAACATAATATAATATAAATTATATAATATAATATACATTCTTCTCCTTGTCGGGGAGAAGAAATCGCCCGCGGCCGACGGATCACGCAGACGACGGATAGCACGGGGGAAGAGCAGCACGACTCTAGGTTTTCTTCTCCCTCTTCTTCTTTCTCCCTCCCTCGGCTGATACCGCCCGAAATCGGCCGCCGACGGTCGATTGCTGGTGGTAATGGGGTGGAAACAGCTCCAATCGATGGTACCACCCGGTAGCGGGCGATCTATGTACCGGTCAACTGGCAGATCGGTACATACCACCTAGTATGTCAAAACGACAATCCTTGCTTTCATCCTAAAATTTGATATAATATTTTGTACATTATTCTGTTTACTTTACAAGTACTATCTGTTGCTGACTCTTCAATTCTATTTTTAGAGTAAACAATGTTTACGTCACAGATTGGCTGATTGAAAATATTTTTTCATATAGGAGTCCTGCCTCCCCTTCCTTGGTCTATCAGAATGAAAATCGCATTTGGCGCTGCTAAAGGGCTTGCTTTTCTTCATGAAGCTGAAAAGCCAGTCATATTTCGTGATTTTAAAACATCCAACATTTTGCTAGACCAGGTTGGTACCTTAGATTGTGTCTGCATTATGTTGTCTCGGCAATATACCAGAATGTCATGTTTAGCAGGATATTCATCATGTAAGATCTATTGAACAATTTGTTAAACAATTCCTAATCATATTTATTGCTCCCCAAAATTTTGTACTGCCTAAATGATTGTACGATGAGAAAGTTGTTCTTTCTAAGATTATTAAAGTAGTTTGTGATTGTTTACCAGAAATAATAAAGTAATTAGTCAGCGTGTTCATCCATAATTTATTTCATTGTTTCCTGTACTATCATACCGCAGTAGCATTTATAATGTTTTTTTTTCTCTCAATTATTAATTCTTTGCGAATATGCACTTTATTCATATTAACAAGTACAAAGAAGCTCATTCATCTTAGATGGAGAGCAATTCTAACAAATAGAAGGCTAATATTACTGCTTTTTCCCTCATGAAGCAGTTGCATTGTTATGTTTCTTATGTAGACAATTGTAGAAGCACCACCATCAAAACAGCCACTCTGTTACCTTAACATTCATCTTATTCATGGCTTCTACCATATGTCAAGCTTTAGCAACGACAAGTGCTTTTCTCATTTTACTTCACAGGACTACAATGCAAAACTTTCTGACTTTGGGCTTGCAAAGGATGGACCAGTTGGTGATGAGTCTCATGTCTCTACTCGGATAATGGGAACTTATGGATATGCAGCACCAGAGTATATTATGACAGGTAGTATAAAGGGAGAACATCAATGAATTTGCAAAGACATTTGCCTCATTGGTTCTGCTTGTGAATAATGCTTTAGATGTGAATATGATGTTTCAATGAATTACCAATATGCATGTTAAAAGTTCTACTTATCTTTGTTTTGGGCTGTGTGATACACTTCTAAATATATTCACAATGGAGTGCAATCTTCTAGACATGTTTGTTGTTTTATGCAGGATGTTAGACATGAAACCTTCTTTTTCTCCATGTTCTGCTAGATTTGCTTTTGCTTTTGGAGATTATAATAGTATGTGCTTTATATACAATAGATCCTAGCTAAATGTCAAGCTGTTATCATGATGAATCTCATTATCTTTGAGAAATGTGATACCTAGTTGTGGAACATCATGATAAACAGAAGACAGATAATAGGATTATAGGGCAGATTTAGACCACTGTTTTTGAATCATTAAAGCCTCGAGACAGCAAAGATGCAAAACAAGATAACCAAAATGATGATACTCCTACATAAATCAGGCAGATGCTCTTGTTTCTTTAGGCCATCCTGTTTGCTATTTGAAGGGAGTTCAATATTTCACTAGGAGTTCGATAGTTTCCCTTCTAATAATGCAATTCTGTATCTTTTCTTTAAAATTACCATCAGAATGCCATTGGATGAATCACAAATGAGACTTGAATTACTTCAGAGATAAGGTTGACTATGATTTCAAAAGAGAATTCTTCTACAGTATATGTTACTAAAATATGATAAATAATTCAGTTGAAGCAGCAACTGTGATTATCATGTCCCAAAAAACCTATTGAATAGGATAAATAATTCAGTTGAATAGTGATTTGATACAGAAAATGTAGAATCTGGGTCACAAAGAGTGATTTAATTGGAACTGATATCAAAATAACTGCAGGTCATATGCTATATGTGATACCCAATAAATGTTTTGGTTAGTACTACTTTCCCTCTTGTTCCATCGATCTTGATCTAGTTTGTTATTTTCTGAATTGTAGTTATATATAATTGTGAAACTTTTCTTGTAGTTTTGGCTAACCTGATAAATTTCTTGCTTGTAACAGGACATCTGACTGCAATGAGCGATGTTTACAGCTTTGGAGTCGTCCTCCTCGAGTTCCTCACTGGAAGGAAATCACTTGACAAGTCACGTCCAGTCCGACAACAGACGCTTACCGACTGGGCTGCCCCACTGCTCACTCAAAAGAAGAAAGTTCTTAGCATTGTAGACCCCAGATTGGGAGGAGACTATCCAGAGAAAGCTGTCCAGAAGACGGCAATGCTGGCTTACCATTGTCTTGACCGTAATCCCAAGGCAAGGCCACTTATGAGAGATATCGTCGAATCCCTAGAACCTCTTCAGGAAGCTGTTGAGGTCCCAATTTCCAGTATCAGTGAAACTGCAGCTTGTGATTAATTTGAGAAAAGTTCTCAATTCTTTCTTTAGGGATATGGATTTTGCTAAATAGCACGGCTCGGTGCATAAGGTTCCTGTCAATGAGAGGCGTGGTGAGGGTTGATGTAAACTACTATGCTGTACATAGACCATTGACTATAAGTTTGTGAGTTGAAATCACTTGTTGAACGAAAGATAAGATTGGTGTTGGGTAATAGCAGAATTGGAGAATTCTCTTGCTGGTTTCTTTTGCTAGAATGTGGCAGAGGGAAGAAAGAAGTATTTATTTACGTTGGAGATCAATGACTGATGATAGTTACAGAATCAAGTCAACATTCCTACTAGTTGTGCAATAATAATTTCTGTTTTCATTAGGAAACCAGTAAGTACAAAAGTGAAGCATCCGTTACCTATGTCCTGCAGACAAAGCATGCATTTGTTACCCAATTATGTCAGCCTCTTTTCTCTACTCATAAAGAGTGTACGAACCACGATGGGAAGTGCTTTTTATTGTAGTAGTGGATCATATAGTGTTGGTTTCTCTACAACACTTCATACTTTGTTGATGTTAATTTAGAACAGTTGTTAGGTAGATTCCCACAGTTATATTTAACTTAGTTTGTATTACAGGATCATATAATGTTCATATTGAAAGTAATGGGAGTTCAAAGTTTTGAAGAAAAGTTGGTCATGTTGATGATCTTCAGCACGTAATTCTATCTAAATTCACTAAAATTATTGATAGATAATTGGAATTTCACAAGAGTACCCCAAAACATAAAAACTTCTTACGTTAGGCAAGCTATGAATGGAGTGATGGAGTTAAGTAGGATATGAAGACCCAAAGAACCTTTTTCTGCAAGATCAATGGTTGCTTATTGATCTTTGGCTTCCTCCGCCCCCCCCCCCTCCACCCATTCTTCGTGTCTTTTTTTTTTTTTTTGTTCCTGATGTTTTGAATTTTATCCAATAATGTTAAGCAAAGAGGGGGTAATTTGCTGATGCAATCTGCAAAAGTTCACAACGTCTTATATATTAATTACCTCACACTTTAAAAGGATACAAAATTATTCTTTCAAACCATAGATATATATTATAGTGACTTCTCTCTCTTATCCCTTTTAGAGAGAAATCATGAGTTTTACTTTCATGGAGGTTGGGAAAACCCTTCACTCTTTAATAGTTGTTGATTTCTCCTTCTTTGCAAGGCACTAGGATGCCTCAGCCCCCTTTGTAATCTCGGTGGATAGGCCTCCGATGGAGAAGGGCAATATGGTGGTGGTGGTGGTGGTGGTGGTGGTGGACTCCTCTGCTCCGCCAGCTCCGTGTTCAGAGAAGCCCTCGGTGTCTCTTCTCTCTCAACAACATCATGTTGCTTTCGTTTAGAATGCTTCTCAACCCCAAGGTCAACAAATGTCTTGGGCGCAATTGCTTGTCAATCCATCTTATGGATCGATATCATATTTTTCTTCTTATCCTCCTCAAAAATTTTTTTTTTCCCCCAAATCTATGAATCTTCAATGGACTTTATCAAATTTAATGAGAATTCCCTCCGATTGTGGCAACAACCATGGGTCTGTAGCCCAGTTGGTTGCTTTCTTGGTCATCCTCCCCTCTTGTTTCTTGTCTTGGGAAATGCTCATTGTCTCCTCTAGTTAAGTTATTGATTTGGCTAAAGACTCCTTTCTGTTTTGTTTCTCTTCTCAAGCTAAGATTGCTGGGATGCTAACTGAAGGTCCTTGGACCATCAGGGCCAAGGTCTTGCACCTAATGTGAACTTTCAAACCTCTTACAAAGTGTATCTCAATAGTTCATGTTTGGGTTTTATTCTGAGTTTGTATAAAAGTTAATCTATCTAAGCCCTTAAACCATAGATATGACTTGAGCCATCTCTCAAGGAGGGTCTTTTTCATGTCGTGGCTTATGAAAACTTACCTTTGGTTTGTTTTAAGTATAGCTATGTCGATTATAAATCAAAATCTTATTTAATTATTTTAATTTTCTTGAGCGTCTCACCTCGGGTTGTAGAGGTCCTCAAGGTTGCATAGCAATCTCCTTCTGAGTCGGATGACTTCAACACCACCCCTATGGATCCATCCTCTATTCTCAATAGTGATATTTATGAACTTTGGATCAAACGGAGGGATGCCTGGCATGTGTGTCATATTACTGCTTGCCTTTTATCGATGTCAGAAAAAAACTAACAAAACAATGAGTGTTGTTCCTCCCATATTTGAATCGTGTGAGGAGGGGGTCATGTAGTAGGGACGTTTATGCTGATATGGTTGGTTCCCACTTTAGTGTTTACCTTTAAAGAAAGAATTGAGACATCAATGTTTTTTTTTAGATTTAGGCTAAAGTATTAATGATCTATCAATGCCCACATTATAATGCCTTTGTGGATGCCAATTTTCAAAGAAGGTCAAATTCATCCTAATGTACGATCAAATCTCTTTCAAATAATATTATTCCATCCATCATGCATGCATGACACCAAATCTCTCCCCTCTCCCCTCCCAACCCCCACCTCTAACCTCTCTCCTTTGCCCTTCTAGTGGAAAAGGCAAGGTCTATATAGTACATGATGCCAATATTGAGAATGGCCAGCCGTATCAGCTTATAGAAAATATCTTTTTTGATTTAAAAAATTTTAAATTAAAAATAAAAAATATATAATATGTATGTCCTTCCATGCCTGCTACTTCTTTTTCCTTTTAACTTTAGATGACTTGGAGGGTACCTTTCCCGTTGAAATTGGACCCATATTTGAGATCTTAATGATAAAGCCAAACATATTTTGTCTTCCATTTTTTTTCCTTCAAGCTAAGGATTTTATTTCTAAATTGAGTTCTAAATTGAGTGATAGTAGTAGGAAGAATCTGACTTTTCTTTATAATAATTTCCAAGCTATCATTATATTATAACTCAACCTTAACGATATGCTTTTGCTAAGATTAGATCGGGATTATAACACTCGATATTATCACAATATTATCATGTATCATATTCATAGTATTAAGGTCGATAATGCTGTTATTGGTTACCTTGAACAAATCACAAAAATCTTTGTTAATTTTTATCATGAATTAGGGAATCAACCTTCTAGCATCACTTCTTTTAATTTATCTTGACCTTCATCTCAGGGTATCTTTCACTCAAACCATATTGACTTTGTTAAACCTTTTCTACTTTAGAAAATTTGGGAGGCCATTCGATTAATGGGCTATGAAAAAAGTTCAAATCCAAATGGTTTCACGATTAAGAGTTTACTGGGAGACTATGTCATGCTCAATATGGTGTTCCTTCAATCATTTTTATCAAACCTCCCTATTGCATCATTCTTGGGTTCAAACCTTTATTATCTTTGTTCTATTTTTGTTTGCAATGTGATTTATGGTATATTGGGTAAAGTTATTGCTAGTAGAATTAAGATATTCTTATCAAATTTAGTTACCTTGGAATAATTTGCTTTCATTTCTACTAAAAGCATTCACTTTTGATCTTGAGAAAGCTTACAAAAAATTATAGTGGGATGCTATCATTAAAGCTTTGTATGTATTTAATTTTCCTAATCAATTCGTATCTTGGATTTATGCATGTATTTCATCATTCACTTATTTGATCAATGGAGAAGCATCCTATTTCTTTTAAGGGCGTTAGGGGTATACGTGCTTTTTATCTCCTTATCTTTATATTTTTGTCGAGCAAGTTTTGTCTATGTTTCTCTCAAAAGCTACTAATGATGGTAGGCTTACCTCTTTTTAGTTTAGACATAAATATAAGCACACTCATCTCATGTATGCTGATGTCATCTTTCATTGTTTTCATGTTAATAGAAAATCCTATAGGGCCGTTTTTTAAGATTTTCTATGAGTATGAATGTTTTACTAATCAAAAGATCGATCTTTGAGAATATGAGATATTTTTTTTTCTTTAATCCCAAAGAGGGTAGAAACTAGAAGATCAACCAAGGCTTGGATTTATAATTTCTTTAATCTCAAAGAGGGTGGATATCTTTACGTATACCTTGGAACTATGATTTCTCCTAGGCGTATGCTTGCCTCTCCTTTTAATTAATGATCGTATTTCTTCCATTCAGTAGAGACTCAATTCTTTTAACAGTATAATTTTTTTTGTCTGAAGCTAGTCGTGTCTCACTAATTAAATGTATCCTCTTGGGTTTCTTCTTTTTTTTTTTTTTTTTTGGGTATCTTGGATGTCTAAGTCAATGCTCCATATTATTAATAAGACATATAAAGATTTTCTTTGGTAAAAAAAAAAAAAAGGTCTAATTCTCACGGTTTATATCTCTTGGTGGGGGACAAGGTCATTCATTGCCTCCTAAAGCTAAGGGTGGTCTTGGTATTCAAAAACTTTTTCACCTTATAGCTAGTGCTCTTATATTTTTAATTTTATCTTTTTCTGTCACCATTGGAATTTGGTTTAGAGGTGCCACTACTAAATATGATATTATTTTTTCGTTGTATTTTTATTTTTTTTTCTCTCAGTGCTAGTTGGTCTTGCAGGTGTTGTTCTATGTATTATTGACATTAGCGCTTCGTTTAATGTTTTGAATGACATTTAGAATTTTTACATTTCACTTAGTTTGAAATCTATTCTTATTAAAATGGATCGGGTGTATGAGCTTTCTACCATTGTCAGCCTTTGTTTCAGATCATCGATGGGATGTTATTAAGTTGTAATTGTGTTTTTTTTTTTTTTGGGTACTTTGCTTATAGATTTGACTGCAGTTCTGATGTCGAAGGACAACCATCAACCAAGGCTGCTCATAATATTCTGGCCTCTCGGTAAGCTGCTTAGATTGCCAAGTACTGCTTGTTTTTTTTTTTTTTTTTTGTTAGAAACTTCTCCATTATCGGATACCTATCTCATCTTATATTTGCTACTTTGGGCATTTCTAATGTTTTCGACCTTGCTTACTTCGTGGAAACTTTGTTAATTAGATTGAACACATCTATTTTTTTTTGTTGTTCCTTTACCCACGCTCTCTTTTCCTTTAATCTGCCACCGAGCTACATATCGCTCGTATACTACTAGTGAACTAGCTGGAAGAGAGTTTTGTGTTTTTGAACCTGATACGGTAAATATTGACTACCTGCTACGTTCTTGTGTCCTAAGATGATTAGATCTTAAGTATGATTGACTTGATACAACGGAGTCGACATAGGCATGAAGGAGTCAGCGATTGTACGACCGACTTGACATGGGTAAGATCGACACACCACAGCTGCAGCAAGCAAAATGCGCGTCTCACTGCAAGGACTATGGACGATGAGGAGAAGTACGACATCATGGTAAGTAATATAGATAGCAAAAGATTTCAGGTACGAATAATTTGTAGCACTCACTATAAAAGCTTCTATACCTCTACGGAGTAGGGGGATCACAAATCAATAACTTAACTGACTTAATCATCGGAGAGGTCACGTCAGGAACTCCACCCGACTCGATCTTCTTGCAAGAATCCCCAACCGACCCGAGCCGTAGGTGTAGATTCCTGACCCAAGCTCCAACCATCAGCGATCCGACCTGCCGGACTGGACCCGGGGGCTCCTTCCTCCCAGTCGTGCTCCACCTTCTCTCCACTCGAGACGATTGCGGGCGACTTAGTGCACACGGGCTAGAACCAACAGTGCCCACTCAACAGACACGGAGGCAGGCACGAAGATTTTCTACTAATATTTTAGCGCTATAAGGAGGGTCCATGTCGCAAGAACGCCCGTCTGATAACTCGAATGCAAAGCATCACACGGAGCCGAACCATCCTTCCCAAGTGGAAGAGGTCACCACGTCGGCACCAACTCCAAACTGCTTCTAGAGGATGATGACCGACCTGGGGTTCCCACCACCGGTGTCCAACCCCGTGCCATTCATCGTCACGGCCGAGGCCTTTCTTTGCCTCACCAACCAAGTTCAAGTGCTGGCAGGCATGGTGCAGACTATTGTACCTTACATACCGCAGCTTATGCAGTCGGTAACCCCTCAATCGGCTCCTGTGGCGACACCCCCCATATGGAGTCGCCCATGGCCCCGAATTGGGAGGTTCAACTCGAGACAGAGGCACTACAATGTCAGACCGAGGAAGTTCATGCGGATTGCCCGACTATAGTACCCGCTCGCTCATGAAGCCACTCTCATGATCTAGTTCAAGCTAGTCCCGACCTTAACACCCTCTCCTCTGATTCCACTGATTCATTGAGGGAACAAGTCCGCCAAGTCTATCAGCAGCTAGACAAGGTCCAGAAGGAGGTCCTCAAATCAAAGGGCAAGGTCGAGGAGAGCTCAAAAGGTGGCTCCCCGTTCACCCCTGAGATACAATATAAACCCTTATCGGCCAATTTTAGGCTCCCAACCCTCGAACTCTATGACAGCAACTGTAATCCAATAGAACACGTTGCAACATTCCAAGCTCAAATGGCTCTATACGATACGTCCGATGCATTGATGTGTCAAGCTTTCTTGACCACCCTAAGAGGACTGGCCAGAATATGGTATTGTCGTCTCAAACCCGCCTCTATATCGTCATTTAACTTATTGGCAAAAGAGTTCGAACTAAACTTTTTAGCAAGTGCACACCCAAAACTGACTGTTGCCTCCCTTCTGGGGTTGGCCCAAGGGAACGACAAGTCCCTTGCCCAGTTCGTTGGATGATTTGCCTCACAAGTTCGAGGAATCCCTGATGTCCATCCTTCCCTAGCCATCCAGGCGTTCCTGATGGGACTTAAGCCAGCAAGATTTTTCTGGTTGTTGATCGAGCGACCGCCCATGATGATACCTAAGATGCTACAGGGGTGCACCAATAGATAGCTATCGAGGCATTAATGGCATGCAAGTGGGACGAGTCAAAGCGCCCCTGAGTCGAACAGCCTTGAGGACACCCCTCGAGACCACCAAAGAGGGAAGACAAGTCGGACATGTTGCCATCCAGACCTCCTCCAATACCCCTCAACTCGACTCGAACAGAGATCTTCCTCCAGATTCGGGAGAGGGGGCTTCTGAAGACTCTGAATATGATGAAGACATGCTCCGAAAGGTGTGACAAAAGAAGGTATTGTCATTTCCACAGGGAACATGGCCACGACACGGAGGAATGTCATGACCTGCAAAGTCAAATTGAAGACCTCATCCGGCAAGGGCACTTGCGTCGCTATGTTCATGACCAATCTTCGCTCCTTAATAGTCGGCCCCCTCAGGACCCATCGCCCCAACCAAAGGGGTCGGTTAAGAGACAAATCGACGTCATCATCGAGGGACCGACCTCGGGTGGCAACAGCTTCTCAGCATGCAAGACTTATGCATGCACTAAGGTTGGAAAAAGGCCTGCGCATGAAGAAGACCTTGACATCACCTTCAGGTCAGGGAACGAAGAGTACCCCAACCATGACGATGCTCTAGTAATCTCGATTCGAATGGCGAATACCTACGTTAAAAGGGTTATGATCGACACGGGAAGTTCAACCGACATCTTATATTTTGACATCTTTCGGGAACTAGGATTGATTAACAAAGACCTCGTTTCCTTGACATTTGCTTTGACAGGGTTTAACATGAACTTCATCTCCCCTTTGGGGGCAGCCATAATTCCCATCACGTTCAAAGAAGGATCGAAGTCTAAAACTCTTATGGTGTCGTTCATGATGGTGAGACTTCTATCAGTATATAACGTCATCGTTGGGCGACCAGCCCTCAACCGACTTAAGGTGGTCATCGTAACTTATCACAGAATCATGAAGTTCCCGACTCCGGTGGGGGTGGGCGAAGTTAGAAGTGACCCGAGGGAATCCAGGCAACGCTATCTGATGGCAACGACGCTGCCCAAAAGGCCAAAAGTTTAAACAGCTACCACGGCCCCCCGAAGTCTCGAAGATAGTGCTCAGGATCCTGACCCGACGGAGCAAGTTCTGAAGGTACCTCTGGATCCAAATCGACCAGATAAGTTGGTGAAGATTGGCTCGAGACTCTCGGAAGACCAACGAGTATAATTGGTTGAGTTTCTCGGAAAGAATACAGATGTTTTCACATAGTCTCCAAGAGATATGTCAGGGATCAACCCGGAGGTCACCCAACACCAGTTAAACATCATACTTGGCACCCGACCTGTCAAGCCCACGAAGGTTTGCTCTCGAGCGACAAAAAGCCATATAAGATGAGGTCGCTCGCCTGTTAGAGGCAGAGTTCATTGAGGAAGTAAAGTATCCGACCTAGTTATCTAACATTGTACTTGTCAAAAAAGCTAATGGAAATTGGCGAATGTGTGTTGATTATACCGATCTTAATCATGCTTGCCCGAAAAACTGCTATCCCCTTCCCCACATCGACCAACTAGTAGATATCACATCGGGACATAAGTTGCTCTCCTTTATGGATGCATTCTCTGGATATAATCAAATCCAAATGGCTCCGAAAGATAAAGAAAATATGACCTTCATCACTCACAACGACACATACTGCTTCAAGGTGATGTCGTTTGGACTGAAGAATGCCGAAGCGACATATCAACGGCTGGTGAATCGTATGTTCAAATATCAAGTCGGGAGGAACATGGAGATTTATATGGATGACATGATAGTCAAAAGTCAAAAGACCGAGGCCCACCTTTCGAATCTAGCAGAGACATTTCGCATGCTAAGGAAACATGGAATGTGGCTCAACCTAGCCAAATATACTTTCAACATCATGTCCAGAAAGTTCCTTGATTTCATCATACATCAATGAGAAATAGATACGAACCCCGATAAGATAAAGGCAATACAAGAGATGCAATCTCCAAGAACAATAAAGGAGGTCCAACAACTCACTAGCAGGTTAGCGGTGTTGAGCCGCTTCATCTCCCGCGCTAGAGATAAGAGCTCGACCTTCTTCTGAGCACTAAAGTCAGCAAAGGACTTCAAGCGGACCCTAGAATGTGAGGAAGCATTTCGCCAGCTAAAGGACCACATCGAGCACTTACCTCAGTTGGCACTAGTAAAAGACGGAGAGCGTCTTGGCTTATATCTTGTGGCATCCGACCTAGCGGTCAGCTCGATTTTGGTGAAGCTTGACAAAGCTGGACAAAAGCCAGTCTACTACATCAGTCACATCTTGGCAGGTCCCGAGCTCCATTACCCCCCCATCGAAAGGTTGGCCTTGGCATTGATCCTAGCATCAAGAAAGCTGAGGCCATACTTCCATACGCATCCCATCAAGGTAATAATCGACCAATCGTTATGTCATATTTTCTTAAAATTTGATGTTGCAGGACGAATGCTCAAATGGTCAGTTGAGCTCAGGGAATTTGACATCAAGTATACAATAAGAACGATGATTAAAGGCCAAGTGATAGCAGATTTCCTCTCAGAACTCGCACCTTTGGAAGGCCCGACGAACTCAGACCTCATATGGACACTACACATCGATGGCTCTACCAACTCTGAGAGAGGAGGTGTCGGTTTGGTGCTCAAAGATCCCTCCGGGCACTTCTATGAGCACGCCCTTCAGTTGGAATTCAAAGCCATGAACAACAAAGCAGAATATGAAGCACTATTGTTCGGTTTAAAAATTGCTGCTGAGCTTGGCACGGAAAGTGTAGAGATATTTACTGACTCCCAGCTCATTGTAGGTCAGGTTAATGGAGACTTCGAGACTCGAGAAAAGGCGATGGTCAAGTACCTGGCTGAAGTACGTCAGCTAACAGATCAATTTCGAATGTGCATTATCACCAAAGTACCTCGATCCGAGAATTCGCAAGTGGACGCCCTTGCTAGCTTGCGTCCTCCCATAGGACCAGTGCACAACCATGGGGAATAGCAAGGATCCTTGGACTTTCCATCAGTTTGGTACTGTGTCATCAATGGTCGGCTCTATCGGTGAGGCTTTAGCTGACCTCTTCTTCGATGCCTGCACCTGACCGAAGCACGTACACTATAGTTGAGATCCACGAGGGCATATATGGAGACCATATTAGCACCCGAACCTTGTCATACAAGATTCTCAGGCAAGGTTATTATTGGCCCACCATGCCTAAAGATGCTCAAACTTATGTGCAAAGTTATGAGCAATGCGAGAAGCATGCTTGGATCCAACATCAGCTGATGGTGCCGCTAGCAACTGCAAACTATGCTTGGCCCTTCGCTCAATGGGGAATGGACCTCCTCGGTCCCTTCCCCCCAGCTTCAGGGCAACCAAGGTTCCTTATAGTGGGAGTCGATTATTTTACAAAATGGCTCGAGGCCGAGCCACTAGCCTCCATTACCAAAAGGCAAGTTGAAGGATTTGTGTGGAAAAATATTATAACCAGATTCGGCCTTCCTAAAGTCATAATCATAGACAATGGGACGCAATTCAACAATATGAAATTTAAAGCCTTTTGCCAAAGCTATCACATCCAACTAAAATTCAACTCAGTCGCCCACCCCCAAGCCAACGGGCTTGCCAAGGTAACGAATTGGGCCATCTTAGAAGGGTTGAAGAAGAGGATTTTCGAGGCCCCGACAACTTGGGTTGAGGAGCTCTCGAGTATACTGTGGGCATCCCGGACAACTACAAAAATCCCGACGGGGGAATCTCCCTATAGCTTGGCCTTCGGGATGGAGGCAGTACTCCCTCCCAAGGTGGTCTTCCCGACACTCTGAGTCCAAACGCATGACGAGGGAGCATCTAGCCAACAGTTGCGTGAGAATCTCAACCTGCTGGAAGAGAAACGAGCCGACGCCCATCTACGGATGTTAGCTTATAGAAAGGTTGTCACCAGACTTTACGACCATAAAGTAGGCCCTCGGTTCATCAGGGCAAGCGACCTGGTGCTGCGGAAAGTCGAGGGTAGTGACTCGACCTCATCCCATGGAAAGTTGGTGTCGAATTGGGAATGACCCTACGGAGTTGTGGATGTCATCCGAGAAGGGTCTTGTACACTGACAATAGTAGAGGGACGATTGTTGTCAAGAACATGACACATCTCAAACCTTCAAAAATTTTACACATAATATGAAAAAAGAGAGCTATGATTGTATTGACAAAATTTGCTTATAAAAGATGTCGAGAACAAAATGAGGCTCTCCCCAACCCTGACTACAAAATGTTTTGCATTAAAAAAGAGGTCAAATGAAAAACAACACATTACCTGACCTCGACAAAAAATTAAAACTACAAGTTAGGCTTCAGGTGGGTCCGAGTCATTGAAGGCCTATTGCCTCTCCATGGGCACCGAATTATCCTTGGGCCTGATCGTGAAAGGATCCTCCTCGGCCTCCGAGTCCAGGTGCGAAGAGCGGAAGCGAGCCAGTGCGACCTGATAACCGTACTCGTAGGCGACCCAACCCATCCTCTTCAGACCTTCCTTGAAACCGGTCGAGCCCTTGTAGTCGTTTATCGCCTGCTTCAGCAACACAGCTCGTGCACCCTCCAGGTCCTTCATGGACTTCAGCAGGTCATCATCCGCCTTTCAAGCCCTGACTCACACCTCCTTCAGTTGCTTTTGGGCCTCAGATAAGTCACCTCGAACTTCAGTCAGTTCCTTGTCAGACATCTCGAGTCATTGAAGTGCTTCAGTTTGCTCTTGTTGCATCATTTCTAGCTCGGCCACCCACTCTTCGGCGATGGCCACTACCTCATTCTCCTAAAGGAGGTTGTTGATCCAGTAGTCCATAAAAATGATCAGTCGACCCGCATCATGGACTCGGTCGAATAGCGCCATCTGAACGTGCTAATTCTGCACAGTGACAGTTGTTAGAATGTAATTAGGAGATAATAAAAAAAGATATTGTTCCGAGTCAAGGGACTACCAGAACCATCTCCTTGGTAACTCGGGCGAGAAGCACCTCGGATGGGAGCATGTACAGCTCCCTCGCCAGTTGTGGATGAAGGAGTTCCCTCTCAAACTCCTCCGTAGCTGCATGATCACTCCAGATCTTAGAGGAGTTTCTAAGGTTCTCCCACCTCACCCGCATCTCCTTGTCCGGATCCTACTGAGCTAGATCGGACATGTAGAGGGCGTAATACCCCACATCGTCTTTGTTGACCTTCGTTCCGCACAGGTCCTTCATCGATTTTGGACGGATGAAGACCGGCGTCCCAGCTTCGTCGGGAGACTTCGCCTACCCCTCGAGCTCTTCAACAGACACCGTCGGCTCCTTACCTTTCGAGTGTGACTGAGACCCCCCTTCGCCATGACAGGACTTATGCCTCCTTGATAAGATCTTCACCCTTTTATGTCTTCAGATAGGGTCGTCAGATGGGACCGACGGATCGACCAGCCAAGATCCATCCAGTCTGCACCCCGATCCATAGGTTAGAAAAACATTCTTAAGACTCAGAATAGCGTAAATAAAGTAATACCCCTAGAGGCCAGACTGAGACTCACCTCGACCAGCCAAAGCTTGGTCATTTCCTTAATCGCACAAGATGAGGAAAGAATTCCCTTCAGTCTGCTAACCAGGATGGACTTCTCCTCGGATAGATACGGGGGGACGTTATCGATCGGATGTGTCGACTAGTCGAGTTTGAATCCCTAGTTCGGACCACTCATAAAAAGATAATGAGACTTCTAACCCTTATTGTTGGAAGGAGCTTCGCTAACCCTAAAACCGACATGAGCAGTGAGATAGTAGCCGCCCCGACTCTTGCAAAGGTGAAAGCATGCCATGAATAAGTTTCGAGTCGGGATAATCCCAGCCCCTCGGCATTCGCCTAGAAACACAACAAGGTAGCGCCACGGGTTGGGCGCTACCTGACTCGGGAAAATCCTCCGCCATCTGATACACTCCTCGATGGTGGAATGAAGGGGAAACCAAAGATCAGCTTCTAAAGCATCCACGAAGATACATACCCTGGGCATGTCTGAACTGTAGGGTCGCTGCTTGGGTTGCGGAGCGTGCAACCCGTACTCAGCCGGGATGTTGTACCGCTCCCTAATGGCAGCAAGCAACCCCTCGGTCATCGCTGTGTTGAGGTCATGACCTGCCTTCATGACCTCCAAGTCCCTTAGGATCCTCACGTTGACTAGCGATGGGGGTCCAAAGATGCTCCCGAGGAACTGACATCGGGCTCTCCTAGACCTGTTCCCCCCGACCTTATGGAAGGAACAATCCTAATTCTACTCGAAGAATCCGAGGAGGTCATTCCGACCTATTAAAAAAACACTGACCGAAGGGGGCTAGGAGGACACCCGAGGAAGAAGCAAAAGAAGGCAAAACAAAGAAGTGAGGTCTCAACCTGGCCACAACGAACTTATAGGACCCAAGGACGCCATTTCAGCTTCTTGAGATAAAGCAAGGGACTGCTCAAAAATGACCGATCGCATTAAATGCATAGCCGCATTGAATGCGTTGCAGTGCAAAAAAAAACATAAAAATAAAAATAAAATAAAAAATAGTAGTAACATGATAAAATAAGATAAATTTCGTAAGTTCACCTTCTCGGCCAAATCTCAAAGATTTGTGCCCGAGTTCACCCTATTAGCCAAGTCTCCAAGATTTGTACCCGAGTTTGCCCTCTCGGCCAAATCCCCAAGATTTATGCCCAAGTTCATCTTCTTAGTCAAATCTCAGAGATTTATGCCCGAGTTTACCCTCTCGACCAAATCCCCAAGATTTCTGCTCGAGTTCGTCTTCTCGGCCAAATCTCAAATATTTGTGTCTGAGTTCACCCTCTCGGCCAAGTCTCTAAGATTTATGCCTGAATTCGCCCTCTCGATCAAATCTCAGAGATTTGTGCCCAAGTTCACCCTCTCGGCCAAGTCTCCAAGATTTGTACCCGAGTTCGCCCTCTCAGCCAAATCCCCAAGATTCGTGCCTAAGTTCGCCCTCTCGGCCAAACTCCCAAGATTTATGCCCGAGTTCACCCTCTCGGCCAAATCCCTAAGATTTGTGCCCGAGTTCACCTTTTTAGTCAAATCTCAAAAATTTATGCCTGAGTTCACCCTCTCGGCCAAGTCTCCAAGATTTGTGCCCGAGTTCGCCCTCTTGACCAAATCCCCAAGATTTGTGCCCCGAGTTCACTTACTCGATTAAATCTCAGAGATTTGTGCCCGAGTTCCCTCTCTCGGTCAAATCTCAGAGATTTGTGCCCGAGTTCGCCATCTCGGCCAAGTCCCCAAGATTTGTGCTTGGGTTCATTTCCTGAGCCCCTATCTGGTTGAATCATCTTCCGGGTATTTAAACCCGACCAGTTCATTTCCCGAGCCCCTGCTTGGTCAGATCAGCTTCTGGGTATTTAAACCCACCAGTTCATTTCCCGAGCCCTTACTCGGTTAGATCAGTTTCTGAGTATTTAAACCCGACCAGTTCATTTCCCGAGCCCCGCTCGGTCAGATCAATTTTTGGGTATTTAAATCCGGCCAGTTCATTTCCTAAGCCCCTGCTCGGTCAGATCAACTTCCGGGTATTCAAACCCGACCAGTTCATTTTTCGAGCCCCTGCTTGGTCGGATCAGCTTTCAGGTGCTTAAACCAACTAGTTCATTTCTAGAGCCCCACGTTCAGCCCATTCCCAACCTATCCTATTTAACCACCTAAGCTCCCAACTTTACCTCCTAGTTTCCCTGACAAGACTAATTTGAGTCCACTGCAGACCCACGGCTCGAGACAAGACCTCATCTTCAGCACCCTAATCGGGCACCTCGAGAAGGTCTCCTGGGGGAGGGAAGGGGAATGATATGACAAATATTGACCTGGCTGCCATGTCCTCGCACCCTTGGATGACTAGATCTCTAGCGTGGCCGACCCAACATAGTTGTTATGGGCTTAGCTGATTTTGCCTAAGCCGTACAGCACCCATGCGTGTCGGTCCATAAAGGTTAGCCCTCCCTGAGATCTCCTAGAGTCCCTTAGACTTATAAAAGAGAAAATGGACTAGAAGAAACAATTCCTATGGGATCCACAAGCAATTGCTTAAGCAAACACTTTATAAAGCCAAATATAAATTACACCCATGGACATTACAAACTCAGAAAGGTTGCACACAAAAGATAATAGTTCATTACAAACTGAAGTCTCCACAAGTACTTACAAGACACACTCGTATTTACAAGCCAAAATTAGCCACAAAGCAAACCAAATTAGGGCTGTTAAGCCTACTGCAAGCCCGCTTCTTATTGTATAAGATATATACATAAACCGAAGGACATAGATAAACACGAGCATTTTATCGAACACCTTATTTACATTGTTGTTCGTGACATTCTCCCCCACTTATTCCTTCGACGTCCTCATCGAAGCCACTGTAGACATTGCATCTCCTTGCATTTTGCTGAATCTTCAATCTTCTGCTTTGGCTATAACACGCCCCTTTGGCTCTCAACCGCTCTCCACCGCTGTTGTTGAGTAGTCGAACTCTGATCTGCCATGCTGCTTTAACTCACTAATAATTGAATTTAGTGTGGGGTTGGCTGAGTTGTGCTGATCTTTGTTGGTTCTCACGGATCCCTCTGATGAAGGAAAAGACTTGCCTTATTATGCACCAGTATCATAGTATACTCATATTACTTGAACTGGGTGGATGCTTGTTGGAGCTTTAACGAGCATCGCCTCGTAGACTTTGAAGTTTTTAAGGTCCTTCCTCTATAATGTTTACCCATTGAACCTTCTTCTACTGTTAGTTGTCACTTCCAAGTATGTTCACATCACTCCCGCTTTCGATTAGTCAATTAGGAAATGAAATAAAAAATCTACTCTCAGTAGTACTAATCACCAGTGTTGAGGATTTGACAACTATTGTCTTCCATAAGCTTTCTTTGAAGGGTTACTGAACTTGTGCAGAGCTCCCCTGCTGGATAAGTAAGAGAACTGAGATACTTGACTTCACCCATTCTCTTCATAGTTGAGAAGGTAAGATTACTTGGCTTCGCTTACCTCCTCGAGTTAAGAGAATTGGGGTACTCGGTTTCGCCCATTCTCTTGAGTTGAGAAGGTAAAGGTTACTCGATTTCGCCTGCCTGCTCAAGTTTGTACTTCATGTATTGGGCTGATTACTAATATTCGTCCACTCTTTGCTCACACTTCTGAAGCACTTGAAGTGTTTGCACTCCTTGCTTTGAGTTAGATACTGTGATTCACCTTCCCACTGCCAATAAACTTCTGGAATGCAAGAAGTTTTGCCCGAAAAGAGTAAAAAGTTTACCCTAACTTGGAGTCCCCCAACTTGGAGTAAGTCTTTAATAGATCTGGTCACCTCTGGGATTGTACCGTCTTCTCCATCACCTTTGTCGCCTACTCCTCTGAGTAGAAAGGTATAGTACCATGTACTGCCTACTTTGTTCCTTGGTCAAACACTCCTGCATCAACCCAAAGTCCCTCGCTTTTGGCTATCTTGATGAGAAGCCCATCGACGTCGGTCTTATGAAGTTTCTTGGCCTCTGCCCTTCCGCCTTGTCTTGGTACTTAGAGTTTACCTTTGTATTCTCCACCTCCTCGGCCCCTTTTAAGACCAATGCTCTCCCTCCATATGAGCAAGGGATCGATGACTCCAAGGAAGTCCCACATCTGCGGTACCATGGTGCTGCCAAGCCCATAGCACTACTATCCATTATCTTGCATCTTCATCCCTTCCTTCGTAATCGGTAGATCTACCTCTATGGCACTGTGGTGCTCCTCCAAGTCCATCTTTCTAACCGACGCTTTGCTTTTGGGTAGCTGAGCTCCACTGGACTCGTCGTTATTTCCTTGCCCCTTTCGACCACCTGCTTCGACACCATTGTGTCCTCCTAGCAGTTCTCCTTGGTCGATGAAAAGACAGACTGCAACTCTCATGCATGGCCTTCGCCATCTTGTTGCAGGGCTCGTGCCGATTCTGTTCTCCTTAGCTTCTTTGGTAGTAACGTTTGCTTACTTAGCTTTGTCCTCTGACTTGCCAGGCTCCCTTAAGCAAATGTGAGCACGGAAGCAGTCCAACTCTCCAGGTGCTCGGATTATACTTTTGTATAATCAAGTCCCCTCCATGGGACTCACTGGTACTTGTCATTTGACTTCTCCCTTGGTGGTATATAGCCCTCATATGCTGATGACCAAGGCTTTTATCTGATGCAAGCTTTGATACGCACACACAGAAGACCCGCCTCTACGGTACCATGGTATTCACCCCTTTAATCCACAACCCTTCTTGTCGTTGCATTGTTCACCGAAGTGGAGCTCCCAACAGCTCCTGATCATCCATATGATCATGTCTCCCTCCATGGGACTCACTGGTACTTGCACTTGGACTTCTTCCTCGATCGTATATAGCTTCGATACGCTGATGACTAAGACTTTCATCCAATGCAAGCTTCAATGCATACATGAAGACCCGCCTCTACGGTACTATGACATTCACTCCTTGAATCCATAGCCCTTCTTCTTGTTGTATCGTACACCAAAGTGGAGCTCCCAGTAACTCCTGATCATACATCAGCATGATCTTGTCCCTCACGGGACAGGATTGCTTGTATTGTATTGCCACAAACTTTTCCACTACGATCCGTTGCACCATGTCGCCTCCTGATGATATCTCCATTATATATAGATTTCGTGTGATAAACTCGGACTACAACTTCTCCACGTGTGACCTCTGCCAACATATCGTAGGGCCTCCGCTATCTCCGATTTTTAGTTCGCTCCCTTGGTAATTCACCTTCGTCCACCCACTCTTAGGTCACACCTGGATGAAGCATAGCTCTAGGATGGTCCGTCGCCTAGTAGCTCCTGAAGTACCCTAACTTTATTAGAGTTGGTACACCATCGTCTGGATCCTGGGCCTCTATCCCTTACTAGCATAATCTTGCTATGTACTACATATTCCTAACAACTCGAATGGCAACACTGTGGCATATTCTTCAAGAGTACTCGCCTCTGTGTCCTCTTGCCCCATGCTAAGGTCTCCTGATCCCAACTTTGCCTCCACAAGTTGAATCACCTTAGTTACTCCATCAAATGCATCTTAGAGGTAAGGTGCATGTGCCTTGAAGCTCCTTTCATCTTTGGCACAATGCAAGATAAGTTTGTCCCATTAGAATGAAGAACCTATGGAACAACATGATCCCACTCTTACCTCTACAAGAGTTCATGCCCTTGACCTCTGTCCAAGGAAAGCTCCATACCTCCGCTCCATGTTCCATCTTCTATATCGACTCCCTTCATACAGCTTGGATACTTCACCGAGTTCCACCCACGTTGCTTCGCTCCTTAATTTGCATTGAGCTGATAGTGGCCCTCACGTCCACCATTCCATAGGTCAACCCTCCATTGAGTTCAATTTCTATATCAACTCTAAGTGTATCTTTTATATGATGTTGCCTTGGATTGCTCCCTCACTTGATCTCGAAATGCATTACCTCATTTGAGATCATGTGACAATTCTTCATCACTCGCTCGGTCTATTGAGCTCGTGAAGATATTACCTTGAGAAACTCTTCCTCAATATGTGTGATTTGTTGCACATGATTCTCCCTTTGGAGAACTATAACTTATCCCTTCTGAATATCTCCTGTTGGAGCAGCTTTCCTCTTTACATCCTTCCTACTATAAGTTTCGGAGATCACCATTCCCCTTGGACTACTCTGTCTTGCTGAACAAGTTATGCCTTATTTTGCTCCCGTAAATACACTTGCTAGATTACGACCCTTCACCAATACAGTCTCCACTGCACCCTTCAAGGTCTAGCAATGTGTTGAACTTATTGCACATTTTAGCCGCCTATGGACATATCCTTTCCATGTCGAAGAGAAAGTTCTGATGCTCCATGGTGCCGAGCTCCAATCGCACCTTAGGATGGCCATGAATACTCCATCGTCTGTGTACAAGCCCTTGCATAAGTATCGAATCCTTCGAGTTAGCAATTCCCCTCACCTCTGTGAGCTTTGCACAACTCTTTTGGTCGTTACATAATACCTCTCACTTTGCACGATCTCATCTTTCACTAGGCGCCCCGCTTTGCCTTGAGCACCATCAAGTTTGATTGCTAACATCGAGCTATAGCTCGAACTCAACCATCTCAATCTTTATGCGCTACGCATTCTTCTTCGCTTGCTTGTCCTCGTGGTACCTCTCATGCAAAGGGTTGGCCATTCCTCTAAATGCCAAACCTGGATGTCCACTCCTCTAAGTGACTCCTTTCTCTACATCTTAATGTTCGTTTTCCCCCCAAACGGTTGCGCATGCTGCCTGTCCTCCATACAGCCCAACTAGGTCCCCAACGTTTGTATGGCAAGTGTTTCTGCATGTGTTTGTCCCGCTTTGATACCACATTGTCACGAGCTTAGCTAATTTTGCCTAAGCCGTGCGGCACCCATGCATGTCCATCCGCAAAGGTCAGCCCTCTCTGAGATATCCTAAAGTTCCTTAGACTTATAAAAGAGAAAATGGGCCAGAAGAAGCAATTTTCACGAGATCCACAAGCAACTACTCAAGCAAACACTTTATAAAGCCAAATACAAATTACATTCATGGATATTATAAACTCAAAAAAGTTGCACATAAAGGATAATGGTCCATTACAGACCGAAGTCCCTACAGGTGCTTACAAAACACACTCGTATTTATAAGCCAAAATTGGCCATAAAGCAAACTAAACTAAGGCTACTAAACCTACTGTAAGCCCGCTTCTTGCTGTATAAGATATGTATATAAACCGAAGGACATGGACAAACATGAGCATTTCATCGAACACCTTGTTTATATTATTGTTTGTGACACAGCGGAGCCGACCTGACATGGGTAAGGTCGACACGCCATAGTTGCAGCAGACAAAATGCGCACCTCGCTGCATGGATCACGGATGGTGTGAAGAAGTACGATAGCATGGTAAGCAATAGAGACAGTAAAGATCTCAGGTACAAATGACCTGTAGCACTCACTATAAAAGCTCTTGCACCTCTACGGAGCAGGGAGATCGCAAATCGGCAATGTAACTGACTTAATCATCGGAGGGGTCATGTCGGGGACCCTACTCGACTCGACCTTCTTGTAGAAATCCCCAATCGACCCAAGCCATAGGCGCAAATTCTCGAACCGAGCTCCAATCATCAGTGGTCTAACCTGTCGGGCTGGACCCGGGAGCTCCTTCCTCCCAGCCGTGCTCCACCTTCTCTCCGCTCGAGACAATTACGGACGAGCTAGTGCACATGGGTCAGAATCAGCAGTACCCACTCAATAGACACGGAGGCATAAACCATACCTACTGGACAAGTACGAAGATTTTACATTAACAGAACCTTCGATCGGTTTCTTAAATTGAGACGATGCTAGATTTTTTTTTTTTAAATACTTCTGCATTTGGCAAATTTGTGATGGAAAACAGCTCTCTGTATTGAATCGATGACAGTTCGGAAAGGACATGTGCTGGCTGCAAATGAAGGATGATATCAACTTCCTAGAAATTGAATTGGATTATAATGAGGTGACAAATCTAGTTTTCAACTCCTTGGATGTAATATGGCGTTTGACAAATCTGTTAAGGAGTGTCAAATCGTTGATCAATTCTTTCGAATCCATTAAGGTTCTTCATAGATTCAGGGAGGAGTACATAAATGTGTGGATCAACAGAGAGTAATTTTGTGTGGAGAGGCCACTGGCCGAATCCCTTTTGAACAATGATGTTTTCAGCACTGGATGAACTAGATCCATTTCAATAATATAAGTTGTTTATTTTTTTTAAAATCCACAAGTATTCTCCATTTTATCATTGTTTTGATCAACTAGAATTATTTCATTATGCAATAATCAAATTCTAATTTCATTGATCTCAAGAATAATCATAATAATTGATCATGCTTATAATGTTGTATGAAATTAGGGGGGTTTAATCCTATGATCTTATTATCTATTATCAAGATTTTTACATATTAAATTAGTTGAGATCTTAAAAAAATTATAGGAATGAAGTTTTAAATCTTAAGACAAGTGATTTAATTACGGAACTATATATATATATATATTCATAAAAGAACCTTTTAATTTTGAGTTTTTTCTATAGAGCATCCTATTTTGAAAAATACCTATAGAGCGCTTCTTTTTTCAAAATGATCAATTTAAGCTTGTTGACCATCGTCCCTTACCCAGTTTCGCATGTGCCTAATTACGCTTTCGCCTTATGGTTGCCCCCCCCCCCCCCCTCTATCCTATGTCTAGCCACCTTGCTGACATGCAACTAGGCATTAAGCAATCGATGAGGCGAAGACGTGATTAGGCATGGGCAATGATCAACCAAGGTTTGATCTTTTTATTTGGTCAACGTACTTTACAATAATTTTTCAAAGGGCTCTATGTGGTAACAACCTAAAGCTGAGAGTTTTTGCGAATTCTAATATCCTCTTAAAAAAAAATAAAATAATTAGTTAAAATATAAGATATCTGTATCGAGATATTAACATGAGAAGTCTCATGTTCAAGTAAATGTGTGAGCTTTATGTAGGTCATTTAATATAATAAAAATATTTTTTATATTTTGAAAAATATTAAAGCTCATATTGATATTAATATTTTTTAAAATATAAGAAATCAAATAGATGGTTGAAAATAATATAATATATCTTAGATATTTTTTAAAAATATCTTTTTACGAATTCATAATTAATTTGATTTTATTATAGTAATTACATTTATATTTTTTTGAAGGATATATATACAGTGAATCCAAAACGTTATTATATATATAATAAAGGCAAAGATGCTATTTCCAAACTTTTAAAAGAATTAGATATGTAAAAGCACCCCCCCCTAACGCAAAGGCCTGAGCTTTGAGGTCTTCGGCCCCGTTGCGCCACGGAATCCTAGATTTCGCCTAGCTTATCTGAAACCCTAATTCTCGATCACCGAAAACCCTAAGAATTCATGAAGAACCCCAAGGGATCCGGCGGCAAAGGCCCCTCTCAGAAGGGTCCCTCGTCCTCCTCAGGCGGCGGCAGCCGGAAGTCCCGATGGGAGACCGACGACAAGTCCCCCTCCGATTTCCCCGCCCCGTCCCTCGATTCCAAGCTCTCCAAGCCCAAGTCCTCCCCGGCCCTCGTCCTCAAGAATCACCTAACCTCTCCGCCCCCTGCCGGGCTCCGCCCTTTCCCTCACCCCGAACCCGCCGGGCCACCGCCGCCTCCGTCCTACGGCTTCCACAACCTCGAGCGGCGCACCATCGTCCTCGCAGACGGCAGCGTCCGGTCCTACTTCGCCCTGCCGCCTGACCCGCCGATTGACCCTGCTTCTGATAAGTTCCCGTACGGCCGCCCGGGGTTTGGTCTCGGACCGGAGACTCTTCCCGGGATGGGGTTCGACAAGCACTTTCCGCCACCTCCCGGAAGGAGGTTCAGCCCCGAGGACTTCCGTCAGCCACCACCGAATGGCCGTGGCCCTGGGCTGCAGCGCGATTACTGGGATTCTCTTGGGCTTGATGGTCCTCGGGGTCCCTTGGAAGGTGGCCCTTCCTCATTAAAGAGGAAGTATGGCGGGGAAGATGAGTTCTTGTGGCACCGGCAGCATGTCATGCAGCATGGGAACCCTAATGGCATCCATCTTGGCCCTTCAGGATCTGGTGTAGACCGAAGGGATTACTTGGGAGGCAGTGGCAGCCCTTTTGGTCGGGATCATCATGATGAGCCAAGGATATCGAAGCAGATGAAGCTGGGAGGACAAAGTTATGAGGAAATGACCCCACGTAAGACTCGCCCTGATGATGCGCCCCCTGTGGTTTTGGATGTGGATACCCAGGCTCTGAAGAGGGCTTTCCTTAGGTTCTCAAAGACGATTAATGAGAATTTAGCACAAAGAAAGAAATATTTGGATGATGGAAAGAATGGACCTCTGCACTGTGTCGTCTGTGGCAGGTTTGATCACATTGAGAAATTTTGTTTTCCTATT
This sequence comes from Ensete glaucum, assembly GCA_021527575.1. NCBI lineage: Eukaryota > Viridiplantae > Streptophyta > Magnoliopsida > Zingiberales > Musaceae > Ensete > Ensete glaucum. Next base: position 46,773,320 of record CM038551.1, read on the forward strand.
TTGTGTTCTTAATTTTAAGCTTTCAGTTTAATTTCTGTGTTGGTTAGCCTACGTATGCATGCTTGGTATTATGCTTCTAAGCCTCTATAAATTTCTGCAAGGTCTCCTAGCATTTCTTATCTGTTTACATGTAATGATATATGTGAACGCTTCACTGTGGTTAGCTTATATTCTTCATTTGTTATGCATTGCTGCACTTAATTTTCATCCTTAGGTCTGTTATGAGAATAGTGTTGGTCCAAATTCATGATCATCCATTTGCATACGTATTATGATGCTGGTATGATATGTTTTGGTACCAATTCATGAGAATCCATTTGCATACATGTTGTGATGCTGCTATGATATATTTTGGTTGCTACCATAGTTGACCACGTTTTCTGAATCACATTTCCATTCTTCTCTCCCTCTTTTTTTGACGTTTACATTATAAGCTAATTCCTTTTTCGCAATATGTAGACCTCAAAAAAGCATTCAGTATAATTTGTGCCTTTCTGTAGTTGTTTAAAATATATAATTGCTTCTTGTATCTTATTGGCACAAAAAGGGCATACCCACTGCACGAGTCTCCCACCAATGTGGGGTCTAGAGAGTGTCAATGTATGCAGCCTTACCTTTAAATATTTAAAGCAGTTGTTTCCGCGACTCGAATCCTGGTCTCCCAGGTTGTAAAGGAGCAACCTTATCATTGTACCAAGGCCCGCCCTCTTGTTACTTATTGACATATTATTCAATATTCAACTTGTGACATAACAGGCCTGTATATCTTGTATTTGACTTGACCTTGTTTGATTGATGATTATGCTTGTTAAGTTTTCCTGTTTGCATGATTACACTAATTTGATGTATCTCTATCTTTTATAGACTCGATGTTTGCATGATTCTATCTGTATAGAGGTAATTATGCATTTAGTTCGTATCCTTGGGCCCACTTGAGATTCCTGCTCACCCTCTTTTTTCCAAATGTTTTAAATCCCGAGTTTCATTTCCACCAGTGCTAGAAGATCCAGCACATGAAGATTTGGGTTTATGTTCTCATCATGCATGCTTTTGGTGGCTCTTTAGCTTGGTGTAAATGACTATTAGTTATATAACCAGATGAGTGGCTACCGAGGCCTTTTCTATGAGTGGGTGCACCAGCACTCTACTAGATGAATATGTTGCAAACAATCCAAGAAATGAAAGTCCGTCAAAATTGGATTTTTTCTAGTATGCTACATGGTCTTTATCACTTTGACGGTGAAACGAAAGGAGAGGGGCAAGAAACATAGAGAAGGAGAAGAGGGAGGAGGAATTGGGAAGGAGGAGGAGGGGGGTTGTTGGGTCTAGAGAGGCTTTATGGATGTCTATTGGGAAGGTAGCTATCGGGGAGGTGGGCGTGGTGGAGGAAGAGAAGGGAGGTTTTGGTTGGGGAGGAGGGATGTTGGAGGAGGAGGAGAAAGAGGGATGGGACGATGGGAGGGAAGGAAAGGGGTTAGAACCAGAGAGAAGGAGAAGAGTGAGGCGGAATCAAGTAGGAGGAGGAGGGAGAGGGGGGCTGTTTCGATTTAGAGAGGCTCCATGGAGGGTGGGGCTTTCGCGGAGGCTTGATGGTGTGCAACGATGGTGGAGAGGGAGGAGAAAGAGGGAGAGCATGGTGGGAATGGGAGGCAGAGTTACTATGAGAAGATGCTGTTAGAGGGATGTCGTGTGACAGGAAGCCGCTGGCACATCATTGGACCGCCTCCTTTGCCACAGGAGGAAGCCATTTGCCTGCCGCCACTAGCACTAGGTTTTCCAGAGAGGAGGTTAGGATCGATCTTGTGTGTGATTGGAGGGTGAGCGACCGGTCATCTGGTTCAATCGAACCAGGATCTCTCTCATCTGGTTCGATCAAATCAGGATCTGGCTCATCTGGTTCAATCAAACCAGTATCTCGCTCATTTGGTTCAATCGAACCAGGATGCTGCTGATATGGTTCGATCAAACCAGGATCAGTTTAGGCATGTGCCTGAGCTGTGCGATGTCTGGGCTCAGTTGCGCACCTAGGCCACACCCAATTGCAGCGCTTGCCCGGCTTACCATCGAGGCCTTGCCTTGACTGGGCGCCTGGTGACTTGTATTGTGAATACCTAATTCTGTTTGCTGGGATGTGTGTGCATATGATTTCTTTTTCTTTTGTATATGTAATTTGATTTCTTGTTGATTTGGTTGTTCAACATTCCATCTGTTCTTATGTCCTCATCTCTTCTAAATTCAAATACTTGTCACTGATTGTGCTAAGCTTGAAACCTGGCTGCTTAATATGATATAAATTATTGAAGGCAAGAGGGCTATATATTAGATGTCATATCTGCTCAGAATAGATATTATTCATATTTACTTCTTGCTCTCTGTATGGTTAGGTAGGAGAGACATAATATGCTAGGAAGTCTAGAGTCAACTGAAAATAGATAGGTTACTTTTATGTTATTAGCCGTATGGTAGTAGCGCTGGGTGTTAGTTGGAAGATTATAGTTCTCTAAATGTTTCTTCCACTACGCGACCATCACACAGTATCTTTATCATGCTGACCTGTGTGTTCTGTGATCAGCACAGAAGTCTTTAATATGTGCATATATGATCTGAGGTGACGGTATAATTTACCAAAGTGTTTGGACAACTTTTGTATCTAGCTGCGTCTCCTACTTCTACTACCTTTTTAATAATTTGCAATCAATTAATAGCTTGGATATACATTTTCCAGATATGAACATCCTTTTGACGTTCTTGAATGTCATTAAATATTGCATCTTTGGAAGTGTGGATATCAGTCTTAATTGTCTTCTATGTATTCACTGTATATATGGATGAATGCTTGTGCTTCAGTGTCATGTAATACAATATTGCTAGAGGTAGTAGTCTTGCTTGAACACTTTAAATCATCTGCATTTCATTTTTCCGGGTTACCTGCTGTGTTTCCTGGTCAGATTCATATTAAAATCTTGATATATCGACTGCTTGGGTATTGCTCAAACATACCTTTCGTTGATTATAAGGCTAAAACTTAGGTTATCAGGCAGTTTTTTTGGGGGTTATAAAATAAGAGATTTAATTTAATTCATTAACTGAATCCGGTGTGGGTATCTGGTCAGCTGAACTTGGCCTATTAAAGCAGGTCAGAACAGGGGGCTAGCTATACCTATTTTTTTCATCTCTACCTCTGAATTGCTGTACGACGAGTCAGTACAGTATGGGCCATACATATCGGTCCGACTCGCCACCAGATGCAGCTCGCCCAAGTCCTCGTCGGCATGCCCCAATGTATCATGTGTCGGTGTACCAATATAGACCGATATGTACCATACCGACAAATCTATGAGACGGGTCCAGTAACTGCAATGGTGAACCCTGATCTCTACCTTGCCTGACCTGGTCTATTCCCAGTTCATATTTTTGCTCCCTGTTGGTAGATTCACTGTGAATTGGATTCTACTTATGCATCATATGAACATGTCTCAATTCTTCTTTTCATGTTGAAGTTTGGAAATCTTCTAGTGTGCATTGTTTGGTGCAATTTTAAGTACATTCAATCTGTTGCCCATGTTTATCAAGGTATATCACATGACTTTAGCTACACTATTTTGCATTGGTCATAGCTGTGTAATAAATATTTCATGTGTTTGTGCCATTATATGAGTTCGTGCCTTGTAATGCCACTTTGATGTGTATGTGCAGATTCAGTTGCTAATCCTTTTAGTGAATCAATGCCTAGATTTTGATTTACAGGAAATGAGATTTATAGTGAAGTTGCCTGTATAGCCTGAGTTGGATTTGGAAAAAAAAAGATTGTTTTGTTCAGTCTTGATTGTTACTAATTGGTCTTTTCTGGCAGCCAATGCTAATAATTGATTTCCCTTCCAGATCATTCTGTTTGTTCATGAAATTCAGACACCAATTTATATGCTGGTTGTTTTTTGCAAGGTTTTTCATACCGGGCGGTACCGCCTGGTACCGGTCTGTCAGCTGACCGGTACATGAACTGCCTACCACCGGGTGGTATCGCCAGGTAGCGGCTGTTTCTGCCTGTTACCATGCGAAATCGATCGGTAACGATTGATTTCGATCGTCATCGACCGTCGCCGGTCGATTTCAGGCGGTATCAGTCGAGGGAGGGAGAAAGAAGAGGAGGGAGAAAAATACCTGGAGTCCTCTCCACCCGTGTGATCCGTTGCCCGTGGGCGATTTCTTTGCCGGCGGGCAGTTTCTTCGCCGACAAGTAGTTTCTTCTCCTTGCGTGGGGAGAAGAAAAGTCTCCATGTGTGGGGAGAACGAACGAGGCGATGTCGTCCCTTTTTTATTTTTAATTTTTATATATATTTATATTATATTATATTATACTGAGCAATATGTCCTGTGCATACCGCTTGGTACCGAGTACCATATCGGAGCTGAGCTTGGTATATGGACCGGTATCCTTGGTTTTTTGTACAGTTTTTATTGTTAATTCGAGTTATGGGACTATTCAAATGATGAATGATCGTCTGTTTTGCAAATTGGCTCGGAAACTCAGATGAAAGCATTACTGGATATAATTTCTGGCCTGACAAAGTGGCTGAAAGTAATGAGTCCTTACTTTGGTTCTTTCTCCCTTTCCATATTCCCTCAAGAATACCTACATTTTTTTTTGAACTTTAGCTGTATAATTACAAAGTTAGTGGCCAAGATTATATTGCCTTACAGAGGGAATTTGAAAATAGAAGTGAAAGAGCATGTTGCATAAATCTGCCATTATCTATGGAAAAACTTTATAAATCGAGGGAGACATATCCTTTTTCATTGTAATGTGCATGAGGTGTCAGAAATTCGAGTGATGCTTCTCTGAATGGTTTGTGTGCTTACATGTGCACTTTCGTACTTGAACTTTGTAAATACATATCCAATTCTTTGACATGCTGCTTTGTTTAGATGGGGATTTGTACTGTGAACAAAGAAGGTTTGATGATTAAGCTAGGGTAGCATTGAGCTTTATTCTTGAGTAACAGTTTCAGCTGAATCCTTAAATTGGCAAGTGTCACAGTCTGTTATGTTTCTACACCACAAATTACATGGTCTTTTCTTGGTTATCCATGCATTTTAGTTTGTAAATTCTCGTGTTTCTATTGTGATGCTTCAGTATTAGGGTTTCTCTCTCAGACAACATTTGTCTGCTGTAACTTTGTGTTTGTTTAAGATCTCAATTCTAACTTTGAAGATTATCGTCTTTGCTAAATTGACAATTTCCACGCAATATGATCAAGCTGCTGATGTTGCTTCAACATTTTAACTAAGGTTTATTGCATTATAGCTGTCTAAAGAATATCATGGTACCTTAGGCCACTTTGTGCCATCATGCTCATATCATGGTTCTCAATCTCTGATACTGGTCCCTAGCTGGACTGTTATAAGTTTCGGGCATATTGGTACATTGTATGCTAGTTTGTGCCATAGTACCAGTAAGGTGGGCAAGAGAAAGAGAAAAAGAAGAAGAAGAGGAGGTGAAGTACAACTGGCAGTAGACAACGGGTGGGCCAGCTGTGCAGTGGGCAGCAAAGGCATGCCCTGCATACAGCAGGAGGGCAACAGCAATTCCCAAATAGCGAGTGAAGGTTTAATAGGGTTTTCAAATAAACCTTGAACTGGGGCTGAAGCACCTATAGTGGGCTGGTCCACAGCCTGGTTCTCTGTCAGAGCAGTATATACTGCTCAAGGTCCTGACAGTTTCATGTTCATTATCATATTTCTATGCCTGCATGTATCTCTATATGTACTGAGCTTGGTTCTGTGTGCATCCTCTCCTGATTTTCTCACTAATGTGCATAGGCATCTGGTGGCCTAAGTTAAGAGAGCAGGGTTCTTTCCTTGGCTGGCACTGGTATCTTAGTTATTATTTTGATTAGGTTTTGATTATTGATGTTTTGTGCAGAATCCATGTTGGTTACAATTAATATTCCTACAGGTTTGATAGACACTGTTTTTAATCCTAAGATTGTGATTTTAGATGGTTGATTGGTATCTTCTTTGACAATCCATGGTTAGAACTATCAATATTTCTTTGGTTTTAAGTGTGGCAGTTTGTCAATCTAGATGGTTGATCAGAATCTCATTTGCCAACCCTTGGTTGGTACTGTCAATCAGGGTTTATAGTTTTGAATGATACCGCCCATACCAGGCGGTACATATCGGTTCGCCAGCAGACTGATATGTAGACCACTCACTACCGGGCTATCCCATTGATCTAGCTCGTATCAGACGATACAGGGCTGTTTTGGGCGGTAACGATCGACATTTCAATCGTTATCGACCTGTTCTTCAATTGTTACTGCCTAAAGCAAGTCGATAATGGTTGATTTCGACCGTCGCTGCCCGCTATCGTGCGGTTACCGTGCAAAATAGGTCTGTAACGGTCGATTTTGATCGCGTCGCCCGCTACCGTGCAATATAAGTCTGGTTGCTGTGAGGGAAGAAGCGTCAAGGGAGAAGGAAGAAGAAAGAGAAAGCGCTCGAAGAAGAGGGAGAATAAGAGGGAGAATCGGGAGAACCTCGATGCGTCCCGATCTGGCCCCGCCCTCCCTCGATGATCCCGATACTAGAGGTAACAGGCGGCGACTCAGTCTTTTTCCTCGCATTCTTCACCGATGGCTAGAGACGTCTACGGCCTTCGACGTCTTCGTCGAATGTCGTAGATGAGGAGAAGACCATGTTCTTCTCCTCGTCTGAGGCGACAAGGAGAAGAGGAGGCGACGTCACGAGGCAGCGTACGCCTCCTCTTTAGATTTTTATATTTTTATATATTGATATATATATATACGCATATATATATACATACACATACATATATATATTTATACATATATATATATATATATATATATATACATATACATATACACACATATATATATACATATACATATACACACACACACATGTATATATACATATACATACACACGTTCCGGTCGGTATGCCTTGGCGGACACTCGGAGCAAAGCTTGGTATATTGGTACAGTATGAAATTTCAATCCCTGTTGTCAATAATTCTTTATTTTGCCTTTTACTCTGGTAGTAGTTCATATTAGTTGTCATTAAGGTTCGCAATCTTGTATCGTACCGACGTATCGATCGACTGTCGGTATTGTCACGAACGGTCATCGCTCAACTACAACGCCTTTGCTCTGCGAACTGTTTGTCGCTTTTTCTTGCTTGTATATATGTTTGGCAGCTTGTTTTGCTTTGAGTTTATGTGTTTTTACCTAAGAAATGTGAGCGAAAGTAGTGTAGAAGGCTGCAGAATGATCATCGCTGTGCGGAGCCAAAACAGCCCTGTTTTTGGGTCTTTTTCGTGTGCTGTGGCAACCTTTTTGAGCGGTGGGAAATGTCAGCCATTTCAGCACCTTGGAACCCCCCCGGGTGGCATCGGGCTGTATGGGGTTCCGGGTATATGTCGGGCGTAGGCGTTCATTAACAATTGAACTTGTCTTACGTCCGATACCTTGGGAACCGTCGTTTGTGGACTTGCGACTGTTCCTACAACTCTCCAAAGTCCTGTTTCGCTCTCTTTCTCTCTTTTCTCTGCTGCACTCAAGGTGTTCGACAAATTGCTTGTATAGCTTTGCGAGACGCCGGGACGTGTCCGTCGCTCGTTTCTAAGCTAATCAACTTCTTCTTTGCAGGTCCTACGAGACCTTAAGAGGTTGTAAGAGGGCTGACCTTTGCGGACAAATAATGCTTTGGGCATTTCATGACTTAGGCAATCCCAGCTAAGTCCAGAACAGTGGGCAAGGTTGCTTCACGACTTAGGCAATTTCAGCTAAGTCTTCGGGAGTGCCGCTAGGGTGCCACACGGCTTAGGTAAATTTAGCTAAGTCCGTGACAATACGGTAGGTACCGAGATGTCCCAAGCATACCGACACATGGTACACTATACCGAGCGTACCGGTCCTCTATCGGACTGGTATGTACCGAACATACTGAGTGGTACAATACAATATTAAAAACCTTGGTTGTCATATTTACTAGTTTCATCGTTCTTGTGTTTCTTCTCCTTTATTTTAGAATGGCAATTGTATTATAATGTTTTCTTCTCTTTGTGGGCACTGTTGTTTCTTGAGCTTTTATGCTCATGTAAGCTTTAAAAGAAAATACCAGTAAATGTTTGCATCTCAGTGAAATTTGTATTCCTATTCGTTGTTGTCATTAATATTATTGATGCTATTGTTGTTGTTGGTAATAGTGGCCATGACTCAATTAGGATTTGCTTGGGAAGCAGGATTTATTTGGAAAGCTGTTGTAATGAAATAGAGCAATCATCTTGTTGGAAAGCTGGAGTGTTCGTATTTGCTCATACATGCCATGACCAATTCTTTTAGCATATTCTTTTTTCATAGTGCAAACAGGTTTGTAGGAACTTTTCTATTTTACTTATATCCTCTACTGTGACAAACTATAGTTTGAGATTTCCCAGCTTAGTCGCACATTCGATGTGCGAGGAGAATTGATTATATTTATAGGGCTAGATGAGTTAATACTATGTTTGTTATGATGCATTTGGAGTCATATGGTTCCAATTCCATGTCTATTAACTTAATGTGTCAATCTTCCCATTTGATATGAAAGTGGATCTAGTATTGAGCAGTGTGAGGACCAAGTAAAAAAGGATTATTTATGGATGTGGCTGGAAGCAGATCACAATATGGAATCACCACTGAGCTAAGCTTCATTAGGGTTTTATTCTGGGCTATGTTTGGACCTTTGACAAAAACATCAAACCATAAACAAGGGATATTATAACACTTCAGTGTAGTTCGACATCAGATGTGGGCGGATGATTGATTAGGTTTAAATGAGCCCTTTACTATTAACTTGGGGGCTGGATGAATGTACTACTAGTATCTTGGTCTTATGACCCTAGGCCATTAAAGTTAATGGTTCAGTCTTATCTTGCTGGCTCATGACATACTTGATCAATGTTTTATCATGTAAATAATTTGTGCTTCAAAGCAAGGTTTTGTATACCGATCTATATCGCCCGGTACGGGCGGTATGTACCAGTCTGCTAGGTTATTGGTATGCGGACCGCTCGCTATCGGGTGGTACCGCCAAAATCGATCGTCGGCGCTCGCTATCGGGCGGTCGATTGAGGGAGAAAAAGGGAAGAAGAAGAAGAAACAGAAAAGAAGAAAGAAGAGGAGAAGAAGAAAGAATACCTCGTGTCGTCCTCGCTCGCACGTCGCCGCCTGTGGGTCGCCGCCATGCCCTCTCGCGGCATGAGCCATTGTTGCCCTCGCCACCCTCGCTCGTGATTTTTCTCCCACGCAGGAGAAAGATTGAGGCGACGTTGCTTTTCTCTTTTTAAATATATTTAATATTTAATAATATATTTATTATTATATTATATAATATTATAATATATCGGACGGTATGCACTGTGCGTATCACCTGGTACCGGTACCATCCCGGTACCGACAATATGTCGGTACACTGGTATGAACCGGTAAGTAAAATCTTGCTTCAAAGCTTGTTTTGTTTTGCCATTTGAAATATATATTTCAAGACTTATCTTGCTCAGTAATTTCCAAAATGTTTGTTCTTATTTTTAATTTTAGATTAGACAAGAAAGGTTGACCTTATGCCTGAGTATATATTTTTTTCAGTATCCCGTGAGTGTTTATATTAGTTTTCTATCATTCAGTTGAAGAACATTATATGTTTGAGCTTGCGTGTCAGAGGAGATATTTAGAGTAGTATTTCTGTATTTTGTTGCTTGGGGGTTCTTTCTGTGAGCCGCAATTTTCTCTTGATTGTTAAATTGTATTGGGCTACAATTGCTAGATTTGTTGCTAATCATGGATAAATTCTTTTATCATCCTCCGATTCTACATTGTTTTAGTTGTGATGTTTTCTCTGCATTAATGAATGTGTTGTTCTTTTTTTGTCTTCTCCAATTCCATTCCCCTCGGGTTGCGTTGGTATGCTGCTGTTGATCCATTGAAGGGGAAACTGGAATGAAATGTTTAATTTTTCTTTTTCCTAGATGCAATATTTAGGATCTGATGCTGCTTGATTGGCCGTCCGTTAGACGTTGGTCATCAAACGTGTCATGAAATGAGTACCTGTTTGAAATTCTTCCTGCCATTTTGATGAGCTACCATAGTCGTTATATGATTACAGCTGTTCAGCTTGCTCCTGCATATTGTTTTGTTCCTAGGGAGCCCTCTTGTCAGGGGAGTTATATCAACATCCTTATTTCTTTCTCTTTGGCATTAGATAAATAAGTATGTTGCAGAATAGTATTTTTCAGTTGCTAATTTGGTTGTCAGATGATACTTCTTTTGGTAGCGCATTGGGGTGATATTAATAAGTGTGATATAACCCTGAATCTAATGATTTAGTGAAATTGTTTGTATTGTTATCAATCAGGAGGATAATATTTCTTTTCATTTGTAGTGCTATGCTTTAATTATTGGCTTCTAGTTTTATCACTCTAGTTCACTAGGGGATCTTTAACTTTTTTGTTATTCTCTGTCCTTGGTTTGCACAATTACAGGGCCTCTAAAGACTTTGCTGATGTGCATGGGCTTATCATGCACACATACAGCTCACAAAATGCCGACTTGCGTGTTGATCACCTTGGGTTACACAAGGCCTTGTGTGTGCTTATGGGATGGAATTATTTAAAGGCCCCTGAAAACTCGAAGGCATATCAATTATTATCTGCTGATGATGCTCAAGCAAGCAGGGAAGACCTTATTATATGGCCCCCAACAGTGATAATTCATAATACAAGTTCAGGAAGGAGAAAAGATGGTCGCATTGAGGGTATGGGTAATAGAGAGATGGATAATATACTTAAAGGTATATAATTACTGATTTCATATTTCTTTAAATTATAAGGACTAGAGTACTTCGAAGAAGAGAATCAGTAGCTGCGACCTTTATATTTCATGCCTCGATTGTTTGCTCAAATGTTGGTCAGTCCAAAGTAATCTGTTCAAGTCGTGATTTTTTTTGACTTGTTCAGACACTATTAATGAGGTTTGGTAATGCTCTGTTCCAACTATGTCCCTTAGTTTTTTCTCTTCTCCAAGATAAGTCATTATCTTATCCTAGTTATTCGGTAATCTGCTTCTTGTTTGTTCTTGACCTGTTTTATGTTACTTCTATATACTACAACATGATCTGTCTTACCGGTCAGTAACGGTGCACTGATTGGTCGCCAGTATGATATGTACCAACATATCAACACACAGTACGGTGGGGCATACTGACAGACCAGTATGTACTGCCCATACCGGTGCCTTATTGGATCGGTAGATACTGCCCACACCAAGCGGTATACTACTGTACGGTGAATCTTACTTTACAAGACCATCCTCTAAAGTTGGTCTTTTCTATCATAACATATATACATGTATGTTCAATTCTCACTTCTCGAATCCATGTTTTGGTTCTCTCCCTTGCTTCCATTCTATGATAACTGTAGTATTTATCATGACCCATAGACATTTCATGACTGCACGTGTAAGGGTATTCTTTGGTTTTATATTTTAGTTTCATTAGGGCTAATTTTTGTGCATCATGTATCAACTATACAAATAAACCTCTATGAGCTTTTATATAATTTTTCTGCATATAATGTTTGAACTTCAAACAAGGTCTTTCCCTTTCCTTCGGACTTCATAAGACTTGTACTTTATATAATCAATACCAAGGAATCAAATACTAGTTTCAGCACCTGTCCTCTAAATCTTATTGGAGAGGCATTCGTAAGTTGGTCCTGTACAGTGCACCTTTGAAAACAAAATAGAAGTTTGTTAGCATGGCAGTATTTGTCCATATAATTGGTTGACTGTTACCTTGACAGATTGGTATGTATTGACTGCCATGGTCCATGGTTTCATATAATAGGTTCACTGACTATGCTCTACTAGTTTGATACTGTAGAGGTTTCCTGGTACACTGACAACACTGACTGGCAACAAACATCAAATGATTTTTGGTAAGTATTTACCTCTTGGTCCAATATCATTTATGATAACTGACTGGACCTGTGGGTACCATTATACCAGGTGGTATATTGACCTATATCACTTGGGATGTGTTTGAGAATACATTTGAAATGTGCATGGAGGGTCCAATGCATATTTCATATGTGACTTGCTGTTTGATAATTTGTTTTTTCAAATCATAGTTTGCTTGGATGCTGGATTGCAAATGCTCAAATCATATTTCAGCATTTGCAAGATGTTTATAAAATTTTTTAAAATTTCCAAATACACTATGACATTTTCTAAAATCATAAGATTGCCACTATATAATAGAAACACTAACCCTCATTTTCTATCTCCCTCTCTCGATTTCTGTTGTCACTGACTCCTCCTCTTGGTCCAATATCATTTATGATAATCGACCAGACCAGTATGGTACCATTATATCAGGTGGTATATTGACCCATATCACTTGGGATGTGTTTGAGAACACATTTGAAATGTGTATGGAGGGTCCAATACACGTTTAATATTGTGATTTGGTGTTTAATAATTTCTTTTCAAAATCGTATTTGGTTTGGATGCTGGATTGCAAATGCTCAAATCATATTTCTGCATTTGTAGGATGTTTATGAAATTTTTTAAATTTTCCAAATACCCTATGACATTCTCTAAAATCATAAGCCACTCTATAATAGAAACACTAACCCTCATTTTTTTCTCCCTCGCTCGATTTTTGTCATCACGCACTCCTCTCACGTCATCAATTAGGTAGAATCTTATTTATTTATTTTCAAATATTATTTTACATTCATTTATATGATTATGTTTTTTATTTATTATATTTTTGGGCCATACAAATCTTTTTTATAAGATTACATACATTCATTTATTTTATTATATTTATTCACTTGTTTAAGTGAAAAATATGTATTTACTTTTGAATAAATATTAAAAATATTAGAAGGGTAAATTTGTTGTATAATATTCAATGGACTTTTGGAATACAATTTTACCAAGAAACACTTACGTCAATAAATACTTTTTTCATCTAGTGTTTACAAATACTCAAAGCATTCCACAATTGCACATTCACTCAAATCCCTTTCTCTAAATGTACATTAAAAATACAAATGTATTTCCAAATGCACTTTTAGTATCAATAAGTAGTAAAATAAAAAAAATAAAAAATGAATGTTATTGGTATATTGTTATTTTGCATGTGATTATCTGCTACGAAGTTTCTTGAAGTTGTTGAGGCATCTGAGTTACATAACTAAATTATAGTGGCCAAGCATTTGCATGAGCAATCACCATTTGCCAGCGAAGCTTCCTAAAAGTGGAAGAAATTTGAAGGGCATCAAAAGTATTATCACATCACTTTTGATGTTTATCCTAGTCAGTATAAAGGCATTAGGCAAACTGACTTTAGGCTAAAGTGTAGTCATGACTGTTTTTAATTTAATCTTAATTTATAATAGTTTTGCTTTAGGATTTTTAGCCAAATTTTATCCAAGGACTATCATCTTGCACCAACCACTCGTTCCTGGTTGGACTGATACTTAGTACTAGTGGACGGACATGGTACATTTGTACTTATTCTCGAAGGGGAAGAAGGAGAAGAGGAAGGAGTAGATGGTGGTGATTGGAGGAAGATGAAGAACGAAGGGGAGGCCATGGAGGAAGAGGACTGAGAAAGAGGAGGAAGATAAAAGGAGAAAGATGAAGGAAGAAGAGGAAGTGCTGGAGGAAGAGGAGTGAAAGGAGTTGCTGGTCACAGCGGGTGACGAGCAGCATTAGGCTACTTGCGGGCAAAGAGATCTCGCAAACACAAGCCCCAGACCATTTAATAAATAGTTTCTTAATAAGTCAAATCAGACTGTCCAAAATCAGGGTGGTGCACATATTGGTTCACTCACGGACTGTACATATCGCCCATTTCATATCAGTCCAGGCGAAATGGTGTCCTATGTTTTTATCTATGTTAGTTTATTTTATCATGTTAGTCTTATTATTTACTTTTAGAACTTTTTTCTCTTCTTACATACGAGTTGAGATTTGTGATAACAGAAATTCAATCTTTGGGATCTGAGTTCCAAATAAATGTAAGATAAACAGTGAAACAAGGTGTCTCTGGTGGAGTTTTGTGAACAAAAATAAGATTTCTTTTGCCAGCTGGCTTTTTTAGTTGGATTTATGACCTGAGGGAAGGGAGGACTACATATGGGTCTCCCCTCCCTTGATTAAAAAAATGCTTGTATGTAGCTAATAGTGTAATAAATTTGGCAAATACTTGCAGGAATGTCATCCTTGCTGTATGTTTGCTGTTGCTTTACTATAGCAGCAATAGATCTGCTGTGTAACACCAAAGTAGCCCCATTTGTCAATTACACAAGCTTATGTTCATAAATTTAATGGACCGTTTCTTTATCATCATTTCCTTGATCTGATATTAATTAGTGTTTTTTGTTAATAATTATCACCAGATGACCTCACTTGCACTTTTGTATGTACTTCTAATATTTTGCTTCATACTTAATGTCTACTGATCATTGGCCAATATCAGTGTTTTTTGTTAATAATTATCACCAGATGACCTCATTTGCACTTTTGTATGTGCTTCTAATATTTTGTCTTCATACTTCGTGTCTACTGACCATAGAGCAATATTTGGGACATTGACAAAAGAGGACGTCCCTTTGCTCTTGTTTTACCTAGCATGGAACTTAGGTTTGATTTCCATTACTTGAAGTTGATGGGCAATTTGCAGCATTACGGAATGCTTGAATGATCACCACAGCAAAGTGTGGTTGGGCAGTAGTGCTGTTTTGGATGTTAAGCATTATTTTCAAATTTAGATTACCATTTACCTAGCGTTCCACAAGTCATTGTCTTGGCCTATCAAAAGAATGCACATGCCCTAAATATTTGTGCCTTTTGGGATGTGCAAATGCTTAAACTGCACTTAGATGTTACGCTTCCTCAATGTCACCCTTCTGATGCTTTTGAATGTTAATGTTGATATCTGGGACTTGTGTGAGCATGCAAGTTAAGCATTTTTTATCATGTATGCAGACAAAGGGTAATTTATTTATGATGAAAATCAAGGTTTTACTTACCGGTCCGTACCAATGTACCGATATATTATCGGTACCGGTACGGGCCCCGTATCAGGCAGTATGCACACTACGTACCGCCCGGTATTAAAATATAATATAATATTATATAATATAATATTAAAAATATTAAAATATAAAAAAAATAAAGGGGGGCGATCTGTCTCCTCGCGCGGGGAGACGCTCCGTCTCCTTGCCCGGAGAAAAGCGATGGCGATCGGGCGGGCGACGTTAGGCGGGCGAGGATGGCGCAGGAGGTATTCTTTCCCTCGTCTTTTTTTTTCTTTTCCTCTTCTTCTTCCCTTTTTCTTCCTCAATCGACCGCCGATGGTCGATTTTTCTCTCAATCGACCGTCGACGATCGATTTCTACTTCAATCGACCGCCGACGGCCGAAATCGACTGCTGACGGTCGATTTTTGATGAATGCTTCGAAGGGGGTCCGCATCGTAACTGACGGACCGGTATGTACCGCTCGGCAAGTTGAAATTGCAAACCTTGATGAAAATACAATTGGTAGTATGGTACTCTCTTTGGTAATGGCTTTTTTGTATATACTTAGGCTGCTAGCACATGCTTCTCATGGAGACTAACTTATATGCTACAGATCACCAATTAGTGGTGATGAATGGAGTGTTGGTCTATTATATTGTAGATCACACGGTCAACAAGTTTGATATTCCCTGTCTGTTTCTGCATGTCATGTGATATGAGATGACAATTTAAACATATTAGATGTACTCATGCAGTATCTTGATTTTGCAGAATGCTGGTTCAATAATATGGACCTGTTGTGTCCCAAGTAGATCTCTTGTTAGTTGTTTATTTCTTCTTTTGTTTTCTTTACAATCTATTGCATTGTGTCATTCAGACTTGTAGTTATGTCTCCATTAAAGTCACATTTGATGTCGACTCAATTGTGAGAATGGGCTTACATAGAGATCTGTAAAGTCAGGTTATCAGCAAGTTGACCTTTAGGATCTTTTGCTAACCTGAGCCTGTGATAAAAGAATCTTGTCTCTTTCCACCTAACATTTAAAATCACCTGAAAATGATGGCCATCTATCAGGCGATTTTTCTTTATGTATGCTTTTTTTCTTTTTCTGTCTGCTACATCTCTGTAGCTTTCCAAGTGCTTCCGATGTTCCTGCTTTAGTGAACCTTCTTGAACTTATCTCCAAGTCATAGTGCATAGCTTTCTCCTGTTTCCGCAATTAAATTGTTCCAACATCTTCTTTACATACTCCTTTGCTTCGGGTTTTTCATTTGACCATGACTTGCTATGAATCCGATCTACTGCATATAAGTAATGTCTAATTGCTTTTTTAAACTAGCTTATTATCTTGATTCCAATTTATCTTTGAATCTGAATTTTGACATTCTAATACTCAAGGATCGCAATTTCGTAACGTATTTGCGTATCGAGCTCTGCTCGATACTGAGTGGTATGCCAGGGCATATTGCTCGATATGCTTACTTATATATATATATATATATATATATATATATATATACATACACTATAATATAAAAAATAAAACATTAAAAGAGGCAACGTTGCCCTCTTCTCCTCGTCGCTTTAGATGAGGGAAGATATATATATATATATATATATATATATATATATATATATATATATAAATGTATATATTAATATATATTTTATATAAAAAATAAAAAAAATAAAAAGAGGTGATGTCGCCGAGGACGCTGCCTCGACAATGTCGCCCCCTTCTCCTTGTCGCCTCAGACGAGGAGAAGACCACTAGGAGGTGACTTCTTGTCTGAGGCGACGTCTCATTTGCTGCATCCAACGAGAGAGGCCGGTGATGGATTAGGATCGTCTAGGGAGAGCGGCGCCGGATCTCCAGGTTCTCCTTTATCTTCTCCCTCTTCTCTCTCTTCTTCCTTCTCCCTCATTGCAGCCAGGCCGTAGCCAGGCTGATACCACCCGATAGTGGGTGGTTACAGTCGAAATCGATCATTACCGACCGATTTCGGGCGGTAATGGAGCGGAAGCAGCCCCAATCGGCGATACCGCCCGGTAGCGGGCAGTCCACCAGCAGACTGGTATGTGCTGCCCGGTACGGGTGGTACCATTCGGTATTGCATACCTTGCTAATAATATTGGTACATGCTAGATAACCTTTGAATATAGTAGTACATTAGTCTTTCTTTGATCTCTGTAGCTTGTGCCAACTAAACCTGTGTGCTGGATGCTTGTTATTGGTCTGCTTAGTTTTAATTCTTCTTTCAAGGATAGATACAAAGATGAGACGGAATTTGTTTGGCTGCAAAGGTTTTCAAATCTTCCTAAATGATTTTGGTGATCATCTCATTATTGTTGTCATATTGACTTGAGGTTTCTTCTTTAAATGGGCTGGGTTACAAAATAAGATTGGGTGTGTACTCCTGCCAATTGGGAAGGATAAATATAGAGAGGCTGATTTCACGACTCGTTCTCTGGTCTCCCTAGTCGTAAAGGACTGTTGTACCAAGGCCTGCCCTCACAAACTGAAGATTAGAATGTAACATATTTCATTTTCAGCAAAATCTCGAGCAATAAAGGCTAATGGTATGCACTAGCACATATGGATTCGAAAAACCTTTCAAGGTGCTTCTTGATATAGTAATGAAAAAAACACAATGCACTATGACCTGCACCTTATAAATTACATACTGTGAACTTTTAACTGTGAAATTTCTATTCTTCATTAAGAATAATAGTGACATCAATTATTTATATAGAAAAGGATGAAAGTGCCTTTTGAGCACTTCAAGTCACTACCATATTATATTTTCTCTTCATATTCTTGGGTTTATTTTCAGAACTAGGTTTTGGTGGTGGCAAGTCAAAGTCAATATATGGAAAGGAGGGCCACACGGGTATCACAATGGTGAAATTTGCAAACACTCAAGCTGGGATGAAGGAGTCTGAGCGACTGGCAGATTACTTCGAGAAGGACAACCATGGCCGTAAAGGTTGGGCACGTGCACAAGCTTCTCAGTCCGGTGATGATGATAAGAATCCCACACTGGTCAAAACTGATGAGAAGACTGGCGAGAAGAAGAGGGTCTTATATGGGTACCTGGCAACTGCATCAGATCTTGATAAAATTGATTTTGATATGAGAAAAAGGGCTGTCATCAAGAGCAGAAGGGAACTCGATCTATCTGACTAGTGCCCGACATCCTTCAGATCTTCCCATGAGCCTGTGCTCATTGCTGGTGTTCTTCATGTCAAGGGAACGTGTTTTTGTGCTTAATTTTCCTCAGACAGATTGCAATGTATGTTGGAAAAATGGCTACTTGGATCAGTATGGCACTGAAGGTTCCCATATATTTGGTTTGTTGTGGATTTTACCTCTGCTACGATAGATGTAACTGGGACGGTTTTTAATATTATCAAAATATGCCATTTGTGCATTCAATTAGATGTTGGCCTGTATGCAGCATCAGGGAATCATCAATCTGATATACCATCGTTGCCTAGCCAAGTCTGGACTGTGTGTGTTCAATCGGCTCTTTTGCAACTATGCACGCATTATCTCATTTTTTTCAGTGTTATCCTCGACTGGTTTACTGACTCATCTATCGATTTGCAACTATTCTGTCGATCATGCAGAAGATGTGTTTTTTTTTAACCAAGCATGATATAAGATGTAGGTTGTCTGTAATATTTGTCTACTGAATCTTTTTGTTGATGATTGAAATTTGGGTTTTCTTTCCTCGGAGGTCTATCAGGGTTCACAGGTTTAGCTTTCTGCTGCCACCATGATGTGAGTAGACCTGATCATGACTATGGAACCATCGGTTCCGATTTGCCAGAAATTGAAATCTTTCTATTTGAACAGATATTTTTATAATATATTAAAAAAATGTAATTTTATTTTTAAATTTTAAAAAAATGGATGTACATCCATAGTGACTTTATGAGTGCAAAATGTATGATGACATAATCAAAAGTTTTTATATAAAATAAGTAAAATGATAAATATTTAATTACGATCGTTGTCGTATTTTTCTTTATGGATGATCTCTTATTTTTGTTTTTTCCAATCGTTGATGTATGCCTGAGCTTCCACTTATTTGGAGGGTTATGCTCGATTTGGTTTCATCTAAGATCCATCCTATGGCATTGAAAGCTTTTTGATAGCTACTGTTGACACTAGAGTAGCTATTATTTGTTTCAGGATCTTGTCAAGATTAGAAATATTGTTGTGTATGACACCCACCATTACAAATAGGAAAGTGTTGACACCAAATTCAAAAGAAATTGTTAGATACATATTAAGCTCAAAATTTGAGCTTGAGGATCTCCTTGCTTTTTTTTTATTTATTGATTTTTCTCTTTTAAAAATTTTACTATCCTCGCTAACTTAATCAATAGATTCAAAAGTTTCATAATAAATGAATAGATAATCACCTAAGCAATTTAATATAATATGAGTGTAAAAAATGCATGCAACTAAATGAATCGATGGAATTTAAAAAAAATTATATATTTTAATTTCATAGCCGTTATTGTGAATTTTTAAATCATCATAATTTTTATATTCTTCTAATACACTAATAATATTAATACAAATAACTAAAAACATATACCATAAGATAATAAACATCAGATAAAGTATATGCTATATTATTGGAAACTTTTATAATTTTAAAATTTTTTTGGCATACATTCCAATGTTGTCATATAAATAAACTTACCTAACATTATTTATAATAAAAGTACATAATAAATTTTACATTAAAAAAAATTCTTTAAGCAATTCATATGTAGAATGAATTCCATCATGTAGAAATATCTTTGGAAAATGGTTTGAGCCTTTTGTCATTGAACTTGCAAATTCAGACCCATTCTTCCATTACTTATGGATGGCTCCAAAAAATGAAATTGCTTACTTAATAGAAGAAAAAAGTTTTAAGAGATCTAAGCCCATCTTACACATAAATTCAAAACATGATAAGCATATCTAACATGACAAAAGACACCCACCAAAAGTAGGTTGACAAATTGCTTGTAATTCTCAAATAGAAATAGTATTTGCCGATGCATTATCAAAATCAATAGAAAAAAAATATAAAAATCAAATAATATTCTTCTAAAATTATTTTCATAATTTTAAAAATATTATCGACTACATGCCATTCATTGAAGACTCTAAAAAAAAATAATTCATTTTTGTGTGATCTAATCATTGTCTATCTAATGACAAGTGACTTATATACGAGCGTATTTACTAGTGATCTCGAAATTTTTTTTAGAAATCCTTTATATTTAAATGTTATGAAAAGTGTGAGTAAGAGTGATGCAAGTAACTACTGAGATTTAAGGCGTCTTGTCAGTAATCAACAAATCTAACTTTTTCATAGAAATTAAAAGATAAGTGTTCAACGACAATTAAGCTGGCTAATGCTTCACAATTTTTTCAACAAAAAAAATAAAGATTGGGAGAAGTAAGGTACTCAAAAGTTTATGTTTGACTCCTCACCGTACCATGTTGCACTGGATGATATGCTTTCAAAATGTTCTACATCCTCTGCCTTTGTGAACTTGAAAACTTGGTACAATAATTGCATATGATATGAAATGAGCGGTTGGTATTTTGGATCTTTTTGAAGTATATATTGAATATGTCTGACTTAAATTTGGTCGTGATATCGATGATGTCTAGTTCAGCATTGACATTGTTGTGTTGATGAAGTGATAGCTTTGCCATTAGATCAAGAAAAGAGTGAAAGGAGTTTAAGAAAGAGCTCAAAAGTGTTCAAACTTGAATGACTACTTAATCAAAGGTGTGAGAAAAAATTGAGAGATTTGAGGAATATTTATATGATTTTTAGATTTTTTTTAAAAAATACTCTCAAAACTAGCTATGACAGTTTTTAAAATTTTTAATTACAAAATAACTAAAATATCCCTAAGTATATGAATTTTTTTGAAGGGACAACCAATTTAAGCCGAACAATCGATCAATCATTGATTTTTTTTTTTTTGTTTTTTTAATCGGTGAATCGATGATGTTGGTTCTTGACCTGTAGTCCCGAAACTAACGATTACAAAATTTAAAACTTAGGAACCGGAATCGAACTATCACTCGTCAATTTCAATTCAGTTTGAAAACAATGAACCGTGGGGTGGATTCAATTCTGATTGGATTTAATTTCGATTCAAACTAGACATGGAGATCCTATTTTTGTGATTGCTAGATATTTATGATTTCCCTGTTTTTTTTCTTTTTTTTTTTCGTGCGGGGTTGTGTTTAATATGACCGTAACAATTGATTCATGTCATCAGTGACTTAGAGCCGTACACTTTCATGGTTATAAAACCCGAACCGAACCAAAAAGTCAGGAATAGATCACTAATTGATTTGTTTGAGTTATAAAAAAAAAAAAATTGAATTGTCCTCTACAGCTATCGTCGTTTAACCTTTGATTAATTAGCATATGCAGTACTACCCCTTTCATCCTCGTCCTACTCTGTCGTTATGAGCTAGCAAGCATGGTTTCGGAGTCTTTTGTTTCCAATTGACCTGCACGAGGTTATAGCTAATGCTGCCAAAAGCATTTGTATAATTGAGCTCTTTCTTACCAAAGAGATGCAAGAAATGGTATGGTCAGTTGAACTTAGTTAGGGTTCATTTGAAACTTTTAATTGGCCAATAAGAACTTAGGGTTCTCATTGACTTTTTTTTTTTTGAGAGGCATTCTTGCAACTTCTCCGGAACAAACGTCAAGTCAATGTCACACGTTACCAAACAAGAAAGATGCAAGTGAGCAAATAGAGGGAATAAATACCAAACATAGGGGAAGAGGGGAAGAGTAGCTCAGGAAAACTGAAAGCTCAATCAAAACCCTAAAAGACCATCACTTGGGAGATAAACAAAATAGAGGCATTCTCACAAGCTTTTGTTTCACAAATAAAGAAGAGTGAAACAAACCCATCTATTTATCCCCATTTTCAAGCGCACAGAGGGCTGCTGCTACTCATTTTTAATCCCCATTTTCCAAATTGAGCACTGACAATCCCCCCTTTTTTTTTTCATTTTTTTCAAAAAATTATTTTTATTACATTAAATAGCATACGTTTATACATGGATTCAAATATAAGATCTGCCCTTATGCTTATTAGCTAGTAATGCATGTCTCCTAAAAGATCAGGAAGAAGGTTAATGAATATCTAACATAGATAATTGGTTCCGCAATTAATTTAAGTCGTCTCGATAGTACCAAATGATACTTACCAAAGAATTACTTTTTTAATAAAGGAAACAAACTATATTAGTTTAACCAAAACTATACAAAAACGGAAGAGTTAGGCCTCCAAGGAAGACCCAAAAACTACAAAAATTGGCATGACTATGGGCTACAAGATTTAAGGAGGTATCAAAATAAATAAAGTGAATACTATTAAGTAAGTAAACAAATAGTCATATTATCACAAACTTAGCTAGTATTACCTAAGTCGTACGACACCCTTGTGTGTATGTTCGTAAAGGTCAATTTCCCTAAAACCTCTTATGGTCCCTTAGGACCTATAAAAGAGAAAATATGTTAGAAAAAAATATATCACACGGGATCCACCATTTCAACAAATACTTTATAGCAAATGCAAATTACAAACATGAACAAAAATCGAAAGACATGGACATATATGAGCATTATATTAAACAACCTATTTATGTTATTGTATGTGATATTTTCCCCCACTTATTCCTTCTACGTCCTCATCAAAGTCACTATAGATGCTACATCTTCTTACCTTTTGTTGAGTCTTCAATCTTCTACTCTAGCTACAACATACCTCTTGGTTCTCAGCTGCTCTCTGCCACTGTTGTTGAGTAGTTAGACTTTGATTTGCTATGCTGCTTCAACTCGCCAATGACTAACTTTAGTGAGGGTCAGCTAAGTTGTGCTGATCCTTGTTAGTTTATACAGATCCTTTTGATGAAAGAAAATATCTTCCTTATTATGCGATAGTATCACAAACGTCGCATGTCGCTTATACTCAGTGGATGCTTGTTGGAGTTTTGACGAGCATCTTCTCGCAGACTTTGAAGTTTTTAAGGTCCTTCCTTCACAAAATTTGTCCATTGATTCTTTTCCACTTAGTTGTCACTTTCAAGGAGGTCCGCATTACTTCTATTTTCAATTTTCATTATGTTGAGAAATAAAGGACAAATTGCAACTCTCATACATGACCTCCGCTATCCTGTTGTAAGGCTCACACCGATTATGTTCTCCTTAGCTTCCGTGGTAGCAACATTCATTTACTCAACCTTGTCCTTTGACTTGTTGGGCTCCCTTATATGAATATAAGTACTAGAGCAGTCTAACTTTTCAACCGCTCTGATTATATCTTTATATGATCAACTCCTATCTAATGGGACTTACTAGTACTTGCACTTGGAATTCTCCCTTGGTGGGATACAATTCCAATACGTTGATGACCAAGGATTTCATCTAATGCAAAATTCGATAAACGAATGGAAGACCCATCTCTGTAGTACCATTGCATTCACTCCTTAAATCCGTAGTCATTCTTGTTGTTATGTTATTCACTGAAGTGGAGCTCCCAACAACTCCTGATCATACATTCGCATGATCAAGTCCCTTAGGGACGTGTTCCATGTGTATTGTATTGTCTCGAACTGTTCCGCCAAGATCAGCTCGACCATATCGCCTCCTGATAATATCTCCATTGCATTCAGATTCTCGTGGGATAAACTTGGACTATTATCTTTGTATGTCTGGCCTCTACTAGCACATGGTAGGACCTTCACTACCTCTGATTATATCCGCTCCTTTGGCAATTGACCTTCACCCACTCATTCTTGGGTCACACTCGGATGAAGCATTACTCTAGGATAGTCCTTCACCTAGTAACTCTCGAAGTTCATCGACTTTACTGAAATTGGTGCATCATTGTCTGGATCCTAGGCCTCTATCCCCCACTAGCGTAATCTGTGCTGCGCACTGCTTTCTTCATAACAACTCGAATAGTAGCACTATGATATATTCTTCAAGAGTACGTACCCTTGTGTTCTCTTGCCCAGTGCTAAGGCCTTGTGACCCCAACTTCGCCTCCACAAATTGAGTCACCTTAGTTCCTCCATCAAAAGTTTCTCTAAGATAAGGTGCATGTGCCTTGAAGCTCCCTTTATATTTGGCACCATGTAGGATGAGTCTGCTCCATCAGAATAAAGAACTCATGGAATGACATGATGTCACTCTTGTCTCTACAAGAGCTCATGTCCTTGACCTTTATCCAAGGAAAGTTTTATGCCTCTGTTATATGTTTCATCTTCTACGTTGACTCTTTTAATGCAGCTTGGATACTTCACTAAGTTCCACCCAAGTTATCCCACTCCTTGATTTGTATTGAGTTAATTGGTGGCCCTTGCACTAACCATTCCACAGATCAGCCCTTCGTTGAGTCTGATTTCTACATTGGCTCTAACTGTGGCTTTGTTTGATGTTGCTATTAGTCGCTTCCCACTTGATCTTATAATGCATCTACTAATGCATTACCTTATGCAAGATTATAAGATGACTCATCGATGCTTGCTCAGTTCGTTGAGCTTTGTGTTGTTATCTTGAGGTACTATCTTCAATATGTGTGGTTCACTACACAAGATGTTGGGAAACCTCAATGGGTGTATCACATGTGCAGCGAAAATCAAAATAAAAATTGGTTTTTCATGCAAATCAAATCATCGTGCAAAAGATTGAGGTCATAAGAAAAACCACAAAAACTGAAAAAATCACGATATGTGAGAGATTGATTTTACCTAGGGAGATCGTATATCCCTGTATTCCAGATCCGAATGGAGAAGATGAAAGAGGTCAAACATCATCCTCTCTAGCAGTATCCACATGATGAATCTCTGCAGCGGAACTCTTCCAATCTGATCTTGTAACTCTTGCTCAGAGGGAGAGAGGAGAATAGGAGATGGTGGCTAAAGCCGTAGCCTATTAACCATGAGTCTCCCCTCCTATTTATAGAGAGCCACCAAAAAAACCTAGGTCTCCTGCCTTAGTGGATATTAGATCTCCATCTAATTACCCACTAATCTTGTATTATTGGATCTCTATCCAATAATCTTCTTAGGCCTCTAATTGGGTCTTAATCAAGGAGCCCATCAGCATAGAGTCTCATCTAAGGAGAATAGGGGCTAATTAGATCTTCATCCAATCCTCTATTCGTTGAAGCATCCACCATATGTGTGTGATCCTCTAGGCCCGATACCGAGCTGGTCATGAGTTACGCCCATCAAAACTCCTTCTGATATAGTGAATTATTATCACCATAATAATTCACTAGACTCATCGACTATGGACGTACTAGGCCACTATGCCATAGTCCCCAAACGGTACAGGAGGGGATCAAATCCATCGGACATGTCTGTCCATAGTTACCATGTATCTATAATCCCTCATCCAACTAATATCCCAGAGACTGTATATTGGACATGGTACTGTCAGGTCACATACAGAATCAGTTTGTCTTGCTCTAATCAGATTCTACCGGAGAACTCATTCTCTCTTAATCTGAATGACCCTAGCCAGGGATTTGTTTGAGAAAGCATATATAAGATATTCATCTCATGATACTGAGAATGGATGATCCTCTATCAACACTCAATTGCCTTCATAAGGTTGGCTACTAATCCCGATAACCACCTGTACCAGATCTGAAGCTTTCCAAACCTCTAAGTCTAGTGTCAAAGAAAGAGTACACATACAAGACATCCTTGGTGTCTCAAGTCTAAGGACCAGATACATAACTGGGATCATAGAATTACTGTTTGACATTAGGTATCATTAACTATATAACATTCCATTAGTAAATTAATTAGTGAACTCATTCTCCAATGAGCACCTGTACTATATCCATAGTGTCTTCACACAAGTGGCTATGAGACCAACCGTCTCAATCATATGGACAGGTATATAGTACACCAATTTGTCTAATTATCTCAATATCCCTCTTGAATAACCTTTGACCGAGATTATTTAGGATCTGTGTTTAAAGGTGAATCGATCTCATTATCGTGATTTCATCATGATCCGACTCTCATTGCACAAAACCAATGACATCACAATATATATATAATAGATAATATGAGAATATGTCAATATTAATCATAAGCAAAAAGATCACACAGAATATCACACGTGCCATCACTCACGTGATTGGCTTGCAAGGCACCTGTAACTAGTAATCTCTCACTTAACTAAAAGCCAATCACCTATGTATCTAATCCCTATCAGACCCCTGTGATGCTCAAATATAATCTGAGCTAGCAGCTTCATCAGTGGATCTGTAATGTTATCTTCGGATGAAACTCTTTCCATTGCTATATCTTTTCGGGTCATGATCGCTCTAATCAGATGGAACCTTCTCAGAATAATTCTATTGAGACCTGAGTTCCTTTATTAGAGTTATCGCCCTGTCGCTGTCATAATATATGGGAGTCAGCTCTATGCTGCTTGATATGACTCCCAAATCCTTGATGAACTTCTTCATCTAAACCCCTTCCTTTGCTGCTTTTGTTGTAGCAATGTATTCTGCCTCTATGGTCGAGTCAATAGTAGTAACTTGCATAGAACTCTTCCAACATACTGCTTCTCCATTCAGGGTGAAAACAAACCCTGAATTCGACTTGAGTCTTTGTAGCCCTTAACCTGGAGGCTACCTCCTCCATATACCAGTAAAAGATCCTTAGTCATTCTCAAGTACTTAAGGATACACTTTATTGCCTTTCAGTGTTCTAAACCTGGATCTGCCTGATACATGCTCGTGACACTCAGAGCATGTGCTATATCAGGCCTAGTACATAGCATCATATACATGATAGACCCTATCACTAAGGCATAAGGTATCTTATCCATGTATGCCCTTTCTTTAGGAGTCTTTGGGGACATACTCCTAGAAAGTGATATTCCATGTCTCATCGGTATAAGATCTACATTGGAATTCTCCATGCCAAACCTTTTGACAATGGAGTCTATGTACCTAGACTGGGATAAGTCAAGCATCCTCTTGGATCTATCTCTATAGATCTAGATCCCCCAAATATAGGATGCTTTCCATAAGTCTTTCATGGAAAAGTTTTTGGATAGCCAAGCCTTTACTGTAGAGAGCATTCCTACATCATTCTTAATGATTAGGATGTCATCCACATATAACACCAAGAAGGTAATAGCGCTATTACTTACTTTCCTGTACACACAAGGCTCATCTTCGTTCTTAACAAAGTCATAAGATCTGATCACCTCATCAAATCTTATATTCTAACCTTGGGAAGCTTGCTTTAATCCATAAATGTATCGAAGTAACCTGCACATTTTATCTGGAGTCTCTTTGGATATGAATCCCTCTGGTTGTATTATATACACCTCTTCCTCGATATTGCTATTGAGAAATACCATTTTGACATCCATCTGCCAGATCTCATAGTCATAGTATGCTGTAATGGCCAAAATAATTCTAATGGACTTAAGCATGACTACAGGTGAAAATGTTTCATCATAGTCAACTCCTTATCTTTGACGATATCCTTTAGCTACCAGCCTTATTTTATAGGTCTCTACCTTTCCATCCACTCTGATCTTCTTCTTGAAGATCCATTTGCAGCCGATGGGTACAATACCCTCAGGTGCATCCACAAGATTCCAAACCTTGTTAGAGTATATGAAATCTATCTCAGAATTCATGGCTTCTTGCCACTTTCCGGAGTTTATACTCATAATAGCCTCCTCGTAGGTCTGAGAATCAACATCCTAAGAGTTATCTCCACTAATATGTCTCACATATCTTTCAGGAGGGTAAGATACTTTACTAGACCTATGTCAATTTGGAATTTGTGTGTTAGGTACCTGAACAGACTCGGGCTCTGGAATGGTGCTTGAGCTAGGTTCTCTAACCTCGCTCAATTTTGTCTCTCTTACTATTTCCACCAAGAATGTATTCCTTCTCAAGGAACATAGCTCTCTTGGCAAGAAAGACCTTTCGGTCCTCCGGATGATAGAAATAATACCCATAAGTTTTCTTTTGGGTATCCCACAAATATGCACCATTCTGTCTTTGATTACAACTTATCGGGGTTGTATCTTCTAACATAGGCAGGATAGCCCCAAATCTTAACAATCTTAAGATCGAGCTTCTTTTCTTTCCATATCTCATATGGTGTAGATACTACCAACTTTGATGGAACTTTGTTCAGAAGATAAGTTACAATCTCTAGGGAGTACCCCCAGAATGAGATAGGTAGGTCAGCGAAACCCATCACGGACCGCACCATGTCTAACAACATACTATTCCTCCTTTCTGATACACCATTGAGCTGAGATGTATAAGAAGGTGTCTACTGGGATAAAATCTCATTATCCCTGAGGAAATGGGTGAACTCCGTATTTAAGCACTCTCCTCCTCGATTTGATTGAAGAGTCTTAATACTCTTTCCAATTTGGTTCTCCACCTCATTCTTATATTCCTTGAACTTCTAAAAGGCCTCAGATTTGTACTTCATCAAGCACATGTGTCCATACCTAGAGAAATCATTAGTGAATGTAATAAAGTATAAGTAACCACCTATAGTCTGAGTCAGCATAGGACCATATACATCACTATGTATGAGTTCTAATAACTCAGTGGCTCTCTCTTTAGTTCCACTAAAAGAAGAGTTGGTCATTTTCCCACGAAGGCAAGATTTACAAGTTGCATATGACTCATAGTCAAATGGATCTAAGTATCCATCTTTTAGCAACTTTTGAATCCTTCCCTCATATATATGACCTAGCCTACAATGCCATAGGAATGTATTATTCACCTCATCTCTTTTCCTCTTAGATATATTTATATTCATGATATATAGAGAAGTATCTAATACATATAAGCCATTTATAAGGATCTCTCTAGTGATGATCTCATCATCTATAATTATTGAATAATTATTATTCTCAAAAACTAATTTATATCCACTAATTATCAAACAAGAGATAGAAATAATATTTTTGATAATAGAGGGAATAAAAAAGCATGCATCTAATGCAATAATAGCTCTACCAGGCAGATGTAGGGTGACCTCTCCAACAGCAACTGCAGCAACTCTTGCTTCGTTGCCCATCCTGAGGTCCATATTGCCTCTAGCCAATCTCCTAGGTCTTGCCAGAACCTACAACAAATTACATATATGATAAACACTCCTGGTATCTAATACCCATGTATTATCATGAAAATCTGACAAGTGGAGACTGATAATGAATATACCTGAAGCTTCTTCAAGCTTCTGTCTCGTCTTCCCTGCAAGGTAGTCCTTGTAGTTCCTCTTTCAATGTCCATCTTGGCCATACTGGAAGCATTGTCCTTTATCCTTTCCCAAGTATTTCTTGGCAACCTTTGCCTTACTTGGTCTTTCTTTGCTCTTGCCCTTCTTAAGGGTCTTACTGGCCTTCTTTTTCTTTTTGGTCTTACTAATATAGAGAATTGACTTCTCCTTCTTGATGGCACTCTCAGCTTCCCTCAATATATTAAGGAGCTCAGGGAGAGTCATCTCAAACTTGCTCATGTTAAAATTCATGATGAAGTGAGAAAAGGAATCTGGTAGGGACTGAAGTATAAGATCAGTACACAAGTTATCCTCTAGGACTATTTCTAGACCTGTGAGTTTCTCGATCCACTCTATCATCTTTAGGACATGATTCTCAATCAATGTCCCTTCTGTCATCCTGGCTTAGAAGAGTTTCTTAGATATCTCATATCTTTGAGTTCTTCTCTGTTTCTCAAATAGCTGGTAGAGATGAAGAAAGATAGAATTTGCATCCATGCTCTTATGTTACCTTTATAACTCAGGAGTCATGGAGGCCAACATGCAATATTTTGTCAATGTGGAATCATCTATATACTTCATATAGCGAGCGATCTCATCCTCGCTTGCCCCTTCTTCTGGCGTGGGCATAATTGTATCAAGGACATATATGATTTTCTCCGTCCTGAGAACAATTCTCAAATTACGGAGCCAATCTGTATAGTTTGGATCAGTGAGGCAGTTGGCATCAAGTATACCACATAGGGGGTTTGTGAAACAAAATAAGATATAGTAAAAATAAATAACATACAGATTTTATAGAAAATTTTAATTAAGATATGGACTTCTATCTTAATGTACTCCACTATTTTGTTAACGAATCACGCGACACCCTCGACACGTGAGACGGAAGTCTCTAACAGACTCCTAGTGGGGATCAGGATCTAATTGACATCTTAGTGCAAGCTCGAGGGACTCGACCAATTACACTAAGCCCAAAAGGTAGGCAACTCTTGTCAATCACAACTCCTTATGATTCCTGTCACGTTCGGCCTCTGAATTATCATAGTCTCGAGGGACTCGACCAACCATGATATTCAGTTATCACTATCATTACAAGATAAGTCTGATTTGATGATATACCCTCGAGAGACTTGAGCAAGCTTACCATGTTCTCAGGTCACCGGTAACATCTCTATGTCGTAGGCAAGAACTCGATCACATAGATAGGTGAGCCTCGAGGGACTCGACCAACTCAACCTATGTCGTGATTCAATTTCTTCCTATAACGATGGAAGGCCACCTGGGTCAATCTTATTGTCTCACGCTTACCAACTTAATATTATCGTAGGAGGAGTTTTTGTTTCATATCGATCTCCTAATATGTCGTGTCACGTATATACACATTTAATATATATCTACATCACATGTATATATATATATATATATATATATATATATATACATATATCTAGTAGGTATATAACACATCACATATGTAAGCCACATCAGATGATCATGAGCCATCACCTAATATGATTAAGCCCGAGCCAATGGACCTAATCACTCATAATAGGATCTATGTGTGTATTGGCGCATCTCCATGTCCTGTGATTGTTGATCTCGTCATCATCGGTTCCGTCGAATCATTGCATCACCATGCATCGTGATCTCCCCCACGGTATCGTGGGTCCCGTTGTAACCTCCATGCTCCCGCTGCGCCTCTCCATGTAATTACAAATAATCATAGGCATGCAAGTTCAACAATAAATGAGAAAAACACAGGCTCGCAAGCTCCAATAATAATAATAATCACAATTACAAACATCACAACACATGGCTCATGATCATCCATCCACATCATACATCACATATACATCATATCATATGTAGGATTACTAGATATATATAACAATTAATTAAACTATTTAATTAATTATTTTTTAAAAAATTGGATGAGAGGATAGCCCTTGAAATTTTCAGAATTGTCAAGGGTATTTTTATAATTCTGGATAAGAGGATATTCCTCAAAATTTCTAAAATTATTGAGAGCATTTTCGAAATTTTGTACATGAGGATAGTCCACAGAATTTTCAGAATTATTGAGGGTGTTTTTGGTACTCTGGATGAGAGGACAGTCCTTGAAATTTTTAGAAATGTTGAGGGCATTTAAAGAATTCTGTATAAAGTGGATAGAGGAATTTTTCAGATTTTGAGGGGCATAATCATCTTTTTTAAAAAAGATGCCCTAGCCCACCTTTACCCTCACTGCATCGTCGTCATCGCGCCTCGCGGTGGCGCCTGGCCAAGAATCACCCCGCCAGCCACCACTACGCCACGCCGCCGCTAGTGGCGTGGTCCGTGAGTCATTCCCATCAAAATTCCTTCTGATATAGTGAATTATTATCCTCATAATAATTTACTCGACTCATCGACTATGAATGTACTAGGCCACTGTACCATAGTCCCTATACGGTACAGGGGGATTAAATCCATTGGACCTGTTTGTCCACAGTTACCGTGTATCTATAATCCCTCATCCAATTAATATCCCAGAGACCATATATTGAATATGGTACTATCAGGTTACATACGGAATCAGTTTATTTTGCTCTAATCATATTCTAGCCGAGAACACCTTCTCTCTTAATCCAAATGACCCTAGCTATGGATTTGTATGAGCAAGCACATATAAGATATTTCTCTCGTGATACCGAGAGTGGATAATCCTCTATTAACACTCAATTGCCTTCGTAAGGTTGACTACTAATTCCGATAACCACTTGTACCAGCTCTGGAGCTTTCCAAACTTGTAATTGTAGCGTCAAAGAAAAGAGTACTCCTACAAGGCATCATTCGTGTCTCAAGTCTAAGGACCAGATACACAACCGGGACTATGGAATTGCTGTCTGACATTAGGTATCATTAACCATATAGTATTTCATAAGCAGATCAATCAGTGAACTCATTCTCCAATGAGCACCTGTACTATATCCTTAGTGTCTCTACACAAGTGGCTATGAGACCAGCCGCCTCTATTATATGGACGAGTATATAATACACCGATCTGTCCGATTATCTCAATGTTACTCTTGAGTAACCTTTGACCGAGATTATTTATGATCTGTGTTTAAAGGTGAATCGATCTCATTATCGTGATCTCATCACGATCCGACTCCCATTGCACAAAACCAAGGACATCATAATATATATCTAACAGATAATGTGAGAATATGTCAATATTAATCATAAGCAAAAAGATCATATAACGTATCGCACGTGCCATCATTCATGTGATTGGCTTACAGGGCACTTGTAACTAGCATATGATTCTCCCTGTAGAGAACTAAGACTTATCCCTCCTCGATATGTTATATTGGAGCAACTTTCCTCTTTGCATCCATCCCTCTAGAAGTTTTGGAGATCATCATTCTCTTAGACTACTTCGTCTTGTTGAACAAACTGTGTATTGTTCTGCTCATGTAAACACACTTACTAGATTATGACTCTTTGCCAATACAACCCTGCTGCACCCTTCAAGGCCTAGTAACATGTCGAACTTGTTACACACTTTAACCTCCTATGAACGTATCCTTCCCATACTGAAGAAAAAGTTCCAATGCTCTATGACCCCAAGTTTCGATCACCTTGGGATAGCCATGGACACTCCATCGTCTGCTTAAAGCTCTTACAGGAGTACCAAATTGTTCGAGTTAGCAATTTCCCTCACTTTTGTGAGCTTTGAACAACTCTTTCAGTCGATGTGTAACCCATCCCAATTTATATGGTCTCATCATTCCAAACGTCCCACTTGACTTTGGCATTGTCAAGTTTGGTTATCAATGTTAAGTTGTAGCACGAACTCAACATTTGTGTGCTACACATTCTTCCCAGTTTCCTTATTCTCATGGTGCCTCTCGTGCAAAGGGTTGGCCATTCCTCTAAATGCCAATCTTGGATGCTCGCTCCTCTGAGCAACTCTTTTTCATATATCTCAATGTCTATTTTCTTCAAAACAATCACGCGTGCTAGTTGCTCTTCATGTAGCCTAGCTAGTTCCCCAATGTTTACATGTTAAGTGTTTCTACGTATGATTGTTCTACTCTGATACCAAATGTCATGAACTTAGCTAGTTTTGTCTAAGTCGTATGGCACCCTTGGGTGTCTGTTTGCAAAGATTGACCTCCCTAAAACCTCTTACGGTCTATTAAGACCTATAAAAGAAAAAATGAGATAGAGAAAGTGTTTCACAAGGGATCCATAAGCAACCATTTCAACAAATATTTTATAGCCAAGATAAATTACAAACATAGAATTCACAATATCTAAACGATCGCACATAAAGGATCATGGCCCATTACAGATCAAAATCCTCAAAAGTGTCCACATGACAAAATTATCATTTACAAGCCGAAAATGATCGCAAAAGCTAACTAAACTAGGGTTGTCAAGCATACTGTTAGCCCGCTAGTTGTTATACAAAGTATGAATAAAAACCAAAAGATATGGACATACATGAGTATTACATCGAACACTTTGTTTATAATTTTGTTTATGACATTCTCCCCCACTTATTCCTTCGACGTCTTTATCAAAGCCGTTGCAAACATTATATCTCCTTACCTGTCTTCAATCTTCTGCTCTAGTTGTAACATGCCTCTTGACTCCCAATTGCTCTCTGTCGTTGTTATTGAATAGTCAAACTTTGATCTACCATACTACTTTGCCAATGATTGACTCTGGTGTGGGGTCGATTGAATTATATTGATCCCTGTTAGTTCTTGTGCATCCTTCTGATGAAGGAAAAGACCTATATTATATGCTAGTATCCCAAGCGTCTCATATCACTTAAACTGGGTGGAT
Organism: Ensete glaucum; assembly: GCA_021527575.1. Taxonomy (NCBI): domain Eukaryota; kingdom Viridiplantae; phylum Streptophyta; class Magnoliopsida; order Zingiberales; family Musaceae; genus Ensete; species Ensete glaucum. The sequence continues at coordinate 46,807,606 of CM038551.1, forward strand.
GTTTGTTGGAGCTTAAACGAGCATTGCCTTGAAGACTTTAAAGTTTTAAGGTTTTTCCTCCACAAAATTTGTCCTTCCGATTCTTTTTTCACTTAGTTGTCACTTCTAAGTAGGTTCACATCACTTTTGCTTTCGATTGGCATTAAGTGGACAATCTACTCTTAGTAGTACCAATCACCATTGGTGAAGATTTGACAACTATTATCTTTCATTAGGTTTCTTCGAATGATCTTTGAACTTGTGCATTGCTCCTTTGCTGGATAAATAAGAGAACTATGGTACTTGGTTTTGTTCATTATCTTAAGAGTTGAGAAAACAAATGTTATGACTTCACTTACCTCTTCGAGGTTGTACTTTATATATCAAGTTGGTTAATAGCCTTCGCTTGTTCTTTGCTCATACTTCCGAAGTACTCAAAGTGTTTACACTTCTTGTATTGAATTAGCTACATTGATTCACCTTTTCAAGCTGGTTAATAGCCTTTGTTGACACCAATCTTATGAAGTTTTCTAACCTTTGCCCTTTTATTTTATCTTAGTACTTGGAGTTATCCTCTGCATTTGCCCTCTCCTCAGCCCCTTTCACGACCAATGCTCTCCCTCCATAAGAGCAAGGGATCGATAACTCCATGAGACATTACTATATATTACCTCGCATCTACGTCCATTTCTTCGCGATTAGTAGGTCTACCTCTACGGCACCATAACATTCCTCTGAGTCCACCTCCATTCTGACCGACACTTGGCTTTTGGTTAACTGAACTCTTCTAGACTCGTCGTCGCTTCCTCGTCCCTTTTGACCACCTGCTTCAACACTTAAATGTTATCCGAGCAGTTCCTCTTGATTAATAGAAAGATACGCTGTAACTCTCATGCATGCCTTCGCCATCCTATTATAGGGCTCATGTCGATTTTGTTCTCCTTAGCTTCGTTGGTAGCAACATTTGCTTATTTGGCCTTGTCCTCTGACTTGTCGGGCTCCCTTAAGCGAATATAAACACTAGAACAGTCCAACTCTCCAGTTGCTCCGATCATACCTCTATATGATTAAGTCCCCCCATGGGACTCCTATTTATACAGATTAAGGAGGACGATTTTTCTCAACTGATTAACGAGATTTTCTCATTTAATTAGGAAAATCATATATGCTATTAGTACGCACGCAGTCTCTCTCAAACTAGTGACAAACTCATTAGGCTTTGGTCTTACCTTAAGTGGATGTGCATCGACCAGTCCAATGATAAGCATACAATAGCTCTTAATCTCTCTTCTTTTTAGGTGTTTTTGTCCCCACCTCTGCCTCCAACCTCTCTTACCTCTAACTTTTTGTATTCGTCTGTGATTATGGTCTTCATCGCTTCCTCTTCTTCGATAAATTAGATATTTTTTAAAAATTTTAATTATATATTATTATATTAATAATTTATTATAAATTAGAATGCAACTTAATTAGTTTGAGAGAAACTTTAATCAAGCTTTTTTATCGTTACTTATATTTTAATAGAGCCATATAGTTAATGCAAGTTTTGCCCTCACCTCACCCCCTTGCTGCCCATCGACAGTAACTTATATTCTCGGTTACGGCAAGCCTTCACCTGTGGACCCACGTGGACACAGCCCTACCTAGTGCTGCGGTGGAGCTGCTCCTCCATTTGTGTCCCTGCGGCGCCTCTAGCATGACCGCTCTTGACACAAGCAGAAGAGCACTCATCTCATATTGCCAGATCTACAAAAACAACTGTGGCCGCTCTTCGTCATCATCTGATCTGCAAAAGCGGCTGCTCTCCTCTTCTTCGGCGAGAAGACCTTCCCCAGCACCGATCTACACCTTCTCCGCCGGTGTTCCATTGATCGTGGCCTGCTATCTTCTTCCTCGTTGCTTAAGAAGGTTGCCACAGTAACTGCATATCATCATCCTTTGTCATTGACGATGGTGATATCTTGTTGTTGAAGTAATGGCAGTCAATGCTGTTCGATCTCAACCTCCTTCCACCGCAAGATGACGACTTCCAGGACATGGTTCTCCACCTCTGGTGTTTGATCCATGATCGAAAGATTGGTTTTCTTTCCACTCCCTCTTCTTCCATTATCTCTTGATCTATCTAGCGATTACTTGCGATCACCGCTTCCCCCTTTAAGCCCCAACGTGGAATGCTCCAAGATAAACTGAGAGCCTAGATCCATGTACAAATACAACGGCTTCGCCTACACCAGACCTCCTCGACTCCGACTGTCATTGGCGGCTCCGGAGACATCCCCAGACCTCATTGCCCTACTCGGGATTGGCAGATTTTGCAGCAATAAGGACACTGCCACCTCTCTCTTCACTCTCCTCTCCAACGATGAACAGCAGTGGGTCACCGCCATCATCCACCTCCGCCACCTAAGAAATCTTCCAGTTTCGCGGGCGGACTATTACTCTACCACACTTAATAAAATGCAAAGGAATCATCTCCAGTATTTTTAGAACTAGCACTTGTTTGTTGGGAAGATCAACATGTTCAGAATTGATTCATAGAAATTTTAAAACCGGTAGCTCATGTTTAGAAGTTGTAGAGTTAATGACTCATGTTTATAAGTTAAACGGGTAGTGGCTAATCATGTATGAGATAGTGAAGTGGGGTAGTTACTATTGGGTTCTATAAATATGACCATAGTTCATAAAATAAGGTGTATAGAGGATGAGTATAGTGATTGCATTTGGAGATAATCTTTTAAGTGTAATGTTACCTCCTTTTTAATACTATGTTATTTACTTAATTTAAAGAGGTTTCATTAATTGCATCATAGTATTTTACTTTTTGTCATTTTCTTGCTTCTCCTTCCTCAACATTTGTGGTATTAGAGCTGTGTTTCAATCTGAACTAGGCATTATAACTTTCAATGATAATTCTGTCTCAACCCCTTATTCCCATTTTCTCAGACAAATGTTATGAATGTTAGAGTATTAATATGAAGACTCTGTTTAAGTCTTATAAACTTTAGGACTTGATAAAAAATGAATACGTAGATCCAGATAAAGAAATCTGGCTAATGAAGAATAGAAAGAATGACTCAAAATCATTATTTTTCATTCAACAAGTTTTAGTAATAGCGACAATCTCAACCTCAAGACAAGCTTGGTTGATACTTCAAAATAAATTTCAAGGCTCATCGAGGGTGATTAGGGTAAAACTTCAAACCTTTCATCATAAGTTTAAAATTTTGTTTATGAAAAACAATGAATCAGTACAAGATTTTCTTTCTGGAGTGACTGAAATTATAGTCAAATAAAATCTTAATATGAACATCTCCATGATCATATAATTGTTGCAAAAGTTTTCAGAAGTTTAACTTTGAGATTTGATCATATTATTACCGCAATTGAGAAGTTAAAGGACTTATTTACTTATTCATTTGATGAACCAATGGGTTCCTTACAAGCACATGAAGCAAGGTTAAACATGACACTTGAAAAAAGTGAAAAAAAAAATATTTCAGGTTAAGGTAGAGTCTTCTACTTCAAAAGAAGATAAAAAATCAACAGGAAAAGGATGTAACAGAGGAGCATTTCGTGGTAGAGGAAATGAAAAAGTAAGAGGAAGAGAACATTTTGATGGGCATGATGAATAAAAGCAATCAAACTATGATAAAAAAAACTATAAGAGTGAAATTCAATGTCACTATTATAAAAAAAGTTTGGTCACATGAAGACAGATTACTGGAAAAGAGAAAAGCAAGCAAACTATGTGGAGGAAAGTAAAGACAATAGTAAGTTGTTTATGACTCATTTATAAGTCAATGATATCTCAAATAATATTTAATTTTTTGATAGTGGATATTCAAATCATATGTCAAGCATAAGATCAATATTTAGAGATATGGATGAGACTCACAAAGTGAAAGTTAGACTTGGAGATAATAATTAAATCCAAATGGAAGGAAAATAAACAATTGAGGTGAAGATAAATCAATGAAAGGTAAAATACCTTGATAATGTTTTCTTTATTCCTAGTTTATTATATAACTTGTTGAGTGTTAGACAATTGATAGATGATGAATATTCAATTATATTTGATGATGGTTCATGCTACTGGTTACAGGTGCCCTACAAGCTAATCACGGGAGTGATGACACGTGTGACACGTTGTGCGATCTTTTTACTTATGATTAATATTGGCATATTCTCACATTATATTATATGTAGTATATATATTATGATGTCCTTGGTTCTATGCAATAGGAATCAGATCGTGATGAAATCACGATAATAAGATTGATTCATCTTTAAACACAGATCCTAAATAATCCCGGTCATAGGTTACTCAAGATGGACACCAAGATAACCGGACAAATCGATGTACTATATACTCATTTTTATGATGTAAATGCCTGATCTCATAGCTATTTGTGTGGAGACACTAAGAATATAATATAGGTGCTCATTGGAGAATGAGTTCGCTGATTAATCCGTTTATAGAATATTGTATGGTTAATGATACCTTATGTTAGACAACGAATACATAGTCTTAGTTATGTATTTGGTCCTTAGACTTGAGATACCAAAAATACCTTATATGAGTACTCATTTTTTTGATACAAAACTTACAGGTTTGGAAAGTTCTAGATCTAGTACAACTAGTTATCGGGATTGATAGTCAATCTTACAAAAGAAATTGAGTGTCAATAAAGGATCATCCATTCTTGGTATCACAAGAGAAACATTGCGTATGTGCTTGCTCAGACAAATCTCTAGTCAGGGTCATTCGGTTTGAGAGAGAAAGAGTTCTCCGGTATAATCTAATTAGATCAAGACAAACTAATTTCGTATGTGACCTGACAGTACCATGTGTAACATACGGTCTCTAGGATATTAGTTAGACGAGGGATTAAAGATATACGGTAATTGTGGACATACAGGTCCGATGGATTTGATCCCTATATATCATCTGGGGACTATAGCGTAGTGGCCTAATATATCCATTGTCGATGAGACAAGTTAATTATTATGGAGATAATAATTCACTATATCAGAAGGAGTTCTAATCGGAGCGATTCACGACCAGCTCGGTATCGGGCCTAGAGGGTCACACATGTATGATGGATGCTTTAGTGAATAGAAGATTGGATGACCCCTATTCTCATTAGATGAGACCCTATGTTGATGAGCTCTTTGCTTAAGACCCAATTAGAGGCCCAAGGAGATTATTGGATAGAGATCCAATAATGTAAGATTAGTGGTTTATTAGATGAGATCTAATACCTACTAAGGGAGGACCCCTAGGGTTTTGGTAGCTCTCATATAAATAAGAGGGGGGACTTATGGTTGATATGTTACAGCTTTGGCCTCCATATCCTATTCTCCTCCCTCCTTCTGCGCAAGAGTTGTGAGATCAGATTGGAGGAGTTTCGTTATAGAGATCCATCGTGTGGATACCGCTAGAAAGGAGGACGCTTGACCTCCTTCATCCTCTCCACTCGGATATGAAACTACAAGGATATACAATCTCCTAAGGTAATCAATCTATCATATGACATGGTTTTATCAATTTTGACGGCTTTCTCGTGATCCCCAATCGTTTACACGACGATTTGATCTATATGAGAAATTAGTTTTTTATTTTTGATTTTTGCTGCGCATGTGATGCTCTCGCTGAGGTTTCCTAACAGTGGTGTCGAGCTAGGTTTTCATATGAAAGATTAGTTTTAAATTATGTGTGATGAGATTAAATCGCATAGAATCATCTTACGTGTTCTTGTAGCATTTTTGCAGTAAACGCAGTGAGGAAAGGGAGCATCCGACTATGGCTAGGCCATCTATAGGGGTGGCTGGCCACGACCAGACCACCTAAAAGAGGGTGATCGACTGCAGCCAGTCCGCAGGGGCGACCAGCCCACAAGGGGCTACTACCCATAACTAGGGTTGCCACCGAGGGGCAGCGACGCCGCAGGGGCGACCGCACCTTGGTAGGGTGACCGCCAGTGGACAAGGGCAGCCACCGCCTGCGCAGGTGGCGGTGGCTGCACAGTGAGGGTGAGGGAAGAGGGCTAGGGCATCCCTTTGAGAAAAGGACGATCCTACTTATCAGAATTTGAGCAATTTCGAGGCTTGTCCTATGCGTAAAATTTGGAAAACACCCTCAATAATTTTGAAAATTCGAGGACTATCCTCTCATTCAGAATTTTAAAAATGCCCTTGATAATTCTAAAAATTTAGAGTATGTCCTGACTTAAAAAATTAATTAATTAAATAGTTTTATTAATTATTTTATATATCTAGTAATCCTACATATAATGTGATATACATGTGATGATGTGAATGGATGATCATGAGCCATGTATTGTGATGTGTGTAATTATGATTATGATTATGATTATGATGATGATGATGATGATTATTATTATTATTATTATTATTATTATTGGGGCCTACGAGCCTTTGTTTTTCTTGTTTATTATCGGGCCTACGTGCCTATGATTATTTATAATTACATGGAGAGGCGCGACAGGAGCATAGAGGTGATAGTGGGACCCACGATGTCGTGGCAGGAGATCACGATGTATGGTGATGTGATGAAGATCCAACGAAATCGATGATAACGAGATCAACGATCACAGGGCATGAAGATGTGCTGATGCACACATAGATCCTATTGTGAGTGATTAGGCCTATTAGCTCGGGCTTAATCATATTAGGTGATGGCTCATGATAATCCGATGTGGCTTGCATATGTGATGTGTTATACACATACTAGATATATATGTATGTATATATGTATATATATATATATATATATATATTAAATATGTATGTGTGTAACATGACATATTAGGAGATCGATATAAAATGAAAACCCCTCCTATAATAATATTAAGTCGGTAAGTGTGAGACAATAAGATTGACTCACATGGTCTTCCATCGTTATAAGAAAAAATTGAATCACAACATAGGTTGAATTGATCGAGCCACTTAAGGCTCATTTTATCTACGTGATCGAGTTCTTGCCTATGACATATAAATATCATCGGTGACCTAAGGACATAGTATGACTTGGTCAAGTAGTCGAGAGCATATCCATCGAATCAGACTCATCTTGTAACGATGGTGATGACTTAACTGAACTTCATGGTTGGTCGAACAGTCGAGACCATGGTGATTCGGAGGCTGAACATAACGAGAATTACAAGGAGTTATGATTGACAATAGTTGTCTATGTTTCAGGCTTAGTGTAATTGGTCGAATCCCTCGAAGTTACACTAAGATGCCAATTGGATCCTGATCCCCACTAGGAGTTTGCCGGAGACTTTCGTCTCACATGTCGAGGGTATCGTGTCATTCGCTAGGAAAATAGTGGGAGCATATTAAGATAGAAGTTCATATCTTAATTAGTATTTTTTTGTAAAATCTGCATATTATTTATTTTTGCTATATCTTGTTTTATCAAAAACATGTCGCTCAGAAACCCCCCTACATGGCATACTTGATGCCAATAGCCTCACTAGTCCAAACTACACAGATTAGCTCTGTAATTTGAGAATTATTCTCACTGTAGAGAAAATCGCATATGTCCTTGATATAATTATGCTTATACCGGAAGAAGGGGCCAACGAGGATGAGATCACTCAATATGTGAAGTATATAGATGATTCCACATTGGCAAAATATTACATGTTAGCCTCCATGACTCCTGAGTTACAGAGGCAACATGAGAGTATGGATGCAGATTCTATCCTTCTTCATCTCCGTCAGCTGTTTGAGAAATATGGTAGAACTCCAAGAGACTCTTCCAAGCTAGGATGATAGAAGGGACATCGGCTAAGAACTATGTCCTAAAGATAATAGAGCGGATCGAGAAACTCACAGGTCTAGGAATAGTCCTAGAGGATAACTTGTGCGTTGATCTTATATTTCAATCTCTGCTAGATTCCTTTTCTCACTTCATCATGAATTTTAACATGAGCAAGTTTTAGGTGACTCTACCTAAGCTCCTCAATATGTTAAGGGAAGTTGAGAGTGTCATGAAGAAGGAGAAGCCAATTCTCTATCTTAGTGAGACTAAGAAGAAAAAGAAGGCCAGTAAGACTCTTAAGAAGGGCAAGGGCAAAGAAAGATCAGGTAAGGCAAAGGTTGCTAAGAAAAACACGACAAAGGATAAAGGACAATGCTTCCACTGTGGCCAAGACGAGCATTAGAAGAGGAACTGTAAGGACTACTTTGCAGATAAGGCGAAATAGAAGCTTGGAGAAGCTTTAGGTATATTCATGGTTAGTCTCCACTTGTCAAATTTTTATGATAATACATAGGTATTGGATACCGTAAGCACTTATCATATTTGTAATTCATTGTAGGTTCTGGTAAGACCTAGGAGATTGGCCAGAGGTGAGATGAACCTCAAGATAAGCAATGAAGTAAGAGTTACTACAGTTGCTATTAGGGAGGTCACCCTACATTTGCCTAGTTGAGCTATTATTGCATTGGATGCATGCTATTTTATTCCCTCCATTATTAAAAATATTATTTCCATCTCTTGTTTGATAATTAATGGATATAAATTAATTTCTAAGAATAATAGTTATTCAATAATTATATGTGTTAGTTGTTCAATAATTATATGCTGAGATCATCACTAGAGGGACATTGATAAATGACTTATATGTGTTAGACACTTTCTCCACACATCATGAATATAAATATATCTAAGAGGAAAAGAGATGAGGTGAACAATGCATATATATGACATTATAGGCTAGGTCATATACACGATGGAAAGATTCAAAAGTTGCTGAAAGATGGATACTTAGATCCATTTGACTACGAGTCATATGCAACTTGCAAACCTTGCCTTTGTGGAAAGATGATTAACTCTCCTTTAGTAGAACTGGAGAGAGAGCCACTAAGTTATTGGAACTCATACATAATAATGTATGTGGTCCCATATTGACTCAACCTATATGTGGTTACTCATACTTCATTACATTCACTGATAATTTCTCTAGGTATGGACACGTGTACTTGATGAAGTACAAGTCTGAGACCTTTGAGAAATTCAGGGAATATAAGAATGAAATCGAGAATCAGATTAGAAAGAGTATTAAGACTCTTCGATCAGATCGAGGAGGAGAGTGCTTGAGTATGAAGTTCACCCATTTCCTCAGGGACAATGAGATTCTACCCCAATGGACACCTCCTTATACACCTCAGCTTAATGTGTAACAGAAAGAAGAAATCACACACTGTTAGATATAGTGCGGTCTATGATGAGATTCATTAACCTACCCATCTCGTTCAGAGGATACGCCATAGAGACCGCAACTTACCTTCTGAATAGAGTTTCATCAAAGTTGATAGTATGTACACCATACGAGATATGGAAAGAAAAAAAGCCTGATCTTAAGGTGGTTAAGATTTGGGGCTATCCTAACCATGTTACAAGACACAACTCTGATAAGTTAGAATCAAGGATGGAAAGGTGCACATTCGTGGGATACCCTAAGGAGACTTTGAGGTATTACTTATATTATCCCGAGGACCGAAAGTTCATCATGATATGGGAGTTGTACCAAGCAACGTGGAGGTGTTCCCATATATTAAGACAATAATAGGGCGATAGCTCTAGTAAGGGAACCCAGGTCTTATCAGAGTTGTTCTGAGGAGGTTACATCTAATTAGAGCGATCATATAACCCGAAAAGATATAACAATAGAAAGAGTTTCATTCGAAGATAGCATTGCAGATCCACTGACAAAGCTACTAGCTCAGATTATATTTAAGCATTACAAGGGTTTGATGGGGATCAGACACATAGATGATTGACTTTAGGTCAAGTGGGAGATTGCTGGTTACAAGTGCTATGCAAGCCAATCACACGAGTGATGACACGTACGACACGCTGTGTGATCTTTTTTCTATGATTAATATTGTAATATTCTCATATTATATTATCTATAGCATATATATTGTGATGTCCTTGGTTATATGCAATAGGAATCAGATCGTGATGAGATCATGATAACGAGATTGATTCACCTTTAAACACAAATCCTAAACAATCCTAGTCATAGGTTACTCGAGAGGGATATTGAGGTAACCAGATAAACTGGTGTACTATATACCCATCTATATAATGGAGGTAGCTGGTCTCATAACCACTTATGTAGAGACACTAAGGATATAATATAGGTGCTCATTGGAGAATGAGTTTACTAATTGATCTGCTTATGGAATATTGTATAGTTAATGATACCTAATGTCTAACAATGATTGCATAGTCCTAATCGTGTATCTAGTCCTTCGACTTGAGACACTAATGATGCCTTGTATGAGTACTCCTTTCTTTGATACCAGACTTACAAGTTTGAAAAGTTTCAGATATGGTACAGTTGGTTATCGGGATTGATAGTCAATCTTACGAAGGTAATTGAGTGCTAATAAAGAATCATATACTCTTGTTATAGTAAGAGGAATAGCTTGTATGTGCTTGCTCAGATAAATCCCCCACCAGGGTCATTTTGATTGAGAGAAAAAGAGTTCTCCGGTAGAATCCAATTAGAGTAAGACAATCTGATTCTGTATGTACATGACAGTACCATGTCTAATATACAATCTCTAGGATATTAGTTGGATGAGGGATTATGGATATATTATAACTGTAGATAGAAATGTCCGATGGATTTGATCCCCCTGTACCGTCTAGGGACTATAGCATAGTAGCCTAGTACGTCCATAGTCGATGAGTCGAGTGAATTATTATGGAGATAATAATTCACTATATCAAAAGGAGTTCTGATGTGAGCGACTCACGACCAGCTCGGTATCGGGCCTAAAGGGTCACACATATATGGTGGATGCTTCAGTGAGCAGAGGATTAGATGAAGATCCAATTAGCCCCTATTCTCATTATATGAGACCCTATATTGATGGGCTCCTTGCTTAAGACTCAATTAGAGGCCTAAAGAGATTATTAGATAGAGATCCAATAATGTAAGGTTAGTGAGTTATTGGATGGAGATCCAATACTCACTAAGGGAGGAACCTTAGGATTTTGGTGGCTCTCTATAAATAGGAGGGGAGACTCATGGTTCATAGGCTACAGCTTTGGCCTCTCCATCCTATTCTTCTCCCTCACACCGTACAAGAGTTGTGAGATTCGATTTGAGAAATTTCACTGCAGAGATTCATCGTATGGATACCACTAGAGAGGAGGACGCTTGACCTCGTTCATCCTCTCCATCCGGGTCTGGAAATATAAGGATATATAATCTTCTAAGGTAATAAATCTATCGCATGATGCAGTTTTATTATTTTTGTGGCTTTCTTGTGACTCATAATCTTTTACACGACGATATTTGTGTAGGAAATCGATTTTTTATTTTTGATTTCTGCTACGCATGTGATGCTCCCGCTAAGGTTTCCGAACACATGCACTATTAAAGATAAGAAATTTGGTTTGATTATAGCAAATGTTTGCATGATACAAAATAAGATGTTTCCAATTGATGTTTCAAATATTGAGCATACTCTTATTGCAAATCAAAAGAATGAGATAAATTATGGTATTTGAGATATTGACACCTTAACATTAAGGTTTAATATTGTTTAATAAAAAAATGGTTTACAGATTACCAAAAATTATTACACTTGATGAATGTGAAGGATTTATGACAAACAAAGTAAGAAACAATTTCCTTTTGAAAAAGAATAGAGAACATCTAACTGTCTTAAATTAATTCATACTGACTTATATGGGCCTATAAGTACCAAATTATTTAGCAGAAGTCGATATGTTTTGTTATTTAATAATGATTATAGATGCATGAGTTGGATATATTTTCTGGAATTAAAATATGAAGTATTTGATAACTTTTAAAAATTCAAGGCACTTGTAGAAAGGCAAAGTGCTATATGCATAAAGACACTTCGGACATATAGAGGTGGTGAATTTTTGTCTAATCAGTTTGATTCTTTTTATGAAGAAATGATATTTGCAGGGAATTGATAATACCATATATACTAGAGCTAAATAGTGTAGCCGAACATAAGAATCAAACTGTCATCAAAATAGCAAAAAGTGTATTTAAAGAAAAGCATCTTCCAAATTAGTTTTGAGAAGAAGCAATTGCAACAATAGTTTATTTGTTGAATATTTTACCGATAAAGGGTGTTATGAATCAAACTCTATTTAAGGCTTGTTATGCTATAAAGCCAAGTGTAAGTCATTTAAGAATTTTTTGTTGTATTGTTTATGCTTTGGTAAATTCACAAAACCATCATAAGCTTGATAAAAAATCTGAAAATGTATCTTAGTTGGCTATTCTACACAATCCAAAGCATATTATTTGTATAATCCTATTAGTGGCAAAGTTATTATTAATAGAAATATTATATTTTATGAAAGGGCAAGTTAGAATTGGAAGATCAATGAAGGTGAAATACAAATTCGTATTTTAACAGAACTAGTCACTTCACTGAATCAAGCGATATATCATGCTTCAACAAGTTCATCATCAACCTCACCCAATATCAGTTCAAATTCAACAAATGATTCCTCAGATGAAACTCCTCCGAGAAGATTCAGATTACTAATAGAAATTTATGATTCAACATTTGCTTTGTTTATTTCAAATCCTATAAGTTTTAAGGAAGCAGTTGAAAAAGAGGAATAACAAAAGACAATCAAAAGAACAAAACTTGGGAGCTAATAGATCTACCAAAAGAAAAGAAAGATATTGGATTAAAATGGGTGCACAAAACAAAGTATAATACAGATGGAAGTATGAAAAAGTATAAAGCTCGACTTGTAGCAAAAGGATATTCGCAGCAATAAGGTATTGATTTTGATAATATTTTTTCTCCAGTTGCTAGATTCATAACCGTGAGAACTTTTTTGGCTTTAACTACTCATTTGAGTTGGCCTGTTTATTAATTTAATGTGAAATCTATGTTTTTAAATGAAGACTTACAAGAAAAGATTTTTTTTTACTCAACCTAAAGGTTTTTTGGTTAAAGGACATGAAGAAAATGTATATAAGCTAAAGAAATCACTTTATAAGCTTAAACAAGCTCAAGAGCATGGTATAGAAAAATTAATTGTTATTTTTATTAAAATAGCTTCAAGAGGAGTGATAATGAACCCACCCTTTATCTAAAGAAGGAAAGTGAACATAATATTCTTATGCTTTGACTTTATGTTAATGATATTATATATATATGTTCATCTAACTCTATTATGGTAGAATTTAAAAAATACATGATGAATAAGTTTAAAATGTCAGATCTAGGTCTATTACACTATTTTCTTAGGTTGGAGGTGAAACAAGAATCAAATGAAAATTTTATTTCATAAAGAAAATATGCAATAGATTTGCTAAAAAAATCTAACATAATAAATTACAAAGTTGTAACTACACTCATGAATATAAATGAGAAATTGAAATATGAAGATGATACAGGTTTGACAAATATAAGATACTATAGAAGTTTGGTTGAAGGTTTGATCTATTTAACTCATACCGGACTAGATATTACCTTCTCTATTGATGTAGTATCCAGGTTTATGCAGAGATCAAGTAAATATCATCTGGAAGCTATTAAAATAATTCTGTGTTATATTGTTGGAACTGTGGATTATAGAATTTGGCATTCTCATAATTTTAAATGTAAATTCTTTGGTTTTACTAATAGTGATTGGTAGGAAATTAGGATGATAGAAAGAGACTTCAGATAATATTTTTAGCCTTGAATCAGGAGCTCTATTTTGAAGTTCAAAGAAGCAAGCAAGAATTACATTGTCAACAACAGAAACAAAATATGTAGCAGTAACATCAACAACTTGTCAAACTATATGACTTAAAAGATTTCTTGAAGATCTTCATCAAGAACCAAAAAAAAACAACAAAAATATTTTATGATAATAAAACCATAATTACAATAACCTATTATCTATCACTACAACCATATTAATTTTTAGAGATATGTTTCAATTACCACTCCTCTATGAGGCAAAAGGGTCATAGTACAACAAGCCCACTCGAGCACAGAGGCCAGTCCTTCCTCTCGATGGTTCTTCTCTACCAGTAGGAGGTGGCAACGCCTCCTTGCTTGGAACTACCTCTACTCCCTCCACAAGAGCCTCAATATGACGAAAAAGTGGATCAACATCGTCAGCAATTGGACATCTTCATCCCCAAGTCCTCCTCTACGGCTTTCTCCTTCTAGGCTGCTGCACCATCCACAAACAGCAGCAACAGCTGATGGAGGCATCTCCACACTCGCACAGATCTGCAATCCTCTTCCTCCCAGATCTGTACATCATTGATTTGAGGTTCTTTTTTTTTCAGTTCATCACTGCCACTCCACTTACTGCCATTATGATAGACAAATATTTCTTGACTGTGCCGCAAGCAAAATTACTAGCATTCTACTGCATCTTGCTATCACTCTTCCAGCTGCTGGACTCAACTGTATACTGTAAACTGCTTGGTTATAGCCTACTTTGTGACTTCCCTTACTCCCATCTTCGACTCAACTAGCAGTCGGGATAAATGCTGCAAGCAGTTATGACATAGCAACGACTCTACTAACTCGGCGTCTAATCTACTATCGCTGCTACAGCAACACTTCTAAACTTTCTCCTCAGTCCACCTCTAGCGACATTAATCTGAGGCTCCTATTAGTCTATAGATATGAGAACTTTCTACTATTGATTTCACTACAGACATAAACCATGGTTAGGCCAACTCTGATAGTCCAACTCAACAATACCTTTCCTCCCAAATGTTTTCCTCATCTACCTTTGACACTCCAACTCTTTTCCCTATAGGGAACCCTAGCGCCTCTTCACATACAGACCTTATTTTCATCAATACTACCTCTTTCATCCCCTTTAAATTATCTAAAGGCAACAACTATACATTTTAGCATACATAGTTTTTTAATCTTTTATTTGGCTATGATTTACTAGGTTATGTTGACGGCTCTTTAGGTTGTCCACCAACAATGGTTCATATTTTAGGAGAACCCAGTCTAATATTAAATTAAGCTCATAAACTATGATTACACCAAGACCATCTTATCTCCAAGTGATTTAAGCCTTCGTTGCTGGATCCATCGCCCTATTCATCTCATCTTGTGTTATAGTTGCAGAAGCATGAAATAAATTACAAACTACCTATTGGAAAACCTCAGTGGGAGCATCATATGCATAGTAAAAGATCAAAACAAAATCGATTTTCTAAGTAGATCAAAATCGTCGTGCAAGAAAAGTCATAAAATTAAAAAATGCATCATGTGAGAGATTATTTACCTATGGAAATCGTATATCCCTATTTTCCTAGATCCAGATGGAGAGGATGAAGGAGATCAAACATCCTTCTCTTTAGTGGTATCATATAATGGATTACTGCATTGATACTCCTCTAATCATAGTAAAAAATTGCATAACTCTTACGCAGAAGAAGGGAGGAGAATAGGAGGGGGCGACCAAAGGTGCAGTATATCATCTATGTGCCACCCCTGCCTCCTATTTATAGAGAGCCACCAAAAACCCTATGGGTCCTGCCTTAGTGGGTATTGGATCTCCATCGAATTACCTACTAACTTTGGAGTATTGGATCTCTATCGAATGATTTCCTTAGGCCTCTAATTGGGCCTCATTTAAGTAGCCCATCAATATAGGGTCTCATTCGATGAGAACATAGGCTAATTGGATAACTCATATCCAATCCTCTACTTACTGAAGCATCCATCATATGTGTGTAACCCTCTAGGTCCGATATCGAGCTGATCATGAGTCGCTCCCATCAGAACTCCTTTTGATATAATGAATTATTATCGTCATAATAATTTACTCGACTCATCGACTAGGACGTACTAGACCACTACACCATAGATCTCAAATAATATATGAGGATCAAATCTATCGAACCTATCAGTCCACAGTTACTTGTATCTATAGTTCCTCATCCAACTATTATCATAGAGACCATATATTAGACATGATACTCTCAAGCCATATACGAAGTCCATCCAAGTCTCACTCTAATCGGATTCTCTCGGAGAGCTCATTCTCTCTCAATTCGAATGCCTCTGGCAGAGATTTGTTTGAGCAAGTACACAAGAGATATTCCTCTCATGATATCGAGAGTGGATGATCCTTTATTGACTCTCAATTGCCTTCGGAAGGTTGGCTACTAATCCTGATAACTAGCTATACCAGATTTAGGACTTTTCAAACTTATAAGTTTGGTGTCAAAGAAAGGAATATTCAAATAAGACATCATTAGTGTCTCAAGTCTAAGTACCAGATGTATAACTTGGACTACATAATTATTGTCTAGTATTAAGTATCATTAACTATACAACATTTCATAAGCAGATCAATCAGTGAACTCATTCTTCAATGAGCACTTGTACTGTATTCTTAGTGTCTCCACTTTAGTAGCTTTGAGACTAGTTGTCTCTATCATAGACAGTATATCGATCTGTCAAGTTATCTCGATTTCCCTCTCGAATAACCTATAATCGAAATTATTTAGGATTTATATTTAAAGGTAAATCAATCTCATTATCGTGATCTCATCATGATTAGATTCTCATTACACAGAACCTATGACATCACAATATATATATATATATATATATATATATATATATATATATATATATATATATATATATATATATATATATATATATATATATAGTAGATAATATAATGAGAGAATATGCTAATAATAATCATAAATAAAAAGATTGAATAGTGTGTCATATATGTCATCACTCATGTGATTGGCTTGCAGGGCACTTATAACCAGCACTACCTAAGCAAATTACTCATATACTCATATGCTCAGGCTCCTCTCCAATCTAATGAACACAAAACAAGAGGGAGGTACCACTGATGATTATCTCCTAACTATTAAAGTTATGATCGATGACCTAGTTTTGATAGGTCATTCTCTCAGTGATGTGAAAGTTCTTGTCTACACTTTTAATGGCTTGGGAGAAGAGTTTAAGGAATTGACAGCGGTAATTTGGGCTCACGATTCCCCAATCTAGTTCGAGGATGTAATAATTGAGTTGGCACTAAACGGGGTGGGTAGTGGGGAGGGAGGATTAGGGCAAGTGCTAAAAAACTTGGTTTCAAAAATTTTGCTTGAAGTAAAATCAAAATTGTAAGTTCTTTTCTTGGAAGTAGTTGAGGGCGACAAAGTTTGAAAGTAAGAGAAAACTGAAAGAAGTTGCTAATGCTTTTCTTGAACTAATTAAGAACAATCAGATTTGATTGTAATAGTAGAGAGAGATAAGAGTAAAGATGCTCACAAATTTTATAGTGGTTCGATCAAAAACTTAACCTATGTTCATTCCCGAGTCCTTCTTCGTTGAGGCCCACTGGTGTCCACTAATGATCTTTTTTCATAGGCAAAGATCAAACACCCCTGCACACTTTTCTCCTTTTCATAGGTTCAGGAGAGGAACCTTTACAATCTTTCACCTATTCCCTTAAACTCACTTTACACTTAAAAGGACACAAGGGAAGCTATCAATTGATTTTTACAAAATTTTTTAAAAGATTTTATTCACTATCTTAGCACTTTTTTGCTTTTACATGTAATAATACTTGGGGTATATATAGACCCCAATTGACTTCAAAAATTAGAACTAAAATTTAATCTTTCTCTGAAAAATTCGGGTACGAGCAATACTATCGCCAACAACGATAATACTACCATTGAAAGTGTCTTGAAAAATTGCTTGACGATGGTACTATTGTCACTTGGGTAATATCACCACTGCTTGGGTGATAAGTCCACTGGCAGATGGTAGTACCACTATCGAAAAATTTAGAATAGTACTTTCTTATAATTGAGTTAGTTAGGATTTCTCCAAAACTAACTCAATTAGGACTCAAATCACAATGCTAACTATGATACACTAAAATAATTATAATTGTTCTTCTTGTCTGGCCCATGAATCTATATTTCAAACTCCCGACGAACTTCCCGGCATCCTTATAATGAACTCTCAGTGAGCTCCTAATTATTTTTTGGCAATCTCCCGATGTACTCCCGGTGAGCTCTTGATCATTTCCAAAAAACTCCCGACGAACTCTAGGTGAGCTCCCTCTCCATCATCTGAAGCCCTGGCCCGATGCCCGATCTTGACTCTGGCCCAATATTAGATTATTTTTACCTTTTCATAGTCGTACTTAAGCCTACATCATTTAGCTCTAACACATTGGTTAGATCATAAATCCATCAATTTATTTCATCATCAAAATCAAAGATTCAACAGAAGAACTATATGACAAACTGACTGACTATGAGCCATATTTAAAGCATGAAGATAGGTTGTCAGGATCACCTATTATAACTCAGGTCAGTCAGAAATCCAAGAGGAAAAGCAACAAGTATAATAAGAACACACACAAAGGTTTGGCCAAATTATCTCCTGATCCTATGGGCAATAATTCGTCCTTCCCTCCTCTACATCCTCTATATTTCAAGCACCATTAAGGTGGCATCTTTCAGCCATAACGTCCTACCCATATGAACCAACAACACATTATCTGTCAATTATGTGATAAAATCAACCATTCTATAAAAGTCTGTTGGTCTCGAACTTGACTTCCTGCTTCATTAAATTGGTCTTAGGCGAATGTTATGACGACTCCAACTATTAGTCAATCAAATTGGATCGTGGACTTTAGTTCTTCTCATTATATCACTTATGATATCCAGAACCTATCCATCCACAACAACTATGGTAGAAATGAAGACATTATCATCGGTGATGGTAAAAATATTTCTATTACTCACACTGGTTCTATAACACTTAAATCATATACCACTATTTTTATACTCGATAATGTTCTGTGTGCACCACATATTAAAAGAAATCTCATTTCTATTTCTCAATTCTACTAACAAAATAATATTTCAATTAAATTATTTCCTTATTAAGGATTTGAGCATGGGAGTATCCTTGGTCCGAGGTCAGAATAACAATAATATTTACAAGTAGTCATCAGCTCTGCATTTAACCTAGCCAACTATTCACTCTTCAATTGCTACTCCAATCAACGTGTGGCATCATCGTCTTGGTTATCCTTCATGCTCTATCCAGTAAAAACTACTTTCCCACTATTCTCGTTTTGATTTTAAATCAAGTAGTGTTCTAACTCATAGTGATGCTTGTCTTAGCAATAAGAGTCATAGACTATCTTTTGGAACATCTTCCATATCCTGCTCTAAACCTTTTGAAATTATTTATACCGATGTTTGGGGCCTTGTCCCAACTATTTCTTTAACAAGTTCAGATTTTATGTCATCTTTGTGGATTAATTCACTAAGTACACATGATTATACATTCTCTATCATAAGTTTAAAGTTCATATAGTCTTTACCAACTTTAGAAAATTGATCGAGAACTTCTTTCAATCTATAATTAAAATAGTCTACTCTGATGGCAGGGTGAATATCAAGCCCTCATATCCTGCTTGTCAACTTACGGTATTCAACATCTCAAGTCACCCTCTTATACTCTTCAACTAGTTGGTTGTGCCAAACATAAATATCAACATATCATTGAAACTGATTTAACACTCCTACATCAAGCCTCGAAATCATTAACTTTTTGGTCAGTAGCTTTTCAAACTGTAGTCTATCTTATTAATCGTATGCCTACTTTAGTCCTACAATATCAATCACTATTTGAAAAACTATTTCATAAATGTCTAAATCTTCAAAAACTCAAAGTGTTTGGATGTTTGTGTTATCTGTGGTTATGTTGGGAAACTTCAGCGGGTGTATCGCATGCGCAGTGGAAATTAAAACAAAAACTGGTTTCCCACGCAGATCAAATCGTTGTGCAAAAAAGATTGGGATCACAAGAAAAATCATAAAAACTTAAAAACCACGATGTGTGAGAGATTGATTTTACCTAGGGAGATCATATATCCTTGTATTCTAGATCCGGATGGAGAAGATGAATGAGGTCAAGCGTCCTCCTTTCTAGAGGTATCCACACAATGGATCTCTATAGCGAAACTCCTCCAATCTGATCTCGGAACTCTTACACAGAGGGAGGGAGGAGAATAGGAGGTGATGACTAAAGCTATAGCCTATCAACCATGAGTTTCCTCTCCTATTTATAAAGAGCCACCAAAAACCTAGGGCTCCTACCTTATTGGGTATTGGATCTTCTAATTACCCACTAACCTTGTATTATTGGATCTCTATTTAATAATCTCCTTAGGCCTCTAATTAGGCCTTAATCAAGGAGTCCATCAGTATAGAGTCTCATCTAATGAGAATAGGGGCTAATTGGATCTCCATCCAATCCTCTATTCACTGAAGCATCCACCATATGTGTGTGATCCTCTAGGCCCGATACCGAGCTGTCCATGAGTCACTCCAATCAGAACTCCTTCTAATATAGTGAATTATTATTCCCATAATAATTTACTCGACTAATTGACTATGGACATACTAGGCCACTACGCCATAGTCCCCAAACGGTATAAAGGGAATCAAATCCATCGGACCTGTCCATCCATAATTATCATGTATCTATAATTCCTCATCCAACTAATATCCTAGAGACCGTATATTAGACATGGTACTGTCGGGTCATATATATAATCAGTTTATCTTGCTCTAATCGGATTCTACTAGAGAACTCCTTTTCTCTCAATCTGAATGACCTTGGCTAGGGATTTGTTTGAGCAAGCACATATGAAATATTCCTCTCGTGATACTGAGAGTGGATAATCCTCTATTAACACTCAATTACCTTCGTAAGGTTGGCTACCAAACTTGATATCTAACTGTACCAGATCTGGTGTTTTCAAAACCTATAAATCTGGCGTCAAAGAAAGGAGTACTCATACAAGACATCCTTGGTGTCTCAAGTCTAAGGACTAGATACACAACTGAGACTATGAAATCGCTGTCTGGCATTAGGTATTATTAACCATACAATATTCTATAAGCGGATCAATCAGTGAACTCATTCTCTAATGAGCACCTGTACTATATCCTTAGTGTCTTCATACAAGTGGCTATGAGACCAACCGCCTCCATCATATAGACGGGTATATAGTACACCGATCTATCCGGTTATCTCAATATTCCTTTCAAGTAACCAATGACCGGGATTATTTAGGATCTGTGTTTAAAGGTGAATCAATATTATTATCGTGATCTTATCACGATCCGATTCTCATTGTATAAAACCAAGGACATGACAATATATATACAACATATAATATAATGTGAGAATATGCTAATATTAATCATAAGCAAAAAAATTATGCAATATGTCACACGTGCCATCACTCACGTGATTGGCTTGCAGGGCACTTGTAACTAGCAGGTTATGCCCCTATACTTCACATAAGATGCATTCGACCGTGTGTTTTCATCGGGTACTCTCGTGAACATAATAAATTATAATGCTATGACCCCCATACTAATAAAGTCTTTATTTCATGTCACGTCACTTTGTGGAGTTTTTCTTTCCTTTCCATAACCACAAGTCTCCTATCGTGTGTCCAACTCTAATACCTATGTAGCACTATAATACACCTCTGATACCATCAATCGAACCTCCAAAAACACCTCTTAGTCCTTTCTCTTCGCATCCACACTCTATTGTTACTTTTGTTTCGCAGTTCCTCCCTCCCTCTTCTAGTTCTCTACAGGTTCCTCATGTTCCTGAACCACTACCCCTAGAAACACAACCATTGCCTTTACCTTCACCTAGACACACCCCTAATGTCCCTCAGCCTAACTTAAACCATGATGACCCACCATCTTTACCATCTAATAATGTCATAGCCCTTGGGCATCCAATGCAAACTCACTCCAAAAGTGATGTTTTTAAACCATGACATATTTTTAATTTACATGCTAGCACAAAATCTTTGCATGAGTCTATTGAACCCACCTCATTTACTTAAGCCCAAAATTCTCTCTATTGGCATAACGCCATGTGCGAGGAATATGGTGTACTCCTTCATAATTATATATGGACCCTTATTCATTTTCATCCAACACCAAACATCATCGGGTGTAAGTGGATTTTTCGAATTAAGCGAAACCCTAATGGTTCGATTGCTCGATATAAAGCATGCCTCATGGCTAAATGATTTCATCAATGATCTGGTATTGACTTTACAAAGATATTTAGTATTATTATTAAACTCACCGTAATTCGACTTATCCTGAGTTTGGCCATCTCGAAAGATTGGTACTTACGATAATTGGATATTAACAATGTCTTTTTATAAGGGACTCTCACTAAAGATGTCTTTATGCAGCAATCTCATGACTTTATCCATCCTGAGTATCCACGACATGTTTGTAAACTCTAAAAGGCTATTTATAGACTTTGTTAAGCTCTACGAGCCTAGTATACTGAACTTGGCTTATTATTGACTTCTATTGACTTCATCAACTCTAAGTTTGATACCTTGCTATTCCTACAACAACATGGAGGCACTATATATCTCTTGGTGTATGTAAATGATATTATTATCATATGTGATAATCTTAGAGAGGTCCGAATATTTATCAATCAATTGGCAGTTCGATTCTCTCTCAAAGATTTTGGAGACTTGAGCTACTTTCTAGACGTGGAAGCAACATATACATCTTCAAGACTCTTCCTCTGATAGAGAAAGTATATTTAAGATTTATTATCCAAAATGAACATGCATAACGTGAAAGAGGTTACAACTCCCCTCTCTATTAGTGACACTCAAATTGTGTGATGGTGGTCATGCTACAAACCCTACTCAATACTGATAAGTAGTTGACTTCTTACAGTATCTAGCCCTCACTCATCCAAACATCTCATTTGAAGTCAATAAATTATCACAATTCATGCATCGACCATCTACTTTATATTGGTTTTTAGTCAAAAGAATCCTGTGATATCTTAAGGGGACCCTCAATTATGATATCTTTCTCCGTAAACACTCCCCACTTCACCTTCATGCCCTTTGCTAATGCTGATTGGGCATGAAATTTTGATGATCGAACATCTACGTCGAGGTATCTTATTTTTCTTAGAGCTATTCCAATCAATTAGAGTTCTAAGAGGAAAAAGACAATCGCCTATTCTACAACTGAACTTGAATATCATGTCATCTCCTCTGTTGCTACAGTACTCAATTGGATCATTAATTTGCTCAAGGAACTTAATATTTTCTCCCCTTTTATTCTTATAGTATACTGTGATAATGTCGGAGCTACCTACCTTTACGCCAATCTAGTGTTCCATTCCCATATAAAACACATTGCTGTCGACTTTCATTTCGTGTGATATTAAGTTATAAGACATCAACTCTGTGTTTCTCATGTACATACGACTTATCAACTAGCTGACTTACTCATGAAATTGCTTGCCTAGAAACTCTTTTCATTGCATAGGTCCAAGATCGGCATCCTTAACAAGAGCTCAATCTTGTTGGGGCATGATAGCATATATGATTTCCCCAAGTAAATAAGAAAATCTCGTTGATCAGTTGAGGAAAATCCTCCTCCTTATCTTGTAAAAATAGGTGATGAATCAAGAAACTTTAATCGAACTTTTCATTATTACTTTATATTTTAACCCCGCTAGGCAGCAGTGGTTCAGTGCTGTTGTTGATGGTCGCTTTCATGATGTTGCATCCTCTTGCCATTGATGGTGATATCAATTTTTTAATTTAAATTATATATTATTATATTAATTATTTATTATGAGTCAATATGTCATGTAAGCAGACTTTAATATTTGTTAACTCAAACTTGATATGAGGGGCTTATATGCTATATTTATGAAAATATAAGGGTTATTTTAGATATGAGCAAATTATAAGTCAATAAGTCATGTAGCATATTATAACATCTATTAACTCAAACTTGATAGGAAGAGCTTATAAGCTATGTTTCTAAAAGTATAAAGGTTATTTTAGATACAAATAAACTGTTGAATCTTAGATTTTGATGATGAAATCAATTGATAGTTTGTTGATCTAACATGTGTGTTAGAGATGATTGATGCAGGATTAACTACGACAGAGAAAGAAAATTACAATCATATGTGAGCTAGAGCTAAGTCCAGGCATCGGGCTGGGGTTCGAACGATGTAGTGGGAATTCGTTGAGAGACTCGCCGAAAGCTTGTCGAATGTATCAGGGGCTTGTCGGGAGCTCGCTGGAGGTGATCGGGAGCTTGCCAGGAAGGCGTCAGGAGTTTGCCATAAGAAGACCAAGAGACATGTCGGAAGATTATCGGGGGTTGCCGAAAAACTTACCGGGAGTTATAAGGGTCTTGTTATACTTGATGGTCATAATGGTTGTAATTAATTAGTCATAGTTAGTATCAGTAAGATTTGAGTCCTACTTGAGTTAGATTTAGAATGAATCTAAATTAACTCAAGTGAGACAAACCAAGTCGACACTTGGGTTTGGATTGAGCTCAGGTTGAGCTCAATTGGTTGACATACAAATAGGTCAACTAAAGGTACAAGTCGAGATTGGAAAGTGGATGGAAATACTTTTTCAAGATTCCAGACGATTGTACTATTGGTGGACGACGGTTGTACCACCGAGGTCAATGGTTGTATCGTCCACTTGTACCCAGGTTTTTTGGATACATTTAAATTTTTTGCTCTAATTTCTAAAGCCAATTAGGGTCTATAAATACCCTAAGATTTCTTACATTTAGCACAACATATTGGGTTAGAAATTCTGTGAAAAATAGTGTGTTAAAATTGTGAAAGAAAAGAAAAGGGACAAAGGAGTGAGAAAAAAAGTTGTAATATTTGCAAAGTCTCCCTCCCCCCTCTTAGTGTCAATTGATCCTAACAATTGATATTAAAGTGAGGTTCTACTTATTGGACTAAACACTCAAGTGAGTTAATGACTTCATTTAGTATGAATGAGTGATATTCTATTGCACATCCTCCCATGTTTAATGGATCGTATTACATATATTGGAAAATAAGAATACATATTTTTCTCATTTCTATCGATTTTGATTTATAGCACATTGTTAAAAATAGTTTTGAAAACTATTCCAAACTAATAAACGAATGGAATAATTTGAAAAGGAAGGCTTTTTCATTAAATGCAAAAGCAAGGAATGTTTTATTTTGTACACTTGATAAGAATGAATTTAATCGAGTTTCTATTTATGAAGCTACTTATGATATTTGACATACACTTGAAATCACACAGGAAAGCACTAGTAGAGTTAAATTGTTAAATATTAATATTTTAATTTATAGTTTTGAATTATTTAAAATAAAACCGAGTGAGTCCATTGGAGACATGTATACCCGATTCATGGATGTCATCAATGGCCTAAAAGCTCTTAGTAAATATTTTTCTAATTTTAACTTGTAAGCAAAATATTAAGATCTCTTCCAAAAAGTTATGATCCTAAAGAAAATACAATTTAAGAGGCTAAAGATCTAAATAACCTTCCCCTTAAAGAACTTATTGGATCACTTATGACTTATGAACTAAGCTGTAAAGCTTATGATGAACTTGAAGAACTCCTTCCAAAGAATAGGAAGGATTTAGAACTGAAAACTACAGATGACTCCTCGAGTAAAACCTCGAGTGATGAGGACAATGACATTGCACTATTATCCAAAAAAATAAAAAAAAAATAAAAAAGAATAAAAGTATAAAAATAAAAATAAACCAAAAAGCGACAATGTTATATGATTTGAATGTCAAAAGCCAAGACATTTCAAATATGAGTGTCCTTAATTAAAGAAAAAGATGCAACATAAGAAGAAAACACTACTGGTGACTTTAAATAATTGAAGCTCATCAGATGAAGAAGATCACATCAAAGAAGAGGTTGTCAACTATGCTCTTATGGCCATCTATGATAAGGTAAGTGAGTTTTCCAATATTTCCTTTACTGAATTATTGAATATGTTTTATGAGCTTTATAATCAGTTTAAAAAAATTAGTCAGTATTATAAATTACTTAAAAAATATCATGATTCACTAGTTAGTAAATTTGAAGAAATATATGTAGCATCACCATCACATAGTTCATGCACCAATTGTGAACCTTTAGATGAACTTAGAAAAGAAAACTTTGTATTAAAACAAACATTAGAAAATTTTGAAATAGGGAATAAATTCCTAAACATGATCCTTGCAAATAAAAGCCATGTTCATAAGAAAGAAGATATAGGCTTTGTTAGAAATACTCAACAAAAACCAACTATCTTCGTTAAAGGACCCACTCTATACTTACCACCAAAAATAAAATACAACTTTTGTGGTAGATTAGGATATAAAGCTTATAAATGTTCATTTAGAAAGTATGCTTCACATAAATTAATTTGGGTTCCTTAAGAAAAACCAAAAATCTTTAGATAAATTTGGTAAAGCTCTTCACGATGGACCTAAAGTGATATGGGTACCTAAATTAAAACTATCTATCTTATATATTTTTCTCCAAACTAAGGCTAGGAGCATTAAATAATGTTTTGAAACTGATTGACATCTAACGCTCTTTCAAGCTCACTAGCCTAATCAACGATAACTAAAATATATAAATTGAGTTAAAATTATTGACAACAAATCTTTTAATGGTTGATTGTCATACAACGAATCTTGATTAATCTTTGATAATGCATGACTAGAGTATAAACTAGAACTACAAAACCTTAGTTGTTTTTAATAAAAAATATTAAAATTTATAAAAAAATGATATTTTGATGATTGAATATTAGTTTAGATGTAACATTTAATTAAAATATTATGATAATTAAAATGGGTTGTTTATTGCATGTATATAAAAAATTATTTATCGAAATCAGTGCACCAGCGGTGGCATCACTAGTCTAGCAGTGGGACTGCTAGAACACTCTGTCCAGACATAATTAGATCGCTCAAGTGGCGGTTCCACCACCCGAAACCCTGCCTATATAAACCTCACTTAGGGTCGGTGGTGGAACAAACCCTAAACCTCTCCAAAACCCTCTCCATCTCTCTTTCTCTTTGCTTTTCCTTTAGAAACTCAAGATAAATCCCTCTATTCTTCAAAAGATCTTCAAGGGACAAAGGAAATATGAGATTAAATGAAACCTTTAACCCTATATTCTTTGATACCTATAAACAAACCCTACAATTCTCAACCCTTGGTTTTAGAAGTGTTCATAAGGGTAAATATGTAGATCTAGAAGATTTAAGAGATTTAGAACCAATCCAATAGTTTGCTAACCTAGATGCCCTACCTATCCTTCAAATGAATAAACCCATTTATCCTAGACTTATAAGATTGTTCTACAACATATTGTATATAGATGATCAAGATAGAGTATCTACATATCTCTTGGGCCATCATATAACAATTATAGATAGTTTAATTTGTAATCTCATATAAATACCTGAAAAAAGAAGTGGTTACCAAT
This sequence comes from Ensete glaucum, assembly GCA_021527575.1. NCBI lineage: Eukaryota > Viridiplantae > Streptophyta > Magnoliopsida > Zingiberales > Musaceae > Ensete > Ensete glaucum. Next base: position 46,835,014 of record CM038551.1, read on the forward strand.
AGGGGTTGCTATTGATTCAGAAGTGGTTGCTACTGTATGTAGATTATTTTGAAGCCTTATGCACCATTTTTGGTAACCCAATTGTTCCTAAAAGTTGTGAGCATATGCTATCTTTCAACACAAAACGACATCGTATAGTGATTAGTATTCTACTTCATAAATAATTTCATCATGACAAAATTAACCAAATGGAACTAGATACTATGTATTGGATTATCACATGATATGATTACTATTTTGGATATATGTTGAGATAAAACATGATTAAATTTACAACTAAAGATATGATGCTTCTATACGGTGGATTAATAACTAGATTGATATATGCACACGATATAGCTATTCCACCAAATGAAGAGATTATCAAGTTAGATAGATATAATGTCATTAATAAAAATCTCGTAAGAAGACTAAGGATGCATTGTAAGAAATAGTATTTAGACTAGATTGCCTTAAGAGAACTGGTCCTCCCTCACTTGAGCTAGAACCCCTATACTTAGGAGAAGTCCATCTCCTCCTACTAGTCCCTTTGAGGTAGCACTTGTGACATACCCAGCACCCTCATCATCTGACGGCTCCATAGTGATTCGACTGGATTGAATTGAACTATGTCAAGATCAATTAATGACTGAGATATGGCAAATCTGTCAACAACTTAATGCTTTATCTATACATTTTGGATTACCACCAGTGAATAATTATTTTTATGTTTAAGACTAAGGGGAGAAGTCAGTGGAACTTAATATGTTTGCACTCTTATGACGTATTCTTTTATGACATGTACTTTTTAATAATGAGAAACACTTTTGAATATTTTTGTAATGTATGCAACACTTTATGATTATTGATAGGGATCATGTGAATAATTATGACATATCTTTAGAATTTATTAATACTAAGCATTAATTAGTGGATATCTTTACTAACGATTAAATGAAGAGCAATTTAACTTTATTAGAAGAGAGTTAGGAATGCCAAACCATCAAAGTGCATGATTTGCTATTTTTTGAATTTCTTGATTTGCTATTTATATTTAAATGCATGAGTAGCTCTTAATTCTTCTTGGATTTCTTAGATTTTTTTAGTTTACTTCCGAAATTATTCTCATTAAAATAGACATGAGAAGGGGATTCAAATTTTTGTGATGAGATATTATTTTAAAGATTATTTTTGTTTCATGAATCTTAATGAAAGTTTACAAAAGAAAAATATATGACATGAACTGTTATGATGCTTAATAGGAGCTCTCTTTTGTATCCTCTCTTAAAAATTATTTTGATTCATAGATTTTTCATCTTGATGAATACTTTTGAATGTATCTCTCTCTACTTAATATTTATTTTTTTAGATACTAAATTTTTGGATTATTTACACCCCCTCCCCTTTATTTCTTTTTCTTTCTTATTCACAAAAGGGGAAGAAAAATTTTCATGAAAAAATTATGTTTTACTAAGGAGGAGCAATGAAGCATTAAGTATCTAATCAATATTTATTTTATATAAATATGTAAATTTTGATATATGATGAATTTATATATCTTGGAATTACTTGCTCATTATTTCATCCTTTTTTTTGTTGGTGACAATAGGGGAGAAATAACATATTAATGACATAAATATAAAAAATGAGACATATATGACAAATGAGAAGAAATAATATATTGATAAAAAATAATAAAATGAGGTATTTCTTCTTTTTAAAGAATAAAATTTTTAATTTGATTATATGACTAATGCATGAATTTTAAAATTCTTAAAATATTTTTGAAAATTTAATGTTACATGATTTGATGGTTGAAATTAATGTTATATTATATATCATTGATGATTTGATGATTGTTGAGATGTTTTAAGTTTATGGTATATTATTTCAAAATTTGATAAATGGATATTATGATACTTGAATTAAAGAGTAGTTAGTTCTCTTGAATTTAAGTTTTCCTTATTTGGATTATGATATAGATTTAGGGGGAGTAAAGTTTAACTCTCGTCATCAATTGATTGTCATCATAAAAAAAAAAGAGATTGTTGAATCTCGAATTTTGATTATGAAATCAATTGATGGTTTGTAGATTTAACATATGTGTTACAGATAATTGATGTATGATTAACTATGATAGAGAAAGAAAATTATAATCAGATGTGGGCTAGAGTCAAGTTTGGGCATCGTGTCGGGGTTCGGATGATGTAGTGGGAACTCGCCGAGAGACTCATCGAGAGCTTGTCGGGAGTTCGCTAGGGGCTCGCCGGAGGTGATCGGGAGCTTGCTAGGAAGGCATCGGGAGTTCGCCAGAAGAAGACTAAGAGACTCACCGAAAGATTGTCGAGGATTGTCGAAAAGCTTGTTGGGATTCGGAGGGTCTTATTAAACTTGATGGTCATAATAGTTATAATTAATTAGTCTTCATTAGCATTGGTAAGGTTTGAGTCATACTTGAGTTAGATTTGGATAAATCTAAATTAACTCAAGTGAGGCAAACTAGATCCACACTTAGGTTTGGATTGAGTTCAACTTGAGCTTAATTGGTTGACTTAGAAATAGACCAACTAAAGATATAAGTCGGGATTGAAAAAGTTGAGGGAAACACTTTTCTAAGATTCCCGATGATTGTACCACCTAGGTTGATGATTGTACCGCTCAGGTCGACAGTTGTATCGTTGCCGCTCTATTTCCTGGGCAGCTTTTGGTGATAGTACCATCGAGATTGACGGTGGTATCGCTCGTACCCAAATTTTTTAGATACATTTAAATTTTTTGCTCCAATTTCTGAAGCCAATTTGGGTCTATAAATATCTCAAGATATCTTGCTTTTAGCATAACATAAAATTGTGCTAGAAAAGAAAAGGGACAAAGGAGTGAGAAAAACTAGAAAATAAAAGGGACAAAGGAGTGAAAAAAAGAGTTGTAATCTTTGGAAAGTCTCCCTTGTAAGTTTTAAGTGTAAAGCTTGTAAGGTTCCTCTCCTAAGCCTGTGAAACGAAGAGTGGAAAATGTAAAAGTTTGATCTTCACCCAAAGAAGATCGATAGTGGACACCAATGGACCTCGAAGAAGAGGACTTGTGGATTGGACGTAGGCCAAGTTGAGACTGAACCACTATAAATCTGTGTGTCTCTTATCTTTTCTTTTAGATTTGCATGTTCTTGCTTGAACCTTCTTTAAGCAAGAAACTTAGCATCATTCTATAAATTACTAACTTACACTGCTTAGAATGAAATATTTTTTATTTTTTATTTTTGCTTCAAACAAAAATTTTACTTAAATCGAGATTTTCAGCACTTATATTAATTCACCCTATTAATGTCAATTGATCCTAACATAAATCATAAAAGTATAAATGATCTATCGTAAAAATCAGATGAGTTAAAATGAGCCTTAATCTCATATTAAACGGATGAAAGTTTTTTTTTAAAACCTCCTGTAATCCATAATCGGTCAACAATTAGTGCCATGTCGCAACGAGAGAAGGGTTGCCATGTGAATGTCAGCTTAACTAATGACTCCATTTATCATTTATCTTGAGTTGTACATAAAGACACAATGAACACAGGTTCTTCGTACATGTCAAACATAAGATCTACCATCTCCGAGAGGGGAATACCACCTCTATTATTTGCATAAAATTATTCTTCGTTTGTAACTTTTATTAATAAAATTAGCATAAGTATCTTAGATCAATCGAAGAGAGAGAAGGTTTTAATTGAGTGGAAATCTTATATAGGTGGGGCCGAAGAGTCTCTAGATGCATCTCTCAGTCATACAATGTTGATATTATCATCTTTAAGAGGGGAGTAACAACGTTATGTTTGTAGTTTGCATAAGACTATTCATTATTTTGTGAATTTTTTTTATAAAGTTAGTAGAGAAGTACCTTAGATCAATTATAGAGTGAGGAGCTTTTGGTCGAGTGGAATTCTTGTATAGATGGGGCCGAGCAGTCTTCAGATGCATCTCTCAGTCATGCAGTGCTGATGATTACGAGGTATTTGTTACTATGGGGCCAACATGGTCAATCCAATGAGATAAAAAATACTGTGTCTCCATCTCGGACATGTCATCGCTTACCCACGTCGAACCTGCATCGCACATCTGATCCGACCTCGAGGCATCCTTTGACAATCCTGTGGCCGACTATCTCCCATGGTAGCGAACGGTACAACAGAGCTGACATGCTAGACCAACCCTCGACCGATGCCTCCTGACCCCCGACAATGGGCGATGGGCAACGTGTCAGGGCAAGCAGCGCAACCGACAACAAGAACCACGACCCGACACGACAGCGAATGACGCGTCGGTAGATGCGCGACGATGCGCCCGCCTTGGCGGCGGCATGTCAGGGCAAATGTAGCAATCGACCAGCCAACAGTACCCCAAACGACAAGTGGCTTGTCAGGTACTGTAGCAATGATGTGACCCACGTACGATCAACTCGTCTTCGTAAGTATAAATGCTCTACTACCACCTCCGCACCAAACACTTTTTTGGGGGAATAATAAAAATCAACCTCTAACTTGATCATCGAAGGGACCCAACTGAGCCAAAACAGCTCGCTCTGGGTCTTTTGCAGGATTTAATGCCGACTGACCAAGGAGATCCCACCAAGAGAGGAGTGGAGTTGTCACGTCACTGGACCACAGAGATGATCCGATGCACACGGGAAACCTCATCAGGATGATATGTCATTGAGTGACGACCCCAACAAATAATTAATTTTTTATCTTATATTGAAGTTGTTGGACTTTGGACAAGATGGGCTTGCCATTGATGCTGGAACCATTGCTCTGAGCGCATAATTTCGGCAAGAGGTTGCTATTTGGCATAAGCTTGGTGAAAAGTGCAGAGACGTTAACATGGTAGTGTTGCATCACTTTTATGTGGTGCTTCAGTGTCTTGAAATCTTGGTTCTGGTTATAGAATGAGTTGCCAGCTTCTGGTTTCATGATTGGCTTCGCTTGTTACCCGGGAAGAAAAGATGGTGTTTTCATGACGGAATACTTGGAAATATCAGGTACATTATGACCTGATCCCCACTTGCTCTTTTTCTTCTGTTTCTTTATCCTTCTTCTGTCGATGCCAATTCTGCAATTTCACAACATAATTGCTCTTGTTGAAATCAGCAGGGATTTGTGTGAACAAGCATGCATGTTGCTATACTATATATGCTCCTCCAAAGATCACGCAGAAAGAGTCGATGCCAGATTTGGCATCGCTCCTACAGAACAGGACACTACAATGGTTCTTCCTTGCGGGAAAAAAACTTTTAGTAGTTTTTAGCATGATGCCATTCTCACTTTCTCGCATGCCAATCTTTATCCTGCACACTATCTCTCTAGCTTGCTACGATCTGCAACTCTTCTTACTGCTTAAACCACGGCTTCGCAGGCTCCATTGTCGTTGGCTATGGCCCCTGGCTTGCACGTATGCAGCATGAAATCGCATGCGGCAACGGCGTCGGCTACGGTGAGGAACACCCACTCATGGCCTATGGCTTCAAGGATCTTCGACGAGTTCATCTTCTTCATCACCTCACTCCCGGGGTTCGCCAACACAAGCTGATCACCATGAAAACCATCGGATTAGCAGAAGCTTCCTACCTTGATGCTGCAGCAACAGTGAGGATCTGCAGAAGTTGCCTACCTTGATGCTCCTCCTGTCGACGATCTTCTTGACCTCGTCCAGCATGCTGATTCCGCTGGTGTCGATGCTGCCAACAGCTGCAAGAAGACGCAGTCGTATCGAGATTGTTGACAGCAGAAGAGAAAGAAAGAGGATTGAAGCTTACCACCCATGTCCAGTATCAGATACTGTAAGCTGGTCTCTCCCTTGGAGCTGTCGTTCTCCTCATCGATCCACCTCGATATCCTGACAAGCAAACATCAACACTTCATCATCTACTTTTTTACCTTCAGCAGAACAAAGTAGCGAGGCTTGTTTGGTTTACTGACCTCTCTCTCAAGTAGCTGGCGTTGGTGAAGTAGATGGGAGCGTCGATGCGGAGGATGAGGACGCCGGGAACAGTCTGTGCCACCGGATACTGGTCAACCCGCCGGTAAGCCGCGGAGTTTGGAACCTTGCCGAGCACGGTCGTCCTCGGCCTTGAGACGAACAGTACGACTCTCAGTATGGAGATAGACACCTGCAACCAAGGAAGCAATGGTTGAGAGCTATTTGCTATCGATCGCATGCAAGTTGGCGTCATGAAGATGTATAGCGTACTGCGATGACGAGTCCGATCTCGACGCTGCCGAAGACGACGCCGAGGAACGCCGCGAGGCAGACGCAGAAGTCGACCTTGTCGACGCGCCACAAATGGATCGCCGCCTCGTAGTCGACCAGGCCGAGCATCGCGGCCATGATGATGGCAGAGAGGACGACAAGGGGGGTGTAGTGGAACAGCGGCGTCAGGAACAGCAGGGTCATCATCACCGCCGCCGCCATCACCACGTTCGACATCGCCGTCTTGCACCCGGCGTTGTAGTTCACCGCCGACCTCGAGAACGGCCCTATCAGATGCACCAGAATCAGCTTCAGCTATCTGAGACAAGCTCGATAACCACATCGACCTCGAGGGAACAAAACGTACCAGTTGTGAGATAGCATGATGTCAAGGATCCAACAATGTTCATCGTTCCGAAAGCTATCATCTCCTTGTTGCCATCGATGTGGTAGTTCTTGAACATGGCGAAGCTCCTCCCTACCGCAATGCCTTCCTGTGATTCCAAGCAATGACCAGCACAGATCAAGTGTCTGAACTCGTCAGGCAGTTGTGTCTAATCATCTATCTGCGAGAAGAAGAAGGCCTACGGCGAGGGCGACGATGCCGGTGACGACGCCGGTCTTCAGCGCCACGGTGAGATACGGCGTCGTGAAGATTAAGCTAGTCACCGACGGCGGATTTAGGCCCTTCTTCAGGTATCCGATCTGCAGATTAGGTGCCATCGTAGGATTGAAGACAGTGCTACAGTAGAGACCAGATGGATGGTTGAGATCGGAGATAGAGGGCTCACCACTTGGACTCCATGGTTTTCTGCATGAGTGAGGAACACCAACAGGGTTCCCAGTATCACAGAAGTCAAAGGGGCAGCTGCAGAGACCCAGAAGAACCTGGGCCGCCTTTTACTCTGCTCAATGATCAAATAGAGGTTTTGATTCAGATTCAATGCTGATTGCTAAACTCAATGAAATCTTGTGAAACTTTGCCCAGATTAACTCCATTTGGTACACCAACCAATGTAACTGGGCACAAAGTCAGAGGACAAGAAACGCATCCGACAAAGCCATGCATTCTCAGCAAGAGAAAGATGAGATTATTAACTTGCTCAAGCAACAAAAAGGGAAGGATTGGAACGAGCCAAGTCAAACTGCAATCTGTATCCTCCAGTTGCGTGCAAGTTTAGCTAAGCAATGGGGTAGACGGGGAAGGCAGTGGACAAGAACAAAGAGACAAGGTTCTTCTCTGGATTTACTGATGATGACAGCTGGTGCAATAATTTGCAAAGCCATCAATGGAAATGGATGTCATCCGTGAGTTCTCCTCTGGGAATTTGCAGTCACTTAGACAAGAAACGTTTTGATAATCACTAGATCTATTTGCTTGACAAAGATGCTTGTTGGTGGACATAAAAGTTCCTATTTCACATGCTTAACAGAGTCACGTAGGAGTGGTTACTTACAAAGAAGCGAGTCAGGAGAAGGAAGAAGAGGAAGCAACATCCAAGAACAGCACTTTCCCATCTCCACTGCAGGGACAAGAAGAAGCCACGACCACCAGCAATCATTAGAGAGAGTCCAAAGGTGGAACCCATCAGTAAAACTGAGGTTCCGTCAGCATCAATAACAATTATCACAAGATGATGACAGCTATTTTGTGTTTTGACGACAGGAATGAATGCAGAGGCATTCAGAAACCCAATTTTGTGCTCTTTGGAATCATGTAAGAGGAAGTAAACTGAACTATCACGATCTGGGAAGGGAATGAACCTGGTGAACTTGTGTGAAAACTGACTTGAGGACAGAGACCAGGTCGGTGGCAGTGGTGAAGTGTTCCAGTCCCAGCATCCCTTTTAGCTGCTGCAGGCACACCACTGTGGCAGCTCCTGCCATGAATCCCACTATGGTTGCATGTGACAAGAAGTCCACTATGAAGCCGAGCCTGCACATTTAGAAGATCTATAGATTAACCTAATACTCTTCTTCCACAAAGAAGAAAAGAATATATATATATATATATATAAACACAATGTGCCAAAGAATGCTAAAGCATTCATCTTCTAGAAAAATATATTTCTAGTAGGCTAGCATGCTTATCTAAAGCCTACACCAGTGACGGGCCAACCCAAGATAACAAGTCACACTGTAGGCAATAAGACGAAGGTGGGGCCATGTGGCTTATTGTCCTTGTCTGCTCGCTCCGGCAACCAAACCTACTTCCTTACGTCCCGCAGAAGTAACCCGCTTCCTCCTCTGAAAGCTTCAACCAAAACTATCCTTCGCTGCCACCTTCCAAGTCTCAGTAAGCATTCAACATCAGTAAACCTACCTCAACAGCCCCAAGGCCGCTTGAAAGAGCCCAGCGAAGAAGGTCGCTGTGAAGGCCAAGTGAAGATACAATGCTGGCTCCTGCGTCGGCGAGACTTCGTTCGCCAACATCGACCCGATCAAAAGCGACGCCACGGCCACCGTCCCCACAGCGAGATCCCGCGAGCTCCCCATCATGGCGTACACCAACGGCGGCACGAAGCTCGAATCTGCAGGAACATGTACTCGCTTCGTTCACCAAGCCATCCACAGGCGGCGCGTATCTTGCGAGAACAAGTGATGGCACTCACATAGCCCAATAATCGGCGGCAGATTGGCGAGTTTGGCGTAGCTGATGCCCTGCGGGATGGCAAGACTGGCAATGGTGGCTCCTGCGATGAGATCGGACTTGAAGAGGCTGAGGCTGTAGCTGGGGGCCCAGTCGAGGATGGGAAGGAAGTATTTCAACCCCAGGATCACACGTCGCGGGTGGCTCTCGTTCCTGAACTGCCGGAGGGGGTCGTCGGGGAAGAAGGTCTCCTTCAGGTTCGCCCTGAAGGTGTCAAGGAATGGCCGTGACGGCGGCACCGGCACGCGGCGGCCGAACTCCGTCCCGGGAAGCACACCGTCCGCATTCCCCATGAGTGTCAAAATACTAGTAGCTTAAACCTAGTAGAGCAGGACGAAAGAGAGAGGAGGAGAAGGGTAGAAGAAGGCTGCGGCAGGGGAAGATAGAGCTCAGCACAGGGTAAGGTAAACCGTGAGGGTGGGCTTATATAGGCAGGAGGCTGCCACCGCGTTGGTTTGCAGTAGCCTGCGGGTCCCACGGGTCCTCGAGAGGAAACCTGGCAAAGCACTGCAGTGTCGGCAGGGTCCAGGTGGCATCAGTATCCGAGCCCCACACGTGGGAGTCCAGTGGACGAGGAAGCTGGCACGCCCACATCGATTGCAGGAAAGCGTAGCTGCAATTCCCTCCATATCGTGCCACGTGGCATGTAAAGAAAGCACAATGAGACTTCTGGATGCAATCTACTTACATTCATGGCGTTGATGCTCCTACTATTACATAACGCGGTATGTATATTAAAAACCTAAATCTTTATTATTTATTATTATTATTATTATTATTATTATTATTATTATTATTATTATTTAATGTTCTCAGGGTCTTATCTACTATGAAAAAACATGAGAGGAGGAGGTGGGCTAGAAATGGTTGGCTATTAATAAGGCCAAATGAGGAGAAGAGTGCATGTGGCTGCTATCAATATCCATGTCAACGTAGCTTGCTCTCAATAGGTGTAGTACTCCCCCACATGAGGTGCCAAATACTCGTGTAAGATTTTGATAGGAAGTGATAGCTAAAAATTTCTATTTTAGTTAATTAAGAAAAAAATAAGTCTTTTTTGTAATCTCATGACAAATGATTGGATAAATAATATACTGGTGGTTCTATATTGTCTATTATAGTTGATGCTCTTAATCTGGAATATAATATATTTTTTAAGTGCCCTTTTAATTGAGGTAGTATGAGGTGAATTAGAGTCAGTGGGATGAGAAGATGTTTCCTAATTTTCCACTTCTCCGTCTTATTTGTTTTATTCTCAAACTATCCATGTGTGGTGTAATGAAACTCAATTCAAACAACCAAAGATTTGACTCTCAAAATTCTTGATATCAAATCTAAAGAACCTTTTGAGTCAAACAGGCGTAGTGGAGAGAGACTAATTATCTTACCCCCACACCCTGCGCAGTAGAATTAAAACACAACAAACAGACAGAGTCTTCATGTTCTTATAAAAGAACATTAGGACGTGAAATCTCTTACAATTACACAGGTTATATTAGCATTGATTCAGTTCATAGCTAAATGATAGAAAAAATTCATAGCCTATTATAAATAATTGAAATATTATGACTGTTCATCATCATTATTATTATTATTATTATTATTATTATTATTATTATTATTATTATATATATATATATATATATATATATATATATATATATATAGAAAGATAATATGGGGATTTATATGTGGGAGAGAGAGAAAAAAAATTGCATGTACTGATTTGTTGGACAACAACACCATCAATTTCTTAGCTGATTTATGGATCGGAATTGGGAGAAGACCAGCAAAGAGGATAGTCCAACTTGTCCAAACATCAAATATTATGACTATTCATCTCCATGTGTGGTACCACCACCTTCTCATCTCGCTCTCCCTCTCCCTCTCCGTCTCAATCGGTCAAAGAAGTGTTTTGACCACTAATCATGAAACCCAACAATTCCTGCATGCAACATATCTGATCGAAGCAGGCAGTCAAACACAACTTCTCACAGCTTTTTTCTTCTTGTCTGTCCCAGAAGACACCTTAAAGTAAGTAGTAGTACTCTTTGTATTAATAAAATGTTTAAGTATTCAGTGCTGTGTGGGAAAGAAAGTCTGGCACGTTGCTAAATTTCCAACTTTGATTCATGTTTCTTCTTATTTTCGAATGATAAATAGTGGTCGCAGCAACAACATAAAGGGAATGTTCATGGAAGAAGAAAGAAAGAACAAGGATGATCGCAATAACATTTAATTCTCTCCCTTGTATCCTAATTAGATTTAAATTATTTAAGATTAGGATTAAAAATTCGAACTCGAAAAGAGCACTTACTGAATTAAGATGTATTTATTCTACAAGTACCCTATATATTCTAAAGTTTTGATGATTTTGTATTAAAAGTTTTAGATTTAAATTTGAATTAGTTCAAGTAAAACATCCCTTATATTTATGTTTCTCAGATAGATAGTAAAAAAGTTTTATTTTCTTTGCGAACCTACGTCATAAATCATGTAAAGTTTCTATCACCTTTATTGCTTGTTATTTGTTTATTGGTGTATGAGATTGTTGTCTATGGTTTGTTTATTGGTGGATGAGCCGTGTAGAAGGAATCTAAAGTAGGAAAGATAGGAACTCCACGTTGACACGTAATCTTCTCATGATGGTGCCACAGAAGCCATATCAGCCGTGCGGGTGCGAGACAGCAGCCACTACATGATGATGGATGATGGATGATGGATGATGGATGATGGATGATGGATGATTCTCCCACGTGCTACATCCATCATCAACGCATCGTGTCCTCTCCTCCTCCTCCTCCTCCTCCTGTGTTTTATATTGCCCAGTCGAAATATACGTGCATCATTAAATCGTGTACACATGAATGATATATATTTTGTTGCCAGCCAGCCGTCGTCCTCTTGATGTGTTGTTGGCTTCACGCGGATGCAACTGTCGATGGCCAATAGAAAGAGAGAGAGAGAGAGATTGGTTTGCAGGTCGGCTTTCGTCTCCCTCTCTAAATCATGGCCGTCCACAACCGATACACGGCTCCTTGTTTGGACCATTCTTGAGAGAAGAAGACGCATGCATAGCGTGCAAACATGTATATGGTTGCGATTTGATTGCTTAAGCCGACCGTGTGATCATGTCAACGAGACGGACTGATCATGAGACCAGCTGTCATTTGTCGAGGCTTAGACCAGACTAAGATCGCCACGTGGCTCCATTTTATTCGTCAAATAAGTTATGCCCCCAAAGCTTCAATTATTATTCAAGAATGTTATATAGTCCATAAAGATTTTTGACAATATATCATAAGATTCTGAATTCAAATTTTATCTTCCTCATTTATTCTTTGTAATTTTTTAATTATTATTAATAAAATATTTTAATCATAATATGAATTATGGAGATTCGATCCTCATTTTAAACCTTAGCTCAAAAACAAGAATCACCTATTAACATAAATATCAAGAAGAGAGAAAGGATCATTAGTCGATGGGATTCCTAAGATTACTATCGGATGTGTGCTCTCGGCAAGGCTTCACCGATGCTCAAATCGATCAAGTAAATTTTTAAAAATGGATCCTACAAATAGGAGAGAAAAAAAAATTGTGAATAGTTTTAGATATAAAAAATATTTTCTTATTTCTATTGTAATGTGTGATAAAGTGGTGTTTTACTGTTTCTATGTGGCTTGGATAGGGCAACGAATATTACCTCTGTCATAATGTATATAGATTAACTCTAACATGATTCCACCACCATCACATCACATGATGAATGAGTTATGAAACCAGCAATTTGTCAAGATCGAATCCGATTCCGATTTCAATTTTGATTGAATTTATCATTCACACGAGATGACATCACGCTTGATAGTCCAAATTCTATCATTAAATATGTCCCAAGTATCATTGATTCTATCAAAGGGAGGTCATATCGATATTCCCATCATTCAATGAAATTATTAGGTCTTTAACTTGAAACTTATGGTGGGTCAATATATGAGCTCATTCTCAATCATTAGATCAATATTCATGTCAAACCATACACGTGTAATCATCTTATCATGGATTTTGTAGCGTGCACGACATCCACGGATTCTTTTTCCCTTTTTTTTTGGGTTTTGGAACTCGAAGATGACGACGGAATTCTTAATAATGCATGTTTAGATGGTCCAAGAAATTAATGATGAATTAAATACAAAGCCCAATTTATGCACTCTTTTGTGTCAAAGTTTTCAGCACGCTTTTATAACCAAATGACGTTAATGAATATTGGATAATGTTTTGGAGGATGGAAGAATGATGATACGATAAATGGAACAATTCAAGAAACATACTATTAGATTTGTGCATTTTTCTTTCCCCCTCTAATGGTTGTTGATTAAATGAAAGTTCATGAGATGGTGTGAGAGATGACCTCAAGACACATCTAATAAATCTTAGCAGTAAGTATGATGTTTTGAATGACTAGGATGGAAGAAAACAAGAAAGATTAGGACATCATGAAGTTGACAAGAAAAGAAGACAAACAAATTCTTAATTGGAGTGTGGGGTCGATTTGATCTTATTAGTAGAAGGAACTTGATCTTGTTGTTTCTAGTTGGGGGCAGATATGGTCCCCAAAGCTACGGTTGTGGCTGAATAATTTTACAACCTTAGGTATTGAAAAATATTATAATGATTATGGATTTATAATGATGATTAGCTTAAGTTAGGAATAGGATTTGGTCATGCAAACCAATAAGATGTAGATATCGAAAATGAAATATGGTAACAATTGAACTTTTAATAATAAATAGTATTTATTTTTATAACAAATAATAATTTTGGATTTCTTATGATGATTCAGTTGAAGGAAATAAGATTTGGTCGTGCATGCTTTGTTAAAAGGATAGAGAGAGTGATAGAGCCATAATACAATAAAGATAAGATAAGGTGGCATTCTTGTTTCGCTTAAAGGATCTTCATTATGGCTCAGACTCTCTACCTCTAAATGGCATATCACATGTGATTTATATAGTCCCCATTGACGTATCATATATTTATTATATATTTTTTTTCTCTAAGAGATTTATTATTATTTTTCGTGTATCAATATTTAATTTGGTTCTAGCTTATATTGGTTTTGTCTTTTTTTCTTAGATTTTAACCAAGCAATTTAGAGCTTGGTTTCAAATGGGTGAAACTGATGTTTGTTATAGACTCCTTAATAACTTCCAATAATCTACCAAAATGAAAAAAACAAATTTATGTGAGTGAAGAAAAGGAAATTTAAAATATCATCTTCATTTATATTAGTTCTAAAACCTTGAAATGAATCTAGTAATCCTTATTTAACTTATTATATAATTGATGTGTTTTAGCACATGTTTTGATTATTAGTGTAGGAAGTATGGAACTGTGACTAATGAATAAATTAATTAATGAGTTTATTAGACTAATATATTTTTAAGATAAGTGATACAATAAAAACTTTGATCACGAACTTGGACCATCAAAGGACCTACTATTTGTTAGCTGACTAAGTCTACCGCCAACTCTATAACTGAACGAGCAAATCTCGTTCATTAATTGAGAAAAATCCTCATTAGTTGAGGGAAATCTTTTGACTAAGTCATCCGTGTATAAATAGACAATGCATTTATCAATAATATCAAGTTTTTGTTCTCTCATTTCCATTTTTAACATTGTATCAGAGCCATAAGAGAAATTATTCTCTCTGTCAAACGACAGAAAAATAGTTGCCATTACATCGCCTCTCATCATCTCATTACTTTGGATCTTTCAAATCTACTATCACAAAGGCTCCAACCGATCCATATAGCTCGCAGAGCGCTTCTCGCTTCTACCATCGCCCTTTCGTCTCATGATTCCAAAAGATTTCTATCTACGAACTACCGTTGGATATTCTCATTCGCCACTCACTCCGTATCTACCGGTGTTTTTACACTATTCAGTTTGTTAGCCACCTTTTGATTTATGCTACTACCTACAACTTTATAGCCATTAATTGCTTTTCTTTTTTCTTCTTTTCTTTTCTTGGTCACCTCAACTCGTGCAACGGTTTTGTGATTTTCTAATGTCTTTCTCATCCACTTCTAATGTCCCTACTCCTTTTCCTACTAATAATTACTTTCATCGTCTTATTTCCATTAATGCTGCATCTTTAATCCCCTTTAAGTTATCTAAAAATGGCAATTATACCTCTTGGCGTGCTCAATTCTCTAACCTCTTGTTTGGTTATGATTTATTGGGCTATGTTGACGGTTCACTTAGTTGTCCACCAGCCATGATTCATGTCCCATGAGACCCTAGCCCAGTACCCAATTCTGCCTACAAGTTATGGCTTCGGTAGGATCGACTAATTCTCCAATGAGCCATCAGAGTTTCGCTTAATGCGATAGACCCACTTACACCCTATAATGTTTTGCGTGGGGTGAGAGGGGGTGAGAGTCCATGTACCATTACGAAGAAGCGCATCATACTCATCACTCATGCCAGGTGAATTTTGGGCTTGAGTAAAAGATGATGGTTCATAGGCTAGAGAAGAGTTGGTCGACATGTAAATTAAGAACTTGACGGGGTTTAAAGATACCACTTTTGGAGCGGGTTTGCATTGGATGGCTTGAGGCGATAGGAGTAGCAGAGGGTAAGGATTAAGGGTGATCACTAGTGGAGGTGGAGGACTACAGTGAGGGAGGCATTGGCTGGAGGAGAGGAAGAAGCCGGAGAAGAAGGCGAAGGAGGAATGTGCGAATCGAAATAACAAGTGAGTGTGGATCTTGTAGAGGCACGGGGAGGAGGAAGATGTATTAGAAGAACTCAATGGGATGATCTCAAAAGAGAAAGACAAACTCCACAAAAGTGACATGTCTGGAGACAAATACCTTAGCATATAGAGGATCATAACACCGAAAAGTATTATGCTCAAGAGAATATCCGATGAAAATACAAGGGCGAGATCGAGGCTGTAGTTTTTGAGAATTGTAGGGGCGTAACCAAGGATAACACAGACAGCCAAAAACTTTTAATGTGTGTAGGTTAGGGCATTTTGAAATAGCTTTTCAAATGGTGACATCAAGAACTAGAGTGGGCATACGATTAATGAGGTACACCATTTGAAAGGCGACAGAAGGCATAGATGCTTGATGAAGCGAGTTAGACTAGTTTCAACAACATGACGATGTTTACGTTCGGCAGAACCAACCAGTTGAGGAGTATACGGAGGTGACTTAAGATGTTGAATACCACAAGTAGATAGATAAGATGCAAGAGCTTGATATTCACCTCTGCCATCAGAATAGATGGTTTTAATGGTAGTTTGAAAATAGTTCTCAACTAAGTTCTTAAATTTAGAGAATACAACAACGACATCAGATTTTTGACGAAGAGGATAGAACCATGTATACTTCGTAAAATAATCTACGAAGACAACATAGAATCTAAACTTGTCAAAGGAAACAACCGATGCAGGATGCAAAAGAGGTTGCCACTCCTCTATCCTCCAGTGAATCACTGAAGTTATGTGATGATAGTCATGCTACGGACCCTACTCAGTTTCGACAGGTAGTTGGCTCTCTACAATATCTTGCCCTTACTCGCCCGGATATTTCCTTTGCAGTTAATAAACTGTCTCAATTCATGCATCGCTCTCCATTGATCACAAACGCGTTTTCGTTATCTTAAAGGGACTATTGATCATGGTATTTTTCTTCGCAAACATTCTCCTCTCGCCTTTGATGCTGATTGGGCCAGCAATGTTGACGATCGAACCTCCACATCTGGTTATATTGTTTTTCTTGGTGCTAATCCGATCAAGTTCTAAGAAACAAAAGAATGCTTGCGTCTAAAAGAATATCGAGCTATAGTGCTCGAACTCATTTGGATCTCCAACTTGCTTAAGGAGCTTCATGTTTCTTCTTCTACTTTGCTGTTATTTATTGTGATAACCTTGGTGCAACTTACCTCTGCAAACCCGGTTTTCACTCGCATGAAGCATGTGGCTATCGACTTTCATTTTGTGCGGGATCAAGTTGCTAGCCTTCGTGTTTCTCATGTTCACACGATCGATCAACTTGCTGACTCCCTCACAAAGTCTTTAGCTCATAAGCCCTTTTATTGCATCGGTCCAAGATCGGTATCCTTGAAGCTCGATCTTGCGGGGCATGTTAGCTGACTAAGTCTACCGCCAACTCTATAACTGAACAAGCCAATCTCGTTCATTAGTTGAGGAAAATCCTCATTAGTTGAGGGAAATCTCGTTCATTAGTTGAGGGAAATCTTCAGGGAAATCTTTCCTCATCCCTGTATAAATAGACAATGCATTTATCAATAATATCAAGTTTTTGTTCTCTCATTTCGATTTCTAACACTATTGAGCAAGAGAGTCAGACATTGTGTTGAGAAATCATCATGTCGAGAATTGGATGTTGAACCGAAAAATTGGTCACTGTGTAGGAGATCGGATTTCGTGCTATAGGTTTAGACATCATGCTTTAAGGATCAGATATTATGTTGAAAGATTAGATATCGTGAGAAAGTTAATGTATTGATCGAATGAGCGATATACCGAAGAAAAAGGTGATATGCCGAAGATTTAGACAAAGTGTTGAAAAATTAAATTGACCTAAAACGATCTTAAATTAAGATTTTAGCACGTTGTACACTCTTCTGACGTGTCGTCTGATCTTTTGGCACTTCATCTGAACCTTTAGTGCATCACCCTTTTCTTTGACATATCGCTCATTCCACCGACATATCGATTTTCCCATGGCATCCAATCTTCTGGATTAATATTCGATTGGCACAATGCCTGAGTCTATAGCATGAAGTCTAATCTCTAGCACATCGACTAGTCCTTCGACTCAACTTTCAGTTTTCAATATAATAATTTCTCAATACCACGTCCGACTCTCCTGCTCGACAGTTAGCCCTTTGGTGGTTCAAGTATATAATCGAAGTATTTCATACATCACTTATCTTAAAAATATATTAGTCCAATAAACCCATCAATTAATTTATTATTAAAATTTGAGAATAGTCTCCTCATTTTTTATGATAATAATCAATTAATGGTGAGGTTTTGATAAGGGTCTCATGTCTATATATCATTTAAAAAAGTTATGATAAAATTGAACTCTAATGATTATATATTATTTTAAATACTTATATTGAATTCAAGCTAAAAGAAATTTGATCTTGTCAATACTATGATTAAATCATTCAAGCCTAAAAATCAATGTTCAATCAATTTTTAAAAATTAAGTTGTAATCATTTTATATTTCAAATTTTAACCATTATCAATGTTGTCAATCAAAAAGATAACCATAAATCATTTGTATAAATCAAATATGGGTTGTATAATAACAAAAAAATTATAAGTTATCACTTCTCGACCTTTTTCAATAATTAAAAATATAAGTTATTACTTCTCCCCTTTTATCATCAATAAAGAAAAAAAGGGAGTAGTATCATGGTACTACTTTTTTTTCCTTTGTATCAATATTTCAATTGTATAAAATTAAAAATTACTTTAACAGTATGGTACATGAAAGATCTCAATATTGTGTTATCAAATATAAGTTCAAGTTATTAACACCGAGAGATCAATTTATGATGGAATCTTAACAAGGCTCCCCTTATCTATATGTTATCTTAAAATTATGATGAAGTTAAATTCAAAATAATATTTTTCTAATGATGATTTTGAATTCAAGTTGAGATAAATTTGATCTTTTTGATATTATTATTATAAGCCTAAATATTCACTCAAGTTTTATTTTTTTTTAAAAATAATTAATAAAAATTAGGCATGAGTCACTACTAATAAAAAGTTATAAAAGTATCATAAGTCTTCTTGTTTAATATATAAGCTAGGCATGCACCCCCTTGGTCATCAATAAAAAAATATTAGTTATTTCTTCTATCCATTTTGTCATCAACAAAAGAATGAACTATATAAATCATAAATACAAAAGAGTCATAAAATAAATCTCAAGATCAATGAGAAGTCAAGTAAAAGGTTATGATTCATTTAAATAAATCTATTCTTTAGTCACTAGCAAAAAGAAAGTATCATTAGAGAATAAATAGTAAAAGATTTTTAATAATGCATTTAAAATATTCAACATATCAAATTCTCTTTTAATAAAATCAAATTATTTCTCACTTAGTGGTTTAGTAAAAATGTTGATAACTGATGCTTCATATCAGTGAAACAAAAAGTATATCATAATTGCTAACACGATCCCTAATAAGATAATATATAATGCCAATATACTTAATTCTAGAGTATTAAATACGATTATTTGTTAAACGAATTTTATTAGTATTATCATATTTTATAGGGATGCTTCTTAGGAGAGTCCACATCTTCTAAAGTATTATTCATCCAAATTTTTTATGCACAACATGTATTTGCCACGATATATTCAACTTCAACTATAGTTAGTGACATAGAGTTTTGTTTCTTGAAAGACCAAGAAATAACTACATGAAATAAGAATTAATAAGTTTCAGAGGTATTTTTTCTACTATATTTTATATCCTGCAAAGTTAGCATCAGCATAAATAATTAAATCAAAATTTTTAGTAGCCTCCAGGGAAGAGAAATTAGGAGTGGATGTAGGTTAAGAAGACTAAACTATTATAAATCAATTTCTCTTGCTTTTGACTTTTGTTTGTGATTGATTATTTATTATTAACATTACTCGCACTCAATATTTGGTTAATCATGTTTTTCATATAGATTTTATGATTAAGTCTTAAAATGATTAAAATTTGCTATACCACTAATTCACTCCTCCTCTCCTCTTAGTGTCATTAAGATCCTAATAATTAATATCAAAATAATCAATATCAAAATAAGGTTCTCTTATTTGGGTTAACACTCAAATAAAATAAATGATATTTTTAAATAATCAAGAGAAACATTCTATCACACGTCCTCACATGTTTCATGTGATGGATTTCACCTATTAAAAAATATGAATGATTTTTTTTACCTTTTATGAATTTTGATTTATGGAATATTATCGAGTCTCGTTTTTGAAAATTTTTTAAAGTGATGGATGAATAAAATAATTAAAAAATATATATTTTAAATATTAAAGCTATGAATATTTTATTTTATGCTTTAGATAAAAATAAATTTAATCAAGTTTCTACTTCTAATACTATACATGATATATGACATACACTTGAAGTCACTTATAAAGGAATAAGTAGAATAAATAATCCAAAATTAATCTTTAAGTTCATAGGTATAAATTATTTAAGATAAGTCAAATGAATCAATTAGTGACATATAAACCTATTTTATGGATATTATCAATGGATTAAAAGCTTTTGATAAAGACTATACTAATCGGTGAGTAGAATTTTAAGGTCTCTTTCGAGAAGTTGAAATTTAAAGATAATGGTAATAACCTATAAAATGACATACAAATCATATGATAAAGAATATATATTTTTCAAAGAAAAAATATTACTCTTAAATCCAAAGAAGATTACTCAAGCAAAATCTCAAGAAGTCATGATGATGAAGATATAATACTTCTTACAAAAAGATTTAAAAAGTCCATGAGAAAAAACAAGATAAATTTTAAAAGACAAGAAGGTAAAAATAAAAGTGAGTCCACGAAAGATGCAATTATATATTAAAGTGTAAAAACCCGAGACACTTCAAAAATGAATATCCACAATTGAAAAAGAAGTCATTAATCTAAAAATACTCAAAACAACATCAAATAAATCAACAACATCAGATAAATCAAGTGAGTTAGAAGTAGAAGAGCAAATCAATAAAAAAAAAATGACAAATTATACCTTAATGGCTTTCAGGTATTTGACACCTCCAAAACTTTTTTATCGCATGGTGAATTATTTAAAATATTTCATAATTTATATAATAAATTTAAAAATATTAATAAAAATATAATTTGCTAAAAAAGATTAGGTCTCACTCTCTAATAAATTTAATATATTGAAAATATATGTCAACATCTTATACTTCTTGAACTAAATAGAAAGATTTAAAATAAATTTAAAAATAAGTTAGTTCAAAAATTAAAATATAAACAATGACTTACTTGTTATGAATGCAAAACTAAAACATTATTTAAAGGAGTCTATTGATATTAATAATGCAATAAAATTACTAAAAAAATATGTTACTATGATAAATATTAAAAATATATAATTAAAAAATAAATCACTTAATATAATCTTGTTAAACAAGATTATGTATTAAGAAAAGAAAGGTATTGGTTTCATCATCATTTATCAATCATACATATGCTCTCTTTAAAGAAATATAATTATTTTAAATTAATTTAGGTTCTTAATAAAAAAGAATCATAAGTATTTAAAGCTAAAACATAAGAAAGGTACACCTATGATAGAATCCCAAAGGTTTCTATCGATGCTATGATACCAAATGATAGAACCTTAGGGTTCTATCGTAGAGGAAGATGGAAAAGGGAGATAATCGATCTCTTTGAGGGGATTGTGTTGGAAAACCTCAACGGGTGCATCACATGTGCAGCGAAAATCAAAATAAAAAACTAGTTTCCCATGCAGATCAAATCATCGTATAAAAGATTGGGGTCATGAGAAAAACATAAAAATAAAAAAAACTGTGATATGTAAGAGATTGATTTTACCTAGGGAGATCGTATATTCCTATAGTTCAGATCCGGATGAAGAGGATGAAGGAGGTCAAGCGTCATCCTCTCTAGTGGTATCTACACGATGGATCTCTGCAATAAAACTCCTCCAATCTAAACTCGCAACTCTTGCACGGGAAAGGGGGGAGGAGAATAGGAGATTGTGGCTAAAGTTGCAGCCTATCAACCATGAGTCTCCCCTCCTATTTATAGAGAGCCACCAAAAACCCTAGGGCTCCTGCCTTAGTGGGTATTAGATCTCCATCCAATTACCCATTAATCTTGCATTATTGGATCTCTATCTAATAATCTCCTTAGGCCTCTAATTAGGCCTTAATCAAGGAGCCCATCAGCATATGGTCTTATCTAATAAGAATAGGGGCTAAATGGATCTTCATCCAATCCTCTATTCGTTGAAGCATTCACTATATGTGTGTGACCCTCTCGGCCTGATACCGAGCTTGCCGTGAGTCACTCCCATCAGACCTCCTTCTGATATAGTGAATTATTATCCCTATAATAATTCACTCAACTCATCGACTATGGACGTACTAGGCCACTACGCTATAGTCCTCAGACGGTATAGGGGGATCAAATCTATTGGACCTGTTTGTCCATAATTACCATATATCTATAATCCCTCATCTAACTAATAGCCCAGAAACCGTATATCGGATATGGTACTGTCAGGTTACATACGGAATCCATCATAGTCTTGCTCTAATCGGATTCTCCCAGAGAACTCTTTCTCTCTCATTCTAAATGACCCTAGTCAAGGATTTGTCTGAGCAAGCACATATAGGATATTTCTCTCATAATACTGAGAGTAGATGATCCTCTATTGATATTCAATTGTCTTCGTAAGGTTGGCTACCAATCTCAATAACTAGTTGTACAAGATCTGGAACTTTCCAAACCTTTAAGTCTGGCGTCAAAGAAAGAAGTACTTATACAAGACATCATTAGTGTCTCAAGTCTAAAGACCAGATACACAACTAGGACTATGGAATCGCTATCTGACATTAGGTACTATTAACTATATAGTATTCCATAAGTGGATCAATCAGTGAACTCATTTTTCAATGAGCACCTATATTATATCCTTAGTGTCTCCACACAAATGGCTATAAGGCCAGCTGCCTCCATCATATAGATGGATATATAGTACACTGGTCTATCTGGTTATCTCGATGTCCCTCTCGGGTAACCTATGATCCGGATTATATAAGATATATGCTTAAAAGTGAATCGATCTCATTATCGTGATCTCATCACGATTCGATTCCTATTGCACAGAACCAAGGGCATCATAATATATATGCAACAGATAATATAATGTGAGAATATGCCAATAACCAATATTAATCATAAGCAAAAAGGTCACACAACATGTCACATATGTCATTACTTATGTGATTGGCTTGTTGGGCACTTGTAACCAGCAATCTCTTACTTGACCAAAAGCCAATCACCTATGTGTCTGATCCCTATCAGACCCCTGTGACGTTCAAATACAATCTGAGCCAACGACTTCGTTAGTGGATTAGCAATGTTATCTTCGGATGAAACTTTTTCCATTGCTATATCTTTTCGGGTTATGATCGCTCTAATCAGATGGAACCTTCTCAGAATAATTCTGATGAGACATGGGTTCCCTTGTTAGAGTTATCACCCTATCGCTGTCACAATATATGGGAGTCAGCTCCACGCTGCTTGGTATGACTCCTAAATCCTTGATGAACTTCATTCATACCCCCTTTCTTTGCTACTTATGTTGCAGTAATATATTCCATCTTTGTGATTGAGTCAGTAGTAGTATCTTGCTTGGAACTCTTTCAACTTACTGCTCCTCCATTTAGGGTGAAAACATACTCTGAATTTGACTTGCTATCATCAATGTCATACTGAAAACTCAAGTCTATGTAGCCCTCAACTTGGAGGCTACCTCCTTCATATACCAGTAAAAGATCATTAGTCCTTCTCAAGTACTTAAGGATATACTTTACTGTCTTTTAGTGTTCTAAACCTAGATATGTCTGATACTTGCTCGTGACACTCAGAGCATATGCTATATCAGGCTTGGTACATAGCATCGCATATATTATAGACCTTATCACTGAGGTATAAAGTATCTTATTCATGTTTGTCCTTTCTTCAGGAGTCTTTGAGGGCATACTTATAAAAAGTGATATTCCATGTCTCATCGGTATGAGACCTCTCTTGAAATTCTCCATGCCAAACCTTTTGATAATGGAGTCTATGTACCTAGACTGAGACAAGCCAAACATCCTCTTGGATCTATCTATATAGATCCAGATCTCCAAAATATATGATGCTTCCCCTAAGTCTTTCATGGAGAAGTTTCTGGATATCCAAGCCTTTACTGTGGAGAGCATTCCTCTATCATTCCCAATGATCAGGATGTCATCCACATATAGCACCAAGAAGGTGATAACGCTTTCACTTACCTTCCTGTACACATAAGGCTCATCTTTGTTATTAACAAAATCATAAGATCTGATCACCTCATCAAATCTTATGTTCCAACTTTGGAAAGCTTGCTTTAATCTATAAATGGATCTTAAGTAACCTACGCACTTTATCTGTACTCTCTTTGAATATAAATCCCTCTACCTGTATCATATACACCTCCTCCTTAAGGTTGTCATTGAGGAAAACCATTTTGACATCCATCTGCCAGATCTCATAGTCATAATGTACTGCAATGGCCAAAATAATTCTAATGGACTTAAGCATAGTTATAGGTGAAAAGGTTTCATCATAGTCAACTAATTGTCTTTGATAATATCCTTTAGCTACTAGTCTTGCTTTATAGGTCTCTATTTTTTCATCCACTCTGATC
The DNA here is from genome assembly GCA_021527575.1 of Ensete glaucum. NCBI lineage: Eukaryota > Viridiplantae > Streptophyta > Magnoliopsida > Zingiberales > Musaceae > Ensete > Ensete glaucum. The sequence continues at coordinate 46,859,402 of CM038551.1, forward strand.
TTCTTCTTGAAGATTCATTTGCTGCCGATGGGTATAATACCCTCAGGTGCATCCACAAGGTTCCAAACCTTGTTAGAGTACATTGAATCTATCTCAGAATTCATGGCTTCTTGCTACTTCCTAGAGTTTATACTCATAATAGCCTCCTCATAGATCTGAGGATCAACATCCTTAGAGTCATCTCCACTAATATGTCTTACATATCTTTCAAGAGGGTGAGATACTCTACTAGACCTACACAAAGTTAGAACTTGTGTGTTAGGTACCTGAACATACTCGGGCTCTAGAATGGTGCTTGAGCTAGGTCCTCCAACCTCGCTCAATTCTATCTTGCTCCCACTGTTTCCACCAAGAATGTGTTTCTTCTCAAGGAACATGACTCTCTTGGCAATAAAGACGTTTTAGTCCTTAAGGTGATAGAAATAATACTCATAAGTTTTCTTCAGGTATCCCACGAATGTGCACCATTCTGTCCTTTATTCTAACTTATCGGGGTTGTATCTTTTAACGTGGATACGACAGCCCCAAATCTTAATAATCTTAATATTAGGCTTCTTTCCTTTCCATATCTCATATGATATAGACACTACCGACTTTGAAGAAACTCTGTTCAGAAGGTAAGTTGCGGTCTCTAGGGCGTATCCTCAGAATGAAATGGGTAGGTTAGCAAAACTCATCATAGACCACACCATGTCCAATAGTGTGTAATTTCTCCTTTCTGATACACCATTGAGCTGAGGTGTATACGGAGGTGTCTACTGGGATAGAATCCCATTGTCCTTGAGGAAATGGGTGAACTTCATACTCAAGTACTCTCCTCCTCGATCTGATTGAAGAGTCTCCAATACTCTTTCTAATTTGGTTCTTCACCTCTTCTTATATTCCTTGAATTTCTCAAAGGCCTCAGACTTGTATTTTATCAATTACACGTGTCTATATATAGAGAAATTATCAGTGAATGTAATAAAGTATGAGTAACCACCTATAGCCTGAGTCAACATAGTACCACATACATCACTATGTATGAGTTCCAATAGCTCGGTGGCTCTCTATCTAGTTCTACTAAAAGGAGAGTTGGTCATCTTCCCATGAAGGCAATGTTTATAGGTTGCATATGACTCATAGTCAAATGGATCTAAGTATTCATTTTTTACTAACTTTTGAATTCTTTCCTCATGTGTATGACCTAGCATACAATGCCATAGATGTGCATTATTCACCTCATCTCTTTTCCTCCTAGATATATTTATATTCATGATATATAGAGAAGTGTCTAACATATATAAACCATTTATAAGGGTCCTTCCAGTGATGATCTCATCATCCATAATTATTGAACAACTATTATTCTCAAAAACTAATTTATATCCACTAATTATCAAACAAGAGATAAAAATAATATTTTTTATAATGGAAGGGACAAAATAGCATGCATCTAATGCAATAATAGCTCTATCAGGTAGATGTAGGATGACCTCCCCAATAGCAATTGCAGCAACTCTTGCTCCATTGCCCATTTTGAGGTCCATCTCACCTCTAGCCAGACTCATACGTCTTGCCAAAACTTGTAATGAATTACAGATATGATAAGTACTCTCGATATCCAATACCCATGTGTTATTATAAAAATCTGACAAGTAGAGATTGATCATGAATATACCTGAAGCTTCTTTAAGCTTTTGTTTTGCCTTATCTGCAAGGTAGTCCTTATGGTTCCTCTTCCAATGCCCATCTTGGCCGTAGTGAAAGCACTGTATTTTATTGTTTATCGGGTATTTCTTAGCAATCTTTACCTTACCTGATCTTTCTTTGCCCTTACCCTTCTTAAGAGTCTTGTTGGCCTTCATTTTCTTTTTTGTCTCACCAATATAGAGAACTAGCTTCTCCTTCTTAATGACACTCTCAACTTCCCTCAACATATTGAGGAGCTTAGGGAGAGTCACCTCAAAATTGCTCATGTTAAAATTCATGATGAAGTGAGAAAAGGAATCTCGTAGGGACTGAAGTATAAGATCAACGCATAGGTTATCCTCTAGGACTATCTATATATTTCACAAAGCGAGCGATCTTATCCTTACTTATCTTTTCCTCCAGTGTGGGCACAATCATGTTAAGGACATATACGATTTTCTCTTCCGTGAAAACAATTCTCAAATTATGGAGCTTTTGGACCAATGAGGCAATTGACATCAAGTATGTCACGTAGGGGTTTTGCAAGCGACAAGGAAGATATAGCGTAAATTAAATAACATGCAGATTTTACAAAAAATACTAATTAAGATATTGACTTATATCTTAATGTACTCCTACTATTTTCTTAGTGAATCACGCGACACCTTCGACATGTGAGACGAAAGTCTCCGACAGACTCCTAGTAGGGATCGAGATCAAATTGGCATCTTAATGCAATATCGATAGACTCGACCAATTACACTAAGCCCAAAAGGTAGGCAACTTTTGTCAATCACAACTCCTTAGGATTCCCACCATGTTCGACCTCCGAATTATCATGGTCTCGAGGGACTTGACCAACCATGATATTTAGTTAAGTCATCACCATCGTTACAAGATGAGTCTGATTTGATGATATGCCCTCGAGGGACTCAACCAAGCATACCATGTCATCAGGTCACCGGTGGCATCTCTATGTCGTAGGTAAGAACTCAATCACGTAGATAGGTGAGCCTCGAGGGACTCGACTAACTCAACCTATGTCGTGATTCAATTTCTTCTTATAACGATGGAAGGCCACGTGAGTCAATCTTATTGCCTCACGCTTACCGACTTGATATTATCGTAGGAGGGGTTTTTGTTTCGTATCTGTCTCCTAATATGTCGTGTCACATACATACATATTTAATATATATCTACATTGTATACATATATATATACATATACATACATATATATATAATAGGTGTATAACACATCATATATGCAAGCCACATCGGATGATCATGAGCCGTCACCTAATATGATTAAGCTCTAGCTAATGGGCCTAATCACTTATAATAGGATCTATGTGTGCATCGGCGCATCTCCATAACCTGTGATTATTGATCTCGTCATCATTGATTCCGTCGGATCGTCGCATCACAATACATCATAATCTCCCACCATGGCATCATGGGTCCCGATGTAACCTCCATGCTCCCGTTGCGCCTCTCCATGTAATTACAAATAATCACAAGTACGCAAGCCTGACAATAAACAAGAAAAACATAGGCTCGCAGACCCAATAATAATAATAATCACAATTACACACATCACAATACATGACTCATGATCATCCATCCACATCATACATCACATGTATATCACATCATATGTAGGATTACTAGATATATAATAATCAATTAAACTATTTAATTAATTATTTTTTTAGAAATCAGGACATGCTTAGATTTGTAGAATTATCAAGGACATTTTCATAATTTTGGATGAGAGGATAGTCCTTGAAATTTTTAAAATTATTGAGGGTATTATGGGAATTATATACATGTGAACAATCCTCGAAATTTTCTAAATTCATAGGGACAGGATCATCTTTTTCTCCAAAGGATGCCCTAACCCCTCTTTCCCCTTCTGTGTATACCATAGCCGCTACCCTTGCTCAGGCTACCCTTTCTGGCGGTAGCCGCGGCGGCCACCTATGGCGTCGCCCCTGGCGGCGGTCTTGGCGCCAGTCGGCCCCTTTTCGGGCACCACGCTACAAGTGACTGTGCCCACGAGCAGCTATTGCCCTTGTGGTCTGACCGTCGTGCAGCAACTACCGCCCCTTGCGGGCGTTATTGGCCTCCTTTGGTGGCCCTAGCCGTAGCCAACCGCCCTCTTGCAGGGGGTCTTGGCCGCGGCCTGGCCGTGGGTGGCTGGCCCTGCATGGGGGCAAGCCGTGGCTGGCCGCCCCTCCTCCTTGCTGCCTTAACTGCAAAAATACAGTAAGAATGCGTAAAACGATTCTACGTGATTTAATCTCATCACACGTAGTTTAAAACTAATCTTTCGCACGAAAACCTTGGCTCTGATACCACTGTTGGAAAACCTCAGTGGATGCATCACATGCGTAGCAGAAATCAAAACAAAAAATTGGTTTCCCACGCAGATCAAATCGTCATGCAAAAGATTGGGGTGGCGAGAAAAACTTAAAAACTAAAAAAAGCATGATACGTGAGAGATTGATTTTACTTAGGGATATCATATATCCCTATAGTCCAGATCTAGATGAAGAGGATGAAGGAGGTCAAGCGTCCTTCTCTCTAGCGGTATCCATACAATGGATCTCTATAGTGAAACTCATCTAATCTAAACTCGCAACTCTTGTGCAGAAGGGGGCGGAGGAGAATACGAGGTTGTGGCTAAAGCTACAGCCTATCAACCATGAGTCTCACCTCATATTTATAGAGAGCCACCAACAATCCTAGGGCTCCTGCCTTAGTGGGTATTGGATCTCCATCCAATTACCCACTAACCTTACATTATTAGATCTCTATCTAATAATCTCCTTAGGTCTCTAATTGGGCCTTAATCAAGGAGCCCATCAGCATAGGGTCTCATCTAATGAGAATAGGGAATTAATGGATCTCCATCAAATCCTCTATTCGCTGAAGCATCAACCATATATGTGTGACCCTCTAGGCCCGATAGCGAGTTGGCCGTAAGTCACTCACATCAGAACTCCTTCTGATATAGTGAATTATTATCCCCATAATAATTCACTCGACTCATTGACTATGGACGTACTAGGCCACTACGCTATAGTCCCCATACAGTATAGGGGGATCAAATCCATTAGACCTGTCTGTCCATAGTTACCGTGTATCTATAATCCCTCATCCAACTAATATCCCAGAGACCATATATTGGATATGATACTGTCAGGTCACATATGGAATCCGTCATAGTCTTGCTCTAATCGAATTCTCCCGAAGAACTCCTTTTCTCTCAATCTGAATGACCCTGGCCAGGGATTTGTTTGAGCAAGAACATATGAAATATTCTTCTCGTGATACTGAGAGTGGATGATCCTCTCTTGACACTCAATTGCCTTCGTAAGGTTGACTACCAATCCCGATAACTAATTGTACTAGATCTAGAACTTTTCAAACATATAAGTTTGGCATCAAAGAAAGGAGTACTCATACAAGACATCCTTGGTGTCTCAAGTCTAAAGACCAGATACACAACTAGGACTATGGAATCACTATATGCATTAGGTATCATTAACCATACAACATTCCATAAGCGGATCAATTAGTAAACTCATTCTCCAATGAGCACCTATATTATATTCTTAGTATCTCCACACTAGTGGCTATGAGACTAGCCGTCTCCATCATATGGATAGGTAAATAGTATACCGGTCTATCCGGTTATCTTGATATGCCTCTCGAGTAACCTATGACCGAGATTATTTAGGATTTATGCTTAAAGGTGAATCGATCTTATTATCGTGATCTCATCACGATCCAATTCCCATTGCACAGAACCAAGGACATCACAATATATATGCAACATATAATATAATATGAGAATATATCAATATTAATCATAAGCAAAAAGATCACACAACATGTCACACGTGTCATCACTTATGTGATTGGCTTATAGGGCACTTGTAGCCAGCAGATTGGACCTCCTAGATCACTTCGAGGGGATTTGCCTCCTAAGGTTTTTCCTTTGTCTAAAACTAATACTTCTTCATTGATTGATTCCTATAAAAGAGTTACAATCTTATTTACAATGCTCCGCCAAGAGTCCCACTAATCTTTGATTCTTAACTAACTTGATAAACTTCTAACTTGGGAACACTTCAGTATTACCATGCATCATGACTCTTTGATCAATTAAGTAAGATCTCCACTTGCTGTAAGCAATGGTTTGGTCTTCTCGTGCAATTGTCATTGTAGTCTTTTGAAAAATCCTTTTTATCTGATAGCTAGTGGTCGTACCATGTCTTCTTTTGAGGATCGCCACTTTAGAGTTTTTCCGAGGGATCAAAAAGAAATCGATAAGTAGTTGTTTTACCTTTGAGCACCTTTTATCATAAATTAAAATTTATCTATTAGCAATCTTATCTTCAAATTTGACACAGTCTTCATGATCAAACTCCACATTATCAATTTTTGATTCCTTCTTGGCTGGTTCAACCACAGAAGTTTGTCATGGTCTTCATATTCGAACTCCACATAGTCAGGTTTTAATTCCTCTTTAGTTGGCTCGACCATCAAAAGTGGCTTTTCTATGTTGACTACTTTAAAGTTCTCATTTATTGATTTTTCTTAGTTATTGAAGGTTCTGTTCCTGCAAGTGTCCATATTGATGTTTCCTTTATATATGCTAGCGAATAATATGGTTGTTATTATGGTGCAGGGATGATGAGCTTTAACTTTCCACCGAATCTCGGGATTAAGTCCCTTAATAAATTTTCTCACCAATTGTATCTCGGACCAATCTCGGGTTTGGTTCATTAATATTCTTATATTTCGATGGCCCAAAGCGAATCACGAGCTCTTTCCGAAGGGACTCGTGATAGGGTCTCATACAATCATACCCACTAGATGCATCACATTCGAGTTGTGTGGGAAGCTATATCCACCATGGATTCTTTCAAAGTCCTAAAAAAAAAAAAAAAAAAAACACGTGAGATCCTACCGATTGGGTCTTTCTCTTCCCATCTAGGAAACTCCTTCTTTTGCTCTTAATCATTTTTTCGATCATTCTGTTGATATTGAAACTTTCGATGTTGAGATTTGTTAGGACTCTCTAATCGGCTTCTTCTAATTTCATAGAGAGCTCTTTGAATGTCTTCTATGGCCCTCGAAAGCTAAAAACTTTTTATCAATCATCATCATAGTCATCGTGTAAGATTGTAGATAGATCGATGTTTAGTTCTTTTTTCTGTTGTCGAGTCAGGGGCATGATTGTGCATTATAGATGTGGTAAGACTTGGTTGCAACGAGATTGTTAGTGTAAACAAGCAATGGGAGGAGAGAAAGATGGATGCGACTATTGGAACTTGGCTAGGTTGTAGCAACAGGATGAAGGTGGCATCTGCGGCAAGAGAAGATGGCAGCAGTGATCTGTGGTTTGCAGATGACATCAGGAGATGACAATGTGAAGATGGATGTAGTAGAAGGGAAAGAGATGGCGTGACGGATGGCATGAGTGAAGTGTAGGGGGCAACAGAGATGGCAATGGTAGGGGAGCCGAAGGCAGCAACGGTAATGCTGTTGTGCATGGGCTGTGGTCGTAGATCCTTGCTAGAGTTGAGGAAGAGGAAGCGGGAGCAACAGGGTTCGGCATGCACCGAGGTCCGGCAAGGGGTGGCTGCGATTGCTAGCGACAATTAGGCAAGGCTGCGACAGAGGTGGCTATGGTAGATGCGGTTGTGGCAAAGGGAAGAAGATGAGGAGGGCACGGCTAGAGGCGACAGGTCGTAGGGAGGAGGCTTAGGAGGAAGCAGCGGCAACAGTGAAGAGTGGCGGTGGCGGCCAATCGATGGGGAGTGACGGGCGACAGTAAGGATGGTTGTCAGCGATGAAGGAGGAAGAGGGCAGCGGTGAAGAAGGTTGACTAGAAACGACTGTGGTAGAGGGTAATAGCGATAGCGAGGGTTGAGAAGAGGGCTAGTCGGTGACAAGATCGGTGTGATAGAGGAGGGCTTGGAGAGAGAAGGAAGAAAAGGAGGCGGTTGGTTGCATGGACATCGCAACAATGAGAAAGCAGGCGGAGAGAGCAAGCGGATGGGCTGAAGTGGATTGAGGACAACAACCACAACCATGGGTAGCAAGCAGCGGTGACGCTGCCGTGCAGGAGCGGGCTACAGCCGTAGATCTCAGATGGAGTTGAGGAAGTAGAAGTAGCGATAACAAGGATGGCAGGGGCAAGGGCTAGCAGCAATGGCGATACTACTAGCAGAGGAGGAAATTGGAGAAGGATAGCGATTATGACCGACGATGACTACAGGGAAGAGGTTGGGCAGCGCTGGATCCAGCATTTGGCAGCAGCGATGTTGGAGATACAAGGGAAGGAAGAGAGATAGCAAAGATGGTCGACAAGGTGGGGCCATAGGCAGTAGATGGGAGCAGCGACGACAATTGGTAGAGGCATGAGGCACTGTGGCAGTAGGAAGCAAAGGTGGCATTGCTGTGCACCAACGCTGGTGCCGAAGAAGAAGGAGTGGCTAGTAGCAGCGAGTGCTGAGGCACAGGTGCGCGCCGACTGGGTGGGGCTACGGCTGATGTCACTACCAGTGGAGAAGAGTGGCTGGCGGTAGCGATTGAGGAGGAGCGGAGGAGATGACAGTGGCTGGTGGCAGCAAGGGGGCGTACGACTGCTGCGATAGGAAAGGAGGAAGGGAAGAGCAACGTGACAGTGGTGCTCTTCTTCTCTCTCCCTTTTCTTTTTCTTTTTCTAGTTGCTATAACAAAGATGTTTGTTGCAACAATGATGATGATGAGTTTACAGCGAAGTGGCAGCACAGAGATGAGAAAAAAAATGTGATGAGGCTGATGATGATGATATAAGGTAGTAAAGGAAAGCAATGAGGATGATGAATGGTAGCAGTAAAAGAGTCTGAGGAACGGTAGTTTTGATACCAATTGATAGAACCCCAAAGATTTCTATCGATGCTTTAATACCAAATGATAGAACCCTAGGGTTCTATCGTGGAGGAAGAAGGTGGAAAAGGGAGATAATCGATCTCTTCGAGGGGATCGGGCCTCCTAGATCACTTTGAGGGGATTTGCCTCCTAGGGTTTTACTTTTGGCTAAAACTAATACTTCTTCATTGATTGATTCTCATAAAAGAGTTACAACCTTATTTATAGAGTTCTTCCAAGAGTCCCACCAATCTTTAACTCTTAACTAACTTGATAAACTTCTAACTGAAGATAATAACTTACTTCATCTTAACCGAAGATAAAAGCCAACTCTAACAACTTATAACTGACTTGATAAGGTTCACCTGACCCATAACTGACTCTGACTAACATTACTTATCCTGAATAGATAGACCCGACTTAGCTACGGTCCTAACAATCTAATCATGAAAGACTTAAAGTTAAATGAGTACCTAAGTAAACCCCTTTTTCTTTTACATATGTCTCTAAGCAAAAGCTTGAAGCAAAAGATTATATTTTTATAATAAATACTCAAGGCACATGACTAGAGATCTAATAAACTTCTCAAAGCTCATTAATCTAGACAAAGTATATATTACATTAAGAGATAACAATAAGAGAAAAGTTATCGATATTGAAAATATTGATGATAAATTAAATCTCTTAATTGAAGATATACTTTTGGCAGATGGTTTAAACATAACTTAATAAGTATAATCAACTTTGTGATAAGTGATATTATGTCAAATTTGAATCTTATGCTTATATCATATAAACATTAAGTAAGAATAAATCTATGATAGCTTTTAAAATTAATAATATTTGTATTATTGACCTTGATGATTTTCATAATATAACTTACTTTTTGATTTTAGATGATAATGCATAACTTTGATATAGAAGACTAGGACATGCTAGTATAAAATTAATTTCATAAATTTTAAAAATTGATAAGAGGAATTGATAGTGGACGTATATCAAGAAGACCGAATTGTTATAAATCGGTTTGCATTGCTTATGTTACCTGTGACTTTTGTTTGTGATTACTTATTATTATTCACCTTACTCAAGAGTGCTACTCGCACTCAATCTTTTGTTATTCGTGTTTTTGTTACTAAGTTTTTGATTGAGCTTTCAAGTCTATCAAAATTTTTTGTAGCACCAATTTACCCTCTCTTTAGTGCCATTAAGATCCTAAGAGTCCCACTACTTGAATTAAATCAAAACTTATTATTAAATTCATTACTTCCCTTAGAATATGTGTTATGGAGAGAGATAAAATTTTTAAAACTAAAAGAAATTATAAAAATCAATAATAGAGAATGAATCAAAATATCGACACAAGATTAATAAGATTTGACAAATTTCACACATTCACGAAGAAAAAAAATTAAATTCTTCTTGTAGACCCTCTCACATAAATTCTAAAGAATTTATACTCATTTATTTGAACTTCTTTAGAAACCCTAAGAAGCACTCTTTCTAAACACCCTAGAGAGAAATACATGACTACTAAAAATATTATTCAGATCTTATTTTTCCCCATCAACACCCCTAAAGATACATGTAATATTTATAGAGAACTCAAACCCTAATTATCATTTTTGTTTATCATAAAAACTTCTCTTTGTACTAAGATTCTTTATTCTAGTGGGATACTAATATCAGAAATCTTAAAATAATTATCAATTCCAATAATATGAGATGCATTTTCTCTATGAAACTTCCTTAAAGTCAATTCCTAATCCCTAAGGTAAAATTGAATTCTAATGCTAAACCTAATTAGGATGGAGCAACTGTATGAGTTATAGATTCTATTATGGTTCCAAACCTAATGAGATGGCCAAAGCCCTACATTCATGTGCAGCTCGTAGCTTGTGCCAATCTCAACAGGATTCCAAAGGATAATTAGCTCTTATTTCTTTCTCTTTCTAAATATTTTATTTCGGCTATACTTGATTCATCACCAAGTAGATGGGCAACAAATAGATCTTACATCAAGTAACCAATGAAGCCTTCGTTCATATGGAGATTGGAAGTGTTCACAGGATCCTATAGGGCTCATTGCTTGTCAAAGTCTAAATTGTTTTGGTGCATCCAAAAGGTCAGCAATCAATAGCAAATTGACCAACTCTCTCCTCATGACATTAATAGAGAGATTCCTCTCGTCACCTCACATTGCTGGAAATGTCAAGGTTCCCTAATTTTGTAAGTTTTGAGCTTTTTTTGTCTATTTGAAAAAACAATTATTTTTCATGCTGACAAACCAAGTTAAAACTTTTTTGTCATTTTAGGTTCCAGAGAGGCCAACGTAAAATTGATTAGGTTATATATATATATAAACTCTTATTCTCTCTCATCTCCTCTCTCTCTCTCTCTCTCTCTCTCTCTCTCTATATATATATATATATATATATATATATATATATATATACACACACACCTTGAACTTCTAGAATAAATTGGCCACCTAATCAAAATAAGATAATTAGTCATTCAATCAAAATATTCATCAGAGTCAATTATATCACCACAATTTTCACTTATCTAAGTCTCTTTTATTTATATATACTTTTCTTAATCAGAATGTGAAGGCGGAACAACTCTTACCTTTTTAAGGATTTATAATGATGCTTTGAGCACGCATGGTACACTTTTTCTTGCTCTTACTATTGTGTTGCCATCCATCTCACTTCACAATAGTTTATTACCATATTTTTCACATTTCAAACTCAAGTCCTTTTATTACTTTTCTTAATTATAGTGTGATGATTAAACAACTCTTATCTTCGTAAAGGTGCTGCTAATTTAGTTGGTAAATTTTTTGATAAAATATTATAATATTTTAAACTTAAATCCCATCTTTATCATTTATTTTTTGCAAAAAGAACTCTTATCTTAAGATTTTTTTTTTTTTTTTTGTCCCTTTCTATAGGCTTCTGTGTCATCTGAAAAGTTGCAAAGAAACCATGGTTGAGAAGACAAATCGGAATGATGCAGATGATGTAAATCTAGACAAAGATTATTTAAGAGGCCTCTCTTAAAGCATCAACTAATGGAATGCGGGTAGCTCATCATTCTATAACAAGTACTTTGCTCATACCCACAATATAATTTCACTAAGATGGCACATAGACTCCCAAGATAGTAAGTTGTATCAGTGTCCAATCACCAACCCACAAATTGATTACAACAAATGTTGGAAGTTTTACCTATGAACCTAAGAAGTGACAAAGGAGGTGCATGTTCAACCAAATCAAGATGATGAACCACAATTATCCAATAATACTATTAGTTTGATGGTACACTTGCGGATTTTTATTCGTATAGATGGACGAGAGTGTGAATTCTCGCACATCTGTCGTTCTTTCATTCAACAAGTTAAGGGTACGTCACCAACGCAACAGCTTTCTGGGGGTGTTATAGATATCTATTTTGTATGTGTTCTTCTTATTCTTAATTTTTTTTTCTTTATTAAGATTTGATGATCAAGGCCAATTGCATTTAAAATTGTTCGTGTGACATGTTCCTCATGCTGGCGGCTAGATTGGCTCGGAAAAGCATGGAGGAAGAGAATTCCATTGTGCATATGAGATGATGATACATAAGATTTAGATGGAAAGGGACATGCACACAGCATCTCCCACATGTCCGACTGGCACAAAAGCAAAGGTGGATAAGGATACTGCTTAACTTTTGTCACCAACTTTTCTTGTTTTTTGGATGGCAAAAAGAAGACCGAGTTAACTTTCACCAACTAAATAAAATCACTTCATCTCAGAGACATCAAGATAAAAACATTAGGAAAAATTCATGTTTCCAGTGAGTGAGTTACATGCATGAGAAATTAAAAGTTATGATTAAGTTAATTAGTTAAGATTTGATAAAAATTTAGATCTAAATCTATTTTAGATGAGGATGAGATGAGTTTATATGAGGATGAGATTTATTAAGATACGGATAGATTTTTTTAGTATTTTATAAAATTTGTACTTTATCGTTTAGTCAATAGGAATAGATGTTTTTGGTTCATTCTAAAGTAAACTGAACGTACTTCTAGTATTTTTTACTATTATCTCTTTTTTTATTTGAAGTTTTATAAAAAAAATTAATAATCTTTTGACGTTCAATTTTATATGTACCATCTTTCTTGTAGTCCAAGGGTTTTAACAAGTTGGGCAAAGCTTCGAATGAAATAAAAGGAAGCTACGAATATTGAAAAGATTCATCATCCTTCCGATAGAGCAGATACGAGAGTTGAAAAGAGATTGCAAGAGAAACATGAGATGTCATACAATTTTCTTTGAAGATTGAAAGGATGTTTTATGTCATGGAATAAGTCTGTCAAAGGAAAACTTACAACTCTTTTTTCTTGCTGGATAATTTTTCTTTGTATTCCATCTTACATGGAGGTCCACTTTCTCAATTCGATTATGCCAAATGGTTGTCGAGCACAAGGACTAATATCCATACGGGAACAACCCCCATTTTAGACCAAAGACGAACATTGCAAATCTAGAAGTTGAGTTGACATGAGAAAGACTCCCAGCACAAGACAGACAAAAAAAGAAAAAAAAAAAAAACTGGAGTGCACTAAATCTCTATAAAGAATTTGGAGCTTATGTACATATTGTCTTAAACATAAATCATGGACATAAAAGAACAATTAAGAATAGTCAAATCGTCACAACCAAATTAAAAAGATGTGAGATTAGTGTCACATAGGTATGGATCAAATTAATGCCACTCTAAAAGCTTAGCTTGAAGAGGACTCAAAAGTTGCTTGTGTATACAGTTGAGTACTGGATTGATTCAGCAAATCCTTTGTGCTTCTCCATGCTTCAGTTTAATTCTCTCCCATTGAATGGTTTTTAGACCAGAAAATCTCATGGGCTTGAAAAGACTTCTTTCTCATGTTTATAGCCCAAAGCTCAATTTTGGAGCTCGACCCCCATGGTTTTTAAGCACCCTGGTTCACATCTTACAATACTTGATGTTGAACCAATTGAAGTGTTGTTACCTTATGAACATTTTGTATTTAGTAGTTTAAGATTTCTATCTTTGTTTCCTGACACTCTTTTTTTTTTTTTTTGTCATTTTATAGTGTAATGGATTTTTTGTGAAACTTCACAGACTTTTGGATTGAATTTAAAATTTACATCCTTAGAAAAGCTACTTACAACCAAACTTGTTGGGGTTCAAAATCTAACCATTAGGAGAGAAATCACAGGTTTTTATGAACATCTTTGCATGATGATAGAGCCCCCACTTTTTAATCTTCCACTAAGAGTTGCACAAAAGTTATCGTATATTCACACATTTACTTGCAAGCTCTTATATTTTCACTCCTCCAAAAAGTGTCCAATAGTTTCTCATAAATTTGTCATTCTTCCACAAAATATCTATCTTTTATTCACACAAGTCCAACGCAATCCAAGACACCAACCTAATAAATTTAATTTTAAATACATTAATAAATACAGACGAGCATATGATGTGTTATTTCTTTATATTTGTAGACATAACCACAAATGCAGCTGTTTCTTATGGGCACTATTTTATAACACTATGTATCAATTTCACCCGTAATCGATGCTCTCTTGCAAGTAACGTCTTCCTATGCATCCAACCAACGTAGCATGCAGTGACAGAACCAATCATCCGTTTCATCATCAAGTTTCCACCATTTCGTGGCTGAAGCAGATTCAACTCAACCACAAATCTCCCAAAACAAATCCTAAAATTCATACCTACGCCCATTTTATGTAATGAGTGAACCAGTATACTAAATTCTGGTTACAAGTGATAGTTGTTGGATTTTATTGGATATTTCCATATCTAGGTGGAGTTGGATATATACATAAATATATACAATTTTGTCATCTTAAACTTCTGAATTTGTAGGGGTACGAGTTCATTTGTATCTCAATCAAAATTTCCAAATGCATGAATACATATGTCAAATAAGAGACAGTATTAGTTAACCCATTGTTGTTTATCGGGTTACCTAATGATATCTAAAAGAGAACTCCACCGTCAAACCATGCCCTGAGAGTAATAGATTTACAGGGAGGAATCCAACTTTGATTACAATCATTAACATGATGTCTCCTCTACTTGTTCTACCTCTCGGCTGCTCTGAAGAGAGTGAGCAAAGAGAGGAAGAGGTTGATGATGTCGAGATAGAGAGCTACCGCAGCCCAAATATAGTCGTCGTAGGAGTACCGCTTTATCAGGTTATCGGTATCGTAGACGATGAAGCCACAGAAGACGATGGCGGCCAAACCGCCGTAGATCATGGCGGAGACCCTTCCCATAGGAAACAACACCTACGGATGAATCGGAACATGAAGAAAAATCTTAGTGCTCGTCATGGTAGAGCTGACAGCATGAGCTTTTACCTGGATGAGAACGAACACGAAGAGTATCATGATGGAAGAGAACAAGAAAGGGCCGAGGAAGGTGAAGTCGTGGCCCCTCGCCGCAGCCCAGAAGGTGTAGATCGTGAGACTCACGACGACCAGCGCCGTGAGGACGACAGATTCGAGAATAACCTTCCCTGCACACAAACGTAAGAAGCATATAAGGTGGTTGCTCGATACAACTGCATGCACCCATCTTCTCCACACTAAGACTGCTCCATGACCTAGACAGCATAGTTCTTGATTTTGGAAACAGAAACACAGTGAAGATGTCAATCCAACCGCTTGTGAAGGCACATGTCAATCCAACAGCGAAGCCAAGTGACACAGTGAAGATGCCGAGGAGAAGATAATTGAGTGGGTAGTGCTGGTAGTAGTAATACAAAGGGCATATCACTGCATGTTTAGGAAAGTTGAAGTCGTCATCAGATATCAAAAGACATACACGCACGAGAACTGAAAACAATTCAGTATCCCGTGATGACATCTCGAACTGCAACAAAAGTGAATTGTAGCCTACAGCAAAATATTAAGCAATGATATGGGAAAAGAAGAAGAAGAAGAAAGAGAAATGATGGGGTACCGAAGAATGGAAGGATGACGAGGAAGACGTAGAGGCCGAGGCCGGCGCTGGAAGTGACGAAGAAGTGGGAGACAGGGTGGATGGAGACCACGGCGGTGGCGACGGCGACGGTGATGAGCATCTGAGTGGAAAGAATGGAGTAGATCTTCCTGATGAACGCCCATCGCACCTCTGGCGGCTCCAGCATCACGGGGTAGAGCGCCCGAATGCCGGCCTCGACGCCCCCACCGCCCTTGGCATACGGTGGCCGCGCCCACATCCTCGTCGGCGACTGAGAAGGACTCGTAGGCGCCCGGGAGAGCGGTGGCGAGGATGAAACGGTAGACGAAGAAGAAGGCGAGAGAGGGAGATGGGAACGAGCGGTGAACGGGCCGCTGGGCGGTCGTGCATGCAAGGCTGGTGGCGGACGCGTAGGGAACGTGGGGAAAACGTGGCGAGCGTTGGGGTCTTCGTGGCGCCGCAGAAGACAAAAAGAAGAAAGAGAACACGCACCTTCGTCAGCTACGTCGCATGTGACATGGCCCACAGCGAGGACCCACCGACATGTACGCTGCCATACCAAGTTTGTCTCCAAGTAACTGAAGTATAGACGACGAAAAAAATGAATTAAAAAAAAGATCAATTCATGAGAAAAAAACCTCAATCTGTAAGAAATTTTAGCCCTGACAAAATCGATTTCTCTCTCTCTCTCTCTCTCTCTCTCTCTCTCTGCAGGGGCGGCTACGCAGGACAGAAGAGCGGCTCTATCAAAAGATTTCTTTTCGAGAATTATATTTTTTTTAAAAATCGTTTAATATACAAATATAGTTAGTTAATTGGGGGTGTCCAGAGGTCCATTATCAAGACAAAAAAGACCCACAGATAAATGTTTGCTGCAATTATATACCCACAATCATCAAGTTAGGAAGATATGAAGGTAAGCTTGTAATTCTCAAAGAGAGAAAAAGAATCACTAATAAATTTAGAGGAAAAAGAAAAATAAATAAAAGAGGAATCAGGCGTCCTCTTCCTCCTCTTTCAATTGTCTTGTGTCGGCAAGGACGTCAGTCCCCTCACCATCGGCGACCTCACTCGAGTGGGATAATATCTGCGGAAGACGGGTGGTGGAGGAGACCCCAGCTCCAAGCGGGACCAACGGCGGCCGGCCAATCTCCACGACCCGCCGGCCCCCACCCTGTCGCTCTGGAACCTTCGGTCCAACCCCTATTTAATGCCGTCCCCTTCTCCTTCTCCCTTTCCTTCCCTCCTCAACAGCAAGGAAGCTTCCATCCCACTGCTCGAAGAACCACTGAGCTATACACACACGCACGCAGCGCGTTGAGCTCACACTCCCACCGCCCCTCTTATCTTCTCCTCTTTCCCCTCCCCAGCTCAGTTAGTTAGACTTGTATCAGCAGGCGACTCCTCCTCTCACTTTCATCCCTTTTCCTGCTTCTTCACCAGCTTTTAATCGGCTTGTGGTCTCCTTTCCCTCTTTTCCTCGGACCCCTGCTTTAACGCCTGAAAAGAGATCAGTTTTTTTTGGTCTTTAATCTTAGTTTCCATGGTTTCTTCTCTATTTATTTTATTTTATTTTTGTTTTTGTTGATTAGGTTGCATTTCTTGCATCAGAGTCTCGTCTTTCTCTGATTGATTAGCTTTGCCAGTAGACGGATCGTTTGTTACTCTCTTTTGATGGGTTTCTTGTCAGGGACTTGTTGTTGCCGACATTCTCTGTAGTTACATTTGCGGTATTTGAATCAGAATCTCATCTTGCTCTTGTTTGATCTGTTTTAGCTGCAGTCATGGATCCTCTTCCCGACATAGTGAAAGAGGAGTACCCGGAGACGAGTTCCTATAACATAGAAGATCCTCTTATGGAGCCTCCACGGCCGATGGAGGGCCTGCACGAAGCTGGACCGCCGCCTTTCCTTACGAAGACCTTCGACATGGTCGATGACCCGGTAACCGATCAGGTGGTCTCCTGGAGCGTTACGAGCAATAGCTTCGTGGTCCGGGATCCCCACGCTTTTGCTGTGTCCCTTCTGCCGATGTATTTCAAGCACAACAATTTCTCCAGCTTTGTGAGGCAGCTCAACACATATGTAAGTGTTTGAAGTAGTAGTACATGTATGAATTTTCATGTGATTCTATTTGGTTTTTTGGTTTTTTGGAAAAGGGACGCAGTTGGAATTCATTTTCGACGCAAATGACTTCTTTTTGCATCTCAATTTTTCTTGTGTTCGTTAAGTATATTTCTATTTTGTCATAAAAACTTCATGTTAAGGCAATAAGAGGTTCAGAAGATTGCAACAAATTGAATATGTAATGTGGATTTCATCTATCTTGATTTGTTCGTCATTAAATTGGACAATGGATCAATCTTACATTTTTTTTATTATAATTTCACCCTATATATTCCCAGAGCTTTCCCATCAACTTTCTTTCCGGATGTTAACATATGTTTAGTTCCTCATATTCATTGTTGTCGAATTGAATGCATTGACACTGTTTTGCTGTGAGGTTGCCATGCATTTAAAATCATTAGATTAGGAACATCAAGAAGTTTTATTTTGGATGAAAGCATTGAGAAGTTTTGATGAATCCAACTATCCAACACTTTGCTATAATTTGACGATCTGGATAATCAGATGATAGCCATCAAAATTTTTGATAATAAGATGCCCTTTGTTGGCAGTAATTGGGAACCATATAGAAACAACTGATGATTATTCATGATTATTAGTCTCTAGTTAGTCTGTTGGCATCTTAATTGGTTCTTGTCAGGTCCAATTACTTCAAAATTTCACCTCGTCTTCCTCACATCTTGGCTACTTAAATGAGGGACTGTGATTGTTTCATTTCATTGTTAGCTTTCTATCTTAACTTCCATTCACATGCTTAAGAGGAAGTAACTTCTAGGTTTTGAAGAGTTCTACCACTAACATTCTAGCATTCTCAAAAATGTCATTTTCTCCAAGTCTTTTAGTCACAGCACATCAACTCTTAAATTTTGCTCGTTTCATTGTTTTCTTCTGTAACGACGAGTAAAATACTACGGTTGTCGTTCTTTCACCTCGTCACCTTTATGGTTCTATTGGGCGTCTTACTTTTTATTCTTTGGAAGTGGAATGAGCCTGTATTGAAAAACAGAAATATGGTGAACACAGCTAGTGTTTTTTGCTTCATCTTTCAGTCTGACATGCAAAGAATTATTGTAACCATATAGAACTGGAGCAGGGACTAAAGTGGCAGATTGATTGTTCCAGCAACTCAATGATGCAGAAGGGCTAAGTACCTTTTATATCCTTCTTTGTTATTATTGATCATCTAAATAATTAGAATTCCTCATACTGCAACTTCTAATATTATATAAGACAGAGCAGACATTTGCAATAAATTATTGTTTTTATATCAATAATAGAAAGGCAAGAAGAAGAAAGAAGAATGAAGAGAACGAGAAGATTATTTGTGCTGAGAATCTGCTTGCTGTATAAATTTGCTTTTTTGAGGTAAAATTGTGGATGGACACATTTTTTCATTCTCTCACCAATATCTCCCTCCAGCTTAATTGAAGTACCATTTTTATCTTTTAATATTTATTAATCTGCACTAAGTTTTTTTGTTTTTAATAGAGGATGGACCAGAAGACTATCATGCTTGAGGCTTCTCATCAACCACCATTGCACTTGTGAAACTTCTGTGATATCATAGACTTTGCTAGACTACTTTGTTTCTGCTTCATTTGATAGATTATCTTTGTTTTCACCCTTTTGATTGATTGATTGGTGCATCAAAGTCGAAGCTACTAAATCTCTTGGTTTTTTCAGGGCTTTAGGAAGGTGGACCCAGATAGATGGGAATTTGCAAATGAAGGATTTCTTAGAGGACAAAAGCATCTTCTAAAGACCATTAAAAGAAGAAAATCACCTTCGAATTCTCTACCAAGGCAGCAATCAACGGGGTCATTCCTGGAGGTCGGGCACTTTGGTCTAGATGGAGAAATCGATAGGTTAAAGCGAGATAAGAACATTCTGATGGCAGAGGTGGTGAAGCTAAGGCAGGAGCAACAGAACACTAGAACACAACTTCAAGCCATGGAAGAAAGGGTACAAAGCACGGAACAAAAACAGCAACAAATGATGACCTTCTTAGCATGTGCTTTGCAAAACCCTGACTTCTTCCAGCAGTTGGTTCAGCAGCAAGAAAAAAGGAAAGAGCTTGAGGAAGCCATTTCAAAGAAAAGGATACGACCAATAGAAGCAGGGCCTTGTCTTGGTGAAGAGGAGACAAATGAGGCACAGGAGTTTGAGCCACCATTTGACATTGAAACGGGAAAGCTGGAAGTCGTTTGTGAACCTGAAATCTTCCAAATGGATGTCTTGTCACTGGAAATACATGGACTTGGAAGGAATAAAGATGATGAGAATAAACCAGGAGAGAAGCATGAAGGTGGATATACAGAACTGAATGATGAGTTTTGGGAGGTGCTGTTGAAAGAACAGATTGAAGAGAAGGGTGGACTGGAGTGGGTTGAAAGAGGCGAGGATGATGATATTGTTGTCTTGGCTGATAAACTAGGCTATCTTACTTCCAATAGTCCTAAGTAGATGAGACATCTATGCATCTCTGCACTTCCTTTTTCTTGGTGCTTCTCTTATCAATTTTGGCATCTAAATCTCACCTTTAATTGCATCAATTATATCTGTTGTCAGGAAGATCCAGAAAAGAGTGGCGCTTTACCACCACGGGAATCGTTTCTGATTCATCCTTCTTTCCGACAATGCTGATATTTATATGGATTTTCATTTAACTATCTTTACTGATTTAGATTTTGCAGTTATTTTGAGCGGATCAGCAGAGTCAAAAGGACATGTACCATGTATCAGAAAGACATGGTTACTCATCTCATGGTTGTTTGATGTTGTAGGCAGCATTTGGTACATTAGGCCACTAAATAACTTTTATAACTGGGTGCTTTCTTTATCTTGACAGGTTCTTAAAGCATATCATTCTGGAGAGAGAGAGGTTGTGGCTAAGAATAAACGTAATCACCTTAACGTTTCTGCAGCCATGTACGCTATCTAATTGAAGTTTGCAGTGTGGGTCAACCATTTTTTGTGTCAACTAGTCAACATGCATCTGCTTGTAGTTGACACCAAATGGAAGCTATTTGTGCTCTGTAACAAACTGTTGTTGTCGGTTACAATATTCTTGTGATTTATTCTTATCACATATGTTGCTTCTTATTTCAAATGGAATGGTAGTACTGAACTTATTAGCTGGTTTATAGTTGTTTTCTGAACAATGGAACTCGCATCATGAGTCTCTGCAAGTGAATTTTCACTGTTTGTATTTTCTTTTTCCTTAATATAAGAAACCTTTATTTCCAAATAATGCCATGGCGTGTGAGAATTCACTGATCAATCGAAATATTGGATTCATTGTACTAGAAAATGATGGTCGAGAACCGCCATATGGAATATGTTGTTCTTGAGTGGAATGAGAACATGCGACTGCAAAGATTCATGTTGGAAAATATCTTCATTATTTGTTCCTATAGTACATCATTCTTTCTGACATGACATTTATGTTGAAAATTTTGGATGATCTTCTAATGGCTATTTATATATGTAGTGAGAAGAGATTTTTTTTTTTTAATCATGTGTCAAATCATGTATTTAAATTTGAGAGGTGATGTGAAGTTTCTGTAAGATAACCCAATTGAGTTATATAGTAGTGGTAGTAATGACTCGGTATCAAGTTTAATCTGTGTTTTATTTTTTAGAATTTCAATTAATCAGATTTGCTATTTCAAGAAAATAATTTAGGCTGATCTAGATGTTAATTATTAGTGTTGTATATTCAATCATCGTCGATGAAGGTGTGAAGATGCAGTGATGAGTGTTTACGAAGAAAAGGTCCGTAAGTGTACATTTAGTTATCACATATCACCTTTTAGCGAATATCAATACACAGTGGAGGGTCGAACAAATAAAATGTCTGGACATGTGAGAGATAAATATTGTAAGGAATCAAGTATTTATCAGTACTGTGTGAGATTTGTAGTAGGGCTACCATTATATAATTTGAGTGACTCAATTATAAAGAGTGAGTTGTGACTTCCTTGGCACATGTTCGTCTTTAATAATAGATTTTGAATATATTGGTTTTAGACACAAAAAATTTAGAAGATGTGAACGTTACTTCCACTCCTAAAAAGTAGCTTAAGGTTTCCAAGTCTTTCATGGAGAATTAGTTTACTAATTAAATAAGAAATTACTTGATCTTCATGAAATTATTACATGTGATAATAATATTATCTTCATAAACTAGTAGATATATAATATATCGCTTTTGTTGTCGAGTGTTAAATTTGAAGTTAATGAAGCCAACTAATATAAAAAAATGAGTCAAGTTGGGTGGAGTTTAGCGAATTTTATAAATAGTTTTTCGTAGAAACACAAACATAATCTAGATACTAGGGGTGGATGAAGTTAGAGGGTTACTACATAAAGATATATTTAGTTATGGTACCTTGTAAGAAACCATTTAACATCTAGTTATCGTATAGTGATAGCCAAGCTCAAAATAAACTAAATTATCATTAGTTTAATAATTAGACTAATGGTCTCTATAAAATAAACACTTAGTCGTTAGTGAAATCTTTTGACCACTAAATGTGCTTTTTATCTGGCAATGGATCTATTTGAGTTCTGTTTAATTCGAAAGATCCACTTACACTCAATGATATTTTGTATGAGGTGAGATGGTAAAAGGATTTATGTGTCATTATAGAGTAGGATATTGTATTCCTCATATATGGATTTATGCCAATATAGAGATTTTTGAGCATTAGTGATAGTTGTGGGTTCAGTAGACTCAAGTAAAGAGCTTGTGATAGCATGAAGATCAAAGATTTAACATTGTCTAAAGATGTTATTTTTGGAGCATGTTGTCATGTGATATCCAGGCTCGGCGTTATTATTGGATTGTGTTCCTCACAACGATATTTTATATGAGGTAAGATAGTATAAGGATCTATGTGGCATTATAGAGTAGGGCATTATATTCCTCACACATGGATTTATAATAGTGCAGAGGTTTTTAAGCTTGGGTGATAGTTATGGGTTCAGTAGACTTAAGTGGAGAGCCTGTGATAGCATGGATATCAAGGATTTGATGTTAATTAAATATGTTATTTTTAGAGCATATTGTCATGTGATGTCCAAGCTCAGTGGTATTATTAGGTTGTGTTAAAGGTATGAGAATTAGTAAAAAGTTAATGACATGTACCTGATCAAGTTGATGCACTTCAATTCATTTGATCAAGGAAAGGACAAAGACATTATTTATGGTACTGAAGGCATTGCTTTATTGGACATTGCAGAGTCAATTGATGGAGAGGTAGATGCAGAAGTTATAGAGGTAGTGAAGTGCTGCTAAATTAGAGTAATAAAGGAGTATAGGTCTAGAGAATAATTATTGGTTGATGTGGTACGAGGTGCGCTTGAGGGGATTTAAGGTGTACTTATATGAACCCAATGATAGATGGTTGTTGTAATGACTTGTCTTATCGAAGGAACTAGATTTTAGAAAAGAAAGATAAACTAAACAAAAATAATATAACATGATATAAAGACCTTTTGAGTTTGAGGATCATAGCACTAAAAAGTATTATGTTCAAGGGAGTACCCATGAAGATGCAAGGTTTGGATTTTAGTGTTAATTTGTGTGAAGTGTAGGGTTATAGCCAATGATAACACAACCAAATAATTTGAGTCTTTAAAGGTTTGAGATTTTATGAAATCGTTCTTCAAATAGTTCCTGGTGTTCAAAGATTGGGGTGCGCAAACGGTTAATGAGGTAGATTATAGTTTTAAAGGTTGTTGACCAAAAGGTTAGTGGCTTGGAGGCTTGGTGTAGGAGGGTGAGACCAGTCTCAAGTATATGTTTATGCTTTCATTGTGGAAAGCTAACTAGTTGAGATGTGTGTGATGGTGACTTAAGATATTGTATATCACATGATGAAAGATGAGTCGTTAGAGCTTGGTATTCACATCCTCCATCAAAGTAAATTATTTTAATAGTAGACTGGAAGAAGTTCTCGACCAAGTAAAGACTATAGTGATTTCAAATTTATGTTTGAGAGGATATAACCATATATATTTAGCAAAGTAATCTATGAAAATGATAAATCTAAAATTATCAAAAGAAGTGGTTTGGGTAGGGCCCCAGATATTAATGTAAATGATTTCAAGTGGTTTATATCATGATATGGAAGATGTTACAAAAAATAGTTTATGACTTTTATTACTAAGATAAGCATCACAATGAGTTATAATTTTACTTGAACTAAAAGTTGGAAAGAAGTAACAATAAATTAGTTATTGTTGAATTGAGGATAATGGGTGACCAAGGTGGTGGTGTCACAAATCGATCTAAGCAATAGTAGAAGCATGACCAATTAGCTAGGTGTTTAGTGAAGCCAATAATCACTCATAGATGTTGTCTTTATTTTGGCTTTAGACCAATGATGCCTCTATACTTAGATCATTTACAAGAAACAAGTTAAGAAGAAACTTAATAGATGTGTTATTTTGTTTGTATAATTGAGAGACAAAAATAAGGTTTACTTTAATATGAGGTACACACATAACATCATCGAGTATAAAAGTATTTGTGTGAATTAAATGTTATTCAAATAGTGTTAGTGATAGGGATTATATTACCATCGCCAGTAATGATGTCTTCATTACCTCCATAGTCGATGTGGATAGATAAATTCTATAAATTAGAAGTGATATAATTAGAAGTATCAGAGTTAACAATTGACTTACTTGGATAAGCAATCAGAGTAGTCATGATGCTTGTTTGAGGCTAATTGAGTGTAGTAGTTGGCTTCGGTCAAGATCAATAGATTTTTGTTGTATGTCCGATTTTGTCACAGAGCTGGTAGATGGCTTTTTATTTATTATTATTGTTGGGATGCCAAAACTACTAATGGTTATAGTTGAAGTTATTTCCCATGTGTCTAAGAGACATCTTGTTCGATTCTTTATTGATGTTCTTGTTACTTTGATTACCTTTTCTTTTGAATTTTTAATTGAATTAAGCTGTGATAGTTGGTCTGTCTTCTTCTCTTCTCATTTTAGATATGTTCTATGATCAATCAACTTGTCATATAGCTTTTCAAATGACATTGATGAGTCACGTACTCAAATTATTATCGTTAATTTCTTATATTCATCTTCTAAGTCATCGAGTGTATGAACGATGATTTTTTTTTGTAGTTACAGGTACCCTACAAGCTAATCACGTAAGTGATGATATATGCGATATGTCGCACAATCTCTTTTGGTTAATATTAATAGTATTTTTTCACATTATATTATATGATGAGTATATTATGATGCTCGTAAAATCTGTGCAACGGGAATTGGATCATGATGAGATTATAATAATAAGATCAATTTGACCTTTAAACATAAATCTAAATATTGATAATCATAGGTTACTTGAGGATATCGAGATAACTAGAAGATCATTATACTATATATATGTCCATATGATAGAGACAATTGATCTTATAATTAGTGTGGGGACACTAGCGATATAGTACAGGTATATATTAGAGAATGAGTTCACTAATTGATCTGCTTATAGAATGTTGGATGGTTAATGATACCTCATCATCACATGATTACGTCTTCCCAACTATATATTTGGTCCTTAGACTTATGATATAAATGATGTCTTGTTTGAGTACTCTATTCTTCGATACTGAACTTATAGGTCTAGATGTTTCAGATCTAATACAATAAGTATTGAGAATGATAGCCAACTTTACAAAGTCAATTGTATGTGAATAAAGGATCATCTACTCTCGATATCATAAGAGGAATATCTCATGTGTTCTCACTCAAGCAAATCATTGGCTAAGGTCAATCAGATTGAGAGAATTCGATAACAATAAGACTCAGATTGAAAGAGAATGAGCTCTTTAGGAGAATTTGATAAGAGTGAGATTTAGATGGATTTTATATAGGCTTAACAATACCATGCATAGTATATGGTCTCCAAGATATTGGATGGATAAGGGACTATAGATACATGATAACTGAGGGTAGATAAGTCTAATGAATTAGATCACCCTATACCATTTGGGGACTATGACATTATAGCCTAGTATGTCTATAGATAATGAGTTGAGTAAATTATTATGAGGATAATAATTTGCTAAGTTAGATTGAATTTTAAGTCAAAAGGAGTTCAAATAGATGCAACTCGTAGCCAACTCGGTATTGGGCCTAGAGGATCACACACATATGGTGGACGACGTGATGAATAGAGGATTGAATATAAGATATCCAATAAGCCTCTGTTTTAATGGATCCATTGGGTGAGATCCAATAGAATATGGAATTAGATAGAGATCTAAATATCCATTAAGCCAGTGGTTATTGGATGAGGATCTACTACCCGCTAAGAAGGATCCATTAAAGTTTTTATGAAGGGGTTTTCTATAAATAGAAGTAGAACTCAAAGGGTCATAAGCTAAACCCTTATAGCTACTGACCTTTTAATCTCTTCATCCCATCTTCCTCCTATTATGAGCTTCCTTAGTGAGAAAGGACAACAAGACGGTCGACCCCTCTCTTAACTACTACTATGTGGTGGTGTACTGTTACGAGGAGAGAACCCCCTACAGTGAGGTGCATTATCACAGTTGTCTACAGTGGGGATTACTACTAGAAGGAGTTTGCAAGAGCTACTTTATCCAATAGACTAGGACCTATAATTTAGGGGATATACAAGTTCCCCTAGGTGAGAACGTCTCACCCCCTTGATACAATTTAATCGTCTTGAGTTTTATGCTCCCAGTTATCACACGATGATCCGATAATATCTGTTTTGAGAAATAATTTTTATTTTCATTTTTTGCTATGCATGTGATGCTCTATGAGATTTTCTAACATTTTTCATCACTTAGGGGATGACCTATTAAAGCCAGATCATCTATAATAATTTTTATATATTTTGCATATAATCAACAATAATATTTTTCTTATGTTATTTTTATCAGAATAGATAAAAGATTTAGCATGCGAGTGTGAGAGCGATTAACGAGGGTGGTTTGTAACTTAGTGCTAGTTATAGGTGCCCTGCAAGCCAATCAAGTGAGTAATGACACTTGTAATTTTAAATAATCTCTTTTAGTTAATAATAATATTTTATCATTATATATTACATTATTAATATATATATTATGATTTTCTTGAATCTATGCAATGAGAAATTAGACAATGATGAGATCATGATAAGGAGACCAATTCTCTTTCAATACAGATTTTAAATATTATTAGTTATAGGTTACTCGAGAAGGACATTAAGATAACTAGACAAATCGATAAACTATATATCTATACATATGATGGAGGCAATTGGTTTTATAGCTGCCTGTGTGGGGGCACTAGGGATATAATGTAAGTACTCATTGAAGAATGAGTTTACTGAATGACCCACTTATAATATATTGTATGGTTGATAATATCTCATCATCAGACAATGATTCCATAATCTCAATTATATATCTGCTCCTTGGACTTAAGACATCAAGGATATCTTATTTGAGTACTTCTTTTTTTGATACTAGACTTATAGGTCTGAAAGTTTTAGAGCTAGTACAGATGATTATTGAGAATGTTAACCAATCTTATGAATGCAATTATGCGTTAATAAAGGATCATCCACTCTCAGTATTATGAGAGAAATATCTTGTGCATCCTCACTCAGACAAATCTCTGGCCAAGGTCAATCGAATTGAGAGAGAAGTTCTATGGGAGAATCTGAATAAGAGTGAGACTTGGATGGAGTCCGTATTGGCTTGACAACACCATGCCCTATATATGATTTTTGTGATATTAGATAGATGATGGACTATAGATATATAGTAATTGAGGGTAGATAGGTCAAATTGATATGACCCCCCTGTACCGTTTAGGTACTTCAGCGTAATTGCTAGTACATCCATAGTCGATGAATTTAGTAAATTATTATGAAAATAATAATTCACTAAATCAGAAGGAGTTGTAAGTCAGAAGGAGTTCTAATAGGTGTAGTGCAACTCACAACCAGTTCGATATTGGGCCTAGAAGGTTACACATATATAGTGGATGATGCAAGAGGATTATACATGGAATATCCAGTGAGCCTCATCTAGCCTTTTAATAGATCTATTATGTAAGATCCAATAGAGCATGGAGTTTAAAGTAGTTATTTGATGGGGATCCAAATGAGAGTAGTTTTAATAGATCTATAAATGAGAGTAGTTCTCTAAGAGTCATGAGCTAGACCCTTTGGAGAAGTTGATCTCCATCTCCTTCTCTCTATCTCTCTCTCGTAGCTTCTCTTATGTGAGAGGAAAGCAAAAGGGCTGCTCCCTTCATTACTGTTGTTGTTGCCTTGCTACATGGTGAAGCGCCATAATGAGGAGAGAGTCCGTAGTGAGGAGGAGAATCGCTATCATCATCCACCGTGTGGACTTATGCTAAAGAGGAGTTCATGAGAATTCCTTCATATGCTGGACCAAGATCTAAACGTCAGGGGATAAACGAGGAGTTCACAAGAGTTACTTTATATGGTGGGCCAAGATCTACACGTCAGGGGATATACGAGTTCCCTATGTGAGAACATCTCACTCCTTCGATGTGGTTTTGAGTTTTATACTCATGGTCATCTCCCAACGATCCGATGCTATTTTATTTAGGAGACACATTTTTGTTTAATTTTAATGTTTTACTATGCATTTGATAATCATGACATTTTTCAATAGTGATATCAGAGCCAAGTTCCCCGGGATGATGATCAGTTTTAATCTTATATTGTGTAGAATTAGTTTTACGTAAACTAATTACATTTTCAATGATTCCCAAGTTAGAACATCACACGATTTTGACATCTGAAATGTTTGGATGATCAACAGTTTTATCAATAAAGAATTGATGGCAAACTGGAAAACTTTTGTCAAGTTTTTCTGATGGCAGTCAGGATGGTCTTGACAAGGATGGTCCTAGGGA
Source organism: Ensete glaucum (assembly GCA_021527575.1). NCBI lineage: Eukaryota > Viridiplantae > Streptophyta > Magnoliopsida > Zingiberales > Musaceae > Ensete > Ensete glaucum. The sequence goes on from CM038551.1 coordinate 46,888,086, forward strand.
CGCAAGTTGTGGCTGCTAGGAAGTGTTCCCGATAGCTTGCAATCTGGCCAAGAGCAACAACGATGACATAGATGACTAGTTTCCCAACTATCCGATAAGGTTTCCTGGCAACCAGGGTCACTTTGGCCACTAGGATTTCCCAATAGGGGTATTTTTGGCTATTTTACTTATCAAAGAAAATTATCTACTTTGAGAAATTAGGTAATTTTAGAAAATTATCGATTGACCAATTGCTTCTCTGCAAATCTCGGGTTTGGTTCGATAGACGCTCAAATTTATTCTGGTACCTATACTATGGAAGTATGGTGGATTTTGGCGAGCTGTCCATTAGCGTTCTCATACTCTAATGGTCTGAAGCGAATCAGGAGCTCTCTCTTGAACTGTCCCCACAAAGGAACCCGTGATAAGTCTCTGCAAATCGCATCACTATTAAGTTGATTTGAAGCTACTTCCACCTTGGATTCTCTTGGAGTTTTATGGAAGTGAAAGAACTTTTTAGCTTGTGAGACCCAACTGGTCGGATTTCCATTTTCCTATCTAAGGAACTCCACCCTCATGCGTGGTTATCCTATGTCTTGCCTTTGATCATATTTTTTAGATTGACTCCCTTTGAGGTTTGATATCCATCTTCCTATCTAAGGAACTTTTACCATGTTGAGATTTGTTGGGGCTATCCAATAGACTTCTTCTGAATTCACTGAAGAGTTCTTACAACCTTTCTTCTATTCGAGCTTCAAAGATTTCAAATCTTGCTTCCATTGAACTATTAGTAGCCATCAGTAATGTTCAATTCCTATTTTTGATATTAGGTTAAGGATAACATCATTGTCCCACTCGATGTTTGCTACTATGACGCTGGTGGTCAGAAGAGCGGTGGTGCGATGATGCTGCAAGGATGAGGCCATCGAGGCTGCAACTGCTGTTGTCAAGGCTGGAGGCAACAATCTATAGGAAGAATTCATTGTTATGGTATGCTAGAAGATAGTGTTGATCGTTGTAGTAGATCAGTAGGGGAGGGGGTGTGCGTTAGTGGCTTCTCAGTGCTAAGGCTAGAAGGCAACAATAGCTGCTGCTATGTGGGGAGGAGAAATCACTATTGCAGATCACTGGGAAGCAATGATGGTGGCTCTCAGGCGTTGACTGTTGTGGTCACTATAGTGGCAGTAGAGGAAGGAAGCCAAGCAAATGAGTCACAGGGAGAACACAAGCAACGATAAGGGGAAAACAATTATTGTTCTCGTCATCATCGGTTCCATCGGATCCTTGGCGCATCACCATGTGTCGCGATCGCCCACCATGACATTGTGGGTCTTGCTATCACCTCACGCTCCCATTGCACCTCTTCGTGTAATTACAAAACAATCTCATGTAGGCCTGACAATAAATAAGAAAAACAGAGGCTCGTAGGCCCTAATAATAAAAATAATAATCACATTTACATGCATCACAACGCATGGCTCATGATCATCTGTCCACATCAGACATCACATATACACATCATCATGTAGGACTACTAGATAATTAATAATTAATTAAACTATTTAATTAATTATTTTTTTAGAAATCAAAATATGTTAGAAATTTATAGAATTATTAAAGGTATTTTTAAAATTCTGGACAAAAGGATAAATCATGAAATTTCTTAAATTTTGAGGGGCATATTTATCCTTTTTGCCAAAAGGAAGCCCTAGCCCTTCTACCCCCTTCCAACTATCACCATCGCCGATTGCCCTCGTGGTGGTGTTGCCACCGTGATCGCCATTGCCCCATGCCCCCTTTATAGGCGTTGTCGCGTCGCATTTTGTCGCATTGTCGCGGTGCCGATGCCTGTGGTCATCATCCCTATAGGTAGCTATCCTGCGGTGATCGCACTGAGGCCACCCTTGTAGAGCGGCCTAGCCATGAGCGGCCAACTACGGCGGTCGCCTCTGAGGCCATGGCTATAGGTGGCTGCCTCCTTCCCGTAGGTAGTTTGCCTGCGAATGCTATACCAATGCGTAGAACAATTCTTATGCAATTCAATCTCATCACTCATAGTTTAAAAGCCAATCTTTTGTGTGAGCAACTTGGCTCTGATACCACTATTGGGAAACAACCATAGCATCAAATGCATAGTGGAAGAAACAAAACAAAAATGATTTTTCATGTATATCAAATCATCGTGCAAAGATTGGTGCACAAAAAACTCGTAAAATCGAAAACCGTGATATATAAGAGATTGATTACCTAGAGAGATCGTGTATCCCTGAAAATCTAGATCCATTTGGAGAGGATAAAGGAGGTTAAATGTCCTCATCTCTAGCGATATCTACAGATGGATCATTGCATCGATATTCCTCCAATCACAGCCCAAATTTGAACTCTTGTGCACCTTCTCACAATATTATTGGAAGAAGATATGCTATCTTCTTCGCTACCCTCTTGCAGTAGGGAAGGGCAGGTCGACTGAGAAGATAAGAGAGGGAGGAGAATAGGAGGGGGCGACTAAAGGTGCAGTCTATCACTATTGTGCTACTCCTACCTCCTATTTATATAGGACCACCAAGAAATCCTAATGGATCCTACCTTAGTGGGTATTGGATCTCCATCCAATTACCCACCCAATAATCTCAATTAGCTTCTAATTGGGCCTCATGCAATAATCCATCAATGTTGGGTCTCATCCAATGAGACCAAAAGCTAATTGAATAACTCATATTCAATCATCTACTCGATGAAACATCCATCATATGTGTATGACTCTCTAGGCCCAATATGGAGATGGCCATGAGTCCTCCATGTAGGAACTCTTTCTGACTAAGTGAATGTTATCCCATAATAATTTACTTGAATTATCGACTATAAATGTACTAGGCCACTGCACTGTAGTCCCTAGACGGTATATGGAATCTTATCCACTGGACCTGTCTATCTTCAATTATCATGTATCTATAGTCCCTCATCTATCTAATATCCCAGAGACCATATATCACATATGGTACTGTTAGGCTATATACAAAATTCGTCCGAGTCTCGCTCTAATCGGATTCTCCCAGAGAACTCCTCTCTTAATATGAATGACCCTAGCTAGGAATTTATTTGAGCAAGACCATATGGGATATTCCTCTCATGATACCGAGAGTGGATGATCATCTATTGATACTCAATTGCTTTCATAAGGCTGGCTACCAAACCAATAACCGATTGTACTAGATTTGGAACCGTCTAGACCTATAAGTCTGACGTCAAAGAAAGGAGTACTGAAATGAGACATCCTTAGTATCTTAAGTATAAGGACTAGACACACAACTGGGATACAGAATCATTCTTTGACATTAGACATCATTAACTATATAATATTTCATAAGCAGATCAATTAGTGAACTCATTCTCCAATAAGCACATGTATTATACCCTTACTGTCCCCACACAAGTGGCTATGAGACCAGCTACTTCCATCATATGGGCGGGTATACATGACACTGATCTATCTGGTTATCTTGATGTCCCTCTTGAGTATCCTATGACCAGGATTATTTAGGATTTGTGTTTAAAAGCGAATCGCTCTCATTATCATGATCTTATCACAATCTGATTCTCATTGCATAGTACCAAGGATATTATAATATATATATAATAAATAATATAATATAAGAATTTGCCAATAATAATCATAAATAAAAAATCTCACAGCGGATCACACGTACCATCACTCACGTGATTGGCTTGCAGAGTACTTGTAATCAACAAAAACTCCCCCTATCTATATGTCATCTTAAAAATATAATGAATATGACTTCAAAATAAAACATTTTCAATGGTACTCTTGAATTCAAATTGAGATAAATTTGATCTTGATATTTTCATTTCAAGCCCAAATATTTAGTTAAGCTTTAAAATTTAAAATAAACTAATAAAAGTTAAGCATGAGTCACTACTAATGAAAAGTTATCCGTCTTTTCGTTTAACACATAAGCTATGCATGAATCACTATTTCTCTCATTTTCATCATCAATACAAATATAAGTTACTTTTTCTCCTTGTCATCAATAAACTAGGGTATATAAGTCATGAATAAAAAAAGTCATATTTGGATAAATATCATGATTCGTTTAGATAAATATCCTCTTCAGTAAGTAGCAAAAAGAATCATAAGAGAATAAATAGTAAAAGGTATTGATTCATACAAAAATAAATCTTAAGTTGTAAACATTGAGAGGTCAAGTGAAAGATCGTGATTAGTTTAGATAAACCTTCTCTTTAGTAAATAACAAAAAGAAAGAATCATAAAAGTTCTTTAGTCATATATTATTGAGACACATAAGCTATCTTTAAGAGCATCATCAATGCATTTAGGCTCAGTTTGAGATAAAAAAATAGCATTTATATAAATATTTTTTAATAAAAATAAGTTTAAATATCTTTTGATGTATCTCCAATAATTAGCTCTTTAGCATTTGTAGCTATATACTTTTATTCTTTAGGTAAGGTTTCTTTGGAAGTAGATGTATTCCAAGTTGCTTTGGAGAGGATAATTCTCATTCAAATTTAATATATCAAATTTAAAATCATCATTAAAATTATTTTTCTTAACTTCGACAGACTCATTAAAAACAACACGGATAGATTCTTTAATAACTAAAGTTCTTTTATTGAAAACTTGATAGGCTTTAATAATAGATGAATTACCAAGAAAAATGCTTTCATCAGATTTTGTATCAAATTTTCCTAAGACATCCTTTTTATTTAAAATAAAATATTTACAACAAAAAATTTTAAAATATGAAATGTTAGATCTTTTATTATTCCATAATTCATAGGAAGTTTTGAACAGTTGAGGTCTTATGAGAACTCTATTTATGACATAACATGTCGTGTCAATGGCTTCGGCCCAAAAGTATTTGGGTACGTCATGTTCATTAAGCATGATTCTTACCATCTCTTATAAACTCCTATTTTTCTCTCAATAACTCTATTTTATTACAGATTTCTTAGAGTAGAGAAATTATAGTCATACCCATTCGAATCATAAAATTATTAAAAATTATGATTTTAAATTTTTTATAAAATTTATAAAATATTTTAAACAAATATTTTTATGTGCCAAGAGGTATATATAAGTATATCTACTATAATTATCAATGATCACTAAAAGTATATTTAATACCTCATAGACATGTGATATAAATAAGTTTAATTAAATTCATATGAATGTGCTGACTTGGTTTTTAGATATGAAGCTACTTTTTATATGTTTTCTTAGTTAACACACATCATAAATTTTATCTTTGATAAATTTAATTTTAGGTATTTATCTTACAAGTTCTTTAGTTTTAATTTGTGAGACTAATTTTATACTTGCGTCTTAATCTCTTATGTCAAAGCCATACATCATTATTTAAAATAGAAAAGCAAGTTTCATCGTAAAAATAATCAAGATCAATAATATAAATATTATCACTCCTTAAAATAATCATACATTTATTCTTATTTAGTATTTCTATGATATAAATATTAGATTCAAATTTAATATTATATCCCTTATCATGTTGATTAATGCTTAATAAGTTACCGACATTTCTAATGCCAATGATTTTTTTTTATTAAAGGTGACATATCTTCTTTCTTGATTAGTGAGCTTTGAGAAGTGTGCTAGAACTCTAGTTATATTCCTTGAGCATTGACTATCAATTTGCTCCTAGCTCTTGTATGGAGAAATACCTACAAAAAAGAGGGGTTTGCTCTTTCTTGACTTTGGGTCCTCATAGTTATATATACCTTTCTTGAATTTTGATATCGAATTATTTATAGTCACTTTAGGAACGTAAACTAATTTATGAGAACTATATTTTTATAGAGAGCATGGATAAACATAGTGACCAAATCTTTGATAAAAAATAAATTTAATTTTAAGAAGAATATGTAGTGTGGGTTATTTTATAAATTTTGTTTACTTTTGATGTGTGTTGCTACTCATGAAGCCAATTCATTATTTTCTTGATATACAACCTTGATTAATAAGTATCATATTTAATGACTTGTTTCCAATTTTATTTTTTTCCTAACTTTTGTTATAATAACATGTTTTCATTTTCAAGAGATTCTATTATATTATTACTATCAATTGATTCTGTAATATTCTAGTTTCTCATTAATGGCAATTAGATCTTTTTTCATATTCTCCAAAGCATATGATTTTTTAAATGACTTCTTTTTAAGTTCAAGATTAGATAATTTTAAATCTTCAAATTTAGAGTAAGAAGTATAAGATGTTGATGTATATTTATCATGCATAATTTTCAATGTGTCAAATTATTAGTAAGTAATGTATGATCTCCTTTTAGTGATTTATATTTATTACTAATCTTTTTGAGTTCATCATGTAAATTATGAAATGTATCAAGTAATTCATTATAAGATAAAGATGTTTTAGGTGAGTTACATACCTCATCGTTGAAGGCCATCAAAAAATAGTTTGCCATTTTGTCTTCATTAATTTGCTTTTCATCTTTTGATGCACTTGATTCATCCTGCATTGTCTTGAATGATTGTTTTTTCTTTTAGGTTAACAACTTCTTTTTTATTTTTAGATACTTATTTTTTGAAGTGCTTTGATTTTTTACATTCATAACATATAATTACATCTTTATTAGGTTCACTTTTACTCTCATCTTCTTGTCTTGCAAGATTTATCTTATTCCTTCTCATAAACTTTTTAAATCTCCTTGTAAGGAGTGCTATGTCATCATTATTATTACTTGAGCTTTTACTCAAGTACTTTTTTTTAGTTTTAAGTACAATATCCTTCCATTTCTTGTGAAGGTTTTTTCTTCATCATCATAAGCTTTACATGTTATTTTATAAGTCATTAAAGATCCTATGAGTTCTTTAAGAGGAAAGTTAGTAAAGTCTTTAGCTTTTTGAATTACCATTATCTTTGGATCCCAACTATTAGGAAGAGATCTTAAAATCCTATTTACCAATTCAAGATTAGTATAGCTTTTACGAAGAGCTTTTAAACCATTAATAATATCCATAAAATGAGTGTACATATTACCAATAGTTTCACTTAGCTTCATTTTGATAATTCATAATTGTGTATCAAAATATTAATTTTAGATTCTTTTACTCAATTTGTGCCTTTATGAGTAACTGCAGGTATGTGACAAATATCATGTGTAGTATCACAAGTAGAAACACAATTAAACTCATTTTTATCTAAAATATAAAATAAATTATTGATAGCTTTAGCATTTAAACAAATATTTTCTTTTAAAATCATTTGATTCATTCAATGTTTAGAGAATTTTTAAAAACCAAACATGGCAATGTTCTATGGATCAAAATCCATAAAAAGTGAGAAAATATGCATTTGTATTTTTTTCAACAAGTGTAGTTTATCCCATTACATATAGGAGGATGAGTGTTAAGAGTGACCCTCTTGATTGCTTAAAAAAGTTATTAAATCTCTCTTGGGCGTTAATCCAATTGAGATAACCAAGCTTTGATAGCAAATAAGATCCAATTTTAAAAGTTTTATCGATAAATCCATATCGAAAATGTGTTTAACCAAAAGTATGAGTAAAGGTAGTGAGTGAAGTAAATCAGTAAGTAATAGTAAAGTAAAGATAAGAGAAGGGATGCAAACTAATTTATAGTGGTTCGGTCTACCCAACCTACATCTACTCTCGATTCTTCTTCCCTCGAGGCCATCGGCTTTCACGACCGATCTTATTTTCAACGAGAGAAGTTCAATTACCCTTATTACAACTCTTCTTTTTTTTTAATAAGCTTAAGAGAGAACCTTTACACCTGTCTTTTACTAAAGACCTCCTATAACTTAGAAACACTTTTAAACTCAAGGAGGAAGAGGATCAACCAATGTTCAAAGAGAGTTTACAACACTTTTATCCTCCAGAATTATTCTTCTTGCATTAAGCAAGCATGAATGAGATATTTATATACCCTAAAAGGTTTCGAAAATAGAGTCAAAATTTAAATCTTGAAGATTTTGGGGTAATGATGGTACTACCGCTAGTGTCGAGCGGTACTATCGCCGAAAGAGAGCCAAGAATCCTAGCTCTGGTGGTACCACCACCACCTTAGGCAACACCACCATTGCCCTGGGAGGTACCACCGTCGCCTTGGGCGATACAACCACCAATCATGGGTATACCACTTTTGTCATTGTCGAAAAAGCACAAATAGTACTTTTTGGCTATCAAGTGGTACCATCGCTTGGGCTTGGTGGTACCACCGCCTAGGCTTGGTGGTACCATCACCTAAGCTAATCTTAGATCATCGAATTGGCCTTCTAATAGGCCTAGTTTGGTCTTGGTTTAGGCCCAATTGTATTCTTATTAAGTTGGTATAGTTTTGGCCCAATACAAACTCAATTTGACCCCAACAACCTCGGACAAGACTTAACCACTCCAATTATATATCTAGCATAATCATGAAGCTTTCAGTATGTTGTTTAGCATGCTTGCATGTCATCTTATCATCCAATATTTTGTCCAAACATCTGATGCATCGTCCTTTCCTTCATTATATCACCCAATCTATTGACATGGTGACTTCCCATAACATCTAATCTTTTGGCGCAATACCTGATTCTTTTGGCACAATGCCTGAACTCATGACATGAAGTTCAATCTTTGCACATCATCTAATCCTCTAGCCTGATGTCCAATCTTTGATAGAATATATTTTTAACCCAATATCTAATTCTCTTACTTTGATAATTTACCCTTCGATGGTTCGAGTCTATAATTAAAGTTTTTCCTACGTCACTTATCTTAAAGCTTATTAGTCTAGAAACTCATCAATTGATTTTAGCATCAAAATCTAAGATTCAACACATACTTGATGACAACTATCTTACTAGTCTGAACTCCGCAGATTGGTTTTGCAACATGAGAATTGTTCTTATGGTAGAGAGAATAATGTATGTCCTTGATGAGATAATACCCGAGCTTGGGGAAGGGACAAGTGAGGAAAATATTGCTCACTGCATGAAGTATGGAGATGATTTCACTCTACCTTAATGTTACATATTGGCCTCTATGACTGCCAGTTACAGAACTAGTATGAAAAGATGGATACTCGATCCATCATCCTTTATTTTTGTAAAATTATTTGAGGAAGAGGGAAGAACCCAACAATATGATATATCCAAGAGCTTCTTTCGCGCAAGGATGACTGAGGGGGCATTGGTTTAGAATTATGTCCTTAAAATAATTGAGTAGATTAAGAAGCTCACGGGTCTAGGATTAGTCCTAGAGGATAACCTATGTGTAGATCTCATAATTCAATGCTGGTTATAGGTGCCTTACAATCCAATCACTTGAGCGATCACACGTGTGACACACTACATGATCTTTTTTACTTATTATTATTATTAGCATACTCTCACTTTATATTACCTATTGCATACATGGTAATGTCCTTGCATCTATGCAATGAGAATTGGATCGTGATGGGGTCACGATAATGAGACATATTCACTTTTAAAAATAGACCATAAATAATTTTAATCATAGATACTTGAGGGGGATATCGAGATAACTGGATAGACCGGTGTATTGTATACTCATCCATATGATGGAGGCGGTTGATCTGTAGACGCTCGTGTGGGAACAATAAGGGTATAATACAAGTGCTCATTGGAAAATAAGTTCACTGATTGATCTGCTTACAGAATGTTGGATGGTTAATGATACTTAATATCATATAACGATTCTATAATCTCAGTTGTCTATTTAGTTCTTAGGCTTAAGATATCAAAGATATCTTATTTGAATACTCCTTTCTTTGATGTCAGACTTATAGGTCTAGAAGTTTAGATATGATACAATTGATTATCAGGATTGGTAGTCAACCTTACGAAGGCAATTGAGTGTCAATAGAGAACCCCAGAAGGAGCTCTATAGATTTTGATCCTTGAGGGGGATTAACCTTTGGAACACTGTAGGGGTTCCTCCCTCCTAGATTCGGCACAAGGCTGAAATAAAATTGATAGTTACTTGATAAAAGAGAGGTGGTAGCTACATCATTATATAGGGTTGCAAACCCTAGCCCATGGGATGCTTGTCTAACTAAAATTATCCTTTTTACCTATCCTATATCCTACCTACTTTAAAGAGAATAGGTGGCGACTAGGTTGGCTCTATAGTCGACCTAAGCAGGGGGAAACCCTAGCCGACTAGCCCTGTAAAGGGGCGGTGGCCACTAAGCCCTAAGGCCCCAAAATAAACCCTAGCCATACTTCTTTATAGGATAGAAGTGACTTGGTGGGGTTTTATTATAATCTCATACGGTTCTTATTGATTACTTCTAAGTGATTAAGACTCAACCCTGCTGGAGTCCTATCAAATCTGTCCTCTTCAAATCAGCCTTGTCCTCAAGGCTGAGGTTTCATGAGCTCCTTATATGATTCTCATGCTATCATCAACTGAACTTTGGCCTCCTCATTAGCTGGGGTGTTAGTTGGAAGGATTTGGGCTGAGTCATCTTCTTTAAATTTCTATTTATGGTGGGATACTTGACAGATCAATTGTACTCTTGATCTGGTGTGCGAATATGATCTCCAGGTTAGGGCCCTCAATATGATCCCCAATTTTGTAAAGCCCAAAGAAATAGGGAGACCACTTCATTAAGGCTCGAGTTTCCTGTTGATCGGGTTAGAGGTGTAGAAAAACTCAATCTTCAATTTTTCATCCATTTTGAAGTTTGTCGAGAGGTCATTTCTTCTTTGTGTATGCTACCATATAATTAGTCTTTAGTGATAGCTAATCTTTCTTCTAAAATGGTGACTACCCTTTAGTATGATTCAGAATGATGAGAGCCTAATTTGGCATGAGCATGAATTGTAATTCTTCTAGTTTTACTCATCTTTCATGCCATAGACCTATATCCAACCATATTTTAAATTTGGTAATAATTAGTATCTCCTGTAAAAACCTTGTGTGGAGTGTGGGGGAAGCATCATGTAAATTAGGAGTTGACCATCTTGCATAAGACTAGCCCCAATTCCAACTCCTGACATGTCAGCCTTAATGACAAAAGTGCAGTTGAAATCAGGTAATGCTAGGATCGACGTCGTCATCATAGCGGCCTTGAGTCATTCAAAGGCTTAGAAGCTTGTTCCGACCATAAGAAGAAGTCTTTCTTCAGTAGGGATGTGAGCAGGGCACTAATCTTTCCATAATCTTTCATAAATTTACGGTAGTAGCCCGTGAGTCCAAGGAAGTCGTGTAGTGATTTTACGTTTATAGGTTTCGACCATCCTTGCATTGCCTCAATTTTCATCAGGTCTACCGCTACTCCATCCTCTAATATAATGTGCCCAAGATACTCCACTTTACGTAGTAAGAAACTACATTTTGACTATTTAGCATAAAAAGTATTCTCCCGAAGAATCATTAGAACGGTTCGTAAGTGCTAAAAATATATATCAAACATAAGGCTATAAATAAGAATATCATCAAAGAACACCAATACGAACTTGCATAGAAAACTCTAGAAGATGTCATTCATCAGGCTTGGGAAAGTAAGAGCATTTGTAAGTCTGAAAGGTATTTTTAGAAACTCGTAGGGGCTGTTATGCGTGAGGAATATAGTTTTCAGAACATCTTCAATGCACACTCGAATCTGATGATAACCAGAACGGAGATCTAATTTAGTGAAAACTCAAGCTCCTTTTAATTCATCCAAGAGCCTATCTACGACTGGTATAGGATATTTGTCCTTGATGGTGATAGCATTCAAGACCCGATACTCAATGCATATTCTCTATGTACCGTCCTTCTTGCGCACTAGCAACACTGGTGAAGAATAAGGGCTGCAACTCTGTCAAATCACCCCGGTGTCAAGCATCTCTTTGATGATGTTCTCGATCTCATCCTTTTGCAAGTAAGGGTAGTGGTATGGATACAAATTTGCAAGAGATTTGCTCAGCAGAATTGGAGTACAATGGTCATGCGGTCGGTTAGGGGGTAACTCGTGCAGTTCCATGAAAATGTCCGTGAATTCATCTAGCAAGAGGGCAAGCTTAAGATCTAAATTTTGTATATTCTCCCTATCAGATGGCTACTAGATATGCATAAAGAATCCACCATGTGCTTTATATAAAACTTTCTCTATTTGTTGTGACGAAATGGTAAAAATTTAGCTCCCGTGCTTACCTCGTAACGTGACATGTTTCCCTTTGTAATAAACTTTTATGATTAATTTTAAAAAAATTCTAGGAGATATTACCTAGTGTTGTGAGCCATTCAATCTCAAGTATGGCTTCATAATCATTGATGGGTAGAAGGAAGAAATCAGCTACCACTTTTTGATCTTGGAGGAGTAGTTTCACCCGCGGGCACCGTTGGTCGCAATTGAAGATTCGACCGTCAGTAACCTTTACATCAAACTAGTTGTAACTTTTGATTTGAAGCACCAAACATGCAACAACCTTACTATTGAGAAAGTTATTTATCCTGCTCATATCAATGAGAACGGTGATGAGTTGCTGTTTTAGAAATCCTCCAACTTTCATCATCTACGGGTTGGAGTTTTCGGCCAATGCATGCATTGCGTAGTCGACTAGTTGGGACTCTTCCTCCATGGCTTCTTCTTTAGGTTCAAGGGCTTCTTTAGATGTTTCATTATCCTCATCCTTAGTTGATTCAATCACAAGGAGCCGACCCTTTTTGTAGCGATGTTCGCGACTTTATGGTTCGTCGCAATGCGAACACAACCCCATGGTCGATCGTTCATGAAACTCGTCTCTTGTCAACTTTTTTGCTGCGGGGTCTTGAATGGCAGTAGAGGGGGTAGTAGGCCTCGACACGGCTGGTCGGGGAGCGACCCTTGTCCTTCGTACCTCATAGTTCAATCTTTCTTCCTTGATACACATGAAGGAAATCACTGCCATAAGTGTGTACAGTTGTCATGCCTTTACTTCTCCTCGGATCTCCAGTTTTAGGCCCTTAACAAAAGTACCTAAAAGTTGTTTCTCGAATCAATTCTCAGTTTGGTTAGATAAACACTCAAACCTTGTTTGGTATTATTGTATTATAGAGGTTTGATGAACCACTGAATAACATCTAGCTCGAGGTGTATGGCAGTAATCTCAACCCATGTAACGTCGGCGGTTCGGTAGAACCAAAAATAGTGCTCCGCGTGCTAAATCTATCCGATTAGGTCTCCTTCTTTCTATCTTGGGAAGTCAACCTTCATGCATGGATTGTTGGGATCAAAGATGATGTGTCCATGCTCTTGAGGATCATCTCACCAATCTGAAGTCTCTCCATGGTGTGACGTCCTCGGGCTTGATGGTCGGCCCATGCTGAATTCGATAAAAATTGATCACATCTTCTCCTCTATGCGGCTTTCAAAGCCTTCGAACTTGGAGTTGATGGCCTCCTCTGATGCCATGGTATATGCCTCTAGATCTATAATATTGAGATCTCTTTTTTATTATCGGATTAATTGCATGAGAATTTTGGAGAAGGGGGTGGCCGGTTGGAAGGTGAATCAGTTTGGATGGGAGTAGGATGCGATTTAGGGCTGATTTGGGTGGCTATTTGGTTTCTGTTTAGGGTAGAGTTTTGAAGGATTTTTAGTGAGGATGGTAGGTTTGGTGATGGAAAAAAGAGAGTCCAAAATGCCATAAAAAATAGCACCCAAATCCGATAGAATTCGATAAAAAAAAGTGCTGCGATGTGCAGTCCTACAGAGCAGATTTTATACTGGAGAAACGATGACTTCTTGACATAATTTCCATAGGAAAGTTTAAGAAAATTATACAAAAACCTTGATTCAGATGTTGGGAGTATATGTAAAAAGTTTGGCGAAATTTTGGCAGTGTAATAGTAGGGAAACAGGGGAAAAGACGAAATATAGATCCTTCATTGTAAAAATTCTAGAACTATGTATTAGTGAAATATTACACAAGAAAGCTAGTTCTAGAAGGTATTTTTTTGAGAAATCAGTCCCAGATGAAAGCCAAGTTGATCCTTGAGATTGTGTAAAAATTTCGGCCAAAAAGGATGAATAAAAATTCAGTTTCAAGAGACAATAATCGACTGAAAATTTCTATAGCGTTTCACCTTTGCAACAATAATAATGTTTGCGATGGTAAAATTTTGCAGCAAGGGAACTTTTAGAAAATCTTCACCCATGTATAATATAAAGGAACAACAGTAGCAAATGTGTGGGCTTTAGAGTTTTTACTAGATTTATGTTGTTGACGCAAGGGATAGCAGCAAATTGATGGATCTGCGACTTGGTGGGCGACGGTGGAGGCGACGTCAAAAGCAATTATGGGAATTGATTGGGAAGGTGGAGGTGGCTGAGATGACTACAAAGTAGTAGGAACACGGCTCTAATATCATATGATAGAACCCTAGAAGGAGCTATATATATTTTGATCCTTGAGGGAGATAAACCCTTAGCATGCTGTAGGGGTTCCTCCCTCCTAGATTCGACACAAGGCTGAAATGAAATTGATAATTGCTTGATAAAAGAAAGGGGGTAGCTACATCATTATATAGGGTGCAAACCCTAGCCCATGGGGTGCTTACCTAACTAAAATTACCTTTTTACCCCTTTTATAGCCTACCCGCCTTAGAGGGAATAGGTGGCAGCTACGTTGGCTCTATAACCGACCTAAGCAGGGGAAAACCCTAGCTAACTAGCCCAGTAAAGGGGGTTGCGGCCACTAAGCCCTCAGGCCCCAAAATAAACCATAGCCAAACTTCTTTATTGGATAGACGTGACTAGGTGGGGTTTTATTACAATCTTATAGGGTTCTTATTGATTACTTCTAAGTGATTAGGACTCAACCCTGCTGGAGTCCTATCAAAATCCTTGATCAAGTTCATTCAGATTGAGAGAAAAAGAGTTCTCTAGGAGAATCCAATTAGAGAGAGACTTCGATGGATTCTATATGAGGCCTGATAGTATCATACCTAATATATAATCTCTGGGATACTAAATGGATGAGGGACTATAGATATATGATAACTATGGATAGACAAATCTAATGGATAGACAAATCTAATGGATTAGATCCCATGAGCTATTTGGGGACTATAGCATAATGGCCTAGTATGTCCATAGTCATTGAGTTGAGTGAATTGTTATAGGACAATAATTTACTAAGTCAGAAGAAGTTCTGACAAGTGCAACTCACGACTAGCTCGGTATTGGGCCTAAAGAGTCACACACATATGGTGGATGTTACGACGAGTAGAGATTCAGATATACGATATTTGTGGAGTCTTTGTTTTATTGGATATCCAATAAGCTCCTATATTATTAAATCCTATAGATGAGATCCAATAAGAGCTAATAAGAGATTATTGGATATAGATTCATTAATCTAAAAAGCTTGAGTAGTTGGATAGAAATTTAGCACGCTATAGGGCAGGATCTATTAGGGTTAAGTTGACATAGTCATATATAAATAGGAGATGGCTAAAGGGTTCATAGGCTAGAGCTTCTAGTAGCTGCCATTCCTATTCTCCTTAGCCTCATCTCCTCCTTAGGCGATAGATCTCGAAGAGGGAGATCTCGTAGTGATCTGAGGAGCATCATCGCGGCATCCACCGTGTGGATAATACTAGAGAGGAAGACATATGATCTCTTTCATCATCTCTTTCAGATCTGGTTTTTTAGGGATATACGATCTCCCTAGATAAAACACCTAACACGTGTTATGTAGTTTTTTGATTTTATAAATTTTCATGCATCAATCATCGCATGATGACATGATAAATGTAGGAGATCTTTTTATTTTATTTTTTCACTATGCATGTGATGCTTCTGATAAGGATTCCCAACATTCAGTCCCACCCAAATTCTTTTTTCAGTTTATAATGAATTTTAATATAAATAAGCTTGAGGCCACTCTCCCTGAGCTCCTCAATATGTTGAGGAAGGCTGAGAGCTTCATCAGGAAGGAGAAGCTAGTTCTCTATATTGGTGAGACAAAAATGAAAAGGAAAGCAAAGGAGTCCCTTAAGAAGGGCAAGTGCAAGGGTAAACCGGGCAAGACAAAGGTTACTAAAAGGGACTTGATGAATAACAAAAGTTAGTGCTTCCACTATGGGAAAACGAGCACCGGAAGAGGAACTACAAGAAATACCTTAGAGAAAGGCAGAACAGAAGCTTGGAAAAGCTTCAGCACATTCATGATTGATCTCTATTTGTCAAAAAGTTATGATAATACATGAGTATAAGATACCAATAATGCATCTCATATTTGCAATTCGTTGCAAGTTCTAATAAGGCCTAGGAGATTGGCAAGAGGTGAGATGAACCTAAGGATGGGGAATGACACAAAGGTTATTGTTGTTATCATCCATGAGGTCATCTTGCCTTTGCTTGTTGGAGCTTATATTGGATACATTCTACTTTGTTCCTTCAATCATAAAAAATATCAATTTTATTTCTTATTTGACAAACAATGGATATAAGTTTATTTTTTAGAACAATGGTTGTTCATTGATTTTGAATGATGAGATCATCAATATGAAAACCTTAAATAATAGTTTATTTATATTAGATGTTTCTCCACATATCATAAATGTTGGTGTGTCTAAGAGAAAATAAGATGAGATGAATGATGCATACTTATGACATTATAGGCTAGGTTATATCCACGAGGGCAGAATTTAAATGTTGCTAAAGAATAGATACATAGACCCATTTGATTATAAATCATATGCAAACTAAGTCTTGCCTTTTAGAAAAATTGACTAACTCTTCATTTAGTAAAATTGGAGAGAGAGTCATTGAGTTATTAGAACTCATACATACTAATGTATGTGGTCATGTCAACATAGGCCAAAGGTGGTTGTTCATACTTCATTGCATTAACTGATCATTTCTTTAGGTATATATATATATACTTAATGAAGTATAAGTTTGAAGCTTTCAAGAAATTCAGAGAATACGAGAATTAAATAAAAAACCATACTGGAAATAGTATCAAAACTATTTGATTAGCTCGAGAAGGAAAGTACTTGAGTACAAAGTTAACGAAAATCCTTAAGGATTATGGAATACTATCCTAATGGACTCATCCTCATAACTTCAGCTCAATAGCGCATTGGAGAAGAGGAACTATATACTATTGGATATGGTGCGGTCCATGATGAGTTTTGTTGACCTACCTATATCTTTTTAGGGATATGCCATAGAGTCTACAACTTAACTTCTGAACAGAATTCTATATAAGGTGGTAGTGTCTACACCATATGAGATATGAAAAGGGAAGAAGCTTGATCTTAAGGTTGTTAAGATTTGGGGCTATCCTACCCATATTAGGAGGCACAATCCCGGCAAGTTGGAATCAAGGATGGAATGGTGCAAATTCATAGGATACTTTAAGGAAACTTACGGGTATTATTTCTATCACCCCAAGCACCAAAAGGTTTTTGTTACCATGAGGGCTGTGTTCCTTGAGAAGAAACATATTTTTGGTGAAAATAGTGAGAGCATGATAGAGTTTTATAAGGTTAGAGAACCTAACTCAAACACAATTCTATAGGATAAGTCTATTCAAATACCTAGCACACATGATCCGGCTTTGCGTAGGTCTAATAGAGTGTTCATCTCTCCTTAGAGATATATGGGACATATCACAAGAGATGATATTAAGGATATCAATCCTCAGATCTATGAGGAGGCTATTATGAGAATAGACTCTAGGAAGTGGGAAGATACCATGAGTTTCGAGATAGATTCCATTTACTATAACAAGGTTTAGAACATAATTGATCCACCTAAGGGTATTGTACCCATTGATTACAAGTGGATTCTTAAGAAGAAGATTAGAGTAGATGGAAAGGTAGAGACTTATAGGATAAGGCTGGTGGCTAAAAGATATCATCAAAGATAATATATTGACTATAACAAAATATTCTCGCCCATGGCCATGCTGAAATCTATTTGAATTCTGTTTGCTATTGCAGCACATATTGATTGTGAGATCTGGTAGAGAGATGTGAAAATCATATTCCTCAATGGCAATCTCGAGGAAGAGGTGTATATGATATAACTTATGGGATTCATATTCAAAGTTAGTCAAGATAAAGTATACAGATTGCTTAAGTCTATATATAGACTAAGGCAAGCTTCCTAAGTTAAAACATAAGATTTGATGAGGCGATTAGATCTTATGACTTCGTTTAGAATGAAGATGAGCTTTGTATGTACAAGAAGGTAAGTGGGAGTACTATCACATGCTTGATGTTGTATGTGGATATCATCCTAATAATTAGGAATGATGTAGGAATGCTCTTCATAGCCAAGACTTGGTTATCTAACATTTCTCCATGAAGAGCTTAGGGGAAGCATCTTACATTTTAGGGATTTAGATCTATAGAAATAGATATAAGAGAATGTTTGGCTTATCCCAATATAGGTACATAGTCACCATTATCAAAAGGTTCGATATAGAAAAATTTAAGAGATATCTCATACTAATGAGACATGAAATATCACTTTATAAGAGTATGTTTTCAAAGACTCCTAAAGAAAGGGTAGATATAGATAGGATACCCTATACCTCTATGATAGAATCTATCACATGTTATATACTAGACTTGATGTGGCACATGCTCTAAATGTTATGAGTAGGTATCAGATGAATCCAAGTTTAGAACACTAGAAAGCAATAAAGTATATCCTAAGTAGTTTAAAATGACTAAAGATTTTTTACCAATGTATGGAGGAAGTAGCCTCAAGGTTTAGGGCTACACAGATTTAAATTTCTAATATGATGTCGATGACAACAAGTCAAACTCAAGATTCATGTTTACCCTGAATGGAGGAGTAGTAAGCTATAAGAGTTCCAAGAAAGACACTACTGCTAACTCGACCACTAAGCGGAGTATATTGTTATGACTACTAAAGCAATAAAGGAAGCAGCTTAGATGAAGAAGTTCATCGTAGATCTAAGAGTTGTGTTAGACAACGAGGATCTGATTCCCTTATATTATTATAATAATGGGGCGATTGTCCAAGCAAAGGAACTCCCGTCTCATAAGAAGTTCAAGCACAGTGTAATATCCCTCATTTTTAAAATATTTGAAATGATTGATTTTAAATTGTTAATAAGGATTTATTTAATAATAGATTTTTTATAATGACCTATTTATAAATATGAGAATTTATTTAAAAACTTATTACTATGGACCTAAATATAAAACTTAAAAGTTTGATATAAATTATATAAGATTCATATTAAGTTATAAAAAAAATATTGATGACATGTGTCATTATCTAGTTTAAAGTGGTGCTACTTATGCATGTTGCATAGGTGGCACATAAGCACCTTACATGCCACCTAGCAACCCATATAATAACTAAAACAAATAGCAATTAGAGAAGAAATGGATTTGGCTGTAATGTGAACTTGAGAAGAAAAAGAAGAAGAAGAAGAAGAAGAAGAAGAAGAAGAAGAAAAGGAAGAGGAGAAGAAAAGATTTGGGGGTTTTGAGATTTTGAATCAAATCCATATTTAAGATCAAAATCTGTAAATCCATATTTGAATCAAATCCATATTTAAGATCATAATGTTTTATATCCTTTATCTATAAAAATTTATCTTTACTTTTACCTTGATTATGAGAAAAATTTGGAACAAATACAGCCTTGTAATCTGAATTCTCTTTTGTTAGCTGTAAAAGTTGGAATCTAGAATATTTTTTAGATTGTGACCTATCTGCTTTGTTCAAGTCGTAACTTTCTATACAGACCCTCATTTTGGATAAATCTTAATTCTTTCAAAAATAAATTCATAGATCTTTCTTTTAAACTTAAGTTTGAAGAATTTAGAGTTTATTTGCTAGCCCAAACATTTATTTAAACTGAGCATATGAAATCTGTAAAACAGAATCCGTAGCTTTTGACCTTTTATCATTGGATTACTTGTATCTCTTTGTTGGGGTAATTCATGTAAACTTAATTCATTAGAAAATAGGCTCATAGATCTTTCATTTGATACTAGGATTGAAAGATTTGGTATCCAAATTATTGTCAAAATTTCTATTTTGTTAAATATTTATGGATTTTATAAAACATGGATCATAATTCATGACCTTTGGCTGCCAAATCATCTATAACTTTTTGTAGAGACTTTAAATTTATATGAAACTTATTTTATTTAAAATTAAATTGATTTAACTTTCTAAAAATATTATTTTGAGTAATTTAGAGCATATTTGATTATTCAAATAACTATAAGATGTACCTTCTGAATTATGCCAAAATAGTGATTGTATCAATTTTATCTATTCTTGCTTCATCCATTTGAAAACTGAATTCATTCTAGAGTTCTTTATTTAAGTTAAACTATTATAACTTTATAAGTTTTTCAATCCTTTCTTATTATAATCTTAATCTTTGCTTTTATCTTGTTATAATAAATTAGGCTAGTATTCGGGCATGGTGAGGAGACCTTAGTCGGAAAGGGCTACTTGTGGAAGGAGTGCTTTGAACTCCGGAGTGTTCTGAACTCAACAAGCATGGAGCTATCACTCGACTAAGCCTCACATGCGTCATACTAGTAAATCGTATTGCTTCATATTGGCACATGTATCATTGTTTCGTATGTGCTTCCGATATATGTCATTTTATTACTCATGTCCTTTTGTACTCTAGTGTTTGTGGGATAATATAAATATTTATCAGAAATGGTAAAGGGAGTTATGCTTAGAACCCATGATGCTTTGTGGGCCCCCATTGACTTCACTTGGATGTGGGTGGATGGAGCTCCCAAACGTGGGAGACTTATGTTTGGTGGTCATTCAGCGATGGATAATCCATATTATGTTTGTGATTTCACTTAACCCTTTATGTCTTTGATATAATATCCAAAGATTATGAGTTTGTTTGTATGCTTTGGATAAGAATGAAATGAATATTATGTTTAATATAATATTTAAGCTTCTGTTTCTTAATTGTTCATTTGATAAGTTTTGAGATTAATCATACACCATTGATATGCTTTGAAATATAATCTATACATCTTTGATAAGATTCGAAATATTTTATTTGCCATTGATATGTTTCAAAAATATTTTATATGTCTTTGACATGCTCCTAAATATTTCGAATACCATTGTTATGTTCTGAAATATTTTATTTGCTATTGATATATTCCAAAACATTTCACATGCCAATGATATGTTCTGAAATGTCTTATGCATCTTTGATATGCTCTGAAACATTTCCTATTCCCATTGATATATTTCGAAAGATCTTATACATCTTTGATATGCTTTGAAATATTTTTTATTCCCAATGATATGTTTCAAAATGTCCTATATGCCTTTTATGTTCCGAATCATTTCACATTCTATTGATATGCTCTGAGTTGTTTCATATGGTATTGATATGTTCTAAGATTTTTGACACCAATGATATGCTTTAACTACTCATCATTTACTATTATGATCAAAGTATGTTTCAAATAAAATGATTTATGATTATGCATCTTAGAAGATGCTACCTATGAATTCTTATACATTTGCCTTGCTATCTGATTTCAAGTTTGTTTTGAAAACTATTCTTTTGTGTCTTGGATATATTAGTCACTTACTGAGCTCTATATGCTTACTTTATTACTATATAAATTTTACATGTTAGCTTGTTACTTACAGAAAAAGTTAGAACTGGGCTGAGACAGTGGAAAGATATGTAGATTTTGGGCAAGACTTGTTGGGAGATGTTGTATAAGAATATTTTGTATATAATGAAATATTGTAGATAAATATGAACTATTGTATCTTGTAAAAATGTTAGAATATCTCTCAGTGTAGAATCTTTGAATGTTAAGTTTTATAATCATATAAAGTGGTGGAAAATGGTTGGTTTTGCATTCGTATAGATTTCTAAGACTGATGGTTTTATAAGTGTTATTAATATTCTTGTTTAAGTTAACTTTGAGTTTTATGGATTGTTGAGTTATGTGGTGTAAGATTTATAAACTATACAAGTTTTATGATTGGATGTGAATGATCATTTGAAAATGTTTAAATTAGTGTCTCAATGTTAGTTTGGATCTTAGGTTCGGATTGTTGATGAATTTAATGTATTTCTGATTTACGATAGTTTCAAGCCTTTCAAATACGATAATATTCAGGGGGCGTAACAGAGATAGTATCAAAGCATAAATTAAGGATTATTGATATTTGATATGTTTGATATATAAAGTATATTGAGGCTTTATTAATTATATAGTAATGGATGGAGGTATGATAAATTTAGAAGACTATATTTTTTCTTTAAGGAGGGAGAGTCTAATATCCCTCATTTTTAAAATATTTGTAAAGATCAATTTTAAATTATTAATGAGGATTTATTTAATAATATATTATTTATAATGACCTATTTATAAATATAAGAATTTGTTTAAAAGTTTGTTGCTAGGGACCTAAATGTAAAACTTAAAAGTTCGATATAGATTCACATTAAGTTATAAAAAAAAGGGTGATGACATGTGTCATTACCTAGTTTAAAGTTGCCACTTATGCATGTTGCATAGGTGACACATAAGCATCTTATATGCATGCTTGCCACCTAGCAACCCATATGATAGCTAAAATAAATAGCAATTAGAGAAGAAAGAGATTTGGCTGCAACGTAAACTTGAGAAGAAGAAGAAGAAGAAGAAGAAGAAGAAGAAGAAGAAAAGGAAGAGGAAAAGAAAAGATTTGGGGGTTTTGAGATTTTGAATCAAATCTACATTTGGGATCACAATTTGCAAAGGCAAGTGTTCTAATCCAATCCTACAGCCTTGCAATCTGAATTCTCCATTGTCAGCTGCAAAAGTTGGAATCTGAAATATTTTTGAGACTATGACCTATTTGGCTTGTTCAAGTCGTAACTTTCTATACAGACCTCTGTTTTGGACAAATCTTAGTTTTTTTAAAAATAGATTCATAGATCTTTCTTTTAAACTGAGCTTAAAGAATTTAGAGTTTATTTGCTAGCCAAACGTTTATTTCAATTGAGTATATGAAATCTATAAAATAAAATCTATAGCTTCTGACCATTTATCATTGGATTACTAATATCTCCCTATTAGAGTCTCTGATTCATGTAAAACTTAATTCATTAGAAAACAGGCTTATAGATCTTTCATTTGATACTAGGATTAAAATATTTAGAGTTAAATAACTATCAAAATTTTTATTTTGTTAAACCATATGAATTCTATAAAACAGGGATCATAATTCCTAACCTTTGGCTGCCAAATTATCTATTACTTTTTGTAGAGACTTTTAATTTATATAAAACTTATTTTATTTAAAATTAGATTGATTTAGGTTTCCAAAGATACTATTTTTGAATAATTTAGAGTACATTTGATTATTTAAAATAACTATGAGATGTGCCTTCTGAATTCTGCCAGAATAGTGATTGTATCAATTTTGTATATTCTTGTTTCATCCATTTGAAAACTGAATTCATTCTAGAGTTCTTTCTTTAAGTTGAACTATTATAACCGTGCATGTTTTCTAATCCTTTCTTATTATAATTCTATCTTTGCTATTATCTTGTTATGATAAATTGAGCTAGTATTTGGGCATGGTGAGAGGACCTTAGTCGGAAAGGGCTACATGTGGAAGGAGTGCCTTGAACTTCAGAGTGCTCTGAACTCAACATAGTATAGAGCTACCACTGGACTAAGCCTTACATATACCATACTAGTAAATTGTATTATTTCATATTGGCACATATATATTTCATTGTTTCATATGTTCTACCGATATATGTCGTTTATTGCTCATGTCCTTTTATCCTTTGGTGTTTATGGGATAATATAAATTTTTGTCAGAAATGGTAAATAGAGTTATCCTTAGAGCCCGTGATGCTCTACCAGCCCCCATTGACTTTACTCAGACATAGGTGGACGAAGCTCCCAAACGTGGGAGACTTATGTTTGGTAGTCATTCAGTGATGGATGATCCACATTATGTTTGTGATCTTACTTCATCCTCTATATCTTTGATGTGACATCCAAAGCATTGGTTACGAGTTTGTTTGTATGCTTTGGATAAGAATGATATGAATGTTATGTCTGATATGATATTTGAGCTTCTGTTCCTTAATTGTTCATTGATAAGCTTTGAGAATATTCATACACTATTGATATGCTTTGAAATATAACATATGCATTTTGATAAGCTCCGAAATATTTTATTTGTAATTGATATGTTCCAAAAACATTTTATATGTCTTTAACATGCTCTTAAATGTTTCGAATGCTATTGTTATATTCCGAAATATTTCATTTGCTACTGATATATTACAAAACATTTCACATGCCAATGATATGTTCCGAAATATCCTACATATCTTTGATATGCTCTGAAACGTTTCATATCCCCATTGATATATTCTGAAATGTCCTATGCATCTTTGATATGCTCCTAAATGTTTCATATTCCCAATGATCTGTTCTGAAATGTTTTATTTCATATTACGTTGATATGCTCCGAATCATTTTATATTCCGTTGATATACTCTGAGTTGTTTCATACAACATTGATATATTCTAAGATTTTTCATATCAATGATATGCTCCAACTAATTATCCTATACTATTATGATTAAAGTATGTTTCAAATGAATGATTTGTGATTATATATCTTATAAGATGCTACCTATGGATTCTTATACCTTTGCCTTGCTATCTAATATTAAGTTTGTTTTGAAAACTATCTTTCTGTGTCTTGGATATGTTAGTCACTTGCTGGGCTCTATATGCTCACTCTATTGCTATATAAATTTTATAGATTAGCTTGTTACTTACAGAAAAAGTTTGAACTGGGCTGAGATAGTTGAAAGCTATATAGATTTTGGGCAAGTCTTGTTGGGAGATGTTGTATAAGAATATTTTACATATAATAAAATATTATAGATAAATATGAACTGATGTACTTTGTAAAAAGGTTAGAATATCTCTTAGTATAGAATCTTTGAATGTTAAGTTTTACAATCATATGAAGTAGTGGAAAATAATTGGTTTTGTATCTGTATAGATTTATGAAACTAATGATTTTATAATTATGATTAATATTTTTAGTTAATTTTGAGTTTTGTGGATTATCAAGTGATGTGATGTAAGATTTATAAACTGCACAGATTTTATGAATGAATGTGAATGATCATTTGAAAATGTTTAAATCACTATCCTCAATATTAGTTTAGATCTTGGGTTCAGATTATTGATGAATTTAATGTATTTCTAACTTACTATGGTTTCACACCTTTTGAATGCGATAGTATTCGAGGGGTGTGCCATGTTATGAGGAGGTTCCATTTAATCAGAGAGATCTTAGCCCGTGGTGATGTAATAGTGGAAAGAGTTCCATCTGAGGATAACATTGTAGGTCCACTAACAAAGTTGTTATCTCAAATTATTTTTTAGTATCACCGGGGTTTGATGGAGATCAAGCATGTGGGTGATTGGCTTTAGATCAAGTGGAGATTGCTAATTATAGGTGCCCTCCAAGCCAATCACATAAGTGAGGACACTTGTAATTTTGAACAATCTCTTTGGTTAATAATGGTATTTTCTCACTCTATATTGCATGATGAATAGATATTGTGATGTTTTTGAATCTATACAATGAGAAATTAGATCATGATTAAATCATAATAATGAGATCAATTATCTTTAAATATATATCCTAAATATTCTTGTTCATAGGTCACTTGAGAAGGATATCAAAATAATTGGACAAACCAGTGTACTATATACCCATCTATATGATTGAGGCAGCTATTCTTATAGTTGCTTATGTGGGAACGCTAGGGATATAGTGCAAGTGTCCATTAGAGAATGAGTTCACGAAATGGTTTGCTTACGGAATATTATATGGTTAATGATACCTTATTATCAGATAATGATTTTATAGTCCTAGTTGTGTATATGGTTCTTGGACTTGAGATACCAAGGATGTCTTGTCTGAATGCTCCATTCTTTGGTACCATACTTATAGGTCTGGAAGTTTAATATATAGTACAAATGATCATTGGCAATGATAGTCAACCTTACGAAGGCAATTAGTGTTAATAAAAGATCATCCACTCTCGATATCATAAGAGGAATATCTCGTATATCCTCACTCAGGCAAATACCTAGCTAGGGTCAATATGATTGAGAGAGGAGTGCTATGAGAGAATATGATAAGAGTGAGACTCGGATGGATTCCATATAGGTCTGGTATCACCATACCCAATATACAATCTCTCGGATATTAGATGGATGAGGGATTATAGATATATGATAACTAAGAGTAGATAGGTTTAATGGATTAAATCCCTCTATACTGTTTGGGGACTATAGTATAGTGGTCTAGTATGTCCATTGTCGATTAGTTGAGTGAATTATTATAGGGATAATAATTCACTGAGTCATAAGGAGTTCTGAGTCAAAAGGGGTTCTAATAGATGTACCTCATAGCTAGCTCAGTATTAGGCCTAGAGGATCACATACATATGGTGAACGATGTGACACATAAAGGATTTGACATAAGATATATAATAAGCCTCCTTTATCATTTTAATGGATCCATTAGATGTGACCCAATAGAGTATGGGGCTTAGAGTGGTTATTAGATGAGGATCTAATACCCATTAAGCCAGTGGTTATTGGATGGGGATCCAATACCTATTAAGCTATTATATGAGATGCATTAGGGTTACTTAGAGAAGTTCTCTATAAATAAGGGTGGTTCTCCAAGAGTCATGGACTAGACCCTTTAGAGAAGCCGACCTCCATCTCCTCCTTTCCATCTCTCTCTCTCTCTCTCTCTCTCTCTCTCTCTCTCTCTCTCTCACTCTATCTCGTCACCTCTGTTGTATAAGAGGAGAGCAAGAAGGCCATCCTCTTACTTGCTTACTATTATTGTCGCCTTGTTGCTAGTGAAACATCGTAACGAGGAGAGAGTCTACTATAAGGAGAGTCACTACCACCATCTACCATGTGGACTTCCGCTAGAGAGGAGTTCACAAGAGTTCCTTCATTTGGCAGGCCAGGATCTATGTGTCACGGGATATACAAGTTCCCCTAGGTGAGAATGTCTCACCACTTCTATGTGGTTTTGAGTTTTATACTCTCGATGATATGATGCTATTTCATTTAGAAAATATTTTTTATTTAATTTAAATTTTTTGTTATAAATGTAATGCTCTTGTCGTTTCTTAACACTTAGACCATGCTTTGGTTACAGAGCTGCATAAAGAGATTAGTGGTGCTATGGAGCCAGTAACTAAGAATTGAATGGTCATAGAATAAGAAGATCTTATCATAGCCATAACTTATAATTAGGATTCGCCATTGGGATGAATTCTCCTTATATTTGATTTTTTTTTCTAGTAGATAACTAAGAGAGTGATAAGACCCTAACAGTGTCAAGTCCTTATCTATTGAGTCATATTCTTTTTTGGGTCATGTTATTTAGTCTAGCCAAGTCAATTAGGAGTCATAGTAGGAGTTAGAGTCTATTTGATTAGGAGTCATAGTAAGAGTTGGACTCTTTTTAATTAAGAGTCCAAGTAGGTATCTATTTTAGGAGTCCAAGTTCCATTAGGAGTTAGTTAAGAATCTCTATAAATAGGGTTGTAACTATTTCTTTCTGGGCAATCAATAAAGACAATCTTGTTTTAGCTAATAGGTCAAAACCCTATGAGGGTCGATCCCCTATAGAGATCAAGGAGGCTCGATCCCCTCGAAGTGATTGTTTATCCCTCTTTTCCCTCTCCCTCTTTGATAGAAACCTAAGGATTCCTATCGATTAGTATCATAGTAGCATTCCTTGGCACTTTCACTACTATTGTTCATCATCTCCACCGCTCCCCTTGCCATCTGCAATTGCTGTAGCCATCTACACTATTGTTGCTACCCTTGCCATTATCGTCGTCACTGTCTTCCTTAGCCCTTATCTGCCACCTTGCTGTAATTTCTCACTATAACTATCATTGTCAAAAAAAAAAAAAATATAGAGCGAGAAGAAGAAGAAAATAGAGCACCGCAACCGTAGTGCTATAATTTCTCACTGCTGCCATCTTTGTCCCAGCATCGCCATTTCCCCTGCTTCTCACGACCCTCTACTTCCTCTGCTAGTCAACAGCCATTGTTATTGGTTGCCGACATCATCGTCGGCTGCCTCTGCTTCTTGCAGCTACTGACCACAGGCCCCGATGACACCATGATGCTCGCTGGACCCTCATCGCTGCACTCTTCCTTCTCTCCCCGCAATTGTCCTATCCCTGCTCCAACCCACCTTCTTCCTTTGCCTAACACTGCCATCTAGTGTCGACCACACCACTACTACCTTTCGCTACAGTCGCCTCTGCTTATGCTTCTACTACCATCATCTTCCTTAACCATGTGATCCCTTCCGCAGCAGCAGCAACAAGCATCGCTACCCATGCAACTAGGATCGTAGATCTCGATGGTCCCTAGTTGCATCATCATCACTGACTCTCCTTCGTCATCACAGTAGTGATAAAACCCCAGAAAGAACTCTATAGATTTTGATTCTTGAGGGGGATTAACCCTTGGAACGCTATAAGAGTTCCTCCCTCCTAGACTCAGCACAATGGCTGAAAGAGAATTGTTAATTGTTTGATTCAAGAGAGGGGGGGGAGCACGTACATCTTTAAATAGAGATCAAAACCCTAGCCTAAGAGGGTGCTTGCCTAAGTAAAATTTTCTCTTTGCCCCTCCTATAGTTGACATGTCTTAATAGGAATAAGGGGCAGCTAGGTTAGCTCTATAGCCGACCTAAGCAGGGGGAGACCCTGGCCGACCAACCCAGTAAGGAAGGTGGCGGCCACTAAGCCCTAAGGGCTAATCTAAACCCTAGCTATACTCCTTTATAAGATAGGAGTGGCTTTATTATAATCTAGCAGAGTATTATTGGCTACTGCTTAGGGAGATTAGGACTCAACCCTACTGGAGTCCTATCAAACCTGCCCTCTTAAAACCAATCTTGTCCTAAAGGCTAAGGTTCCATGAACTCGGGGAACCGAGCCTTCAGCTCCTCATATGATTCTCATGCTATTATCAATTGAACTTTGGCCTCCTTATCAGCTGAGGTATTAGTTAGAAGGATTTGGGCTGAGTTATCTTCTTTAAATTTCTATTTAAGGTGGGATACCCGGTGGATCAATTGTAATCTTAATCTGGTGCACGAATCTGATCTCCAGGTTAGGGCTCCAATGTGGTCTCTAATTTTGTAAGGTCCAAAGAAATAGGGAGACCACTTCTTTAAGGCTCGAGTTTCCTATTGATTGGGCTGGAGGTGTAAGAAAATTTGATCTTTAATTTTTCATCCATTCTAAAATTTTTCGAGAGGTCATTTCTTCTTTGTATATGCTGGTGTGAGCATGGATTGTAATTATTTTGGGCTTACTCCTCTTTCATGCCATAGACCTATATCTAGCCAAATTTTAAATTTAGTAGCAATGAGTATCCCCTTTAAAAATCTTATGTGAAGTGTGGGGGAAGCCTCGGTATGAATTAGGAGTCAACCATCTTGCATAAGAGTGACACTGATCTCAACTTTGGATGTGTCTGCTCCAACTACAAACACATTGCCACATTTAGGTAATGCTAGCATCGATATAGATGGCATCATGGCTGTAGGGGTCATGTGGATGCCTTTCTCCTATTCCTTCTTGTGATCGTGGGTCGTGGATCCGAGGTCATCATCAGGGCATCATGGTCCGCTCCTCGGTGAAGTCATGGAAGTAGTCCAAGATGAGGGAACACTACATCAAAACCCATAGCTAGTTCAGCTGAATATGGCACTTCAGGAAGAGCTTATGCCTGCAGATAAAGAGGCAAAGTTTCTAAATATAAAGTATCATTGCAAGGGAAGGTTGTGGTCAAATGATCTGTATCTCTCGCATCTCTTGGACGATCTTTTTAGCTTCGGTCCTCTAAAAATGTGGACAGTAATATGATTGAATATGTGCTAGTGGTGCCCCTTGTAAGACTAATATACGAGAGTCATGCAGTCTGGTAGAAAGGAGTCAGCTCAGTTCAGCGGATATGCTTGAGATTTCAGCTAGCTTCTCCTAGCACTGTGTCGAGATCATCTTTTCTTCATTCTCTCCTTTCCCACATAAGGTCACCTATTTTCTTTTGTCATTCATAAGGTCGTTGGAGCTCCTGGTGTTGGCGAGGATGGTGACGGGCTGATGCTTGATGAAGCCATCAATGTCCAATAACTGTGGTGGAGCATGAAAGGTGTAGGAGGCTAATTGTGGTTTTTTCTTCATATCCTTCTCCTCGGACTCGAGAGCTATATCTTTAAGTTTGGGTTCTTCAGTGGGCTCAACCAATAGAGGTCTCTCTTTTTTACAATGGTGGTCTTGGCTCCACAGTTTATTATAATGCCAACATAGGCCCTTTGCCGATCTATCACAAAACTCTTCTCTTATTAGCTTTTTCAGCTGAGGTGATCGGCTAGTGGTAGATGGGGCCGAGAGTCTCTGTGCTGCTGGTTGTATTACGACTTTGGTTCTTCGAGCATCTTAGTTCAGCCTGTGTTTGTGTAGTCGTGTGAAGGAGATAGATGCCTTAAGTGTGTATGTTTGTCGCACTTTAACTTCTTCTTGAATCTCCAGCTTCAAGCCCTCAATAAAAGTCCTCAATATCTATTTTTTAGACCAATCATGAGTTTGATTAGTTAACCTTTCAAACCAGATTTAGTACTCTTGGATAGTAGAGGTTTGATGGATCTTCGTTAGTTCTTCATCAAGATTCTTGTAATTGATTAGTACTGAAGGTTGATATATTTTTGGTTAGGATGTGGCTCTCATGCTCTGAGCATCTTGATTGAGATGCCCTTCTTGAAGTTGTACAAAGGAGATTGACGTCGTCGAGGTGTAGGATTGCCATGTCTTATCCATGCTTCTTATCTCTGATGGGTTCTTTTTGCAATCAGAATTTGCTCAATGTTGTGATCTTCTTGGGCTTGATGATGGGCCTAATCTAAACTCCTCGAAGAGAGTGCATAATTTAGTATCCATACGTGTCTCAAAAGCCTTCAATTTGGCTTCGAATAAGCCCAACGATGTCATGACATAAGGATCTCCATCCAGATCTTTGATGTTGACGTAGAGGATGGCAGCAGATTGATGGATCTGCGGCTTAGTGGGCAACGATGGAGGTAACGTCAAAAGCAATTATGGGAATTGCTTGGGAAGGTGGAGGCGTGGATGATGGCTACAGGGGCAGCAAGATCGATACTTTGATACCAGATGATAGAACTCCAAAAAAAATTCTATAGATTTTGATCCTTGAGGGGGATCAACCCTTGGAATGCTGTAGGGGTTCCTCCCTCCTAGACTTGGCACAATAGCCGAAAGAGAATTGTTAAGTACTTGATTCAAGAGGGGGGCAGCTACATCTTTAAAGGGGTACTTATCTAAGTAAAATTATCCTTTTGCCCCTCCTATAGCGACCTGCCTTAATAGGAGCAAGGGACGGCTAGGTTGGCTCTATAGCCGACCTAAGTAGGGGGAAACCCTTGCTGACCAACCCAGTAAGGGAGGTGGCAGCCACTAAGCCCTAAGGGCTAATCTAAACCCTAGTCATACTCCTTTATAAGATAGGAGTGACTTTATTATAATCTAGCAGTGTTTTATTAGTTACTTCTTAAGGAGATTAGGACTCAACCCTGCTGGAGTCCTATCAAGTAGCCACCTAGAAGCCATCTCCCTCCTCACCTGCTGCTACATCTCTTCTTCCCTTCCTCCTCCTCTACTATCATCAATAGCGCCTGCTCCCCTGCTCCCTAGCCACTATTGTCGCAACCCCCAATAGGGATTATGGTAGGACTCCAACAAGGTTGAGTCATAATCATCTTAGTACTAGTTAATAAAAACCTTGTTAGATAGTAATAAAGTCACTCCTATCTTATAAACGAGTATGACTAGTGTTTAAATTAGCTCTTAGGGCTTAGTAGTTGCCACACCCCTTAATGGGTTGGTCGGTTAGGGTTTCTCCCTGCTTAGGTCAGCTATAGAGCTACTTAATCGCCCCCTGTTCCTATTAAGGTAAGTTGGCTATAGGAGGGGCAAAGGGATAATTGTACCTAGGCAAGAACCCCCTTAGGCGAGGGTTTTGATCTCTATTTAAAGATATAGCTGCCTCCCCTCTTGAATCAAGTAATTATCAATTTTATTTCAGCCTTGTGCTGAATCTAGGAGGGAGAAACCCCTATAGCATTCCAAGGGTTGATCCCCCTCAAGGGTCAAAATCTATAGAGCTCCTTTTGGCGTTTTATCATCCGGTATCAGAGCAGTGATCTTGCTGCCCCTATAGCCATCATCCACACCTCCACTTTCCTAAGCAATTCCCATAATTGCTGTGACACGCGCCTCCACCTTCCACCCCAACCGCAGATCAAATCAGTCTGTTGTTGCCCGCTGCGTTTGATCTAGAAATCTGATATTTTTTTTACCATCCATGCCTCTTCAATACTGTAAGATTCCTTACTTTACATGTTGAAGATTTTTCCTAAATTTTATCCTCTACAAATTTCGTTTGTCATAAACGTTATCATTGTTACGAAGGCGAAACGCCGAAGAAATTTTCGGCTATGATTTTGCCTCTTGAAACTAGCTTATTCCTTCTCCTTTCTGGCTGAAATTTTTACACAATTCTTAAAATCAAGTTGGTTTCATTTGGATTTGATTTTTTTAAAAAACTACTTCTGGAACTAGTTTTCTTGTGCAATATTTGACCATCACAGAGTTCTGGAATTTTACGATGAAGGAATCTGTCTTTCATCTTTTACCCTATTCCTACTGTTATGCTGCCAAAATTTTATCAAACTTTTTATTGCTATTAATAACATCTGAACCAAGGGTTTCTGTATAATTTTCTTGAATTTTCTCTGGAATTTATGTCGAGAAGTCATCGTTTCTCCAATGTAAAATCGGTTCAGCAGGACAACACACCATAGCATTTTTTTTGCCAAATTCTATCAGATTTGAGTGTTATTTTTTGTGAGATTTTGGACTCCTTTTTCCTCATTTCAAAACCCTATCATCCTCATCAAAAATCCTTCAAAACCCTACCCTAAACTGAAACCAAACAGCCCTAAACCACAGCCTACTTCCATCCAAATTGTTTCACCTTCCAACCGGCCACCCCCTTCTCCAAAATTCTCATGCCACTAACCCGACAATAAAAAAAAGATCTCAATATTATAGATCTAGAGGCATATACTATGGCATCAGAGGAGGCTATCGATGTAAAGCTTAAAGTCTTTGAAATCCACATGGAAGAGAAGATGCAATCCCTTTTCGCCGAATTCAACATTGGCCAATTGTCGAGCTCGAGGAAATCACAATACAAAGAAACTTCAGATCGGCGAGATGATCCTCAAGAATATGGCCACATCACCTCTGATCTCAATAATCCATACATGAAGGTTAACTTCCCTAGATAGGAAAAAGGAGACCCGATCGGATGGATCTTGTGCACGGAGTGCTATTTTCGGTTCTACAGAACCGCCGACGCCACACGGGTGGAGATTGCTGCCATTTACCTCGAGGGAGATGCTATTCAGTGGTTTAATTGGTTTGAGCACACCCATGGAGGACTCTCTTGGTAGTGATTCAAGGAAGGACTATTGAACCGCTTCAGACCAACCGATTTCGACAACATCGATGGACAATTGGCAAAGATTCGTCAAACCTCGACAATATAAGAATACCAAATAAGGTTTGAATGTTTATCTAATCAAACTATAGATTGGTCTGAAAAATAACTTTTAGAGA
Organism: Ensete glaucum; assembly: GCA_021527575.1. NCBI lineage: Eukaryota > Viridiplantae > Streptophyta > Magnoliopsida > Zingiberales > Musaceae > Ensete > Ensete glaucum. The sequence goes on from CM038551.1 coordinate 46,921,881, forward strand.
CTTTTATTGAGGGCTAAATGTAACACCCCTCATTTCCGAATTTTCATATAAATTTCTGGTGATAATGTAAGCATTCATTTTAAATTGACAAAGGAAATAGAGTATGAATCAGAAGTAACTTATTTGTAAGATTTGGGTAATCTGTTCAAAACAAAAAAAAAAAAATCTGAGGACCTATATGTAAACCCTAAGGACCTAATCCTAAATGTACTAAATACAAGGACTAAATTGCAAAATATAAAAAATGACAAATTCCACCGTTTAAGCCTCTCTGCCTTCATTCTTAAGGAAGCAGAGAAGGCAGCTGCGTGGGTGATCTGTTCAAAAAAAAAAAAAAAAAAAGAAAGAAAGAAGAAGAAGAAGAAGAAGAAAATTTGGGGCTTTAAGGGTTCTTGCTCAAATCTTTTCATTTAGGGTCAAAATTATTAAAGACAAGTGTTCTATCCTATATTTTTTTGCCTTCTGATACTTTATCTTTGTTATTTTGCCTTGCTTTCCAAAATTAATTGCTGAATTCAAGACCTGCAAAGCTGAAATCTCTCTTGTTGGTTATAAGATTTGAATCTGGAAAATTATCAAAGTCTTGACCTTTCTGCCTTATTCCGGCTGTAGATTATTATACTGATTTTGGATTTAGGTTAAAATTATTTTATATGAATCTAGACTGATAGATCTTTCTTTTGACACTAAAATTGAAAACTTTGAAGTTCAATAGCATGTCCAAACATTTGTTTTAATTGATACTATGTAATATGTAAAATAGAGTTTGCAGTTTCTAACCTTGTGTCACTAAATTATGTATAACTCCCTGTTGGAGTCTCTGATTTAGACAAAACTTAATTCTTTATAAACTAGACTTGAAAATATTTCTTTTGACATATAGTTTGAAAATTTTGGAATTCAATTGCCTACCCTATTATCTGTTGAATCCGACCCTATAAATTCTACAAAATAGTGATTGTGTTTTTGCCCTTGGGTTACTAAATCAAAAGTAACTCCGTGTTGGGAACCCTGTTTCATACGAAATTTGTTCCATCAAAATATAGATTGATATATGGTTCGACCATAACTTTCTTATGGGTATTGGAGCATAATTGATATTCTGAAATATTTGTTTGCTGTGCCACTGGAAATCTGTCCGAAATCGAGCTTTGGTCGATTTCGCGTATTCTGTTCCATTCCTTTGGATAATTGAATTCGTCTAACCTTCTTATTGGAATTGAGCTAAATATGATTGCTTGGAATCCCTGTACATTCTTGTTTTCATTTCATTCCAAATCTGAATATATTTGTGAGAGATTTGTTCTTTGTTTCGTATTATCTCGAAAAGGCACATGCACGTTTTGTTGTTCCGCGTGTGTTTCCGACATATGCTACTTATTGTTAAAACTGCCCTCTTGTACTCTGGTGTGTGGGATTGTCTGGACCTTTGCCAGAAATGGTAAAGGGTATGCGCTTATTACCCGCTATGTGGGGTCCCGCTCTGTGGGATATTCTGGACCTTTGCCAGAAATGGTAAAGGGTATGTGCTTAGAGCCTGCGATGCTCTGCCGGCCCCTTCTGACTTCACCTAGACGTGGGTGGATGGAGCTCCCAAACGTGGGAGACATTTGTCAGGTGGTCATTCAGAAATGGATGGATCACATTCGAGATTCCACTACACCTTCTATATGTTTGATATGACATCCGAGTTTTGGTGAGTTGTTTCGCTCATGCTCGGATAAGAATGATATGATTGCGTCAAGGACGACGTTTGAGCTTCGACGATATTTGTTTTGATATGCTCAAATGCTTCATTCACTGATGATTTTGCTTGAAATATTTCATATGCCGTTGATATGCTTCGTAACATTTCGTATGCCACTGATAAGCTCCGATATGTTTCCTTTGTTACTGAGATGCTCCAATTACTCTATGCCCCATCTGTCAGGAACCAAATATGTAAGATTGAAAAAACAATTATGTTTCTGCTCCTAACAATATTATGTCTACGAAATCGTATATTCTGCATTGTACTTTGCAACTGTATCCCCTTTGGAAATTGTATTATTTTGATATGGATATGTTAGTCACTTGCTGAGCTCCTTATGCTCACCCCGTTTGTTGATAATTTTTTCAAGATAGCGTATCGCTTGCTTAATTGTTAAATTGGGCTGAGGCGATGGAAAGTTTAGAAGATTTTGGGCAGATCTTTCTTAGCATATGTGTTTTTGTTGTATAAGCTACTCTGCATCTTATGAAATGTGACGATGAATCTAAACCTGTGGATTTTGTGTAAGATAAAGGATCCCTCATGTATAGGATTTTGGAATGTTAAGTTAAATGCATGTAATGATATGAATTTATGGTAATCGTTGATTTGGTGACTGCATAGACTTCCCCACTTATGAGTTTATGTGTGGTTATTATTTTGAAGAGTTGAGTTCAGATTATATGAATTATCGAGTGATGCGTGGTATGTTTATGAACTGCACAGGGTGTTGAATTTGTAGACTATAGAGGTGAAAATTTGATCTGAATGTTTTCTTAGTGACCTCAAAATATGTGTTTGGATCCTGGATTAGTTGTGTGGAAAATTTTAAATATTGTCGATATTTTGGAGGGGCGTGACACTAAAGATGGAGATTCGGGGAGAAGTAAAGGTGCGACAACCGTACACTCTTATGGCGGTGATTTCCTTTATGTGTATTCAAGAAGAACGATTGAACCAAGAGATGTAAAGGACAAAGGTCACTCCCTGACCAGCCATGCCAAGGCCTACAGCCCCCTCTACTGCCATCCGAGCCCTCGCACTAAAAAAATTGATGAGGGATGAGCTTCATGAACAATCGACTAAAGGATTATGTTGGCACCATGACAAACCATAGAGCTGAGAACATCACTGCAAAAAGGGTCGGCTCCTTGTGATTGAACCAGTGGAGGATGAGGACAATAAACCATCTAAAGAAGCCCTTGAACTTGAAGAAGAAGCCATAGAGGAAGAGTCCCAACTGACCAACTACATAGTGCATGCATTAGCCGGCTACTCCAACCCGCAAACGATGAAAGTTGAAGGACTTCTGAAATAGCAACCCATCGTCGTTCTCATCGACACGGGCAACACAAATAACTTCCTCAATAGTAAGGTTGTTGAATATTTGGTGCTTCAAATTGAAGGTTGCAATAAGTTTGACATAAAGGTCGTTGACGGCCGAATCCTCAATTGCGACCAACGGTGCCCGCGGGTGAAACTACTCTTCCAAGACCAAGAAGTAGTAGCTAATTTCTTCCTCCTAACCATTGATGATTATAAAGCTGTACTCTAAATTGACTAGCTCATAATACTAGGTGATATCTTTTAGGATTTTTTAAATTAATTATGAAATTTTATTACAAAGGGAGATAGGTCATGTTATGGTGCAAGCGCGGGAGCCATATTTCCACCGTTTCATCACAACGAATGGAGAAAGTTTTGCACAAAGCACATAGTAGATTCTTGATGCATATCTAGCAGCATCTAAGGGAGAGAACAAACAACACTTAGATCTTAAGCTTGCCATGTTGCTAGATGAATTCGTGGATATTTTCTCAAAGTCGTGTGGGCTGCCCCATAACCAGTCGCATGACCACCGCATTCCTATTTTGCCAGGTAAAACTTCAACAAACTTATGATTATACTGCTATCCTCACTTATAAAAGGATAAAATTGAGATATTATTAAAGAGATGCTTGACACCGAGGTGATTCGACCAAGTTGCAGCCCTTTCTCCTTACCGGTGTTGCTAGTGCACAAGAAAGATGATACGTGGCAGATATGCATTGACTACCGGGCTCTAAATGCCATCACCTTCAAGGACAAATATCTTATCCCAATCATGGATGAACTTTTGGATGAATTAAAAAAAGCCCAAGTCTTCACTAAATTGGATCTCCGATCCGGATACCATCAGATTCGGGTATGCACTGAGGACATTTCGAAAACTACATTCTGCACGTATAATGACTACTATGAGTTTTTGGTAATACATTTTGGACTTGCAAATACTCTTTTTACCTTTCAAAGCTTGACAAATGATATCTTCCGAAGGTTTTTATGTAAATTTGTATTAGTATTCTTTGATAATATTCTCATTTATAGCCCTATGCTTGATACACATTTTGAGCACTTACGAACTGTTATAACCGTTCTTCGAGAGAATACTCTTTATGTTAAACAATCAAAGTGCAGCTTCTTATAACCTAAAGTGGAGTATATATGGCACATTATATCAGAGGATAGAGTGGTGGTAGACCCGACAAAGATTGAGGCAATGTAAGGATGGCCGAGACCTACAAATGTAAAATTACTATGCGACTTCCTTGGACTCACGGGCTACTACCAGAAGTTTATGAAAGATTATGGTAAGATTAGTGCCCCACTCATGTCCCTACTCAAGAAGAACTCCTTTTCATGGTCGGATCAAGCCTCTGCAGCATTTGAAAGACTCAAGGCTGCCATGATGATGACACCGGTCCTAGCGCTACCCGATTTCAACCGAACTTTCATGATTGAGGCCGACGTGTCTGGAGTTGGAATTGGGATTGTTCTAATGCAAAATGGCCGACCCCTTGCCTATACTAGCAAAGCTTTATCTCCCTCACATCTTAAAATATCTGTGTATGACAAAGAAATGTTTGCTATCGTACACGCAGTTATAAAGTGGAGACCCTACCTGATCGGCCGACGCTTCCAGATTAAGACCGACCACCGAAGCCTTAAATATTTCTTGGACCAGAAAATATCCTCCCCAGAGTAGCATTGATGGGTAACTAAACTCTTTAGCTTTGATTATGAAATTACTTACCGAAAAAGAAAAGAGAATGTTGTTGCAGATGCCCTATCTCGGCTACCGGGACAAGCAGAAATTTCAGCCATCTTCCTTCCCTCCACTGACTTCCTCGACAATATTAGGGAGTAATGGAAGAATAATCTAGAAGTCTGAGCCATCATAGAAAAGTTAGAGAAAGACCCAAGGTCCATGAGTCACTACTCATGGGATTCAAAGGACTTGCGCTATAAAGATCGAATTGTTATTGTTCGTTCTTCCCCTTTCATTCAAATTATTTTATATGAGTTATATTCTTCACCCTTAGCAGGGCCCTCTGGATTTCTAAGGACTTACAAAAGGGTGAAGCAAAACTTCTTTTGGAAGGGCATGAAAAAAATTAATTTATGATTATGTATCCAAATGTGATGTATGTCAATAGTAGAAAGATGAAACGGTGGCAAGACCGGGGAAACTACAGCCACTACCCATACCAGACTCAGCATGGATTGATATTTCTATGGATTTCATTGAGGGGCTACCACTATCCCAAGGTAAAAGCATGATCTTTGTGGTGGTAGATCGCCTAACCAAATATGCTCACTTCTGTGCTGTGAAACATCCCTATACTGCTGTTAGTATTGCTCAACTTTTTATGGAACATATAGTAAAACTACATGGGATGCCAAGGTCGATTGTGAGAGATCGTGATAGGGTATTCACAAGTAAATTTTGGATAGGGCTCTTTCATCTATAAGGTACCCAATTGAAGATGAGCACAACCTATCATCCCCAAACAGACAGCCAAACAGAAGTGGTGAACGGATGCCTTGAGACATACCTATGGTGCTTCACCAGTGATCGTCCCAAAGAGTGGACAAGGTGACTTCCTTAGGCTGAATGGTCGTACAACATGACATTTCATTTATCAACTAAATGTACCCCTTATGAGGTATTGTATGGCCGATCGGCCCCTGTAATACCCAGATATATGCTTGGTTCGGCCAAAGTAGATCAGGTCGACCAAAATTTGATTAACAGGGATAAACTGCTACAACCACTAAAAGACAACTTGAATGCCGCTCAAGCTCGCATTAATCAACAAGCAGACAACCACCAAAGTGAGCGAAAATTTACAGTGGGAGATTGGGTCTACCTTCGGCTCCAACCATACAAACAGATATCAATCAACGCAAGAGCATCAATGAAGCTATCTCTATGATTTTATGGACCATACCAGATCTTAGAGCGAGTTAGGGGTATGGCATACAAATTAAAGCTTCCAAATGATGCTAAGATACATCCCGTCTTCCATGTGTCCTTATTAAAGCTAAAGTTGGGAGAACATGAGAAGGACCAGACTCAGCTTCTGAGCACCACTAATCATGGCTAAATCAAAGCCCAACTTGAAGTTGTACTTGATCAGAGGATTGTGATGCACCGATGACTCCCTTCAACTGAAGTACTGGTGAAGTAGGCTAACTTACCCTCCGAAGATACAATATGGGAGTTACACGAGGAGTTGAAGATCCAATTTCCAGAGTTTATGGACTCTTAGTCTTGAGGACAAGGCTGATCTGAAGAGGGTAGACTTGATAGGACTCCAGTAAGGTTGAGTCCTAATCATCTTAGTATTAGTCAATAAAAATTCCATTAGATTATAATAAAGCCACTTCTATCTTATAAAGGAGTATGACTAGGGTTTAGATTGGCCCTTAGGGCTTAGTAGCACCACACCTGTTACTGGGTTGGTCGGCTAGGGTTTCCCCCAGCTTAGGTCGGCTATAGAGCCACTTAGCCGTTCCCTGTTCCTATTAAGGCAGGTTGGCTATAGGAAGGGCAAAGAGATAATTCTACTTAGGCAAGCACCCCCTTAGGCTAGGGTTTTGATCCCTATTTAAAGATGTAGCCACCCCCCCCCTCTTGAATCAAGTAATTATCAATTTTATTTTAGCCTTGTACCAAATCTAGAAAGGAGGAACCCCTATAGCGTTCCAAGAGTTGATCCCCCTCAAGGGTCAAAATCTATATAGCTCCTTCTAGGATTCTATCAGATCAGTAATGTCCCTCTCTAGCCACACACAACAGTGATGCTACTGCATCTAACCGTCACATCCTACTCAATGGTCGTCGCCTCTGTTGCCTCGCCAACCATAACGCTGCCTTCAACATCAATAGCAGTAGTCGTACCCTCCTTTGTCGTAGCTAATTCCTATGTCCCCTGCTCTCTACCACTCCTTCAATCTTCTATCATTGTCTTCTCTGACCTCTACCACCATGATAGGACCCTAATAGGGTCGAGTCTACTGGTTCACAATTAATTCAAGTTGAGTTATGCTTATCTGTCCAGTCAGAGTTAGTTATGGGTCGAGTGAGCTTAATCGAGTTAGTTATAAGTTGGTTGGAGTATGTTATTATCTTTAATTAGGATAAAGTCAGATATTATTTTTAATTAGGAGTTTGTCAATTAGTTAAGAGTCCAAATTTAGTGGGACTCTAAGTCTAAGATTAGAGGGACTCTTGGTAACACACTCACTATAAATAATGGTATAAACTTTTTCATGAAGAAATCAATGAAGAAGTCTTGTTTTAGCCAATAGGCAAAACCCTAGGAGGGTCGATCCCCTATAGAGATCAAGGAGGTTGATCCCCTATAGTGATAAAAAAGGCTTGATTCTCTCGAAGTGATCGTTTATCCCTCTTTCTCTTCGATAGAAATCTAAGGATACCTATCAATTGGTATTAGAGCAACAATCCTTGGCGTTCCTATTATGATTTTGCAGTCTTTCCCCTTGTCATCTGTAATCACTACTGCCATCTACACCATTGATGTTGTCATCATCATTGTCGCGATCTTTCATCCTTTGTCATTGCCACCTACCGTTGCCATCTCCCTTTCTCCCCTACCGTAGCCCACACAGCTGCCTTCCTCCACTGCAGCGTTGTCACGCACAACAGCATTATCACTATTGCCTTCCTCTGCCCTTCCTCTGCCCGACGCCACCATTGCTCCAACCCACCCCCCACCCCACCCCACCCCCCCACATTTCTCTTACCCTCTCCCACATCAATCACACCCCACAGCCATTGTCCCTTCCCTCCTTGCTGGCAGCATCTCGAGTAAGAAGGGAACATCACTACTGCATTCCTCCTCCCACATCCTCTATCGCTGTAACCCCCCTGCCCTCTCCCTCATCACCCACTACTGCCTCTTGCAACATCGGTTGCCCCTATTGTCACTGCCACTGCCCAACCACTATTTTCCTCTCCTACCTGCCACTACCATCGGCTAGCCCTTGGCAGAGCATAGCTAGTGGTCACCAGACCCTCACCGCTGCCTTCTTCCTTCTCTTCCCAACTGCCATAGTGATAGGACTCAAGTAGGGTTGAGTCCTTATCTCCCTAGAAGTAGTCAATAAAACCCTGTTAGATTGTAATAAAGTCACTCCTATCTTATAAAGGAGTATGGCTAGTGTTTAGATTAGCTCTTAGGGCTTAGTAGCCATCGCTCCCTTACTTGGTTGGTTGGCTAGGGTTTTTCTCTACTTAGGTCGGCTATAGAGCCAACCTAGTCGTCCCTTGTTCCTATTAAGGTAGGTTAGCTATAGGAGGGGCAAAGGGATAATTTTACTTAGGTAAGCACCCCCTTAGGCTAGGGTTTTGATCCCTATATAATGATGTAGTCGCCCTCTCTCTTGAATCAAGCAATTATCAATTTTATTTCAGCCTTGTGCCAAATCTACGAGGGAGGAACCCCTATAGTGTTCCAAGGGTTGATCCTCCTCAAGGATCAAAATCTATAGAGCTTCTTCTGGGATTCTATCATCTGGTATCAAAGTAACAATCTTACTACCCCTATAGCCATCATCCACGCCTCCACCTTCCCAAGCAATTTCCACAATTGTTGCGTCATGCGCCTCCACCTTCCACCCTAGCCCTAGATTAAATCAATCTGCCGCTACCCCCTGCATTTGATCTAGAAATTTCATATATGTTTATCATCCATGTCTCTTCAATACTGCAAGATTTCTTACTTTACATATTAAATATTTTTTCTAAATATTATCCGTCGTAAATTTTGTTCGTCGCAAATGTTATCATCGTTACAAAGGTGAAACAGTGCAAAAACTTTTTAGCCGATTTTTGCTTCTTGAAATTAAACTTTTAATCATCCTTTTTGGCTGAAAATTTTATGGATCATCTTAGCTTTCATTTAAGATTGATCTTGTGAAAAAACTCCTTCTGGATCTGGATTTATAGCACTATGATTCTTTATTGCATAGTACTGAAATTTTACAACATAGAATCTGTCTTCCATTTATTGGCCTCTTGAAACTGAACTTTTGTTCATTCTTTTTAGCTGAAATTTTTACATAATTCTCAAGATCAAGTTAGCCTTCATCTAGATTTGATTTCATGAAAAAACTCCTTCTGGAACTAGTTTTAATGCATAATTTTTTACCATTATGCAGTTTTAAAATTTTACAATGGAGGAATCTGCCTTTCATCTTTTGCCCTATTTCCCTATTGTTATGCTACCAAAATTTCATCAAACTTTTTACTAGTATTAACAACATCTGAACCAAGGGTTTCTATATAATTTCCTTGAACTTTCCTTTGGAATTTATGTTGAGAAGTCATCGTTTCTCTAACGTAAAATTGGTTCAGCAGGACAGCACATTGCAACACTTCTTTTCACTGAATTCTATCAGATTTGAGTGCTATTTTTTGTGGGATTTTAGACTCCCTTTTCCTTATCTCCAAACCCTACCATTCTCACTTAAAATCCTTCCAAATATTATCCTAAACTGAATCCATATAGTCCCCAAATCAGCCTACTTTCTTATTGATCCACTTAACTTTTTAGACAACTTTCCTGACTGAGACACCTACCTTTGCTACCATCTATTTTAGATCTAAAATCTATTTTCCTAACCTTCATCTACTACTATCACAGTCCTAAAACCACACCAATTTATAGCCTAAACTCCATAAAACTGTAGCCTTAAATCTGCCCTAAACCACAGCCTACTTCCATCAAACCGATTCACCTTCCAATCGGCCACCCCCTTCTCCAAAATTCCCATGCGACTAACCCGACAACAAAAAGAAGATCTCAATATTATAGATCTAGAGGTGTATACTATGAGGCTATCGATGTAAAGCTTGAAGCCTTTGGAAACTGCATTGAAGAGAAGATGCGATCTCTTTTCGCGGAATTCAGCATTAGCCGACAGTCAAGCCCGAGGAAATCACAACATGGAGAAACTTCAGATCAGTGAGATGGTCCTCAAAAACATGGCCACATCACCTTTGATCTCAATAATCCATGTATGAAGGTTGACTTCCCTAGATAGGAAGAAGGAGACTCGACCGGGTGGATCTCACGTGCGGAGTGCTATTTTCGGTTCTACTGAACTGCCGATGCCACACGGGTGGAGATTGTTTCCATCCACCTCGAGAGAAATACTATTCAGTGGTTTAATTGATTTAAGTACACCCATGGAGGACTCTCTTAGTAGTGATTCAAGGAAGGACTACTAGACCGCTTCGGACCAACCAATTTCAACAACATCGACGGAAAATTTGTAAAGATTCTTCAAACCTCCACAATACAAGAATACCAAATAAGGTTTGAGTATTTATCTAACTAAACTAAGAATTAGTCTGAGAAACAGCTTTTAGGTACTTTTATCGAGGGTCTAAAGTCGAAGATCTGAGGAGAAGTAAAGGCGCGACAATTGTACACTCTTATGGTGGTGATTTCCTTCGTGCATATCCAGGAAGAACAATTAAACCATGAGGTATGAAGGACAAGGGTTGCTCCCCGACCAACCATGCCAAGGCTACTGCCCCCTCTACTGCCATCCAAGCCCCTACACCAAAAACATTGACAAGAGACAAGCTTCGCGAACGATCGGCCAAGGAGTTATCTTGATATTGCGATGAACCGTGGAGCCGCGAACATCACTGCAAAAAGGGCCAGCTCCTCATGATTGAACTAATGGAGGATGAGGATAATGAAACATTTGAAGAAGCCCTTGAACCTAAAGAAGAAGCTATGGATGATGAGTCCCAACCGGCTAACTATGCAATGCACGCATTGGCCGGCTATTCCAACCCGCAGATGATAAAAGTTGGAGGACTTCTAAAATAGTAACTCATCACCATTCTCATTGACACGAGCAGCACCAATAACTTCCTCAACAGTAAGGTTGCTGCATGTTTGGTGCTTTAAATTAAAGGTTGTAACAAGTTTGACGCAAAGGTCACCAACGACCGAATCTTAATTGTGACCAACGGTGCCCGCGGGTGAAACTACTCCTCCAAGACCAAGAAGTGGTAGCTAATTTCTTCCTCCTACCCATCGATGATTATGAAGCCATACTCGGGATCAAATGGCTCACAATACTAGGTGATATCTCCTGAAATTTTTCTAAATTAATCATGATATTTTACTACAAAGGGAGACAGGTCACGTTACGAGGCAAGCGTAGGAGCCAAATTTCTATCATTTCATTGCAACAAATGGAGAAAGTTTTGCACAAAGCACATGGTGGATTCTTGATACATATTCAGCAACCATCTATGGGGGAAAATATATAAAACTCAGATCCTAAGCTTGCCCTTTGCCTGAACGAATTTACGGATGTTTTCTTGGAGCCGTGCGGGCTGTCCCATAACCGATCGCATGACCACTGCATTCCTATTTTGCCATGAAGACCTCTAGAAAATTTATGATTGTACCATTATCCTCACTTATAGAAGGACGAGATTGAGAACATTGTTAAAGAGACGCTTGACACTGGGGTGATTCGACCGAGTTGCAGCCTTTACTCCTCACCGGTATTGCTAGTGCACAAGAAAGATAGTATGTAGTGGATGTGCATTGACTACCAAGCTCTAAACGCCATCACCGTCAATGATAAATATCCTATCCTATTCGTAGATGAACTCTTGGACAAATTAAAAGGAGCCCGAGTCCTCACTAAATTGGATCTCCGATTCGGATACCATCAGATTCGGGTATGCACTGAATATATTCTGAAAACTATATTCCGCACACATAACGGCCACTACGAGTTTTTGGTAATGCCTTTTAGACTTATAAATGCTCCTTCTAATTTCTGAAACCTAATAAATGACATCTTCCAGAGTTTTTATTTATAGCCCTATGCTTGATATATATTTTCAGCACTTATGAACTGTTCTAACGATTCTTCGGGAGAATACTCTTTATGTTAAATAGTCAAATTGTAGCTTCTTACAGCATAAATTGGAGTATCTTGGGCACATTATATTAGAGAATGGAGTGGTGGTGGACCCGAAAAAGATTGAGGCAATGTAAGGATAGTCGAGACCTGCAAACATATAATCATTACGTGGTTCCCTTGGACTCACGGGCTACTACCAAAATTTTGTGAAAGATTATAGCAAGATCAGTGCCCAGCTCACATCCTTACTGAAGAAAGACTCCTTCTTATGGTCAGATAAAGCCTCTACAACCTTCGAACGACTCAAAGCAGCCATAACGATGATGTCGATCCTAGTGCTGCCCGATTTCGATCGCACTTTAGTTATTGAGGCCAATGTGTCAGGAGTTAGAATTTGGGCTATTCTTATGCAAGATAGTCGACTCCTAATTTATACCGAGGCTTCCTCCATACTTTATACGAGATTTTTATAGGAGATACTAATTACTACCAAATTTAAAATATTATTGAATACAGGTCCATGGCATGAAAGAGGAGTTAAACTAGAAGAATTGCAATCCATGCTCATGCCAGATTGGGCTCTCATCATCCTGAACCATACTAGAGGGCAGTCACCATTCTAGAAGAAAGATTGGCTATCACTAAAGACTAACCATGTGGCAGCCCATGCAAAGAAGAAACTTCCCCCTGACAAACACCAGAGCAATAGAAAGTCTCCTAAGAAAGATCAAGTCCCCCTTTATCTCCAGCTCCACCAGTATGAAATTCAAGCCTCAAGAAAGTGGTCTCCCTATTTCTTTGGGCCTTGCAAAATTGGGATTCATAATGGGGCCATAACTTGGAGATCAGATACATGCACCAGATCAAAATTATAGTTGATCGTCTAAGTATCCCACCTCAAATAGAAATTAAAGACGACGACTCAGCTCAAGTTCTTCCAACTAACACCCAAGCTGATGAGGAGCTGAAGACTCGATTCTTTGAGTTCATGAAACTTCAGCCTTGAGGACAAGGCTGATTTTAAGAGGGTGGTTTTGATAGGACTCTAGCAGGGTTGAGTCCTAATCTCCCTAGAAGTAGTCAATAAAACCCTGCTAGATTATAATAAAGTCACTCCTATCTTATAAAGGAGTATGGCTAGGGTTTAGATTAGCCCTTAAGGCTTAGTGGCCATCGCCCCCTTACTTGGTTGGTTGGCCAGGGTTTCCTCCTACTTAGGTCGGCTATAGAGCCAACCTAGTCATCCCTTGTTCCTATTAAGGTAGGTTAGTTATAGGAGGGGTAAAGGAGTAATTTTACTTAGGCAAACACCCCCTTAGGCTAGAGTTTTGATCCCTATATAATGATGTAGCCGCCTCCTCTCTTAAATCAAGCAATTATCAATTTTATTTTCAGCCTTGTGGTGAATCTAGGAGGGAGAAACCCCTATAGCATTCTAAGGGTTAATCCCCCTCAAGGATCAAAATCTATAGAGCTCCTTCTGGGGTTCTATCATATAGCCACCCCTCACCGACCCTCTTCCTCTCATGTCGCTATTGTCGTCGTTGTTGTCACTCTCATCTACTGCCTTTAGTTCCATATGAGATTAACAATGTTGCCCAATCACCTGTTCCTCACCTCCTTTTCAGCACCTATCGTATGACGCCACTGCTTCTTGCTACCGCTGCCTCAGCCACCGCAAACGCCGACACCACTGCCATGCAGTCATGTCGTCGTCCCCTATCGTAACCCTGACCGCTACCACCTATCGTTGTCCCTTGTCGTCGCCTCCTCCCTTGCGGTCGCTGTAACGATCTCCCTTTTATCCTTCAATAAAAACAACCGCCTCCTTCATCATCTTGCAATCGCCTTCTCTAACATCTTGTTGCTGCCACCTAGCCAAGTCACACGAATCACACCTATCTTGTTGTTGCCTCTATTGTTGCTACAACCCACGCAACCACGCCCTCCTCAATCGTAGCCTCACTCGCACCAAGTCGCATCACTGCTTCCATAGTCATGCCATCTGCAACGATAATAGCCGCAGCCCTCGTTTCCTTTGTTCTTCACCGGCAACAACAACAACCATAGCCATTGCTTGTTGGACACCCCACAGTGCCTCTTCTTCATCTCTGGTGCTTCACTGCCACTATCGTAGCCCAGCCATCGAATGCGCACAACCACTGCTCGTCGGACCCTCGCTGCTACCCTCTTCTTCCTCTGTCAGCCACGTTGTCATTGGTTGTTGATGCTACCACCTGCAGCCACGCAGCCGTCGACTGCCACTATCCCTTTCCATCCCCGTCGTGCTACTTCCTGCTATGATTCCATAGGCTCTTCTATCACTGCCACTATCTTCCTTTTCCCCTCAACTGCCATCTACATCTGATTCCACAACCTCGACAATAGCCATCCCTCGCTACCACAAGCACTCAATTCCTTGCAACCATAACAAATGGGACATTGCTGATGTCATTAACCCAACATCGAAACATGAATTTAATATTATAGATCTGCATTCTTATGCAATGGCAATCAATAACTTAATGGAAGCAAGATTTGAAGCTTTTGAATCACGAATGAAAGAAAGATTACAAGAACTCTTCAGTGAATTCAAAAGAAATTAATTGGATAGCCCCAATAAATCTTAATGTGGTTCCAATCTCAATGTGAGCCGATATGAAAAATATGAGCATGGGCAAGACATAGGGTACCCATACATGAAGTTTCCTAGATGGAAAGATGGACACCCAATCGGTTGGATCTCATGGGCTGAAAAATTCTTTCACTTCCATAGGACTTTAGAAGAATCCATGCTCATGATAGTTTCTATTCAAATCAATGGTGATGTGATCCAGTGGTATGATTTGTACAAGACCTATCACAAAGTCCCTTCATGGGGACAGTTCAAAAGAGAGCTCCTAATTTGCTTCGGACCATCGAAGTATAAGAACATTAATGAACAACTCACCAAAATCTGCCATACTTCCACAATACAAGAGTACTATAGTAGATTTGAGCACTTATCGAACCAAACCCGAGATTGGTCGGAAATACAATTAGTGAGAAAATTTATTGAGGTATTTAATCCTGAGATTCAGTGTGAATTTAAAGCTCACCATCCCCGCACTATGAAGGAAAAATCATATCATAGCAGCCATATCATTCGCCAATGTACATGAAGGAAAAATCAATGTGGACACTCATCGAAATAGAAGCTTCAATAGTGAGGACTTTAAGGTAGTCAACATAGACAATTGCAAATAATAGCAGTTTCTGATGGTTAAGCCAACTAAAGAGGAAACAAAAACTTGACAATATAGAGCCCAATCACGAAGGCTATGACAAACTTCTGATGATTAAACCAGCTAACGAGGAATGAAAAATTGATAATGTAGAGTTCAATCATAAAGGTTGTGCCAAATTCGAATACAAGATTGCTAATGCGCGAATCCTAATTTGTGATAACATGTGCTCAAAGGTAAAACTAATTATACAAGATAAACAACTACTTGTTGATTTCTTTTTGATGCCCTAGGAAGACTTTGAAGTGGTGATTCTTATAGGAATATATGATACCACCACTAGCCATCAGATGAAAATGGGTCCTCAAAAAACTACAATGACTATTGCACTAGAAGATTGACTCATTGCTTACATCAAGTGAAAACCCTACATGATTGATCAAAAGGTTATGATGTATGGCAAATATCTTGGACCAAATACTCCCAAAGTTTAATGCTGCTCAGCCTTAAGGATAAGACTGATTTGAAGAGGGCGGGTCTGATAGGACCTTAATAGGGTCGATCTATCGGTTCATAATTAATTCTAGTTGAGTCATGTTTGTCTATTCAATCCGAGTCAGTTATGGGTTGGGTGAGCCCAATCGAGTCAGTTATGAGTTTGTTATTGTCTTCGGTTAAGATGAAGCTAGTTATTATTTTCAATTAGGTGTATATCAATTAGTTAAGAGTCCAAGTTTAGTAGGACTAAGTTTAAGCTTAGAGGAACTTTTGGTAGCACACTATAAATAATGGTGTAAATTCTTTCATGAAGAAATCAATGAAGAAGTCTTGTTTTAGCCTATAGGCAAAATCTTAGGAAGGCCGACCCCCTATAGAGATCAAAGGCTGATCCCCATAGTGATCAAGAAGGCTCGATCCTATCGAAGTGATCGTTTATCCCTCTTCCTCTTTGATAGAAACCTAAGGGTTCCTATCACACCACCACTTCATTTTCTCCACAAGCAGTGATAACAGTCATGCAGCCTTAGGTCATTGTAGCCTTAGCCGCTCCCCACGTCGATGCTGTCACTTTGTAGCCCCAATCACGCCTCCTCTCCATCAACTCCTGCTACTACTTCCGTCATCAACACTGCTACGTCCTTCTCCATCACTGTCACCCCTATATCGACGATGTCGCTTCTAGTTATAGAAGCCTAAGTCGTTCCCTATGTCGATCTGCTGCCTTTCAACCTTAGGTAGCAACCTTCCATCCTTGCAGCAACCAAAATAGGGCAACTTCCAACCCTTAGCCATTGCCATCTTCCT
Organism: Ensete glaucum; assembly: GCA_021527575.1. Lineage (NCBI taxonomy): Eukaryota > Viridiplantae > Streptophyta > Magnoliopsida > Zingiberales > Musaceae > Ensete > Ensete glaucum. Next base: position 46,938,408 of record CM038551.1, read on the forward strand.
CCTTCTTTAGCTGTACTAGCGTCTCTCCTTTTTCTTTGTCTATCATAATCTTGACAACCTCATCCTTGTGGCATCACAACACCACCACCCTTCTGACCATCAATGTCACAGTAGTAAACACCGAGTACTTCAATACAAAGTAAACCCATTTCCTCAAGGACTATGGGATTCTATCCCAATGGACATCTTCTTATATACCTTAGCTCAATGGTATATCAAAAAGGAGGAACCACACACTGTTGGACATGGTGAGGTCCATGATTAGTTTTGCTAACCTACTCTTCTCATTATGGGAATATACCCTAGAGACCACATCTTATCTTCTGAACAAAGTTCCATCAAAGTCAGTAGTGTCTACACCATATGATATATAGAAAGGAAAGAAGCTTAATCTTAAGATGGTTAAGATTTGGGGTTGTCCTATCCATGTTAAAAGACACAATCCCAATAAGTTGGAATCAAGGACAGAATGGTGTAAGTCCATGGTATACCCCAAGGGAACTTATGAGTACTATTTTTATTATCTTAAGGATCATAAGGTCTTTGTTGTCAAGAGGGCTGTGTTTCTTGAGAAGGAACACATTCTTGACGGAAACAGTGACAGTGAGATAGAGTTGAGCAAGTTGGAGAACCTAACTCAAGCACCATTCCATAGTTCGAGTCTGTTCAGGTACCTAACACACAAGTTTTAACTTTATGCAGGTCTAGTAGATTATCTCACCTTTCTGAAAGATATGAGAGACATATCAATGGAGATGGCTCTCAAGATGTTAATCCTCAAACCTACGAGTAGGTTATTATGAGTATAGACTCCAGAAAGTGGTAAGAAGCCATGAATTCTAAGATGGATTCTATGTACTCCAACAAGGTTTGGAACCTTGTGGTTGCACATGAGGGTATTGTACCCATCGGTTGCAAATGAATCTTCAAGAAGAAGATCAGAGTAGCTGGAAAGGTGGAGACCTATAAGGCAAGGTTGGTGGCTATAGGATATTGTCAAAGGTAAGGATTTGACTATGATGAAACTTTTTCACCCGTAGCCATACTTAAATCCATCAGAATTCTTTTGGCTATTGCAGTATGCTGTGACGACGTGATCTGACAAATTGATGTGAAAACTATATTCCTCACTAGCAACCTCGAGGAGGAGGTATGTATGATATAACTAAAAGGATTCATATCTAGAGAGAGTCCAGATAAAGTGTGCAAGTTGCTTAGGTCCATTTATGGAGTGAAGCAAGCCTCCTAAAGTTAGGACATAAGATTTGATGAGAATATCAGATCTTATGACTTCATTAAGAATGAAGATGAGCCTTGTGTATATAGGAAGATAAGTGGAAGGCACTATCATCTTCTTGGTGTTGTATGTGGATGACATCCTAATCACCGGGAATGATGTAGGAATGCTTTATAAAGTAAAGGCTTAGTTATTCAGAAACTTCTTTATGAAAGACATAGGGGAAGCATCATATATTTTGGGGATTCAGATCTATAGAGATAAATCTAAGAGGATGCTTGACTTGTCCCAATCTAAGCACATAGACTTTATTGTCAAAAGGTTTGGCATGAAGAATTCCAATATAGGTCACATACCGATGAGACATAAAATATCACTTTCTAAGAGTATGTCCCTAAAGACTCCTGAAGAAAGGGTAGACATGGATAAGATACCCTACGCCTCAGCTATAGGGTCTATTATGTATACTATGCTATGTACTAGGCCTGATATAGCATATGCTCTGAGTATCATGAGCATGTATTAGGCGGATCTAGGTTTGGAACACTAGAAAGTAGTAAAGTGTATCCTTACATACTTGAGAAGGACTAAGGATCTTTTACTAGTATATGGAGAAGGTAGCCTCCATGTTGAGGGCTATATGGACTCGAGTTTTCATTCTAATATCAATTATAGTAAGTCAAAATCAGGATATGTTTTCACCCTAAATGGAGGAATAGTAAGCTAGAAGAGTTCAAAGCAAGATATTATTGCTGACTCGACCACAAAGGTGGAATACAGTGCTGCAACAAAAGCAGCAAAGGAAGAGTGTGGATGAAGAAGTTCATCAGGGATTTAAGAGTCGTACCGAGCAACGTGGAGTCAATTCTCATATACTATAACAACAATGGGGCAATCACTAAAGCAAAGAATCATAGGTCTCATCAGAAGTCTAAGTACGTTCTAAGGAGGTTTCACTTAATAAGAGAGATTATAGCCCGTAAAGATATAGCAACGGAAAGAGTTTCATCCATAGATAACATTGTGGATTCATTTATAAAGCCGTTGGCTCATATTGTCTTCAAGTGTCACAGGGGTCTGATGGAGATCAAACACATACTTTAGGTCAAGTGGGAGATTGCTGGTTACAAATATCTTGTAACCCAATCACGTGAGTGATGACATATTTGACACGCTGCACAGTCTTTTTTGTATTATTATTTATTAGCATATTCTCACATTATATTATCTATTGAATATATATATATATATATATAGTGATATCCTTGATTTAATGTAATGGGAATCAGATTGTGATGAGTTTATGATAATGAGATCGATTCGCCTTTAAACATATATCCTAAATAATCTCAGTCATAGGTTACTTGAGAGTGATATCATGATAATCGGAGACACCGGTGTGCTATATACCTATCTATATGATGGAGGTAGCTGGTCTCATAGCCACTTGTGTGGAGATATTAAGGATACAATATAGGTATTCATTAGAGAATGAGTTTATTAATTGATTCATTTATGGAATGTTGTATGATTAATAATACCTGATATCAAACAATGATTATATAGTCTCAATTATGTATCTGGTCCTTAGACTTAAGACACCAAAGATGTCTTGTTTAAGTACTCCTCTCTTTGACGTTAGACTTACAGATTTGAAAAGTTTCAAATTTGGTACAATCGATTATCGGAATTGGTAGCTAACCTTACAAAAGCTGTTGAGTATCAATAAAGGATCATCCACTCTTAGTATCATAAGAGGAATATCATGTATGCTCTTGCTCAAGTAAATCCCTGATCAAGTTGGTCAGATTGAGAGAGAATGAGTTCTCCGGGAGAATCCGATTAGAGCAAAACTTAAATAGATTTGGTATGTAGCATAATAGTACCATGCCCAGTAAATGATCTCTAGGATATTAGATGGCTGAGGGATTATAGATACATGGTAACTGAGGATAGACAGATCCAATAGATAAGATCCACTGTACCATCTGCGGACTATGGCGTAGTGGCCTAGTACATCCATAATCGATGAGTCAAGTGAATTATTATGAGATAATGATTCATTGAGTCAAAAGGATTTCAAGCAGGTAGGACTCACAACTAGCTCAGTATTTGGCCTAAAGGGTCACACAAATATGGTAGATGCTTTAACGAATAGAGGATTAGATATGAGTTATCTAATTGATAGGACTCCAACAGGGTTGAGTCCTAATCATTTTAGTAGAAGTCAATAAAAACTCTACAAGATTGTAATAAAGTATCTCTTATCTTATAAAGGAGTATGTCTAGTGTTTGGATTAGCCTTTAGGGCTTAGTAGTCACTAAACCCCTTATTGGGCAAGTCGGCCAGGGTTTTCCCCTGCTTAGGTCAGCTATAGAGCCAACCCAGCCGCCCCTTGTTTTTATTAAGGCAGGATGGCTATAGGAGGGGCAAAAGGATAATTCCACTTAGGCAAGTGCCCCCTTAGGCTAGGGTTTTGATCCTTATTTAAGATGTAGCCACCTGCCTCTTTTAATCAAGCAATTATCATCTAATTTAGCCTTTATGTCGAGTCTAGGAGGGAGGAACTCCTATAGCGTTCCAAGGGTTGATTCCCCTCAGTGATCAAAATCTATAGGACTCCTTCTGGGGTCTTATCATCTGGTATCAGAGTCATATTCCTACTACCCTATAGCTATCTCAACCATCTCCACCTTCCCAAGCAATTCCCATAATTGCTATGACACGCGCCTCCACCTTCCACACCAGTAGCAAATCAAATCAGTCTGTCACTGCCCCCTACGTTTGATCTAGAATTTTGATATATTTTTATAACCCATGCATCTTTAATACTACAAGATCCTTAATATTATATATGGGAGAAGTTTTTCAAAGTTTCCTTGCTGCAAATTTTTATCATCGCAAATGTTATCATCATTGTGAAGGCAAAACGCTACAAAGATTTTCAGTCGATTGTTGCTACTTGAAACCAAACTTTTGTTCATCCTTTCTGGCCAAAATTTTTACACAATTCTCAAGATCAAGTTGGCTTTCATCTGGATTTGGTTTTACAAAAAAACTCCTCCTAGAACTGATTTTCTTGTATGATATTTCACCATCACGCAGTTCTAAAATTTTATGACAAAGGAATTTGCCTTGCATCTTTTGCCCTATTTCCCTACTGGCTGCCAAAATTTCGTCAAAGTCTCTACTGATATTGACAACATCTAAATAAAGGGTTTTCATATAATTTTCTTAAACTTTCCTTTGGAATTTATGTTGATAAGTCATTGTTTCTCCGATGTAAAAATCGGTTCAGTAAGACAGCACATCGCAACAATTCTTTTCATCGAATTCTATCATATTTAAGTGCTATTTTTTATGAGCTTTTAGACTCTCTTTTCCTTATCTCCAAACCCACCATCCTCATAAAAAACCCTTCCAAATATCACCCTAAACCGAATCCAAATAGCCCCCCAAATCAGCCACCCAAATCAGCCTATTCTTATCCAAACCAATTCAACTTCCAACCGGCCACCACCTTTCCCAAAACTCTCATACCACTAACTCGACAACAAAAGAAAGATTTTAATATTATAGATCTAGAGACATACACCATGGCATCAGAGAAGGCCATCAACTCTAAGTTTGAAGCTTTTGAAAGCCGCATAGAGGAGAAGATGTGATCCTTATTCACCGAATTCAGCATAGGCCGACCGTCAAGCCCGAGGAAGTCACACCATGGAGAGACTTCAGATCAGTGAGACAATCCTCAAGAGCATGGACACATCATCTCTGATCCTAGCAATCCATGCATTAAGGTTGACTTCCCAAGATGGAAAGAAGGAGACCCGATCGGATGGATCTCACGTACGGTGCGCTATTTTCGGTTCTATCGAACCGTCAATGCCACATGGGTGGAGATCGTTGCCTTACACCTTGAGGGAGATGCTATTCAATAGTTTAATTGGTTTGAATACACCCATGGAGGACTCTCTTGGCAGCGATTTAAGGAAGGGCTTCTAAATTGCTTCGGTCCAATCGATTTCGACAACATCGACGAACAATTGGTAAAGATTCGTCAAATCTCTATAATATAAGATTACCAAACAAGGTTCGAGTGTTTATCTAACTAAACTGAAGATTAGTCTGAGAAATAACTTTTAGATACTTTCATTGAGGGCCTAAAGTCGAAAATCTGAGGAGAAGTAAAAGCACGACAACCGTACACTCTTATGGCGACAATTTCCTTCGTATGTATCTAGGAAGAATGATTAAACCATGATGCATGAAGGACAAGGATCACTCATTGTGTTGGCATTGCAACAAATCGTGGAGCCGCAAACATCGCTGCAAAAAGGGTCGGCTCCTTATGATTAAACTAGTTGAGGATAAGGATAGTGAACCATCTAAAGAAGGCCTTGAACCCAAAGAGGAAGCCACGGAGGAAGAGCCCTAACTGGCCAACTATGCAGTGCATGCGTTGGCCGGCTATTCTAACCTACAAGCGATAAAAGTTGGAAGACTTCTAAAACAGCAACTCATCACTATTCTCGTTGACATGGGTAGCACAAATAACTTCCTCAATAGTAAGGTTGTTGCACGTTTAGCATTTTAAATTAAAGATTGCAAGAAGTTTGACGTAAAGGTCACCGATGGCTGAATCCTCAATTGCGACCAACAATGCCTGCGGGTGAAGCTACTCCTCCAAGACCAAGAAATGGTAGTTGATTTCTTCCTCCTACCTATTGATGATTATGAAGCCATGCTTAGGATCGAATGGCTCACAATGCTATGTGATATCTCCTGAAATTTTTCTAAAATGATTATGAAAATTTTATTGCAAAGGGAGACAGATCACATTGCGAGGCAAGCACGAGAGCCATATCTCCACTGTTTTGACACAACAGATGGAGAAAGTTTTGTACAAAGTACATGGGGGATTTTTTATGCATATCTAGCAGCCATCTAAGGGGGAGAATATATAAATTTCAGATCCTAAGCTTGCCCTCTTACTGAAAGAATTCGTGGATGTTTTTACGGAGCCACATGGGCTGTCCCCTATCCGACCGCATGACCATCGTATTCCTATTATGTTGGGTAAACCTCCAGTAAATTTACATCCGTATCACTACCATCACTTGCAGAAGAATGAGATCGAGAATATCGTTAAAGAGATGCTTGACACTGGGGTGATTCGACCAAGTTGCAGCCCTTATTCTTCACCGATAGTGCTAGTGCGTAAGAAGGACGGTACATGGCAGATGTGCATTGATTATCGGGCTTTGAACGCTATCACCATCAAGGACAAATATCCTAGACCCTTGTAGATGAGCTCTTGGATGAATTAAAAGGAGCATGGGTCTTCACTAAACTGGATCTCCATTTGGTTATCACCAAATTTATGTATGCACTGAAAATATTATGAAAACTGCATTCGCACGTATAACAGCCACTACGAGTTTCTGATAATGCCTTTCAAACTTATGAATGCTCCTTCTACTTTCCAAAGCCTGATGAATGACATCTTATGGAGTTTTCTATGCAAGTTTGTATTGGTGTTCTTTGATAATATCCTCATTTATAACCCTATGTTTGATATACATTTTCAGCACTTACGAACTATTTTAACGATCCTTCGGGAGAATACTTTTTATGTTAAACAGTTAAAGTGCAGTTTCTTATAGTATAAAGTGGAGTATCTTGGGCATATTATATCAGAGGATGGAGTAGCGGTAGACCCGACGAAGATCGAGACAATGCAAGGATGGCCGAAACCTACAAACGTAAAATCGCTCTACGGCTTCCTTGGACTCACAGGCTACTATTGGAAATTTATGAAAGATTATGGTAAGATCAGTGCCCTGCTCACATCCCTACTGAAGAAAGACTCCTTCTTATGTTAGAACAAGCTTCTACAGCCTTTGAATGACTCAAGGTCGCCATGACGATGTCATCGATCCTAACGCTGCTTGATTTCAGCCACACCTTCGTGATCGAGGTCGACGCGTCCGGAGTTAGGATTGGAGCTATTCTAATGCGAGATGGCTGACCTATAACTTACACCAGCAAGGCTTTGTCTCCCTCACACTTGAAAATGTTGGTATATGATAAAGAAATGTTTACCATTGTACACGCCATCACAAAGTGGAGACCCTACTTGATCGGTCTACGCTTCCAGATTAAGACTGACCACCAAAGTCTTAAGTATTTCTTGGAGCAGAAAATATCTTCCCCAGAGCAGCAATGTTGGGTAACTAAGCTTCTCGGCTTTGATTATGAAATTATTTATCAAAAAAAAAAGAGAATGTTATTGCAGATGCTCTATCTCGGCTCCCGGGGCAAGCCAAAATTTTAGGCATCTCCCTTCCCACCACCGACTTCCTTGAACACAAAAGGGAGGAGTGGAAGAATGATCCGAAAGTCCGAAGCATCATAAAAAAATTGAAGAAGGATCTGGACTCCGTTGGGCACTACATGTGGGATTCGAAGGACTTACACTATAAAGACCGAATTGTTGTTGTTCCTTCTTCTCCTCACATCCAAGTTATTTTGCATGAAATGCACTCTTCACCTTTAGTAGGGCACTCTAGATTTTTGAGGACTTATAAAAGGGTGAAGCAAAACTTCTTCTGGAAGGGCATAAAAAAATTAATTTATGACTATATATCCAAATGTGACGTATGTCAGTGGCAAAAAGATGAAACAGTGGCAAGTCCTAGTAAACTACAACCGCTACCTATACCGGATTTGACTTGGACAGACATCTCAATGGATTTCATTGAAGGACTGCCTATCTCAAGGTAAAAGTATAATCTTTGTAGTCGTAAATCGCCTAACTAAATATGCTAATTTTTGTGCTATGAGATATCCCTATACTGCTGCCACTATTGCTCAGATTTTTATGAAAAATATTATAAAATTACATGGGATGCTAAGGTCAATAGTGAGCGACCGTGACATGGTGTTTACAAGTAAATTCTGGACCGAGCTCTTCTATCTATAGGGCACACAATTGAAGATGAGCACAGCTTATCATCCATAAACAAACGGCCAAACAAAAATGGTGAACAGATGCCTTGAGACTTACTTACAATGCTTCACCAATGACTGGCCCAAAGAGTGGACAGGATGGCTTCCCTGAGCCGAATGGTGATACAACATAACTTTTCATTCTTGGACTAAATGTACCTCTTACGAGGCACTATATGGCCGACAGCCCCCTACAATTCTCATATATGTACTTGGTTCGGCCAAAGTCGATCAGGTCGACCAAGACCTAATTAACAGGGATAAACTACTACAACTGAAGGACAACCTAACTGCCACTCAAGCCCGCATGAAGCAACAAGCAAACAATCACCAGATTGAGCGAGAATTTTCAGTAGGGGATTGGGTCTACCATCGCCTACAACCATACAAGCAGCTATCCATCAGCACCAAAGCATATGAAACTATCTCCACAATTTTATGGACCATATCAGATTCTGGAATGTATTGGATCGTGGCATATTGACTTAAACTTCCAGATGACACCAAAATTCATCACATCTTCCATGTATCCCTACTGAAGCCAAAATTAGGTGAATATGAACTAGCTCAGACTCAACTGTCGAGCACTACAATTGAAGGTGAGATCTAAGCCCAACCTGAAGCTATACTTGATCGAAGAATTATGATGCACCGACAAAGCCCCTCAACTGAAGTACTTGTAAAGTGGAATAACTTACCATTTGAAGATGTAACATGGGAGTCACACGAGGAGCTGAAGACCTAGTTTCTAGAGTTTATGGATCCTCAACTTTGAGGATAAGGCTGATTCTGAGAGGACGGACTTGATAGGACTCCAGCAAGGTTGAGTCCTAATCATTTCAGTATAAGTCAATAAAAACTCTAGTAGATTGTAATAAAGTCTCTCCTATCTTATAAAGGAGTATGACTAGGATTTGGATTAGCCCTTAGGGCTTAGTAGTCACTACTTTCCTTATTGGGTAAGTCAGCCAGGGTTTCCCCCTACTTAGGTCGACTATAGAGCCAACCTAGAGGCCCCTTGTTCCTATTAAGGCAGGATGGCTATAGGAGGGGCAAAGGGATAATTCCACTTAGTCAAGTGTCCCCTTAAGCTAGGGTTTTAATAGAACCCCAGAAGGAGCTCTATAGATTTTGATCATTAAGGGGATCAACCATTAGAATGCTATAGGGGTTCCTCCCTCTAGACTTGGCACAAGGCTGAAATAAAATTGATAATTGCTTGATTCAAGAGAGGGGATGGCTACATCATTATATAGGGATCAAAACCCTAGCCTAAGTAGGTGCTTGCCTAAGTAAAATTATCTCTTTGCCCCTCTTATAGCCAACCTGCCTTAATAGGAACAGGGGGTGACTAGGCTAGCTCTATAGCCGACCTAAGCAGTGGGAAACTTTGGCCAACCAACCCAGTAAGGGGGTGACGACCACTAAGCCCTAAGGGCTAATCTAAACCCTAGCTATACTCCTTTATAAGATAGGAGTGGCTTTATTACAATCTAGCAAGATTTTATTGACTACTTCTAGCGAGATTAGGACTCAATCCTGTTGGAGTCCTATCAAATCTGCCCTCTTAAAATTGGTCTTGTCTACAAGGTTGAAGTTCCATGAACTCAGGAAACTGGATCTTCAGCTCCTCATCAGCTTGGGTGTCAGTTAGAAGAACTTGAGCTGAGTCGTCATCTTTAAATTTCCATTTGAGGTGGGATACTTAGAGAATCAACTGTAATTTTGATCTGGTGCATGGATATGATCTCCAGGTTGGGGCCCCAATATAATCTCTAATTTTGCAAGGCCCAAAGAAATAGGGAGACCACTTTCTTAAGGCTTGAATTTCATGTTGGTGGAGCTGGAGATGAAGGGGGACTTGATCTTTCTTAGAAAAATTTCTTCTTCTCCAGCGTTTGTTAGGGGGAAGTTTCTTCCTTGCATGGGCTGCCACATGGTTAGTCTTTAGTGATAGCCAATCTTTCTTCTGGAATAGTGACTATCCTATGGTATGGTTCAGGATGATGAGAGCCCAATATGGTGTGAGCATGGATTGCAATTCTTCTAGTTTAACTCATTTTTCGTGCCATGGACCTATATCCAAATATATTTTAAATTTGGTAGTAATTAGTATCACTTGTAAAAACCTCGTATGAAGTGTGGGGGAAGCCTTGGTATAAATTAGGAGTCGCCATCTTGCATAAGAATAGCCCAAATTCCAACTCTTGATGTACTCAATGACCAAAGTGCGGCTGAAATTGGGCAGCGGTAGGACCGACGTCATTGTTATCTGACCATAAGGAGTCTTTCTTTAGTAAGGACATGAGCGAGGCATTGATCTTGCCATAATCTTTCACAAAACTTTGGTAGTAGCCCATGAGTCCAAGGAAACCATGTAATGATTATACATTTGTAGATCTCGGCCATCCTTGCATTGCCTCAATCTTTGTCGGGTCCACCGCCACTGCATCCTCTAATATAATGTGCCCAAGATACTCCAATTAAAGTTGTAAGAAGCTGCACTTTGATTGTTTAACATAAGGAGTATTCTTTCGAAGAATCATTAGAATAGTTCGTAAGTGCTGAAAATGTATATCGAGCGTAGGGCTATAAATGAGAATATCACATCAAAGAATACCAATACGAACTTGCTTAGAAAACTCCAGAAGATATCATTCATCAGGCTTTGAAAATTAGAAAGACCATTTGTAAGTCCAAAAGGTATTGTCAGAAACTCATAGTGCCTGTTATGCGCACGGAATATAGTTTTTAGAATATCTTCAATGCATACCTGAATCTGATGGTATCCGGATTAGAGATCTAATTTAGTGAGAACTCAAGCTCCTTTTAATTCATCCAAGAGTTCATCTATGAATGGGATAAGATATTTATCCTTGATGATGATGGCGTTTAGAGCCCGGTAGTTAACGCACATCCGCCATGTACCATCTTTCTTGCGCACTAGCAACACCGGTGAGGAGTAAGGGCTGCAGCTCAGTTGAATCACCCTGGTGTCAAGCATCTCTTTAAAATGTTCTTGATCTCATCCTTCTACAAGTGAGGATAGTGGTACAATCTGGTTGGTAAAATAGGAATGAAGTGGTCATGCGATGGGTTAGGGGGATGCGGCTCCAAGAAAACATCGACAATTTGTTCAAGCAAAGGACAAGCTTAGGATCTGAGTTTTATATGTTCTCCCTCATAGATGGTTGCTGAATATGCATTAAGAATCCACTATATGCTTTGAGCAAAACTTTCTCCATTTGTTGCGACGAAATAGTAGAAATTTGGCTCCTGCGCTTGCCTCGTAACGTGACTTGTCTCCCTTTGGAATAAAATTTCATGATTAATTTAGAAATATTTCAAGAGATATCACCTAGTGTTGTGAGTCATTCGATCCTTAGTATGGCTTTATAATCATCAATGGGTAGGAGGAAGAAATCAGCTACCACTTCTTGGTCTTGGAGGAGTAGTTTCTCACCCGCGGGCACCGTTGGTCACAATTAAAGATTCGACCGTCGGTGACCTTTATGTCAAACTTGTTGCAACCTTCAATTTGAAGCACCAAACATGCAGCAACCTTATTGTTGAGGAAGTTATTGGTGCTGCCTGTGTCGATGATAACGGTGATGAGTTGCTGTTTTAGAAGTCCTCCAACTTTCATCATCTGCAGGTTGGAATAGCCGGCCAATGCGTACACTGCATAGTTGGTCGGTTGGGACTCTTCTTCTATGGCTTCTTCTTTAGATTCAAGGGCTTCTTTAAATGTTTCATTATCCTTATCCTCCATCGGTTTAATCACGAGGAGCCGGCCCTTTTTGTAGTGATGTTCGTGGCTCGATGGTCGTCGCAATGCTAACACAACTCCTTGGTCGATCGTTCGCGAAGCTCGTCTCTTGTCAACTTTTTTAGTGCAGGGGCTTGGATGGCAGTAGAGGGAGTAGTAGGCCTCGGCATGGCTAGTTAGGGAGTGACCCTTGTCCTTCATACCTTATTCAATTATTCTTCCTAGATACACGTGAAGTAAATCGCAGCCATAAGAGTGTACGGTTGCCACGCCTTTACTTCTCCTCGGATCTTCGACTTTAGGCCCTCGATAAAAAAATACCTAAAAATTATTTTTTAGACCAATTCTTAGTTTGGTTAGATAAACACTCAAACCTTGTTTGGTATTCTTGTATCGTAGAGGTTTGACGAATCTTTGTCAATTATCCGTCAATGTTGTTGAAATCAGTTGATCCGAAGTAGTCTAGTAGTCCTTCCTTGAATCGCTGCTAAGAGAGTCCTCCATGGGTGTGCTTAAAAAAATTAAACCACTGAATAGCATCTCCCTCAAGGTGTATGGCAGCAATCTCCACCCGTATGGTGTCGGTGGTTCAGTAGAATCAAAAATAGCACTCCGCGTGTGAGATCCACCCGATCGGGTCTCCTTCTTCCCATCTAGGGAAGTCAACCTTCATGTGTGGATTATTGAGATCAGAGGTGATATGGACATGTTCTTAAGGATTGTCTCACCGATCTAAAGTTTCTCCATGTTGTGATTTCCTCGGATTCGACAGTCAACCAATGTTGAATCGAAAAGGGATCGCATCTTCTCTTCCATGCGGTTTCCAAAAGCTTCAAGCTTTACATTGATAGCCTCCTCTAGTATCATAGTATACGCCTCTAGATCTATAATATTGAGGTCTTTTTTTTGTTGTCAAGTTAGTGGCATAGAAATTTTGGAGAAGGGGGTGGCCGGTTGGAAGGTGAATCGATTTGGATAGAAGTAGGCAGCGGTTTAGGATAGATTTGGGGCTGCAGTTTTGTGGAGTTTAAGCAGTGAATTGCTATGATTTTAGGGCTGTGATAGTAGTAGATGAAGTTTAGGAAAATAGATTTTAGATCTGGGATAGATGGCAGCAAAGTTAGGTGTCTCAGTAAGGAAAGTTGGCTAGAAAGGTAAGTGGATCAATAATAAAGTAGGCTGATTTGAGTGGCTGATTTAGGGGCTATTTGGATTCAGTTTAAGGTAATATTTAAAAAGATTTTTAGTGAAGATGGTTGAATTTGGAGATGAGAAAAGAAGAGTCTAAAATCCCATAAAAAACAACACTCAAATCTGATAGAATTCGGTGAAAAGAAGTGTTGTGATGTGCTATCCTGCTGAACTAGTTTTACATCAGAGAAACGATGATTTCTTGATATAAATTCCAGAGGAAAGTTCAAGAAAATTATACAAAAACCCTTGGTTCAGATGTTGTTAATACCAGTAAAAAGTTTGATGAAATTTTGGCAGTATAACAGTGGGGAAATCGGGCAAAAGATGAAAGGCAGATTCCTTCGTCGTAAAATTCTAGAACTATATGATAGTTAAAGATTGTATAAAAGAACCAGTTTAGAAGGAGTTTTTTATAAAATTAAATCTAAATGAAAGCCAACTTGATCTTGAGAATTGTGTAAAAATTTCAACCAAAAAGGATGAACAAAAGTTTAGTTTCAAGAGGCCAATTTACAGAAGGCAGATTCTACATTATAAAATTTTAGTACTATACAATGAAGAATCACAGTGCTATAAGTCTAGATCCAAAAGGAGTTTTTTTATGAGATTAGTCTTAGATAAAAGCGAAGACGATCTGTGAAATTCTATAAAAGTTTCAACTAAAAAAGATAATTAAAAATTTAGTTTTAAGAAGCAATAATCGACTGAAAATTTTTGCAGCATTTCGCCTTTGCAACGATGATAACGTTTACGACGAACAAAATTTGCAGTGGATAAAATTTGATAAAAATCTTCAATGTGTAAAGTAAGGAATCTTGCAATATTGAAGAGGTGTGGATGATAAAAATATACCAAAATTTCAGATCAAACGCAGGGGGCAGTGGTAGACTGATTTAATCTACTGCTGGGGTGGAAGGTGGAGGTGCGTGTTGTAGCAATTGTGGGAATTGCATGGGAAGGTGGAGGCGGCTGAGATGGCTATAGGGATAGCAAGATTGCTGCTCTGATACCAGGTGATAGAACCCTAGAAGGAGCTCTATAGTTTTTTATCCTTAAGGGGATCAACCCTTGGAACGCTATAGGGGTTCCACCCTCCTTGACTCTGCATAAGACTGAAATAAAATTAATAATTACTTGATTCAAGAGAGGGGGTAGCTACATTATTATATAGGAATCAAAACCTAAGGGGGTGCTTGCCTGAGTAAAGTTATCTCTTTGCCCCTCCTATAGTCAACCTGCCTTAATAGGAATAGGGGGTGACTAGGTTGGCTCTATAGCCCATCTAAGTAGGGGAAAACTCTGGCCATCCAACCCAGTAAGGGGGCGATGGCTACTAAGCCCTAAGGGCTAATCTAAACCCTAGCCATACTCCTTTATAATAGAGGATTACAATCTAGTAGGATTTTATTGACTACTTTTAGGGAGATTATGACTCAACACTGCTGGAATCCTATTAGGTTTTGATCCCTATCTTTTAATCAAGTAATTATCATCTTTAATTCAGCCTTTGTGCCGAGCTTAGGAGGGAGAAACCCCTATAGCGTTCCAAGGGTTGATCCCCCTCAGTGATCAAAATCTATAAGGCTCCTTCTGGGGTCTTATCACCAATTAGCTCATATTCTTATTAGATGAAGCCCTACAATGATGGACTCCTTGCATGAGGCCTAGTTAGAGGCCAAAGGAGCTTACTGGATAAAGATATAATAATCCAAGGTTAGTAGGTAATTGGATGGAGATCTAACACCTACTAAAGCAGGATCCATTAGGATTATATATATGACTATAAATAAGAGGAGAAGCATATAGATGATAGGCTGCACCTTTAGCCGTCCCATCCTAATCTCCTCCCTCCCACTGCGCAAGAGTTGTTAAACTTGGGGCTACGATTGGAGGAGTATCGCTACAACAATTCATTATGTGGATACCATAATAGAGGAGGACATTTGACCTCCTTCATCCTCTCTATATGGATTTAAAAAAATAGGGATATATGATCTCCCTAGGTAAATAATCTCTCACACGATTAGATTTATGGTTTTGCGACTTTTTCTACGCACCAATCTTTACATATGATTTTGATCTATATGAAAAACCAGTTTTATTTTGATCTTCTGCTACACATGTGATGCTCCCACTAAGATTTCTCAATGTGAAATTGGAGGACTAGAGTGAGCATATGGTTAATAAGATAAATGATAATTTGAAAGGCTATTGACCAAAAGGTTAGTAGCATGGAGGTTTGATGTAGGAGGACAAGACTAGTTTCAACTATATTCATATGTTTAAGTTTTACAAAGCCAACTAGTTGATGTGGTGACTTAAGGTGTTGTATATCATAAACTAAGAGACATGATGTTAACGCTTGATATTTATCTCTATTATCATAGTAAACTATTTTAATTATAGACTGAAAGAAGTTCTCGATCAACTTTTTAAAATAAGTAAAGACTGTGAAAACTTTGGATTTATGTTTGATATAGTACAATAATCTACAAAAATGATATAAAATCTAAAGTTGACCAAAAGAAGTGGTTGGGACAGGGCCCCAAACATCTGTGTAAATAATTTCAAATGATATAGAATAGGATATGGAAGATGTTCCAAAAGATAGTCTATGACTTTTATTCCTAAGACAAGCATCATAGTGAGTTATAACGCTATTGGTTTTAATAGTTAGAATAGAATAAAGAGAAAGTAATTTTTGTAAAGTAAGGAACAAGGGATGATCAAGACGATGACATCACAAATCAATTGAAGTTGCAACTAAAGAGTGGACAATGGGTTGGGTTATTTGGGAAGCTGATGGCCACTTGTAAATATTGTCTTTATTCGAGCCTTGGACTAAGGATGCCCCCATGCTCAAATCCTTTATAAAGAAAAATTCATGAAAGAATTTAATTGAGGTATTATTTTATTTACAGAATTGGAAAATAAAAATGAGGTTCCCTTTAAAGTGAGGTACACACAAAATATCATCAAATGTAAAAGTGGTAGTGTGTGAATTAAGTATTCTGGAACCAGTATAAGTAATAAGAATTCCATTACCATCAGCGATAATGATATCATTATAGCCTTTATAGTCGTTGTGGATAGATATATTCTAAAGATCAGAGGTGATATGATAAGAAGCACTACAGTCCACAATTTAATTAGTTGGATGAGCAATCAAAGTAGTCATGGTATTCACTTGAGGCTAATTAAATATAGCAGGAAGATTGGGTCAAGATTGACAGACTTTGGTAGAGTGTCCGACTTTATCACACAATTGACAAATGACTCTTTGTTGGTTTAGATTGTTGGGATGTCGGGGCTATTGATGGGCACTAAGGTTGTCACCATGATAGTTCTTGAAATTTAGATTGAAAAATTGATGAGGATATATTTGTGTGTTACCTATATGCCTAGGAGGCACTTTGGTTGTTCCTTTATTAACCTTCTTGGTATTTTGGTGGCTCGTTCTTTTGGATTTTTGACTTACCTGAGCTATGATGGTTGATCCTGATATCTTGTCCTCATATTTCAAATATGTCTCACCGTCAGTTAACTTATAGAGTTCTTGAATGACATCGGTGAGTTGTGCACCTGAATTACAGCTGCCAATTCTTTGTATTTGTCTTCGAGGAAATTAAGAGTATGAACTATGTTTTCTTCATCAGTGAGGGAATAACCTATCAAAGCCAAGTCATCAATGATAACTTTTATATTTTACATATAATCAGCAATATTACTTTCCTCTTACTTTATTTTAATCAAAGTGGAGAGGAGACTAAGCATGCGAGTACAAGAGCGATTGGCTAGGGTGGTTTGTAATTTAGACCATGCTTCCATGGTAGTGCTGCATGAAGATATCAGTGGGGTATGAATCCAGTGACTGAGACTTGAATAGCTTGGAGGATAAGGCGATCTTGATGTAACCATAATTTGTAAGCAGGATTTGGCACTAAATCAAGTTCTCCTAGTATTTAGATTCTTTCTGGCAGATAGCTGAGAGTGTTGTTGGTATTCCTATTAGGTCATATCCAATTAGAAGATCAGAGAATTATTTGTTGAATTTAAATTTTGATAATGAAATCAATTGATAAAGATTATGATCTAATCAGCGTTTAAGTGACTTAAGACTAACTTCAATCATGGAAAGGCAAATCGATTAAAGCAGGAAGAATCAGATGTTGGGCCAGAATGGAACATGTCAAAAGATTGGACATCGGGTCGGAGGACTGGTTGACGTGCCGGAAGGACTTTGTGCCATGAGTTCAAGCATTGTACTAAGAAGATCGAATGTTGTGGGAGTCAACATGCCAATGGGTCAGACAATACACCGAAGGAGAGGATGATGTGCCGAAAGGTCGGACAAAGTGTTGAATCAACCAATGATATACCACCAACTCAATTAGAGGCCCATTGGGCCTAATTGGGGTTGATTTGTACCCATTGGGAGGCTCATTCAGTAACCCAAAGATGGGTTAGGCTATAGCACTATCGAACTAGGCAGTGAGTTGGACACAGTCTTCTAAGCTGTCAGGCGATGGTACCATGTGATACCGCCCAGCACAAGCGATGATACTGCCCGTACTAAAAAATTTCATCATTTGGGGTCTATAAATACTCCACTTGTTCTTGCTTGAGGTAACAAGAAAAAAGAACAAAAACTTGTGTCTTATAGTGAGAAAACCCTATTAGAAAGTTGAGTTCCCCCCTCTAGAAACTTAGAGGTCATTCTAAGAGAGAGCATGAGAAAACACTTATAAAAGAGGATTGTAAAGGTTCTCTCCTGAGCCTGTGATGAGAAAGAGTTGTAAAGGGTGCAGTTGATCTTCGCCCCTTGAAAGAAGATCGGCCGATGGCCTCTAGTGAAAAGGAATCAAGAGTGGACATAGGTTACGTGGACCGAACCACTATATATTTAGTGTGCTCTTTTCCTTTATACTTCTCATTATCATTATTCACTGATTTACTTGCTTACTACTCCTTTGAATGTATTTAAGCTAAATACATTTCTGATACTAGTTTGATCGAATGAGTTTTCAAATCAATGTGTTTTTACAGAAGTACTAATTCACCACCCCACCTTTCTTAGTGCCGATTTGGTTCTAACATTATGCTCGCCAAGATATATAGTTGCCACCCTTAGATAGTTTGAAAGGTATAAGAGCTAAAATATTGATGGAGATGAGTCATGTATGCGCAAGAACAGTAACCGGAACATCGGATGTAGATGATGTAGACATTATAAGGATATGTATCGATCTGAGGAGTCCAGATGTATGGTTGGAAAAGATCAACAGAGGGGGAAGGTGGCTTAATGTAGAGACAATGCTTGCGGCAACAACACTTTAGTGAAAAGGAAAGTGTCGATCGATATGTGATATGATTGTAGATTTATGAGAAATCTATAGTTATTACTATCAGTGGAGGAACACGGGAAGGAGAAGAGGTTGTCGTGAAGATGGGAAGCGCTCCTCTACTAGAGCAAGGAACTCACAAACAGCAAAATGACAAATGCTTCAGCTGAAGAGAGGTGGGTAGGGGCACTCGGTGCAGAAAGCAATTCGCAAGCAGCACTTGACGGGCTACGACGAGTGACCTACGAAAAAATGGCAGGCAGCACTAATGGTGCCAAGGTTGAAGAGGACGATGGCCTTCTTGAGGTGGAGGGGCTACTAAAAAAGAAGAAGGTAAAAGAAGAAAGTGGTTGATGCTACGAAAGACGTCGGGGGATGGAGAGCGGCAGGTGCACTGGCAAAGGCCGATAGCACAATGGCAACATGCAAGGAAGTGTCAAGCCTGGTCCAACACATTACGACGGCGACGGAAGAGGGGTGGCCATGCCACTAGGTTGCGGCTCACTTCACCGCGTGCTCTTGGTGTGCCACTGGCGTGCCGGCAGCAAAAGGTCGAGTGCATCATGTTCACTTGCTGTGTTGAGGGGTTGGAGGTCGTGCATAGCCTTTGTTCCAATGTCGATATCTCCTTTCTTTGTTGTGACCTACTAATGCCCTTTTCCATAGCAGACAGAGTAGAACCTTGGTAAATCTGGGCAAGGCGTTGATTGGCAAATCTAGGGAAGGCATCGATCAGGTCACTTGGAACACAGTGATGATGGTAAGAGCGGTAGCGAGCGGCCCTCCATTACACATGGCATTGATGGTGACCTACACAGCAATTGCCTCGATGAAGTGCTCCAGCTAGATCGCCTCTATGGACAATAGTTCTCTCCTCATGCGAGGGTCACTCAGGGTAGGAGTGGCGGGAGCTCATTGAGAGGGCAAGGCAAGGTGAGGCTGTCATCCAAGATGAGATGGAAGGGAAGAGATTTGAGGCCTAGGAACACCTCATTGAAGGACAGAGCCACGGAGGCCAGATGAATGAGGGAATAGAGGCATGATCTGCAGAGAAGAAGCACAAGTCGATGATTCTCTTCTCGTGTTCGCTAAAGCACGATTGATCTACAGTGTCAGTAAGAGATTATTGTCGTTTGGCAGCAAAGAAAGAAAGGGAATCTCTCTTAAAGAGAGGGGCTCTGGTATATGATAAATGAAAATATATTGAGAAAAGCTTAATTATTTCATTGACATAAGCTCTATTTATACAAGTTAAAGAAGGAGATTTATTCTATCAAGATTAGGTAGAATCGTCATCTAAAATCTTCAGATGGTTAGAGAGTATATCTTCTATTCGTATC
This sequence comes from Ensete glaucum, assembly GCA_021527575.1. Taxonomy (NCBI): domain Eukaryota; kingdom Viridiplantae; phylum Streptophyta; class Magnoliopsida; order Zingiberales; family Musaceae; genus Ensete; species Ensete glaucum. The sequence goes on from CM038551.1 coordinate 46,958,302, forward strand.
TAACCGTATCGATATCTAATCAATACATTGGTATAGTACGAGATTAAGAATCATGGGGTATAACAAGTATTTAGCTGTAATGATTAATAAGTGGGCTTTTATTCTGTAGTTGAGTTATGTGACTAATTTGATTGGTACTTCCAAAAAATATACAAATTTTTCATGATAGAAATAAAATTATCATATTCTTCAGGAAAGTTGTGTGGGATGTAATTTTATAGGTGTGATATAAAAAATATTACAAGGTAAATGATTTGGCATGTGCCTTTGTTATACAAGCTGCATGACTGAATATGATTGATTTGATTGTTCATGAGCTGCAGTGCTAAATTAGTAAATGTCAATTCCAGGAACATCTCCTGTAAGATATGCAGAGAAGTGAACGCTGCAGAGATTCTTCAGTCAATCAGACATTTAGTTTGCAATTCATGGAGAGGTAGTCATACAAGGTGACTTTGTATTTGTTCATGGATTTTACTTCCAAGTAGCGAATTATGCAACAAGTACTTAACTGATTGTTTCTGTTTGATCAGATTAGTGTTGTAACATTCATGCTTTATGTAAATTACAAGGTAAAGCATACACATTTTGTTTGAGATAGGGGGCAGGACTAGTGTTCAAAAAGAGTCATAAACCTTTTTATTACTTGTGGCTGGTCCTCCTTTTATCAAGTGAAACAACTTCCCAACAATGTGGCAGTCAATTGTCCTGAAAATTTCTGTGGTTCATTGTCCATCATTGCTGGAAACCCGATTTGTTGAGATTGAGCATTGTGAATCTGCATTTATTTTGGTCGTCATATGTGTATCAGCATTACTTGTTATCTTTTTTTAGTTGTACCATCATCCGAGATGTTGCTACAATTCATATATAGCAGCATGGCATACCAATTTTACCCTACTTCGGATTCAAACCCATCTTAAGAATTGTTGTTTTTCCACCTTGTCCTGTTTCTATATACCACAAAGCCTAAGTGGGCTTCATGCAATGCTTTAATGTAGCTTATGTCCATGGTAAGTTACCGATAGGACCCTAATAGGATTAGATCATCATTTACTGAGTTATATTTTTTATTGAGTTATATTGGTCGATCCAATCAAGTCAATTATGAGTCCTAGTAGGAGTTGGAGTCTATTCGATTAAGAGTTTAAGTAGTCTAAGTTCAATTAGGAGTTGGTTAAGAGTCTCTATAAATAGGGTCGTAACTATTTCTTTTTTAGAAAATCAATGAAGTAAATATGTTTTAGCTAATAGGCCAAAACCCTAGAAGGGTCGATCCCCCTATAAAGATCAAGGAGGGTCAATCTCCTATAAAGATCAAAGAAGCTCGATCCTTTATAATGATTGTTTATCTCTCTTTTCCCTCTTCCTCTCCGATAGAAACCTAAGGGTTCATATTAATTGGTATTAAAGCGACGATTCTCGACGTTCTCAATATGATTCCACTATCAATCTCCATTGCAACTTATCCTCCAAGATCTTGCAGCCATCTTCACGTAATCCAACCATTGCAGTCGCAGACCTTGGTCGTGCTGCCATCCTTTCCCCACATCTGCCACCTTGTTGTAGTTTCTCACCATCTTCGTTGCAGCTATCATCAGCCAAAAAAAAAGGAAAAAAGAAAAAGAGTGAGCACCACAATCGTAGTGCTGTAATTTCTCACCACAGCCACCGTTGGTTGCTTCCCACACCGACGTTGTTGCCTCCTCTATCTCCCCTTCAGTCTTCTTCCTGCCTCAAAAGAGAGCATCTACCCCCTCATCGCTCACCAACCACTACTTCCTCACCCGTAGCCACTACTTCCCAGCCATAACACCGTCGCTGCCATCCACTCCAATCGTGTCTTCTTCCTCCTCTATTCCCAATCGTAGCCCTCTATCATCAATAGCAGCCACTGTAGCCTCACGCCTTAGCCATTCATGATCTTGATATCTTAGCATTCCTTTCTTGCTTGCACGATCTCCCTTTTCCCCCTTGCTGAGCGCCACACGACACTGTTTGATCGTAGCATCGCGGTTCCAATGCTACTCCCTGCCTGTCGTTGGCCCCATCTATCTCCTTCGTCATTACAGCAGCCACCCATAAGCCATCTCCCTCCTCTACTGTTGTTACTTCTTCCGCTGCCACCATCTCCCTTTTTTCCTTCACCCGCAGCAAACATCGCTGCTTGCACGATGTTGCCAGCCTCTACCGGAGCAATCTCTCACTGCCATCTTTGTCCTAGCACCACCACCTCCCTTACCGCTGTTGTGCCACCCACTCCTCCTACAGCCCATGCAGTCGTTGTCGCTATTGTTGCTACCTTCTTCTCCACTCACACCAACAGCGTCGTTGCCCCTCCCGCTGTTGTCACCCACTCCAACTCCTCTTCTTCATCTACCTGGCGTTGTCATCTCTAGCCCTTTTTCACAGCTACATGACCTGCTATTGTAGTCCTTTCCCTGCGCCTCCATCGGAGACAATGTTGTTGCCCCTCTCTTTTAGCCATCTTCCTCCCAAGCCCACCTCTCCCAGAGCCGATGTTGCTGGCGTCTCCTCCCAGCAGTGCATGCAGCAATAGTAGTCACTGCCCTCATCTTCGTCCCTTCTTCCCTACCATTAATGTCACTGTTGTTCCCCTCCAACTGCACCTTGTGCCTCCTCATCATCTTTAGTATCTCATTGCCAATACCGTAGCCCTCGCTGCTACCATCCGCTATCCATGCCAACGCCATCCCCCTTCAGTCACAACAGCCTCTGCCCTCTGTCGTGCCACCACCCACATCTCCTTCCCAGCAGCCGCACAACCTTATTCTTAGTCGCACAACAACAGAAATAGGGCAACAATCGTCCCGCCTTGCAGTGAATGAAATAGGACAACTTTCAACCCTTAGCCGCTGCTATCTTCCTCCTTCACTGATCACACCAACACTGCCCCCTTGCCTTTGTCCACTGTTGTCATCTTCCTCCTTCATTGGCTGCACCAGCTACACTAGCACTGCCCCTGGATCTAATACAATGATCAACATTGCCTCCCCATGAATCGCAGCAACAATTTCTTCCTACAAATCACAATGTTGACTCCTTGTGAATTGCAGCAACGATTTCTTCCCATAGATCGCTGCCCTCCAACTATCGTCGCTACAACCTCGATGATCTCATTGTTGCAGCATCATTGCACCACCGCCCTTCCTAGCCACCGGCATAGCAGCAATTGATCCCAACCAAGATCAGCAACTAGTAAATCATATCTAACCTAGTGATCGTAATCCACCATAATGCCATCTTTCATCTCATCAGTATCCACACAGCAATTCTTCAAATCCACAAAGCCACCATCGATCGATGTCACAATAGCAACATAGAGTAGTCTTACACGATGGCTACCGATAATTCAATTAAAGTAAGATTTAAAGCCTTCGAAGCTCGAACAGAAGAAAGATTTCAAGAACTCTTCAGTGAATTCAGAAGAAGTCTATTGGATAGCCCCAACAAATCTCAACATGGTGAAAGTTCTAACCTCGAAAGGAGCCAATCTGAAAAATATGATCAAGGGTAAAATAAAGGATACCTACGCATGAGGGTGGAGTTCCCTAGATGAGAAGATGGAGATATAACTAGTTGGATCTTCACGAGCTAAAAAGTTCTTTCACTTCCATGGAACTCTAAAAGAATCCAAGGTGGAAGTAGCTTCAAATCAACTTGATGGTGATGTAATCCATGGTATGATTTGTACGAGACCTATCATGGAGTCTCTTCATGAGGACAATTCAAGATAGAGCTCTTGATTTGCTTTGAACTGTTAGAGTATGAGAATGTTACTGGACAACTCATCAAAATCTGCCCGACTTCCATAATACAGAAGTACTAAAGCATATTTGAGCGCTTATCAAACTAAACCCGAGATTGGTCCGAGAAACAATCTCGGGTTTAGTTTATCGAGGGACTTAATCCTGAGATATGATATGAAGTTAAAGATCGCCAACCCCGCACCATGATGGCTACCATATCATTCTCTGTGTGTATAAAGAAAAAATCAATATAGACTCGAAATAAAAGCTTCAACAGATAGGTAATCAGCAAGCCGCCCACCACATCTATTCCCAACTAAAACCAGGACATTCAGAAAGATCAATAACTGACAATTAAACCAATTAAACTAATTAAGGATGAATGAAAAACTAACAATATGGAGTCTGATCATGATGTCTATGACAAACTTCTAACAGTTGAGATACTTAAGAGGGAATCAGAGACTAATGATGTGAGATCCGATCAGGAAGGTATGAATTCTGATGAAGACATTGGACCTATCACATATAAAGTGAATGCATTAGCCGACTACTCTAACCAACAATTTATAAAAATTGAAAGAAATTTAAAACATCGGTCTACTACTATTTTAATCGATACTGGTAGCACTAATAATTTTATGGACAAAAAATTTATTGATCGATTGGTCTATCACATTAAAGGCTGTGACAAATTTGAAGTCAAAGTTGTTGATGAACGAATCTTAACTTGTGATAACAAGTGTTCAAAGATAAAGCTGAGCATACAAGGCAAAGAACTGCTTGTGGATTTTTTTTTAATACCTCTAGAAAACTTTGAAGTTGTGAACCTCAAGAGAAGACATGGAATTATCACTAGCCATCAGATGAAGAAGATTCTTTAGAAGACTACAATGATTACTACATGATAAGACCAACCCATTGCTTACAATAAGTGAAGATCATGCTTAATTGATCAAAGGGTTATGATGCATGGCAAATATTGAAGTGCTCCCAGAAGTTGATGATGCTCAGCCTTGAGGACAAGGTTGATTTGAAAAGGACAGGTCTAATAGGACCCTAATAGGGTTGGGTCCTTATCTATTGAGTCATGTTCTTTATTGAGTCATGTTGGTCGGTACAATCAAGTTAATTATGAGTCCTAGTAGGACTTAGAGTCTATTTAATTAAGAGTTGAAATATGAGTCTATTTTAGGAGTCCAAATTCAATTAGAAGTTTCTTAAAAGTCTCTATAAATAAGAATGTAACTATTTCTTTTTAAGAAATCAATGAAAAATATATATTTTAGCTAGTAGGCTAAAACCCTATAAAAGTTAATCCCTTATAGAGATAAAAGGAGGGTCAATCCTCGATAGAAATCAAGAAAGCTGAATTTTCTAAGTTGATCATTTATCCTTTTTTTTTTTTATTTCCTCCTCTTTCTATGGAATCTAAGGTTCCTACCAGTTGTTGCATACCCTTTCTTTTCAGTATATTGTGTTCTTCTCTTTTTTTTCTCCCTTTGTCTTGTTCATTCTGCAGGGCAGTATGCGTTTTCCTTGGAGTCTTGTTGGATTGTTTACGGCTGTCTTTGTTGTTTGTGCCTATTCTCTATGGTGGGTTAATCAAACTTTGCAGCACTGTACACTTCATTCTGTCAACCTGCAGATACCCCCAGTCACTGAAATCACGGCTCTCTTGATCTTTCTTCCCTCTCGCTCGAAGCATCATTTGACTTGAAAGATGCATTTTGTCTATGGGACTGGAGTGATCAAGTTCATGCATGAGTTTATAATTCTCCGGTTTGGCAAATTATGGGCTCCCTATGCAATTTATGGTCTCTCCTTTCTTGTTTCTTTTACATTTAATCTTCCCGTCTCTCAGGTAACACTGTGAGTTTTGTATCTTCTGCAATTCGATGTTACCCAACAAGAAGATCATCAAGAATGTGTTTAAATAGAAGAAAAAATAACAAATATTTTACACTGACACCAGAAAGAACACACACAAAAAAAATAAAGGGCCAAACTTCTCATTTTGAGTTTATGGATGTAAAACCCTAGATGCTCTGCACATCACAACCTCAGACAGCCATCATCATCCTGGAGAACTCCTCAAAGTTCACTTGTCCATCACCATCGGTGTCAGCTTCCTTGATCATTTGGAGGACCTCCTCATCTGTTATCTTCTCCCCAAGGTTGATCATCACATTCCTCAGCTATACGTGCAGGAAGAACATGGCCAATAAACCAATGGTTAATAATACTATTCTGAAGTTTATCTCATATTCCAAACACAAAAAAGAAGGAAAAAGAAACCCTCATTATACAGATCACAGTTACCTCACCGGCGGAGATGTATCCATTCTGGTCTTTGTCAAACACCTTAAAAGCTTCTCGTAATTCCTCTTCGGCATCAGTCTCCTACAATGCCAGGAGAGGACAAGATGTCATGTCTCAAGTGATATAGACTGTAGCAAGTCTCGCATGTTTCTACGCCCCAAATGATTAGCATTTTTTGTTGGAGCTCAACTCACTGATGCCTGTGTTCCTTCCTACCTTCATCTTTCGAGCCATTAAGTTCAGAAACTCTGTGAATTCTATGGTGCCATTGCCGTCGATGTCAACCTCCATGATCATATCTTTCAGCTCTTCTTCGGTCGGGTTCTGACCCAATGATCTGATCACAGTGGCCAATTCGTCGATCGTAATGCACCCTATCATAGCAAACGTTTTAAGAGGAAACAAGTATAAAAAGAAGCAGCTTCAAAGATTTATCCTGTAGGTGAGCACAAATATGAGCATAAGAAGGTGCAGAACGACTGTGATTGATGATGTGAAGTTGAACTCTAGGCTCAAAAAAGTCTCCCAATTTGGCTGGTAAAGTCTGCAATCAAGTTATCAACCTTGTTCTATCTTCTGCAAGGGAGAATTCTCGACATTAACTTGACCAACTCGAGTGTTTTGTTCGAAGAACATCTATGTTTTTTTTTTTTTTGGTGTATGTAAGTGTGTGCATGGCACAAGTTCTTTAACAGTCTCTGTAACAAAAAGTTCACATGAAGCGAGTGAAAGAGAAGATTCACAGATGCTTGTGACATGATAGTACTCAAGTTGCCAAACACAGACAAAAGCCATTTGCATGAATATGAAGCTGCGTTTATCTTTTGATCAAACAAAACATTGATTCATTATCAACCATTTAACAAAAGAATCAAACAAAACTAATCGAATCAAAAATAAAATAAAATTTATTAGCCCATAGGGACTCCAATCTTAACTATAGGTCATATATCTGATCAACCAAAAAAGATAACATCCTTTTTCTTTCCTCCATAGCAGAGCAAAAAGAAGGAAGATAAGTTCAAATGCCAAAACGAAACCAGACAAAAATATTAGAAAAAAAAAAACTCCAGAAAAAACACACAAGAGAACTAAGAAAAAAAAAAGCAAGAAAAAGGATGGCAGAAGAAGAACAGACCATCTCCATCCTTGTCAAAGAGGCAGAAGGCCTCTTGGAACTCAGATATCTGATCAACTGAGAGGCAATTCATGGCAACTTTCTACTGCCTCAAAAGTAAAGAGGAGAGAAGAAGAAGCGAGGAAGAAAGATGCTGTGTGGTGTAACGAAGGTGGAGGCAATGCCCAAAGCCTCTTGTAGGCTGCTTAGGTTTGGAGGAGAGGGGGTCAGGGAGGAGCTGTATTTAGCCTTCAACGGCGTTCAAAAGTGTGGTCAAATGTGAACCTTTTACAATGCACTGTGGTAGCAGAAAACCAAATGCAAATAGATTGATGGCTTCAATTCTAATTGCTCAGAGTTGTTTGGTGCCATCCTTTTCACTTTCCAGCTAAACTCGAAGACAGGATTCCACCAAGTCCCCATCCCTCTCTCTCTCTCTCTCTCTTTCTCTCTCTGTCTCTGTTGTTCATCTTCCTTTTCTTTGGTTCATCCTCCTTGTCCTCTTTCTCCTTTGCACTTTTGCTTTTCTGGGGGATGACAGCTGCACTCTCCTTACGTTGGACCAAAACAAGTGCATCATTAGTAGAGCTGTGCAAATTGACCAAATTATGCCCTCATCTGCAGACTTTTTTTTTTAGATATAATAGTACTGATTAAGAAAATCATATGATATTAGAACGAGAAATCCAATATTTTTAAGGGAACGTGTTCTATTCTCTTTTAATTAAGGAGGTAGAGGAATGCCGCCGCATGAGTTCGTCAACCCTCTCGCGTTTTTAATGTTTGACATGCTTATGCCTTTTAGGTGGAAAAAGAATCTGACTCTAAAATCCAAATCCAAGTTTTGTTTTTTGTTTTTTTCAAATAAAATCTTTGTATTTATTTCTTCAAGGTCCTAGTGATTAGGATTCAAGTAGTAAAAACTATGATCCACTAAAAGTAGAACGGCCACCTATTGTTTAGTTTTGGGGGAAATTTACAAGTTTTTCCCATCATATGGGGATCATAAGGTGATGATGTTTATAATTGCGTCAAAAATATTGGTACCAAACGAACCATCAAAGAACTTTATACAAAACCCAGAAAGTAACACCTTAAGATTTACATGAGTAAATACCAAAAGAATCTCAAATTCTTTATTTGTGTGAGCAGCATAATAAACTATATGGAAATGTTATGTTCTCTTCAGTTATCCCAAAGCACCCGAGTTCAACACAAACATTGATTAAAAAAAAAAAAACACAATTGTTCTTTCTAATCCCTCTATGCTTTGACAGAGTAAATGTTAGGATCAGTCAATGGTGGCATCTATTGTTCTTCTGTGTCCTCTTCGTATCTCGCGTGTTATTCACCTTACTTTCCGACTTTGTTGTTGCTTTGAGAGTTTTTTTGTTGCATACATTCTCATGTAAGAGAAATACCACAATGCATACCATCCCTTTCACTCTTCTGCGTCATCCCCAAACTTTTTCCTCTCGACACGGGGGGCATCCCCTCGGGATCCAACTCAAGAAGAGAAAACACAGAGAGGGAGCGAGTGAGAGACGTGATGCATTGAAACTTGCAAAGGAGATCAACCGACCTAGGAGTTCATGTCACACGATTCTTCCCTATCATGCGCTCCATTTCCTATCATCTTCTTCTTCGGTGATTATTTTGTCCTCGTCATGTCTGTCCTCTTTTCGTAGGGAACAAAAAAAAAAAAAAAAAAAAAGGTATGAACCGGTGGGTTTCTCTTCTGATGCTTCCGGACCCGTATTTTGTCACTGCAAGACTCTTTTTTTAACTGTCCACAATTACTGCACTGATTATTAACTACAACAAAACTATCGAAGTTCTAAAACTCATGCAATGCACGAGTAGAGAAGGGTTAGTTCTTCAGGATAGCAAGATTGCATGCCTACTTCTGCAAGCTGATTTAACAAAGATTTTTAAAAGCTATGATCCAAGTCCATTCGAGTTAGCAGTAGGGGTCGTACACCCAGCTATGACAATGCTCCTTTGCATCCATGTAAAACCTATTAACGAAACACATTCTTACTCTTCTTCCCTAATGAATCATTAGTCAGCTGCATCGGAAGTTGAGGAAGAGAATTCTGCGTTCCGAATAGCTCAGCATATAAATGTGTACATCACTCTTCTGCTCGCCAAATGATTTTTAGTAGAGTATACAGGAAGGACATCTGCAACCTTGAAACTGTTATAAATGGAAATAAGAGAATAAAAGCTTAGTATTATTGATAAATGCATCATCTATTTATACAGGGACGAGGAAATATTTTCCTCAACTAATGAACGAGATTGGCTCGTTCAGTTATAGAGTTGGCGATAGACTTAGTCGGCTAACATGCCCCCGCAAGATCGAGCTTCTGTCAAGGATGCCGATCTTGAATCGATGCAATAAAAAGGGCTTGCGAGCTAAAGACTTTGTGAGGGAGTCAGCAAGCTGATCAGCCGTGTGAACATGAGAAACACGAAGCTGCTGACGAGCAACTTGATCCTGCACAAAATGAAAGTCGATAGCCACATGTTTCATGCGAGAGTGAAAAATCGGATTCGCACAGAGGTAAGTTGCACCAAGGTTATCACAATAAATAACAAGCAGAGTAGAAAAAGAAACGTGAAGCTCCTTAAGCAAGTTGGAGATCCAAATAAGTTCAGCAGCAGCAACAACTATAGCTCGATATTCAGCTTCAGTCGTAGACCTGGCAACTGTCTTTTGTTTCTTAGAACTCCAGCTAATCGGATTAGCTCCAAGAAAAACAATATAGCCAGATGTGGAGGTTTGATCGTCAACATTGCCGGCCCAATCAGCATCAGCAAAGACATGAAGAATGCGAAGAAAATATCATGATCAATAGTCCCATTAAGGTAACGCAAAAGCGCGTTTGACAATCCAATGGAGAGCGGATGGTCGATGCATGAACGGTTTATTAACTGCTAAGGAAATATCCGGGCGAGTAAGGGCGAGATATTGTAGGGAGCCAACTACTTGTCGAAATTGAGTAGGGTCCGTAGCAGGACTATCATCACATAACTTCAGTGATTCACTAGAGGATAGAGGAGTGACAACCTCTTTTGCATCCTGCATAGCCGTCTTGAACAGCAAATCAAGAATATACTTTCTCTGTGAGAGAAAGAGACCAGAAGATGTAGATGTAGCCTCGACTCCAAGAAAATAATTTAGGTGACCAAGATCTTTAAGAGAGAATCGGTCGGCCAATTGCTGAATAAATGCTTGAACCACCATAGAGTTATCACCGGTAATAATAATATCATCCACATAAACCAGAAGATAGATAGTAAACCCATGTTGGTGGCGTAGAAAAAGAGAGACATCAGATTTAGAGTTAATGAAGCCAACCGAAGACAAGTAGAGACCAAGCTCAGTATACCAGGCTCGTGGAGCCTGACGAAGGCCATAAATGGCTTTTCGTAATTTACAGACATGTCGGGGATACTAAGGATGTATAAAACCTAGAGGCTGTTGCATGAAAACGTCTTCAGTAAGTGTTCCTTGCAAAAAGGCATTGTTAACATCGAGTTGGCGTAAGCATCAGTCGTTGGAGATGGCCAAACTCAGGATAAGCCGAATGGTAGTAGGTTTGACGACAGGACTAAATGTCTCAATGTAGTCAAGACCAGGACGTTGATGAAAACCTTTAGCCACAAGTCGAGCTTTATAGCGAGCAATCGAGCCATCAGGGTTTCGCTTAATGCGATAGACCCACTTACACCTTATAATGTTTTGCGTGGGGTGAGAGGGGGTAAGAGTCCATGTACCATTACGAAGAAGCGCATCATACTCGTCACTCATGGTTGTGCCGGTGAGAATTTTTGGGCTTGAGTAAAGATGATGGTTCAAGATAGGCTAGAGAAGAGTTGGTGCTGACATGTAAATTAAGAACTTGACGGGGTTTAAAGATACCACTTTTGGAGCGGGTTTGCATTGGATGGCTTGAGACGATAGGAGTAGCAGAGGGTAAGGATTGAGGGTGATCACTAGTGGAGGTGGACGCAGGGACTACAGAGGAACCAGGACAAGGTGAAGACAGAGGCATTGGCTCTGGAGGAGAGGAAGAAGCCGGAGAAGAAGACGAAGGAGGAATATGCGGAATCGAAATAACAAGATAGTGTGGATCTTGTAGAGGCACGGGGGAGGAGGAAGATGTATTAGAGGAACTCAATGGGATGGCACAATGACCTTGATCTCGAAAGGGAAAGACAGACTCCACAAAAGTGACATGTCTGGAGACAAATACCTTAGCATATAGAGGATCATAACACCGAAAAGTATTATGTTCAAGCGAATATCCGATGAAAATACAAGGACGAGATCAAGGCTGCAGTTTATGAGAATTATAGGGGCGTAACCAAGGATAACACAGATAGCCAAAAACTTTTAATGTGTGTAGGTTAGGGCATTTTTGAAATAGCTTTTCAAATGGTGACTGATACTGAAGAACTGGGGTGGGCATTCGATTAATGAGGTACACCGCAGTTTGAAAGGCGACAGACCAAAAGGCATATATGCTTGATGAAGCAGAGTTAGACCAGTTTCAACAACATGACGATGTTTACGTTCGGCAGAACCAACCAGTTGAGGAGTATACGGAGGTGACTTAATATGTTGAATACCACAAGTAGATAGATAAGATGCAAGAGCTTGATATTCACCTCCGCCATCAGAATAGATGGTTTTAATAGTAGTTTGAAAATAGTTCTCAACTAAGTTCTTAAATTTAGAGAATACAACAATGACATCAGATTTTTGACGAAGAGGATAGAACCATGTATACTTCGTAAAATAATCTACGAAGACAACATAGAATCTAAACTTGTCAAAGGAAACAACCGATGCAGGACCCCAAACATCAGTATAAATAACCTCAAACGGCTTAGAGCAAGAAAGAGAGGAAGTACTAAAAGGTAATTGATGACTTTTATTACTAAGACAGGCATTAGAGTGAGTAAGAACATTGCTGGATTTAAAAAGAGGAATAGAATAACGAGAAAGCAATTTTTGTTGAATAGAGTTTGAGGGATGACCAAGACGACGATGTCATATATCATTGGAGTGCGGAAGTGTTTGTCGGGTGAGAAACACGGAGACGGCCATTTGTAGATGTTGTCTTTATTCGGGCCGCGAACTAGAGATGCCCCCGTGCTCAAGTCCTTAACAAGAAAATAATCAGGAAAGAACTCAATAGAAGTATGATTTTGTTGACAAAATTGAGAGATAGAAATAAGATTTCTCTTGATGTGAGGGGCACACAAAACATTATGAAGTATAAAAGAAGAGTCGTTAGAATGTAATGTCTTAGAACCAACATGAGTAATAGGGATTCGATTACCATCACCAACGATGACGTCTTCATGGCCGCCATAGCCATTATGGAGTAATAAATTCTGGAGGTTAGAGGTGATCTGGTGGGAAGCGCCAGAATCCAACTAGACGGACCTTCAAGAAGCAGGGATATTTGCTTGAGGCCAAGTAGATGGTCTTTGGAAGACGATCGACAAACTTTAGCAGTGTGACCGATTTTGTCGCATAATTGACAGACAACTGGTTGCAGAGACATAGGTGGGGGGCGACGAGGTGAAAAGGAAACATTTGGACGAGAATTGACGGACGAAGGATATGGAGGAAGAAGTGATGGATGAAAACTCATAGTAGTGGGAGGTTGGGTGACTACACCATTTGAAGTATTGTTGTGATATTTACGGCTGGGCTTTTTGAGTTTTTGGGTGAACTGAGCTGTGATGGGAGGTTCTGACAAAGGTCCTGATAGCTTGGTGTCATGCTTTAAGTAAGCTTCATAGTCCGTCAGCTTGTCATAAAGTTCTTCAAAGAGGATAGGAGAGTCACACGCCTGAAGAGCAGCAGTAAGTTCTTTGTACTCAGGATTTAAGCCATTGAGCGTGTGAACCAGTATCTCTTCATCAGTAAGAAGATGACCTATCAAAGCCAGGTCATCGATAATGACTTTGATATTTTGTAAGTAATCAGCAATACAACTTCTATCTTGCTTGAGAGTAAAAGATAAGATTGGAGATTAGTCCAAGCATGCGAGTCCGAGAGCGGTTCGCCAGGGTAGTTTGTAACTTGTTCCATGCTTCCACAGCAGTAGTACAGGAGGTCACAAGCGGAGCGATGGATCCAGCAACAGAGGCCTGAATGGCCTAGAGAATTAGTCGATCCTACCGAAGCCATAACTTGTAGGCAAAATTGGGTACTAGGCTAGGGTCTCCTGGGACATGAATCATGGCTGGTGGACAACTAAAAGAACCGTCAACATAACCCAATAAATCATAACCAAACAAGAGGTTAGAGAATTGAGCACGCCAAGAGGCATAATTACCATTTTTAGATAACTTAAAGGGGATTAAAGATGCAACGTTAATGGAAATAAGACCGGACGATGAAACAGAATTATTAGTAGGAAAAAGAGTAGGAACATCAGAAGTGGATGAGAAAGACATTGGGAAATCACAAAAGCCGTTGCATAGAGTTGAGAACAGTAACACAACTGGTGACTAAGAAAAAGAAAAGAAGAAAGGAAAAAGAAAAGCAATTAATGGCTATAGAGTTGTAGGTAGTAGCATAGATCAGAAGGTGGCTAACAAAACTGAATTGAACATAATAGTGTAGAAAACACCTGGTAGATACGGGAGTGAGTGGCGAATGAGAATATCCAACGGTAGTCCAATAGGTAGTGCGTAGTAGATGGGAATCAGCCTTCTTGTTGGAATACGAAAGGGCGAGAACGGTGGTAGCGACGTCGGCACACGAGGAGAAGCGCTCCTGCATAGAGCTATAAACTGCTGTGGATCGGCTGGAGTTGTTTGCAGGTGATAGTAGATTTAAAAGATCCAGCAAGTAACGTTGCCTCGGCAATGAGGTAGCAGTAGAGGAGGCAGCATGTAATGGCAACTATTTTCCTGTCGTTTGATAGAGAGAATAATTTCTCTTATGGCTCTGATACCATGTTATAAATAGAAATGAGAGAATAAAAGCTTAATATTATTGATAAATGCATCATCTATTTATACAGGGATGAGGAAAGATTTCCCTCAACTAATGAACGAGATTTACTCGTTAGTCAAAAGATTTCCCTCAACTAATGAGGATTTTCCTCAACTAATGAACGAGATTGGCTCGTTCAGTTATAGAGTTGACGATATCTGCAGCCGGAAAAGCTCGTCCTTGCTTGTGTTGATCCTGGCTCGGTCAGGACTGTCTATCACAGCGACAATGGCATCCGTCGTCCATCAGTTATACATTTGCCCATGAGGTTCTCTCGGCCTTTGTTTGGCATCCCCCCGCCCCCGCCCCCAACCCCGGCGGATCCCCAGACCTACGCCATCACAGAATGGTATGATCCACCTGTAAGCAAGCCAAGGATCTGAGATCACCAAGTAAAGAAAAATCCAATCGTACACAGACCCATCAAAACAGCAAAGTCAAAATAAAACCTTCTTTTGTTACACATAATGTGTGGTTCAACAAACTAAAAGGAGTTCAGTTTTGTTGAGACACATAATGTGTGGTTTGGTTGATTGTCGACTATGTCACTGATGCCTGCCTGTCTCCCGTGGACACAAGAATTTTATGCTTCCACCAACGATGCAGTGATTTAGTCTGAATCCAAGACATAATGGAGAGGACAGCCGTCGAGAACTATAGCCTGAAGAACTCCCCACCCTAAAGAACATCTCTCACTGTCAAAGTTGGAAGTTATGTGCATATAATAAATTAACTTTGCGTAAAATGAAAGAGTCTTAATCATACATAAATCTTTGCAGTTTATTACTTCCCTCAACCAGCACAAGTGGTGCTATGTCATTTTTACACCAGCACAAGTGGTGCTATGTCATTTTTACACCAGCACAAGAATCCATAACTTGATGACACTCGTCGAATAATAATGTTGAAGAATTCTGAAACCTAAAATACGTTTTTCAATGTCCGAAAAGTGCAGAGCAAAGTTGTCGTAGTCACACAACTACATTTTGCAACATAAATTTCCTATAACCCATACTTTGCCCCAAAGTTTGGCAATAAAGTGTGAGGAGTGGATTGCCTCCTGCAATTAACTCTGGTCTTTTTCTCTTTGAAGATCTCCTTCCATCCATCTGCATAGGCATCAGCTCAACTTTACAGGCTGAGGAACTCTTTGATCCACCTGCCACCCAGCCCACATTACACCTTTGGGAACAAGAACTTCAGAAAAAATCAACAGAAAGAGGAGTAGCAGAGCACAAGAGCTTCTTAGCACAGTGGTCAATAAATCATCCAAGGAGTTCGGTTAAATCCCCTGAAAACATAACTTTTTATATCACTGCCCACCATACACTATAGCTCATCAACACCCACAAGACATGCTAAAATCCATCTTCTTCGTAATGTACTTGTTAGTTCTTCCACTCGCCTCGTTTAATACATCTTTAGCTTTCCATTAATAGTGTCCATAACCAATTACTAACTACGTTATTTTATTGAGTCTCCAAAAAAGATTTCATTTTCCAACTATAGACAATCATTAGGATCATAACTTCTCAAATTGAAATTTCCTTGTCCTTACAAAACCAAAAATAAAAGAAACTTGCAAGGAAAAGATATCACTTCCATAAATTAACTCTCCCATGTGTGTCCACTTCATGGGTCGTCTCTTGGGTATCAAAGTTAGCTGTTACATCTTCTTTTTTTACCTCACTTCCAAATCATCATTGTTACGTTATCCTTGCTTAATAAACTGGCCATTTCTGTAGCAATCAATCTTAAGTTCAATGCTCATCCACATTCCCAAAAGTCCTAATTACTTGGTCCCTTTGTATTGATCATTTGTACGTAATTTTGTTCACGAGTGTTTCAACCCTCAACAAATCTAAAACCAAGCTAGTAAAACCAACAATTAAAAACTCACCTAAAAACTAAAGAAAATACGACTTCAACTTTGCCAATTATGAATTTTAGTTAAATGGCAAAGAAAATAAGATGCACAAATATAAACCCATCCATATATTATTAATAAAAATCAAATCTCTACCACTCAGATTACTATAAACGCATTAGGCTCAAAATTTTAGGGTAATTACAATTTAATTAACCTTTAAATAGCGATAATATAGGCTAACAATCAAAAGCAAAAAAGAAAAAGAAACAAGTGAAAAAAGAAGAACATAAAATGACAAACTTGTCATCCAACCGAATGTTCTTGTAAACTACCTCCTCCACATTACTCCCGATGGTAGGGATCGTGTTGATGAACCCAACCTAGGTGTAGCTTGTAGAGTGTCATCGCTTTATCGACATTATTCGACCTTGATAGGTCTCTAGTAGGGTCGGGTCCTTGTCAACCGAGTTATGATTTCAATAAACCCTGATTGACATGTAATAAACCCTAATTGGCCACCCACCTTGATTGGAAAAGTCAGATAAAGCTAAGTTCATTCTAGGGATAGGACTCTTCTAGTAGCATTTTACTTGAAGTAGGAGTCTCACTAGGGTTACGGTTTGAAACCCCTATATAAACATGTAGTCGCCCTTATTCATCAGGTAATAAAATCATCTTTTCATTTAGTCTTATGGCCAAATATTGGTGGGTCGAACCCTTGTAGAGTTTGAAGGAGAGCCAATCCCCTACAGCGATCAATCTACCTATGTTAGAATCCCTTGGGGTTTTAGCATCTAGTAGTGTTATTAGCGTCTCGTTGTTCTTCCACCCTTGGTACTGTCATATACATCCCCACCTCCATCTGTCGCAACCGATCCCTCTACCATCACTGTCATTGTCGCCATCACCTGCTGCAGCCGATCTTAGTGCTGCCGCTGTCGACTCTGTTGAAAATAAGAAGAAGTAATAAAAATGCCCACTTGATTCATTGATTCATCGTTTATTTATACATAATGAGAAGGAGGATTTTCCTCAACTAACATATGAGATTTCCTCATTCAGTTGGGGAAATCATATCTAAATCCTGACTAAATCCTATCTTTTATCATGCCCCCGCAAGATCGAGCTCCTGTAAGGACGCCAATCTTGAACTAAGGCTGTCGATCTTGAATCAATGTCAATGAAACTGAAGGAAGGAAGCTGCTGTGTTGTCAACCGCGGTAAAGACCTAACGGTGGTTGACGTTGACGATAGTTGACTTTGACGGTGATGTCAGCGGCAAAGAGCAAGGGCTGTAGCAAAGGGCGCAACGTGCGTGGCGTGGTGTGAGAGAAGCGCCACGATCGTAGATTTATTGTTGTTTGACAACGAGAAAGAATTTGTTGTGCCCTCTCTGTAAAGCACTAAGAGACGATAAGCGACGGCCCATACAGGTACTCTCAAAGAAGAGAGCAACAGAGGCTGCAGGAGGGATGGTGCCGGCGAGCAGGTGTAAAAGCCATCGTCTACTGCAGATGGGGTAGCCAAGATGCCGCTGCTTGTTGGAGCTGATGCGATAGTGGTGGTGCACAAGGAAGATGACCTCGTGCAGAAGAATATCTCGGTAGAGGAATTAAGAAAGCCAACAAGGTCCAACGGAGGAAGAGAAAGTCGATGCAGAAATCTCCAACTTCGACATCGACGAGACCGTGATGAAGAGATAGATCTGCATCGATGAGGAGAGAGTTACCTTCGGAGCAAAGGAAGCAAAGGATGTCTGAGATGGTGGCGGTGGATGACCCCTGAGTATATGTGGTTTCGCAGCGGAGTTGTCCACGAACATAAAAATTATCGTTTGACAGTGAATAAAAAAAGGAAAGGTAATCTCTCTTATAGAGATAGGGGCTCTGATACCATGTTGAAAATAAGAAGAAGTAATGAAAGTACCCACTTGATTCATTGATTCATCGTTTATTTATATATAATAAGAAGGAGGATTTCCCTCAACTAACATACGAGATTTCCTCAGTTGGGGAAATCATATCTAAATCCTGACTAAATCCTATCTTTTATCAGACTCCACCGTCATCTGCTGCAGTCGACCCCTGTGGTGTTGCTACCATCTGCATCTGCTACAGTGGTTCTAGTATTGCGTCACCCTTTGTTGCAATCCTTACCGCTGATGCATCTATCTTCATCTTTGTCACAATATTACTGTACCTATCTTCATCTTCGTCGCAATATTGTTGCATCTATCCACATTTGTTATTGTTGCCATCTTTAACAAATTATTGTTGTCATATTAGTCAAAGTATTACTGCCATATTGCTGCTATCTCATCAAAATTATTACCGTCATATTCATCAAAGTATCACGATTATATTGCTGCGATCTTCGTCGGAATAATGTTGTCATCTTTGATGACACATTGCTATTATATTCTTATTATTACTATCTTTGTCGAAACTTGCTACATCAATATCTTGTTGATGTCGAACCTATTGTAGCCATCACCAATAACCCTAAGGCAGTCGTCTAACTTTAAGACACTGCCATCGTAGTCCACTTTCATCCCTTATAGCGGGCCCAAACACAGCACATACTATAGCCTTCTACTATAGATCGCTACCGTTGTTGCCTATTCCTGTTGCTACGAACCCGTCTACCAATCTATGCGCTTGACACATCAACAAAAGAAGAGCCTCAACAGCATAGATCTGCAATCCTACACCATGGCCCATATAACATGATTGACACAAAACTTAAAGCTTCAAGGCCCGTATAGAGGACAAACTATACGCACTTTTTGAAGAATTTAGATTGGGCCGATCAAAGACCCCAAGGAGATATCAGTGTGGATAAAGTTCAGATCATAAAGAAAACCTAATGGAGAAAGGAGATCAAGCATCAAACTTCTCGTCCCCATGTATGAGGGTAGACTTCCCTAGATGGGAAGATGGAGACCCGACCAGATGGATCTCGCGTGCAGAACAGTATTTTCGTTATCATAAGACTCTGGATACATCCATGATTGACATCGTTGTAATATACCTCGAGGGAGATGCAATCTGGTGGTATGATTGGTTCTATCACACTCATGGAGTTCCCACATGGAGGCATTTCAAAAGTGGGTTATTGATCGCTTTAGACTATCGAAGTATGAGAATATCGACGGCTAACTCGCGAAGATTCATCAAATCTCCATCATCCAAGATTATAAAACTAGGTTTGAATGACTTTCAAACCAAACTAGAGATTGGTCTAAAAAATAATTGTTAGGGATATTCATCAAAGGATTGAAGCCGAAGATCATATGTGAAGTAAAAGCATGACAACCTTATACACTGATGGTGGCCATCTCCTTCGCCCGAATCCAAGAGGAACAGCTAAACGCTGATGCCCAGAGGACCAAGATCACAACTCGACCAACAACCTCCAAAACTTTGGCCTCCCCTACTACCAACCAATCATATTAACCCAAGAAACTAACTTGAGATTAACTCCGTGAGAGATTCACAAATGGGCTATGTTGGCACTACGACGAACCATAGAATCGCGACCACCCCTGCAAGAAAGGAAGACTTTTTGTGATTGAAACGATTGAAGATCTAGAACTTGAGGATACATATCTTGAGTCCAAGGAGGAGGATATGGAGGAAGAACCACAGCCAGCCGTCAGCATAGTGCATGCCTTAGCCGACTACGCGAACCTGTAAACCATGAAAATAAATGGGTTCCTCAAGCATCAGCCAATCACCATTCTTATAGACACCGGAAGCACCAATAACTTTATAGATAGTAAGGTTGCTGCCCGATTAACTCACTAGATTGAAGATTACAGTAGGTTTGATGTGAAAATCATAGATGGCCGAACTCTCAACAGCAATAAAACATGTTCGTAGGTGAAACTAGTCATGTAAGGCCAAGGGATTGTCACGGACTTCTTCCTCTTGCCACTTGATGATTATGAGGCGATGCTTAGTGTCGAATGGTTGTCCACTCTAGTGATGTTTCCCAAAATTTATTTAAGTTAATTATGAAACTTTTCAGCCATAGGAAATAGGTGATCCTACCAGGAAAATGTAGGGGCGAAGTATCAACTATTTCTACATAACACATAGAGAGGGTGCTGCATAAATCACATATCGGCTTCCTAATACAACTTCAAGGGCTGCAAATGGAGGAACCGACGGTGAACAAAGATCCGCACCTCCCTTCCTTGCTTACTGAATTTTTGGACATCTTCACTGAACCAAAGAATCTACCCCCTACACGACTGCACAATCACCATATACCGATTCTACCATGGAAATAACCAGCAAATGCTCGACCATATCGATGTACTCACCTTCAGAAGACTAAGAATGAGAAGATCATTTAAGAGATGCTAGAGATAGGGATCATACGTCCAAGTATCAGCCCCTACTCTTCACTAGTGCTCCTCGTACGGAAGACAGACGGAATGTGGTGGATGTGCGTGGACTATCGAGCCCTCAATAGCATCACTGTCAAAGACAAATATCTAATCCTTATTGTGGAGAAATTACTCGACGAGTTGAAGGGAGCACAAGCTTTTACAAAGCTAGATTTGAGATTTGGGTACCATCAAATTCGGGTGCACGAAGAAGACACACCGAAGACTGTCTTTTGGACACACAACGACCACTATGAGTTTTTGGTAATGCCTTCAGCCTAACCAATGCCCCTTTCACCGTTTAGAGCTTGATGAATGATATATTATAGATTTACCCTATATGTTTGTATTAGTCTTCTTCGATGACATTCTGATTTACAGCCCTTCCCTTGAAAGCCACCTCTCTCGCTTGTGTCTTGTTTTATCGATTCTCTAAAATCATACTATTTTTTTCAAGTAGTCGAAGTATAGCTTTTTACAAAGCAAGGTGGAGTACCTAGGGCACATCATCTCTAAGAAAGGCGTGGTGGTAGACCCATCAAAGATCGAAGCGATGCAAAGCTGGTCGTTGCCAAAAACAATTAAGCTATACAAGGATTTCTAGAGCTGACCGACTACTACCATAAGTTTGTAAAAAATTACGAAAAGATCATTACCCCCCTCACATCCTTGCTGAAAAAGGATAGCTTTTAGTGGTTGGACGAAGCAACAGCAGCCTTCGACGCCCTCAAGACTGCAACGACATCAACACTTGTGTTAGCACTACCTGATTTTGATAAAGTGTTCATGATTGAAGCAGACGCGTTAGGAGCCGATATTGGTGTTGTCCTCATGCAAGATGGCCGACCCCTTGCTTATACCAACAAGGCTCTCTCTATCCCACCTTAAGCTATCAATCTATGACAAGGAAATGTTGGCCATTGTGCACACGATGACGAAATGGAGACCCTACTTAATCGTATGATGTTTTTATATTAAAACCAACCACAAGAGCCTCAAGTACTTCCTAGAGCAGAAGATTCTCTCCAAAATAGTAAAAATAAATAATAAAATTATTTAGGTATGATTATAAAATTATCTATAAAAAGGGGAAGGAAAATTTAGTTGTAGATGCGCTCTCTCGACTACCTGGGCATGCTGAAATTTCAGCCATCTCTCTTCCGATTAGTGACTCCTTTAAGATATCAGGAAGGAGTGGCAAGAAGATCTAGAGATCCAAAAGATTATCATAAAAATAGAAGAAGAACCAGGCTCAGTAGCACACTACAGCTAGGATTTGAAGGATCTGCGATATGAGGGTAAAATGATCTTGATGCCCAAATCCCCCTACCAAAACAATATCATATAGGAGATGCATTCTTCACTAATAGCTAGACACTTCAGATTCCTTGGGACCTACAAAAGGATTCGATAAAATTTATATTGGAGAGGAATGAAAAATATCATTATTGAGTGGTGTGACACGTGTCAACGGCACAAGGGAGAAACGGTGGCAAGCCCAAGAAAATTACAATCACTACTAATACCGATATATCTATGAACTTCACCGAAGGGCTACCTACATCACAAGGAAACTATACTATTCTCGTTGTGATCGATCACCTCACCAAGTATGCCCACTTTTGTATCATCCAAAATCCTTGTACCACTGCTAGCATTACTCAAATCTTTATAGAGAATATTATTAAACTGTATGGAATGCCTCGATCTATTGTAAGTGATCATGATAGGGTCTTCACTAGTAAATTTTAGATGGAACTCTTTCAATTGTAGGGCACAAAACTAAAGATGAGTACAACCTACCATCCTTATAGTGATGGCCAAACGGAAGTGGTGAACAGGTGCTTGGAGACTTATCTCAGACTGACAGGCTAAAAGAGTAGACAAGATGGCTTCCCTGGGTTGAGTGGTGGTATAATATAATATATCATTCATCAACAAAATGTATTGTGTATGGTCAGTCACCCGCTGTAATTCCAAAATATGTAACCAGCACATCTAAAGTAGACCATGTAGACCGCGAGTTGATTGACAAAAATAAAATCCTACAACTATTAAAGGACAACCTCTCAGTTGCCTAAACAAGAATGAAGCAGCAAGCTGATACATGCAGGAGCGAAAGGGAGTTCTATGTTAGAGATTGGGTCTTCCTTCGCCTTCAGCCCTACAAGCAAACATCAATCAATATTTATCGAGCATCTATGAAGCTATCTCCCTAATCTTACGGACCCTACCAAACTAAGAAGTGCATTGGAGTTGTGGCATACAGATTAGATCTACCTGTAGATTCTAAGATTCACTCAATCTTTCATATGTCCTGCCTTAAACTAAAGCTTGGGGAAAACGAATCAACCCAGAGTCATCTGATAGACACCATTGTTGATGGAGAGGTCCAAGTCTAGCCGAAGACAATACTAGACCACTAGATCGTGATGCGTCGCTGACACTCCTCTACTGAAGTGTTGGTGCAGTGGACCAACTTATTTGCCTTAGATGCCACATGGGAATTCTATGAAGAATTGAAGACAAGGTTTCAGAGTTCATGGAGCATCAACCTTAAGGACAAGGCTGATTCGAAGGGGATGGGTCTGATAGGACCCGAGCAGGGTCGGGTCCTGGTCAATCGAGTTATGATTTCAATAGACCCTGATTGGCATGTAATAAACCCTAATTGGCCACCCACCTTGATTGGGAAAGTCGACTATGGCTGAGTTCCTTCTAGGGATGGGACTCTTCTAGTAGTGTTTTACTTGAAGTAGGAGTCTCACTATGGTTAGGGTTTGAAACCCCTATATAAATATGTAGCCGCCTCTTATTCATCAAGCAATAAAATCATCTTCTCATTCAGCCTTGGGGTCGAATATTGGAGGGCTGAACCCCTATAGAATTTGAAAGAGGGTCGATCCCCTATAGTGATCAATTTATCTACGTTAAAGTCCCTTGGGGTTCTATCAGACCCCCCAAGGTATATACCTTGGCAAGCAACAACATAAACCAAAACCTTGATGGCAACACTCTCCTCCTCCCTCTGTTATGATGGAGTTTGATTACAAAAGTCCAGTGAAAGCTTAGATGCAATCTCTATTTATACATAGTAGATGAGAGGATTTCCCTCAACCGAGATTGTCTCATGTAGTTGCATAAACCTTAGTTGCTATCATACCCCCGCAAGATTGAGCTCCTATCAAGGATGTCAATCTTAGACTGATGCAATGTAAAAAGATTACGGGTGAGAGGCTTCATGAGTGAGTCTACTAGTTAATCAACCGTATGCACGCGAGAAATATGTAGTTGATGTTTGACAACTTGTTCTCACAAAAGTGGAAGTCGATGGCAATATGTTTCATGCAGGTGTTTAATACTAGATTAGCGTAGAGGTAGGTGGCTTAGACATTATCACAATATATTGTATGAGTAAGAGTAGAGTTGATGTTAAGTTACTTGAGTAAATTTATGACCCAATTGAGTTTTGTAGTAGTAGTAGTGATGGCACGATATTCTACTTCAATTATTGACCATGTAATGGTCTTTTGCTTCTTAGAACTCTAACTAATTGGGTTAGCTCCAAGGAAGATAAGATACTCTGATGTGGATACTCTATCATCAAAGTTGTCTGCCCAATTAGCATCGATAAAGGCATAAAGATAAAGTTTAGAGTATTTATGAAGAAAGAGGCCATGATTGAGGGTCCCTTTAATATATCACAGGATTCATTTAACTACAGACCAATGCATAGTGGATGATCAATTATGATAATTTATTAACTGTAAATGAGATGTTTGGATGGGTAAGAGCTAAGTACTATAAGGAGCTAACTACTTACTGATATTAAGTGGGGTTTATAATAGGACTTTCATCACATAATTTAAGTGATTCACTAGTAGAGATGAGAGTCATAACATCTTTCGCACCTTGCATGTTCAGTTTTTATAATAAATCTTGAATATATTTTCTTTATGAGAGGAAGAGGCCTAAAGATGTATATGTTACTTTCATTCCTTGAAAGTAGCTCAAGGTCCATCAATTTTTGGGGAAGAATCGATCTGCCAATTGCTTAAGAAATACTTAGATCTCCATATGATTACTACCTGTGACAATAATGCCATCCATATACAATAGAAGATATATTATGTCTTCATTTTGTTGTCATAGAAATAACAAGGTATCAGACTTGGAGTTGATGAAATCATTTGATTTTAAGAATGAGCTAAGTTCAGTGTATCAAGCTCTCGGAGCTCGTCGAAGTCCATAAATAGCTTTTTGTAATTTAAAAATATGCCTTGGATACTAAGGATGGTTGAATCTATGAGCTTGCTTCATAAATATGTCTTCAATTAGAGTCTCATGTAAAAAGGCATTGTTAATATCCAGTTGTCATAAGTGCCAACCTTTGAAGATGGCCAAACTCAAGATAGGTTAGATTATTGTGGGCTTAACAATGAGATTAAATATCTTTGTAAAGTCAACACCAAGTCATTAATAAAACCCTTTGGCCACTAGACATGCTTTATATCTAGTAATTAATCTATCTGGATTCCACTTAATTTGAAAGACCTACTTACATCCGATAATATTTTATGTGTGATAAAATGGAACAAGGGTCCTTGTAGAGTTATGGAGGAGAGCATTATATTCTTCACATATAGCTTTACACAGTGTGGAGATTTTTGGACATGAAAAATTGAGGTGGGTTCGATGGACGCAAGTGAGGATTTTGAGCTAGCATGTAGGTAAAGAACTTAACGTGGTTTAAAGATATTACTTTTTGGAGTGTATTGTCATTGGATGTCTAGAGGGGATAAGATTGGTAGATTGTGTTAATGGTATAGGTAATAGAGAGTCACAATTCGAATTAGGCTGAGGAACGGTGTCACTAGATCTAGGAGAAGGTAAAGATAGTGGTTGTGACTCCAAGAGCAGTGCATTAGTAATAGAGGATACTTGTGGAGAAGCAATGGATAGAGTGAGAAGCTGTTGAATTGGAGTAACAATAGAGTATGGATCCAAAGGAGGACTAAATGGTGTGGTGGGAGGCTCGGTTGATGAGATCAGAAGTGAATTCCAATGATGTATATTTGTTGGAGTTAGTCGCACAACAGGAGGCTCATGGTTTTGAAAAGAAAATGTCGACTCCATAAAAGTAACATGACATGATATAAATACTTTTGAGAATAGGCTCATAGCATCAGAAGACGTATCCTATAAAAATGCAAGGCTTAGATCTTAGTATGATCTTATGTGAGGTATAGGAACATAATCATTAATAATATAAACAGCCAATCAAATGGAGACTAATATTGAGGACTAAAGTGCGCATATAATTATGAAGTAGACTACAATTTGAAAAATTACAGACCAAAAGATTGATGTCAAAGAGGCTTAATGTAAAAGTGTTAAACCAGTTTCAATGATATGTCAATGTTTACATTCGACTGAGCCAATTAGTTGAAGAGTATGTAGGAGTGACTTGAGGTGTTGTATACCACAAGCAGATAAGCAGGATGTGGGACCTTGATATTCACTATCACCATCAAAATAAACTATTTGACGTGAAGCCGGTTGCTAGAATCGCTCCGACTTTGGTTTAAAAAGTTCATAGAACCATAGATCTGGGTAGCTCTCAATGGAATGAAGGTGTGTCCTAGAGGAGGATGGCTGCTACTGGCGAGCGGTGCTTGTGGCAGTTAACGGTGAGGCAGCGGTTGGCAATAGGTGGTAGTGGTGGCATGAAGTCCACCGTGGATTGCTGTCATCATAGGTAGCCGGACTGTAGCAGATTTCTATCTGCGAGGAAATCAGCTGGTGCAGGAGAACCAAGGGCAAAGGGAGAGATAAGCAATTGAGAAGTGTATCAGTGTAAATTGAGCACAACAATCGCCTTTGACAGAGAGGTGGATGAAGGCTGCTGCCATGGGGAAGAGGAGAAAGAGTTGGTAAGAAGAGCAGCTTCTGCATGAGAAAGAGAGGTGAGAACACACCAAAAGACTCATATTATTCATTGAGTGAGCACCTATTTATACAAGATTCAGTTAAGGATTTCTCTCAACTGATGAACGAGATATTCTTGTTCAGTTATAGATCTGTTCAGCTAACATACCCCCGCAAGATTGAGCTCCAGTCAAGGATGTCGATCTTGGACCGATATAGGGAAAAAGGTTTGTGGGCCAGAGACTTTGTGAAAGAGTCAGCAAGTTGATCAGCTGTGTGAACATGAGAAACACGGAGCTGCTGGTGGACAACTTGATCTCGCATAAAAAAGTCAATGGCAACATGCTTCATGCGGGAGTGGAAAACTGGATTTGCACAAAGGTAAGTCGCACCGATGTTGTCACAGTAAATAACAGGCGTAGAAGTAGAGTGAATGTGAAGCTCCTTAAGCAAGTTGGTGATCCAATTAAGTTTAATAGCAGCAGTAAGCTTCAGTAGTAGACTTGGCAACTGTATTTTATTTCTTAGAACTCCAACTAATCGGGTTAGCACCAAAAAAAATAATATAACTTGATGTGGATGTTCTATCATCAATATTTCTTGCCCAATCAGCATCGACAAAGGCATGAAGTTGAGGGGGAGAGTGTTTGCGAAGAAAAATGCTATGATCAATAGTCCCCTTAAGATAACGCAAAACATGTTTGACAGCAGTCCAGTATAAAGTAGACGGCTGATGCATAAATTGAGATAATTTATTAACTGTAAAGGAGATATCTGGACGAATAAGAGCGAGATATTGTAAGGAGCCAACGACCTGTTGATACTGAGTAGAGTCTGTAGCAGGACTGTCATCACATAACTTAAATGAGTCACTAAAGGACAAAGGACTGGTAACCTCTTTTGCCTCTTGCATATTTACCTTCAACAGCAAGTCATGAATATACTTTCTCTGTGAAAGGAAGAGACCAGAAGACACGAACGTGGCCTCGACACTGAGAAAATAATTTAGGCAGCCAAGATCTTTAAGAGAAAATATATCAACTAATAGCTTGATAAACACTTGAACCTCTATAGAGTTATCACCAGTGATAATAATATCATCCACATAGACCAAAAGATAGATAGTGCACACATGCTGTTGGCGCAGAAATAAAGAGACATTAGATTTGAAGTTAATGAAGCCAACTGAAGACAAGTATAGACTAAGTTCATTATACGAGGCTCGTGGAGTCTGACAAAGTCTATAAATGGCCTTTTAGAGTTTACATACATGTCATGGATATTGAGGATGTATAAAGCCTGGAGGCTATTCCATGAAGACATCTTCAGTAAGAGTCCCTTGTAAAAGGGCATTGTTAACATCCAATTGGCATAAACACCAGTCTTTGGATATTGCCAGACTTAGAATTAACTGAATTGTAGTAGGTTTAACAATAGGACTAAATGTCTCAGTGTAGTCAATACCAAGGTGTTGGTGAAACCCTTTAGCCACAAGTCGTGCTTTATAGTAAGCAATCGAACCATCAGGCTTTCGTTTAATTCGATAGACCTACTTACACCCGATATTATTTTATATGGAATGAGAGGGGATAAGGGTCCATGTAGTATTATGAAGAGGAACATCATACTCCTCACACATGGCTTTACGCCAATGAAGAGATTTTTGGTCCTGAGAAAAGGAAGGAGGTTCAGTAGAGTCGGGGGAAGGTGTAGTGCTAACATGGAGGTTAAGAACTTGACGGGATTTAAAGACACCACTCCTGGAATAAGTTTGCATTGGATGCCGGGAGGGTATAACAGTATTGGAGGGTAAGAGCTGAGGGTTAGCACTAGTTGGGTTAGACAGAAGGATGACAGAATCACCAGAACTATGGGAGGACAAAGGCTAGGGTTCTAGAAGAGGAGAAGCTGGAGGAGCCGGAGGAGAGGAGAAAGAAGAAAGGTGTGGAACAGAAGTAACAAGAGAATGTGGACCTGGCAAAGGCATGTGGGGGGATGAAGATGTGTCAAAAGAACTCAATGGGATGACAGATTGCCCATGATCACGATAGGGAAAAACAGATTTTACAAAAGTAACATGTCTGGAAACAAAGACTTTAGCAGAGTGAGGATCATAACATCGAAAAGTATTATATTCAAGAGAATATCCAATGAAAATGCAAGGGCAAGA
This sequence comes from Ensete glaucum, assembly GCA_021527575.1. Lineage (NCBI taxonomy): Eukaryota > Viridiplantae > Streptophyta > Magnoliopsida > Zingiberales > Musaceae > Ensete > Ensete glaucum. The sequence goes on from CM038551.1 coordinate 46,986,899, forward strand.
ATGAGGCTGTATTTTATTAGAATTGTAGGGACATAGCCATGTATAACAGAGATAGCCAAAGACTTTCAATGTTTGTAGATTGGGGCGTTTTTGAAAGAGCTTTTAAAATAGTGATTGATAGTGTAGAATAAGAGTGGGCATGTGATTAATGAGGTAGACAGTCGTTTGAAAAGCTACGGAGCAAAAGGTAGATGGCATGGAAGCCTGATGGAGCAATGCTAAACCAATTTCAATAATATAATGATGTTTATGTTCAGCAGAACCAACCAATTAAGGTATATATGGGGGGGACTTAAGATGTTGAATACCCCAAGCAGATAGATGAGATGCAAGGGCTTGATATTCACCCCCTCCATTAGAATAGATAGTTTTAATAGTGGTCTGAAAGTAGTTTTCAACCAAGTTTTTAAAGTTAGAAATGACAATAGTGACATCAGACTTTTGACAAAGAGGATATAACCATGTGTACTTCATAAAATAATCTACAAAAACAACGTAGTATCTAAACTTATCAAAAGAAACCACTGACGCAGGACCCCAAACATCAGTATAAATGATCTCAAACGGTTTAGAGTAGGAAAGAGAGGAGGTACCAAAAGGCAATTGATGACTCTTATTGGTAAGACAAGCATCACAGTGGGTAATAACCTTACTAGATTTAAAAACAGGAATTGAATAGCGAGAAATTAATTTTTGTTGAAGAGAGTTAGAGGAATGACCAAGCCGACGATGCCATATGTCAACTGGAACAGCAGTGGATGAGTTGGCAGTATGCTAAGTGAGAAACACGGCTGACAACCATTTGTAGATGTTGTTTTTATTCAGACCATGAACTAGGGATGCCCCCGTGCTCAAGTCCTTGACAAGAAAGTAATAAGGAAAGAATTCAATGGAAGTATGATTTTGTTGACAGAATTGAAAGATTGCAATAAGATTTCTTTTGATGTGAGGTGCACAAAAAACATTATCGAGTGTGAAAGAAGTGGTATTAAAATTAAATTTTATAGAACCAATATGAGTAATAAGAATCTTTTTACCATCACCGACAACGATATCTTCATGTCCGCCATAGTTATTGTGCAGCGACAAATTCTGGAGATCGGAAGTGATATGGTGCGAAGCACCAGAGTCCATAATCCAAGTAGACTGACTATCAGAAGGAGCAGTCAGGACATTTGCTTGAGGCCAGGTTGATGGAGGTGAGAGGTGAGGTTGAGACCGGCAAACTTTGGCAGTGTGACCAATTTTATCGCACAACTGGCATACAACTGGTTGCTGAAACATAGGAGGAGGACAATGTAGCAAAAATGAAGTGTTCAGACGATGGTTGAGATGCGGAGGATATGGAGGAGGAAGTGATGGGTGGTTGCTCATAGAGGTAGTAGGAAAGTTGGCCACACCTTTTAAAGGATTCTTGTTATATTTATGGTTGCGCCTTTTGGATGTATAGTTAAATTGAGCTGTGATAGGAGGTCCTGGCAAAGGTCCTGGCAGCTTGGTGTCACACTTCAGGTAAGTTTCATAGTCTGTCAGCTTGTCATAAAGTTCTTAAAAGAAAATTGGAGAGTCGCGCACGTGAAGTGCTACGACCAGTTCTTTGAACTTCGAACTCAGTCCATTAAGCGTGCGGACGGGTACCTCTTCATCAGAAAGTGAATGACCTATCAAAGCCAGGTCATCGATTAATAGTTTGATATGTTGTAAGTAGTCGACAACACGATTGCCCTCCTGCTTGAAGGTCATAAGGTTGGAAAGTAGTCCAAGCATGTAGGTCCGTGAGCGGCTCGCTAATGTAGTTTGTAACTTGGTCCAAGCCTCCACAACAGTGGTACAGGAGGACACAAGCAGAGTGATGGATCTGGCAACAGAAGCTTAAATTGCTTGGAGAATGAGCCTATCTTGGCATAACCATAGCTTATAGGCTGAATTTGGTATTGGGTTAGGTTCTCCAGGAACTTGAACCATTGCTAGTGGACAGTTGAGAGAGCCATCAATATAACCTAATAAATCATAGCCAAATAAGAGATTAGAGGATTGAGCATGCCAAGACGTGCAGTTGCCGCCTTTGGATAATTTAAAGGAAATAAGGGAGGCAGCATTAATGGAAACAAGCCCTGTATGTGAAGAAGAAGCCCCAGCAGGTAAGAGAGTTGTGGCATCATAGGTAGACGACGAGGAAGACATATGGAACAAGTCAAAAGGAACTCAAGAGAAATGATAGGATAGTGGATAGAAGCAGATGGTAAAAAGGTGACAAAAATAGGAAAGAAGTGAGAAAAGAACCTTCAGAGTAAAGAGAGCTCAATCGATGGAGACTGTAGTTTCAGAAAGTTACAACAGCCTAATACGGCAGGGTCGACTTCTGGGAAGTGGGTCTAGATGATGAAGTCGACAAATGTAATGAATGGGATGTGTGAGCAAATTTGCTCACTACAAGCGGCATAGGAGTGAACTACTATTGAAGAGGGAACGTGGTCACAGAAGTGTCGCTGCTCATCGAGGTTGATATGGCAGTGGTGAAGCACGAGGAAGACTGCCTCGTCCAAGACTCCGCACTGATGAGGCTAGACCAGGCAATCAGAGGTAGGAGGAGGGACAATACTCCGTCATCGCCCTCTGCAGTAGGACCGCAACTGCCAAATGGTGCCAGAACTACCAGAAGGGAGAGAAGGCATCCGGATCAATGTAGTGCTAGTTCAAGTCATCAGTGCTCGGATGTGTGTCATGCCTTTAAAGAGATGAAGGCCAAGAATGCAGTTCTGCAATGTTCTGTTTTGATGGAATTGTTGTAGTGGAGTTGAGAATGCAGTGGCTAGTTTCTGCATGAAAATGACCATGACGAGGGCTGCGGAGTTTGCTAGAAGTGCGATGGTCTCCGCTGAAGACTCTCAGAAGTCTAGCTTTTGAGAAAGAAGAAGAGGCAAGTAGGTGCCAAAGAAAGGATGCCACAAGATGATGATGGGCTATCGTTTGACAAAGAGGAAGGCACTGCTTGTGTAGGTGGAGAAGAAGAGGAAGCAGCCGGTGATGATGAGTAACGCTAGCTGTGAATAGGTGTGGGATGCCACAAGACGCAAGGATACTGAAGTAGCGGGTAGCGATTGCGACGTGAAGCAGAGGAAGGGTGGCAATCATGTCGATGTATTGAGGAAGAAGAGCCAACAACTGTAGTAGGTGCAATAGAGAAGATCGACGGAAAGGGGCAGTAGGTAGAGGAGCAACAGCGAGCAGAGAGGAGATGGGCTGCAAAAGCACGTCGCTGGTTGTGCACTACGATATTGCTGGGTCGATCTAAGCAAAACAGAGAAAGAAAGAGAGGAAACAGAGTAATGGTTACTCCGTTCGATGGATGTGATCGACAGCAACGATTGCAGGTGCCAGAAGGAAGAAGTAATGTCAAGAAGAGGGCTGTAAGCAAGATCTACTATTTGTCAGCAGGAACCAGCAGGACCCTAGGCTGTCGCGAGACCCGGAGCATTCGCAGCGCCACGTTTGTGGGGGCGTTTGCAGGGCTGGAGACCGTTGGTGCCAATGTTGCCAAAGCGTTTGCAGGGCCAGAGACCGGGGAGGTGGCCGGGGTGGGAGCCGAGGTGGGGGATTTCGCTGGAGATATATTCCGGCGAAATAGATGATGCCAAGGTTGCCGGAGCTATAGCAGCGCTCACTGTGAGAAATTGTCCGGAAGCTGCAGCTTCACAGAAAAGGGAAAGATGATGCTAGGAGATTGGTGTTGATTTCGTTGGTTCCATCGGTAGAGGAGGCAAATGTCGCGACAGTAGATGGACATGAGTCGACGATAAAATTTGCACGCGGTCGAAAGCAGTGGAAACTTGCTACCGATTGATAATAAGAGGAGAGCTTGCTCTAAGCAAGCTGCTCTTATACCATGAGAAAAAGAGATGTGAGAACATAAAAAGACTCATATTATTCATTGAGTGAGCATCTATTTATACAAGATTAAGTTGAGGATTTTTCGTAATTGATGGACAAGATATTTTCGTACAATTACATATATGTTCAGGTAACACTGTTGTAATCGAGGGTGATTCGTTTGAGAAGAACATGCAATTCAACTCCGATGACGACTTCAGTCCATGGCGAAGACATCCAACTCTCACCACCACTTCGAAAAGAGCGTACTGACACTCGCACTTTGGACTCTCGACAGGGGATGTGGCGCTGGCCTTTGGAGCTCCGACCAGAGTGGTGGCGCTACAACTCCACGATAGATGAGATGATTTCCCTCTGAGTGATCACGAGATTGCCTCGTGTCCTTGGCTGCTATGACCCCCTCCCGTATCCAATCAATGGCTGCAGCACGCAATCCAACCAGCGGAACAAACCCAACCTAAATTTACACACCCAAATCAAATAGTAAAGTCCAATAAAAGAAATTTGAAACCCTAATCCATGGGATCGAGATCAGGGGATGAACTAACAGATCAAACAAAGGAAATAAAAGTAGGAGGTTTTTCCGAAGGAAGAGGGCGACAGGATCCGAACCTGGCGATGGCGAATCGGAGGAATCGAGAGACAAGACCCGAGGGTACTCTGATCAAGAACAAAGGAAATCTCGGCTTTGTCCAAAGCTCTCCTTCTTCATTATCCAGATTCGTTACCAGAGCGGCACAACGACATGGGCCCAGAAACTTCATCAGAACCGGTCAGTGTTAGTAGATGAAGGTGTTCTTGGCACGTTAGTATGCATAGCCTCGACGTAGAAAGCTACGCCTGACACGATGGTGTGGGCACCGGCAATTCCACAATGTCTGAGGTCCATTGAGGGGCTATGTTTTGGGTCAAAACAAACAGTTCACACTTTGTCGAGGAAACAAGAGACAGAGAAAGCTCGGACAGCTGCAGTAAGAAGAAGCAGAAAGAGAGACGGGGAAGATGAAGATATTGGATTCTACCTTGGTCATTAGGTTGCCAAGTAGAACTGCATACCCCATCCATCATCTGCTACCTTTCCGAGCCACCCGTCGAGAATGGCAGTTTCGGCACCGTTTACCGAGCAATCACAGCCGCCTAAAATGGGACGAGTATCATGATCGCGGGTGTCTGGTCCGTTCGATTGCGATGCAAGCACCCTGTGATTTAGAAGAGCCGCTTGCTGCGAGAACCAAGGGCGCGGGGCTTGGCGTCTGCGAGGTCGCTAATTGTCGCCGAGACGAGGTCCTTAAATATCTGGCGTTCGATTTGGATGACGGCGACGGCCACGTCGGCCGCGGGCCGAGCCCAGACGTCGAGGGTTTCCACGGATAGGTCCCTGCGCACGGCCCAGCACGTGATGCTGCTGAGGTCGCCGGCCGGGGCCTGCCCCCGTGCCCGTCGCAGCTCAGCCGACACCTCCGGCAGTAGATGGGCGGCTCCGCCGGGAGCGACTGCGGAGAGGGATCCTGGAAGCACGAATGACTCCCAGGGAGGGGGCGACAGGCGGCGTTTCCGGTCGAGGATCTCTGCCACGGCGTCGAACACGAGGAGGTGGCGGAGCCGCGTGTCCTTCGAGCATTCGGGCGATCCACTGCTGCGCTTCTCGAGCAAGTCGTAGGCATCGGTCATGTCGCCGTGGCTGCCCGTAGCGCGGAGAATCTCCGCCACGTACACATAGTCGGCATCGTCGACCTCCTCCTCCGGCGCCTCCCGACCGGGTCCGCTGTACGATGCAATGGCGTTGTCTTCGCGCTCGGTCAATTGATCTCCTTGGGAGTCGACGGAGCGCTTGGAGACCGGAGAGCACGGGGAGATCTCCTCGCCAAGCAGGGGAGAATTGATGACCGACACAGGACAAGGCTGTTGCTCTGCCGTGGCCGCAACCTGCTTCGTCACCGTGAAAGCTGTGATGCTTTGGAGCAACCGGTCGCATCGGTCCAACAGCTGCTGCCCAGCCCTGCAGTCCTCCGCCGGCGATCTCTGCATCATCATAATCGTCCATTCCACTTGAGAAGCACGAAATTTGACGACATCGAAGCATGATAAGGATAGAAATGTCAGTGAAGTAATACATCGATGCGCAACGGGGAGGGGGTGGTGCCGGAGGTATCGTCCTCCATCGGTGAGAGTGTTTTCCGCTTGAAGATGACCTCTTGCTTTTGCCGCTGATTTGGCAGCAGTCGCCCGGTAACTGGGCTTTGCCCAACTTTGTTCGGAGGAGTTTTCGTTGGATTCATGCCTGTGATCCGCCTTCGTGGTGCCGGACTCTTGCCGGAGGCCACCGCATTTGAGGACCTCTGCTTCGCCGTCGAGCTCGTAACCCAGTTTTTCCGCTCATGGGTTCCTGTAGGAGTCTGATCGGCCCCCCAATAGCACCGGATGGGACGAGTTGCTGACTCTACATTGGGGTTCAGGCGAGTGACACCGGGTCCGGGTGCCAGAGGCGGGCGGGGTCCCCTTGACGGCCTCTGGGGCGGAGTGGAAGCGGGTTCGATGAGGACGTTCCTCGAGTTGTGGGAGCACCTGTAGCCGTCGTCGTGTAGGTGGTAGCTGCGGCCGTTGATCTGGTGATCCGACGGCTCGGAGTGCAGAAGCCCCTGCAGCTGGAGCGCCTCCAGGATCTGCTTCAGCGTCCTCAAATTCCTCGCCGCCTCGTCCATCCCTCGGATCAGGCGCCGCTTCCCGGATTCAACAGGGAGCAATTCCGACCTCTTCGGCTCCGTGAAGACGCCCACCGTGTCGAAGAAGCTCTTCCTCTGGAGCGCAGGAAGGAGGGGCCTCCTCGCCTGGGATTTGGGTTTCGGCAACGAGCCCCCGTCGATGAACGGGCAGTCCGCTGGATCACTAACAACACGAGACTCAGAGACGGACCGGAGTAGCTCCACGCGGCCAGCGGCAGCGACGTCCGGTAGTGCTTCGAGCCCCATTAGCCGTGCGACGACGCTCGGGGACCGGCGATGCCTCTCCTCGTTAGAAGAATCCGATCTCTCCAACGGCAAGGTGGATCCAGCGGCCTGAATTCACAAATTCACCATTACAGCATCCACGAAGAACGCCAAAAGGCACACAAAAATCACGTCTTTTGGGGAGGTTCGAACCCGGGATGGAGGGAAGCGCTTCCGGGGGAGGATCTGGTGGCGGTCCAAGAGGTGGAGGAAGCCGGCCATGCAACCCATTTGCCGCTCGAATTGCTTCTGGTCGAGGAGTCCCCCGCCGCCGTTCGGCGCCATCACCTCTCTCTTCGGCCAACGATGCTTCGCCGATCGAAGGTAAGTAGGGAAGCCTTCTTAGCTCTCTCTCTCTCTCTCTCTCTCTCTCTTTGCGACCCGATGGTGCGGTGAGTCAGAGCATCACCGACCGGTGAGGCTGTGGTGCGGGCGACTGTGCCATGCACGAGGCAGGTCAACTTTGGACTCCGTCGGTCAAAGTGTCGGCGGGCTTGCTCATTGGTTTGGTGCGTGCGGCGGCTGCGAGGCACGCCTTCCCGTTTGGTGGACAAGCGGGCCCCGACAACGTGTTCCAATGATAAAGCGGTCTTCACTGATGGCTTGGCAGAGAGGAAGGTGGGTGGGGGTTTGTGGTGGTCTGTACGTGAGAGGGAGATGGCAATTATCTAACAGGAGCTTCTCTAATTTAGAGCTGTAGGACAGCAGGAAGAAACCACTGGTTACTTCTTAATTGATCCATTACATTACATAAAACTTTGAGTCCAACTAGTCTACGAAATGGGGCCCATAATATTCATCAGGCTCACCGCAAAAATTAATTAGTTTCTACTTGAAAACAAGACACAGCATCAACAAGATCCATTGGCCTCACCATCTCAATTAGTGTGATGTGACAATGCCATTGCCAGGATTTTTTTATTACCAATAAATAGCACAAACTTTCCTTGTTATATATTTGATCTACCTCTAGGCAAGATATATAAAACAAAAAGTTTGTGGACCACTTAAAATAAGTTGCATCATGTCCTCACAGGCAGTCCAGGTACACATCCAAACTCGAAATCCTATTGCTGCAGTAGCTACAGACATCCAATCTTTTGTGGTGCATAACATGAATAAAAGAGTCTCCATAAATGCTAACCAAATTATAATCTAATGATAGCAGATAATATTTGTTGAAGTAACTTTTCTTCCTTCACCTATATAAATATATAAATAGATAGATGTATAAATAAACTTTCATCGTGCTTTTATTGTTACATTCAATTTTATCATGATATCAAAGTATTTTTTTTAAGAGAGATTAACTCCTCAATCTTTTCCTTTGCGACGAGAATAAAGCTATCATCACTGTAGTTGGCACCATTGGCCACCTCATGCGTGCCCTCTGCTTCATCACTCCCGCGGCTCGTGAGAACGCCGCTTATGCTCTCCTTCACCTTGGGTAGCTTGACAACCTCTTTACTGCGATCGGCAGTTCATGCCCCACCCTAGCGCTCGTCACCCTCCTTAAGTCGATGGATCCTACAGCAAGAAGGACATTGTCATCCTTGTTGAGGATGACAGTAACAAAGACCAAGGGATGGTAGCCCTAGTTTAGTTAGCTTTCGTGGCTATTTTCAGCTTGTAAATGAGAGTTATGTCATATGGACACTTGTGGGGACTTTGGTCTGTAATTGACTGGATCCTTTGTGTGCAACCGTTTAAAGTTTGTGTAAAGTAAATGTTTATAATTTGCATTAGCTATAAAGTATTTGCTAAAATAGTTGCCTATGGATCCTGTTTGAAATGATTTCTCTAACCCATTTTCTCTTTTTTATATCCTAAGGGACCATAGGAAGTTTCAGGAAGGTTGACCTTTATGAATGGACACGCAAGGGTACCACATAACTTTAGCAAAACCAGCTAAGTTTGTGTCATATGGTATCAAAGTGAGACAAGCATATGTAGAAATACTTAGCATGCAAACATGAGGGAACTAGTTGGGCTATGTGGAGGGTAGTCAGAACACGCGACCATTTGAGGGAAACAGATATTGAGATGTAGGGAAAGGAGTCGTTCAGAGGAGCGAGCATCGAAGATTGGTATTTAGAGGAATGACCAACCCTTTACGTAAGAGGCACCACGAAGACAAGCAAGCTATAAAGAATGTGTAGTACACAAACATTGAGATGGATGAGTTCCAACGCATGGCTCGACGTTGGCAACTAAACTTGCTGATGCTCATAGCAAATAGGGCGCTTGGTAAAGGATGGGACCGTAAAAAGTGGGATAGGTTACACAACAATCGAAAAGAGTTATGCAAAGCTCACATAGGTGAGGGGAATTGCTAACTCGAAGAACTTAGTACTCATGCAAGGGCTTATATCCGGATGATGGATTGTTTGTGACTATTCGAAGGTGATCGAAACTCAACGCCATGGAGCAATAAAACTTTCTCTTTAGTATGGGAAGGATACGTCTATATGAAGCCGAAGTGTGTAATAAGTTCAACATATTGCTAAGCAGTGGGGTTTATATTCGTGAAGAGTCATAATATAGCAAATGCATTTGCGAGGCCAGAATAATACACAGTTTGCTTAGCAAGGTAGAGTAGTCCAAGGGGATGGTGGTCTTTGAAATTTCTAGAGAGAAGAAACCGAAGAAGAAAGTTACTCCAACATGATATATATCTAAGAGGGATAAGTCTTGATTTTTTAGAAGGAGAATCATGTGTAGCGAACCACACATGTTGAGTAGCACCTCAAGATAAACTCCACAAAGTTCAATGGACCAAGTGAGTGACGAAGAGTCATCGTATGATCTCACATGAGGTAATATATTGGTGGATACATTATGAAATTAAGCAGGGAAATGACATGGTAACATCAAACAAAGGGACATTTAGAGTCAATATGAAAATCAGACTCTACATAAGGTTGACCCATAGAATGGTGGGCGTGAGAGCCGCCATCAACTCAATGCAAATCAAGGGACGAAGCAACTTCTGGAACTTGGTGAAGCATCCAAGCCGCATAAAGGAAATTGACATAGAAGATGGAACATGGAGTAGAGGCACGAAGCTTTCTTTGGACAAAGATTAAGGACATGAATTCTTGCAAAAGCAAGAGCAAGATCATGTCATTCCATGGGTTCTTTATTTTGATAGAGCAGACCAATCCTGCATAGTGACAAAGATGAAGGGAGCTTCAAGGCACATGCACCCTATTGTAGAGAAGTATTTGATGGAGGAACTAAGATGACTCAATTTACAAACGCAAAGTTATAGTCAAAAGGCCTTATCATGAGCAAGAGGACGCAAAGGCGAGTATTCTTGAATAATATGTCATAGTGCTGCCATTCAAGTTGTCATGAAGAAAGTAGTATGCAATAGAGATTATACTGGTGGGGTATAGAAGCCCACGATCTAGATGATGGGCACCAATTTCAGTGAAGTCTATGGACTTTGAGAGCTGCTATGCGATGGACTATCCTAGAGCGATACTTCATCCGGATGTGACCTAAGAATAGGTGGACGAAGGTCACTTGCCAAAGGAGCGAACACAATCAGAGATAACGGAGGCTCTACGATGTGTTGGCAGAAGCCACACACGGAGAGATCATAGTCTAAGTTTATCCCACAAGAATTGGAATGCAATGGAGATGTCACTAGTGTTAGGATCGTGTTGGCACTAGGAGAGGGGGGGTGGGAGGTGGGGGTGAATTAATACTTTCATAAAAACTATGGTTTAAAATTTTCTTTAGTGTGGTTTGACTTGGACAGTGTTATAAGCAGTTAAATTATAAAGCAATAATAATGAAGAGTATAAAAGGAAATTCACATCGAGTTTATAGTGGTTCAGTCATCATGACCTACATCCACTCCTGATTTCTTCTTCTTGAGGCCACCAGCGTTCACTAACGGTCTTTCTTCAATTGACAAAGATCAACTATCCTTTTACAACCCTTTTTTCTTTTTACAGGTTTAGGAGCAAAACTTTTACAAGTCTTACACCTCCCTTAGAATGAACTTTAAACTTTTAAGAGGATGGGAACTCTCAAGAGATTACAACAATGTTTGCACACTTAGAATCATAAGTTTTTTATCTCAGTTCTTGTATCCTCAAGCAAAAATGAGTGGGGTGTTCATAGGCCCTAAATGACTTCAAAAGTAGGAGCCAAACATTTAATTTTTTTTATTTCTCGAGATATAGCGATACCACCACCATTAATGTTGTGGTACCACCGCTGCCTGACAGACTTGGAGACTATCCTCTAGTGGTAGAACCATCAGCCTGGGCGGTACTACCTCTTAACACAGTCTCAAAGACTGTCTTCTAGGTAGTACCACCACCTGGTCTGACGGTGCCACCACTTGACGCAATATTGGGTCACTGAATAGGCCTACTAATGGGCCTAAATCAATCCCAATTAAGGCCCAATGGCTCTTAATTAAATTAATATGGTTACACCCAAAACTAACTCAATTAAGACCTAAACTATGATGATCAGACATAAATGATTATAAAGTATAAATCTTATATTGTACAGCATGTCATTGGTTCATCCGAACTTTCGGTGCATTATGCTCTCATTTAGCATATTGCTCAATCTATCGACATGTCAACTCCCGCAATATCTGATCTTGATGTAATATCTGATTCTTTCGATCCGATGTCTGATATCTATCTCCGACCTAACATCTAATTTTCCTACTTCAATTGTTTTATATTTTTATGATCGAAAATAGTCATGCATCACTTTTTTCAAATGTTGATTAGATCATAACTTTATCAATTGATTTCATTATCAAAATTTAAGATTCAATAATCTCACCCTTTTTTATGATGATAACTAATTAACGATGAATTTTTAACTAAACTACCCCTATCTATATGTTATATTAAAATAAAATAAACTTGAATTCAAAAAGATTGATAACCTTTGAATTTAATAATTTCAAATCATATTAACGTATTACAAGCATAATTTTCAAGTTATTAAGGTACATCTTATTGTGCATTATAATTTTAAATTATATTAAAGTATTGTATACATTAATTTCATATCAACATTACTTCTCCCCTTTTGTCATCAACAAAAATGAGAATAGTACAATTAGCAAAGTTTTTAAACATGCAGGCTATCAATTTTGTTGAGATATGCAAGTTAGCGATTTTGCTTCTCTTTTAATATGTGCAAGTTTAGCAATTTTTGCTTCTTCTTAAAATGTGCATGCTAGCAATTATTTACTTCTATTGAGATGAGCAAGATTGCACTTCTCTCTCTCTCCCTTTGTAATTATCAAAACAAGAAAGAGAAGAGAATGATTCAATGGTGCAAAAATTTACATCACATGAAAAAAATACTGAAAAACCATGAATCATTTTGACAACTCTCTTCTTTTGTAAATAGCAAGAAGAAGGAATCATAGGAAATGATCTTGATTCAAATGAAGAACTCAAGTCATGAAAATCGAGAAACTAAGATAATGATCCAAAAAAATATTTGGTGGAACTTACAATCAGCTCTTCTGACGAGTGAAACTCATGATCAGCTCTTCTGATGAATGGAACTCACGATTAGCTTGGTATTTGGCCTAAAGGGTCATACATATTTGGTAGATGATTATAGTCAGTAGAGGATTGAATATGAGTTATCCAATAAGCCCTTATTTTTATCGGATGAGACCCAGCATTAATAGACTTTTTGAATAAGGTCCAGTTAAAAAGCTAATTAGGATTATTGGATAGAAATCCAATAATCCAAGAAGCAAGGGTAATTGAATAGAGATCCAATACCCACTAAGGCAGGATCTGTTAGAGTTTTTGGTTGCTTTCTATAAATAGGAGGCATAGGCAACCAATAGGGTGATAGGCTACATCTTTAGCTGCCCCCTCCTACTCTCATCCCTCCTATCTCTTCTCAATCGACCACCCTTCTCCTTGCTATAAGAGGATAGCAAAGAATATAGGATATCTTCTTCCATATTGGTCGCAAGGTCGTTCGCGTAAAAGTTGTGAGCTTTTGGCTGCGATTTAAGGAGCATCGCTGCATCGATCCACCGTGTGGATATTGCTATAGAAGAGGATATCTAACCTCCTTAATCCTTTTCTATAGGATCTGAAAGTTTAAAAGATATACGATCTCCCTAGGTAATAAATCTCACATGACTAGTAGTTTTCAATTTTATGATTTTTTTTCATTCACCAATCATTGCACGATGACATGATATACGTGGGAAACCCTTTGTTTTATTTTTCCTCTGTGAATGTAATGCTCTCGAGGTTTCCCAATAACGATATTAGAGCTAAGTTGCTCATGCAATGATTAATTTTTAAACTGTGTATAATGAGATTGAATTATATAGACTTGTTTAACGTGCTCTTGCTGCACCCGAAGATGCCTACGGAGAGGCAACATGCGCGTTTGGCCATGAAGGTAATGCTTGCGGGTATATATATATATACATGACATATTAGGATACCGAAACAAAACCCCCTCCTACGATAATATTAAGTTGGTAAGCGTGAGGTAATAAGATTGACCCACATGACCTTCCATCATTATAGGAAAAAATTGAATCTCGATATAGGTTGAGTTGGTCGAGTCCTTCGAGGCTCACATATCTTCACAATTCAAGATCTTGCCTATGACATAGAGATGTCACCGGTGACCTGAGGACGTAGTATGTTTGGTCGAGTCCCTCGAGAGCATATCATCAAATTAGACTCATATTGTAACGATGGTGACAACTTAACTAAATATCATAGTTGGTTGAGAGGTCAAGACCATGATGATTCGGAGGCCGAACATGACAAGAATCACAAAGAGTTATGATTGGCAAGAGTTATCTATCTTTTTTAGCTTAATGTGATTGGTTGAGTCCTTGAGGTTATATTAAGATGCTAATTGGATCCTGATCCCCACTAGAAGTTTTTCGGAGACTTCTACTTAATTGTGTCGAGGGTGTCATGTGATTCACGAGAAAAATATTGAAAGTTAATTAAGATATAAGTTTGTATCTTAATTAGTTTTTCTATAAAATCTTCATATTATTCATTTATGTTGTATCTGGTTTGTCAGAAACATGTTGCTTATAACCTCCTACGTGGTATACTTGATACCAATAACCTTATTAGTCCAAACTACATGGATTGACTCCATAATTTGAGAATTATTCTTATGATAGAAAAAATCATATATATCCTTGACACGATTTTGCCCACGCAAGAGGAAGGGGTAAGGGAGGATGAGATCACTCGCTATATAAAATATATAGATGATTCTATCTTTGCTAAGTGCTATATGTTGGCCTATGTGACTCCTAAGCTACAGAGACAATATGAGAGCATAGATATTAATGTCATCCTTCTTCATCTTCCCCAGCTATTTAAGAAACAGGGAATAACTCAAAGATATGAGATATCCAAGAGTCTCTTCCGAGCTAGGATGACAGAGGGAACATAGGTTTCAGAACCATATCTTGAGGATGATAGAATGGATTGAGAAACTCACATATATAAGAATGGTCCTAGAGGATAACCCTTTCTCAGTTCATTATAAACGTTAATATAATAAGTATAAGGTGACTCTCTCGGAGCTCCTCAATATATTGAGGGAAGCTGAGGGCACCATCAAGAAAGAGAAGCTAGTTCTCTATATTGGTGAGACCAAGAAGAAAAGGAAGGCTGATAAGTCTCTTAAGAAGGGCAAGAGCAAGGGTAAATCGGGTAAGGTAAAAGTTACCAAAAATGATCCAACCAAGGATAAAGGCTAGTGCTTCTATTACGGCAAAGATGGGCATTGGAAGAGAAACTACAAAGAGTACCTTATAGTGAAGGTGAAACAAAAGCTTAGAGAAGCTTTAGGTATATTCATGATCAGTCTCCATTTGTTAGATTTTATGATAGCACATGAGTGTTGAATACCAGGAATGCTTATCATATCTACAATTCGTTGTAAGTTCTAGTAAAGCTTAGGAGACTAGTGAGAGGCAAGATAGACCTTAAGATAGGCAATGGAGCAAGAGTTATTATAATTGCTATTAGTGAGGTCACCCTACATATATCTGGTGGAGCTACTATTGTATTATATGCATATTATTATGTTTCTTCTATCATCAAAAACATTATCTTCATTTCATGTTTACCAATTATGGGATATCAATTAGTTTTTTAGAACAATAGTTGAATGATAAAATCATTACTAGAGTAACATTGCATAATGGTTTATTTATGCTAGATCTAGCTCCACAAATCATGAATAAAAGTGCATCGAAGAGGAAATGAGATGAAATAAATAAGGAGAGTACTTAAGTATCGAGTTCACCCATTTCCTTAGAGACCATGGGATTTTATCCTAATGAACACCTCCGTATACACCTTATCTCAATGGTATACCAGAAAGGAGGAATCACATCCTATTAGACATGATGCAGTCCATGATGAGTTTCGCCAAACTACTTATCTGATTTTGGGGATATCCCTTGGAGACTACAACTTACCTTTTGAACAGAGTTTCATTAAGTCGGTAGTATCTACATTATATGAGATATGAAAAGGGAAGAAGTCTAATCTTAAGGTTAAGACACAACCCCTATAAGTTTGAATTAAGGATATAGTGGTATAAGTTTTGTTGGTTACAGGTGCCTTGCAAGCCAATCACGTGAGTGATGACATATGTGACACGCTGCATAATCTTTTTTATTATTATTATTTTATATATTTTAAATTATATTATCTATTTTATATATATATATATATATATATATATATATATATATATATATATAATGATGTCTTTGTTTTGTGTAATGGGAATCAGATCATTATGAGATCACGATAATAAGACTGATTCGCCTTTAAACATAAATCCTAAATAATTTTGATCATAGGTTGTTTGAGATGGACATCAAGACAACCAGATAGACTGGTGTGTTATATATTTATTCATATGATAAAGACAACTGGTCTCATAGTCATCTTTGTGGAGATACTAAGGATACAGTATATGTGCTTATTAGAAAATGAGTTCACTGAATAATCCACTTATGGAATGTTGTATGGTTAATGATACCTAACATTAGACAATGATTCCATAGTCCCAATTGTGTATCTGGTCCTTAGACTTAAGATACCAAAGATGTCTTATTTGAGTAGTCTTCTCTTTGATGCCGGACTTACAAGTTTGAAAAGTTTCAGATCTGGTATAACTTATTATTGGGATTGGTAGCCAAGCTTATGAAGGCTATTAAGTGTCAATAGAGAATCATTCACTCTCATTATCATAAGAGGAATATCATGTATGCTCTCGCTCAGGTAAATCCCTGATCAGGTTAGCCGAATTGAAAGAGGAGGAGTTTTTCGGAGAATCCGATTAGAGCGAGACTTAAAAAAAATCCATATATGACCTGATAATATCATGCTCGGTATACGATCTCTAGGATATTATATGGATGAGAGATTATAAATACATGGTAACTAAGGACAGACATGTCCAATGGATAAGTTCTCATATACTAGGGACTATGGCGTAGTGGCCTAGTACGCCCATAGTCGATGAGTCGAGTGAATTATTATGAGATAACAATTCAATGAGCCAAAAAGAGTTATGATAAGTAGGACTCACGGCCAGCTCGGTATTAAGCTAGAGGGTCACACACATATAGTGGATGCTTCAGCGAATAAAGGGTTAGATATGAGTTATCCAATTAGTCCTTGTTCTCATTAGATGAGACCATACGTTGATTGGCTCCTTGTATGAGGCTCAATTAGAGGCTAAAAGAGATTATTGAATCTCTATCCAATAATCCAAAGTTAGTGGGTAATTGAATGGAGATCTACTATCCACAAAGGCATGACCCATTAGGGTTATATGGGTGGCTCTCTATAAATAGGAGGGGAGACACATAGATGATAGGCTGCACCTTTGGTTGCCCCCTCCTATTCTCCTCCTCCCTCTATGCAAGAGTTGCAAGACTTGGAGCTGCAATTGGAGGAGTATCGCTATAGTAATTCATCATGTGGATACCACTAGAGAGAATGACGTTTGACCTCCCTCATCCTCTCTATTCGGATTTAGAACAATAGGTCAATCTCTATATGTAAGCAATATCTCACACAATGTGATTTTTGATTTTATGGCTTTTTTTATGCATAAATCTTTTACACGATGATTTTGATCTATGTGAGAAATCAATTTTGTTTTGATCTTCTACTGCATATGTGATGCTCTTGCTGAAGTTTCCTAATAAGTTCATAGGATACCCCAAGTAAACTTGGGGTAATACTTATATCATCTCGATGATCATAAGGTCTTTGTTGCTAAAAGAGTTGTGTTCATTTACAAGGAACACATTCTTAGTGGAAACAATTGTTAGGTTCAAGTTAGCACTGAGAGAGGTGGGGGGTGAATTAGTACAAGTGTAGAAATACTCGATTTGAAAAACTTGTCAAGAAAAAAAAAGCATTTTTTCACTCCATTGAAAATGAATAAGTGAGTGATTTAAAACAAGGTTAAAAGATGATGCTCGTGCCTTTCTTCAAACTAATTAAGAAAAATTAAATATAATAGAAAAGGTAATAATAGAGATGCTCACAAATTTATAGTGGTTCGCCAAAAACTTGACCTCGTCATTTTTCATAGTTCTCCTTCGTTGAGGCCCATCGAGTCCACTAAAGATCCTCTTCCATAGGGAAGATCAAACTCTTACACTACTCACTCTCTCATTTTCACAGGTTTAGGAGAGGAACTTTTATAAGTTTTCTCACTTCCCTTAGACTCGATTTACAATTTGAAACACTTAAGGAAACTCTCAAATTTTACAACTCGTTAATATAATTTTATCCCTCTTTTTTATTCACTACCCTTGCTTGTCCAAGCAAGAAAACTTGGAGTATATATAGACCCCAATTGGCTTAAAAATGGAGCCAAAATTTAAACATTTCTGCAAATTCTGCGTACGGGTGGTACTACCATCGGCACCAGTGGTACTACCACCGAAAGCACCCTAAGAACAAGGTGGCAGTGGTATAACCACCGACTTGGGCGGTATGACCACCGACCTGGGCAGTACAACCATTGCCCCCCAGCGGTACTACCATCGAAAATTTCACAAAAGCTATTTTTTTCCAAAAATTTATGTACCTAACTCGCACCTCCTATTGACCCCTTTCCAGGTCAATGAAATGAGCTCAACTTGAGCTCAAATCCAACCTAAAGTTGACCCAATTGCCTCACTTTGAGTTAATTTAGATTCCTTTCAAACCTAACTCAATTTAGACTCTAAACTAAATCAATGTTAATTATGATATAATCAATTTGACTAACATGTCAAGTGACCTTCTCAACTCCCAATGATCTTCTCGGTAACCTCCGACGAACTTTCAGAAAGTCTTGGTCATCTTTTGGTGAACCCCCGATGCATTCTTGACAAGCTCCTAATCACCTTTGGAGAGCACCTGACGAACTCTCGGCAAGCCCCTGATACCTTCGAAGAGCTTCCAATGAACTCTTGGCAAGGCCCCGATACCTTCGGTAAGCTTCTGGTGATCTCTCAACGAGTTCCCACTACATCGTCTGAACCCCAACCCAATGCCCGAACTTGGATCCCGCCTAACATCTGATTATATTACACTATCATAGTTAATATTACATCATTCATCTCTAACACACAGGTTAGATAAAACACCCATTAATTGATTTCATCATCAAAATTCAAGATTCAAGACTCTCTCCCTTTTTGAATTGATGATGGGAGTTAACCTAACTCCCCCTATATAAACTTTATAGGATAATACAAACTTGAATTCAAAAGAACACAACACTTTTAAATTCAAGCATGATACCATTCATAAATATTTCAAAATTTCCAAAACATACATCCATACAACAATTTTCCCTTTAATCAACAATCAATATATCAAATATTTTCAAGGCATGCATTCATTGTGAAACAATATTAATTTCAAATAATTTTCCCTTTTAAGTCATCAACCTTCAATATATCAAATATTTTTAAAACATATACTCATTTATTGTGAAACAACATTAATTTCAAATTCATACATCAATTTCAAATTCTCCCCCTTAAGTCATCAATCATTAATTCTCCCCATTAAGTCATCAATCGTTTCTCCCCCTTTATTATCAACAAAAAAAATATCCCTTTATCATTTTATTAATATTCTATATTTATTATCAATATACCATTTCTCCCCCTTTGTCATTAATAAAAGATGAAATATTAAACAAATAATTTCAAGACAAATATTCATCATATTT
The DNA here is from genome assembly GCA_021527575.1 of Ensete glaucum. Lineage (NCBI taxonomy): Eukaryota > Viridiplantae > Streptophyta > Magnoliopsida > Zingiberales > Musaceae > Ensete > Ensete glaucum. The sequence goes on from CM038551.1 coordinate 47,006,044, forward strand.
CAAGTTTATCCAAATTCATTATTAATAAATTGAGAAGTATTGATTATATATCTAAACATTCAATATATGATAATTTTATTTTGTTGCTCTCCCTTAGTAAAATAAGATGAAAGGTAATATTTTCTCATCAAAAATCTTTCTACTCCTTTGTGAATAAAATAGAAGAAAAAATGATGGGGGATGTGAAAATAAGCATCACATCATAATAAAAAACTTTTAATCACAATCTTATAAACATAAATTTCGAAAAGATTATTTCAAAGATGAGCTCAAAAATCTAACAAATCCAAAATCCACTTATGCATTCATCTTATGTAAATTTCAAGCAATTCAAAAAAATTAAAAAATAGTAAATCATGTATTTGAATGGGTTCACGTTCTTAGCTCTCTTCTAATAAAGTCAAATTGTTCTTCATTTAATGGCTTGGTTGTTAAGATATCAATTTTATCTCGCTTTGTAATTGTTAAAAGAAATATGATGGTATAATTTTTCTTTTACATCCATGTTCTAATTATACCCAAAAATACAAGAGGAATATGTCATTAAAAATAAAACATCAAATCTTTAAGTGCCAAAAGACATGATTTAATAAATTTGTCCCTTCTTTTTTGTTTGTGAATTTCAACATAAGTAACCAAGAAATCTTATGTATTTAAAATTTTAAGTAAAATAGAAATCAAATCATGCAAATCTCATGTATTTAAAATTTCTATTTTTTTTTTAAGCAAATGGCACCTCATCCAATGTTAGAAGGTTTTTTATATCCAATTTTCTTCTAACCAAATTAATAATTTTATCTTCCCTTTTTTTATTATAAAAATAATTTTAATGTTATGTTTTCTTTATGACCATAAATACAAAGGGATCATATTGTTAAAGATGAAAAATCAAATCTTTAAGTGCTAAAAGATATGATTTAATTGAATAACTCTCATAACAAGAAATCTTATGAGATCCAAATAATCTTGATTAAAAAATCTTAAATTATAATTATTAAAATCATAAATCTCATTTTTAGTAAAATAAGAAATCATAGAGGTTAAAAAAAATTGATTTCCATTAAGGATATGACAAGTCTACAAGGGAATGTTCATGATAACGAAAATCTCATTTAATTTTTAACTCATCATAATTTTAAGAGATATTAATTCGGTAATAAATTATACTAAGAAAGAAGTCATAAATAATCATATCATGAAGGAGATTATTATCAAATCATGAATATCAAAGGGTATGATTTGTTTTGACAAATCTCTTCTCAGATAAGATACAAAGCTTTAGAAATCTTAAGAGATTAAATAAGAAAAATATTTATTCATAAAAATATTAAATTATAAATATCAAGATCATGAATAAATTACAAAGAATAAAATATAAGAAGATCTTGATTTGTATATAGGAAACTTCAAGTTGTCAAGAATATGGTTCATAAGAAGATATTTAAGTTATTATTCCGAAAAGATACATTATGATTTATTTATATAATTCTCTTTGCGCGAACTTAATTTATTGAAGGATTTCATGTTTCAATTTCATAAGATGTCAAGATCAGGATTTAAGTTATCAAATTATTAAAATCAAGAAATATCAATAGAGTTGAATAGATTCATCAATCTCTTTCATAAAAAAATTCATTTGAAAATATATCCAAAATCATCATCAAAATCAATTTTTGGTAAATTTTAATGAAGTCAACAAAAATTATTTTTTAAAAAAAAGCTAAAGTTCTCTAATTCATTTTGTATTAGTATGTAGTACTTATGCATCATCAAGATTAGTTATATATCCATAAACCATTTTTAATAAAAAGATTTATTATAATTGAAACAATAATCATTAAGTTTCAATCATCTTGATTCAAATATTTTTTTTCTTATTTGTGTCATTTTGGCTAAGAGATTGATAAGTGAGCTTGATAAGTGAAACAATAATCATTAAGTTTCAATCATCTTGATTCAAATTTTTTTTCTTATTTGTGTCATTTTGGCTAAGAGCTTGATAAGTGAGTTAGATCTATGGCTTGAGCATCCATAATCAAGATACAATTTCTTTTTACTCCTAGCCTTATTAGGAGACAATTCTACAATATGTTGGGGTTTTGGTTTAGATACTCATTTGAATTTAGTCCCTCGTTAAAGATTATTTCTATTTTATCTAATGGCTTGAGGTTGTTTATAGTTCATTTAAGAACCCAAATTAATTTATGTAGATTATATTTTCTAAATAAACACTTATAAGTTATATGTCTTAATCTATCACAAAAGTTGCATCAAATTTTAGATGAAGAGTTTAAAGTAGGTCTTTTAACGAAGATAGTTGGCTTTTGTTGACGATTGCCCGCAAAGCATATACCTTCTTTCTTATGATCATGACCCTTGTTTGCAATGATCATATTTAGGGATTTATTCCCTATTTTAAATTTTTCTAAAGTTTATTTTAACATGATATTTTATTTTTTTAACTTCCTCTAATGACTCACATTTAGAGCAAGAAATATATGATGTTGATGCTCCATGCATGTTTTCAAATTTACAAACTAGTGATGTATGCTCTTCCTTAAGTAAATTATAAGATTTGCTAAATGAGACATTAGATGAATTATATACCTCATTATGGTTAGCCACGAGTGCAAAATTCTCTACTTCTCAGTTGTGCTATTCATCTTTGAAGTATATCGACTTCTTGCATTCATAGCAAGAGGTTTTATTCATTTTAAGATTATTTTTATAGTTTTTGTCTATTATTTTTTTCGTTTCATTTTTTATAATTTTAAAGTTCTCAATCACTCGAGGTTTTACTCAAGGAGTCATCAATTGTTCTCAGTTCTATTTCCTTCCTATTCATTGAAAGATATTATTCTTTTGTTCTCAGTTTACTATCTTTCCTATTCTTTGGAAGGTGTTCTTCAAATTCATTTTTGGAAGTCTTTTCATTTAATTATTTATTTAGATTAATTATTTTTTTATGTGTCATTTCTAATGTATGTCAAATCTCAAAAGCTGAATTACATGTAGAAACCCGATTAAACTCGTTTTTATTTAAAGCACACAATATAGCATTCATAGTATTGACATTTAAAGAAAATATTTATTTGTATAATCATTTATTGGAGTTGATGACTGCTAAAAATATTTTTCAACAATACACCATAAATCAAAATCTATCAAAATTAAAAAGATACGCATTCGAATTTTTCAAGAGGTGTAGTCTGTCAAATTAAACATATAAGGACTAATGATGTATTGATCCTCATTAATGCTATAATAAGCCATTTAATCACATGAGTGTTAATCTAATGAGTACAACATGGCTCTGATACTAACTGGTATGATCAAGTTGACACAAAGAGAATGAGGGGTGGGGTGGGGGTGAGGTGGGGGAGGGGAGGGGTGAAGTTAATTAATGTAAGTATAAAAATACTCGATTTGCAAAACTTGTTTGAAGGAAGAATAAATCGGAAGCATTCTTTGATTCTGTTGAAAGAGAATAAATGAACGATTTAATACAAAGTCGAAAGATGATGCTCGTGCCTTCCTTCAAACTAATTAAGAATAACTAAATACAATAGAAAAGACTAGAGTGGAGATGCTCACAAATTTTATAGTGATTCGGCCAAAACTTGACCTACGTTCACTTTTCAGAGTCCTCCTTCATCGAGGCTCACCGAAGTCCACTAAACAATCTTTTTCGATGGGTAAAGACCAAAACCTTACACTTCTCACTCTCTCTTTTTCACAGGTTCAGGAGAGAAATCTTTACAAGTTTTTCTCGCTTTCCTTAGACTTAATTAATAATTTAAAGCACTCAACGGAAGCTCTCAAATTTCACAACTCCTTAATAGAATTTTATCTCACTTTTTCATTCACCACCCTTACTTCTCCAACAAGAAAAGTTGGGGTATTTATAAACCCTAGCTGGCTTCCAAAATGGAGCCAAATTTTAAATTCTTTCGTAAATTCTGTATATGGACGGTACTACCGTCGGCACCAATGGTACTACTACCGAAAGCACCCTTAAAACAGGACGATAATGGTACAATCGTTGACCTGGGTGGTATGATCACTGACCTGGGTGGTACAACCACCGCCCACCAACGATACTACCGTCAAGAATTCTGCAAAAGCTACTTCTTCCACACTTTTGTGTACCTGACTTATATCTCATGTTAACCCCTTTATAGGTCAACGAAATGAGCTCAATCTGAGCTCAAATTCAACCCAAAGTAGACTCGATTACTTTACATTGAGTTAATTCCTTCCAAATCTAACTCAATTTAGACTCTCAACCAAACTGATGCTAACTACGACATACTAAGGCATATAAATATAATCAATTTAACCAACGTGTCAAGTGACCTTACTAACTTTCGATGTTCTTCCAGGTAACCTCCAGCCAACTCCCGACTAGTCGCCATCTTCTGGCAAACCCTCGGCACATTTCTGGTAAGCTCTCGATCACCTTCGATGAGCTCCCGACAAACCTCTGATACCTTTAGCGAGCTTCCAACAAACTCCCGACAAGCCCCTGATACCTTCGGCGAGCTTCTGATGAGTTTCCACTACATCGTCTGAACCCTGGCCCGATGCTCGAAGTTGACTCCGGCACAATATATAGTTATATTATCATATTGTAGTTAATCTTGTATCACTCATCTCTAATATATAGGTTAGATAAAACACTCATCAATTGATTTCATCATCAAAATCTGATTCAACAATAATGAGAGTATGATAGAGTTGAGCGAGGATGGAGAATCTAACTCAAGCACCATTCGAGAGACTAAGTCTGTTCAGGGATTTAGCACACAAGTTTCAACTTTGTGTAGGTCTGGAAGAGTATCTCATCCTCCTGAAAGATATATGGGATATATCAATAGAGACTCAGGATATCGATTCTCAGACCTAAGAGGAGACTATTATGAGCATAGACCCTGGGAAGTGACAAGAAGCCATGAATTTTGAGATAAATTTCATGTATTCGAATAAGGTTTGGAGCCTTATGGATGCACCTGATATTATCATACCCATCGGTTACAAGTGGATCTTCAAGAGAAAGATCGGAGTAGATGGAAAGGTGAAAGGAAATGTTGGCGGTCAAAGGGTATCGTCAAAGACAATGAGTTGACTATTATGAAACATTATTACCTATAGTCATGTTGAAGTCCATCAGAATTCTTTTAGTCATTGTGGTACACTATGACTATGAGATCTAACAAACGGATGTGAAAATCATATTTCTCAATGACAACCTCAATGAGGAGGTGCATATAATATAGTCAGATGGATTCGTATCCAAGGAGAGTTTAGAAATTTTTAAGAGATGTCTCATACCGATGAGACATGAAATATCATTTTCCATGAATATATCCCCAAAGACTCCCAATGAAAGAGCAAACACGGATAAAATACTCTATCCTCAATGATAGATCTATCATATATACTATACTATATACCGGGACTGATACGTCACGAGCAAGTATCAGGTGGATCCAGGTTTAGAATACTAAAAGGTAGTAAAGTGCATCCTTAAGTACTTAAGAAGGACTAAAGATCTTTTACTTATATAAGAAGGAATTAGCTTTCAGGTTGAGGGCTACATGGACTTGAGTTTCTAGTCTGATGTCGATAATAGCAAGTCAAACTCAGGGTATATCTTTACCCTGAATGGTGAAGCAGTAAACTAAAAGAATTCCAAGCAAGATACTAGTGCTGACTCGACCATAAAGGCGTAGTATATTACTACGACAGAAGCAACAAAATAAAGGGTGGATAAAAAAGTTCATCATAGATTTAGGAGTCATACTTAGCAGTGAAAAACTGATTCCTATATATTACGATAATAACAAGGTAATAACTCTAACAAGGGAACTCAGGTCTTAACAGAATTGTTCTGAGGATGTTCTAACTGATTAGAGAGATCGTGGCTTATGGAGATGCAACATTGGAAAGAATTCCATCCAAAAATTGCATCATATATCCATTGATGAAGTTGTTACCTCATATTGTATTTGAGCATCACAGGGGTCTAATGGAGGTCAAACATGTAAGTGATTGGCTTTAGGTCAAGTGGGAGATTGCTGGATACAGGTACCCTACAAGCCAATCAGCTAAGTGATGGCAAGTGTGATACGTTGTACAATCTTTTTACTTATTATTATTATTGGTATATTCTCATTTTATGTTACATATTGTATATACTATGATGTCCTTGGATTTGTGCAATGGAAATCAAATTATCATGAGATCACGATAATGAGACTGATTCACTTTTAAACACAAACCCTAAATAATCTTGGTCATAGGTTACTCGAGAGGAAATCAGATCTTATAACTTTGTTAAGAACAAAGATTAGTCTTGTGCGTGAAGGAAGGTAAGTGGGAGAGTTATCACCTTTTTGGTGCAATATGTGGATGACAACCTAATAATTTGGAATGATGTAGAAATGCTCTCCACAGTTAAGGCTTAGCTATCCAGAAACTTCTACTTAGGGGAAGCATCTTACATTTGAGGGATTCGGATCTATAGAGATAGATCCAAGATGATGCTTGACTTGTTCCACTCTAAGTACATAGACTCCATTATCAAAATGTTTAGCCTAAAAAATTTCAACAGATGTCTTATACCGAGAAGACATAAAAATATCATTTTCTAGGAATACATCCCCAAAGACTCCTAAGAAATTGATAAGATACTCTATGACTCAGTGAAAGGATCTATCATATATACTATGCTATATACTATGCCTGATATGGTGCATGCTCTGAGTGTCATGAGCAGATATCAGGTGGATCTAGGATTGGAACACTGAAAGGCAGTAAAATGTATCCTTAAATACTTTATAAGGACTAAGGATCTTTTATTGGTATAAGAAAGAGGTAGCTTATAGGTTGAGGGCTACATTGACTCAAGTTTCTAGTCTGATATCAATAATAGCAAGTCGAACTCAAGGTATTTCTTTACCCTGAATGGTGGAGTAGTAAGCTGAAAGAGTTCTAAGCAAGATACTAGTGTTGACTCGACCACCAAGGTGTTGTATATTGTTACGACGGAAGCAACAAAGGAAGGGGTGTAGATAAAGAAGTTCATCACGAACTTGGGAGTCATACCTAACATTGAGAAACTGATTCTTATATATTACGACAATAACGGGGCGATAGCTCTAACAAGGGAACCCAAGTTTCAATATAATTGTTTTGAGAATGTTCCAATTGATTAAAGAGATTGTGGCCTATAGAGATGTAACAATAAAAGGAGATTCATCTGAAAATAACATCGTATATCCATTAACAAAGCCGTTGCCTCATATTGTATTTGAGTATCACAAGGGTCTGATGGGGATCATATATATAAGTGATTGGCTTTAGGTCAAGTGGATTGCCTTATAAGCCCATCACATGAGTGATGGCATGTGTGACACGTTGCACAATCTTTTTGCTTATTATTATTATTGATATATTCTCACTTTATGTTGCATATTGTATATACTGTGATGTCCTTGGATTTGTGCAATAGGAATCAAATAATGATAAGATCACGATAATAAGATCGATTTACTTTTAAATACAGACTCTAGATAATCCCGGTTATAGATTACTCGAGAGAGACAACGAGATAACTAAGCAGACTGGCGTATTATATAACTCATCTATATAATGGAAGCGATTGATCTCATAGCCACTCGTGTGGAGACATTAAGGGTAATGTATCAATGCTTATTGGAGAATGAGTTTACTGATTGATGTGCTTATGGAATATTGGATGGTTAATGATACCTAGAGTTAGATAATGATTTCGTAATCCCAATTATGTGTTTGGTACTTAGATTTAGATACTAATGATATCTTGTTTGAGTACTCCTTTCTTTAACACCGGACTTAGAGGTTTAGAAAGTTTCAGATCTAGTATAACTGGTTATCGGGATTAATAGTCAACCTTACAAAGGTAATTGAGTGTCAATAGAGGATCATCTACTCTCGATATCACGAGAGGAATATCCCATATTCTTGCTTAGGCAAATTGTAGCTAAGGTCATTCGGATTGAGAGAAGAGTTCTCCCAAAAAATCTAATTAAAGCGAGACTGATGGATTCTGTATATGGCTTGATAGTACCATATTAAATATATGATCTGTAGGATATTAGATGGATGAGCGACTATAAATATATGAAAAATAAGGACAAATAGGTCTAATAAATTATATCTCTTATACCATTTGGTTACTAAAGAGTAGTAGCCTAGTATGTCCATTAATAAGTTGAGTGAATTGTTATAGGATAATAATTCACTAAATCAAAAGAAGTTATAGCAGATGAAACTCACGGTTAGCTCGATATTGGGCCTAAAGGGTCACACACATTTAGTAGATAATTACAGCAAGTAAAGGATTGGATATGAGTTATCTAATAAGCCTTTGTTCTCATTAGATGAGACTTATTATTTGCATGAGACCTAATTAGAGGCCAATTAAAATATTATATAGAGATCCAATAATCCGAAAAGTAAGACTAATTGGATAGAGATCCAATACCCACTAAGCTACGATCTATCAGGGTTTTTAGTAGCTCCCAATAAAGGGAGGCATGGATGGCCAATAGGGTGATAGGCTGCATCTTTTGGCCATCCCCTTCTATTCTTCTCCCTCTCATCTCTTCTCAATCGACCACCCTTCTCTCTACTTCAAGAGGACAACTAAGATAGAAGATCTTCTTCTATGCTCACTACAAGGTGGTGCACAAAAGTTATGAATAAAATGTATAAAAGTTATGAGCTTTTGGCTATGATTTGAGGAGCAACGCTACACCGATCCACTGTGTGGATAACGCTGGAGAGGACATCTAACCTCCTTAATTCTCTTTCATGGGATTTGAAAGTTTTAAAGATTTACAATCTCCTTAGGTAATAAATCTCATATAACTCGTAATTTTTTATTTTATGTGTTTTTTTCGCGCACCAATCATTGCACAACAATATGATAAATGTGATGAACCTTTTGTTTTCTTTTTTCTTCATTATGCATGTGATGCTCTCGAGGTTTCCCAACACTTATTCTCTTTCATCGCACACAAATATCATCAGGTATAAGTGGGTCTTTCGAATTAACTCCCGATGGATCAGTTGTTAGATCTAAAGCATATCTAGTTGCCAAAGGGTTTTATCAACAACTTGGTATTGACTTCACAGAGACATTCAACCCCATTAGTAAACCCAACACAATTTGATTTATCTTAAGTTTGGCCATCTCAAAAGGCTAGCTCTTACGATAACTAGATGTTAATAATGCTTTTTTACAAGAAACTATAACTAAAGACATCTTTATATAGCAACCTCCTGGCTGTATCAATCCTTAGTATCCAAGGCATGTTTGTAAGAGTTCGTCAAACTCCAAGACCCTGGTATACTGAACTTGCCTTATTTTTTACTTTTATTGGCTTCATCAACTCTAAGTTTAATACATCGTTATTTCTACAACAACAACTTGGAGGCAGAATATATCTTTTAGTATATATTGATGATATGATTATCACTGGTAATAAACCTATGAATGTCCAAACATTCATCAAACAACTGGCAGATTAGTTGTCTCCCAAATAACTAGGAGCCTTGAGCTACTTTCAAGGAGTGAAAATAATATATATATCTTCATGACTACTTCTCTCATAGAGAAAGTATATTTAAGATTTATTATCAAAAATGAACATGCAGGATGCGAAAGAGATTCCAACTTCACTCACTACTAGTGAATCACTCAAATTATATAATGGAAGTATTACTATAAACCCTACTCAATAATGACAAGTAGTTGGCTCCTTATAGTATTTAACTCTCACCTATCCAGATATCTCATTTGCAATCAATAAATTATCATAACTCATGTATGAACAATATACTACGTATCGGTCTGTAATTAAACGAATCATGCAATATCTTAAAGAGACCCTCAATCATTGTGTCTTTCTCTACAAACACTCCCTACTTCATCTTCCTACATTTGTCAATGCTAATTTAGCAAGAAACATTGATGATAGTATATCAACATTAAAGTATATTGTTTTCCTTGAAACTAATCCAATCAGTTGAAATTCTAAGAAGCAAAAAATAATCGCATAATTTACAACTGAAGTTGAATAACGTATCATTACCATCGCTATTGCAGAACTTATTTCAATCATAAATTTGCCTAAGAAATTTAATATCATATCAATTCTTACTCCTATAATATATTGTGATAATATTGAAGCCACCTACCTCTACACCAATCCAATGTTTCACTCTCATATAAAACACACTATCATCGATTTTTATTTCGTACGAGATCAAATTATCAAATATCAAATACATGTTTCTCATGTACATACGATCGATCAACTACCAGACTCACTCATTAAACCTCTTGCCCATAAACCTTTTTAATTAATCAATCCAAAATCAATATCCTTAATAAAAAAATCAATCTTATGGAAGCATAATAACAAATAAAATTTTCTCAACTATACAATAAAAATCTCATTTATCAATTGAAAAAAAAATCTTCCTTAACCCATATAAATAAATAATGTACAAATAAACTTTTATCGATCTTTTATTGTTAACTTTCATTTTATCAAATACAACCTAATATTCACCCAAAGTAGCAGAAACCACTAAACATCAAACAGCTCATAACATTTGTAGTGAAAAAGGAAGATATTGAGAAGTTAGGTTATAACAACAATAGCATGCTTTAGTTTCTGATTTAAAGAGGCATAACAATTGATGTTAGGTTAGATAACAAGAATTAGTTTCAAATCCCAGTCCTATTATACTACAACCAGAAAAGCTAGCGCAAACATTCGATTGTTCGATGCTAATAATCAACAGGTTCACTGATAAATAAAGCCACACATAAGGTAGTATCACAGACTACCACAAAACCCTAATTTCATATGTGGCAGTGTCATTCCTTGGTGGATTTGTTAATGAGGGACTTGTGGATGTGGGGGATGACACCACCACCAGCAATGGTACCCTTGATAAGGGTGTCAAGCTCCTCATCTCCACGGATAGCCAGCTGAAGGTGACGCGGGGTGATACGCTTCACCTTTAAATCCTTGCTTGCGTTTCCAGCAAGCTCCAACACCTCCGCTGTTAAGTACTCTAGTATGGCAGCGGAATAGACTGCTGCTGTGGCCCCAACTCGTCCATTCGCAGAGATTCTGGATTTCAGCTGCCGATGGATTCGCCCAACAGGAAACTACGATATCACATAAAAGCATTGACATGAGTTTTTAATGGAGGCATGCATGAACGACGTCACAATTCCACCCTAAATACCCAATGGAACATGTTTCTGGTTATGATTCTCAATGATCTTTTGTAATGATTCAAGCTCAAATATAATACAGGCCATATCCTGGTTACCAAGAAAGATACTCAATAACCATATATATATATATTTATATATATATATATATATATATATATATATTAGAGATCCATTAACAATAATAGACTGATTGATGTATCATAACCCCATGAGGCTAATCAAGATGACACAATTTCTCACTCACGACATGGATATTTCAACCTCCATTTTAGTATGATCTGTAGGATTCCTTGAGAATACTACAAGGTATGAAGGCATTACGATCGCTGCCATCATCCATGATGCCTATTTCTAGCATACTCAAGATTCAATAAGAAAGATAGATCATGCGTGCCCCAACAATATTAATATCACAATGTATTAGGACTCGTAATGTGTGCACTACATGGGGAGCCTCGCCCACAAGTAAAAACCAAAACTCACACTAATGGAGGACTGCTCAAGATCCAAGTGTCACAATCTTGATGACAATATATTCAACCAACCAAAATCTACATAGGCCATACACAACATTATGGGAACTTTATATATATATATATATATATATATATATATATATATATATATATATATATATATAAGAAGTACTATTTTTCCTGGTTTGGAAAATTAAATTTAAAAAAATTGTAAAAACAAGAACTATGAATGATGTGACAGAACAATCAAAAATAACCCAAGTAAATGTCTACCAGCTAATTAATTGTTCAGGCAACACATCACATATCAAACCGACACTGCTCTTGTTTTAACAGCATCAGTAGCAAATCAGCTAAGAATATATTTTACCAGTTAGTGAGAGAATGGAAGAATAAACAAGAGAGAAGAATCACTCAAGTTTGGATCAATAGAAGAGAAAGAATCACTCAAGTTTCTCTGTCAGAAACCCTTTACCAGAGAAACATAATGAGAATTCCTCAAAAAAATTGTGATAAAATGAGAAAATATTACCATCTCCACTTCCATTCTTAAGTTATCGATTCCAAAACGAAAGAATTATGTACACTTATCACTAATACTCATATTTTTCACTCCCAGTTCTCTCCATCAACAGAACTTAATTGTCAAGTAAAATAACATATGCCGATATTGCACAACCCCTAATCAGGACCCTCTGCATACGACATATTCCCACCAAAATGAACCAGAAGCAGTAGTTCATACAGTAAAAAAATATTATATGCTACTTATCACGATGCTGCTGCCAACGTCGACGGACAAGACCTGGGTTCCCGCTGTTGAACTCACACTACCCTAGAGTACTGGTCTTAGAATATCCATACGACGGTGTCTAAGAACGACAAAAATCATTGAGATAGTGTTATCTTCCAGTGTTACAATCGAAGGCACTTGCCGGCTACTTCCTGATATAACGCCAGAATGAAGAGGGAGTACCTGCAAACCAGCTCTCGACGACCGAGAAACCGGCTTCTTCTTGTCCTTATCCTTGTCCTTGTTCGCCGCCGTTGTCTTCGCTGCCAAAAGCCCCTTCCCCCCTTTCCCTGCCATATCCCTGTTCATCGACAAAAAGAAACAAGAGTCAGCCGTAGATCAGAGCAAGAAGGAGCTGAAGAACCCTAAATCCTTCAAAATAAACCAACTAAACGAGGCGAGAATTCTAGAAGAAAACCCTGAATCGGAAGCAGAAGAACACGATAAAGAGCGAAATGGGCACGACGGAACCGAGATTTGGAAACCCAAAGCGGTGGGAGGCGTGGAAACGAGGAACAAGCAGGGCACCTCCTCTTCGGTCTGCTCTTTGGCTCGAGATCGGGCTCGGACAGAGAAGAGAAAGAGTGAGTTGGAGGGCATTGCGTTTAAAGCGAGCGGGAGATGGGGTTTTTTTGGGCTCCGATGGCGGTTAGTTTGGGAGGCAAACGGAATTTTCAATTTTTGGTTTTGTTCCGAAACTGCCCCTCACTCCGGTGGATAACATTTAAAACAAAAACACAAAAACTAAATATATGTTTTCCCAAATTATAAGTGGTAAAGACAAGGTTAAATCTCAATATTACTAGTAATAATCAAATCCCATGTCGTCCGCAAATTTTTTTCTCAAATAAGATTTTAATTTTTTTTATTCTTGATAAGGCAGTATAATACATGGAGTGAATCTAGTCTCAAAATTAATACTTAAGAGATAAAACTTATCATATGAGGTATAAATTCAAATGAGTGCTTATAAATATATTAATCTTTAGTAAGTGAATCGAGTACATCATCGTCATCATAACATTTTATATGTTGGACCGTTGACCTTTTAAGACGTTAATTTGATATACTATCATCAACCATGCAAGATAGATAGTATGTTTGAAGTACTAGTAAAATATCTTAGCACTTAGCACTTAGATGTTCATCATTGTTTATGTTGCTACCCTAAAAACAAAAAATATGCAAATGCTAATTAAAGAGTACATAAACATAGGGCATGATGCTCTTCCCTCGTATGATTCATTTGTCGAAGACATTGGTATCTAAAACATCTTATGTCGAACACTTAACATGTTCAACTTGGAAAAAATAACAATTGGAGTATTTGATGTGTTGTAACCAAAACAAAACAACTCTTCAAATACAAGGCACTTAATCTTACATAATGTCAATATAAAACAAATGTTATAAAAGAGAACTCATCAACTACGGTCTCTCAACTCTTAGTAACTCATAAGCCTTCCTCGAATCTTTTTCATCCGATATCAGAAAACAATATTTATTTGAGCATCAAAAGGGTGTTATCGAGCAAACCTTCGATATAAGTATTTCAGAACATTCTCGGATAAAGATTGGACGATTGAATTCTTCTCGCTCGAGAGACTGATTACCTGCAAATAAATTGCGGGTCGAGATCTCGATGGTGGACGTCTGCCTTGCTCAAGCATCATCCATAGTTGGGCTGCATGCTTAAGTCTTCCGCATCTAACTTTACATCAAAACAAGCTTTTTCCTAGTTTCAAACACCACAAAATTTAGAAATGGATGTCGGGTCAACTATATCATTCTGAGTTGAGGACAGAAAAGTTTTCAGTACTCAACCTAAATTTGATTTAAGTATGTCGTAATCAACCTCAAGTGTGTAGCAATGGGGAAGTGGTTAAATCAACTTTATTAGTCTCAGTTTCATGGGTACAATTAAGTTGGTTCATGAATTAAGCAATCTCAATTTTTGTATCGGTCCATGGAATCATAATTGATATTTTAATAAGAGATTAATTTGGTTTGAACCAACATCCAGTTCAACAGTGTTCAGACGTTAAAAAGATGCATTAACTCAAAAGGCAAACTCACTCCAATACCAAACCAGTTCTTTTCTTCTCGTGTCCTGTACTCTCTCTCTCTCTCGCTCGCTCTCTCTTCCCAAAACCATCCCTTTCATCCACTGAAATGGTGGAGAAACTTTTATCCCTTTAGGTTAAGAAAACGTGAGAATACAAGATGAGGTCGATGTGGTAGTACCACTGCATGCTCGCGCGCGAGACTTCTCAACAACACAGGACAATGACACTTCATGGCCACCTTCCTCTCCATCTCAAAGGAAAGGGATGCCAAACCCTACCCTAATTGCACAAATAGGGCATGTGCCACCCCCATCCCCCACCATTTCTTGTGGCCATGACACCTCCATCTCGATCTCACCCAACGAATCAAATCTCTCATTTCTGGCTCCCAGAATTTATCTGCATCCATCCATCCATCCATCCGTCCATCTCCTCCTCGCACGTGATCCATTAGGCCGGTCGGTCGGCGCATCTTCCATGGATTACCTAATTGTTAGGCTCACGTCCGTCTTGTTCATTCACTTGGCCATGCCCACAAATGGCAGACCCTTAAAGGTGTCTTCAGGTGTGCTCGAGATGTCTAAGGGTCAGTGATGGTAAAAGGTTGTGGATTGAGAGCAGTGGTCAACTTATTCACGTGCATGGTTCCATGGTAACTGTTAAGTTCAAACCACACAGTAGCTCAAACAAGAGGATTAACTAAGCTTCGACATGTTTATTGTGCTGCAATCATCATATATACTTTTGTACATCAGCTAGTACGATATGCGAGAGAGAATGAGGGTAAGCTCATCCGTTTGTTGTCGGTAAAGATGGGAGGGTTTGGATGGACTAATCGCCAGTGAGAGATGGCATGGACCAGAAGTCATCCACGGTCCAGAAGTTATCACTGGACTCGGTGGAGAACTCGGAGGTCATACCGTCAGGGTTTGCAGTCCGCTGCTCATCATCATCCATACCGGGTTGAGCACCTTCATCGGTGGTGGTGTTGACCTGTGGTGTGCTGGTGCTGGCTTCATCAGTGAGCATCACGTTCTGGACGTCGAATGGCTCGCCGTGCTTCAGCTTCTTCTGTATTCTGGTCCTCCAAAAGTTCTTTATCTCGTTGTCCGTCCTCCCCGGCAGCTGCCTTGCAATTTTCGACCACCTCATGTACAAAACCATCAAAATATTACAAGTTGCAGATCTCGGATAATTGGATCTCTCTTTTACTTCATCGCATGAATGATTTACTATACAAAAGGAGACCTATCAGCAGCTTCGACATCATCTATCAGATCAAGTGAAACGTAGAGAGAGAGAGAGAGAGATTCCATGCACGTGTTTCATTTCAGAGATCGGAGTAGATGATGACTTGGGTTTCGGACCATACATCAACGGCCTCATGCTCGTGGAAACCCTACTTGTGGGTCTCCTGCAAGGGACTGGAGATCCAGTGGGAAGGAGAGAGCACGCTGACCACACATATGTTTCCACAGTCTTCTCTAGCTTAGTGTTTATTTAGGTTAGATCCGTTCATGGATTAACCTGCGTCCTCCACGTCAAAAGGTTGAGCTCACCTGTTTCCCCACTTCGCATGGAGCTCCATGATCAGTTGCTGCTCCCCGGGGGTGATGTTGCCCCGCCGTACGTCGGGGCGGAGGTAGTTCAGCCAGCGGAGCCGGCAGCTCTTCCCGGTGCGGTTCAGACCTTGGCAGGAAGCCATTAGCGGAGCAAGAAGCCATGTAGGGAGGAG
This sequence comes from Ensete glaucum, assembly GCA_021527575.1. Taxonomy (NCBI): domain Eukaryota; kingdom Viridiplantae; phylum Streptophyta; class Magnoliopsida; order Zingiberales; family Musaceae; genus Ensete; species Ensete glaucum. The sequence continues at coordinate 47,022,416 of CM038551.1, forward strand.
AGATGAATGCACGAAATATATAGCATATATATATATATATACCTGCAGAACGAGCAATGTTGTTCCAGACACCCTCGCCATGGTTGGTGATGTAGTTGATGAGGATGAGATCTTCCTCCATCGTCCATGGGCCTTTCCTCACTTCAGCCTCCTGGCTGCTGCTTATCCTCTTGTCCATGTTGCTACCTTCCTCCACCATGAAGGTGGGAACAAAGAGAAAGAGAGACAGAGAGGGGACGAGACACGGCAATGAGGAGGGTGAAGGAGGGAGGAAGTTGTTGTGGGTTTTATAGAGGCTATGAAAAGCTTCTACTCCCTGAGAGGTTTATTATCGTCTGTGATGCCTAACTCATAACCAAGAATTAAGCTCCAAGGCTGCTTATCGGTCCCTGTAATCCCACTGGAAGTCCCCAACGCAAACACCTCTCTCTATCTCCATATAGGAAGAAGATTTCTCACGTAATAAAAGTGGAATTAATAGTACATTGAATTCGGTCGTCCAGTTTCTGAGAAATATCTCTTAGTTCGGAGGCTGTCGCAATTGCTGAGCAGACTCCTTCGAGTCGATTACAATGGTGGCAACCGTGAGACATCCCAGAGGACGTAGGATCAGTTCTCTACGTAGACCAAGTATTTGCTGTTTATGTGTGAGGGTTGCTGAGTGAGCCTGCAAACACCCTTTTGGTGCTCGTAAGCTTGGTCAGGTTGGATAAATGACAAAAGAACGGCACGCTGCATGCATGATTTGGATTGATGCAATGGTTTCTCTTCTTCTTATTGCTCCATGTCATCAAACAAGGACACAGAAATTTTGCATGCATGATGCATGCTACAGTCTACAACAAAGTGGACATAGATTTATCTGTTGCCTATGCAACCTTTTTAAGATCTGGAGCACTGTCGACTGGATTTTCCTATCTGAAGGACTGTACTAAAAGATCATTTCATGTCTTATATTTGATGCATATTCACAAACTAATTAAACAGCACAGGAAAATTCTAAGAGTTACAAGATACTTCTCCTTTGTTCCTAAGTGATAACAGGACTTGGATTCGTAAAGAATTTTTTTAGCGCGTCAGCAGCAAATTTTTTTAAAGGTTTAATTTGGTGATAAAAATGCATTAATGTTCATCATCGACAGTATTTTTCTTCAGCGACTCGCAAGGTTTGGAATGTGAGTAGGTGAATTCCAAGTTGGATCAGCATATGTGGGAGGAGGGAGGGCTGTCACCTACACCTTATTCCTCACTCTGGCTTGATCAAACTCATATCTCAACTATAACAAGATCATGACTAGACTCATCAACATCATCATCAGTTCCATTTGTAGGTTCGGAAGAATTGATGAAGAAGTTAGTATACAGTCGAGAGATTAACTCCATATCGAACAAAGTAAACTGAAATTTTTTGAGAAATTGAAAACAGTTCTTTAGTTTGTGAAGTCCTTATGTTTTCTGAGTCAATGAGTTACAAAGCCATCCAAGGAACTCCTCATTTGGCATAGCAATTAGGTTGGGCAGAAAACTACTCATGACCTAACCAACCTACTTATCATCCTAACATTGATTGAAGCTCTGTGATTTGTGTCAACAATCAGAAATCCAAGTAATAATATATACATGGTATATGTATTCCCCCCTCTTTTTTTTTTTTTCACTTCCAAAGAAGGGTTAGCAAAGCTTGGAGGAATATACAACAATCACTTGTTGTTAGTCCGTAACCTATGTTTGTGATAGACAATCTGTGGACATAAATCATAAAAAGCTCCACAGATTAAGAGGTAACCATCAAAAACACAAATGTGAAGCTATGACTCCGTTGTGGGATTATGGACCTCTTTCCTCGGATCGTACTTGGATGTCTTCTGTTGTCGCCTATTCAATTGAGCCACAGGGACGGACATATGGTTCTTGCATGACAGTGAAGAATGCCAAACACCAATAAATCCGATGTCTTGCTCTGCAAAAGGCAGTCTGTTGTGTGGATGCCTGTGATCGACTACATCGAAGCTTTTACAGTAAGTAGGACGCCTTCAATGAACAACAGTATTCATGGCTCTCTTACCAGCAATTAACACGAAGATATAATACTTACTGTAGCTAGAAATATAACAATAATTTATTTAAAAATGTTTTTTTTTATTATTGACTTTTGAATCTGTTATACAACCCTCTGTTTTTGTTTCTACGGAGTAATTATATATGTAAGCATTTAAATAACTTACTTAACCATGTAATCTCTATGGCGGTGCGTACTAACATGTCCATTATCCTTTAGTCTTTATGACAAGTCATCTTCCTATGTCGAGTTTAATGCTTACAAGTTGTTCTGTCAAAGAAAAAAAAAATCAAATAACTATAACTTGTGGCTAATAATTATATGTTTCCTTTTTAATCATAATTATGTTGTGTTAAATCTTCAAAAGAAAAATCTAATACTATAATGCTCAAACTCCTTGTTTTATATATATATATATATATATATATATATATATATATATATATATATATATATATATATATAGAGGATAAAATGCAAAAAAGGAATTAGAAAAAAAGCACAAAAAAAAGACGGACCGGTTGGACTCGGGTTCGGCCGCACGAAGACCGCGAAGGAAGGCAACGGCCGCCCGACTCTCCGCCTCCTCGCCCACCCTCCCCGACGCGATCCTCAACCCTGCCCGCACCACGCTGCACCCTCGCTTCCTCTTCCCCTACCCAGGGAGATTCCTTCTTTGCTTCTCCATCGAAACCCCAATCTTAGCTCTTGGCCCTCTGTTAACACCCCAATCTTAGCCCAGCGTGATTGTCCCCTCTCTTCCGTTCGACCACTTCGCTCGCTGTAGGTCATTCAACCTACCTATTAATTGACGAGAAATAGTGTCGGTTTCTTTGCTGGTGATTTGTGCTCCGCCGTTTAAGATCGTGGAGTTTCCTGACCCGCGCTTGATCGAGGACGAAGAACAAGCGTATCTTAGATGAGAATTTGAAGACATCGGTTGAAAATATATTTGATATATCCACCAGTACGTCATTCTTCTCATGATTTTGTCGTGTTTGAAATAATCTAGTTAATTTGCATCAACATAATCCAGTAAAGCTGATTTCTTTGTGGTTTTAGGTTATGTTGATGGTGGACTATTTTGTATATTTGGTTGTAATTTTTGGAGAAAATATGGAAGAATGATAATATTTTAGCTTTTTTAAGTCGCTGGTGCTATGTTGGATAAGGTGGTTTACAACTGATTGAAATAAGAATTTTTATGATATGAGATTCATGTTGTTGCCCCGACGATGGATGAAGGAAGCTCTGAGGGGAGCGTAACAATGAATGGACATGGCGTTTTTTTTAATAAACATGACTACAAATTGCAGAAGTTGCATAGTTGATGAGCAATGTGTGGTACCAAAATTTGATTAGTCTCCATATGCTCAAATTCAATTCTGATCATGTGGAGAATAGTAACAACTTATACCACTTATTTACGAGTTTACAAATAACTTAGGTGCATCGTGACCTTGTGTACTCTTTTTGTCAGTTGCAATACCTAGTGGTTCTGAATTTTTTTTTTCCCCCACTTAAGTGTTGTGAAAAATGAACAACACTACTAACATGCTCAAAATCTTCAAATATTTATCTAGGGTGCTATTAAATGCCAAATGCTTAAGGATTTCTGGACATTGCATGATAACATGTGACCCATCTTTTCAAAGTTTGCACTTAAAAGATATATACACTCTGGTCATCAAACTTCGGGTCTTAACCATATATACTTGATAAAAGAAATTTCCTTAAATATGCATATTTTATTTTGTAGTCAAGTTGAACAGATGGACAGTGGGTAAAGAACAATGAAATCTTGTTTTTATGGTGGTAAATTGAAGTTGCTTCTGAGTAGGTTGAAACTACAAACAGTAAAAACATACACATGTTTTGTTTTTGTAATGAATTATTGAACCTAGCTGGCATTTCATAGGTGTATTGTTACTTGTCCAATTAGTGTTGATTGTACTATCACCTGCATGTTGTTTTCCTTTCTGTTTTAACTTTTAATTTCCATTTACTTGCTAGGGTAGCTGTATGAACATATACATGTAACTGGACATCTGTTTTATAGAACGATCTGTGGAGTTTATACAAAATGTCAGATAATTTGATCAAGCAGCCTCTGCCCTACTATCATATTTCCCAGATAAGGCTATCTTATTTTGGAACTTATAAACAAGTATGGACTTTCAAGTGTTCTCATTCCATTGCTTGCCATGAGCGCTTCTAGTGAATTCTTGTTCGAGAAATATCTATACTACTTCTGGTAGAACTGATGCATCAAAAACTGTTCTGTTTGTGCTGATGAACTAATTCACCTGTGCGTAGATTTTTGTTCTGTTAGTTGCTTGGAGAAGATTCTGCTTGCCTTGGGAGGTTTTCATCAGTCTTTGGCATCAGAAACTTTAATTTAAGCAGCTCCAGAAATGCTTAGAAACAAAGGCTTAGTGCAATAAGTAAAATCTTTCTAATGATTGTCATTCAGGTTATTTCCATAAAATTGCACAGCTGCTGCTTGCTTCTCAAAATTTGAAACAGCATACATAACTAGTGATCTATATATATACCATTAACAATGAACTGAACTTAGCATAACCTATTTCCATATATCAATATATGTGGAACGCCACTATAGGGAGCAACAATGTACACATATTTGCTTATATATGAAAATTATATAAGCTCTTGGTGCAAAGGGGTCATAATAATTAAACGACCGCACATGTATTTGCACTAATGATTCTTGACCATAGTAGTATCAGCACAAGTCATCATCGGACAAGATAGGTTTGCTTGTTGGTTTTCCATTCTGCAGGCAGACAATTGGAGGAACGGTTGGGGTATACAGTTCCCCGAAAGCCTGCCAGCAGAAGGGTTCATAAATATGATAATGTTCCTGTAGTGGTTCAAGCTCAATCTTGGTTAGGCTAATGTCTGAACATGGAGAGGTGTCACTGCAAGCAAAGTGCACTGGTTTTACTGTATAGGTCCCTTTCATGTTCTCATACGCGATGCCAGAAAGTGCAACTGCTGATGTCTGGTTCTTGCAGGAGCTTCTGTCACAATAAAATTGGTCTATGACAATTGGAGTTTGGACCTCTGACACTCTTATGTTTGAGAATCTTATACTCTGGACGGAGCCTGATCCACCCTGTGATAATTTAATAGGTATGCAGATAACCATTAGCACATCCAGGTAGCACAAGGACTCGAAGATGTAGTTAACAAGGAATTGTATTGGAAGCATAAGAAAATTGTGATTTGATGTTGCTAACCAACTGTTAATTCTTTGCAAAAGACATCAACTTTGATTTTTATGAATGCCTAACTGAGAAAAATCAGAAGGGTCGAATTTATCATAATTTTTATGAAACTGCTCAAGCATGTACCTGCCAGGTCTTGATTCTGACACCGGTCATGGTGTTGTGCATATTGACATCCCTTACTGTTATGTTAGAAACACATGCTTTGGTGTTGTCTCTTCCAAGGCCCCCAATACTGATCCCGTGACCTGGCCCACATTCTACACTGTGTATATTGATGTTTGAGCATCCGGTTTGGATGGAGACGCAGTCATCGCCTATATAATATGAAGAAAGTCGATAGCTGTTACATTGATGAAATGATTGAAATTAACTTATAAGTGCAGTATGATATAAGTGCAAGTTAATTTTGCTTGACTCGTATTCTAAGCACTTTCTTTCTCATTATTTCATTTCTATTCTTTCAGGCGAAGATAAAAAACATTGGGAAGAATCTGGTCTCCCACCAGCGGATAAAACTTAAATTTTTTGGTCATTATTGTATATTGGATAAACATCTAGTGAGATGATGCCTAAGAACACAGGAACTTGCATCCTGAGCTGTTTTAAGAACAGGGAAGGCCTAAAAATGTATTAAAAAATTGAAGTCAAGTTGGTCCCGACGATCATTTTGACTCTTCGTATGAGGGTCAACAATCGCCAGAATAATCATTTTATATGTCACCAAACAGGAAATTCCTGAACAGGGTATAAGCTATACCGCAGCTCATGTTGGTGTGATGAATCATAACATCTCTAGAATTTTGAAGATGTATGCCATCTGTGTTGAGGCTGCTTCCTGGTGAATTGATTGTCATGTTGAAGACCTGGACAGCTTCACAATTGTCAAACTTGAGGTGGCACTGTGGACTGTTCTGGATTGTGATGCCAGTTACTGTGACATTGTAACTCCCATAGAATCTCAGAGCCTGCAGAACAGAATTACAGAAGAAAAAATATGCAAAATATTGTTAATCACGTCTTGATATTGCTTTATTGTTAGAGTAGCTGCAAGGCAAGAATCTTACAGTTGGCTTCATCTGCGGCAGCTTCATACTGAGCTCAGCATTTATCTGTCAAAGTTTCACCATTAGGAATATCTGATGAATATGATGATTATTGTTAGGATGGGATATGAGTGTGAATGATGAAAGTCAAGAGTTTACATTGAAAATATTGTGAGATGGTACTTATTCCTCAAGGTGACAGGAATTACTTTAACAGAAAATATCCAATTTTTCTTCCCTGGTAAGCAGATAAGAATTCGAGAAATTGGGAACAGAGGGCAGATCTATTCATATATTTATGATGGAGATAGATGTATATGTGGCTTACTGGATCAACATCTGACTCGGTAGTTGTCCACCATACACTGCCTTGCCCTTCTATTGTTCCACTGCCTTGAATTGATATTCCTTGCAACTTTGAGAACTCAAACCACCACAGTCGCCCAGAACCCCACCTTTTAGCATCAGTTGGAGCAATGATCATTCCATCCAGCTGCAAGAGAGTTCATGTGTGTTTCATTTTCTACAGAGGATTTCAGATTTCTCCTTTTGTTTGGACCCTGCTGGTAAACTTAGTTAGACCTTTTCTTTGGAGGAAGGAATAACTTTAATTAAACCTGTTTATTCATTACCAATAGTTCTAATGGTTCTTATCACAGTTTTGATTGTATAAGAGGTAGCTTCTGTTGCTGTGGGGGTTTCATGGCTCATACTCTTCCAATCTATCAGTAACAAATTCTTGTCAAATTGTACAAATATGTATCTGAACTGGTTAACACTAGGATCTAATGTGATAACTATCTGACTCTGGATACCTGTCTTGGGTCTTTGAACCTATGTATTAAATCTTTTTAGTTGCCGTCAGGCACAACCTGGACCTATATAGTGGATCATGTATGATGAAACCTACTTGCCAATATCGTGACCAATTGTTTCTAGCAAACTATAGGACACAAGAATTCTATTTAGTTGTTTTTTCTTGTCAGTTACTGATTTTTTTTGAGGATTTTGTTTTCAGCATTGAGCTGCGAGATATACCTGGAGAGCAATGTTGGGCTGACAATAAGGTCCAGAGAAGGAGATAGGGCCTACAAGGAATTCAAATTCTGCTGGAACAACCACAGTTGACCCTTCCACCTTGCAAGCAGCAGCCCATGCAGCCTGGAAGGCCTGCATTTGTTCATGAAGTCAGGTATATGAGCATCAACTTTTTCCACCATTTCTTCTGTTTACATGCTGTATATATATACCAGCTTCCGCAATTTAGATGTATGATATATGCACTTGAATTTTTCTGTTAGGTGAAAGACAAAAAAAAAAAGAAGAAGGATGTTTCTAACTCTTGCTATGGAACTTTTGCTGGTTTAGTTATGGCTTTATTGCTTTTCCCCACCGAGGGAAAACTAGGAGGCGTGTTGTTAGTGAAAGAGACAAAAAAAGGAGGACGTTTCTACCTCTTTCTATGTTACTTTTGCTGGTTTAGTTGTGGCTTTATTGCTTTTCCCCACCGAGGGAAAACTAGGAAGCATGTTGTCAAAACCTTGCAAAGAGAAACATATCCCTATTAACTTAACATGCAAATGTGTTGTATTGTGTTTGTAGGCGAGCCATGCTGGTTTGTAATGGTCAGCAATGTGGATTGGTTTCAGCTAATACCAACAAGGATACGAGAAGGTAACAATGGCTACCTCGGTGTCATCTGTGATGCCATCTCCCTTTGCTCCGAAATCGATCACATTGAACATGGCTGTCTTTGTCGGATACTCTGTTATCGGGTTTGGACTCAGAGCTGGACTCAGGTAATCTCCTCCTCCTCCACTGCCACGGTTGTGGCCACCACCATTTTTTCCCTTCTTTCTAGCCAAGGAGGAAAAGGGAGACTTTTGTTTCCTCCAACAGCTTCCTTTCCTCCCCTCACAGACATCAAGTTTTGAGCACATCACAAGAATAACTAGGAACATCAGCCCAAAGCATTTCAGTCTAAAGTCCCTCATCTTTACATGTTGTGTGAGAGAGGAGGGAAGGCTGGGTTTAAATAGCCACAAGCCCCTGCCTTGTCTCGTGACTCTTTCCTCTCTTCGCCAACTGCTGCTACATGACAATAGAGAAGTATGAAAGGCAAGGAATTCAAAATGTCCTGAGCAAACAGTCACATTTTTGTCACTCAACCTTTTGCAAACATAATATTTTGATTCTGGGAGAATCACGCACCCATATATCTTGTGACAATCAGCAGGGACAACACTATCCTAACAGCTTGCTGCAAGCTAGTCCAAGACTTCTGCAGTCTCTGCTCCATGCGCCTTCAACTCGTAACAGTGACATGAAAGATTACAACTCCACCAAAACTCCATCACAGAGGAGAGGGGTTCTGTAAGTGTGTTTCTTCCTGATGCATGCAAAGGCCGAAGTAGGGCACATGAGTGGGGCAATGACAACAGCAGCTCCTTCCTGATCACATGCAGCTGGTCACGGGCGGGAGTATACTGCTTTGTCCACTCTGGGAGGTAACTATCTTGTCATCTTATTTAAGCAATTATTTATATATATTATATTAGTTATAATCCGAACTTGAATACCAGATAGATTAAAACCTTAGAAAAGAATACTCAGAAGTTGCTGTTGGTGATGAGTAAAGATTTATATGCTAATGAAAGTTATGGTGATGTGAAGCTATAGTCAAGGTTGATCCATTGGTAGCAATCTGTTCCTACTCTAGCAATCTGTGCAATCATGGAGGATGGTTGGTGATGGCTCTACAGATAACTTGAGGATGACACAATACATACTCAAACATCAGAATAGGTGCGGTGCGTCTTGTTATCTTATGTGAACTTGAATTTATTGCCAGTAAGTAGTCATTTTCCTACTACTTTAGCTTTGAGTTTAAATCTCAATTAGAGAGTCAACCTTAATTTCTTAATGTCATAGAAAGATTCATGGCTCCCAGAGTTCTAATGCACAGGCTACTCAGATCAGAAGGCGTCCAACAATAGTTCACTTTCCCCAAAAGAAACCCTGAACATTGAAGAAGAAAAAGAAGAAGAAGAAGCCGGGGGGGGTCACAGATCATCCTGGAACAGCTTCAAGAAATAGCAACCACAACAGTTCTAACCAGGAAAAGAATAAGAAATGGTGAGTCCTTTGTCTTCTCTGGGGCTCCCACTGCATCATTTGGATTGTTCTCTTCTCAGCGGTGGTATCATGGAACTGGTGGCCTTCATTTGCTTGCAATCACAGGCTGCCGTCATAGCAAAAGCTAAAAAAACAAAGAGAAAAAAAAGATGTTGCTTTAGTGTGACCCAGCTGCCGCACATACAGTGCATGTTAGGGTTTTTCTTCGGTGTACTGCATGCACATGAGCTTGGGGCTTCATTTCATTTCATGCTACCAACCTAAAATCTTCCCTGCCCCAGCTTCATGGATTCTTGTGTGGATTGGGATCTGCCACATATCTTTCTTATCCTTGATGAGTCCCACTGATGACATTGTCATCAGTAGCAAAAAGCATAAATCATGTTTGTGTTCAGACGAGATGAGCCTATCTACATTACATGGATGGATACTGATTTTATCAACCCTGGGTATGGATCCATCCTCTCCTTCCCAAAGCTTCAATCCTGTGTGCCACAACAATCCATCCTTGAGACGAGTGCTGTGGTACTGACTTGATATACCATGCTCTTGTTAGGTTAACCTGCAGCTCAAGTGAAGACTGTAACCAAAGGACTGTCAGATGTACTTCATCACCTGCAGCAAAATGGCTCCATTCTGATATTTCTGTGGGCGATACACCGAGAGCACCTACCTTCTTTTCTGATTGAAGCTTCATTGGTAGGAAGGAAACAATCCAAGTCTGCTGCCCTAGGGAAAGTGAGTGAGAATAGCTAAGCAAGCCATGGGCTCCATTCTGCTATTTCTGTGGGCGTCACACTGAGAGCACCTTTTCTGATTGAAGCTTCATGGCTGAAAACAATCCAAGTCTGCTGTTCAAGGCAAGTGAATACCTAATCCATGCTTTCTGTGTGGTCTGCACTCTTGTGACTCATACTACAGACATGCATTCCAGTTCTTCATCTCACCCTGTTCAAACTATTATCACAACCATATTGCAAGAAATGGCCTTAAGCCATCAGAGCGAGCGAGAGTAAAATAAAATAATTGAGACAAAAGAAAAGATATCTCAAATATATTCACTAAATTTTTTTTACACAATTTGCTTATTTTTATTATTAATAATAATAATAATAATAATAATAATAATAATAATAATTTTAAGTCTTAATTATTTTGCAGTCGATTATATGAATCTTTTATCATTAGAGAAAGAGAGTACGAAACATAATTATATATAATTCAATGAAAGACTCTCAACATAATATATCATATTTAATCTCCTATCAAATTTTAATTTAATTTGTCTGGTACCAGGCAATGAACTTATTGTTGTAAAAGTGAACATACTTAAACATTCCCCTCCCCCATCTCTTTTGGACTGTAAGTTTCATTCAAAGATGTATATATATATATATATATATATGAAGTCTTCAAGGATATCCGTCATTCATTTGTTTATTTGTTTCTTGTATGAAGTAGCTGCACATAGTTGTCCATAATATGCTCTCTTATAAAATGAAACATTATGTTGATATGGTTAGATTAGATTTTAGCTAGAGCAATATTCGACATATTATTAACATAAATCTTGGTTGATTTCATTCTTGTAGTAATCTTCTTAGCTAAATTACATGACAAATACAAGAAGATATTGCTATATATCTTGCTTCACAAATTGATAGAGCAACGATAGATTATATTTTAGAAAACCATGTGAATATAGCTTCTCCAAGATAAAATATGAGTTGGATTATATATTTTCACTCATTATAGTTTTTGGCCCAATCACTACCACTATATCCAATATCTAATGAGCTCTAAACTTATAAATGATAAATAGAATACATATAGTTAATTATCCCTTTAATATACGATAAAATTCTTTTGATAGCATTTAAATGAGATGCCTTGAGAGCTTCCATATATTTTTACTTATTAAGTCAATTCCAAATAATATTTTGGGGTCGAGTGCATGTCAAATATCTTAAACATTCAATAAGACTTTTGTAATAAGTTGGGTTGATCGATTTATCTTCCCCTTGGTTATCTTGGTGCTACATTCAATAGATATATTAACCGGTTGGTCAATCCTCTATGGATAACTTCTTCAATACCTCTTTTGCATAGCTTGTTTAAGAAATAAATATCTCTTTATTGTTTTGTTTGACCTAAATATCAAAGAAGTAAGTCATGAGGCTTGAGTTCATCATATTGAACTTTGTCTTCATAGAATGCTTGAATTCTTCGATCATAGAATTTATTGCTTGTAAATATTAGATCATCTACATAGGCATATAAATGAGATATCTCTGTGGTCATTAATTTTTATATATCGAGTATATTCAAGAGGCATTTAGAAAAATTGCTACGGGTAGAGTATGTGTCCATTGAAAAACTTTCATTCTCTTAGTATTTGTTTAAGCTTGTAAAGTACCTTATCTTTTTCTCCATGTTTATGAAACGGGAGGGTGGTTGCACATAATCCTTATCTTTTTCTCCATGTTTATGAAACGGGAGGGTGGTTGCACATAATCCTTTTGTTGAAGATATCCATTGAGAAATGTCGACTTAATATTCATCTGAAAGACTTTCCATTTCATTTTAGCAGCTAAGAAGATGAACAATCTTAATGTCCCCATCCGAGCTACTAGACTTTCCATTTCCATTCCATTTCAAGTTTTGTCCTTTTTTCTTCTGTTATTTTATCATAAGTAACGCATTCTAAGATTTTTAGGAGGTCAACTCTTGGCTTCTGCAAGCTCCATGCCTCTTCGAATAGTAGCAAGAATAGTATAAGGCATAGTGCATTGATGTACAATTTCATTATCATATGTTTAACTTCTAAATTCCTTTGATATGTTTTTTTTTTTGTATTTACAAAATTTGTATTCATCCTTGTATTGTTGGGATTGTAATAGTATTCTACATCATAGTAGTCAAATTTCAAAAGAAGCATTGTATTTGAGATTTGTCATATCCCTCATTTTTACCTTATCCATAGCCTTGATCTCTTTGGTTGTTTTGTGTTTCTTGAGTAGGTTGACCGCTTCCTCTTCCTTGTTGTCCATGACGACCTCTACCACTTCGAGACTTTGGTTCCTCTTTGTTCTCAAGTGCAAGTTTAGTTTGTAGAGCTTGCTCTAATGACTTATTCTCTTCATGTAAGCCTTTGCTCATGTGTTTGAAGAGAACTCATTAGTTGTTCTAAAGATATTTGATCTAGTTCTTTGGATTCTTTAATTGCTACGGTAATAAAATTGGACTTCGAATCCAAAGATCTTAAAATATTCTCTATTACTCTTTTGTCATTTAATTTTTTACTATTTTTTCTCATTTGGCGAATAATAGAAGTGACTTTGGAGAAATAATCGGAGATAGATTCGGAGGTACCTTATTGTCGTTTTTTTTATTTCACCTCTTAAAGCTGTTAGGCAAATCTTTTTCACCTTGTCCATTGTCCATCGAATGCATTTTGTAGATTATCCCGTGCCTTCTTTGATGTCGTCGACGGGGCAATAATCTTGAACGTTGCTTCATCAAAGCCTTGATAATATTGTGATTTTTCTAATCTTTCTTTATCCATTTGTGCATTTTTTTTTTTTCTTTAGTATTTGGTTCGATGAAACCATCTTCTACAAACTCCCTTGAATATAGAGTGAATACAAGTGTTTTTAATTTTGTATGCACCACAGATTATAGTTCTCTTTCATCATTCGGGGGATTCGCATTGAGATTAACTTGACTTTGAAGCCAAATAAATGAGAAAAGGAGGAGAATGGAATAAGATAATTTGTACAAAGTGAGTTCTCTCAAATATATTCATAAAGAAAAAATTTACTACCACTCATTTGTTTTTGAGTACAAAATAGAACTTTCTTTATATAGCTGTAGAAAAAACTCTCCAACAATGTAATATATCATATTTAATCTTCAACGAGATAAAATCCAAATTAATATCTTCTCATCTTCTGGGTATCAGTGACCTTGCTACGATACCGTTTTCTAGATGCATCGAACTCTCCTATGATACTGTTTTGGCTATCGGACGACAGCATTCTCCTTTGTCTTGTACAGAGAGAGAGAGAGAGAGAGAGAGAGAGAGAGAGAGAGGAAAACCATGGCAACTCTCCCACATCTTGTATCTCCATTCAACGTCTGGTTATTTTCTTTGACGCAGAGATTCTTTGGTGAGGCCAAATACTGTTATTATTGAACTGACACTATCCGATTCGACTGGAGATGTGTGGTGAAAAAGGTTGATGGGTTTACATTGGCAACACTACACTACACTGATTGATGTCAAATCTGCATTACTTGCTGAAACCAGGAGGAACATTTGAGGCTGTTTGGAGAAGACAAAAAGGAGGAACATTTGATGTCAAATCTGCATTACTTGCTGAAACCAGGAGGAACATTTCAGTGCATCCATCCATGGTTCTCAACCTAAGAGCCGAGTGTCTTCTGCTAGAATGTGGCAACCGTGATTGAGTGTTTAATAAAAAAAAAAATAGACTGCGCAACTCTTGCTAACACATTTACCTTCTTATTCTATTGTTCTATCTGATGCATCAGTTTGGCCTATGGTGGCCATTCACTACAAAATTTACTTCAAGAAATTATTGTGTTTGGCTTGAATCCTCCCACCAAGAAGACCAAGTCAACAACACCTAGTCTTCTTCTTCTTCTTCTTCTTCTTCTTCTTCTTCTTTTTTTTTTTTCTATGTGATTGGAAACAAACACCACTCGACGTAGCAAAGTAATCAAAAGATTAGGTTTTAGGAGCCCATGACCTAAAATATTTGTTGGTTAGATAGCTTCTCTCTCTCTCTCTCTCTCCCTCCCTCCTTTTTTTTTAAAAAATAATTATCATGGTTTCTGTGACATGTGGGTCTTCAATTTTGGAGGAAGGTATGGTTACATCATAAAAAAAAGCCCTATCTTTGCACATCTGACAGCTTAATAGCTTTAAAGCTATTATATGATAGGGTACATATATAGGGTACATAACAAAAATGTGCCAAGTTCAAAAACCTGGAGATGAAATCAAAATATATATAATATATGATCCTTCAAGATAGTAGACTTGGCCATCTTCAAAAAAGTATATTATATTTTAAACTCTAAAATATTTTATAAATACCTATAAAAATATGCATGAATTATGTGTCAAATATCATAAACAAATTGTTATATTAAACATTATCATATCAACAAATTCTAGATTTGACAAATTCTTGCTTATCCAATATATAACTAACTCATTGTGGATATGTTGGATAGGGAGCTAAAATATCAAGGCTGCAGGCAAATTCTATAACTATTTTCTCCTAAAAGTTTTCATGTTTATCCAGATCATCTAAAATTTATAAGCTCATCAACAATATCATGGGCATTATGTATGATATATATTTTCTTTGACTTTTTCTGCCATTCTTTACTCAACATATTCTTATTCAAATACCTCATAACTATCTTCGTTATCATCAATTATAAATGTCTCATTCAAATCAAAGTTATAAGTTTGAGGTTATATAGAAGATGATCCTTCATTATGCTATTGTAACTTATGACTACTTCCAAAAGTTTGATGTTTAAAGTTGTGCCCGAAATAGATCTTTCAACTTAAGCTTACTAGTACTTCAAAAAGTATTTCTAATTTCAGTATCGACCAAAATATATATATATATATATTTATTGAAACTATCCATCTTATGATCATCCATGTCAAAAATAGTCTCTTTTTAGTACTTAAATGACAATAGAAATTGATAATAACAAGTTATTATGAATGAAAGGAAGATACATTTATCAAATCAATCTAATCAATGCCACATTTGAGATATCAACTTTCACCTAAAGGTGTTGTTGCAGCGAATGATTCAATGATACATTGGATGATTCAGTGATGAAACATCGAATGATTTGCCAATGTAACAGACGATTCAGAGATGCTGTCGAGGTTTTAATATTGTATTCTTCTCATTTATATGTTTCTTATATTTTTAAAGCTCATATTTATATGGGATTCATATGTTTCTTATAGGTAGCACCAGGGAATTTGAGAGAAATCAAAAGACAAGGCTCAATTAAATCAAATCGGGTAGCCAAAATTTGGTCGAATCAAATCAGATCGATTCACTCACAAAAAAAAAAAAAAAAAAAAACCAACTTGATGGTGTGATCCGATAGAACCCTAATAGTAAGAATTTTTTTAATAAATTATCCAAGAAAATAACACATGTCAAAAATAAATTAAAAATATAAAATTTCATCACAAAATCATAATTTGTAATTTTTTCTTAGCAAAGAAATATATTATTAATAAAAAAAATTACATCGTATAGCTCAATTAACGTAAGATAAAAAGAAATAGAAGATCGATAAAATAAAGACTCATAAACACATCGTAAAACCATATTACCGAACCAAAGTCCCTACATGAAATCTCTGTTTGTTCCTTAAATCATATATTATTATCTTTAGTGTTAAAAGTAGGGATGCTTATATCAGAGGTAGCGATCAAGCGTGTCCGCGAATCTTAAAGCGTGTCTGATAACAGCAGCGTGGAGAGTAGCGACGGAGGGAAAGCCTCGCGACCAAATCTGTGCTCGATATCACTTTTGAGGGATTACGTCGTCGGCCACAACTCTGTAGCTTACTTTCTTGTTATTGCTCCTTTTATTAACCCTTCCAAGATCGATGCCCTATCGCCTCCTCCCGCAACCACCGCCACCACCACCACCGCCAACGCTTCCTCCCCATCTCCGCTTCCATGGGAGAGCAAACCCCCGCCTCTTCCTCCTCCTCCCCCAAGGAACTCCCCACCCCCGATCCCTCTGCCGTTACCGCCACCACCACCACGACCACCACCATCTCTCTCCGCCCCCGAAAGATCCGAAAGGTTTCCACCTCGTCTTGTTCCTCCGCGGCCGAAGACGCCTCCAAGAAAACCCCCTCCTCCATCGGCCGCCTCGCCGTCCGCGTGATTCCCCGACCGCTGTCCGCCGAGGGGGATATCGCTGCCGCCCTACGTCACCTCCGCGCCGCCGACCACCACCTTGCCCGCGTCATCGACGCCCACGAGCCTCCCCTCTTCCAGTGCCTCCACCCGCCATTCCACGCCCTTGCCCGCAGCATCCTTTACCAGCAGCTCGCCTTCAAGGCCGCCACCTCCGTCTACTCCCGCTTCCTGTCCCTCTGCGGCGGCGAGGCCGGCGTCGTTCCCGAGGCTGTCCTCGCCCTCAACCCGCACCAGCTCCGCCAGATCGGTGTCTCTGGCCGCAAGGCTTCCTACCTCCATGACCTCGCCCGCAAGTACCACAATGGCATCCTTTCCGACGCCGCCATCGTGGCCATGGATGACAAGTCGCTGTTTACCATGCTCACTATGGTCAAGGGCATCGGCGCCTGGTCCGTACACATGTTCATGATCTTTTCACTCCACCGCCCGGATGTGCTCCCTGTCGGCGACCTGGGCGTTCGTAAGGGGGTGCAGATGCTGTATGGCCTCGAGGATGTCCCACGGCCTTCCCAGATGGAGCAGCTCTGCGAGCGGTGGAGACCCTATCGCTCCGTCGGGTCCTGGTACATGTGGCGCCTCGGTGAGGCGAGGGGCGCACCAACTATGGCTACGTCCAGCACTGAAGGAATCGATATTTTTGCCATGGGAGGAGGAACAGTGCAGCATCCACAGCTTATCGATCCAATTCAGATGCTTCCCAGTCTTGGATGAAACTGCAAGGTTCCTACTGGTACTGCTTCCTTCTTGAAATGGCTATTTGTTCTTCTTCCTTTTCTCCTATTCGGCGAGCTGAGCTGCTGTCTTTGCTGAAGTTCTCTGCTTTGTTTCATGCCCATTGTCGTATGTGCTCATTAGTTGGTGCATTTCCAATGCCATGCTATTGGACTTGTTATGAATGACAGGTTGGCCTTTCATCTGTATGATACTTCACCCTAGACTTCATAGTTTCTCCGTGTCAATAGGTGGAAACAACATAATGTCATAATGTTATTGGTCATCTAATAGACTGCAAATCTTATTCTACATCAATATCAGTCATTAAAAGCTAGGCTCATCTATTGCAAAATCATTCCTTACTATATGTCTAACTGAATTTTATCATCCATTTACCCCGATGGTAATAATTTATTGGTAAATAAGAGAGAAACCGATTTGCAAGTTTCAATTTCCGCTAATTTGTGCGGCCAAATCAAAATGCCACTTCTTAACATAGTTGAATGTTAATGCAAAATGAACACAGTTATCTTTTGGCATTGTAGTTATTTAAGAAATTATTTTCTGCTAAATTGCTATTCAGTATCTCCATAACTCAATGCGCAATCACTTGTCAAACTAAGAACAACTAAATCCCTTGTTGCTTTTAAAATAGTTTTTATTATTGCATATGGACCACCAGAAACTGGATCGTCTTTGTTCCAGTCTACAGCCAGATTAGTATGTAACTGGATGTACATAATGGTCTGCAATCTGCATGTTTTATCAAAACCTTGGTTGAGTACACCGTGAACTAGAGGTGGAGACAAGGCATGCTTCATGGGGCCTATACAGGAGGCAAGCAAGAGTCCTAGTGACTGAAGAAAGCATCTGTAATACCTTGTGATATCATTCCTATTCCTTTAAATTCAATGCTGGTCTCTGTTCTCCTCTCTCTGTCTCTGTATGGATGTATGTATGTATGTATGTATGTATGTATGTATGTTCATTGATTTAAGCTATGATGGATGGAAAATATGGCAAAGTTGGTAGATGGCAAAAGCATTGGTTGTGTCCAAAGACAAGTGCACCAGTGTCGACATCTCCTCTACTGTTTTACAATTGTTGTAAGAGCTTTTATAGTCTTTCTTCTAGTTCCATCTTCTGATAGTATCCAATGATAGGTATAGTTGCCAAATCTGAAAAGACCTTTTTATCATTAAGATCTTAGTTTAAAAAATCCATTAAATTTAGCATAGTTGCAAAATCTGAAAAAACCTTTTTATCATTAAGATCTTAGATTCAAAAATCCATTAAATTCGTTCCATTGATTTTTTTTCTTTGTCTTCTTTATTACATTCATCCAAGACAGCACTCCAAAAATCAAGATTGAGTTCAAATTTGTCACTGAACTTAGGTTCATGATTGGGCTTTATTAGTTGAAATCAAATAATTTGAACTTTGCTAAGTCCTACTTGATCAGCTTGGGATTCGTTAGGATTAGTTGGGATCTACCTGAATTTGTTGCGTCAAGTGAATCAGTTGGAATCCATTATAATTAATTGGAGTTGTCTGAGATTAGTCAGAAATGACCTGAATTTGTTTGGATAGGGAGGTTCATTAAATCCATTGGTATCAACTGAATCGGGTAAGATCTGTCAATCTAAAAAAGATAATGTAGGATTCACGGCCAGCTTATTGATTGGCTCAAAAGCTCTTGAATGGTCCCTTGTTTATTAGATTCTACTCTACCAATAACAGGACAAAAAGCTAGGATGTCCAAGAAGTCCTCTGTTTTATTCGGTGGCCAAATCATGCACATGGACTTGTACTTTCATGATCATAGATCACTTAGCTTCCACATTTGTTGGTCTCTAGATTAAATGGTTCATCTTAATGTACTATTCTAACTGTCCCTTTATCTTGTTATATTATGTGACTAGTAAAATCTTCATTTGGATGGGCTGATCAGTTATACAGATTATTTGTGTTATCACTTCCGAAATAAGGAAATGCCAAAGCAACAACTGTATGTCACTCATGCATGGGTTATTTCTTCCAGAATCAAGTACCTACAGATTGTTGGAGGTTATAAACAATTCTTGCTCGGTAAATGTTGTCGCCAAGTGACTGTTGCTTTCTCCTCTCTATGACAAGAAAAAGTCCAAAAGTGCTTAAGAAAATAGAACAAGTTTTCTTTTTCTGGAATTTGACTAGTGTGGCAATATTTATTTGAAGTTGAACTTACAACCTGATGAAGCTGTTGCTGGAGAGGTAATAGGTTGATCTGTAGGTTTTTGCATAATTAAGATCTAAGTGGGTTTTGATCCTCTGTGGTGGGAAAGTAGGACTGCTGAATTTTGAGATCACCATAAGTTTTTATAATTGCTGTTCTTTAATAGATTGTAAAACCCTTTTTTTTTTTTTTTTTTTTTGTGTTACAAGTTGTGTATGTGACCGTGTGCTTGTGCAGAATCTCAACTTGTTAGTATTAGTGACATCTGGGAAGCTCCAGGAAGGATCTAACATGTACCCCAGAGTATAATTGAGCTGCTTGTGAACTTTTTGACTATTAGCTGTATCTTGAGATGATTAATGCATTAAAATAAGATCTTATTTCTATTAATCTTCTATTGTATTACTTGTTTCTGAAGCGTTCTTTTTTTTTTTTGTAGCATTGGATTTCTTGGTGTCATGATTCATGCCTGCCTGCATGTATAGTTTTCAAACATTAATCAGCTGAATCTTATTATTGTTTGTTGAGTGTTTAAATTCATTCCTCTCGGTATTTATTATTTTTTCAACTAAATCTGAGATAATCTTAGTTGAAATTAAAAAACTTTTACTGCCTCTGATATCTTAAAAGAAAGGTTGTAAGATTTATTTGTTGCAAAGTCACTGACACAGTTGTTTATGTTAATTAAGTATCCATTTCAATCTCTAAAGATCTTATGATCTGATCGTGATGCTCAAACAAGAATTGATTCAAATGGTCTGTTACATCGTTCTTATGATCTCATATGTGTGTGTGTGTGTGTGTGAGAGAGAGAGAGAGAGAGAGAGAGAGAGAGAGAGAGAGTGTGGCCGTGCCTTTGCTTGCATGCGTCTCTCTGCCCCAATTTACTTCCCCGCTCTTTCTTTCTTTGTCCTCATAGAGTGCAGTGCTTCTGCTACGGCTACCCTTCTGCTGTAACGGCGACCTTTGGGGCCATGGCGCTGACAGGAAACACCTGGCAGGAGCAGGAAGATGACGATATGGAGTCGACGAGCGAGGAGACTGGAGACGACCAACTCCATGAAGCAGTCAGTACAATTCAGGTTTGTTACGGTTTTTTAATTAAGGAAAATAAAAATAAAAAAATCTTGATTTTTTTTTTCATTTAGCTTTCACTTTTTAATAATTAATTATTAAAAATCAATCAATATTTTTAAAAATTGATTGATTTTTAAAAATCAATCAATCAATTTTTTTTTCATTTAGCTTTCATTGTTAAACTCGAAATTGAACTAAGTTACACTAATTTTAATAATTAATTATTATAAAATCATCAAAAAAAAATAGGGGAATTTGAGTGAGTTAATTAAAATAGTCAATAGATTAAAGAGAATTTGAGTGAAGTCCAAGCCAGGCTAGTGTAGGTTGTGATGTTTATTTGATTCTTTTCTCTTGTATGATCTTTGCTTATTGGTCAAATTAAAAATCAATCAATATTTTTAAAAATGTTTATTTCACATGAGCCTCCTAAATTCTTCTCTACTTGTCTTAAAATGAAAGTCAGTCATCACTCTATCAATATTGTTGTTGTTGTTATTAAAGCTTTTGCTTTAGGTTACTTTAGGTTATATTTTATAAAAAAACTTTGGTTTTATTATTTGAAAAATTAATTCATTAGTTATTTTTCTCAAAGCCCGACTAAATTTATATCGTCCTAGTTGGTGGATTTTGGCAACTTTGGGGGTGCTGTCTGGTAGTGAAGAAGTAGCTAATCTATCAACATAAGGACAGTTTAGGTTAGCAGTAGAAGTTAGAACAAAACACATTGTCTCTCCATTCTTCCAAGTCATATGTCTTAACTGAATTTAATGCTAATATTTAAAAGGTTAATGCTAAATATGTTTATTATTCCAACTAATCAATCATTATGTATAATTGAATTAGAAAAAAAAAGAAGAAGAAGGAACAACAATCTAATCTAACACTCCCCCGTGTGTCGAGTAAAATAGTAATAAATAAATACATCACACAAGTTTTGCTTTGTCTGTGAGACTTGTCAGTGTTGCATTGGAGGGAGGGAGGGAGGGAGGGAGGGAAGGAGATTGAACCCAAAAGCAAGTCTCGTAGCATTGCATGCGTCCTTTTCCCGCTCCGTCACAATGAGTTCTGTCCAAATGGTTGCTTTAAAGGGGATCACCAAACACTGCTGCCATTTTCCTGCCTCTCAACCTGTGCGTGCTTTAATCTACAAATGAAGGGTTGCAGTAATAAAATAATAATAATTAAAAAAAAAACATGATTGTCTACTCTACAGCGCTAAGTTTTGGTCTTCTTATGACTGCTCTTCACACATTAAAGAGTAGGAGAAGAGACACAAATCTATGGTCAGTTGGAAGCTGATGTGATTGAATTAAAATGTCTCTTGAAACTATATAGAAACACACTGATTATGATTTTTCTTCTTCTTCTTCAGAAATTATATAGAAAATTTGCTACCAACATTACTAAAATATATACACAGTTTAGGATATAAGAAGAGGTGGAGCATTGGAAGATAGATGTGGATGGAAGGGGAAGCGTAGGCTACTAAAGATCAAAGACCTCTGATCCTTTTACAGTATTTACAGTATCTGTTTCTTCCAAGTGGATGTGCAGAGAAGAGTCAGTCGTGCCTTCAACCATTTCAACCTGCAGAAAGAGAGAGAGAGAGCGAGAGAGAGATATATATCAGAAGACTCTGAACGATCCATATAAAGTTATGCAGTCAAATCCTTCACCGAATAATCCAAAAGATTCGTGCGACCAAATGGTATGAAAAGAAATGTATGTAGCAAGAAGCTTTGAAGCCCTTTAGCCTTGGGGAGTGCTGCAGATCTTTAGGCAGTGGGGAACTGACCTGACCTCAAAGGCATCTCATCTGATCGAAAATATATTTTTTTGAAATAGAAAAATAAATAATTTATTTAAATCTTAGTTTCTTCCTTATTTGTTCTTTTGTATCGCTACTCTTTTCTTTTTTTTCTTTTTTTGTTTTTGGCATTCATTCTCTTCGTATTTATTCACCATCCAATTTCTTTTTCGGATCAGCCAACTAATTAAACTTATGTTTGTCATCTTGGGAATCGTCAAATTTCATGAACTCTTGATAAAGCGGCAATTCACAACTATATTTTTTTTAAACATAATTTTTTTTACCTTAAAAGAAAATTCTCTCTCTCTTATATTTATATGTGTGTGCAAATAATAATTCTTTCTTAAGTTTTTTGTTATATAAAATCTAAAATCTGATCACTTGACGCATTGATCCAATCAATAAATCAGTGATCCAAAGACAGCCGAGGATTGGTGTCCGGTGGGGGGTGCAGTAGGTATGATTTAAAACTCGCTTGGGTTTGTTGGTCATTTGGACGACCAAAAAGCTTTGGGGCATAGGAAGACGATACCCCAACTCATGCAGAGAGAGAGAGAGAGAGAGAGAGAGAGTACCCCTGATGCCAGATGAGAGGTAGGTGGCGTAAGGCATATGGCCCTTCTCGATGCGGCGGACGTCGGCGACGAGCAGCTCGTAGTGGCGCTTCACTTCGTCCACGGTCTTCCCTCCGACGGCGCGGGCGACGTGGTGCCAGCGGTCCGGCGTGTCCTGGTCGTACACCGCCAGCGCCTTCTCGAACATCTTGTTCTGCTTAGCGGTCCAGCAGGAGGAGGTCACCGAACCGGATGCCATGCTCTGAGAAGGGCACCGAGCAGAGAGGAGGGAGAGAGGGCGGGTCTAGGGTGTTTGATAAAAATGCTTCAAAGGGTGACTCTCTCTCTCTCTCTCTCTCTCTCTCTCTCTCTCAGAGCTCAGCTCACTGCTACAACTAAGTGTAAGCTGATATGGAGAGGTAGCTACACCAGGTGCTACTTATATAAGGGAGAAGGGAGCAAGAGTGGGGAGGGGTTCTGTGGTGGCGGTTCCAGTTGGTGAATAAAATACTCTTTAAAAAAAAAAAAAGAGGGATCAGAGGGGAGATGTGATCACTGGAACCATCCTAGTGAGTAGGAAAGAATAAGATGTGGATTGTGTGGTGGAGTGACAGATCAAAAAATGTCCCTCCTAAAAAGTATGGTCAGAATAATAAGATTTCCTTTCACTGTTATGCATTGAATCATCTTAATACTCCCAAAAATCCAGCTTTGGAGAGAAGTCCAAGCGGAGAAAGACATCAAAGCTTTAGAGATAAATTTTTCAAGGAATAATTATATCAAGATTAAAATTTAAAAAAAAATTCCTTTCCTTTCTTTCCTTTCACTTCTATGCATGGAGTCATCTTAATACTGCCAAAATCCAGCTTTAGAGAGAAGCCTAAGCAGAGAATTGTATGATATCGACTACATATAGAGAATCATATAATATCAGAAGAATTGATGCATTGGCTAAGATGTAGCCGCCAAAGCTTTAGATTGTTGTTGCGGCTTGTTTCCTATCTATCCTGTGAAGGGATACACATTACACAGGTTAGGCTTGTGACCTCTGTTGAGATCACCAAAAAAAAAAGAAGGGGGTTCAACTTAGTTTGTTTGTCTCACCAAAAATATGGTTTACAGAGAGACAAAGGAGATGCACCACCGATGACAGAATGATATTTAAATTGATCATGCAGCAAGCAAACGAGTCTGATATAATCCATGGAAAGCTTTTCTGGAATATATATATATATATATAAAAATAAACAATCATTGGGTAAATTGCCACAAACTCGGAATCCTCTTTCCACCGAGTTGATATCGATGATCTGGAGTTGGGCAAGTTGATGATGTTCCTTTGCTTTGGTTGGCATGGCTTCAGATCCAAAAGAGTATCTATTCCTCACTTTGAAAGGTTAAAAACACAGGAGCATAGGGAACTGTTTCAGATTCCCACATATATCTGGAATATGATATTTGGGCTGATCCAAAATGAAAAATAATTCTGCTTTTTGTGACCAGGATTCCGTAGGTAAGCATATTTTTCATAGACAAAACCAGCTTCTAATCACTGTGATATTAGCGTACATAACAATTTGGAACGTATGTTCTCATTGATGTATCAGGAGGTCAAGTACTTGATATATATAGCAAACAGATTAGATAGAGTTGTTTCTTCCATTCCTCTCCACACACACACCCGCACACAAATCACAGCTGCATTACATAGCATATTAAATAGTGTAATGTTCATATGGGAAGAATACTTGTATGGATCTGAATTAAAGAAATGGGGCTTTCTATCAACATTCTAAAGTTGAAACTGGTGCTTCTTTTCCTCTGACCTCGGAATGCAGTGGCCAAAGCTTGTGGATGCAGTGCTAGCTATCACTACTGCCATTTGGTGACAAACACAACTTTGCCCCATCAGAAGTCAGAATCGTTGCACAACTGTGGCCAAAAGTAATATTCGTCTGAGAGACTTGGTTGAATGTTAAAGATACTCAAGAATTTGGCACCGGCTAAGAATTGCTTCTCTGCTGAGATGCTGAGAGCACAGGAGTGACCCCAAGTTCTCAAGAATCTGTACTGCATTACAGATTCCAGGTAACAGTAAGAATCCTTATCACCTATCTCATTTCCTCCACCATAGACAAATCACTAGATACTATTCTCATCAGCTGGTGGCATCTTCATTTGTGTCCTCCTTCTTAACTCGAATATAATATATTTTTAGATGAAGAAATGACAGATTCACAGGCAAAGAATTTGGTCAAGATAAGATGCTCTACTTTTTCACATGTAATGAAGCACCTACCTCAAGTAATGATTATTAGTTGTGATACATGCAAAGCCTAAAAGAAATGCATACGTACACTAAGATTTAAGCCGCCAGGTCCACATCAGCATCCACTTTCTTGTTGAGAAAACACGTGTAACTAAAGGCACTTTCCTACGGTACTATAACACCCCCCCCCTATGACATTTCTCATCATAGTCCTCTCGGAAGCACCACCTCCTCCTCCTAACGTTGATGTGTGCAAAAGCTTTATGAAACAGCCTACCTATCGCTATGAAAACTTATTCACCAAATAATCAAACTGCCAATTACAGTCCCCTTTATACTTTCATCCAAAACTCCAAATTGATCTGAACTTATCAAAATTCAACTCTGATTTATGGAGACTTTCATGTGGCTAGAAGATGCCAGAAGCAACTCCATATTTCCTTCGGGTCTCTTCGTCTCTACAAGGACGCAAATATAAAAATATAAAAATATAAAAAATTAAGTCTGCAAATAAAACCCAATTAAAGCCTACATTGGCCTGAATCATGTAAACCAACCAGTGATTAGCAAACACCACAATACCAAAACCACAAGTCGATTACCACAAGCATTTTAATAGTTTCAGGAAGGTGAACATAGGAAACACTATTTTGTTTTGTGTACACATATACCGTCTTCGAGTTAATAATAACACACATAAAACACAAGTATTTTCAGGACATGATCCAAGTTATCGCATTACTTGTCTAAGCTGCTTGTGCGAATCCGACTCTCGAGTTCCCATAGTCAAACACAGTATGATAGACTCCCATGAACACATCTCCCAATATCCTGCAGCAATTTAACATGTTACGCAAGATGTTGCACACAACATTGCTACACATCACCAAAATGCAGCAGACAGAGAGAGAGACACACACACAAAAACGATGACTTAAAGAACGAAGGCGGGCAGACTGGAAAATACACACCAGAGAGGGCCTCGTGGTGGTGGAACATCCAAAGCTGTGAATCCACTGATGCACTCTTCTTCAGCTCCCTCACCAACCTTGAGAATGTACTGCAGCAGGCACCCGATCAGAAGAGCAAGATGATCATGGAGTATTAACAATGAACAACATCAACAAAAGGAACGTAATCGGAGAAATAGATCCACGGATACACATTTATCTATGTTTGTCAAGAAAACACTTGTGACCTCATTCTGCACATGGGTTGTGCAATACATTTGCTCCAATTGCTTGGAATTTAATCATATATATTTAAGAACTATCAATAGCCGTGTGCGAAATGTAGAACAGGATCATACCTGCTCTGATTGAAGCTCGAATATCCTATCACCAATGGTGAAAGAGACACTAGGCATGGAAGGTATGGCAGCACAGTCTACAGATGATTCTCGCATGGGGCTGGGCAGCCGTTCGCACAGCTAGATGCATTAGATGAAAAGTTTAAATAAACAAACACAACCGCAGAAGCCAAAAAAATGGCGTATGCTTGAAACTTGGAAAATAATCTAACCTCGTTGATGTGATTCAACATTTTGTCCTGTGTCTGATTCTGGCTTAGCTGATTCTGCATCCACACAAGTGCCATTTCACAAGCATTGCACATAGCATCATTGTGCAGACCAGATGATACATCCTTGTTTTCACTGACTACGCTCTCAATGGCAATGCTGGATATATAATATAGATGTAAAGTGCATGATGTATGTGAATAACAATAGTCAACATACAGATATATTATTGAATTTCAAAGAGAATACCAAAATAACTATGAACAATTGCTCACCTAATGGCACCAGTTCCATCAGAAGCACACAGACCAATCTGAGAGCACAGTTTGGTAGGTTGCGTCTGATAAATAAACCAGGATTAGCATGCTTTTTTCTGATGCATAAATTAACTTGATCAAGCTAGTATCCAAAATGAGTGTCTAAATTATCTTTGCATCAATACATTGTTTCAGACCTGTGATATCAACATTTCATAAATTCGTTGCCCGTATTGATCAACTACTGCTTTGCATTCTTGAGAAACAACACCAGAAGCTCCAATTCTCTTATTAATTTCTGCAATAGCAGCCTGCAAAGATATGAAGCTGATCTTTCATTAACAAAGTCCGGTGTTATGTTGATCAAAAATCAATGGTTGTAACTTCAGTTTTAATAGTAACTGGTGCAATAACTGACTTGAAAGTTGTCTTGAAACATCCAATTGATTAATACATTATTACATAAGTGATAGGTCTCAAGTTCCCGTCCATGCGTTAGCTCTTGTATACCATTTAATATAATAGAAATTTCTTCCAAAATATACTTGTACATAATTTTATTTAAAAAAATAAAATATATACTTGGTATGCCATTATATTTTATTTAAAAAAACAACAATATATACACATATATTTTAAAAAAAAAATTGATTGGAAGCACACAATAATTAACCACTGTAATGATTTCAGAAGTCCACAAAAAATTAAATTCACATGCAGTAAAAACGTGTTCTACTGTGTGAACTATTTGGCACTTAGATCTTCATTGAATACATTGACTGACAAACCAATATATAGATCTACACATTTTTAAAATGAAATACCCAAAGCTATCAATTAATAGATTACCAGACAGTTTGAATTTTGGAAAGAGCATAGTGAATAGTGAATAATGAAAAGTGACCAAGGAGAGACAACTTCACATCAAGCAAAAACAAGGAGCTTGATATCGCACAAAATTGTAATGCTTGGGATAGACAACTTAACATCAAGAAAGAGTGAGAAGATTGGCATTTTACAAAACTATAGGCCAAGGTGCTTCGTAACTGAAGAATACTCTTTATTTAAAGATGAGGTATGTAGACAGAAAATAATATTATGAGGAAGGTGTTTAATTGCAACACCATTTCCACCAAATTGCTTTCTTTTTCTGACAAAATCAGCATGAAAGAGTACCATGAGCACAATCAATAACCTCATCCTTCTACTCAACTTATCAAGACTAAAAATCATTGGCAGATATGTAGATCTAAGCTATTTCATAAGTTGATAAGTAGCGTTCTGAGAAAATAGTGTCCAAATGGAATCTACGAGTATATGACTCAACAATTAGACCATGCACGTGATCTCCTAGATACTACTACACCAGACTAATGATGTCCAATAAGTACACTCGACATGGAACTGAAGATGCAGGTAAATTGTTCTCCACAAAGTATGAAGCTACAGTGACATTGAAAGTGGATTCTGTTTACATAAATATGTGTCTATCACACATCTTTTTATGTATTTAAATCCAGCTATCCCAAATCTTTTGGATAATGGTACACATATGGTTTGAGTCCCAAACTTCCAAACATGTAGTGTTAAATTAAGCTACATTAACCTAATTAAAAATTGTTCTTTGATTGATTTTTCTATCTACAAATATTATTTTGATGCTCACCCTTTCACATTTACTTCAAAAATTTTCTTATATAATAAAGAATGATTAACATTTATTTCATTTTATTGTACATTTATATGATATTCACATCCATGTCCAGCTTTCTAAGACATAGATAAATTACTTTTTTCTGAGACAAATAACAGAAACATTGATGGATCCGATAATCAAAGGATTTTTTTACAAGTAAATACAAACCGTTGGCCCGGCAATCAAAGAAGTTCCAGAATCTGCAATTACCGCACACCCACCAGAACATAAGCCTGATAAACACAAAATATAGTATTGGTAGATATAAGAACATCCGGTTATGATAATATAAACCACTCCACAATGCAATACCAGTAGCTTCGTCACCAATCAGCAAATCTCCCATGTTGAACTGCCGAGACAAATTTAGGGAAACATGTAGCAATTGTGAAAATAAGTAAATTCAGTAGCCAATCTGCACAACTCAGTATTCAATTAATTGAGCATACATGCTAAGAACACTCACCTGCCAGTAACCTTTCAGAGAAACAGGGGCATATGCATGTTCACCCTTATAATGGTTTGGATCAGCTCCTCCAAAAACAATTTCGCCTCCCTCCCCTTCCTCAGCATTTCGGTTAAACCAGAATGAGAAAACAGGATCTTTGATAAGTCCTTGGTTAACCATATTATACCTACCAATAGAAAGGTTAGCTGATTTAATCAAACTAAACACTTCTAGTCACCCCTGTAAATGAAAATTTTCAAATACGATAATTTCCAAAATATCTAGAGCATACGAGAAGCACCTAATGACCTGACAGAATGATGTAATGAACACAACACGAAACACCAGCTCTATAATTGGTGCCATAAAGGACACTTTAAAATGATTATGCTTCAACTACAAAAACATATAAGCACCAGGAAATTTTCACTAGAACATTTATAAAAAATATGCTTATGGAGTCTTTCAAGATCACTAGAAAGAAAGCTAGGCTAATAACTGCACATATTCCTTGGAAAACGTCAGCTGAAACTTTTCATTTTACAGATGTTGAGAATGATGAATGGGTTCTGCATTTCAAAATCTTAACAGTAAATTTACCAATTACAAAGTCGCTTTGTAAATCAGCTATGCAATTTGCCACATGTTCAACTGCTTTATCCACAATGAAATTTTAATCGCCGCAGCGATAGGAAATTTACTAGTATTACTCAGCATTTCCATCAATGTTTTTATATTTATATTACTATTTTTGGTACAATTGGTGTTCATAATAACTACAAATAAGTGAGCTTAGTTTCTCACTTAGTGGGATTAGTTTCTCTTTTCTAATAACCATAAATAAGTGAGCTTGTGAACCGAGAGGCATGGTTGATGATTATTATTATTTTATTATTACAGTAAATTAGGTGAATCTGGCGTGATAAATCTAGGGCTGTTCTGACCTGGACCTAAAGCTACACTACTCTCCCCCAAGGGAAAGAACTCCCAATAGAAAGGGACAATTCTCAACAAAAATTTGAGTTGCATATCTGGTGAGCGCCTATTAGAAAAGTTCACAGTTACTGTGGGCCCTTCCAAAAAAGGAATGATCTCTAAGACCTATCCACATATGAATTACCTTATCAAGGTAATTTCTCAAGTAAAGGATATAGATCTGGAACAGCCTGCTTTCTCATAATTATACTTGTTCATTACAAACCAAGTTTCAGTGACGCATAAAACATAAGTGCAGGATAAGTAAAATGATAGTTCTGCAGTACAAATAGTGTAAATAAAAAAAAATAATTTGCATCTCTATTCTTCGTCATGGCTACCTATTCTTCGTCATGGCTACATCGTCATTCTTATGTTTCTGCATTTTCTAATTTAAATTGGATTTGAAGATTCTTCAAGACACTAATTTTCTGTTTGTAGATAACTAAATATTGGAACAATAATCTTTGAATCTTGTCAAACAAACAACAGTAATGTAAATGGTTACATGTTCAAAACATGTCTAGTGAATTTTAACGGTCAACTATCATGTAATAGTTTTGCATCCGAGGAAAAATGAAGTCATAGTAAAATACCACACTGGTACAGCATCCCCAACTGATATTTCCTGAAATCCAAGTCCTAGAATCCCATCAAACTTGGCAACCAGGAATGTGATACTTGGCTCACTAGTGGCTTCAATAAAATCCTGAATGAATTATATTTTAGGAGACCATAAAATTAGAAAATTGACATCTTAAAGACTAGTGAAAGAAGAAGACGTAAAGTAATAAAAAAGATTGTAACCTGATTTTTAACAATTAGGTTACCAATGGTGACATGATCTTCACTAAAGAAACCAGAAATTGATCCAGATCCATAGTGGATTTCTGCAGACTTTCCTGCTCAAGACAAAGCCACATGCAATTAGAATCTCTTATCTACAGCAAAACAGTAACTAGAACATGTCAAGGTACACTTGCCTACAAAAATATTCAAAAGCAGCCAAGGACAATCAGGTCCGAACATAGATGCCTTTAATAAGTAACTCTTTTACAAGAACAATGAAATTTAATGAGGTAAAAAAAATAACCTGATTTAATAAGCAAATGTTGATAATGAAAAGAACATATGTTAACTCAAATAAAACCTAATGCCAGATTTGAAGAACTTGAGGAAGACACAAAAGACCATGTTAAAAAGGAAGAGAACGGATATAGCCGGAAATATTGGAAAGAAAAGAAAATAGATGCAGAGTTTGAAATTTTCATCTCTAATGATCTTATCAACATTAATAGTTCTAAGAAATAAGAATAGTGAGTAACATTTAATCACCTGTATGAAAATGCTAAATAACATAGCTAGTCAAAGATTTTATAACTAAGAGCAAGTTTGTCAGAAGACCTCAAGGCACCAAGGTTACTGATTGGTCAGAAAAATTAAAGTATAATATGAGTTTTGAAAATCTTTATAGAGAAAAGGAAAGATATTCACTTGGTGAATTAAGTAACAAATATTTGAAAAGAAGAAGAGGCATACATTTAATTATTAACTTGAAGCTAGGAGATACAGTGGAGTATGCTTTGGAAACAGAGTTTTTTTTTTTCCAATACAAAAATGATCGAGAGCATTGCCTTGTAAAACGATAGGGGAAAAACAAAGCATGTTCCTACAACATGCTAAGGTTACACTAAAACAATAATGAAAATAACATTCATAGACTAGTAAAATGCAGAGATACATTTGGTGTCTGTTTTTCTACACATCTCTAATTGAAGAACATGTTAAGATAATGACATGCTTTAGAGGATAAAAAACTTGGAATAAGTGAAGTACTACGTAGATAGTGCAGTGAATATGAGTATGTATAGATGAATAAATGATGTTATAACAGAAGATGGAGAGAGGCAACTACACTCAGCATAAGTTAGACATAATACCAATAGATAACAAGATGATGGAAAATCATCTATACTAATTCAAGTATATCGGAACCTTGTAATATAACACTATGAAAGAATATTATCTCATCTGTGAACACAGATAAGAAAGGGCCCAATAAATAAACGAATAAATAAAAAGATGTACTTGCCCATGATATATTTGAGGAGGTGACCCCCCAAACAACGGTATCTAATGGGAAGAAACTATGAAGCAATCCCAAGTCTTATTATTGATCTCAGATGAACCTAGGTACAACGAGAAAAGTACCACAAGCTAGAGCCATTTGCCACTTATTAAATAAAAAGGGAAAATAACTTAAAAGAAGAAAGCCCAGTCAAATGGTAAAGATGACTTCCACTTGGTTGATCCCTGTGCCAAGTTGATACTGTTATTCTTTTAGATATATGTGTCCTTTACAATCATTCAATTCATATGAGAAGCATAACATCTGGCGTGTAATTCGTTACAAGTTCAACATAAATGGATTGCTTCTATAATGACTGATCAAAACCCTGTTCATAATTCGTCATTTCTAGAAGACGACTTCCACATCTTTTCCATCTCTAAACCTTATAGAATTAAAGTTTTAACAATGTTATAGAATATAAATGCTATTAAAATAAATTCCTGGCAAACATGCGTGGAAATAAGGAAAGGGAGGACAGGCAACTACAAGAGAACAATGACAAAATAAAGTCGTTCATTTTATGCCAAAGACAGACCATTCTTCTGGTATGTGCTGGATGCGCTTGACTTGTACTTCGAATGGAAATAGCAAGCGACCTGCATTTACGCACTACGTACTGGTGATTTCAAGAACTGCAAGATATTCGATTTTCCAACCAAAAAGAGACAAAACTCACCGAGAGGATGCACTTGGAAGAAGGAATCCACAGATTCGAGCTACCCGTATCAAAAATCACGGTGAACTTCTGTGCAGGGGTACCGATGCCAATCTCCCCAAAGTACTGAGCGTTCAAATAGTTCTTGAGGGAAACAATATCTTCATCCTCCCCATTACTCCCAACACCACCTCTCAAACCGTACCTCCGGGCCATCAGATCCTTCCCCTCCTTATCCAAAAGCCGGGCTGCGATCCGACCATTCTCAACCAACGGTTTCTTCCTCAGACCTATTCGAATCAAACCATCGGCGGCACCAGTGGTCGGGAATCCCAAAGAAAGCAAGAGGATCGAAAGAAGGAGAGTAATCGCGAGACATCCACGCCCAGTCCCCATGATCACCCAAGGATCCTCGATCTAGGTCATGATCGCACAATAAACAGGAAGCAAGACGAATGAGAATAAACAATTGAAACTAAATCGAAAATGTTCCACGAAACATCAAAAAAGAAGTTCAGATCGATCAAGGATGTACTCACCAATGCGGCGGGATTGAGATCGAAGAAGGGTGAGCCAAGCGAAGGCAACGTGAGGAGAAGGGAGCGGCTCTCTTTATAGAGAGAGAGGAGCTCCACAGCCTTGCAATGCAACGAAGCACGTAACAACCCACTGGTCTCGCGAATATATAGAGTCGAAAGGCGACGGACCTCTCTTTTACTGTTCTATTCACCGTCCGATCCTTCCCTAGAAGCGACAAAGCCGTCGATGAGATGGCTTTCTTCCTCGGCTACTGGATCCTCTCCATTGACGATACGCGTGGAGTTCTGATCGGACCGTCCCAAATTTAAAGTTGGTGGTTGAAACCTGCAGTGTGTGAATTGACAGATACTATTTAGAAGTATGATTGGAAAGGATCCAGGCCACCTCAGTGCAGGGTCACAAGGACCGCGTTTCGGCGTCGTTCGATTTGACCGCGTGAACCTGCGACCGCAAGCGCATCGTAAGTCAGCTCGATGGTGCCACGTACTTATCATTTGAGATTTGACGGTTCGGATTCCTTATTCGTCGGACCTAAAGCCCAGGCGTTAGTGGCGTCGACTCAACGCGGTGTTGCGTTTTCCGTGCGGGCACAGGTCACGGAACCAATCACAACGCAGGACTTAAACACTGGCGGACTCGACAAATATACCAAACGCGCCACCAAGGCAACGTTGTACCTGACATGCGGTTGCTAGATGTGGGTCCAACCATCAGATTTAGTAGAAGAGTGAGAGCGGCGGTGGGTGGTCGGGTACCATTTCGGGGACCTTTGTTACGGATTCGGGGAACTCGGTGACGTGCAAGCAAAGTGGCGATGCCACCGCTGGTTAAGTTGCCCTGCCACGTCGTGTGAACCGGGAAGCGAACCCATCTCAAGCGTCACAACGATTGCTTTCACGCAAACCCATGGGTTTGAACGGGCAACAGATTGCGGTTTGATGTCCGGTCTTGTCACCCAATAACTAATCTTTTTTTCCATCAATATCTTATCCAAATTAGTAAATATCACCCATGATTCACACAAAACCTAATGATGTCATTTTTCTACCGTCCTACATAAAAAACCTATATAACCAAATACTTATCTGGGTCCCAAAATGCTATTAAAAGTCTCATTCTCACATGGATTTAAAACGAAACCGATCCAATTGAACTGAAATGAACCCAATCTAATTATGTATTGCCGATTCACAATGCTCCATCATTATAGAGGATAACAAGATGCATCATGTTGTAGTAAATCTATACATTTTTCATGATATTTGAAAAATATCTGCAATGATATACTTTATATGATCGTGAGATTAGGAATATTTTGAGGTCATATTTATATTTTTAATGTACAATTGGAGAAAAAAGATTTGAGTGGATGTACAGTTATGAAATACTTTATGTTTGATAAATAATAGATAAAATTATATTTTAAATGTGTATTAAGATAAGTATTGTTTGATAAAATTGTATTTCAAAAGTCCATTCCATATTTTCTGACTAATTTATCTTTTAAATATTTTTTTAATATTTTATTGAAAAATAAATACATTTTTTATTTAATTTAATAAGTAAATAAATAAAATAAAATTGAATGTATTAATCCTATAAATTTTTTTTGTATGACTCAAATATATAATAAATAAATAAATAAATATAATTATATAAAATATAAATAAATACAATAATATTTTAAAATTTCTCATTAAATCATTTTGATAATTTTATAATTTTAGATAAAGTCGTAGAATACTTTAAAATTTTAAAAAATATTTTAATATCCTACTGTAATTGTTAAAATGTTGATGGTACTCTTACATAGCATTAGCATTTGAGTATTTTCAACATAGCAGTCAGGTTAGACATAATTTAAAAAGTTAGACATCAATTCACATTTGATTCATATTTTAAATATATATGAGGTTCTCAATACATATTCTAAATATATTTTAGAGGCACGTTAAATTTTTATGCCTTGAACATGTATTCAGATAAAATATTTTTGTCCGTATGAGGATTCTGTATTTATTTAGATATATTCTGTTTCAATAACCTAATTTTAAGCTTAGTTTTCCATTTGTAAAAAGAATTATATCGATCCATCAAAAGGGTAGATTCGTGACTGAATTTTGGATAAGATTCTACTCAGATACCATATTGAATTTCCTATGAATGTTTTTATATCGTGACCTTAAATAAAAAGGGTTAACATCAATTTTAGCCCTTATGATTTTAATCATAGATCACCTAGATCATTGTAATTTATGTTGAAAATAGAAAAAAGTAATGAAATGCCCAATTGATTCATTGATTCACCGTTTATTTATACATAATGAGAAGGAGGATTTCCCTCAACTAACATACGAGATTTCCTCGTTCAGTTGGGGAAATCATATCTAAATCCTAACTAAATCTTATCTTTTATCATGCCCCCACAAGATCGAGCTCTTGTAAGGACACCGATCTTGAACTAAGGATGTCGATCTTGAATCAATGTCAATGAAACTGAAGGAAAGGAAGTTGTTGTGTTGTCAACCGCAGTGAAGACCTGACGATGGTTGACGTTGACGGTAGTTGACTTTGACGGTGATGTCAGCGGCAAAGAGCAAGGGTTGTAGTAAAGGACGGCGACAGCGACTGCGTGGCAGCAGTGATGGTAGCAAGAGAAGTGCTACGATCATAGATTTACTGTCGTTTGACAGCGAGAAATAACTTGTTGTGCCCTCTCTGTAAAACACTGAGAGACGATAAGCGACGGCCCGTACATGTACTCTCAGCAAAGAGAACAGAGCAACAGAGGCTGCAGGAGGGATGGTGCCGACGAGCAGGTGTATAAGCCATCATCTACTGCAGATGGGGTAGGCAAGGTGTCGTTGCTTGTTGGAGCTTATGCGACAGTGGTGGTGCACAAGGAAGATGACCCACTGGAAATCTCCGACCGACATCGACGGTTTGAGATTAGAAGAGATAGATCTGCACCGATGAGGAGAGTTACCTTCGGAGCAAAGGAAGCAAAAGATGTCCGAGAGGATGGCGGTGGATGACCCTTGGGTATATATGGTTTCACAGTGGAGTTGTCCACGAACAAATGATAATAGAAGCTGTCGTTTGACAGTGAATAAAAAAAAGAAAAGTAATCTCTCTTATAGAGAGAGGGACTCTGATACCATGTTGGAAATAATAATAAGTAATGAAAATGCCCAATTGATTCATTGACTCATCGTTTATTTATACATAATGAGAAGTAGGATTTCCCTCAACTAACATACGAGATTTCCTCGTTTAGTTGGGAAATCATATCTAAATCCTGACTAAATCTTATCTTTTATCAATTTATTCATATCTAGAATAACTCTTATATTTTTAAAAACATAGTATATAAGTCTTTTCCGTCTTGAGTTAATAAATATTATGATATGTTTATATGACATGTTAATTTATAATAAATTATTAATATAATGATATATATAATTTATTTTTTTAGAAAATATCAATTTTAGCTTATGTGGTCTTGGCTATGGACCACTGAAGCTCTTATAATTTTACTTGTATCTAAAATAATCCTTACATTTTCAAAAATATAGCACATAAATTTTTTTGTCAAGTTTGAGTTAACATATGTTATAGTCTATTTACGTGATATGCTAACTCATAATAAATCATTAACATAATAATACATATAATTTAAATTTAAAAAATTAAGGCTACCATCAATTATGAGAGGAGATGTCATTATAGAAGTGACCATCAACAACAACATCCAGTCGTTACTGTCTAGTAGGGCGTTGTATGCACATAGCCTCTCTCGTGCTGATGACGAGCTTAGCATCTTCCAATCTTGCTTCAGATGGATGTTTTTTTGACCAGTTTGATGTTAAGCACACATTGATCTTTTGGTCCCTCTTTCCTCCTCATGGGCGTCTTCATCACTATCACCTCTTACCTTTGTCCTCTCTTGCACCCTTATCCACCGTGGCTATGAGGTGATGGTCGAGTTCTTCCTCACCTCTGCCTCTCTGCCTTCGTCCGCTACGGCCTCCATCGTTTTCTCTTCCTTGATAAGATGTTTTTTTAACTTAAATTATATATTATTATATTAATAATTTATTATGAGTTAGTATGTTATAGACTATAACGTTTGTCAACTAAGATTTGATGAGATGAACTTATACGGTATGCTTTAAAAATATAAGATTATTTTAGGTATGAAAAACATCATAAGTGCTTAAGTGATATACAACCAAAATCATAAGGATTAAAATAAATTTATTTAAATTTAATTATATATGTTATTATATTAATAATTTATGTGAGTAACATATTAAACTCTAATATTTGTTAAATGAGAGGGACTTATATATTATGTTTTTAAAAATATATGAATTATTTTAAACAAGAGTAATTGATCAAAATTATATGAATTAAAATAGATTTTAATTTAATAAAAAATGATTTATATATTTTTTCACTTAATATAGGTGATAGGTAATTATTAGGTTAAACTAAGATCATTCGTGTATGCATCCCAAATTCTTGAGATGGTTACGGGCATGTTTTTAGCCCGTGGGTACGCGAAAGTTGCCTTCAGGGACCATATCAAGCCCGGCTTCGAGCCCTAATGGAGCGATTCGAGCCCCAACCTGGTCTCGGTGGGCGGCGATGGCGGACGGTGACGACACGCTGTAAGTATTCTTCTTCGTTTTGTATCTCCTCTTCCTTCTGCTCTTCGTCGGATCCTTCTGATTTCGCGTCATATTTTCTTTGGTTTTCTATCTACTTTCACAGGATCCGTCTGATAACTTGTTCCACTCTGTTCTAATTGTTGCCAGTTCTTTGATGGTTGTTTGTTATCCTGCAATTGCAGATCGAATATATGTTTGTATATAGTCTTGACTGGTGGGTAATCTGTATCTGCTCTTTATGTGCATTACATGTTTTCTGCTTATATATGACTAACTTCTGTATCCAAGATTAGCATTTTCTCACCACTGAGGATATGTCATTCTGCGGACTTTATTAGCTTAAACTGCTTTGCATCTGTCTTACTGTATATAAACTCTGTATGTAGTTGCTGTAAGCAATACCTCAGCTTCGTTTGACTTAGGGCCTTATTTCATGTAGTCTCGGTCAATTTGAAGAGCACAGGTGGTATATGGGGAGTCATCTTATAACCTCATTGTACAAAGTGATTGAAGCTTGGATTAGTAGTCATCTGTTATTGGGGATTTGAAATAGTTTCTCTATCTTGGATCAGAGAAGTGCATTCGGATGCAATACTCATACCAATCCACTGTAAATATGAATTGAAGCTTAGGTAGATTTTCTGAATTATGGAGGTCCAGTTTTGGAGCTTTGTTTATGCCCCTATAACACAAGCGAAGATGGTAAATGAATAATGCCTTTGTATATTGACTTTCAGGTATAATAATGGAAAATGAAACTCATCATTAATTGGTTTCACAGACAAAAAACAAAAAAAAAAGAGGGATAACTTATACAAATGTTACGAGCAAACTATTCTCATGAAAGAGTGCTTGAAAGAAGTAAAATCTGAACTATTATTATTATTCTATGTTGTTTGAATTATCAACACCGTAGTTTTAGATATGTGTGGTTTGATATGGTACTGAGCAGTAGTATATCATGCGACTCGAGGTGTATATTATTATTTTATTTTATGTTTCAGCGATACCAGGTGGTATAGGTTGATATAGTGGTATATAGTTGTATGGGTTCAAGGTGTCAAAACTAGTATTGTTCTAGGAGTTGGAACTATATTTGGTTTGCTAGGATAGTACGATGACAAGGATGTGAATTTAGGTGATCAGAGTTTGAGTAATGAAAACAATCTCTCTATTTTGTGAGGGTAAAACTGGTTACGTTTAAATCTTCAGTTTGGATGCTAGTTGCCATGGGTTACTTGAGCTTTTGCAATTAGATCCCAGAAGTAGGAGATGGCCAAACTTGTCACAGGGAGAAGTGTCAGTTTAGCAGCGCAAATAAAGGCAATGGTTCAGCTGAACAAAAATTTGAATTAAAACAATCAATGATGCATTTCAGTCTACTTTGAATGTAATTGTGGAATAACATCATATTAAACAATTATTCTTGTAGGACCATAAACATGCTTACTTTGACTCTGCCAATTGGGTTGGGGGGTGGATTCTTTTTTGCCCTTTTACAACTGCAGCCGAAGGACCCCTTGAGAAGAAGTTGCAGGTATTCAAACTTGTCCGTACCTATCATTACATTAAAAAAAAAAATAGCATGACATTATACTTTCGAGCCATAGTTTACCTCTGTTTGTGCAAGTATGTAAGCATCCGTCATTTAGAGTACAAAACAAAATATATCTGTACAGAAACTCTTGATTCATCTTGTTCTTCTTACTCTTCCAAACTGTTTGTTCTATGTGCTACAGAAGGTCCTCTGTGTATTAGGTTTTTTTTTTAAAAAAAAAAATTCATTTTGACCTTTAACATCATAAATCAAAATGGATTTTGACTTATATTGTGTAATTTTGAACTCCATCAGTCCTTTCTTTAGTCATCCTATCATTTATTTATTGCCAAAGTGTGCGATATAAATGCTGAAGGCTGAGGAACGGTCAGATTTGGCCCTCTTGTGTGGATGTCACAATCCCAACACATGTCCTTCAAATGATTACGACCTTTCGCAGGCAATCCCGTCAGTCAGTGAATTAATTACTTAACCGTCGTCAAATCATAAGTTTCTGAGTCACAAAATGATAGCAAATGAAACCTGTTTGTAAACTTACTTGACTGATCTGCTGCAAATTGTAGATTCTCTATTTGAATAGGCACAAAGTCAAAGCTGTCGACACCACCGATGAATCCTCTCTTTCTCCTACTCCCACTATTTCTTTGCCCCTGACACAGGAGGAGGTCTCTCAGCTCTCACCCTCATGGACACCGTTGTCCTCCTCCTCTTCCTCTCGCCCGTCTCCTTCTTCGCGGCTCCCACCACCGCTTCTCATCTTTTCCCCGAAGAAGCCCGCCCAACCAGATCCGGCTACCTCCCAATCGGC
The DNA here is from genome assembly GCA_021527575.1 of Ensete glaucum. Lineage (NCBI taxonomy): Eukaryota > Viridiplantae > Streptophyta > Magnoliopsida > Zingiberales > Musaceae > Ensete > Ensete glaucum. The sequence continues at coordinate 47,062,812 of CM038551.1, forward strand.
CCCGCGGCCGCCGCCAACACTTGGTCGTCGGCGAGTCTCTTCTTCGCCTTCTACGAGGCCCAGCAGCCGATCTCCCCCCTACCGCAGACCCCGCTCCTCATCTGGCTCCAGGGCGGCCCCGGCTGCTCCTCCATGCTCGGCAACCTCTTTGAGCTCGGCCCCTATCTCGTCTCCCCCGACTCCCCCACCCTCCGCCGGAACCCCGATTCCTGGAACCATCGCTTTGGCCTCCTCTTCATCGATAACCCTCTTGGCACCGGCTTCAGCGTCACCCCTTCCCCCGCCGATGTCCCCCGCAACCAGACCGCCGTCGCTGCCCACCTCATATTCGCCCTCCGCCACTTCCTCGCCTTCGATCGCTCCTTCCACCGCCGGCCCCTCTACATCACCGGCGAGAGCTACGCCGGAAAGTACGTCCCCTCCGCTGGGTACTACATCCTGCGGCAGAACGCGCGGCTGCCGCCGCACCGCCGGATCAATCTCCGCGGCGTCGCGATCGGCAACGGGCTCACGCACCCCGTCACCCAGGTCGGCACCCACGCCGTCTCCGCGTACTTCACAGGCCTGATCAACGAGCGGCAGAGGGCGCGGCTCGTGGAGCTGCAGGACGAGGCCATAAGGCTGACGCTGGCGGCCAACTGGTCGGCGGCTTCGGACGCGAGGGGCAAGGCCTTGGAGTGGCTGAACAACGCCACGGGCCTCGCGACGCTGTATGACCTGACCAAGAAGAGGCCGTACGACTCAGGCATGGTGAACGTGTTCCTGAACAAGGAGGAGGTGAAGGCGGCGCTGGGCGTGGCCAAGGAGGTGGTGTGGGAGGAGTGCAGCGAGGTGGTCGGAGAGGCCCTTCACGCTGACGTGATGAAGAGCACCAAGTTCATGGTGGAGGAGCTGGTGAGGCGGAGCAGGGTGCTGCTGTACCAGGGGGTGTACGACCTCAGGGACGGCGTGGTGTCAACGGAGGCCTGGATCAAGGAGATGAAGTGGGAAGGGCTGGGAAGCTTCATGAAGGCTAAGAGGGAGGTGTGGGAGCTGGACGGCGAGCTCGTCGGGTACGTCCAGCGCTGGGGGAGCTTGAGCCATGTCGTCGTCTACGGTGCCGGCCACCTTGTGCCTACAGACCAAGGGAAGTCAGCCCAGGCGATGATCGAGGACTGGGTCACGGAGAAGGGCTTGTTTGGGGGTGCCGGTGCTTGAAGCTTCAGCGATCATTTATGGTGTTTTGGCTTTCTCTGCCAGTCTTCTGAAGGCCTCATTAATTCTGGTTGCTACTGTATCATTTCAACCGCTGCATAGAGAAATAATCATCAGTACCGCTGAGGAAAATCTTCGTAAGGGCTCAACCTATCTGAGAAGGCTCTATTCTGATTTGGCCAAGCAACGCATTTGAAGTATATATTTAGGAAGTATAATTGATGTTGTCAGTTTTATGACATATATAATTGGTGCAATCCAAATCACACTCTCTTACGAATAATTTCATTTCATGGAAGGAAAAAAATGCACTTAATAAAACTTGGTCATCCAGATACGTACTGGCTCATCCTTAGGTTAGGGAACCCACAGGTGCAAGGACAGTCATGATATATATATATATATATATATATATATATAGAGAGAGAGAGAGAGAAAGAGAGAGAGAGAAGGAGCAGTCTTGTCATGGCCCAAGTCCTGAAGAGGAGATTGGAAGCTGGTGGGCAGATGCAATGTCGGCGGTGTTTGTGTTGTCGTGCTGCATGGCCGTCGGTGCACGTGCTGTGCTCATCAGAAGGTGGTGGTGGTGGAAGCTGGTCGAGGCCGCTGCCGGTGGCGCTTCCAGCCACTGTGTGCTTCCTTGAGCAGTACCTGTGGGGCTTTGATGAGTGTGCTTCCCTTCGTAGGTTGTGGTCACGATTGTTGGATCCAAACATGATCTCTCCACTCTCTTCTTCACAGCGCACTTTTGAAATAGTACATCGATAGTAACTCCTGTAACAGCCAGAGAAACACGCGCACTTTCTTTGCCTTGTCACCTCCCTTACCAGCTTTTGCTCTATGGTCTGACACCCTGATTACTCGAGTTAACAGTATCATCGATGACCACCAGTGTGACCGGAGATATCTCACCATTACCCAACGCATCTGCCTGTAAACACGACATGTCGTTCACAGCCAATGAACAATAATAGTCATGGAAGCTCCTTGTCGTGGAATTTTGGTGTCGTAGTCAAGGAATCAGCATGACCTGATCCCTACCGAGTGTATAAGCTTGTCCACGTCAATCGAAGGCAGGGGCGTCCAATTTGGGTCGGTTCAGTATCTCGGGAGTTTGCACCTCGGGATGAATCCTCCGTGCTCCGATCGGGCTGGTGTCTGTCGAGGAGGACCTGCACAAATATCTCGTCGGGATGAGACTCGACATGACTCCTCCGATGTTTAAGTTAGTGTCCCGACCTTCTTTTGGAAAGTATTTGCATGTATTTTTTAGTTCCAAAAAGAAGACCCCACCCCCCCCCCCCTCCTCCTGGTGCTGCCAGGAGGGGGCTTTATACTCACCGGGCGGAAGGTTGACTATATGCTCTAGGCCTTACCTCCATTGTTACCTCGAGTGTGGCCCTCTTGTACGTTGAGTCAATCGACCCAAAGTCATGGCACGAGGGTGTGACGCACTATACTACATTTATGGTGCACGGTTGTGGTTCGGTTGGCGCACTGTCCGACTGGTTCCATCTCGGATGCCGACGTGGCTATGGTGCAGGCGTGGGTTCGTCTGCAACTCGGATGCTGACGTGGGTGCTAAGCTGGCGTGGGCGTTAATGGACTGGGTTGGCCCATTATCTGTCCTATCATTCTTCCCTTCTCCCACAACCCCCCCAACCCCTTGGAAGGGGGGCTTCCTGGAGCTTGCCGTCAACTGCGGGGAAGCCCTTTATCGATTCCCAGAGGTTCAAGTTGGTGCTTGGTCGGTTCTTGCGATCACCTTTAGAGAGTTCTTTAGAGGAGCTTATTCGGCTACATAACTGAGATGCATGGTGCAGATGAACTAGCCGAAATAGACTACTCGTGCGGGAACTAATAGACCGATACGTAACTTGGCAAAATTGATGGACTCACCGAGATACATAACTCAGGCAAAGACTGATAGACTAGCTGAGATACATAACTTGGGCAAAGACTGATGGACTGGTTGAGATACACAACTCAAGCAAAGATTGATGGACTACTGATATATACAACTCGATCAAAGACTAATAGACCGATCGAGATAACAACTCGAGCAAAGACTGATGGATTGACTGAGATACACAACTCGGGCAAAGATTAATGGATTGGTCAAGGTACACAACTCAGGCAAAGACTGATGGACTAGCCGAGATACACAACTCGTGTGATTGAGTTTATATACTATAATTAAGGAAATGATTAAATTGATTTCCTTAATCAAGTGAACAAATTAAGAATTCTGCTAATCAATTAAATTATTAATTGATTTATTTCCGAATGAGTGATGTGAGTTTTAGGAAGTAGATAGTTTACATTCCAATTTTGTGTGTGAACCATAAGAAGTGAATATGATATATCTCTCTTTAAGTATGAAAGCATAATAATTATAATTAAAAATAAAAATTAAATTATTACTTATCTTATGAGGAGATCTCATCTTCTCCTATATAAAGGGGCTCCTCCTCCCTCATTCCTCATCGAATCTGACAATGGGAGGATCGAGGAGAAGACTTCCCGAGGAGATGAACCCAAGAAAAAGATAGTCGACTAGAGGTAGGATTCTCTATTCTTTTCTATTAATTTTGATTTATGTTATGAAAATATGATATTGAGATTGTGAAAAGTTTTATAATTTCATATTTTAAAATTTTAATATTAAGATTATTAAAAATTTATGATGCATAGTAATACTATAATTTAAGAATTTTATGATGATAATTGATTGGTAATGTTAGAATGATTATTTGATTTAGATTGATCTTTCAAGCTTAAGCGGAATTTAAGATTGATTTGATTATTAAAATTTTTACTTTTGGATTAGTATAATAGTTCTAATTTATTTAATTTATGTTTCAAGAATTATGTATGAATTTTAACGAATTAGTTAGTTTTAATATCATGAATTTAAATTTTTTAGATTATGAATTTGAGTTATTCTTTATCTAATTTGATAAAAGAAGTCGAATTAGGGTATGACTTGAGTTAGGTTGATTTGTGAAGCTGGGTCAACTTAGCCTATGTAGTTAGGTATAACTCAGCCTATCTATCTAGGAATGACCCAACCTATGTGATATGGTTGGACATGACGTAGCCTATGTGGCCGAGTAGGAGCCAACCTATATGGTAAGGTATGACCTAACCCATGTGGCTAGGCACGACCTAGGCCATGTGGTCATGTATGACCCGATCCATATAGCAAGGTATGACCAAACCTATGTTATCAAGCATGACCTAACCCATGTGGCCAAGTACGATGCAACTTATGTAGCCATGTAGCAGCTAGCTTATATGGTAAGGTACGACTCAACTGATAGAAGATAAGATTAAGTTAGGATTTAGATATGATTTAAATAAGATTAAATTAGGATTTAGATATGATTTCCCCAATTGAATGAGGAAATTACGTAGGTTAGTTAAGGGAAATCCTCATATCTTCACCTGTATAAATTGACGATGGATCAGTGAATTAATTGAGCGTTTCATTACTACTTCCTATTTCTAATGTGGTATTAGAGCCCCTCTCTCTATAAGAGAGATTATATTTCTTTTATTCACTGTCCAACGATAATTTCTATCTCTTCTTGCTGTCAAACGACAGCCTTTTGTCGATGTCAAAGTTGGAGACTTCTAGTGCATCGGCTTTCTCTTCCCCCATTGGACCCGTCGGCTTTCTCATTCCTCTACCGAGGCGTCATACTGTACAAGACCATCTTTCTCGTGCATCACCACTATCACATCAGCTCCAATGAGCAGTGGCACCTTCCATACCCTATCTGTAGCAGATGAAGGCTTCTACACCTACTCGCTAGTGTCGTCCTTCATGCAGCGTTTACTGCTATGTTCTCTCTACCGAGAGTACCTATATGTGCTACTGCCCATCGTCTCTCAGTGCCCCGTAGAGAGTACGCAACAAGTTCTTTCTCGCTATCAAATGATAGTAAATCTACGACCGTAGCACTTCCCTCGTTACCCTTCAGATCTACTGGTCGCCCCAGCCGTAGGTCAACCGCTGTTAGACCTTCACCGCGGTTGACAACATAGTGGTCTCATTGACATCGGGTTAAGATCTGCGTCCTTCACAAGGGCTTGATCTTACAGGGGCATGATAGTTCGATCTAATCAGATTGTCGAATTTGGCTCCAACAAAATCGTCTGCTCATTCCTTTAGATTCATTGTCATCGGTTCAAGATCAGTGTCCTTAGTTCAAGATCGACATCCTTACAAGAGCTCGATCTTGCAGGAAAATGATAGAAGATAAGATTAAGTTAGGATTTAGATATGATTTAAATAAGATTAAATTAGAATTTAGATATGATTTCCCCAACTGAATGAGGAAATCACGTAGGTTAGTTGAGGGAAATCATCCTATCTTCACTTGTATAAATTGACGATGGATTAGTGAATCAATTGGGCGTTTCATTATAACTTCCTATTTTTAACATGGTATCAGAGCTCCTCTCTCTATAAGAGAGATTATCTTTGTTTTATTCACTATCCAATGATAATTTCTATCTCTTCTTGCTGTTAAACGACAGCCTCTTATCGATGTCAAAGCTGGAGACTTCTGGTACATCGACTTTCTCTTCCCTCACTGGACTCGTTGGCTTTCTCATTTCTCTACCGAGGCGTCCTTCTGCACAAGACCATCTTTCTCGTGCACCACCATTGTCGCATCAGCTCCAACAAGCAGTGACACCTTCCCTACTCTATATGTAGCAGACAATGACTTCTACACTTGCTCGTCGACGCCATCCCTCCTGCAGTCTCTATTTCTATGTTCTCTCTACCGAGAGTACCTATACAGGCCACCGCCCATCGTCTCTCAGTGCCCTGCAGAAAGGGTGCAACAAGTTCTTTCTTGCTATTAAATGACAACAAATCTACAATCGTAGCACTTCTCTTACTGCCCTTCAGATCTACCGATCGCCTTAGCCGTAGCAGCATCTCCTCTGCCAAAGTCAACCGTCGTAAGACCTTTACCGTGGTTGACAACATAGCGGTCTCCTTGATATCGAGTCAAGATCTGCGGCCTTCACATAAGCTTGATCTTGTGGAGGCATGATAGCCCGATCTAATCGGAGTATCAAATTTGGCTCCAGCAGAATCGTCTGCTCCTTCCTTCAGATTCATTATCATCGGTTCAAGATCAACATCCTTAGTTCAAGATCAGCGTCCTTAGTTCAAGATCGACATCCTTACAGGAGCTTGATATTACGGGGGCATGATAGAAGATAGGATTAAGTTAGGATTTATATATAATTTAAATAAGATTAAATTAGAATTTAGATATGATTTTTCTAACTGAATGAGGAAATCACGTAGGTTAGTTGAGGGAAATCCTCCTATCTTCACCTGTATAAATTGACAATAGATCAGTAAATCAATTGGGTTTTATTACTACTTCCTATTTCTAACACCAACCATTGTGGTCAGGCATAATCTAGCTTATGTAGCTAGGTACGACCTAATGTGTGTAGTTCGACATAACCGCAACTCATGTGTTTAAGAATGACCCAATCTGCAAATCAAGCATGGCCTAATTCAGTGGTGAGATTTAACCTAACTTATAAGTAAGGCTTAGCCTAGTCTATGAAGCTAAGCCTGTCCAGCTATGCGATTGACACTAGACACATTGCCACTACTTTCTAGCTATTATACCTCAGCCAACCTATTACTTCTGACAAACACGTGTGACGCACATGACTCGTCCAAGATTGAGGTGGGTTAGTTTGGATTGGGCTATCACTATATGACTTAGTTTGATTTCCCCTCCCTTTATTGGCTTGAACTTGTTAATTGACTGAATCAGATAGGTTGATCAGTTAAAGTTAGTTTAGGGTAATTTCAAACCAACTTGATTTATTTAAACCTGCTTGACATAATCAAGATCAATCAAATCTAAATTAGACCAGTCTATGATGATTCCAGATAGGTTCCAAAAGGATTTGAGATTAGTTCTGTTAGGTCATAATAGAATTGAGCTTGGTTTAAGTCAATTGAGCTATTCCAATTAAGATTTTAATTGATTGAGGAATATTGAGAGGTTGATAGTTCATGTTTATGATTTGATGAACTTAAAAGTTCTATATGAAAATATCATTTGAAAATGATTATTGATTTTTACTTTATTTAAGTTTTATGATATTGATATAGTTGTTACCATGTAGTATATATGACTATGAAAGTACTACATATTGCAAGTGTAACTTAGGAAGGAGCTACCGAGCCATCACATTACAGAGCCACCAATGAACAGAGTATAGCAAATCATACATCAAACATAGACTTTTATAATATTTGATCATTCTATTGATGCATGCATGAATTAATGTATATAAATGAGTGATTATGGATGTTTATGTATTATTGCCGAGGACAGATATGATGATTCCCTTCGAGGATTAGTGGGTCATCAGACGTGATGACTAGATGGCTCCTCCATCCGCAGATGGGAGGAACTTGTCTCCACTTGGGCAGGTAAGGGATACCATTCCATCTGCGGTTGGGAGTGTGATATGGATTACATTCGCAATTGGGAGAAATCCATCCCGTGGAGTATGCCTCTTCATCAGCTATTATGAGAGTACACAATTGGGTGTAATGTATGCCTTTGATATCCGATTTATATGCATGTATGACTGTAATATGGAATATCTCCATCTGTTATTAAGAGAAGTCTATCCCTTGGAGTATACCTTGTCATCCACGGTTGAGAGAGTGGATCATCGGGTGTGATGCATGTCTTTGTTATCTGATTATTATGTATATGTTACATGATGATTTTGTTATTACATAAGAAATTATTATTGCTTTTCTAATACATATGTTTTATGATGAATTAATATATTATCATTATTGATATTTTTATATGTTTTATGATTACTTTTATGATTTTTGAGGTTCCTACCAACATGTATGGTTCCTGATATGATTTTATCTTATATTTATTTTTAGAGTAATCAACTAATTTATCAAATTTTTGAAGCTTAGTTTGAATTGACTTTTGAGTTTACTAGAAATATCTTCATTTTCTAGAATATTTATTATTATAAGGGCAATGAATTGAATTCAAGAAAGAAAGAGAAAAAAAAGTGTATTATGTAAATTACGATGATTTTTTATTTTTCATAAATTCAGGATGTGATAATTTTAATGATATCATAGCAATGATTTTGAGGACCTGTTGGAATATGGGATCCTAGGATAAAATTATTAGATGACTCAATTAGTTTTTGAGAATTAGATTTTAGAAATTAGATAGTAATATAATTAGGGCATAATTTAGGAGATTAGAATCATTTTGTTGAGCCAATTATGACTTTTTGTTAAAAAAATTATAAGAATATATTTACTATTTGTTGTATGGTTTGTTTAGGGTATTATGAATGCTTATATAACATGTTTAATTTTAATAAAATTAGACTTGACATGTGTAATTATAGTTTATAGAAGTTACTTTTGACACTAATAATATAGGTACTTTTGTTGTTGAATAAATTTGATCTTGATATTTCAATGTAATTATATAAGTAACTAATTTGAATGAAATTTAAATTTCATGTCAAATTAATTATCAAGATATTATTCAATGATGAGATCTAATGTGAATTAAATATAATGGTATTTTTTTGAAATATGTATTATATAAATCATTTAGAATTATAAAGGAATATAATAGTTAGAAAAATTTTCATCCTTTCAATTATCTTTATTTGTTGAGTTATATCTCATCTTATATTTGATGTCAACAATCAATTAATTTTTAGATTTTTTAATAATTTATTAGATATAGAAATTATATACTTGTTATGAGTAATTTAAAACCAAATTCATTAAATGAGTTTCATAAAATTTTCATATATTTTATGTTAATTAAAAAAATATATCTTTTGAATTGAAGTTTTCAAGTGGCACATTTAGTCTCAAAAATTTTCAAACTAATTTACATTTATCTTTTGACTTAGTATTTCAATAGTTAATCATATTAATATTATTGATTTTATATCAAACTTGGGGAACAAATTTCTATTAAATTGGGGAGAAATAATATATTATAAATTGATTAATATAAATAATATATTATTTTATTATTAACTTTCACATTTATATATTATAATTAAGGAAATGATTAAATTGATTTCCTTAATCAAGTGAACAAATTAGGAATTCTACTAATCAATTAAATTATTAATTGATTTATTTTCTAATGAGTGATGTGAGTTTTAGGAAGTAGATAGTTTACATTCCATTTTTGTGTGTTAATTATGAGAAATGATATTATATTTCTCTCTTTAAGTATGAAAGTATATAATTATAAATTAAAAATAAAAAAAATAAATTATTACTTATCTTTCAAGGAAATCTCATCTTCTCCTATATAAAGGGGCTCCTCCTCTCTCATTCCTCATCGAATATGATAATGGGAGGATCGAGGAGGAGACTTCTCGAGGAGATGATCCCAAGGAAAAGATAGTTGACGAGAGGTAGGATCCTCTATTATTTTCTATTAATTCTAATTTATGTTATGAAAACATGATATTGTGATTGTTAAAAATTTTATAATTTTATAATTTGAAATTTTAATATTAAGATTGTTAAAAATTTATGATGCATAGTAATGCTATAATTTTAAAATTTTATGATGATAATTGATTGGTGATGTTAGAATGATTATTTGATTTAGATTAATCTTTCAAGCTTAAGTGAAATTTAAGATTGATTTGATTATTAAAATTTTTACTTTTGGATTAATATAATAGTTCTAGTCTATTTAACTTGTGTTTCAAGAATTATGTATGAATTTCAATGATTTAATTAGTTTTAAGATCATGAATTTAAATTCATTAAATTATGAATTTGAGTTATTCTTTATCTAATTTGATAAAAAAAAGTCTAATTGGGGTTTGACTTGAGTTGAGTTGATTTGTCAAGCCGGGTCAACTCAGCTCATGTGGTTAGGTATAACTTAGCCCATGTAACCAAGCACGACACAACCTATGTGATATGGTTAGGCATGGCCTAGCCTATGTGGATGAGTAGGAGCCAACCTATATGGTAAGGTACGATGTAACACATGTGGCTAGGCATGGCCTAGGCCATGTGATCATGTATGACCTGATCCATATAGCAAGATACAACTCAACCCATATTGTCAAGCATGACCCAACCTATGTGGTCAGGTATGATCCAACTTATATAGCTAGGTAGCAGCTAGCTCATGTGGTAAGGTACAACCCAACCATTGTGGTCAGGCATTGTCTAGCTCATGTGGCCTGGTACGACCTAATCTGTGTGGTTAGACATAACCGCAATTCATATGTCTAAGTATGACCCAACCTGCTATTCAAGCATGGCCTAATTTAGTGGTGAGATTTAGTGTAACTTGTAAGTAAGGCTTAGCCTAATCCATGAAGCTAAGCCTGCTCAGCTATGTAATTGGCGCTAGACACATTGTTACTCCTTTCTAGCCTATTATACCTCACCCAACCTATTACTTGGGGGAAACACATGCGACACACGTGACTCATCCAAGATTCTGGTGGGTTAGTTTGGATTGGGCTAGCACTATATGACTTAGTTTGATTTCCCATCCCTTTATTGGTTTGAGCTTATTAATTGATTGAATCAGATAGGTTGCTCAGTTCAAGTTGATTTAGGGTGATTCCAAACCAACTTGATTTGTTTAAACCTACTTGACCTAATCAAGATTAATCAAATCTAAATTAGACCAGTCTATGGTGATTCCAAACAAGTTCCATAAGGATTTGCAATTAGTTTTGTTAGGTCATAAGAAAATTGAGCTTGGTTTAAGTCAATTGAGCTATTCCAATTAGGGTTTTGGTTGATTGAGAACTATTGATATATTGATATTTCATGTCTTTATGATTTGATGAACTTAAAAGTTCTATATGAAAATATCATTTAAAAATGATTATTGATTTATACTTTCTTTGAGTTTTATGATATTGATATAGTTATTGCCATATAGTGTATATGACTATGCTAGTACTCTATATTGGAAGCGTAACTTGGGAAAGGAGCTACAAGCCTATCATAGTACGAAGCCACTAATAAACAGAGTATATCAAATCATACATTAAACATAGACTTTTATAATATTTGATTATACTATTGATGCATACGTGAATGAATGTATATGAATGAGTGATCATGGATATGTATCACCGTCGGGGGCAAGTATAGAGATTCCCTTCGGAGATTAGCGGGTCGTCGGATATGATGACTAGATGGTTCCTCTATCCGTAGTTGGGAGGAACGTGTCCCCACTTGAGCGGGTGAGGGATACCGCTTCATTCGCGGTTGGGAGTGCGATATAGATTATCTCCATTCGTAGTTGGGAGAAATCCATCCCGTGGAGTATGCCTTTTCATCCACTATTGGGAGAGTACACCATCGGGTGTGATGTATGCTTTTGATATCTGATTTGTATACATATGTGGCTATGATATTGATTATCTCCATCTGCAGTTGGGAGAAATCCATCTCGTGGAGTATGCCTCATCATCTATGATTGGGAGAGTGCATCATCGGGTGTGATGCATGTCTTTGTTATCTGATTATTATGTATGTGTTGCATGATGATTTTGTTATTACATAAGAAATTATTATTGCTTTTCTAATGCCTAAGTTTTATGATGAATTGATATATTATCGTTATTGACATTTCTATATATTTTATGATTACATTTATGATTTCTGAGGTTCCTATCAGCATGTATGGTTGCTGATATGAATTTATCTTATATTTATTTTCAGAGTAATCAACTACTTTGTCAAATATCTGAAGCTTGGGTGGAATTAACTTTTGACCTTACTAGGAATATATTTATTTTCTAGAATATTTATTATTTTAAGGGCAAGGAATTGAATTCAAGAAAGAAAGAGAAAAAAAAGTGTATTCTGTAAATTATGATGATTTATTATTTTTCATAAATTTGGGATGTGACAATTGACATATGAATACCGGGTTGATGAATGTATTATTGGTAACTTTGGCTTGAGCATTTTAGCCAGCGATTGGGTCAAACTGAAGCTATCAGGATAGTTAGTTCATCAACCTGAGTCATGATATTTGGTATCAGAGCCGACCTGGTATTCGGGCATGGTGAGGGGACCCAAGTTGGAAAGGGCTACGTGTGGATGGACATAGCATGGAGCCACCACTAGGCTAAGCCTCATATGCACCATGCTAGGGTTCGATCTAGGATATCTTTGACCTTGACGAGGATGTTAAGTATCTGAGTGGGGGAGAGTGTAATACCTCTTAGTCCCACATTGGAAAAGTGAAAACATATGAATGTCGGGTTGATGAGTGTACTACTGGTAACTTCTGGCTCGAGCATTTTGGCTAGTGGTTGGGCCAAACTAAAGTTATCAGGATAGTTAGCTTAGGATCATGACAACTCAGGCAAAGACTGATAGACTAACTGAGATACACAACTCGGGCAAAGAGCTGATAGATCAATTGAGATACACAACTCGGGCAAAGACTGATAGATTGGCTGAGATACACAACTCAGGCAAAGACTAGTGGACTGGCCGAGATACATAATTTAGGCAAAGACTGATGGACTGGCCGAGATACACAACTCAGACAAAGACTGATGGATTGGCCGAGCATGACTCACACGTGATTAGTGCACGAGACGATTGATCAATGCTCATGTCGGCCATTATAGGCACGTGATTTGCATAAGATTTATTATAGCTAATATGGCTTATGGGGTGGCACATAGATGTAGTGCTTACGTGGTGCCCCCGTTACCTCGTTGTGAGCTGCAATAAATATAGTTCATGTATTTCCTAGGTGAAATCATTCTGCTATCTCAGGGAGATGAATCGTCCCTTGTTGCAGCGAGGCTTCTCCTTATAAACCTCTTTGTGAAGGGGGTGAGGGGTCACTTCCATTTTCAAGGTCTTTCTTCTTGCTCCTTGGGCCTCATAGTCTCTCGGTCACCCAAGATCACCTGCTTTAATCATGTTTGTCTGATCATGTCGGGATGGCCTCCTCCTCTTCTACTACTTTTGGCGTTAGTTTTGCTCCCTCCTCTTCATCGGTTTCCCCGCCTTGGGCAGAGAGTCATCGCTCTAGCGACACTGAGAGTGGTTGGTTCGAGCCTTGTAGCTCTTCCTCGAGCATAATGACCCAAGCAGACATCAAGGCCTTTCGAGCTTTAGAAGTGATAAAGTCGTGTCATGATTTCAACTCGATTCTTACCGTTGAGTCACTGGTCAGGATCCGAAAGCGCTATAGCATTCTGGACGGGTATGCTTTGCATGCTCCCTCCCCTGGGCAATGCCCATATGATGCATACCCCAGGAGGTTCAGCATCTCTGTTGATGCTTTGGAGGCTGGGTTAAGGTTTTACCCTTCATCCCGTGGTAGGAGAGTGTCTCAATTGGTGGAGAATTTCTCCTAGTCAGATAACACCGAACTCTTGGCATTATTTGATTACATTCCTTGGTGAATGTCGTGGGTCGAGAATAATCCCAACTCGGGATTTATTTCTATCTTGTTTTCATCTATGCAAGGGTCAGGCCAGCTATTATCTGACTGCTCAGTCTGGCTTCAAGATTGGGGGCTCTCCTTCCAATAACAAAGGTTGGAAGGCGAGATTCTTATTCATAAGTTACTATCAGGGTTGGGACTTTGGTCTCGAATGGTCGGCCAATCCTGTAAGTAATGTACCCCCGTACCTGTTCGAGGAGGAATCCGTCTTGATCGGGCAGTTGAAGGGTATTTTGTCCTCTTCTAGGGTGATAAAAAACTTGGCCTTAGTCCGGCTTCTCAGGGTATATCCCATACCCCTCTTTTCTTGTCCATGCTTTGGTGTCTGATTTGCTTTAACTCGTCATTCGGTCTGTAGAGATGGTGAATCTCAACCTGGTTCGTAGCATGGCAAAGATTAGGGGACGTTTCAATTCGAATTTTCATGAGCTCCTACACCCACTGCTCTAGCCGTTCAAGTATCATCAGATGTCAAAGAGGTCTGAGTCAAGGTGGTCATGAGGGAAAGCGACGGAGCCTCAGGAAAATGACTCACTATTGGGAAGTTCCTCTTCTGAAGAAGGTGAAGATCTCAGACCTCCATAAGTCTCAGCGAGAGGGAGAGGGCTCCAAATCTCGCCCTTTGAAGGGTAAGGAGCGAGTCAGGTTTGCTAGTGAGACTCCGGCTCCATTTTCCCGATGCTCGAAATCGATAAAAGAGCTATGTCAAATTTCAGCTGGCAAGAGGGATGCGGGTTACTATACCTTGTGGATGACGAATTTGCTAGTAGGTGAACTTGAGGTGCTAGTAGGTGAACTTAGCAAAATTGATGGACTTGCTGAGATGCATAACTCAGGCAAAGACTGATAGACTGGCTGAGATATACAACTCGGGCAAAGACTGATGTATTGACTGAGATACACAACTCAGGCAAAGACTGATGGACTACTGATATACACAACTCGACCAAAGACTGATAGACCGACCGAGATAACAACTCGGGCAAAGACTGATGGACTGACCGAGATACACAACTCGGGCAAAGATTGATGGACTGACCAAGATACACAACTCAGACAAAGACTGATGGACTAGCTGAGATACACAACTCGTGTAATTGAGTTTATATATTATAATTAAGAAAATAATTAAATTGATTTCCTTAATAAAGTGAATAAATTAAGAATTCTGCTAATCAATTAAATTATTAATTAATTTATTTCCGAATGAGTGACATGAGTTTTAGAAAGTATATAGTTTACATTCTAATTTTGTGTGTGAACCATGAGAAATGAATATTATATATCTCTCTTTAAGTATGAAAGCATAATAATTATAAATTAAAAATAAAAATTAAATTATTACTTATCTTATGAGGAGATCTCATCTTGTCCTATATAAAGGGTCTCCTCCTCCATTCCTCATCGAATCTGACAATGGGAGGATCGAGGAGAAGACTTCCCGAGGAGATGATCCCGAGGAAAAGATAGTCGACTAGAGGTAGGATTCTCTATTCTTTTCTATTAATTTTGATTTATGTTATGAAAACATGATATTGAGATTGTGAAAAGTTTTATAATTTCATATTTTGAAATTTTGTTGTTAAGATTGTTAAAAATTTATAATGCATAGTAATACTATAATTTCAAAATTTTATGATGATAATTGATTGGTAATATTAGAATGATTATTTGATTTAGATTGATCTTTCAAGCTTAAGTGAAATTTAAGATTGATTTTATTATTAAAATTTTTACTTTTGGATTAGTATAATAGTTCTAGTCTATTTAATTTGTGTTTCAAGAATTATGTATGAATTTCAATGAATTAATTAGTTTTAATATCATGAATTTAAATTCTTTAAATTATGAATTTGAGTTATTTTTTATCTAATTTGATAAAAGAAGTCTAATTAGGGTATGACTTGAGTTGGGTTGATTTGTCAAGCCGGGCCAACTTAGCATATGTGGTTAGGTATAACTCAGCTTTTGTACCTAGGAATGACCCAACCTATGTGGTATGGTTAGGCATGACCTAGCCTATGTGACCGAGTAGGAGCCAACCTATATGGTAAGGTATGACCTAACCTATGTGGCTAGGCACGACCTAGGCCATGTGGTCATGTAGGACCCGATCCATATAGCAAGGTACGACCCAACCCATGTTATCAAGCATGACCCAACCCATGTGGCCAAGTACGATGCAACTCATGTAACCAGGTAGCAGCTAGCTTATATGGTAAGGTACGACCCAACTGATAGAAGATAGGATTAAATTAGGATTTAAATATAATTTAAATAAGATTAAATTAGGATTTAGATATGATTTCCCCAACTGAATGAGAAAATTACGTAGGTTAGTTGAGGGAAATCCTCTTATCTTCACCTGTATAAATTAACGATGGATCAGTGAATCAATTAAGCGTTCCATTACTACTTCCTATTTCTAACGTGGTATCAGAGCCCTCTCTCTATAAGAGAGATTATATTTCTTTTATTCACTGTCCAGCGATAATTTCTATCTCTTCTTGCTGTCAAACGACAGCCTCATCGGCTTTCTCTTACCCCGCTGGACCCATCGACTTTCTCATTCCTCTACCGAGGCGTCCTTCTGCATAAGGCCATCTTTTTCGTGCATCACCACTATCGCATTAGCTCCAACGAGCAGTGGCACCTTCCCTACCCCATCTGTAGCAGACGATAGCTTCTATACCTACTCGCCAGTGTCGTCCCTCCTGCAACATTTACTGCTATGTTCTCTCTCCTGAGAGTACCTGTACGGGCTACTGCCCATCGTCTCTTAGTGCCCCGCAGAGAGTACGCAGCAAGTTTTTTCTCGCTATCAAACGATAACAAATCTACGACCGTAGCGCTTCCCTCGTTGACCTTCAGATCTATTGGTCACCCCAGTCGTAGCACTACCACTCCATCTGCAGTTGGGAGTGCAATATAGATTATTTCTATTCGCAGTTGGGAGAAATCCATCCCGTGGAGTATGCCTCTTCATCAACTGTTAGGAGAGTGCACCATCGGGTATAATATACGCCTTTGATATCTAATTTATATGCATGCATGACTGTAATATGGATTAGCTCCATCCATTATTGAGAGAAATCCATCCCTTGGATTATGCATCGTCATCCACGGTTAAGAGAATGGATCATCGGGTGTGATGCATGTCTTTGTTATATGATTATTATGTATGTGTTATATGATGATTTTGTTATTACATAAGAAATTATTATTGCTTTTCTAATACGTAAGTTTTATGATGAATTAATATATTATTATTATTTATATTTTTATATATTTTCTGATTACTTTTATGATTTTTGAGGTTCCTACCAGCATATATGGTGGCTGATATGATTTTATCTTATATTTATTTTTAGAGTAATCAACTACTTTGTCAAAGGTCTAAAGCTTACGTGGAATTGACTTTTGAGTTTACTAAAAATATCTTCGTTTTCTAGAATATTTATTATTATAAGGGCAATGAATTGAATTCAAGAAAGAAAGAGAAAAAAAAGTGTATTATGTAAATTATGATGATTTTTATTTTTCATAAATTTAGGATATGATAATTTTAATGATATCAGAGCAATGATTTTGAGGACCTGTTGGAAGATGGGATCCTAGGATAAAATTATTAGATGACTCAATTAGTTTTTGAGATTTAGATTTTAGAAATTAGACAATAATATAATTAGAGCATAATTTAGGAGATGAGAATCATTTTGTTGAGCCAATTATGACTTTTTGTTAAAAAAATTATTCGTAAGTTACTATCAGGGTTGGGACTTTGGTCTCGAATGGTCGGCCTATCCCGTAAGTAATGTACCCCCGTACCTATTCGAGGAGGAATCCGTCTTGATCGGGCAGTTGAAGGGTATTTTGTCCTCTTCTAGGGTGATAAAAAACTTGACCGAGTTGTGGTTGATTGAGGCAAGCCTTAGTCCGGCTTCTCAGGGTATGTCCCATACCCCTCTTTTCTTGTCCATGCTTTGGTGTCTGATTTGCTTTAACTCATCATTCGGTCTGTAGAGATGGTGAATCTCAACCTGGTTCATAGCATGGCAAAGATCGGGGGATGTTTCAGTTCGGCTTTTCATGAGTTCCTACATCCACTGCTCTAGCCGTTCAGGTATCATCAGATGTCGAAGAGGTCTGAGTCAAGGTGGTCATGAAGGAAAGCGACGGAGCCTCGGGAAAATGACTCACTGTTGGGAAGTTCCTCTTCTGAAGAAGGTGAAGATCTCGGACCACCATAAGTCTCGGCGAGAGGGAGAGGGCTCCAAATCTCACCCTTCGAAGGGTAAGGAGCCGGTCAAGTCTGCTAGTGAGACTTTGGCTCCACATCCCCGACGCTCGAAATCGATAAAAGAGCTCTGCCAAATTTCAGCTGGCAAGAGGGATGCGGGTTACTGTACCTTGTGGATGACGGATTTGCTAGTTGGTGAACTTGAGGTGCCGCTGGAGGTTCGGTGGCCAACCTTGAAGAAGGGAATGAAGATCTGGGTGGATGGAGCGGCTTCGGGTGAATACGCTCGAGATGTGTTGATTCCTCGCATGGCTGCTGACCTTTACTCTTCACTGTCTGAGCTACTGGTCGACCGAGTGTTCAAATCCATGGTGTTGGTTAGCTCCTTTTTGAACTCCCCCAGATTCTTCCCCACATGCCAAGTTCCTTGTTAGTTGTCACTGATTTATTTTATGATTATAGACTCAGCATTACTACATGGCACTAGTGGACCGCATCCATGATGTGGGGCTGGTCATCAGTGTCATGGACAACAAGTCCGATGGTTTGAAGAAGGAAATTACCAACCTCTAGGCTTGGTTGGGGCCCGAAGTGATGGTGGCAGTCGAGTAACGAGCCTTGGAGGCACAGGCTCTTGCTGACCATCTGAAGGATGAACTTGAGGAAGTAGATCGACGTCGGGCATCGCTGGAGACGGAGAGAGAAAACTACCATCTCGACTTAGTGAATGCTCAGGAGCAGCTCAAAGAAGTTTAGATTGGATGCCGAGCCTCGGAGGACGAGCTGTTGAAACTGATGGGAGCCATAGAGAAGCTGAGGTTCGAACTTCTCGCGGAGGCTATTGGTGAGTATAAGTCGGCGAGCTTCGAGATGGGCTTGGTGCGAACGGGCCAAGTCTCATACAAGTATGGCTATCGGGTTTCCCTAGCTTGATTCGAGGCCCAGTATCCCAACCTTGAAATCGAGGAGGACCCTTTTTGTACTTACCCGAGGTCAAGAATGTGCCGATGGAAGCTGAGCAGCCTTTTGACGACTCTCTTCCGTCGCCCGAGGAATAAGAGTGTTGTAGCCTTTTTATTTTTGTTGTCGGGGTTCTTTTTTGATGTGTTGAGTCTTCTTCTATCATCCGAAAACTTGCTTGGCCCAGGCATGTACTTGAACTTCCAGGAATGAAAATAATTTTCTTTTGTAAACAACTTTCCTTTGCTTAAGTGTTTGCATTTGTACGTAGAACTTTCACAAGTTCGATATGTACCATGTCCTCGGCAGCTGTCTCCCTTCCATTGTGGATAGGGTGTAAGTCCCTTCTCGGGGTGTGCTTGTTATTGACAAGGTCCTTCCCAGTTTGGGGCTAGTTTACCCCGGGACTGGGTCAGATCGCTTACTTCAACCTTACGCACTACCAAGTCACCTGTTTGGATCCTGCGAGGGTGCACCTTTTAGTCATAGAGCCTTGCCACAACCTTCTTGTATGCTAGTGCTCGAAGATGTGCCTCGGCCCTTTGCTCCTCGAGGAAGTCAAGATTCTCCCTTAGCTGGTCGGACGAGGAGGATTCTTCATGGAAGTCGACTCAAAGAGTTGGGTAGACCACCTCAGGGGAAGGACCACTTCTGTCTCGAAGGTAAGGCTAAATAGTCATTTCCCCATCGGGGTTCTTTGGAGTTGTCCGAGACGCCCATAGGATGTTCGGGAGCTCATCCACCTATGCCCCGAGCACCCTTATGACCCTTCTCTTCAGTCCCTCTAGGATGGCCCGATTTGTAACTTTGGCGAGCCCGTTGGCTTGGCGGTGCGCAACCGAGCTGAACCTCAGCTTTATCTTATAGCTTTGACAGAATGCTTTGAATTTAGGGTTGTTGAATTGGTTCTCATTTTTGGTGATAATCATCCTCGAGAAGCCAAACCTGATGATGATGTTTTTCTAGACGAACCCTTCAACTTGTTTCTCAGTGATAGACGCAAGCAGCTCGACCTCGACCCACTTGGAAAAGTAGTCAACCCATGACTATCAGGAACCTTTGCCATCTCGAGGCTGGGGGAAAAGGGCTGAGTAAGATCATTCCCTATTGGGCGAACGACTAGGTGCAGTCTGAGGTGGATAATGGCACCACTAGTTGATGTTGGATTATGGAGTGCTTCTGGCATTGCTTGCACCTTTGTACATAGGCTTGGGCATCTCGGTGCATGGCCGACCAATAATACTATTGTCTAAGTATTTTGTAGGCTAGGGTTCGGGCGTCGATGTGCTCATCGCAGATTCCTTTGTGTACCTCGGCCAACGTGGTTTGTGCTTCAGTCGGGCACAAGCATCAGAGTAGCGGCTGGCTGAACCCTCATTGGTACAACCGACCATGGAGCACGCAGTACCATGGGCCCATTCTTCTTACCCATCGTGTCCCATTTTGGTCCTCGGGCAATGCACCGTTGTCTTTAAATTTGAGCATCTCCTGGACCCAATCGTTCCGCTTTGATCATGGCTACCTCAGCAGAATCTATAAAGGGCTTTAGGATTCTGGCCACCTAGGTCGAGTATTCGCTCGACCTATGCATGGAGGCTAGCCTCGCAAGTGCGTCGGCTTGCTTGTTGTCTGACCAAGGTATCTTTATGATGCTGAGGCAGATGAACTGAGTGATGTGACGTTGCACCTCAGTAAGGTACTTAGCCATCGACTCCTCCTGAGCCTCAAACTCTCCGTTGACTTGGCCAGCGACGAGCTAGGAGTTGGTGAAGATTTTAGTGTCCTCCATGCATAGCTTATCGGTGAGCTTTAGGCCGAGCAACAATGCTGGTACTCGGCTTCATTGTTGGTGGCCTTGAACTCGAGCCGAAGGGCATGCTCATAGGTTTGGTTGGTAGGGCTCTTATGGACAAGCCTGGCTCCCCACACTCCCAGTTGGCAGATTAGTCGACGTACAAGGTCCATCTCGGGCTCTTTTGTGGGTTCTCAGGGCTTGTCGATTTCGATATGAAGTCTCCCGTGAATCCTATCAATGTTGATGTCATGGGGAGGACTTTGTTAGTTAGCCCTAGTTTGTGAAAAGCATCAAAATATAAAATATCGACTGAACTTCTCATGTCGACCATGATTCTTTTGACTTAGGCATTAGTGACCCGGGCCAAGATCACTAGGGTGTTGTGATCTGGGTACACTTCATTCCCTGACCTAAAGGTGATCTCGGGGTCATGGTCGCTCCTTAGTCTCTTCTCTACTATGGATCATGCATAAGCCTTTCAGGTCAAGGAACTGTCACCTCCAGATGCTGGACCGCCAACGATCACGTCTGTCTATTTCTTAATTAGTCCTTTTGGCCAAGGTGAAGGTTCCCTTTCTTGACGGCAGTTCTCATTAGGAAATATTTGCTGGTCTCAGACATACCAGTGGAGGTATCCTTGTCGAATAAGGTCTTCAATTTGATTCTCCAAGTCATGACACTCTTGGGTATTGTGTCCATAATCCCGATGGAAATGACAATATCTTCTCTTGTCGTGCCCTCCGATCTTTGTCCTGATCGGGTTGGGGGGCCAGAGGAGCCCCTTGTCTCAGATTTAGAGGAAAACTTCTCTTCGAGTAGAGTTGAGTGGGATCAGTGGTGGCTTAGGCGGGTGTAGTTCTGGCCTATCTCTCCTTTTGGGAGCTCCCGAGGGCTGTCCTCGGGATTGCTTGGTTCGGGGCCACTTTTAATCATCCCATTTTCTAGTCACTAGTGTCTCGACAGCTATATACTAGTTGGTACATTGTAGCATCTCGGGTACTATTGACGGTGGTTGTTCAGTTAATGACTAAAAGAATCGGGAAGGTCGGAGCCCCATCAAGAATGCCTGAATCGCCGAAGAGGGGTGGGCATCGGGCATTCCCCGGACCTCGGCTATAAATCGTTTGACGAACTGAGCGAGGGGCTCATCACTTCCCTGTGTCAAGCCAAGAAGTGACACAGTAGTTGGACTCGGATAGGAGCTTGACATGAAATTGAGTTCAAACTCCTTTACGAGAGAGTCAAAGGAGAAAATTGATGATGGCCTGAGCCGGCTATACGACATCCGGGATGGGCCCCTTAGAGTAGTTGGGAAGGCTCATCACATCAGAGAGTCCGAGGTGTCATAGAAAGCCATATGTGCCCGGAAGGCCATAATATGCTATAATGGGTCCAAGCTACCATCATAAGACTCTAGCAAAAATTGGTCGGGATGGGTTTATCCTATATTTCAGGGATAAATGGAGATCCGCCCTTGGAACTTTTGTTAATTTCCTCCTTTGACTTGATGAATTCTCGTTGGACATCGTGGAGCCTTTGGTTGATCTGGCGTAGTTGTTCTCTTATCGAGTTGGTTAAATCCGTGGAGATAACGTCTAGCTCGGAGGGCACATGCACAATGTCCCAGGACTGGTTCACTGGTTGTATTGACGAGGCATTCGGATTCTCAGATGTGACCTCGATCAGGGGACGACAGGGTCCTCCATCGTCGGGTTGCTCCCTTCGAACTAGTGGCCATTAGGGCACTCCTTGTTGTGGTGCTTGCCGAGGAGCACTAAGCTATAGTGGGATTCTTAGATGCTAACGTGGCTATGGTGTAGGCGTGAGTTTGTCTCCAACTAAGATGTTGACGTGCTCACTGAGCTAGTGCATGCTCTAATGGATTGGGCTAGCTCATAATCTGTCCTATCACTCCTGAAACCCTATTGGTAATCGGTGTTGGGCAGATGGCTCAGATTTAGCTCATAACGGGCTTTAGTGAAGCCCATAGCCCAAAACCTCACTTATATTAACTTAAAACCTAGATTAGGTGGCTAGGGTTAAGATTAACAGAGCAGCGACGGCTGAAAATGTGGGAGAGAGAAAGAAGATTGCAGATTGACAGTAAAGGCCAGAAAACAAGAGATCCAAGAAAGAGAAGAAGATAAAGACAGGAAAAAACTATTCTCAATCATTCATATCTCAGGTTAGATCAGTTTATAGTGAATTCTTTCTGTGATCTCTTGAGAAGGTTTTGGATATTGTGCTTAGTATTATAGTCCTTATATCCCTGTGATTCTCTTGTAGCTATTGCTTGGGCTTGGGCAAGAAGCCTTGAGATCTGTATATTCATTATTTCGATAGTGAATTTTCTCTGGCTTGTCTTATGGTTTTTACCCTTCGAGTTGAAGGGGTTTTCCATATAAATCTTGGTGTTCATCTGATTGTGATTTTTGTTTAATTCCGTTGTGTGTGATGGTCTGCTAGTATTTGTTCGTATATAAAGTTTATTCTTGTTTTATTCCTATCAACTGGTATTAGAGCAGGGTTTTGGTGGCATTCAACTTTTGCATTTAAACATGGAGGCCAATAATATTTCTCGTATGATTAGTTTAAACGAAAACAATTGAATGATATAGAAACTAAGAATGAAAGATCTCTTGTATTGCAAAGATTTGTATGGACCTTTGCAAGGAGATAGTGCAAAGCCCATAACTATGACAGATGATGAGTGAAAGAGGTTAGATCGAAAAAATAGTTAGATTTATTCATCACTAGCTTGATGATAGTGTCTTTTACAATGTTTCTACTGAATATTTTGCTTACTCTCTTTGGAAAAAGTTAGAAGGTCTTTATGAAAGAAAAACGACTAGCAACAAAGCTTTTCTGATCAGAAAACTAGTGAACTTGAAATATAAAGAGGGTACTTCTATTCCTGAGTATTTGAATGAAATGCAGAGTATTACTAACTAGTTATCTTCTATGAAAATATCTTTTGATGATAAGTTGTAGGCCTTGTTACTTCTCAGTTCTTTGCCAGAAAGTTGGGAGACACTGGTGGTTTCCCACAATAATTCTGCACTAGATGGTGTTGTCACCATGAGTCAAGTAATAAGCAGTTTGTTAAATGAGGAGTTAAGAAGAAAGAATTCAGCTACTTTTCAGATTGATTCACAAGCACTTGTCTCAGAGAACAAAGGAATGTCAAAATCAAAGGATAGAAGTGGTTCGCATATGGGTAAAAGCAAGTCAAGATCAAGGAAAGATATTATTTGCTACAATTATGGTGAGAAAGGACATTACAAGAATCAATGCAAGCAATCCAAGAAGAATAAGAAAAGGGGGAAAGAAGTGGAGCATACGGAGTCAAAAAAGAATATCACAGCTATGGTAGTGATTATTTGATTTTGTCTACTTCTGATGATATTTTTTCTTATGTGTGCCAGGATCTCGAGTGGATAATTGACACAGGTGCTTCTTATCATGCTACACCACAGAGGGAGTTCTTTGCTACTTACAAATCTAAAAATTTTGGTGTTGTCAAGATGGGCAACTATGGCATAACAGACATCATTGGCATAGGAGATATCCATATAAAGACCAACCTTAGCTGCAAGTTGGTGCTTAAGGATGTAAGACATGTGGTTGACTTAAGACAGAATTTAATTTTAGTTGGAAGGCTGGATGATGAAGACTTTGATGTCAGATTTCACAAAGGACAGTAGAAGCTCAGTAAGGGTTCTCTTATTGTAGCTAATTGGAAGAAATGTCATACATTGTATATATTGCAGGCTAAAACTTATGGTGAATAGTTGAATGCTACAAAGAAAGAATTTAGTATGGAGTTGTGGCATAGGCGATTGGGACATATGAGCGAGAAGGGGCTGTAAGAACTTTCTAAGAGAGAGGTATACCAGACCTCAGAGGTACACGTTTGAACCCTTGTATTGATTGTTTGGCTATTAAACAACATAGAGTTTCCTTTGTTAGTCCTGCCTTATCTAGAAAAATACATGCCTTGGACCATGTCTATACAGATGTGTGTGGTCCTTTGAGGATAAAAACTCCTAGTGGATCTGTTAATGTTCCTAGTATCAGTGGTGCATTTTATTTTGTTACTTTTATAGATGACTTTTCCAAGAAGGTTTGGGCCTATACTTTGAAGACCAAAGATCAGGTTATTAATGTCTTCAAAGAGTTTCATGCTAGAGTTAAAAGGGAGACAGAAAGGCAATTGAAATGCATAAGATCAGATAATGGTGGTGAGTACACAGGATTGTTTAATGATTATTGTACGTCATATGACATCCATCATAAGTTGACAGTCCCTAGTATACCTCAGCATAATGCAATTGCAGAGAGGATGAATCACACAATCATGGAAAAGATCAGATGTATGCTTTCACAGGCCAAGCTACCCAAAAGGTTTTGGGATGAGGCTTTGAGGACTGTAGTTGATGTAATCAACTTATCACCATGTATAGCTCTAGATAGTGATGTTGCATAGCACATATGGTCAGGGAAAGATGTCTCTTATAGGCATTTAAGAGTGTTTGGTTGTTGTGTATTTGCACATGTTCCAGACAATGATAGGTGCAAGCTCGATGGTAAGACAAAAGAGTGTATTTTTCTTGGTTACTAACATAATCAATTTTGTTACAGACTTTGGGATCCAGAAAAGCAGAAGGTATTCAGAAGCAGAGATGTTGTCATCTTTGAGGATCAAATCATTGAGGATTTGAAGAAGGAGGCACCAACTAAGACTTCTACAGAGGGATTTATAGACTGTGACCCACTTATTCCTCCAGTATATCAGGGTGATGGAGGAGATGTGCAGGAAGATGGTGCAGAGCCAGATGTTGATCTACCTGCAGGACATGTTGAGTAGGAAGAAGAAAGAGAGCAAGTTCCCACAGAACCTTAGTTAAGAAGATCTTCTAAACCACGTTAACTTTCTAGGAGATACTTTACAGATGAGTATGTGATGCTTATTGATGCAGGTGAACCAGAGAGTTACCAGGAAGCAGTTGAAAGTGAGTAGAAAAAAAAGTGGTTTATTGCTATGCAGGAAGAGATGGATTCTCTGGAGAAGAACCACACATATGATTTGATACAACTATCAGAGAAAAGTAAAGCTTTAAAGAACAAGTGGGTTTTCAGGTTGAAGACTCAAGAATATTGTTCTCAACCAAAGTACAAAGCTAGATTGGTCGTGAAAGGCTTTGGTCAAAACAAAGGTATTGATTTTGAAGAAATTTTTTCTCCTGTTGTTAAAATGTCTTCTATCCGTGTTACTCTTGGTATTGCTGCTAACCTAGACTTGGAGATTGAGCAGTTAGATGTGAAAACAACTTTCCTTCATGGTGATTTGGAGGAGAAAATTTATATGGAGCAACCAAAGGGCTTCAAAGTCAAAGGTAAAGAAAATCTTGTTTGCAAGTTGAGGAAGAGCTTGTATGGGCTGAAACAAACTCTAAGACAATGGTATAAAAAGTTTAATTCATTTATGATTGAAAATGAATACAAAGGAATAACTTCAGATCATTGTGTATACATCAAACAATTTGGTGAGGATTTTATTATTATCTTATTTTATGTTGATGATATGCTTATCCTTGGGAAAAATATGTCTGTGATTGAGAGGTTGAAGAAGGAATTAAGTGAGTCTTTTATAAAGAAGGACATGGGGCCAGCAAAACAAATACTGGGCATGCAGATTTCTTGTGATAGAAGAAAGAGGAAGATTTGGTTGTCACAGGAGAAATACATTGAGAAGGTATTGGATAGGTTCAATATGAGTAATGCAAAGCTAGTTGGTTCTCCTCTTGCAAGTCACTTCAAGTTGTGCTCAAAGTAGAATTCGTCAAGTGATAAGGAGAAGGAGAAAATGTAAAAGGTTCCTTATGCTTCAGCAGTTGAAAGTTTAACATACGAGATGGTATGTATGAGGCCAGATATCGTATATGCAGTGGGTGTTGCTAGCAGATTTCTTACAATCCGAGTAAAGAGCATTGGGCAGCAGTGAAATAGATTTTTAGATATCTCAAAGGAAGTTCTAAAGTTTGTTTAAGGTTTGGAGGTGGACCACATGTGTTGATAAGTTATACAAAATGCAGATATGGCAAGAGATATTGACACAAGGAAGTCCACATCAGGTTTTATACTTACTTTTGCAGGGGGAGCTGTGTCATGGTAGTCTAGATTGCAAAAGTGTATTGCTCTCTCCACCACAGAGGCAGAATATATTGCTGCTACAGAGGTTTGCAAAGAAATATTATGGATGAAAGAATTCTTACAAGAATTGGACTGAAACAGAAAAAAATATATGATGTATTGTGACAGCCAAAGTGTCATCCATTTGTGCAAGAACCCATCATTTCATTCGAAGTCAAAGCATATAGATGTCAGATATCACTAGATCAGAAATATGCTTGAAGAGAAGTAGTTACAACTTGAGAAAATTCACATAGATGATAATAGGGCAGACATGTTAACAAAGGCTTTACTGAAAGAGAGACAGGAGATATACCGACAGTGGTCGGTATGGCTTCACATTGAGGAGTCATGAGACAACCTCCCTTATGGTATGAAGGGGGAGGTTGTTGGGTAGATGGCCTAGATTCAGCCCATAATAGGCTTTAGTGAAGCCCACAGCCTAGAATCTCACTTATATTAACCTAAAACCTAGATTATGTGGCTAGGGTTGAGATTAAGAGAGCAGCGATGGATGAAAATGTGGGAGAGAGAAAGAAGACTATAGATTGACAGTAGAGGCCAGAAAACAAGAGATCCAGGAAAGAAAAGAAGACATAAACAGGAAAAGACTATTCTCAATCATTCATATCTCAGGTTAGATCAGTTTGTAGTGAATTCTTACTGTGATCTCTTGAGAAGGTTTTGGATATTGTGCTTAGTATTATAGTCCTTGTATCCCTATGATTCTCTTGAAGCTATTGCTTGGGCTTGGGCAAGAAGCCTTGAGATCTGTATATTCATTATTTCGATAGTGGATTTTCTCTGGTTTGTCTCGTGGTTTTTACGCTTCGAGTTGAAGGGGTTTTTCACGTAAATCTTGATGTTCATCTGATTGTGATTTCTGTTTAATTCTGTTGTGTATGACGATCTGCTAGCATTTGTTCGTATACAAAGTTTATTCCTATTTTATTCTCATCAACTGGTATTAGAGCAGGGTTTTGGTGGCATTTAACTTTTGTATTTGAACATGGAGGTCGGAAATATTTCTCGTATGATTAGTTTAAATGGAAACAATTGAATGATATAGAAACTAAGAACGAAAGATCTCTTGTATTGCAAAGATGTGCAGGAAGATGGTGTAGAGCCAGATGTTGATCTACCTGCAGGACATGTTGAGCAAGAAGAAGAAAGAGAGCAAGTTCCCACAGAACCTTAGTTAAGATCTTTTAGACCAAGTCCACTTTCTACGAGATACTCTACAGATGAGTATGTGATGCTTATTGATGTAGGTGAACCCGAGAGTTACCAGGAAGCAGTTGAAAGTGAGCAGAAAAAAAAGTAGTTTATTGCTATGCAGGAAGAGATGGATTTTCTGCAAAATAACCACACATATGATTGGTGCAACTACCAGAGGGAAGTAAAGCTTTGAAGAATAAGTGGATTTTCAGGTTGAAGAGTCAAGAATATTGTTCTCAACTAAAGTACAAAGCTAGATTGGTCGTGAAAGGCTTTGGTCAAAACAAAGGTATTGATTTTGAAGAAATTTTTTCTCCTGTTGTTAAAATGTCTTCTATCCGTGTTGCTCTTGGTATTGCTGCTAACCTAGAATTGGAGATTGAGCAGGTAGATGTGAAAATAGCTTTCCTTCATGGTGATTTGGAGGAGAAAATTTATATGGAGCAACCAAAGGGCTTCAAAGTCAAAGGTAAAGAAAATCTTGTTTGCAAGTTGAGGAAGAGCTTGTACAGGCTGAAACAAACTCTAAGACAGTGGTATAAAAAGTTTAATTCAGTTATAATTGAAAATGAATACAAAAGAATAGCTTCAGATCATTTTGTGTACATCAAACGGTTTGGTGAGGATTTTATTATTCTTTTACTTTATATTGATGATATGCTTATCCTTGGGAAAAATATGTCTATAATTAATAGGTTGAAGAAGGAATTAAGTGAGTCTTTTATAATGAAGGACATGGGGCCAGCAAAACAAATATTGGACATGCAGATTTCTTGTGACAGAAGAAAGAGGAAGATTTAGTTGTCACAGGAGAAATACATTGAGAATGTATT
The DNA here is from genome assembly GCA_021527575.1 of Ensete glaucum. NCBI lineage: Eukaryota > Viridiplantae > Streptophyta > Magnoliopsida > Zingiberales > Musaceae > Ensete > Ensete glaucum. Next base: position 47,091,783 of record CM038551.1, read on the forward strand.
GGATAGGTTCATTATGAGTAATGCAAAGCTAGTTGGTTCTCCTCTTGCAGGTCACTTCAAGTTGTGCTCAGAGCAGAGTCCGTCAAGTGATAAGGAGAAGGAGAAAATGCAAAAGATTCCTTATGCTTCAGCAGTTGGAAGTTTAATATACGAGATGGTATGTACGAGGCCAGATATCGCATATGCAATGGGTGTTACTAGCGGATTTCTTACAAATCCGAGTAAAGAGCATTGGGCAGCAGTGAAGTGAATTTTTAGATATCTCAGAGGAAGTTCTAAAATTTGTTTAAGCTTTGGAGGTGGATCACCTTTGTTGACAAGTTATACAAATGCAGATATGGCAATAGATATTGACACAAGGAAGTCTACATCAGGTTTTATACTTACTTTTGCAAGGGGAGCTGTGTCATGGTAGTCTAGATTGTAAAGGTGTATTGCTCTCTCCACCACAAAGGCATAATATATTGTTGCTACAGAGGTTTGTAAAGAAATATTATGGATGAAAGAATTCTTACAAGAATTGGACTGAAACAGAAAAATTATGTGGTGTATTGTGATAGCCAGAGTGTCATCCATTTGTGCAAGAACCTAACATTTCATTCGAAGTCAAAGCATATAGATGTCAGATATCACTGGATCAGAAATGTGCTTGAAGAGAAGTAGTTACAACTTCAGAAAATTCGCATAGATGATAATAGGACAGATATGTTGACAAAGGCTTTACCGAAAGAGAGATATGAGATGTGTCGATAGCTGGTCGGCATGGCTTTACATTGAGGAGTCATGAGACAACCTCCCTTATGGTCTGAAGGGGGAGGTTGTTGGGCAGATGACCCATATTCAGCCCATAATGGGCTTTAGTGAAGCCCACAGCTCAGAATCTCACTTATATTAACCTAAAACCTAGATTAGGTGGCTAGGGTTGAGATTAGGAGAGCAACGACGGCTGAAAACATGGGAGAGAGAAAGAAGACTATAGATTGACAGTAGAGGCCAGAAAACAAGAGATTCAGGAAAGGGAAGAAGAAAAGGACATGAAAAGACTAGTCTCAATAATTCATATCTCACCAGGTTAGATCAATTTGTAGTGGATTCTTACTATGATCTCTTGAGAAGGTTTTGGATATTGTGCTTAGTATTATAGCCCTTGTATCCCTGTGATTCTCTTGTAGCTATTGCTTGGGCTTGGGCAAGAAGCTTTGAGATCTGTATAGTTGATAGTGGATTTTCTCTGGCTTGTCCCGTGGGCTTTACCCTTCGAGTTGAAGAGTTTTTCTACGTAAATCTTGGTGTTGATCTGATTCTGATTTTTGTTTGATTCCACTATGTGTGACGGTCTGCTAGCATTTGTTCGTATACAAAGTTTATTCCTATTTTATTCCCATCAATCAGTGGGCAAGAGCGAGGACAAATCTCTCTCATCGTACAAGCAGAAGTCATCATGTTCTCAGAGTAAGTGGTGTTCACAGTGGTAGAGTTCTCTGTTTCCCCTGACACAGAAGAGTAATGTGACACAGGAAGGAGGCAGTAAATAAGAAAAGAGCATGGGTTGGAGTTGAGGGATGAAAATGGTCAACGATCAAACTATATCTTTCGACTTTATGGCCTTTATTGTGGACCATTTTGAGTACCATAATAGTGAGAGGGACAAAAGTCGTCAATGGTCAACATGTGAGCTATAAATGAGTTAGCGACCACAGTCGGCTGGTCACGTGGACGACCTCGCCCGACGATCAAAATGTCCCAGCTCCTCAAGCTTGGTTCTTTTGGTTCTCCCGACACGTGTCCGTTGATGGCCACCGATAATTGACCCGTTCGATCAAGATCAGACGGACCAGATTCAAGTCCCAGGGGCATCATTGCTCTCTCGAGCGGAGTTGTCGTGCTCACACTGGCTGAAGCTATACACATAGACTATTCAAGTGATGCTTACAGCCATGCGACCTTTGCATGATGATCCTCCAAAAACTTCTTCGTGTCATACATAATTCATAAGTAGAAGATGATATAGCACATGCATCCACTCCATGGGATACCTCAACTGCCATGATGGACTCATGTAGTGTAGTGTTCTGAAGTCAATGTGTCATATCGAGCTAATTTAGCATCCTAAATCTGAGACAAGATAGTCGCTTGTCATTATCGGGAAGGGAGAAAGAGGAATAGAATTCAGAGAGAAATGAGAAATTGAAAGATGATTTGTAGAAAATGAACAAACTCATAACAAAACTTACATAAAATGGATAAGAAGTTCACCACCAAGTTTAATGACACAAGAAGATACAAAAATTTCATCACCTCAATGAAATTAAATAAGGATACAGAACTAGATCAAAAGACTCACCACTCAAGGACATATCCAAGAGATATAGAATTTTAGAGACTCCAAAGAGCTTTTGTCAATATAAATCAATTATCAAAAACTTTTTTCTAGCTATAGAATATCAAAATAAGTACCAGTGAATGAAACATTCCTTCATGCATAGGGAACTATGACATTAAGTGCTTTATATCTGTCCATTAACTCCTTTATGCATTCCTTAGTCATGAAAGATATCTTGAAATAGCCTTATCTTTGTCCAAGGAATATGCTCATGAGTGATTATTTTGAGTGGGTTGGGTTAAAAACTCTAAAATATTGTAGTGAACTGTGGGAAATATTATAAGATCAGTAAGATGCATAAGTGTTGATTGTAGTAAATTAGACACTCCCATGTCAATCTCCCCTAGTTGAAAAAGACTTGTTCTTAAGTCTTCATTTATTTCATCACCATGATAAGGACTTAAATCAACCACATTGAATACTGATGGTACACCATAATCTTCAGGTAGATCAATCTCATAAGCATTCTCTCTAGTCCTCTTAAACACTTTGAGTGGACCATTAGCCTTTGGTTTCAACTTCCCAAATTTACTTGGTGGAAACTTCTCCTTCCTTAGATGAATCCAGACTAAATCACCCTCATTAATTCTCATATGTTTTTTATATTTATTAGCTGCTCGCATGTACCTTTCATTTTGCTTCTCAATGGTTGCTTTAACATCGTCATGCAACTCCTTTATCTGTTTAGCCCTCTCGCCAGCATCTCCACTAAATTGCTTATTTGTAGAATAAAAGACTAAATCTAAAGGACCAATATGATTAGCACCATAAACAACCTCAAAAGGACCCATACCAATGCTATTATGCATGAAATGATTATAAGAAAACTTAATTTATGGAAGAATGAGATCCCATTACTTAATATTCTTACCAACATAGCTTCTAAGTAAGTTCCTTAAGCTTCTGTTCATTATCTCTGTTTGCCTATCGGTTTGTGGATGATGAGAGTTGCTGAAATTCAAAGACGTACCCAGTTTCCTCTATAGAGTCATCAAAAAATGGCTAAGAAATTTTGAATCTTGATCAGACACAATTGTTCTTGGAATGCCATGAAATCTAACGATCCCCTTGAAGTACAAATCAGCAACATGAGTTGCATCATTTGATTTATTATAGGAAATAAAGTGAGACATCTTTGAGAATCTATCAACAACTATGATAGAATCTTTATTCCTTTGAGTTCTTGGCAGTCCCAAGACAATCAAAACTCACATCCTTCAATGGAGCATTCAACACTGACAATGGAGTGTACAAACCTAAATTTTGGTTTTTTGTTTTTGCCAAGTGACACACTTTGCATTGCGTTACAAATCTATCCACATCTATGAATATTTTAGGCCAATAGAAATTTAATTGAATAAGAGTCAGAGTTTTGTCCCTACTAAAATGTCCTCTCAAAGTACCATCATGAGCTTTAGCTAGAATTACATATCTCAAAGAACAAGATGATACACACAAGATATTAGCTTGAAAAAGAAATCCATAAAAGATAGTAAATTGTTGAAAAGAACTTGATTTGCAATTCTGCCATATTGAGCTAAAATCCATATCATCCTGATAGAGATCTTTGAATGTCCCAAATCCAACCACTTTAATTTTCATGGTAGACAATAAATAATATTTTCTGCTCAAGGCATCAACAATTACATTTTGAATACCAGATTTATGCTTGATTATGAAGTTATAAGATTGTAGGAACTCTACCCAAGCTACATGCCTCTTGTTTAGCTTATGTTGGTGATTAATAAACTTCAATGCCTCATGATCAGAATATAAGACAAATGACTGGACAAGAAGATATTAACTCCAATTAGATAAAGCTTGATAAATGGCACAGAATTCCTTGTCGTAGGTAGAATATTTCCTCCTTGTATCATTTAGCTTCTCACTAAAAAAGGCAACAGGCTTTGATTCTTGACCCAAAACAATACCACTTTCCACATTGAAGGCATCACATTCAACCTCAAATACTTTATCAAAATTGGGTCGTACTAAATTAGGAGATTCAGTTATCTTTTTTTTAATAATTGAAAAGCTTCATCAGCCTTATTAGTCCACTTGAATTTATCACCTTTCAGATATTCGGTGATTGGAGCAATAATTAAGCTGAAACCCTTGATGAATCTTCTATAAAAGGAAGTTAAATCATGGAAACTTCTCACATTATGTAATGAAGTCGGTGTTGGCCAATTAAGAATAGCTTCTACCTTACTTTGATCCATTATGGTTCCATCTTTTGAAACAACATATCCAAGAAAACCACACTATGAGTAAAAAAGTCACACTTCTTTAGATTAGCATAAAGCTTTTGCTGCCTCAAGATAAGAAAAGTCTTCTTAAGATGATTCATATCTTTCTCCTCACTTTTGTTGTACACCAATATGTTATCAAAATAAACCATAACAAAGGTTCCAATGCATGCCTTAAGTATAGGATTCATAAATCTCATGAAAGTACTAGGTAGTATTAGATAACCCAAATGACATAACCAACCATTTATACAAGCCTTCTCTAGTTTTAAATGTTGTTTTCCACTCATCTTCAGACCTTATTCTTATTTGGTGATAGCCACTCCTAAAATCAATTTTAGAAAAAATAGAAGCACCATATAATTGATCAAGTAAGTCATATAATATTGGAATGAGAAAATGATAGTCAATAGTGATTTTGTTGATAACACGATTGTCCACACATATTCTCTAAGAACCATCTTTCTTAGGCACTAATAAGGTTGGAACATCACAAGGACTCGAACTCTCCCAAATCAACCTCTTTTTCACTAGCATATCTACTTATCTTTGAAGTTCTTCATGCTCCTTGGGACTCATTATGTAAGCTGCCTTATTAGGTAGAATAGCCCTCGGAATAAGGTCAATATGATGCTGAATGTCTCTTAATGGTGGAAGACCATGTGTAATCTCTTCTAGTATAATATCTTAAAACTCCTCCAGGATTAGTTTCATGTTTATCGGTGGCTCATTGTGATGTTCATTCTCTTCTACGATTACTAGAGCCAAGATATGACTATCTCTTTCTAATTCACCCTTGCATTCACCATACGATATAAAAGCACTAACTTTCTTCTTTAGTGCATTAATTTCATAAGGTTATCATAGAGCTAAAATAATTTTCTTTTCATTCATCTTAAAAGAATAAGTGTATTTATAGCCATCATACAATACCCTCCTTCATAATACCAATGTCTGCTCAACAATAAATGACAAGCATCCATAGGAGCAACATCATACCATACTTTATCTTTATAATACTTGCCAATAGAAAATGGAACTAAACATTTTTAGTTACCTTGATGTAATTTTCTTTTTATAGTAGCATAATTGGTAAGGATGCGAATGAGGGATTATGTCTAACTTAAGCTTCTGCACCATCTTAAAAGATACTACATTCTTAAAGCTGCCACCATCAATGATCACCAAGCATATCTTGCCATTAGAGGTATATTTAGTATGAAACACATTTTTACTTATCCAACTTTCGTCCTCTGTCATATAAGATACTTGTAAGCTACGTTGTAATACAATAGATAAGCCATGATCAGTATACGTAACCTCTTTCTCATTATCATCAGATTTTTGTTCGTCATTGGCTTCATTTTCTTATTCATCACTTTGTTCTTTAACTAATGTAACAATCCTCCTATTTAGATAGTCTCAAGCAATATGCCCAAAACCATGACACTTGAAGCATTTTTGGCTATTAGGTGTAGATGAATTAGGTGGTAGTTTGTTGCTGGCTGATCCTTCACCCTTGTCTTGCCCTTTCGATGCTATTTTGCTTTGGTGAGTAGGCATAGAATTGCCACCTTTCGCCCCATATCGAGAACCCATTTCAAACTTCTGTTATTTCTCACTTTTAAAACTAGCTTACTCACATCATTTAAAGACCAATATGGTTGGATTTGACCCACTTTGACATTCTTATATTTCAAACCACCTAAGTATCTTGCAATGGTCCGTTCTTCTGGTTATATAAACTCTCATTTTAACATAAAATTGTCAAACTTCACTATATACTCCTCAACATTAAGATTTTTTTGCTTAAAATCATAGATTTTCAGAAAGATTTCTTACTTATAGTTGTCAGGTAAGTATTTTCTTTTCAGCTCCCTTTTCTTTTTCTCCCATTTTACGATTTTACTCTTCCCCTCATGTTCTCTTTACTTCTTCAGATTTTTTCATTAAAAAGATGTATTTCTTCTAAGTTTTAGTGCCATAAGCTTTACCTTCTTTTATTCTGGTGGTTCATGAAAATCAAATATTCTTTCCACCGTATTAAGCCAATCAATAAAGTCGTCAACATTGATTTTTCCTTTAAACTCTGGAAGACCCATTCTTGGATTGTATTTGTTCTACCATTTATCTTGGTCTCTACGCCTTGGCTGAAATATTTGAAACCCCCTTGGGTAAGATGGTGTATCATCATCAGAACCATACATTTGTCTGACATTTTTATGTTGATTATTTTTGTTTTGAAGTTCTTCGATAATTTTTTTTTCTTCTTGTAGACTATGTAATAAACTTTGTAGCTACAACTTTAAGGATTCAACATCATCTTCATGGCCACTACCTTCTCTAACTGTATCTTTTTCACTTTGCCTTGCCATGATCTTTAGCTTTCAGCTCTGATACCAAACTGATAACGGGAAGGGAGTAAGAGGAATGAAATTCGGAGAGAAATGAGAAATCGAAAGATGATTTATAGAAAATGAACAAATTCATAATAGAACTTGTATAAAATGGATAAAAAATTTGCCACCAAGTTTAATGATGTAAGAGGATACAAAAAATTTACCATCTTAAGGAAATTAAATAAGGATACAAAACTAGATCAAAAGACTCACCACTCAGGATGCATCCAAGAGATACAAAGTTTTAGAAACTCTAGAGAGCTTCTGCCAATACAAATCAGTTATAAAAAAAATTCTTTCTAGCCCTAGTATATCAAAATAAGTACTAATCAATGAAACATCCCTTCATGTATAGGGAACTATGACATTAAGTGTTTCGCATCTGCCAACTAACCCCTTTATATATTCCTTCGTCATGAAGAAATATATCTTGAAATAGCTTTAACTTTGTCCAAAGAATATGCTCATGAGTGATAATTTTTGAGTGGACTAGGTTAAAAACTCTGAAATGTTATAATGGACTATGGGGAATACCATAGGATCAACAAGATGCATAAGTGTTGATTGTAGCAAATTAGACACTCCCATGTCATCTATATCAGCAATTCTTTACACTGACTTTGCTCGAGGCTATACAGGATGGTGCAACTTAGTATCAGACTACTTGGGAAGAAAGGAGAAATGCCAAATGGAACAAGACCGGACAGGTCAAACGACATCTCCACTCAGTATATGAGTTGATCACCTGAGGTGCTAGTGAGCATTAAACATCTGTGTACTGTAATGTCGGTGATCATTAAATAGCTACATACATTAACACAAGGCCATGAGTATAAAAGTCACCTCTAGGAATGGTACTAGGGGGTCGGACCTCTCACCCTCATACATTGCAACTCTCCTAACTCAAGCTCTTACTAACTTAAGCATCAGAGGGTTCGAGTTGGGAAGGCCCCATCCCAACTCTGACCTATATGCAAGCACCTGATTGACTAGTTAAGGATTGATCTACATCCTCCACCTCGGAGAACGAGGTCTGTGCTCCCTCAACCTCAACGTTGGGTCAACATGCCCTAGCCCAAAGGCTGCGTTGGTAATCTTGCGCACTCAGGATGGATTGAGCCGTGCCGACATCTCGACAATAACATATGAATGCAAAACATTTTTGATACTAGAAGGAGGGTCGATGTTGCAAGAACGCTAGTTGTCGAGTAACCTTGACGAACATCCCAGAGAGGAGATGCATGTAGCCTACTCCACCTTCAGTCTAGGGTATAGCTTCCTCTTCTTCTGTATGTGGATGGAAATGCTCGGTCCTAGACCCTGAGCCACTATTGGAGGCTATTTAATGACCTTGGGCTCTGTCACCCTAGGGGGAGGCGAGACACTTCGTCATATCTATTGAGGCATTTCTTAGCCTTACTCACCAAGTCCAAGCTTTGGTTGGAATGATGCAAACCATCATTCCCCTCATCCCCCAATTCACTCAGTAGACTACGTCATCACAAATGCCCAACCAACTCTCTATTATGCATTAGGACCCTCTCAGGACAAATCTATAAATCTGAGTAGTGGATGCCTATCTGCCAAATAAAGAACAGTCTGGATGTTGGAGTCCAACGCTTGAGCATGGGACTCCAAAAGCCCCACGGGCTACCATGAGTTGTCCTAAGCCAGACACTTTATCGTCTAACTTGATAGACTCTTTTAGGGCTCAATTGCACTTGGTCAACTGACGCCTAGATGAGGTTCAAAAATAGTTTCACAAGTTGAAGAAAGAGTGTGGGGAATGTTCCTTCGAGGGATCCCCTTTTGTCTAAGAAATCTAAGATAAGACGATTCCTCCCAATTTTGCCTCCTGACATTGGAGGGCAACAATGGTAGCTCCGATCTCATGGAGCATGTCACTGCCTATCCAAGCCCAAATGGTTTTGTATGACGCATCTGATACACTAACATGCCGAGCCTTCCCCACCACTCGCCAAGGTCCGACTCGGATGTGGTACAACCGCTTGAAACCTTCCTTGGCCTCGTCTTTTGATCAGCTTCCAAAAGAGTTCGAGCTCAACTTCTTGGCCAGTGCCTGACCCAAGCCATCCGTAGCTATGCTCCTCAGTCCGAGCCAGAAAGATGACGAGCCACTCTCCCACTTCGTTGCCCGCTTTGCCATCAAAATCAGGGTAGTCCTGATGCTCATCATTTTTTGATTATGTAAGCATTCATGATAGGACTGCGTCCATCCAAGTTCTTTTGGTCACTGATTGAGAGGCCGCCGGTAACCATTCTAGAAATGTTGCAATGTGCCAACAAGTACACCACCATCGATGCATTGATGACTGAGAAGTGGGAAGAACACACAAGGCCCCACACGGAGAAGTCCCAAGGCCAACCCTCGGAGCCACCGAGAAGAAGGATGGATCGATATAAGCCATCCTTCTCGAGGCCTCCTCTACTAAACTCATCTAAGACAGAGATCTTCCTTTAGATCAGATAGAAGGGGCTCCTGAGAACATCAAACCTGATCAAAATACTATGTAAGCTTAGAGATCGGACGAAGTACTACTAGTTCCATCAGGACCATGACTATGACACTAAAGAATGCTATAACCTAAGGAACTAGATTAAGGAGCTCATCCGCAAGGGGTATCTCAGGCACTATATGAAGAGACAACGAGAACTCCCACCTCACCCCTAGGACCGAATAGAGAAACAGATCGACATCATTATTGGTGGCCCTACGTTTAACGGAGATAGCTCATTGGGCCCGAAGGCTTACACCTGGGCTATTGTGGAAAAGCACGCCCTAGGCATAGGGATGAGCCCGAGATCACCCTTGAGGTGGGGGAAACCGAGTACCACAAATATGATGATTCTTTGACAATCTCGGTCTAGATAGCCAACGTCCGAGTCAAGAGGATCATGGTGACAATGGAAGCTCTATCGACATTTTGTATTTTGACACCTTTTGGAAGCTCATATTTGTTAGAAACCTAAAAGAAGCATCATATGAACAACAAAAAATAAAAAACAAAAGGTCTCCTATATTTATCATGTTGTCGTGCGATGATTGGTACGCGAAAAATTATAAATAAAAAAATTTATATATCATATTAGATATTTTAACCTAGAGAGATTATATATCCTTGAAAATCTAAATCCAAAGGAGAGGATAAAGGATATCATATGTCCTCTTTAGCGGTATCCACATGGTGGAAGAAGTAACAATGCTAATCTCGTGTAGTGTAAAAACTCAGCTTTTGCACACCACCTTACAGCAAGTGTGGAAGAACTATTTTTTTCTTTACTGTCCTCACACACCAAAGAGAGGGTGGTCGGTTGAGATGAAAAGGGAGGGAGGTGAATAAGAGGAGACAACTAAAAGTCTCTAGCCCATGAGTCATGTGGCCTATTTCAATTTATAAAGGTCCTTCTCAACTTAACCATAATGGATCTTGCCTTATTGAATATTGGATCTCTATCTAATTACCTAAGCCTCTTGGATTATATACATATATATATATATATATATATATATATATATATATATACACACACACATATATATATATATATAACGAACTGCCCCATTTCTCAATCTAAGGCTTGCTTTCCTGCTTCTTAGAATGCGACTAACTACCTCTTAGGCTGAAAATCACTGATAACAAAACTCGAGTAGTTGAACAACAAATCAAAAGAACTAATACCTGATGACTACTCTGCCTTACATGCTTTACTTAGAGCTTTGCCCTGCTACTAAGGGCTTACTATCCTATCTCTCATTCCTGCTATACCTTATCGCATTTTGAAACGAAGGGGTAAGATCTAGCTTTAGTCGTAAACCCTGCCTCTTCAATGGATCCTTCTTATTTTATCGAAAATGAGTCTGTTAACTTCTGTCCCGACTCCTAACTGCTAAACCTAAACTAACTAAGGTGCACAACTCGCTAAGCTAAGGAACTTTGGCGAACTGAACTCAATAAGCACCGAGGCAGAATCTCTCTATACTTAAAAACTCGAAGGAACTATACTAGTAGGTACATGTATAGGTTTGTGGAAGAGTAAAAAGGTCACCACTACTGAGGATCTCCCCCCTAATCTTAGATAGGTCGTCTGAGGGTTCATCGTAAACAAAGTAGGTGAAGGGGCAGGCGTTAGCGCCTATTTGGAAATGTGTCCTACTTCTTAGTATAAAGCAACTAATGTAGTTGAGTTGATGCGCTCTTCTTCTCCTTTTCTCCAATTAATGATGCAGCTAGGAATGTAATGTGTCTTATTATATCGTCTAACGAGAGGTAGATTAATGCAATCTCTATAGTTAACCATCTAGGATATATATATATACAATTTTTTCATAATTTTTTGATATATATATATATATATATATATATATATATATATCCAAGGGGACTTCCCAATTTCGAGCACCGGATCCAAATTGGGGTCATACGTTCAAAACAGAGATTCCTATGCGAAGTCATGGGCATTTGAAGTTTGGATGATTTTGTAATTTTTTTCTTTAGCCTCGGAGGGTATTTTTGGGTGATTTTTGTGGCATTGGACTCCTAAGGTTGAGGGGAATTGAAGAAAAATAAGGAAGGAGGGTTTAGGATTTCGGAGGGTATAGGAGCGTTGGGGGTTCAGAGTTGAGAGTTTAAGTTTTATGGATTAGGGGCGATATTTAAGAACTCTTTGCAAAAGCATCAAAAAATTATGAAAAAAATAGGGGAAGGTAGAGTATGGATTATGAAAGTGGGCAAAATTTGCAGAAGTGAAATTGGATGAAAAATGACGATCGCTTCATGATCACCTGCATGTGGGGCTCGAAGAGAGCTTCCCGGATTGGGGCCGCAATCAATAGTGGATCCGGCGCTAAGCATGCTTACGCGAGAGTAATGCCCGGATGGGTGACCCTTCCGGTGAAGACCACACTGTTGCGCCACTTTTTATGCCCGAGCGATGAAAACCGATGTCGTAGGCATTCGAGGGGTTTGTTTTTGAGCCCAAAATTTTGCCACGATCATTATGTAGTGTCCGACGCGTGGGGCTCGAAGAGAGCTTTCCGGATTGGGGTCGCAATAGCGATTCCGATGTCATTTGAGAAAGTCACGTTTATTTCAACGCAATAAGGTCAAACCAGCCGCATGCGGCCCACGCACGTGGGCCCCGCCCATCTCTGGCCGCGACATGCACTTAAGTGCCGGATGACCTATATGATTTGGGTGTGATCATACCAACACTAAAGCATTGGATCATATTAGAAATTTAAAGTTAAGTGTGTTTAGGCGAGAGTAGTATTAAGATGGGTAACTCCTTGGGAAGTCCTTGTTGTTGCACCTCTTTTTGCGTATGGTCCCTGAGATATTAGATGGATGAGTTGTTAGTTACAGGTGCCTTACAAGCCAATCACGTGAGTGATGACACATGTGACATGCTGCACAGTCTCTTTACATCATTGTTATTATTATTGGCATATTCTCACATTATATTATCTGTTAAATATATATATTGTGATGTCATTGGTTCTGTATAATGAGAATCAGATTATGATGTGATCACATAATGAGATCGATTCACCTTTAAATATAGTAATCCCGATCATAGGTTGCCCGAGAGGGATATTGAGACAACCGGATAGATCAATATACTATATACCCATCTATATGATAGAGGTGACTGGTCTTATAGCCATTGTGTGGAGACACTAAGAATGTAGTACAGGTGCTCATTGGAGAATGAGCTCACTGATTAATCCGCTTACAAAATATTGTATGGTTAATGATATTTGACGTCAAACAACGATTTTGTAGTCTCAGTTGTGTATATGGTCCTTAGACTTGAGACACCAAGGATGCTTTATTTGAGTACTCCTTTCTTTGATGTCAAACTTGTAGTCCTAGAAAGTTTTAGATTTGGTACAATCAGTTATCGGTATTAGTACCCAACCTTACAACGACTATTAAGTGTGAATAAAGGATCATCCACTCTCGGTATCATGAGAGAAATATCTCATATGTTCTCACTCAACTAAATCCCTGATCAGGTTGGTCGGATTGAGAGAGAAGTTCTCTAGGAGAATCCGATTAGAGCGAGACTTATGTGGATTCTGTATGTGGCCTAATAGTACCATGCCCGATATACAATCTTTAGGATATTAGATAGATAAGGGACTATAAATACATGATTATCAAGGATAGATAGGTCCAATGGATAAGATCCCTTGCACCGCCTAGGGACTATGGTGTAGTGGCCTAGTACATTCATAGTCGATGAGCCAAGTGAATTATTATAATAATTCATTGAGTCAGAAGGAGTTCTGATATGGAGGATTCATGACCAGCTCAGTATTGGGCCTAGAGGGTCACACATATATGGTTGATGCTTTAGCATATAGAGAATTGGATAGAGATCTAATTAGTCAATATTCTCATTAGATGAGACCCTATATTGATGGACTCCTTGCATGAGGCCCAATTAGAGGCGAAAGAAAATTATTGGATAGAGATCCAAGAATCCAAGGTTAGTGGATAATTGGATGGAGATCTAATACGCACTAAGGCAGGATCATTAAGGTTTTTGGTGGCTATCTATAAATAGGAGGTAGGGGTAGCTCTTATGTAATAGGCTGTACCTTTGGCCACCCCCTCCTATTCTCCTCCTCTCCCTCTCCCTCTCCTTCTCAGCTGATCAGCCCCTCTCTAGGGTGAGAGGGCAGCGAAGAAGATAGAAGATCTTCTTCCAAGTTTGTGGTGAGAAGCTGCATAATAGTTGCAAGATTTGGGGTTGCGATTGGAGGAGTATCGCTGTAGCGATCCATTATGTGGATACTGCTAGAGAGGAGGAAACTTGACCTCATTCATTCTTTCCATTTAGATCTAAAAATTCAAGGACATATGATCTCCCTAGGTAAATAATCTCTTACATGTTATGATTTCTGGTTTTGCAGCTTTCTATACACTAATCTTTACATGACGATTTTGATCTTTGTGGAAAATTGATTTTATTTCTTGATCTTCCGCTATACATGTGATACTCCCACTAATGTTTTCCAATATGAGAGACTATAGATACATGATAACTGAGGATAGACAAGGATCCATTATGAGAGGGTCATTATAAATAGGTGATAAGCACAACCAAGAAAGGGGATAGACTGCACTTTTAGCCACCCTCTCATATTCTCCTACTTCTCTCTTCATCTCAGCCAACCACCCCTCTCCTTGGTGCATGAGGATAATGAAGAAGAAATGAGTTCTTCTATGTTTACTGTAAGTTGATGCGTAAAAGCTGTGAAGAAGGTGTGCAAAAACTATGAGTTTTATCGCTGTGTGGGATAAGAATCATCGTTTCTTCCACCGTATGGATACCACTAGAGAGAAGAACCTCTTACCACCTTCATCCTCTCCTTTGGATATGGTTTCCCAGGGATATATGATCTCCCTATGTAAATTATCTAACACATGCTATGAAATTTTTGGTTTTGTAGTTTTTTTCATGCACCAATCATCGCACAATGATTTGATAAAGATGAGAAACTAGTTTTATTTTTTGTTTTTCACTGCACATGTGATGCTCCTACCATATTTCCTAATAGTGGTATCAGAGCCATATTCATCGTGCAATTATTGGCTTATAAACTGTATGTATTGTGTTAAATCATGTAGAATTATTTTACGCATTCTTATTACACCTGGAGATGCCTACGACGATCGACTACAGAGAGGCGACATGGGTACAAGGATGCGAAGGAGCCAGTTGCCCATAAAGGCAACACCTACGGGCAAGGTGCCCGCGGGCAAACCACCTGTTGGAAGGGGTGGTGATCGCTCGTAAAGGGGGCTCCTACGAGTAGGCCACCGTAGGCGAGGTGCTCGTGTGAGGCAGTGTTGCACTAGAGACCACCTGCACAAGGGCAATGTCTTTGAGAAGGCGACGACCACCTACGGGTAGGCGAGGGTCGCCAATGGGAAGGCGATAGCCACAATATGTTGTGACTGCCACAAAGGGGAATTAGGGCTTTTGGGAAAAAGGATGATTCTACTTGTTTGAATTGCAGAAATATCGTGGTATATCATTTTTATCAAAATTTCAAAAATACCCTTCATAAATCAGAAAATTTATCATATATCTCATATTTTAGAAAATATTAGTTAATTAAATGGTTTAATTAAGTATTATTATTATTATTTATCTAATAGTCCTACATGATGATATGTACATGTGATGTATGATGTTGATGGATGATTATGAACTTTATGATATGATGTGTGTACATGTGATTATTATTATGAGGACATGTGAGCCTCCATTTTTTCTTAGGAGTGTGGAGGTGTTAGCGGGACCCATGAGGTCAAGATGGATAATCGTGACGCATAGAGATGCATCGAGTTGCTGGTGGAACCGATGATGAAGAGATGGACAATCACAGGGCATGGAGATGCGTCGACGCACACATAGATCCTAATGCGAGTTATTGAGCCTATTGGCTCGATGTTGATCACCTTAGGTTATAGTCCAAAATCATCTAGTGTGATTGTGCATATGTGATTGCTTATATACCTACTGGATATATATATATATATATATATATATATATATATATTTGCATACAATATAGATATATATTAAATATGGATGTGTGACACTTCATATTAGGAGACTGAATCAAAATATCCTCCTACAATAATATTAACTCGGTGAGCATGAGTTAATTAGATTGACCCATGTGGCCTTTTACCGTTATAAGGAGAAATTAAATCATGACGTATGTTGAGTTGGTTAAGTCTCTTGAGACTTACCTATCTCTCGATTCGAGATCTTACCTACGACATAGATATATCACCAGTGACTTGAGGACATGGTATGCATGGTCGAGTCCCTCGAGGGCATATCAACAAATCAGACTCATCATGGTTGGTCAAGTCCCTCGAGACCATGATGGTTCAGAGACTGAAAAGGAAGGGAATTATAAGGAGTTGTAATTGGCAAGAGTTGCCTACCTTTAAGGGATTAGTGTGATTGGTCGAGTCCCTCAAGGTCACACTAAAATGCTGATTTAATCTCAATCCCCACTAGAAGTTTGCCAAGACTTTCGTTTCACATGTTGAGGGTGTGGCATGGGAGTAGATTAAGATAGAAGTCTATGTCTTAATTATTTATTTTTTAATAAAATCTATATGTTATTTATTTATGCTACATTTTTATTTATTATAAACATGCTGCTTGCAAACCCCTTAGGTGATATACTTGATGCTAACTGCCTCATCACAGTGGAGAAAATTACATATGTCCTTGACATGATATTTCCCATGCTAGGGGAAGGGGCAAGGGATGGTGAGATCGCTTGCTACATGAAGTACATAGTCATTTTCACTCTGGCTAAATGCTATATGTTGGCCTTTATGGCTCTTTAGCTACAAAGGCAAAATGAGAGCATTAATGTCAATTTCGTCCTCCTCTATCTATGTCTACTATTTGAGGTATATGGAAGAACTCAGAGATCTGAGATATCCAAGAGTCTTTTCCGTGCCAGGATGACAGAGGGGACATTGGTTCAGAACCATGTCCTGAGGATGATTAAGTAGATTAAGAAACTCACAGGTTTAGAAATAGTCTTAGAGGATAACATGTGTGTGGATCTTATACTTCAATCCCTCCAAAAATCCTTTTTATAATTCATCATAAATTTTAACATGAATAAACTTGAAGTGACTCTCCTTGAGCTCCTCAATGTGTTGAGGGAGGTAGAGAGTACCATAAAGATAGAGAAATCAATTCTCTATATTTATAAGGCCAAAAAAAAGGAAAGCTGATAAGTTGCTTAATAAGGGCAAGGGCAAGGGTAAACCGGGTAAGACAAAAGTTAACAAAAAAAATCCAGTTAAGGACAAATGACAATGCTTTCACTATGGCTGATATGAGCGTTAGAAGAGGAATTACAAATAGTACCTTACAGAGAAAGCAAAACAAAAGCTTGGAGAAACTTCATGTACATTCATAATCAGTCTCCATTTGTTTGATTCTTATTATAATACATGAGTATTGGATACCAAGAGTGCTTATCATATCTGTAATTCGTTATAGGTTTTGATAAGGACTAGGAGATTGGCGAGAGATGAGATAAACCTTAAAATGGGCAATAGAGCAAGAGTTGTTGCAGTTGCTATCAGCGAAGTCATCCTATGTTTGCTTGGTGGAGCTACTATTACATTAGATGCATGTTATTATATTCCTTATATTATCAAAATGTTATTTTTATTTCATGTTTTATAGTTAGTAGGTATAAATTTGATTTTGAGAATAATAGTTATTTATTGATTTTGGATGATAAGATCATCACTAGAGGAACGTGTTAGAACCTTTGCAGATTCTAAGCTTGGGTTTTAATCTCTATAGGAGATCGACCTCCTGGAACTCTATAGGGGTTCCCTCCTCCAAGGTATTTGATAAAATAGCTGAAGAAAGATTGATCTATTCATGATAAAATAATGGTGGCTACATGAGTTTATATAGCGACTCGAAATCGTAACTCCTAATATGAATCCTTTAATTAAACCAAGACTCCTATTTAACCAAGACTCCTCTTCCCCTCAACTCTTAACCCCTACCGAGCTAGGTGGCTGGCAACTATAGGGGATTCCTATTCAATCAAGGGGAGAGAGTCCTAGCTAAATGTAACTCTCCCCCTCTACCCTTGACAACCTCTCCAAAGAGGAGGGGGCAGCTAGAAGACTCCCTCTTCACATGGACTCTTCTCTAATGGAAGACTCCAACTCCTATCCAAACTCCTAATCAAAGTGAAACACTCTCATCTCAAAACCTAGCTGCCTCCTCTCAACTCTATCTGACTTTCTCTCATCAAGGTGGGTGACCAATTGAATTGATTATAAGCTTGACTTGGTTGACTCCAACCTGAATCCAACTTTGACTCCTAACTCGACTCCAGTTCAGCTGAATCCTAACCCTATTAGGATTTGGGTTGATTTACTATAATAGACTTAAATATCCACCTAGCTAACCTAATATTAGGTCTAGGCTGACCAGAAGGCCCAATTTAAGGACTCGACTCAATCGACTAGGACCCGACCCAACTAGGGTCCTAACAGACCCGTCCACTTCAAATTAGCCTTATCCTCAAGGCTGAGGCTCCATGATTTCCAGGTCTGTATTTATAGTTTATCATGAGGCTTCTTTATTGCATTTGAGATAGGTGTATCACGATCCCACAGTTTAGCTTTGTCTTGTATCTCTTCATCGATGGTCGTATTTGGATGGTGATGCATCATGATCTTGCGATGTTATGCAATCTCTAGTTTGAACTGGACCTCCTAATCAACTTGGGTGTCGGGTAGATAGATATATGCTAAGTCATCCTATCTAGACTTCCATTTGCGGTGAGATTCCTGGAGGATTAGTTGTAATTTTGAATTAGGGCACAAATCCAATCTATAAGTCACAGTTCCAATGTGATCCTCAATTTTGTAAGGTCCAAAGTAATGGGGAGACCGCTTCCTTGAGATTTAAATTTCTTGCTGGTAGGGCTGGAAGGGTAGGAAAGCTCGATCTTCAAATTTTCTTCCACTTTGAAGTTTGTTAGGAGGCCATTTCTTCTTTGCAAGTGCTGCCATGTGGTTGATATTTAGTATTAATTAGTCTTTCTTTCATACTAGGAGCACCGACGACGAGTACGGGCTGCAACTTGATCGAATGACTCTTGTTTCAAGCATCTCATTTATAATCCTCTCTATTTCAAATTTTTGAAAGTGAGGATATTGACATGGCCAACTATTTTCTGGTGGGTTGCCCAGGAGAATCGAAATTCGATGGCCATACTGTCGAGTAGGAGGTAGGCGATGACGGTTCGTTGAAGACGTCTGAAAATTTAGCAAGCAATTGGAGAAGGTTTAGGTCTTCAATTTTTGTTGGCTTCCTCATATGTTGCTGCTAGAGTTGCATTAGGAAGCCACTGTTCACTTTGTGCAAGACTTTCTCTATTTGTTATGTTGAAATCGTCATCACGTCGCTCCCATGTTTCCCGTGTAGGATCACCTATTTTCCTTCACTAAAAAATTTCATAATTAATTTCAAAAATTTTTAGGAAATATCACTAGCATAGTCAGCCATTCGATGCCAAGCATGACCTCATAATCATCGAGTGGGAGGAGGAAGAAATCAACAATTATTTCTTGGTCCTGCAACAATAATTTCATGCACAAACATCTTCGACCACATTTCAAAATTTGGCCGTTGGCTACCTTAACATCAAACCCACTACAATCTTCATTTTGGAGCATCAATCGGGTAGCAACCTTGTTGTTCATAAAGTTGTTGGTGCTCCTGGTCTCACTAGGGATGGTGATGGGCTGCTGCTTAAGGAATCCTACAACTTTCATTGTATGTGGGTTTATATAGCCGGTTGGATCATGAGTAGTGCAATCGACCTGCTATGGGTCCTCCATCATGTTCTCCTCCTCATATTTGAGGTCCTCCTCTTCTTGTTCTGGTTCTTCAATAGGTTCTATCTTGAGAAACTTCCTCTTTTTGCAGTGATGGTTGTGGCTCCAAAGTTCATTGTAATGTCAACATAAGCCTTTCGTGGATCTGTCGTGGAGTTCTTTTTGGGTAGGTTCCTTAGACTGAAAGGTTCAATTGGTAGTAGGGAGGACAGAGGCTTGCTATTTGCTAGTCGGTTCATGATCTTGGTCCTTCGAGCATCGTTATTCAGCTGTCCCTCATGGATGAGGCGAAGGAGATGGCAGCCCTCAATGTATATGGTTATCGTGCCTTGACTTTGCATATGATCTTCTATTTTAATCCTCCGATAAACACCCTTAGCAACTACTTTTCAGACCAATCTTGATTTTGATTTGGAAGATGCTCAATCCTGTTTGATATTCTTGTATGATTGAGGTTTGGTGAGTCTTCATGAGTTGGTCATTCATGTTCTTATACTCTGTCAGTTTAAAGTAGATCAATAGCTCGCTCTTGAATTCTCTCCATATTGGGACTCCATAGGTGCTCAAAATAATTATACCACTGTATGATATCTCTTTCAAGATGGATGGTAGTGATATCCACCATGGAAGCCTCAGATGTCCAGTGATAATGGAAGTAGCATTCCGCAAGCGAAAGTCATCCCGTCGGGTCTCCATCTTCCCATTAAGGGAAGTCTACCCTCATGCGTGTAGGTGCTAGATTTGTCTTGCATTCTTCCTTCTCCAGAGGGTTCTCTTTATGATATGGTCTCTCATCTTGCTGTGATCTTATTGGGCCTGGTGATCGTCCTAATCTGAATTATGTGAAGAGAGCATATAGTCTGTCCTCTATACGCGTCCCAAAGGCCTCTAACTTATCACCGATCCAATCTACCGATGCCATGGCGTAAGACTTAAAATCTATAATGTCAAGATCCTTCTCCTACTATTGGGTTAATGGCATGAACTAATTGGGTGGATTGGTGGCCTTAAAGAGGTGGTGGACCAAGGGTAGATGGCTACTATAGGGGTCAAATAGGGGTTATGATGGTAGAGGTTTAGAGTAGAGGAGTGGCTTATGGTTACTATTGATGGCGGAAACCAGTGTGATAGGGATTATGTGTGGATATATTAAGTAGTACCGAAGGTAGTGCAACAGAATTTTTTCATTAAAGTGGGTGCTACTGATGTTGCTGTTTAGGGCTGTAGTAGAGGCAGTAAGGGGGGTTTGGTGATAGCGGTTTAGGTTTAGAGGGATGGCCTAGGGTTACTATTGATGGTAGCAACTAGTTTGGTAGGGATTGGTGGTCGGAAGATAAAGATCAGTTGGTGGAGGGTTGTGGCTGCGGTAAACTACTATTTGGGCTATAGTTTTTTGCTACAGTTTGGGTTGGCAGTAGATTTTGGAGATATGCCATAATGGATGCATCTTAAGGCTAGAGGGGTGCCTTAAAGATGATGTTGTTGGTGGTAGCAGGTTCGATAGGATTTGGTGGTTTAAGAGAAGAAGAACAGGAAAAGGTATAGCGGTAGAATTTTTGTCAAAAAAATTTTAGTAGCATAGATGTAAAACTTTCAGCGGTTCATGACAAGGATTCAAGTAGAATTCAGTGGAAATTTGCTAGTAAGGAAAAGCTAATGCCATTGTAAAAATCGTGAGAGAATATGGTAGCAAAAAATTTGGCAAGATCAAAGAGTTCAAGAAGGAGCTACGGTAGATTTTTTACATCTAAAATTTTAGTAGAAAAGACGTAAAATTTTCAGTAGTTTGTGACAAGGATTTGAGTAAAACTCAATGGGAATCTATTGGTAAAGGAAAGATAATATCGTTAAAAAATTCAGCAAATACGACAGTAATAAATTTGACAGAGATAAAGGAATATGAGAAGATGCTGCGGTAGATTTTTATGTCTAAAGTTCAGTAGTTTGGACATAAAAGATTAGTGATTTGTATCAATAATTTTACATAAAACGTAAAGGAAATCCACTGATATGGAGTGCCAAAGACGTCATAAAAAAAAAGTAGAAGATATGGTAGCAAAATAATGACAGTAAGATAAAAAATAGGGCAGTAGCATACGGCTAAAATTTATAGCATAACTTTTGTCATAAAGATGATAATTTTACGACAATGAGTTTGTGTAGCATAATATATGAATACTTTTTGGGTTGAAGATAACTAAATTACAGAAGCAGTAAGGTAGATTTACCAGAGTCTGATGCAATTTGTGGGGGAGCTTGAAAGGGTGATTTACGATAGTGGAGAAGATGGCGAAATTTAGCGACGATCTTAGCAATTGTGGGAATTGCTAAGGCGGTTGGATGAGGATGATGGGTGGCTATGAAAGGGCAGTGAAGCACCAAAGAATGCTGCTCTAATACCAAGTGTTAGAACCCTTATGGATTCTAAGCTTGGGGTTTGATCTCTATAGGGGATCAGCCTCCTAGAACTCTATAGGGGTTCCCTCCTCCAAGGTATTCGATATAATGACTGAAGAAAGATTGATTTATTCATGATAAAATAATGGTGGCTACATGAGTTTATATAGGGACTCAAAATCCTAACTCATAATAGGACTCCTTTAATTAAATTAAGCCTCCTACTAAACCAAGACTCATACCGAACCAAGACTCTTCTTCCCCTCAACTCCTAACCCCTAGCCAACTAAGTGGCCGGTGGCTATAGGGGACTCCTATTCAATCAAGGGAAGAGAGTCCTAGCTAAATGAAACTCTCTCCCTCTATCCTAGCCAACCTCTCCAAAGAGGAGGGGGCGGCTATAACACTCCCTCTTCATATAGACTATTTTATAATGAAAGATTTCAACTCATAACGAAACTCATAATTAAATTGAAACACTCCCATCTCAAAACCTAGCCACCTCCTCTCAACCCTAGTCGATTTCCTCTCATCAAGGTGGGAGGCTAATTGGGTTGATTACAAGCTTGACTTAGTTGACTCCAACCCATCTCCAACTTTAACTTCTAACCAGACTCCAGTTTGTTAGAAAACCTCAGCGGGTGCATCACATGCGCAGCGAAAATCAAAATAAAAATCAGTTTCTCATACAGATCAAATCGTCATGCAAAATATTAGGGTCGCGAGAAAAATACAAAAACCAATAAAATTACGATGTGTGAGAGATTGATTTTACCTAGGGAGATCATATATCCCTGTATTTCCAGATTTGGATGGAGAGGATGAAGGAGGTCGAGCGTTCTCCTCTCTAGTGGTATCCACACGATGGATCTCTATAGCAAAACTCCTCCAATCTGATCTCGCAACTCTTGCACAAAAAAACCCTAGGGCTCCTGCCTTAGTGGGTATTGGATCTCCATCTAATTACCCACTAACCTTACATTATTGGATCTCTACCCAATAATTTACTTAGGCCTCTAATTGGGCCTTAATCAAGGAGCCCATCAACACAGAGTCTCATCAAATGAAAATAGGGCCTAATTAGATCTTCATCCAATCCTCTATTCACTGAAGCATCCCCCATATATGTGTGACCTTTTAGGCCCGATACTGAGCTAGCCGTGAGTCACTCCCATCATAATTTTTTTTAATATAGTAAATTATTATCCCCATAATAATTCACTCGACTCGTCGACTATGGACGCACTATGTCACTACGCCATAGTCCCCATACGGTACAGGGGAGATCAAATCCATTGGACTTGTCTGTCCACAGTAACCGTATATCTATAATCCCTTATCCAACTAATATCCCAGAGACCATGTATTGGACATGGTACTATCAGGCCACATACAGAATCCGTCATAGTCTCGCTCTAATCGGATTCTCTCGGAGAACTCTTTCTCTCTCAATCTGAATGACCCTGGCTAGGGATTTGTCTGAGTAAGCATATATGGGATATTCCTCTCATAATATCGAGAGTGGATGATCCTCTATTGACACTCAATTGCCTTCGTAAGGTTGGCTACTAATCCCGATAACTAGTTGTACCATATTTGGAACTTTCCAAACCTGTAAGTCTGGCGTCAAAAAAAGGAGTGCTCATATAAGTCATCCTTAGTGTCTCAAGTCTAAGAACTAGATATATAACTGGGACTATAGAATCAATGTCTGACATTATGTATTATTAACCATACAACATTCCATAAGCGGATCAATCAGTGAACTCATTCTCGAATGAGTACATGTACTATGTCCTTAGTGTCTCCACACAAATGGTTATGAGACCAGCCACCTCCATCATATGGACGAGTATATAGTATACCGATCTGTCTTGTTATCTCATTGTCCCTCTCGAGTAACATATGACTGGGTTTATTTAGAATCTGTGCCTAAAGGTGAATTAATCTCATTATCGTGATCTCATCACAATCCAATTCCCATTGCATAGAACCAAGGACATCACAATATATATGTAACAAATAATATAATATAAGAATATGCCAATATTAA
The DNA here is from genome assembly GCA_021527575.1 of Ensete glaucum. NCBI lineage: Eukaryota > Viridiplantae > Streptophyta > Magnoliopsida > Zingiberales > Musaceae > Ensete > Ensete glaucum. The sequence goes on from CM038551.1 coordinate 47,115,713, forward strand.
TCATAAGTAAAAAGATTACGCAGTGTATCACACGTATCATCACTCACGTGATTGGCTTGTAGGGTACTTGTAACTAGCATAATTGAGCCAAATCCTAACCCTACTAGGATTTGGATTGATTTATTACAATGGAATCAAATATCTACCTAGCTGACCTAATGTCAAGTCTAGGTTGGCCAACAAGGTCCAATCTAAGGATTTGACTTAATCGACTAGGACCCGACCCAACTAGGGCCCTAATAGAATGTTATGTAATGATTTATTTACGCTAGATATAACTCCACATATCATGAATATAAGTGTGTCTAAAAGGAAATAAGATGAGATAAATGATATATACCTATGACATTGTAAGCTATGTCATATCCATGAGAGAATGATTTAAAAGTTACGGAATAATGGATACGTATATCCATTCAACTATATCATATGCAATTTATGAACCTTACCTTCATGGAAAGTTGACCAACTCTCCATTTAGTGGAACTTGAGAGAGTCACTGAGTTATTGAAACGTATACATAGCGATGGGTGTGGTCTCATGTCGACTCAAGCCATAAGTGGTTACTCTTACTTCATTACTTTTATTAACGATTTATCTAGGTATGGACATGTGTACTTGATGAAGTACAAGTCTAAAGCTTTCGAGAAATTTAAAGAATATAGAAAACTAGATTGGAAATAGTATTAAGACACTTCGATCGAATCGAGGAGGAGAGCACTTGAGTACAGAGTTTACCCATTTCCTCAAAGACCATGGGATTTTATCCCAATGGACACCTCCTTATATACCTTAACTCAATAGTGTATTAGAAAGGAGGAATCATATGTCTTAGACATCGTGGGATACCCCAAGAAAATTTATGGGTATTATTTCTATCATCTTGAGGACTAAAAAATCTTTGTTACCAAGAGGACAATGTTCCTTGAGAAGGAGCACATTGTTGATGGAAACAGTAGGAGCATGATAGAGTTTAGCGAGGTTGGATAACTTAGCTAAAGCACTATTCTAGAGGCCGAGTCTATTCAGGTATCTAGCATATAAGGTCCAACTTTACATAGGTCAAGCAGTATATCATACCCTCTTGAGAGATATGTACTGGTTACAGGTGCCCTCCAAGCTAATCATATGAGTGATGGCACATGTGACACGTTGTGTGATTTTTTTGCTTATGATTAATATTGGCATATTCTCATATTATATTATATGTAGCATATATATTGTGATGTTCTTGGTTCTGTACAATGAGAATTGGATTATGATGAGATCACGATAATAAGATCGATTTACCTTTAAACACAGATCCTAAATAATCTCGTTTATAGGTTATTCGAGAGGGACATCGAGATAACTGGACACACTGTGTACTATATACCCATCCATATGACGGAGGCAGTTGATCTCATAGCTACTTGTGTGGAGACACTAAGGATATAATACAGATGCTCATTGGAGAACGAGTTCACTGATTGATCCGCTTATCGAATGCTGTATGGTTAATGATACATAATGTTAGACAATGATTCTATAGTCACAATTGTGTATTTGGTCCTTAGACTTGAGACACCAAGGATGCATTGTATGAGTATTCCTTTCTTTGACACTAGACTTACAGGTTTGGAAAGTTCCAAATCTAGTACAATTGGTTATTAGAATTGGTAGCCAACCTTACGAAGGCAATTGAGTATCAATAGAGGATCATCCACTCTCGATATCATGAGAAGAATATCTCATATGTGCTTGCTTAGACAAATCCCTGGCCAGGGTCATTCGGATTAGAGTGAGACTATAACAAATTCCATATGTGACGTGATAGTACAATGTCTAATATACGGTCTCTGGGATATTAATTGAATGAGGGATTATAGAACGGTAACTAAGGACAAACAAGTCCGATGGATTCGATCCCTTTATACCGTTTGGGGACTATGGCGTAATGGCATAGTACGTCCATAGTCAATGAGATGAGTGAATTATTATGGGGATAATAATTCACTATATGAGAATAAGTTCTAATGGGAGAGACTCACGACCAGCTCGGTATTGGGCCTAGAGGGTCACACACATATGGTGGATGCTTCAACGAATAGAGGATTGGATGGAGATCCAATTAACCCTTGTTCTCATTAGATGAGACCCTATGTTGATGGGCTCCTTGATTAAGGCCTAAGAAGATTATTGGATAGAGATCCAATAATGCAAGGTTAGTGGATAATTGGATAAAGATCTAATACCCAATAAGGTAGGAGCCCTAGGGTTTTTTATGGCTCTCTATAAATAGGAGGGGAGACTCGTGGTTGATAAGCTACAACTTTAGCCACCACCTCCTTTTCTCCTCCTTCCCTCTGAGCAAGAGTTGCAAAATCAAATTAGAGGAGTTTCGCTGCAGAGATCTATCGTGTAGATACCGTTAGAGAGGAGGATGCTTGACCTCCTTCATCTTCTTCATCCGGATCTGGAATAGAGGGATATACGATCTCCCTAGGTAAAATCATGATTTTTTAGTTTTTGTAATTTTTCTCATGACCCTAATCTTTTGCACGACGATCTGATCTACATGAGAAACTAGTTTTTATTTTGATTTTCGTTGCGCATGTGATGCACCCGCTGAGGTTTTCCAACAGTGGTATCAGAGCCAAGGTTTTAAACTATGTGTGATGAGATTGAATCACATAGAATTGTTATATGCATTCTTGCTATGTTTCACAGAGAAGGCAACGAGGAGGAGGGGTGGCCAGCCACAGCCAGCCCCCATGCAGGGCAGGCCACCCATGGCCAGGCCGTGACCAAGGCCAGCCCACAAGTGGTGACCGCCATCGACCAACCCGCAAGGGGCTGCCCACGACATGCCTGCAAGGGGGCGGCTACTGCCCGAGGCCAGCCTTGCCACTAGCAGGGACGACGATGGCGGCGTAGATAGGGCAAGAGGGGTTAAGGCATCCTTTTGAGAAAAGAACAATCCTGCCCCTCTAAATTTTAAAAATTTCAAGGATTGTCCTCATGTACAGAATTCTAAAAATGCCCTCAATATTTCTGAAAATTTCGAGGACTGTCCTCTCATCCAGATTATGAAAATGCCCTCGACAATTCTAAAAATTTCGAGCATGTCTTGATTTCCAAAAAATAATTAATTAAATAGTTTAATTAATTATTATATATATCTAGTAATCCTACATATGATGTGATGTACATATTATATACGATGTGGATGGATGATCATGAGCCATGTGTTGTGATGTGTATAATTATGATTATTATTATTATTAGGGCCTATGAGCCTTTGTTTTTCTCGTTTATTGTCGGGCCTGCGTGCCTGTGATTATTTATAATTACATAGAGAGGTGCATCGGGAGCGTCGAGATGATCGCGAGACCCACGATGCCGTGGCAGGAGATTATGACACTTGGTGATGTGACGATCCGACGAAACTGATGATGACGAGATCAACAATCACAGGGCATGGAGATGCGCCGGTGCACATATAGATCCTATTGTGAGTGATTAGGCTCATTGGCTCGGGCCTAATCATATTAGGTGATGGTTCATGATCATCTAGTGTGGCTTACATGTGTGATGTATTTTATACACCTACTATATATATATATATATATATATATATATATATATATATATATATATATATATATATATATTTGCATGTAATATAGATATATATTAAATATGTATGTGTGTGACACGACATATTAGGAGACCGATAGAAAATAAAAGCCCCTCCTATGATAATATTAAGTTGGTAAGCGTGAGGTAATAGGATTGACCCACGTGCCCTTCCATTATTTTAAGAAGAAATTGAATCCCGATATAGGTTGAGTTGGTCAAGTCACTCGAGGCTCACCTATCTATATGATCGAGTTCTTGCCTATGACATATATATGTCACCGGTGACTTGAGGACATGGTATGACTTGGTCGAGCAGTCAAGACATCGAATTAGACTCATTTTGTAACAATGGTGATGACTTAACTGAACTTCATAGTTGGTCGAGCAGTCAAGACCATGATGATTCAGAGGCCGGATATGATGGGAATCATAAGGAATTATGATTGACAAAAGTTATCTACCTTTTGGGCTTAGTGTAGTTGGTCAAGTCTCTCGAAATTGCATTAAGACGTCAATTGGATCCCGATCTCCACTAGGAGTCTACCGGAGACTTTCATCTCACGCGTTGAGGGTGTCACATGATTCGCTTAGAAAATAGTGAGAGTATATTAAGATAGAAGTCCATATCTTAATTAGTATTTTTTGTAAAATTTGCATGTTATTTATTTTTGCTATATCTTATTTGTCGTTTATAAAACCTTTATGTGGCATATTTAATGTCAACCGCCTCATTGGTCCAAAGGCTCCATTATTTAAGAATTGTTCTCACGAAAGAGAAAATTATATATGTCCTTAGTACGATTGGGCCCATGCTGGAGGAAAGGACAAGCGAGGATGAGATCGCTCGCTTTATGAAGTATAAAGATAGTCCTGAAGGATAACCCATATGTTGATCTGATACTTTAGTTCCTACCAGATTTCTTTTTACAATTCATTATTAACTTTAATATGAACAAGTTTGAGATAACTCTACCTGAGCTCTTCAATATATTGAGGAAAGTTGAGAGTACCATCAAGAAAGAGAAATTAGTTCTCTATATTGGTGAGACTAATAGGAAAAGGAATACTAGTAAGACCCTTAAGAAGGGCAAGGGCAAAGAATGATTGGGTAAGGCAAAGATTGCCAAGAAAGACCTAGTAAAGGATAAAGGATAGTGCTTCCACTACGGCCAAGATGGGAATTGGAAAAGGAACTGTAAGGACTACCTTGCAGATAAGGCGAAACAGAAGCTTGGAGAAGCTTTAGGTATATTCATGATCAGTCTTCACTTATCAGATTTTCATGATAACACATTGGTATCGGATACCGGGAGTGCTTATCATATTTGTAATTCGTTGCAAGTTCTGATAAGACCTAGGAGACTGACTAGAGGCAAGGTAGATCTTAAAATGGGCAATGGAGCAAGAGTTGCTACAATTGCTGTTGGGGGGGGGGGGGGGGGGCATCCTACATTTGCCTAGTGTAGCTATTATTACATTAGATGCATGTTATTTTGTCCCTTCTATTATCAAAAATATTATTTTTATTTCTTGTTTGACAATTAGTGGATATAAATTAGTTTTTGAGAACAATAGTTGTTCAATAATTATGGATGATGAGATCATCACTAGAGGGACCCTTATAAATAGCTTATATGTGTTAGACACTTCTCCACCTATCATAAATATAAATATGTCTAAGAGGAAAAGAGATGAGGTGAAAAATGCATACCTATAGCATTGTAGGCTAGGTCATATACTTGAGGGAAGGATTCAAAAGTTACTAAAAAATGAATACTTAGATCCATTTGACTATAAGTCATATGCAACTTGTGAACTTTGCCTTCGTGGGAAAATGACAAACTCTTTTTTTAGTAGAACTGGAGAGAAAGTCATTGAGTTATTGGAACTCATATATAGTGATGTATATGGTCCCCATATTGACTCAGGCTATAGGTAGTTACTCATAATTCATTATATTCACTGATGATTTCTTTAGGTATGGACATATGTACTTAATGAAGTACAAATTTGAGGCCTTTGAGAAATTTGAGGAATATAAGAATGAGGTGGAGAACCAGATTGGAAATAGTATTAAAATTCTTCGATCAGATCGAGAAGAAGAGTACTTAAGTACAGAGTTTACCCATTTCCTCAGAGATAATGAGATTCTATCCTAGTGGACACCTCAGCTTAATGGTGTATCAGAAAGGAGGAACCGCACATTGTTAGACATGTTGCAGTACATGATGAGTTTCGCTGATCTACCCATCTCGTTCTGGGGGTACGCCCTAGAGACCATAACTTACCTTATGAACAGAGTTCCATCAAAGTCAGTAGTGTCTACACCATAGGAGATATAGAAAGGAAAGAAGTCTGATCTTAAGGTGGTTAAGATTTAGGGTTGTCTTACCCACGTTAGCAGATACAACCCTGACAAGTTAGAATCAAGGATGGAATGGTGCATATTTGTGGGATACCCTAAAGAGACTTTGGGGTATTATTTCTATCATCTCGAGGATCCAAAGGTCTTTGCTGCTAAGAGAGCTGTGTTCCTTGATAAGGAACACATTCTTGGTGGAAACAATGGGAGCAGTATAGAACTGAGTGAGGTTGGAGAACCTAGCACAATTCCAGAGCCCGAGTCTGTTCAAGTACCTAACACATAAGTTCCAACTTTGCATAGGACTAGTAAAGTATCTCACCCTCCTAAAAGATATGTAGGATATATCAATGAAAATGACTCTTAGGATGTTGATCCTCAGACCTACGAAGAGGCGATTATGAGTATAGACTCTAGGAAGTGGTAATAAGCCATAAATTCTAAGATGGATTCCATTACTCTAACAAGGTTTGAAATCTTGTGGATGCACCTAACGATATTGTACCCATCAGCTGCAAATGGATCTTCAAGAAGAAAATCGAAGTGGATAAAAAGGTAGAGACCCATAAAGTAAGGCTGGTAGCTAACGGATATCATCAAAGACAAGGAGTTGACTTTAACGAAACCTTTTCACTTGTAGCCATGCTTAAGTCTATTAGAATTATTTTGGTCATTGTAGTACACTATGACTATGAGATCTGGTAAATGAATGTCAAGGATTCGTATCCAAAGAGAGTCCAGATAAAGTGTGTTACTTAGATCCATTTATGGATTGAAGCAAGCTTTTTGAAGTTGGAACATAAGATTTGATGGGGTGATAAGATCTTATGACTTTATTAAGAACGAAGATAAGCCTTGTGTGTATAGGAAGGTAAGTGGGAGCACTATCACCTTTTTGGTGCTATATGTGGATGACATCCTAATCATTAAAAAAGATGTAGGAATACTTTCCATAATAAAGGCTTGGCTATCCAAAAACTTCTCTATTAAAGACTTAGGGGAAACATCTTATATTTTGGGGATCCGAATCTATAGAGATAGATCCAAAAGGATGCTTGGCTTGTCCCAATCTAGGTACATATACTCTATTGTCAAAAGATTTGGTATAGAGAATTCCAAGAGAGGTCTTATACCGACGAGACATGGAATATCACTTTCTAGGAGTATATCTCTAAAGACTCCTGAAGAAAGGGCAGACATAGCAGCTACAGGGTCTATCATATATGCGATGCTACGTACCAGGCCTGATATAACATATGCTTTGAGTGTCACGAGTAGGTATTAGGCAGATCCAAGTTTAGAATATTGGAAGGCAGTAAAGTGTATCCTTAAGTATTTGAGAAAGACTAAGGATCTTTTACTGGTATATGGAGGAGGTAGCCTCCAGGTTGAGGGCTAAATGGACTCGAGTTTTCAGTCTAACATTGATGATAGCAAGTCAAATTCAGGATATGTTTTCACCCTGATGGAGGAGCAGTAAGCTGGAAGAGTTATAAGCGAGATACTACTACTGACTCGACCACAGAGGTGGAATACATTGGTACAGTAGAAGCAGTAAAGGAAGGGGTATGGATGAAGAAGTTTATCAAAGATTTGGGAGTCATATCAAGCAGCATGAAGCTAACTCCCATATATTGTGATAGCGATAGGGTGATAACTCTAGCTAGGTAACCCAGGTCTCATCAGAATTGTTCTGAAGAGGTTTTATCTTATTAGAGCGATCATGACCCGTAAAGATGTGGCAATGGAAAGAGTTTCATCCGAAGATAACATTGCAAATCCCCCGACGAAGCCGTTGGCTCAGATTGTATTTGAGTATCACAAGGGTTCATAGGGATCAGGCACATAGGTGATTGACTTTAGGTCAAGTGGGAGATTGCTGGTTATAGGTACCCTACAAGCCATTCACGTGAGTGATGGCACGTGTGACACACTGTGTGCTCCTTTTTGCTTATAATTAATATTGATATATTCTCACATTATATTATCTATTGCATATATATATTCATCTTTAAACACAAATCTCATAGTCACTTGTGTGGAAACACTAAGGATATAGTACAAGTGCTCATTGGAGAATGAGTTCACTGATTGATCTGCTTATGGAATGCTATATGGTTAATGATACCTAATGTCAAACAGCGATTTCATAGTCCCAATTGTGTATCTGGTCCTTAGACTTAAGACACCAAAGATACTTTGTATGAGTACTCCTTTCTTTGATGTCAGACTTATATGTTTGGAAAGTTCTAGATCTGGTACAATTGGTTATCAGGATTGGTAGCCAACCTTACGAAGGTAATTGGGTGTCAATAGAGGATCATCCACTCACGGTATCACGAGAGAAATATTCCATATGTGCTTACTAAAACAAATCTTTGGCCAGGGTCATTCAGATTGAGAGAGAAAGAGTTCTCCAAGAGAATATAATTAGAGCGAAACTATGGCGGATTCCGTATGTGACCTGACATGTCACATACGTAGTGGCCTTGGATATTAGTTGGATGAGGGATTATAGATATATGGTAATTGAGGGATTATAGATACATGGTAACTGGGGGATTATAGATATCCCATGTCCAATATATGGTCTCTGGGATATTAGTTGGATGAGAAATTATAGATACATAGTAACTGAGGACAGACATGTCTGATGGATTCGATCACCCTGTACCATCTAGGGACTATGGCGTAGTGGCCTAGTGATGTAATCAGTCCCATTGAACATGGGAGGACGAGTGATAGAAAGCTCATCTTGATTGCCAATAAAAGCCATCTTTCTTAGATTTTAAGCCAAATAAAGAGAAAACATGGCTCTGATACTAATTGTTAGGATCAAATAAAGTCACTATCATGGTTGCTCATAATGGACTTTGGCATCCCATGCAGTTTAACAATATTTTCAACAAAAATATAAGCAATACTGACAGTGGTATAAGGGTGTCTCATAGCACAAAAATGGGCATATTTGATCAATTGATTTACCACCACAAAGATTATATTTTTACCTTGAGATGATAACAGTCCTTTGATGAAGTCCATGGAGATGTTAGTCCATGTGAAATCTGTATGGATAGTGGTTACTGCTTTCTTGGACTTACCGTTGTTTCACCCTTTTGTAGCTGACATACATCACATTTTTCTACATAATCAGAATAAATTTTTTCATGCCTCTCCAATAGAAGTTTTGCTTCACCCTCTTGTATGTTCTCAGAAATCTAGAGTGTCGTGCTGAAGGTGAAGAGTGCATTTCGTGCATGATGATTTTGATGCAAGGGGAAGTGGGAGTAAGCACAATATGACCCTTATAGCGTAGATCCCTCGAATCCCAAGTGTAGTGGGCTATTCCGCTTGGATCCTTTTTCAATTTTTCTATAATGTCTCAGGTCTCTGGATCCTTCTTCCATTCCTCCCTATGTCCTCGAGAAAGCCGGTGGAAGAAAGGGAGAGGGCTGAAATTTCAGCCTGCTCTAGTAGCCGTAGTAGTGTATCTACAACAACATTTCTTTCCCTTTTTGATATATAATTTCATAATCAAAACCAAGGAGTTTAGTTATCTATTTTTGCTACTCAGGGGATGATATTTTCTATTCTAAAAAATACTTGAGGCTTCGCTGGTCAGTTTTGATCTAGAAGCGTCGGCCGATCAAGTAGTGTCTCCACTTTGTAACGACGTGCATAATTCAAACATCTCCTTGTCATATATGGATATTTTATGATGAGAAGGAGATAAGACCTTGCTAGTATATACAAGTGGTCAGCCATCTTACATTAGAATGGCTCTGTTTCCAACTCTGGATGCGTCGACCTCAATGATGAAGGGTCGGCTGAAATCAGACAACGCTACGATCGGCGTCGTCGTCATGGCTGCCTTGAGTTTATCAAAGGCTATAGAATTTTGTTCGACCACTAGAAGGAGTATTTTGTCAGTAAGGAGGTGAGTGGGGCACTGATCTTCCCATAGTCTTTTACAAACTTTTGGTAGTAGCCCGTAAGTCCAAGGAAACCGCACAGCGATTTCACATTCGTAGGTCTTGGCCAACCTTGCATTGCTTCTACCTTCGTCGGGTCTACCGCCACTCTATTTTATGATATTATGTGCCCAAGGTACTCCACTTTATGATATAAGAAGTTACACTTTGATTGTTTAACATAAAGGGTATTCTTCCGAAGAATCGTTAGAATAACTCGTAAGTGCTGAAAATGAATCTCAAGAGTAGTGCTGTAAATGAAAATGTTGTGAAAGAATACCAACACAAATTTATGTAAAAAGCTCTGAAAAATGTCATTTATTAGGCTTTAAAATGTGAAAGGAGCATTAGTGAGTCTGAAAAGCATTACTAAGAATTCATAGTGTCTGTTGTGCGTATGGAATGCCATTTTTGGAATATCTTTAGCACATACCCAAATATGATGGTACTTGGAATGGAGGTCCAATTTCATGAAGACTCGGGCTCCTTTTAGTTCATCCAAAAGTTCATCTACTATTGGTACAGGGTGCTTATCCTTGATGGTGATGGTGTTTAAAGCTCGGTAGTCGATGCATATCCACCAAGTTCCATCCTTCTTGCGCACTAGCAACACCCGCGAGAATAGCGGGCTGCAGCTTGGCCGAATTACTAGTTACGATTGCCCTACAAGCTAATCACGTGAGTGATGGCATGTGTGATATGCTGTGTGATCTTTTTGCTTATGATTAATATTAGCATATTTTCATATTATATTGTTTGTTATATATATATTGTTATGTCCTTGGTTCTGTGCAATGGGAGTCAAATTATGATGAGATCACAATAATGAGATCGATTCACCGTTAAACACATATCCTAAATAATCTTGATTATAGGTTACTCAAGAGGGATATTGAGATTAGTTTCCCAACATAAATAACCAGATAGATCAGTGTACTATATACCCATCCATATGATGGAGGCGGCTGGTCTCATAGCCACTTATGCGGAGACATTAAAGATATAGTACAAGTACTCATTGGAGAATGAGTTCACTGATTGATCCACTTATGGAATGTTGTATTGTTAATGATACCTAATATTAGACAGTGATTTCATAGTTCTAGTTGTGTATCTGGTCCTTATACTTGAGACACCAAGGATGCCTTGTATGAGTACTCCTTTCTTTGACGCCAGATTTATAGGTTTGGAAAGTTCCAGATCTTGTACAACTGGTTATCGGGATTGGTAGCCAACCTTACGAAGGCAATTGAGTGTCAATAGAGGATCATCTACCCTTGGTATCACAAGAGGAATATCTCATATGTGCTTGCTCAGATAAATCCCTGGCCAGGGTCGTTCGGATTAAGAGAGAAAGAGTTCTCCGGGAGAATTCGATTGGAGCGAGACTATGACGGATTTCGTATGTGACCATGTCCAATATACGATCTCTGCAATATTATTTGGATGAGGGATTATAGATACATGGTAATTATGGACAGATAGGTCCGACGGATTCGATCTCCTTGTACCGTCTAGGGATTATGGCATAGTGGCCTAGTACGTCCATATTCGATGAGTCAAGTGAATTATTATAAGGATAATAATTCACTATATTAGAAGGAGTTCTGATGAGAGTGACTCATGACCAGCTCGGTATCAAGCCTAGAGGGTCACACACATACAGTGGATGCTTTAGTGAATAGAGGATTGGATAAAGATCCAATTAGCCCCTATTCTTATTAGATGAGACCATATACTGATGGGCTCTTTGCTTAAGACCTAATTAGAGGCCTAAGGAGATTATTAAATAGAGATCTAATAGTGTGAGGTTAATGACTTATTGGATGGAGATCCAATACCCACTAAGGTAGGAGCCCTAGAGTTTTTTGGTGGCTCTCCATAAATAGGAGGGGAGACTCATGGTTAAGAGGCTGCAGCTTTAGCCACGACCTCCTATTCTCCTCCCTCCCTCTGTACAAGAGTTACGAGATCAGATTGGAGGAGTTTCGTTGTAGAGATCTATCATGTGAATACCACTAGAGAGGAGAATGCTTGACCTCCTTCACCTTCTCCATCCGTATCTGGAATACAGGGATATATGATATCCCTAGGTAAAATCAATCTCTCACACATTGCGGTTTTATTAGTTTTTGTGTTTTTCTCACGACCTTAATAGTTTGCACGAGGATTTGATCTGTGTGGAAAACCAGTTTTTGTTTTGATTTCTACTATGCATGTGATGCACCCGCTGAGGTTTCCCAACAGTGGTATCAGAGCCAAGGTTTTCGTGCGAAAGATTAGTTTTAAACTGCATGTGATGAGATTGTATCATGTAGAATCATTCTACGTGTTCTTGCTACATTTTCATAGTGAAAGCAACGAGGAGGAGGGGCGGCCAGGCCACGGCCAAGGCCCCCCATAAGAGGGTGACCGACTACGGCTAGGGCCAACCTACAAGGGGTAGCAGCCATCCGTAGGGGCAGTAGCCCACAAGGGAGGCGAGCACGGGCGAGGCCGTGGCGGTGGCACAAGGGCCCGGCCTGCGATCCTACCACCAACAAGGGCGACGGTAGAAGGGTGGCCGCCTGGCGGCCAACCACAAAGGGAAAGGAGAGGGCTAAGGCATCCTTTTGAGAAAAGGATGATCCTACCCCTCTAAATTTTAAAAAATTTGAGTACTATCCTCATGTACAAAATTTCCGAAATGCCCTCAATTATTTTAGAAATTTCGAGAACTGTCCTCTCATCTAAAATTATAAAAATATCCTTGATAATTCTAAAGATTTTGAAGATTATCCTTTTATTTAAAATTATAAAAATACCCTTAATAATTCTAAAAATTCTGAGCATATCCTAATTTTAAAAATAATTAATTAAATAGTTTAATTAATTATTATATATATCTAATAATCCTATATATGATGTGATGTACATGTGATGTATGATGTGGATGGATGATCATGAGCCAGGCGTTGTGATGTATGCAATTATGATGATTATTATTATTTCGGCCTATGAGCCTTTGTTTTTCTTATTTATTGTTGGGTTTGCGTGCTTGTGATTATTTGTAATTACATGGAGAGGCGCGACGAGAGCATGGAGATGATAGCGGGACCCACAATGCCGTAGCGGGAGACTACGACGCACAGTGATGCAACAATCTGCCGGAACCGATGATGACGAGATCAACAATCACATGGCGTAGAGATGTGTTGATGCACACATAGATCCTATTGTGAGTGATTAGACCCATTAGCTCGGGCTTAATCATATTAGGTGACGGCTCATAATCATCCGGTGTGGCTTGCATATGTGATGTGTTATATACCTACTAGATATATGTATGTGTATATATATATATTTGCATATGATGTAGATATATATTAAATATGTATGTGTGTGACACGACATATTAGGAGATCGATGCGAAACAAAAACCCCTCCTATGATAATATTAAGTTGGTAAGCATGAGGCAATAAGATTGACCCACGTGGCATTCCATCGTTATAGGAAGAAATTGAATCACGACATAGGTTGAGTTGGTCGAGTCCCTCGAGGCTCACCTATCTACATGATCGAGTTCTTGCCTACAACATAGAAATGTCACTAGTGACCTGAGAACATGGTATGCTTGGTCGAGTCCCTCGAGGGCATATTATCAAATCAGACTCATCTTGTAACGATGGTGATGACTTAACTGAATATCATGGTTGGTCGAGTCTCTCGAGACCATGATGATTCGGAGGCCGAACATGACGGGAATCACAAGTAGTTATGATTGGTAAGAGTTGCCTACCTTTTGGGCTTAATGTAATTGGTCGAGTCTCTCGAGGTTACACTAAGATATCAATTGGATCCCGATCCCCACTAAGAGTCTGCCGGAGACTTCCGTCTCACGTGTCATAGGTGTCTCGTGATTCACTAAGAAAATAATAGGAGTATATTAAGATAGAAGTCCATATCTTAATTAATATTTTTTATAAAATTTGCATGTTATTTAATTATGGTATATCTTGTTTGTCGCTTGCAAAACCCTTATATGGCATAATTGATGCCAACCGCCTCGTTCGTCCAAAACCTCCGCAATTTGAGAATTGTTCTCACAGAAGAGAAAATCGTATATGTCCTTAACATGATTATGCCCATGCTAGAGGAAAGGATAAGCGAGGATAAGATCGCTTGCTTTGTGAAGTATATAGATATTCCTAGAGGATAACCTGTGCGTTGATTTTATACATCAGTCCATACTAGATTTTTTTTTACTTCATCATGAATTTTAATATGAGCAAGTTTGAGGTGACTTTCCCTGAGCTCCTCAATATGTTGAGGGAAGCTGAGAGTGCCATCAAGAAGGAGAAGCTAGTTCTCTATATTGGTGAGACCAAAAAGAAAAGGAAGTCCAACAAGGCCCTTAAGAAGGGCAAGGGCAAAGAAAGACCAGGTAAGACAAAGGTTGGTAAGAAATACCCAAGAAAGTACAAAGGACAATACTTTCACTGTGGCCAAGAAGGGCATTGGAAGAGGAACTGTAAGGACTACCATGCAGAGAAGGCGAGATAGAAGCTTGGAGAAGCTTCAGGTATATTCATGATCAGTCTCCACTTGTCATATTTTCATGATAACATATGAGTATTGGATACTATGAGTGTTTATCATATCTACAATTCGTTGCAAGTTCTGGTAAGACCTAGAAGGTTGGCTAGAGGCGAGATGGACCTCAGGATGGGCAATAAAGCAAGAGTTGTTGTAGTTACTGTTGGAGAGGTCACCCTACATCTTTCTGGTGAAGCTATTATTACATTAGATGCATGCTATTTTATTTCCTCTATTATCAAAAACATTATTTCTATCTCTTATTTGACAATTAGTAGATATAAATTAGTTTTTGAGAATAATAATTATTCAATAATTATGAAAGATGAGATCATCACTAAAGGGGCCTTTATAAATGGCTTATATGTGTTAGACACTTCTCTACATATCATGAATATAAATATGTCTAAGAGAAAAAGAGATGAGGTGAATAATGCATACATATAGCATTATAGGCTAGGTCATATATATGAGGGAAGGATTCAAAAGTTGCTAAAAGATAGATACTTAGATCCATTTGACTATGAGACATATGTAACTTGCGAACCTTGCCTTCGTGAGAAGATAATCAACTCTTTTTTTAGTGGAATTAGAGAGAGAGCCACTGAGTTACTGGAACTAATACATAGTGATGTATATGGTCCCATGTCGACTCAGGCTATAGGTGGTTACTCATATTTCATTATATTCACTGATGATTTCTCTAGGTATAGACACATGTACTTAATGAAGTACAAATCTGAGGCCTTTGAGAAATTCATGGGATATAAGAATGAGGTAGAGAACCAAATTGGAAAGAGTATTAAGACTCTTCGACCAAATCGAGGAGGAGAGTACTTGAGTAAGGAGTTCACTGATTTCCTTAGGGACAATGGGATTCTATCCCAGTGGACACCTCCTTATACACCTCAGCTAAATTGTGTATTAGAAAGGAGGAATGACATGCTGTTAGACATGGTGCAGTCCATGATGAGTTTTGCTGACCTACCTGTCTCATTCTGGGGGTACACCCTAGAGATTGCAGCTTACCTTCTAAACAGAGTTTCATCAAATTCGGTAGTGTCTACACCATATGAGATATAGAAAGAAAGAAGCTCAATCTTAAGATTGTTAAGATTTAGGGCTATCCTGCCCATGTTAGAAGACACAACCCTGATAAGTTGGAATCAACAACAGAATGGTGCACATTCATGGGATACCCAAAGGAAACTTGTGGGTATTATTTCTATCATCCCAAGGACCAAAAGGTCTTTATTGCCAAGAGAGTTGTGTTCCTTGAGAAGGAATACATTCTTGGTGGAAATAGTGAGAGTGAGATAGAATTAAGCGAGGTTGAAGAACCTAGCTCAAGCACTATTCCAGAGCCTAAGTCTGTTCAGGTACCTAACACACAAATTCCAAATTTACGTAGGTCTAGTAGAGTATCTCATCCACCTGAAAGATATATGGGACATATCAATAGAGATGACTCTCAGGATATTGATTCTCAGACTTACGAGGAGGCTATTATGAGTATAGACTCCGGGAAGTGGCAAGAAGCCATGAATTTTGAGATAGATTCTATGTACTTTAACAAGGTTTGGAACCTTGTGGATGCACCTGAGGGTATTATACCCATCGGTTGTAAATAGATCTTCAAGAAGAAGATCGGAGTGGATGGAAAGGTAGAGACCTATAAAGTAAGGCTGGTAGCTAAAGAATATCGTCAAAGATAAGGAGTTAACTATGATGAAACCTTTTCACCTGTAGCCATGCTTAAGTTCATTAGAATTATTTTAGCCATTGCAGCATACTATGACTATCGTATCTAGCAAATGGATGTCAAAACGGTATTCCTTAATAGCAACTTAGAGGAAGAGGTGTATATGATACAACCAGAGGGATTCTATCCAAAGAGAGTTCAGATAAAGTGTGCAGGTTACTTAGATCCATTTATGGATTGAAGCATGCTTCCCGAAGTTGGAACATAAGATTTGATAAGGTCATCAAATCTTATGACTTCGTTAAGAATGAAGATAAGTCTTGTATGTACAGGAAGGTAAGTGGAGGCACTATCACCTTCTTGGTGCTATATGTGGATGACATCCTAATCATTAAGAATGATGTAGGAATGCTCTCCACAATAAAGGCTTGGCTATCCAAAAACCTCCCCAAAAAGACTTAGGGGAAGCATCCTATATTTTAGGGATTTGGATCTATAGAGATAGATCCAAGAGGATGCTTGGCTTGTCTCAATCTAGGTATATAGACTCCATTGTCAAAATATTTAGCATGGAGAATTCCAAGATATGTCTCATACCGATAAGACATAGAATATTACTTTCTAGGAGTATGTCCCCAAAGACTCCTGAAGAAAGGGTAGACATAGATAAGATACCTTATGCCCCAACGATAGGGTCTATCATATATATGATGCTATAAACTAGGCCTGATATAGCACATGCTCTGAGTGTCACGAGCAGGTATCAGTCAGATCAGGTTTAGAACACTAGAAGGTAGTAAAGTGTATCCTTAAATACTTGGGAAGGACTATGGATATTTTACTAGTATATGAAGGAAATAGCCTCCAGGTTGAGGGCTACACGGACTACTACTGACTTAACCATAGAGGCCGAATATATTATTGCAGTAGAAGCAGTAGAGGAAGGGGTTTGGATGAAAAAGTTCATCAAGGATTTGGGAGTCATACTACGCAGCATGGAGCTAACTTCTATATATTGTGACAGCGACAGGACAATAACTCTAACAAAGGAACTCAGGTCTCAATAGAATTATTCTGAAGATGTTTCAACTGATTAGATCGATTATGACCCAAAAAGATATAGCAATAGAAAGAGTTCCATCCGAAGGTAACATTGCAGATCCACCAACGAAGCCGTTGGCTCAGATTGTATTTGAGCATCACAAGGGTCTGATGGGGATCAGACACATAGGTGATTAGCTTTTGATCAAGTGGGAGATTGCTGGTTACAGGTGTCCTGCAAGCCAATCACATGAGTGATGGCATGTGTGACACGCTGTGTGATCTCTTTGCTTATGATTAATATTGGCATATTCTCATATTATATTATTTGTTACATATATATTATGATGTCCTTGGTTCTGTGCAATGAGAGTCGGATCATGATGTGATCATGATAATGAGATCGATTCACCTTTAAACATAGATCCTAATTAATTCCGGTCATAGGTTACTCAAGAGGGACATTGAGATAACCAGATAGATCGATGTATTATATACCCATCCATATGATGGAGGCGACTGGTCTCATAGCCACTTGTGTGGAGACACTAAGGATATAGTACAGGTGCTCATTGGAGAATGAGTTCACTGATTGATCCACTTATGGAATGTTGTATGGTTAATGATACATAATGTCAAACAACGATTCCATAGTCATAATTGCGTATATGGTCCTTAGACTTGATACACCAAGGATGTCTTGTATAAGTACTCCTTTCTTTGATGCCAGACTTACAAGTTTGGAAAGTTTCAGATTTGGTACAACTGGTTATCGGGATTGGTAGCCAACCTTATGAAGGCAATTGAGTGTCAATAGAGGATCATCCACTCTCGATATCACGAGAAGAATATCCCATATATGCTTGCTCAGGCAAATCCCTGGCCAGGGTCGTTTAGATTAATAGAGAAAGAGTTTTTTGGGAGAATTCAATTAGAGTGAGATTATGACGGATTTCGTATATGACCTGACAGTACCATGTCCAATATATGGTCTTTGGGATATTAGTTGGATGAGGGATTATAGATACATAGTAACTGTGAACAAACAAGTTTGATGGATTTGATCCTCTTGTACCGCTTGGGAACTATGGTGTAGTGGCCTAGTACGTCCATAGTCGGTGAGTTGAGTGAATTATTATGAGGATAATAATTCACTATATCAAAAAAAGTTCTGATGGGAGTGACTCAAGACCAGCTCGGTATTGGGCCTAGAGGGTCACACACATATGGTGGATGCTTCAGCAAATAGAGGATTAGATGAAAATCCAATTAGCCCCTATTCTCATTAGATGAGACCTTATACTGATGGGCTCCTTGCGTAAGGCCCAATTAGAGGCCTAAGGAGATTATTGGATAGAGATCCAATAATGCAATATTAGTGGGTTATTGGACGGAGATCCAATACCCACTAAGGCAGGAGCCCTAGAGTTTTTTGGTGGCTCTCTATAAATAGGAGGGGAGACTCATGGTTGAGAGGTTGCAGCTTTAGCCACCACCTCCTATTCTCCTCTCTCCCTCTATGCAAGAGTTGTGAGATCATATTGGAGGAGTTTCGCTATAGAGATCCATCATGTGGATACCGCTAGAGAGGAGGACGCCTGACCTCCTTCATCTTCTCCATCCGGATCTAGAATACAGGGATATACAATCTCTCTAGGTAAAATCAATCTCTCATATATCACAGTTTTATCGATTTTTATATTTTTCTTGTGACCCCAATATTTTGTACGAGAGTTTGATCTGCATAGGAAACCAATTTTTGTTTTGATTTTCGCTGCGTATGTGATGCATCCACTGAGGTTTCCCAACACGAATCACCCTATTGTCAAGCATCTCCTTTACAATATTCTCAATCTCGTCCTTCTGTAGATGAGGGCAATGGTACAGCCTTGAGTTTTCTAGTAGTTTTCCCGAAAGAATAGGGATTCGGTGATCATATTGTCGAGTAGGGGGGAGTCTGCATGGTTCAGCAAAAACTTTGACGTATTCATCTAGCAATTGGGAGTC
The DNA here is from genome assembly GCA_021527575.1 of Ensete glaucum. NCBI lineage: Eukaryota > Viridiplantae > Streptophyta > Magnoliopsida > Zingiberales > Musaceae > Ensete > Ensete glaucum. The sequence continues at coordinate 47,134,993 of CM038551.1, forward strand.
TGCGCTATTGGATATGCATTAAAAAACTATCATATGCCTTACATAGAACTTTCTCCATCTATTACATCAAAACAGTGGAGACATGGCTTCCACGCTTACCGTGTAGGGTGACCTGTTTGCATTTGTAATAAAATTTCATGATCAGTTTAGAGAAGTTTTAGAAGATGTCACCTAACATTATTAACCACTCAATGCCAAGCACGGCTTCATAGTCATCAATAGGCAGGAGGAAGAAGTCATTTATAATCTCTTGATCTTGTAGAAGTAGTTTCACCTGCAAGCATCATTGGTCACACTTTAGGATCCGACCATTAGTGACCTTTATGTCAAATTTGTTGCAACCTTTGACGTAGAGTGCCATAGGAGCAGCAACCTTACTATTGAGGAAATGATTTATGTTGTTCGTGCCGATAAGAATGGTGATGGGTTGTTTCTTGAGAAGGCCTCCCACTTTTATCGTTTGTGGGTTGGAGTAGTCGGCTAGTATGTGCACCGTAAAGTTGCTTGATTGGGGCTCTTCCTCCACAACTTCTTCTTCAAGTTCAAGGCTCTCTTCTGATGATTTAATATCTTCATCCTCTACTGGTTCAATCAAAAGAAGTCGCCCCTTTTTGTAATGGTGATCGTGACTCTATGGCTCGTCGCAATGCCAACATAAACCCTTAGTAGATCGCTCCTAAAGCTATTCTCTCATTAACTTTTTAGGTGCAGGAGCTCGGATTCAATAGAGGGGCCTGAGGGCCTTAGTATTGCTGGTCAGGGAATGACCCTAGTGTTAGGATCAAAGTTGCACTAAGAGGGGGGGTGAATTAGTGTTGATAAAAAGTCTTCATCGATTTAAAAATTTTACTCAATGAAAAAACTATATTGAAAATATGTTTAAGTGTAGAGATGTTTGTAATAGTGCAAGTAAAGATAATAGATAGTTAAATAATAGAGCAATGAAGTTAAATAGCAAAGAAGAGGAAGCAAACTGATTTTATAGTGGTTTGGTCTCGTGACCTATGTCCACTTCCCGATTCCTCCTCCGTTAAGGCCACCGGCTTCCACTATTGATCTTACTTCAATATGTGAAGATCAATTACCGTCTTATAACTTTATTCTCCTTTTATAGGTTTAGGAGATAGCCTTTACAAGAATCAAAGATCTCCATTAAATAAAAAACTATACAAGATGAAATGAGAAGAAGCTCTTAATTACAATAACGTTTTCACAAGATTTTTATTCTTTTATTGCTTGTATACCTCAGGCAAGAAAGGGTGAGATATTTATAGGCCCCAAATGACTTCAAAAGTGGAGCCAAAAATCAATTTTTAAGTAATCCTGATGTGCTAGTCTCGAAGACTGCGTTCTTAGCAGTTCAACCGCCTGACAGTCTGGGAGACTATGTTCTGGGCGGTTCAGTCGCCTGACAATCTGGGAGACTGTGCTCTGGGTGATTCAATCGCTTAACACATTTTTGAAGATTGTGTCATCGTAGAGATCGTGTCTTCCAAGAATTTGTCTTATCTAACCTTATATTACTTAAATGACTTTTATAATAAGTTCAAATCAATCCCAATTAAGGACTAATGACCTCTTAATTGAGTTACTAAAATTAACTCTCATTATAATGCTAACTATGACACTCAATGTATAATTTTCATTGTCTGATCGTCTCTTCGACGAACTCCCAACATCTTTCTGATGAACCCCCGGCAAGCTCCTGATTTCCTTTGGTGAACTCTCAATGAACTTCCAACATTCCTCAAGTGAACTCTCGGTGTGTTCCTAATAATATGTCGGTGAACTCCCGATGAACTTCCCAGTATTCTTACGGCAAGCTCTCGACAACCTATCAGCGAACTCTCGACAAACTTCCAAGCAAACCTTTGGTGAGCTCTCAGTGAGTTACCAATAACATCGTCCAAACATCGATTGACCTTCGGCGAACTCTCAACGAGCTCCCACTATGTCCAAACATTGGCCCGATGCTCGAACTTGACTCCGACCTAACATCTGATTGTAATGCTCTTTCATCGTCGTAGTTATTCTGCATCACTTTCTTTAACACACGAGTTAGATTATAAAACTTATCAATTAATACATCATCAAAATCCAAGATTCAACAATCTTCCTTTTTTTTATGATGACAACCAATTGATGACAGAGTTAACATTAACTCCCCTTATGTATATGCCATAGGATAAATACAACAAACTTAAATTTTAAAAGAATATATCACTTTAAATTCAAGTATTGTATTTTCATAATTTAACCATTCATGATACCATATATAATAAAATTTTCAAAGCATTCTTTTTCTTGGTGTCACATGATAAATAATTTCAATTGATATGTTTCACATAATAAATATTTTAAACATTCACTTTATGTCAAAAATCATGATACCATATATGATAAAATTATCAAAGTAATCATCTTCTTGGTATCATATAAACATTTCAAATATTTCAAAATACACATTTCTATTACTTCATCAATTATGTCATTTCTCCCCCTTTGTCATCAACAAAAAGGAGAAATGTTCAATTCATACATGAGCATTTATCATAAATATCCATCATTTAAATATTTATCATTTTTGAATATTTATCTATAAGGAGAATTGTTCAACATACCTTTTCGAAATAATTGTTCAAAACAAATGTTCATTATATGATAAAATTTCAAACACAACATTTATCATATATCATCAATCATGTCATTTCTCCCCCTTTGTTATCAAAAAGAAGAAATATTTATCACATATTTGAATACTGAGTGTTCAATACATATGTCAACACATTTATCATAAATATTCATTACACAAAGAAAGAAATCTAGTACATTTTTCTCCCTTTTTGTAAACAGAAAGGTAGAATCAATGAGGAGATTCTGAAAAGCATCATATCAAAAAAATACTCAATTTTATATATGTAAATTTCATAGATATAAATTTCAAAATTGAGGGCTACCCATGTAATTTAGTTCGTCTTATGAAAATTTCAAGTAATGTAGCAAATCAATCAAATTATGCATTTTGAAGATTATCTCATGTAAATGTTGATAATGAGCATCAAAAATTTTAAAAGAAAAAATGATAGTAAATCAAGCTCAAATTGTTATCAAGTATTTTGTATGCATTTAAAAAATTCTAATTTTCTTCTAAGCAATTATTCTTCATTCAATGTTCAAATTTTCTTCTAACCAAATTAATTTTGATTCCTCCTCCTTTTTATTGTCTACAAGAAATATAATGGTTTAATTTTTTAATGCATCCATATTTTAAATATAACCATAAGTACAAAGGAATCATGTCACGAAGAATTAAATCATAAGTATCAATAGGCACTATTTCTACTCTTCTTCTTTGATAAAAATTTTATGAGATTAATTGTAAGAAAGATATCAATTCATAAAAATTATCAAGTTACAAGTATCGAAAAATTAAAATTATGATTTTACAAAATGAGATATGAAAATATAGGATCTCAATTTTTATATATGATTCAAATCATCAAGATCATTGTTTAGATTTCTTTTATAGTTCCAAATAGATAAACTTATGATTCATTTATAAACTTTTTCAAATGAATTTGATTTATATAAGAATTTCAAGTTTCATTTTCTAAACTTACCAAAATCATGATAATAACTTATTCAAGTTCAAATATTCAAAATCGATATTTCAAAAAAAAATCATGAATAATTCATCAATCTTTTATTGAAATCTTAATAAGATAGAGATTTAGAAATTTTCAAAAGAGATCATCACAAATATTACAATAAGATATTTTCAAACATGATCTTTGGTTTATCTTTGATTCAATGATATTTCTTTGTTAAGTATGTCTAACTCTTTGAGACCTTAGTAAAGAGAGTTGCATTTAGGATGTGTATTTCAAATATATATATATATATATATGTGAAAGCACTAAAAGGATAAATATAGAAATTTTGTTTAAAGTTTCAATTCAAAAATCATCATCCAATCAAAACTCATTTTAACCTACAACTATCATTATAATATTTAAATCATTTTACAAACTTAGTCAATAATATAATATTTAAATCATCAAATTATTATAGCTTAGGAGATTCAACCAGAATGTTATCATTTTATCTCTTGTTGAAGGGTTGATTGGATAAAAATATTTTCAAGAAGAATTATCCTATTTTTGAGTTATTTTTAACTTATGAAATTTATTTCAAGAATGAAATTTCATCAATATCATTGCAATAAAATATGTTCAAATAAAAATTTCAATTCCAATGTGATTTTTACAGTGAGTTACTATACTCATTTCATTCTCATTAAATATATTTTTTAATTTTTAAAAATACTACACAATGAAGCATGATTTTTCTTCCCCTTTTTATAATGTTTTATATTCAAATTCTATTATTCAATAATATCTATTTAATCATATATCCCATATTTCAAGTTACTTCTTCAACATTATTAAGGCATCAAAATGATAAAACATCTTTAATGTAAAAATTCAAACAATCTTCATTCCAACATGTAAATGAGTGTAACTCTTTACACATAGTGCAAGGAGTTGACAAACACATTTCAAAATTTTTATTTATTTCAAGTCTATCTAATATAATATTCAAATTAATCATTAAATATGTTTTAAAAGATAATGGTTTATTTATAAAGATCTTTAGTCATAACCATGATAAAAAAAAAACTTTAGGCTCATATAAAAAGGTTTTTGTTTGGATAAATATCTTTGGGAGTCAAGAGAATTGTTTTATATATAATAACTTTCAAATCATAGAAACTAATATATTATCAACAAAAACCCATTTTCATAAATTTTAACATAAATATTTTTCATTAACAATAATTATGGTTCCTTAGTTCTAGTTCATTTTCATACTAGTATGCTCTGACTTTACATTATCAATCAAGGTTATGATAAAATAAATTAAATGAGTAAATACTTTTAAGTAGAGTCATTATTATGAGATATTCTTCAACCAAAATATAATATTTTTTTTATGTTGTAAGATTCTATCATGTTATTAAGAAAATTTTTCTTTAAAGAAAAATGATTTTATATATGAATTTTAAGTTCAAATTCAATATTTGATCATTTAATCTCAAGATAATATACACAAATTTAAGCACACAAATCAATACATTAATCATCATCAAAATCATTCTTTCATAAATTTAAATTTAGATAAAGTTTCTAATTCATTTAGCACACCAAAGTTAGAGCAATCAAGATGAATGAGTTATCCAAAGATTCATTAACAATGATTTTATTTCAATATATTTTTTTTGTTACTACTTAGGCTAGTGAGCTTTAAAGGAGTATTAGATCTCAAGTTATATACCTTGAGCATCTACTTTCAAAACATTACTTAGTGCTCCTAACCTTATTATTAGCCAAATTTATAATATGAAAGATTTTAGTTTAGATACCCATTTTACATTAGGTTCCTCATGAAACACTCTACCTAATTTTACTAATGGCATCGAGTTATTTATAGTTCCTTTAGGAACCCAAATTAATTTGTGTATATTAGTCTTTTAAATGAACATTTATAAGCATATTGTCCAATTTTTTCATAAAAATTATATTTATTTCTAGGTGAAACATATAATGTAGGTACTTTAATGAAGATGGTTGGCTTTTGTTGATTGTTACCAATAAAGCCTATACTATTTCTTCTATTAATATAATCCTTATTCGTAAGGATCATATTAAGGGATTTATTCCCTTTTTTAAAAATTTTAAATATTTATTTAAGCATGATATTTTCCTTTTCAACATCATCTAGCATTTCACGTTTAGAGCAAAAATTATGTAATGGTAAAGCATCATGCAAGGTTTCATGTTTGGTGCATGTATTATGTGATGGTGCTACTTCATGTATTTCATCAAGTTTACTAACTAATAATGCATGCTCTTCTTTAAATAATTTATAGGATTTGCTAATCTTTCTAAATTTATCATAAAGCTTATAGGAAGAAAGTAATAACTCATTAAAAGTAAAAGAGCTTGCAGGTGGGTTACTTACCTCATCGTGGTTGGCTACGAGCGCAAGATCTTCCACTTCTACTTAATTGTGCTTTTCATCTTCGGTGCACTATAGCTTCTTACGTTCATCGTAGCAGGTTTTGTCCATTTTAAGGTTTTTGTTTATATTCATTAAATTTTTTTGTTCTTTTATCGAGAGTTCATGTCTAAGGTTCTCATCACTCGAGATTTCACTCGAAGAGTCATATGTTCTTCTTAGTTCCAATTCCTTCATGTTATTTAGAATGTGTTCTTGGGTTATCAATATCAAATTTTTCTTACTCTTAAGGATGTATTCTTCTTGTTCATTTTTGTAAGATATTTCATTTAATGATTCATTTAGATTTAGTGTGATTTCATATGTTAATTCTAATATATGCCAAATTTCAAAAGTCGAATCACAAGAGGAAATCCGATTAAAGTCATTTATGTTGAGAGCATAATATAAGTCATTCATAGCCTTAGCATTTAAAAAAATATTTATTTTTCATAATCATTCCAATCATTTATTGGATTGGATGACTTTTTTTCAATGATACACCATAAATCAAAATCTATCAGAATAAAAAATATATGCATTCGAATTTTCTAATATATGTAGCCCATCCCATTGAACATAGGACTTGTGATAAAAAAATCCCTCTTGATTGCTAATAGAAGTTATCTTATTTGGATTTTAAGCGAAATAGAAAAAAATGTGGCTCTAATAGTAATTGTTAAGATCAAAAATGTACTAAGAGGGAGGGTGAATTAGTGCTGATGAAAAATCTTCGTCGATTTGAAAATTTTACTCAATGAAAAATCATATTAAAAATGCATTTAAGTGTAGAGATGTTTGTAATATTATAAACAAAGATAATAGATAGTTAAATAATATATGAATGAAGTTAAAGAGCGAAGAAGAGGAAGCAAACTGATTTTAAAGTGGTTCGGTCTCATGACCTATATCCGCTTCCCAATTCCTCCTCCGTTGAGTTCACTGGCTTCCACTATTGATTTTCCTTCAATGGGTGAAGATCAATTACCCTCTTACAACTTTATACTTCTTTTACAGGTTTAGGAGATAATCTTTACAAGACTTAAAGCTCTTCCCTAAACAAAAAACTACACAAGACGAAATAAGGAGAAGCTCTCAATTACAACAGTGTTTTCATAATATTTTTACTCTTAGTTGCTTGCATACCTTAGACAAGAAAGGGTGGGATATTTATAGGCCCCAAATGGCTTTAAAAGTGGAGCAAAAAATTAATTTTTTAAGTGATCCTGAGGTGCTACTCTCGAAGACTACGTTCTAGGCAGTTCAATCGCTTAACAGAGTTTGGGAAACTATGTTCTGGGTGGTTCAGTCGCCTAATAGTTTGGGAGACTATGTTTGGGTGGTTCAACCACTAGTCTAGGCGGTTCAATCACCTGACACATCTTCGAAGACTGTGTCATCTTGGAGACCATGTCTTCAAAGACCGTGCTTTATCTAACCTTGGGTTACTAAAATGACTTCTATAATGAGTCCAAATCAGTTCCAATTAAGAACTAATAACCTCTTAATTGAGTTAGTAAAACTAATTCTTATTATGATGCTAACTGCGACACCAACGTATAATCTTCGTTGTCCGATCGTCTCTTCGGCAAACTCCCAGCATCTTTCTGATGAACCCCCGGCGAGCTCTCAATTTTCTTTTGTGAATTCCTAATGAACTTCCAGCATTCTTTTGGTGAACTCTCGACGAGTCCCGATAAGCTATCTATGAACTACCGATGAACTTCCCGGCATTCTTCCGGTGAGCTCCCGACAACCTATCAACAAACTGCCGATAAACTTCCCAACAAACCTCTTGTGAGCTCTTGGCAAGTTCCTGATAACATCGTCTAAACATTAATCGACCTTCAACGAACTCTCAGCAAGCTCCCACTATGTCTGAACCTTGGCCCGATGCTCGAACCTGACTCCGGCCTAACATCTAATTGTAATGCCCTTTCACTGTTGTAGTTAATCCTACATCACTTTCTTTAACATATGAGCTAGATCATAAAACTCTTTAATTGATTCATCATTAAAATTCGAGATTTAACACCTAGTCCTTTAGGCTTTATGGTTCGTTCAATCATTCCTCTTACAATCACGCGAAAGAGATGGCCGCCATAAGCTTGTATGGTTGTCATGCTTCCATGTCTTATCAGATCTTTAGCTTCAAGCCCTCAATAAAAGTTTCAAAAAGCTATTTCTCAGACTAATCACAAGTTTGATTAGATAGTCTTTTAAGCCTTGTTTGATATTCTTGTTTGGTAGAGGTTTGTCGGATCTTTACTAGTTGGACGTCGATGTTTCAATAGTTAGTTGGTTCGAAGTGGATCAATAACCCTTCTTTGAATTGCCACCATGAGAGACCATTATGGGTGTGTTCAAACCAATTAAACCACTATATGGCATCCCCTTCAAGATGAATAGTCGTAATTTCCACTATAGAAGCATCCATGGTTCGGTGGAACTGAAAGTAATACTCTGCGCACGAGATCCATCCCATCGGGTCTCCTTTTTCCCATCTAGGGAAGTCCACTCTCGTGTGGATTATAGGGGTCAGTCATAGATCCTCCCCTCTCCTGGAAGTCCTCTCTTCGATCAGAGCTCTCCCCTTGTTAAGATTTTCTTAGGCTCGGTGGTTGGCCCAAATTAAGTTCAACAACGATGGTTTGTATCTTCTCCTTCATTCGGGTCTCAAAAGCTTCGAAGTTTGTATTGATGGCCTCCTCTGATGTCATGGTATAAGCCTCCAGATCTGTAATATTGAGGTCAGTGGTATGAAACGGTTTGGTGGATTGATGGCTGAAAGGGATGGTGGATTATGGGTAAATAGCTATAATTTGGGGCTGACATGTTGTCATTTTTTTGTTGCTGTTGGGGCTGTGATTTAGGACTGTTGTAGGGGTCGTGTAGATGGCTGTGGAAGGGTAGCGAGATACCAAGAATACTGCTCTTATGCCAAGATGATAGAACCCCATAGGAGCTCTATGGAGATTTAATTTTTAAGGGGGATCAACCCTTAGAATGCTATAGGGGTTCCTCCCTCCTAGAACTTGGCACAAGGCTGAAATAAAAATGATCTTGCTTAATGAAAAGAGGTGGAGGCTACAAGCTTATATAGGGCTCCAAAACCCTAACCCTATGGGGTGCTTCCTAAGTGAATACTCCCTTTTGCCCTCTCCTATAGCCAACCTACCGAAATAAAAGGGGCAATGGCCTAAGTGGCTACCCAAGTTATGCGCCCTTGCTAGAAACCCTAGTCGATCAGCCCAATAAGGGAGGCAGCGGCTAGGAAGCCCTAAAGCCCCATATTAAACCCTAGTCACTCCTCTTTATAGGATAGAGATGACTAGGAGGGGTTTTATTATAATCTTACAAGGTTTCATTGGTTGCTACTTGGTTAAGAAGGACCCAACCTTGTTAAGGTCTTATCAAACACATACAAAATTAATATGAATCTTGAGTTTACAATGACTCTATAATCAAGTATTTAAAATAAAACATAGTTTTATGAATCCTTGAGATTATGTATATACTTATATCTATTATCATTCTATGTTTCATATTGTTTGGAGAAAAAAAAAATTATCATCTCTATAGATGATCTATACTTCATATAGATGACTATATATCTAATTCATGTAATGTTTCAATCTCTTGACACCCTCAAGAGTATATAAATAAAATTAAAAAATAATTAGTCAAAAATATTAAAAATTATCAGATTTGATCAGGATGATGAATTTTATGGATGAGGGTCAAAATTATACTCTTCTTGTTAGATTCATATAAAATAATGAATCAAGAGTGATAATCTTAAAATTTAATTTAGAAGAGATATTGATTGATGCATCTTTGTCATTTCCTATTAAAAAGATTTTTATTTTGTTAAATCACTAAATAATTTTATAAAGTTAAATAATAAAATAATATTAATATGCTCTCACATGATATTGATATTACTACCGATGATTATGTGATGTATCTATAAGAATCGGATTATGACATAAGAATCAAAAGAGATTTCTTATCGTTTTCACAAGTCATGAAAAACAATGATTTTGAAAGGTGGTATGATTCAATAAAAGAAGCATCAAAATTGATGGATCAAAATTATGTTTGAAAACTCAATGAATTACTTAATAATTATTAAAGAGTCAATTGTAAATATATTTTTAAAATAAAACATTACTCAAAGGATATTATCGACTGATATAAAACCAAACTTATGGTCAAATATATTTTCTCAAAAGAAAGCATCAATTATAATGAGATATTTTCTCTAATTTTTAAAAATAATTTATTGAGGATCATCATGACACTAGTAACTAATTATAATCTTAATCTATATCAAATGAATACAAAAACAATAATTATCAATAGAAATCTAGATGAGAAAATATAGATGGAACAACTTAAAGGATTCATAAAGAAGTAAAATAAAAGACTTGCAAATTTAAACAATCTATTTATAATTTTAAACAAGCATATAGACAATGATATATAAAATTTTATAATATTATTACTTTTTTATATTTAAAAAATATTATTGATCAATGTTTATATTTGAAGATCAATTAAAGTAAGTTTATTATATTGGTTTGTGGATGATATATTTATTTACTAATAATGATCTCAGTTTATTACACAAAACTAAGATATTATCTTTAAAAATTTTAAGATGATTAATGTGGATAGAATAGCTTATGATATTAATATTGAGATAATTAGAGATAGATATTAAAGAATACTATGATTATCTCAAAAAGGATATATTGATTGAGTCTCAAAGAGATTTAGTAAATAACTTTGTTCAGTTTATGATATACTTATTACTATAGGTGAAATATTTAGTCACAGCCAGTATCCAAACAATGACCTAAAAAAGGATACAAAAAATATATTTATTATAGATGTGTGGTTAGAAGTTTATTATATGATTAAGTCACCATTTGTAGTAAAGAAAGTTGGATAGATATTAAAATTAACCCATAAATGAAATATTATAAGGCTATAAATAAAGTAATAAGATATCTATGATGGATAGAGTATTATATACTCATATATAAGAAATCAAATTGTAATAAAAAAATTTATACGTGAATTTTGTAAATTTGCCTTAATAGTAGGAGGTCCATTTTATGATTTATATTTATATTAGCTAGAGAGATAATTTTTTAAATAGTATAAATTAAATTATCGTATAAAAAGTAGAAGCTTATTTTATACTATGCTTTAAGATCACTAATCAAGTTTTATGACAGTGAAATTTTATCTCAAGATTTGGTATGATCAAACTCAATTGTTAGGTTGCTAAAATATACTTTGTGATATATTACACTAATTTTATTTTCTAAGAATAATAACTACTTTAGTAGTTGTATATATTATGATATCAAGTACCTAATAATAAAGGAAAGAGTTCAAATTTTATTATATTGATTTTTAATCTATTTACTAAAGTTTTACACTCTAAGGTATTTAAAGAATATGTTATCATGACTCATGAGTAACCTATAGAGAATATGATGATGCATGTTTGAGTGAACATTACAAATAATATTTTTATTTAAAATTAAAATTATTTATTTTACTATCATGTTAATATTTATGTATAGTATATAGAGGAAAAAATGATATTAAAGATATATAATCAATATGACTGACATTCCTAGTCAGACTTAATATAATTTTAGTATATTTATTAGACTTATTGATCCTTTTTATAAAATTCATGGCTATATGTAAATACCTTTCAAAAATTTTAAAATCTAATTATGTAAGATTATTTTTAAATATTTTTTATTTATTTTGATTTTAAATTATTTGTATATCTTACTAATTAATGGACCAAATAAGATAATGTTAAATTATGTAATCATAATTTATTGGGCAAGATATATTATAGATTTAATAAAATTTTGATTATGATTGTGAATTAATAGAAAGGAAGTCCTATTATGATATGATTCCATAGGATGACATGGATGGAAAGGACTCTCCTGATTATTTATCCTAGGCTCTCTGCTCTTGTCTATAAATAGATAAGACCTTATAAATATTATAGTATATAATAAAAGATAGTATATCCTCTCTCATCTCTCTTTTGTACTTATTTCATCGCTTAAAATGATTCTATAAATTATATGAAGAAAGAAGAAATCGAGTCTAATTCTCATTACAGATCGGTATCATTGGTTTTTGTTTTGGATCAGATGATGATATATTTGCAGAGCAAAAGAAAGTTATTTTGAATAATATTGAAAGGTATACAACTATAATCTTTAATCTATGATTATTTAATCTCAATTTTTGATATTAAAATTGTTTATATAATATAATTAGAAATTTTTATGCTTACAATGTAGAGTTTATTTGAAACTAAGATTGATATACAATCAACTAGCTCGGACTCAAGATGCACTGAAATGGTTAATTATAATTAAAAAAATGATTCACTCTTGACATCAAAATTTGACTTATCACAGTCCGAAGCCAAACTAAGTTATTCGGTGTCTTTTGATCACTGCTTCCTCTCATTTCTCCATCAACTTTGTTGTCAAGCTTGTTTATGTAGAATCTGTTCCTCGTGGCAATATGAATTGTGCCAGTGAAGCTTGTTACTGTTGAGCTAATCTTCTTCCGACCTTGTGCTAGCTTGTTGGTCATCCATGCCTAAGAATCGCGACAGCTCAGTTGTTTGCGTCTTCTTTCTAGCTTCATTCAAGCAGTCGTCGTAACCTTCAATCAAACAGCGTATGCATAGTCGTCAAAAAATTCCATCCATCTTTCCGCACCTCCTTTTTCTGTGAGTCACAGCAGAATCATCTTGTTCTTCCCCTACGCCGAATCTGCAAGCTAAAGATGCGCGGCACAAAAGGAAATGTGAACAAGGCTTTAAGTTTCTGTTCTTACATCCGGTAATCTGGTACGAAGAGATAGAAAGATCAGTGGCACAACCAGACAGTAGATCCCTCAGCCAGCTACTTGTCATCATGGTGGAATACTGATGTGTGTTCTTGGTGATCTGAGTGCTAAAGTTGAGATCTTTGTTGAAAAGTAGAGGAATATTGCTGAGAGGCATTACTTCATTTCAACGCATCCTTGAGAGCGCAGGCATTTGCTCTCTTCCTCGTGCTAAAAAGCCTGCAAGCCAAACCAAAGCGCGTGTTGATGACCCCTTCCGAAGATTACAACCCCACTTCGTCCTCTGTTATTATATAGCCCCTCCAACTACACGTCGCTAGCAAAGCTTCCAAGCGTGGTAGCCCTCAAACTTGGGCCTTTTGCTGGTGGAGACCTATGGCCGGAAAGCGCGGCTGGTTCAGGAAGCTCAACAAGGAGCACCGTTGGCCGTGGAAACCCAGCTTCTCCTCCTCATGGTGGTGGAAGCGCCCCAAGCTCCGGTTTTCCCTCGTTGACGACCTCACCTTCCATGTCCTCTACTACCTTGAGGCCGTCGTCCTCGTTGGCGGCTTCTGCTGCTTCTTCCTCTGCTGCGGTTGCCACGTCTGATCCAAAATTCGATTTTTCTGTTCTTCCGATGTACAAGGGATGGCTTTGGGTTGTCTTCTGTTCTGCACAGCTTGTTGATGTTGGTTGGTCGGGTCATGGTTGCTGCCATGGCCGCCTGGTCGAGGGATCTTGCACACAGGGTGTTTGTGGGAAGTACAGTGACTGGAGCAGGAATTGAGGATGGTTTCAGGAGCGGAGAAATGAGCGCAGAGACAAGTGTAGTTGTTTGTGATTTGTCCAGTGCACCAATTCTGCACTGCTTTGACATTATTGGCGACAATCTGATCCTTAATGTTAGTCGCTACTTGTATGGGGTTGGAAAGAGGAAGAGTTAGAAATGTATGCTGTCAGCATGTTTGTTTGTCTGCTGAACTCTATAACTTACCCTGATCATTATTCCTGATTAAAACAAAAAAACAAAAAAAAATCTGGTCTTCTTTATGCTAAATCCTTGATGAATGTGCTAATCACATCTTGATGTCAGTTGAAGGTTACATGCTGCTAAGATTTCATGTATGATGGCTCAATCGATTGCAGGTACTTGAGATTTAGATGTTACACAGCTTGAAATGGTTGTGTTTGATTTTAAGCAAAAAATATCTATTGAGAGTGTGTGATTTGTTTGTGGTCGCTGAATGCTCTGACTTATTCTGATTCATCTTCTTGATAACAATTTTGGTCTTCACATGTTTGATAATGGAATTCCTCAAGTGGAAGGTTACATGCTGCTGAAGCTTCTTCATCTTTGGCTACAAATGTCAGCATTTAGCGTAATGATCAGATTATAGGTCATCACTAAGAGGTGTTAATACTGATGCTGCAATCTATTCATACTCCATATTTTAGATCAATTGTCTTTGCAGGCATCTCAGATTTTTGATGTTTGATCTTTAAGTAACAAAGATATGTATTCCCAGAGGCTTCTTTTTCATCTTTATTACCATGCACTGTAAACTACATGACTCAAAATTCTTTGCTCTCATTTGTGTCAGTTCTAATTCTTCTTTTTAAGTGACAATTTTGTACGACAAATAATGGCACACTGTCATTCGTAATCGTTGTATGTAATTATTTATGCCCTTTTCTGTGATTGGATTCTATATCCTTGATCATGTAAAGACTGTTTTCTTTTTCTTTTAACATCTTCCTCATTCTCATCTTGTGATATTATAAACGGGGATATGTTGGTATGTCAGTATGCACAATTGATTTATAAAATACCGTCTGATTTGAATGCACACCAGTAATATAGAAAATAAAAGGTAGGAAAAAGATGTCATTCATTTTGTTTAGGTGAGATTTCTCACGTTTTATTGTTTATTTTTTTCAGCAATCCATATCAATCATATTCAGCTAAACAATACATATGATTGGATTGGATTTCTAAAATTTCTTCTTCTTCTTCTTCTTCTTCTTCTTCTTCCGTTCCTAAGATTTTGTCTCATGTTTTTTCTTTTTTGCTCCTCAACATAAAAAATATTTTACAAATCCATTATTGCTAATTTTGTAAATAAAATATTTATCCTAGTGATCCCACCATCGTCGCGGTGCGATTATGCATATGCTTTCACCCGGTACAATCGCTGGGCTTTAGTATATAGTGATATTGCCATAGCCAACATATGTCATTGTAATGGCATTACTGTAAATGTCATAGCAACCGCACTTAGTGGCGCTACATAGTCATCGTAGTCGCCACAAGTAGGGTGCTGCTACAACCACTATATGTGGTGATACTATGCAACCAACGCAATCGTCGCATGGTTGTCACACCCCACGATGCTTCCATTGCATATGTAGCAGTTGCCCACGATTGGATTGGCGATCATCGAAGACCATAGCCCTCAACAATACTATCGTTGATAGAAAGCTATCGATAGTGGTTCATTGATCAAATGTAAGGAACCTCATATCGCCCACAAGCAAGAGACAAAATGAATTAAACATAAAGGTTGATTGATAGTATACATGAATCATTCAAGCATTGTAAATCAAAATCAATAGATCTAAGATATTTGATTTTAAAAAACTTAACTATGATACCAATTATAAGTATAAAAAACTATAATATGCTATTGTTATGTGAAAAACTTTAATGCTAGAATCATTAAAATCAAATAATAATATATCAAATTTATAATTGGTACTTTTAGATGGTATAGTAAAACCTTTATTTCATCTAAAGGGGCACCGTCCTCGGATTTGAAAACTATAGTGATGTTAATCTACAAAGAGAACTAAATTTGTCTTCTCCTCTCTTCCTATCCTTCACAAAACCACTATGATCGATAGACTAAGGACAAGAGAAGATGTGTAATCTCTAAATGATTGACTCACGTGACTAAGGGGAGATGATAGAAGATTTATAGTCTCTCAATAATATCATGTATCCACATCTACATAACTCTACATTGAGTCTCTATGAAGTTATGTCTATTTATATGGAAGAGTAGAGGGTCAGTAATAAGTAATTAGAAGAGTCTCTTTCATCAAAGTAATATTTTAAGAAATCCTATCATAATTTAATTTTCATTATATTGGTTAATAACTGTCATTAGAATTCAATAATATATCTTACTTAATTAGATAAGATTACCTAATTTAAAACTAATAAATGACAGGATTTAACTAAGATTTGTATCTGTTTTGGAGCGTGCCTTTGCTAAACTCAAATGGTTCAAGTTATTTTTTTGATAGATCGATAGTTACTCAGCTCTCTCTCACACACACATATATATATATTTTGATCATTATTTCTTTTTTATTAATATTGTTAGTTCCTTTTCTTATTTAACATGTATTTTTAGATTTTAAATTTTTTAGATCGAAAATAAAGATTTTCATAATGTAAACAAAGCTAGTTGAGTGTCGGCTCCCTTCTCTTTCAACCTTAGATTGCTTGGTGGGGATCCTTCATATTACAACCACACCCATTTTGATATATCAATAGTTACTCACCTCTCTCACATGTTGGTTCCTCTTCTCGTCGAACTTTTTTTATTTATTGTTATTTTAAAATTTTTAGATCAAAAATAAAGATTTTTTTTATAATATAGTTAAAGCTAGTTAGTCTCAGGTTGTCTATCATTCTATGCTTGTCACTTACTGCCTCTTCTTTCAACCTTAGACATGTTAGAGAGGATCTTTCCAACTGGACCCATATTTTGGGATCTAAATGATTAGGTAAAAAAGATCTAGGATTTTATTCTCTTTCTTAAGGGTTTGAATGACTATAAGAGGAAGATTTTTTTTTTTTTTTACCTATCTTTATAATCATTTTCAAGCAATTAATAGACAACTTCATCTTAAATGGTAGGCCTTGTTAAGAACAAGTGCATTGTGATGGCAATCACAACACTGGCTATTACCATAATATTGTCATCTCTTGTAGAAAGCGTAAACACATTTTTTGTTTTTATATATTAAGATTGATATTTCTATCATTGATCAACCTAAAGAGATTATATTAAAAAAAAAAAATTATTCAGTTCTATCATAATCTCTTTTTAAATGTTGGTCATGGCCATCTTTATTAAACATTTTAATCATAAAGGAAATATGGGATGTTGTTAGATTATGGGAAGAGCTCAAAATGAGGATGATTTTCTATAAGAATTGTTGGGGAGGGATACTGTGTGGGATTCTACCTGATTATCTTTTCATCATTTTCTCCAGATTATCATCATGTTGCACAGCTCTTCTTAGGTGCAAAGTTTCGTTACTTTTCATTGCCACATGCCCTAACCCCTACTCTATTCAAGATTTTAATCCTTATAAATGTGATTTATTATATCTTAGCTAAGCTTCTTGCCAATAGAATGAAGGCGTTTCTACCTAATCTAATTTCCTATAGAGCAATCTACTTTTATTCTAGGAAGAAGAATTTAGGAAATTATTCTTGTGATCTTTCTCTTTATAAATCCAAAGGCAAAAACCCCTTGTTATCATTAAAACTAGTAATATATTTAAAAAAAGTGTCTGATAGATTATCTTGGAATTCTATCATCAAACTCTTCATACTTTTTAGGTTCTTTGTTTCTTGGATCTATGCTTGCTTGTATTTATTCTCCCAAGTATGTCTGTCTATCTGATTAATGGTTCATTATTTGTTAAGGAGATGAACCATTATCCCCTTTATCTATATGTTATAATTGCTTAATTGCTTTCTCTTATGCTTTGTAAATCTACTAATGAAAAAGAGGTTAACTGCTTTCCATTTTAGGCATAAACTTACCCATCTCATATATGTTGATGACATATATATATATATATATATATATATATATATATATATATATATATATATATATATATATATATATATATATATATATATATATATAGTGCAAACCAAAAATCTTGTAGAATCATTGTAATATATTTTAAGCGATTACGAACATTTATAGATTTATTAAAATTTAGGAAAATCTTAAATGTATTTTTCATGTGACATTTGTAGATTTATTAGAGATGTTATTTGTAACTTCTTTAATTTTAAAGAAGGAATATTGGTACTATGATTTTCCTTAGATGTTTATTTGCTTTTGCTTTTGCTTTTGATGATCGTATTCATATGATTCAGCAAAAGGTTAGTTTTTTGGAATTCAAAATTCTTTATCTTAGGCTGGTCATATTACTCTGATTAAATAGGTTATTCTCACTTACCCTGTTTATCTCTCTGTTGTCTCTTGGATGCTTAAGATCATGCTGAATAATATTAATAAGATTGCTAGATATTTTATTTAGTAGTAAGATCCTAATAATAAAGGCTTGCACCTCCTTACTTGGGATACGGTTACTACTCTTAAGTTGAAGGGTGGCCGCAGTATTGAAAGCCTTCTCCTTACCTCTAGTCCTCTACTACTCTTCAATATAGGAGAATCATGAATTATCTTTCTCATAAAAATGAGATTTGATTTAGAGTTGTTAATCTAAATATTGTTATCATCATAATGACACTAGGGTGAATTAGTCTCATAGTAAATTTTAATCGATTTTAAAGTTAAATCGATAAATCCATATAAAAATGTAAGTAAGGATTGCGAGTAAAGTAAGTGATTAAGCACTAACAAATTAAAAGTAAGAGAATCAATTAAAATTGATTTATAGTGGTTCGGTCTTCCTGACCTACATTCACTCTTAATTCATTTTCTCTCGAGGTCATCGACTTTCACTATCAATCTTCTTTCCAACGGATGAATATCAATTATCCTTATTACAGCTTTTATTCTTTTAAAAGGCTTAGGAGAAAATGTCTATACTCACTTTTTTATAAAATATTTCACCTCCTATAATTTAGAATCACCTCTAAACTTAAGGAAGAAAAACCTCAAAACAACACTCAATGAAAAAGCTACAACCCTTCACAAACTTAGAGTTTGATGCTCCATCAACTAAGTCCCAACAATATCAGGCCCCAAGATGCTTCAAAAATAAAGCCAAAAAATTTAAACCCCTAAAATTTTAAGATACGTGCAGTATTATCGCTGACACATGGCGATACCACCCAAAAAGACATTGACCAAAACTTTAATAATCCAACCACATATTCAACATAATTATGAAGCATTTAGCATGTTGTATGCTATTTTAGCATGTCGTTTGATTTCTGGTCTTTGTTCAAACCTCTGACGCGTTGTCCTTTCCTTCAGCATATCATCCGATCTATCGACATA
The DNA here is from genome assembly GCA_021527575.1 of Ensete glaucum. Lineage (NCBI taxonomy): Eukaryota > Viridiplantae > Streptophyta > Magnoliopsida > Zingiberales > Musaceae > Ensete > Ensete glaucum. The sequence continues at coordinate 47,154,222 of CM038551.1, forward strand.
TCAACTTTCCCATGACATTTGATCTCTGGGCATAATACTCGATTCTTCCAGCATGATGCTCAAGCTTATAGCATGTAGCTAGCTCTATATTTGGCACATCGACCAATTCTCTAACTCGACATCTAATCTTTGACATGATACTTTTTTCGACACAACGTCTGATTCTACTACTTCGATAATTTGTCCTTCGATAGTTTGATCTTTGATCGAAGTATTTCCTACATCACTTATCTTAAAAGTATATTAGTCCATAAACTCATCAATTGATTTCATTATCAAAATCTAGGATTCAATAATCTCTCTTTTTTATGATGGCAATCAATTGATGATAGAATTTTAAATAGGCTCTCCATGTCTATATATCATTTTGAAATATATTGAACTCAAATTTAAAAATAATAGTGCTAGTCTTTGAATTTAAGTCAAAATAATTTTAATTATAATCTTAATGACATTCAATAGTAATCATTACAAAAACCGTATACATAATTTTAATTAAAATATCAAAATAATCATTAGACAAAATATATGCATAATTTTAGTTAAAAATATCAAAATAATCATTACAAAAATTATATGCACAATTTCAACATCATCATTATCATAGGTAAAAACATCGTAGCTACCATGTCATCAAAAACTAAAGACTTTTCTCACCCTTTGTCATCAACAAAATGAAGAAATATATAAACTACTTAGATGGTGGTAATCCAAAATATTTTAAAAAAGTATAAAAAAATATGCATCAAAAGTGTCAAGACGTTGATGAATATGTTGCATCTCAGTCAAAATCTAATATTAATTGAGCTAAATATGATCCAATCGGGCTGTTTTGGAATGAGAAGATAACTAAGGTGCTAGATTTACTATAAGTCTTACCTCGAAGGGACTATTTGAAGAAGGACTACGACTACCCAGGCTCAAGTGAAAGAGGATAAGTTATTCTAGGTAATCTAGTTTATATGATATTAATTAGAGTACACCTTAATCATCTTAATAGATTTTTATTATTGATATTAAATATATCTAGTTTCATAATTTCTTTCTTTTAGTGAGATGACTATGTTGTCTATGTAATAGTCTAGTAATCAGGCTACTATATGAAAGCATCATGTTCTCATATATATCAATCATATTTTGACATATCATATATCAAAAGAAATAATTATATCTTGTCATAATCCAATACATGGTGCTTATTTCCAAAATATTAACTTCATCAAGATTCATTCATTCAAGTTTAACATGCCTAATTTTCTTCAAATAAAATTAAATTATTTATTACTCAATGGTTAGTAAAGTTATCTACTAACTGATATTTTATATCAACAAAATCTATGAATATGCCATGATTGCTTGTATAATCCATAATAAAATAATATCTAATGTTAAAATACTTGGCTCTTAAATATTGAATAGAATTCTTTAACAAACAAATTACACTAGTATTGTCACATTTTATAGGAATATTTTTCAAGCAAAATCCATAATCTTCTAAAGTATTTTTCATCTAAATTACTATATACAGCATGCACCTACCGTGACATATTCAGCTTAAACAATAGATAAAGAGATAAAGTTTTGTTTCTTGTAAGACTAAGATACAAGTGCATGATGAGAGAATTAACAAGTTTTATATGTACCTTTTGTACCTATTATACATCCTACAATCTCTGCATCAACAATCAAATCAAAATTTTTGGATTTAAAAAATCATAATTTCATATTACGAGTTCCTTTTAAGTATCTAAATTTTTTTTTAACTATTCGTTATTGAGATTATTTAGGATTAAATTAGAATCTTGTGCAAAACCCAACATTAAATGTCATATCAAGTCTAGTTGAAGTAAGATGTAATAAACTACATATCACACCTACGTAAGTCATTTGACCAAAGCATTCTCCTTCATTGTTCATATTTACTTTAGTAAAAATACTCATTAGTATGTTAATAGCCTTAGTAATATCTATGTAAAACTATTTTAATAGATCTAAAGCATACTTGATTTGACTAGTAAAAATTTCATCATTTAGTTGCTTAATTTATAATCCTAAGAAAAATATCAGTTCACTCATTAACGTCATTTTAAAATCTTGGCTCATACTCTTGGCAAATGATTTACATAAACATTCATTTGTAGAATAAAAAATAATATCATCAATATAAATTTAAATAATAAAAAATTATTTTTAAAATATTTAATAAATAATGTGGTGTCAACTTTATCTTTTAAAAAATTATTTTAAATAAGAAAGGAGCTAAGTCTCTCATATCAAGACCTCAAGGCTTATTTTAATCTATAGATAGCCTTAGATAATTTATAAATATAGTTTAAAAAATTATTTTTAAATCCAAGTAGTTGTCGAATAAAAACTTATTTAAAATTAAAACCATTAATAAAAGCACTCTTAATATCTATTTGAAATAATTTAAAATTTTTAAAATATGCATAGACAAAGAGTATCCTTATAACTTCAAGTCTAGCTATAAAATTGAAGGTTTATTCATATTTTATATCTTTTTTAGTTGAATCTTTGGTCACTAATATAGCCTTATTTTAAACCATAGCACCTTATTTATCTTGCTTATTCCTAAAGAGCTATTTAGTGTCAATCACAAGATATCATTAGGTATATGAATAAATATCCAAACTTTATTTCTTTCAAAATGATTTAACTATTCATGCTTTGTTGTGATCAATGAGTCATCTTTGATAGCATCATCAATGTATTTAGGCTCAATTTGAGATAAAAAAAAAAGTGATATTTATAATAAAAAATGAATGAAGAATGAGTTTAAATATTCTTTGATGCATCTTCAATAATTAACTCCTTAACATATGAATCTACATATTTCATTCCTTAGATAAGATGTTTTTAGATGTAAATGTATTCAAATTACTTTGGATATGAGAATTCTCATTCAAATTCAATTTATCAAATTCAAAATTATTATCAAAATTATTTCTTTAGAGATTCATTAAAAATAATATGAATAGATTACTTAATAACTAAGAATCTCTTATTGAAAACTCAATAAGCATTAGAAATAAAGGAATATCCAAGAAAAATACCTTCATTAGATTAATTTTTCTAATACATCTTTTTTATTTAAAATAAAATATTTACATTCAAAAACTTTGAAACATGAAATATTAGGTCTTATTATTCCATAATTCATAGAGAGTTTTAAATAGTTGATGTCTTATAAAAATCCTATTTATGATATAGCATGTCATATTAACAACTTTGGCTCAAAAGTATTTGGGTAGAATATGTTGAATTAGTATGATCCTTGCCATCTCTTATAAGCTCATATTCTTTTTCTCAATAACTCCATTTATTATGGATTTCTTTAAGCGAAAAAATTATGATTATATGCATTCAAATCATTTTTTTAAGAAAAATCATGATTTCTAAATTCACCACCATGATCACTACGAATAGAATAAATCATAAAACTTTTTTACTTTAAATTTATTTAAAAATTTTGATAAAATATTTAAAATAATTAATTTTATATGCCAAGAAGTATGTATAATTATATCTACTATAATTATTAACAATCACAAAAATATATTTACTACCTCCTAGACTTGTGATATCAATAGAACCAGTGAATTAGTTGTAATGATCTACTGGTACTTAGTTTGTAGGTTTTAAGCTACTCTTTATTTGTTTTTCTAGTTAGCATATATCACACATTTTATTTTAATAAATTTAATTTTATGTATTTCTCTTACGAATTCTTTAGTTTTAATTTATGAGATTAATATTATATGAGCATACCCTAATCTCTTATGCCAAAGTCATATATCATTATTCAAAACTGAAGTATCATAGATTTATTCTTATATTGTATTTCTATGATGCGAACATGAGATTCAAATGTATCCTTTATCACAAAGTTAACTAACACTTATTAAGTTATCTTTCAAACTATTTACCAAAAGCACATCTTCAATCAAGAGTTCGATTTATTACCAATATTTTCAACACTAATGATTTTTTCTTTTATTGTTGTCTCCAAATGTAACATATCCTCTATTTTGATTAGTGAGTTTTGAAAAATATGTTAGATCTTAGGTCATGTGCCTTGAGTATCAACTATTAAAATACTATCTTTTGCTCCTAGCTCTTATTTGGAGATAAAATTACAATGAGGGGTTTGCTTTATTTACCTATTTAACTTTGGGTCCTTCATATTTAGATCCACCCTTCTTGACTTTTGGCATTAAAATCACTTATAGGCTTTTTAGGAACGTAAACTAATTTATGATAACCATATTTTTTTAAGAAAACACGTGTAAACATAATGACCAATTTTTTATAAAAATTTTATTTAATTTTAAGAGGAATATGTTGTGTGAGTTCTTTTATAAATTTTATTACCTTTTGATAAGTGTTACTACTCATGAAGCCAATTCCTTTTTTGCTTAATACATAACCTTGGTTAGCAAGAATCATGTTCAGTGACTTATTTCTAATTTTAAATTTTTCTAATATTTATTATAGTATATATATATATATATATATATATATATATATATATATATATATATGAATCTAACTCTTTACATTTAGGTAAAGATGTTGACATATAGTTGTCATACTTATTATTTAACTCATTAAATTTAGTAAATTATTTTTTATTAATATTTCTAAGTTCATCATATAAATCATGAAATACATCAAGTAATTCATCATATGATAAAGATATTTCGGGTAAGTCAAATACATCATTGTTGAAGGCTATTAAGCCATAGTTTGCTACTTCTTTATCATTGATTTACTCTTTAACCTCTAACTCACTTAATTCATCTTACGTTGCTTTGAGTATTTTCTTCTTCTTTTGGGTTAGTAACTTTTTTTTCAGTTGTCGAGACTTATTTTTTAAGTATTCTTGTTTTTTGCACTCATAGCATATGACTGCATCTTTCTCAGGCTCAATTTTATTCTTACCTTCTTGTCTTATATGATTTGTCTTATTTTTCCTCATGAATTTTTTAAATCTTCTAGTAAGGAGTGTCATGTCATCATCATCATTACTTGAGCTTTCACTTGAGTAGTCCTTTTAGATTTAAGGATAATATCTTTTCTTTTCTCTAGAAGGTTTTCTCTTCTTCATCATATATATTGCATGTCATTTAATAGGTCATTAAAGTCTTATGAGTTTTTTAAGAGAAAAATTGTTCAAGTCTTTAGTTTCTTGGATTATCATTACATCTAGATCTCAGCTTTTAGGAAGAGATATTAAAATCTTACTCACTAATTCAAGATTAGCATAATTTTTATGAAAAGCTTTTAAACCATTAACAACATTTATAATACGGGTATACATGTCACCAATGGAGTCACTAGACTCCATTTTAAATAATTCATATTTGTAAACTAAAATATTAATTTTAGATTTTTTTACTTTATTTGTGCCTTCATGAGTAACTTCAGTGTGCCAAATATCTTGTGCAATGTCATAAGTAGAAATTTAATAAAACTTATTTTTGTCTAAAGTACAAAATAAAACATTTATAATTTTAAAATATTTTTTTAAAAATTTATTTTATTCATCTATCAGTTTAGAAGATTTTTAAAAATCAAACTCAATAATATTCCGTAAATCAAAATCTATAAAAAGTAAAAAAAATTCATATAATAGTTTTTCAATAGGTATAGTTTGTCCCATTGAACATAGGAAGATAAGTGGTGGAGTGACTCTTGATTATGCAAAAAAGTCATCAGATATCTCTTAGGTAAGGGTTGCAAATAAAGTAACTAAGTAAAAAAAGACAAATTATAAGTAAGAAAAGCAATGAAAATAGATTTATATTGGCTCGATTTTTTTAACTTATGTCCACTATTGATTTCTCTTCGCTCAAGACTACCGACTTTCACTATCGATCTTCTTTCCAATTGACAAAAAAAATTACCCTTGTTATATATTTTTTTTCTTTTAATAAGCTTAGGAGAGAACTTCCACATTCTTTTACAAAATCTCTCACTACATATAACTTAGAATCACTTCTAAACTCAATGAGTAAGAGACTCAAAACAATGCTCAAAGAGAGAGCTACAACCCTTCATAAACTCATAATTTGATGTTCCATCAATCATGCCTCAATTGGACATTTATAGGCCCTAGGAGGCTTCAAAAATGGAGCCAAAAAATTCAAATCACAGAAATTTCAAGGTATGAGTGGTACTACCATTGACAATGGCGATACTATTGTCATAATTTTTGACATAATAATTTTGGTCTTTCAAGTGGTACCACTATCGTAAATTTTGAATTTAGGATGGTACTATTAGGAAACCTCAGTAGGAGCATCACATGTGTAGTGAAAATCAAAACAAAACATGTTTTCCATACACATCAAATTGTCGTACAAAGATTGGGTCACGAGAAAGATGCAAAAATCGAAAAAATCGCATTATATGAGAGATTTTTTTACCTAAGAAGATCGTATATCCATGTATTACATATTTAGATAGAGAGGATAAAGGAAGTCAAGAATCTTCCTCTAGCGAAATCCACACGATGAATCTCTATAGTAAGGCTGCAACCTATCAATCATGAGTCTCCCCTCCTATTTATAGAGAGCCACCAAAAGCCTTAGGGCTCCTACCTTATTGGGTATTAGATATTTATCCAATTATCCACTAACCTTGTAATATTGGATCTCTATCCAATAATCTCCTTAGGCCTCCAATTGGGCCTCAAGTAAGGAGCCCATCAGTATAGGGCCTCATCTAATGAGAATGGAGGCTAATTGGATCTTCATTCAATCCTCTATTCGTTGAAACATCCACCATATGTGTGTGACCCTCTAGGCACGATACCAAGCTGGCCATGAGTCACTCCCATCAGAACTCATTCTAATATAGTGAATTATTATCTCAATAATAAGTCACTCAACTCATTGTCTATGGACGTACTATGTCACTACGCCATAGTCCCCAAACGGTACAGGGGAATTGAATCTATCGGACCTGTTTGTCCATAATTATCGTGTATCTATAATCTCTCATCCAACTAATATCCTAGAGATTGTATATTAGACATGGTACTGTCAGGTCACATACGGAATCAGTTTGTCTTGCTCTAATCGGATTCTACAGAAGAACTTTTTCTCTCTCAATCTGAATAACCCTGGCTAGGGATTTGTCTGAGCAAGTATATACGGGATATTCCTCTCATGATACCGAGAGTGGATGATCCTTTATTGACACTCAATTGTCTTCATAAGGTTGGTTACCAATCTTGATAACCAGTTGTACCAAATTTGAAACTTTTTAAACTTGTAAGTCTGGCATAAAAAAAAGGAGTACTCAAATAAGGTATCCTTTGTGTCTCAAGTCTAAGGACCAGATACACAACTGGGACTATGCAATTACTGTTGGATATTATGTATCATTAACCATACAGCATTCCATAAGTGGATCAATTAGTGAATTCATTCTCTAATGAGCACATGTATTATATCCTTAGTGTCTCTACGTAAGTGGCTATGAGGCCAGTCGCCTTGATTATATGGACAGGTAAATAGTATACCAGTCTTTCCGGGTATCTTGATATCCCTTTCGAGTAACCTATCACCAGGATTATTCAGGATATGTATTTAAAGGTGAATCAATCTCATTATCATGATCTCATCACGATCTGATAACCATTGCATATAACCAAGGACATTACAATATATATATATATATATATATATACAATAGATAATATAATATGAGAATATACCAGTAATAATTTTAAGCAAAAAAGATCGCGCAACGTGTCACATGTGTCATCACTCACGTGATTGGCTTGCAGGGTACTTATAATCATCAATCTCCCACTTGACCTAAAGTCAATCACCTATGTGTTTGATCCCCATCAAACCCATGTGATGCTCAAATATAATTTGAGCCAGCAACTTTGATAATGGATCTGCAATGTTATCTTCGGATGGAACTCTTTATTGCTATATCTTTTCGGGTCATGGTTGCTCTAATCAGATAGAACCCCCTCAGAATAATTCTGATGAGACTTGGGTTCCCTTGCTAGAGCTATTGCCTTGTCGCTGTTGTAATATATGGGAATCAACTCCATGTTGCTTGGTACGACTCTCATATCATGATGAATTTCTTCATCCATACCCCTTCTTTTGCTGCTTCTACTACAGCAATGTATTCCACTATCATGGTCGAGTCAGCAGTAGTATATTGCTTAGAACTCTTTCAGCTTACTGCTCCTCTATTCATGGTGAAAAATACCATGAGTTTGACTTGCTATCAACAATGTCGGACCAAAATCTCGAGTCTATGTAGCCCTCAACCTGGAGGCTACCTCCTCCATATACTAGTAAAAAATTCTTAGTCTTTTTCAAGTACTTAAGGATACACTTTATTGCCTTCCAATGTTCTAAAGCTAGATCCGCCTAATACCTACTCGTAACACTAAGAGCATGTGTTATATCAGGCCTGATACATAGCATAGCATACATGATAGATCCTATCATTAAGGTATAAGGTATTATATCTATGTTTGCCCTTTATTCAGGAGTCTTTGGGGTATTCCATGTCTCATATGTATGAGACCTCTTTTATAATTCTTCATGTTAAATCTTTTGATAATAGAGTCTATGTACTTGGACTAGGACAAGCCAAACATCTTCTTGGATTTATCTCTATAGATCCGGAACCCCAAAACATAGGATGCTTCCCTTAAGTCTTTAATGAAGAAGTTTCTAGATAGCCAAGTCTTTACTGTGGAGAGTATTCCTACATCATTCCTAATGATTAGGATATCATTCATATACAATATCAAGAAGGTGATAGCAATCCCACTTACCTTCCTATATACATAAGGCTCATTTTCATTCTTAACAAAGTCATAAGATCTGATCATCTCATTAAATATTATGTTCCAACTTCGGGAAGCTTGCTTTAGTCCATAAATGAACTTGAGCAACCTGCATACTTTATCTAGACTCTATTTGGATATAAATCCCTCTGGCTATATCATATACACCTCTTTCTCAAGGTTACCATTGAGGAATGCTATTTTGACATTCATTTGCCAGATTTCATAGTCATAGTGTGCTGCAATAGCCAAAAGAATTCTAATAGATTTAAGCATGGCTACAGGTGAAAAGGTTTCATTATAGTCAACTTCTTGTCTTTGATGATATTCTTTAGCTACTAGTCTTGCCTTATAGGTCTCCACTTTTCCATCTACTCTGATCTCTTTTTGAAGATCAACTTGCACTCGATGGGTACTATACCCTCAGGTGCATCCACAAGGTTCCAAACCTTATTAGAGTACATGGAATCTATCTCAGAATTCATGGCTTCTTGCCACTTCCTAGAGTTTATACTAATAATACCTCCTCGTAATCTGAGGATCAATATCAATAAGAGTCCTCTCTACTGATATGTCCTACATATCTTTCAGGATGATGAGATACTCTATTAGACCTACGCAAAGTTGGAACTTGTGTGTAGTACCTGAACAGACCTGAACTCTGGAATGGTGCTTGAGCTAAGTTCTCCAGCCTTACTCAACTCTATCTCAATCTCACTGTTTCTACCAAGAATGTGTTCCTTCTCAATGAACATAGCTCTCTTGGCCAACAAAGACCTTTCGATCCTCAAGATGATAGAAATAATATCTATAAGTTTCTTTGAGTATCCTACAAATATGCATCATTCTGTCCTTGATTCCAATTTATTGGGGTTGTGTCTTCTAATGTGGGCAGGATAGCCTCAAATCTTAATCATCTTAAGATCGGGCTTCTTTCCTTTCCATATCTCATATAGTGTAGATACTACTGACTTTGATGGAACTCTGTTCATAAGGTAAGTTATGTCTCTAGGGCGTGTCCATATAATAAGATGGGTAGGTCAGTGGAACTCATCATGGACTGCACCTTATCTAACAATGTGCAATTCCTCCTTTTTGATACACCATTGAGCTTAGGTGTATGTGGAGTTGTCCATTGGGATAGAATCTCATTGTCCTTGAGGAAATGGGTGAACTCCGTACTCAAGTACTCTCCTCCTTGATCTGATCGAAGTCTTAATACTCTTTTCAATATGGTTCTTGACTTCATTCTTATATTTCCTGAATTTCTCAAAGGCTTCGGACTTATACTTCATCAAGTACATGTGTCCATACCTAAAGAAATTATTAGTGAATGTAATGAAGTATAAGTAACCACATATAGCTTGAGTCGACATGGGACCACATATATCACTATGTACGAGTTCCAATAACTCAGTGGCTCTCTCTCTAATTATACTAAAAGGAGAGTTGGTCATCTTCCCACGAAAGTAAGGTTCGCAAGTTATATATGACTCATAGTCAAATAAATATAAGTATTTATCTTTCAGTAACTTTTTAATCATTCCCTCATGTATATGACCTAGCCTACAATGTCATAGGTATGCATTATTCATCTCATCTATTTTCTTCTTAGACATATTTATATTCATGATGTATGGATAAGTGTCTAACATATATAAGTCATTTATAAGGGTCACTCTAGTGATGATCTTATCATCCATAATTATTAAAAAATTATTATTCTCAAAAACTAATTTATATCTACTAATTATCAAACAAGAGATAGAAATGATGTATTTGATAATGGAAGGGACAAAATAGTATGCATCTAATGCAATAATAGCTATATTAGGCAGATGTAGGATGACCTCCCCAATAGCATTTGTAGCAACTATTGCTCCATTGCCCATCTTGAGATCCATCTCACCTCTAGCCAATCTCCTAGCTTTTATCAGAACCTATAACGAATTACAGATATGATAAGCACTCTCCATATCCAATACTCATATGTTATCATGAAAATCTGACAAGTGAAGACTGATCATGAATATACCTGAAGCTTCTCCAAGTTTCTGTTTTGCCTTCTCTGCAAGATAATCCTTACAGTTCCTCTTCCAATGCCCATCTTGACCGTAGTGGAAGCACTGTCCTTTGTCATTTGCTGGGTATTTCTTGACAACCTTTACCTTACTCGGTCTTTCTTTACTCTTGCCCTTCTTAAGGGTCTTACTAGTCTTCCTTTTCTTATTGATCTCACCAATATAGAGAACTGACTTCTCTTTCTTGATGGTACTCTCAGGTTCCCTCAATATCTTAAGGAGCTCAGGTATAATCACCTCAAACTTGTTCATATTAAAGTTAATAATGAACTGTGAAAAGGAATCTAGTATGAGCTGAAGTATAAGATCAACGCATAGGTTTTCCTCTAGAACTATTCCAAACCTATAGGTTTCTCAATCTACTCTATCATCTTTAGGACATGGTTCTCAACCAATATCCCTTCTATCATCCTAGCTTGGAAGAGTCTCTTAGATATCTCATATCTTTGGGTTCTTCCTTATTTCTCAAATAGCTAGCGAAGATGAAGAAGAATAGAATCTGCATCCATGCTCTCATGTTGCCTCTGTAACTCAGGAGTCATAGAGGCCAACATGTAGCATTTTGCTAACGTGGAATCATCTATATACTTCACATAGCGAGTGGTCTTATCCTCATTTACCCCTTCTTCTAGCGTGGGCATAATTATCTCAAGGACATATGTGATTTTCTTCGTAGTGAAAATAATTCTCAAATTACGGAGCCAATCCATGCAGTTTAGACCAATGAGGCGATTAGCATTAAGTATGCCACAAAAGGGGTTTGCAAGCGACATATCTAAGATATAACATAAATAAATAATATACATATTTTATAAAAAATACTAATTAAGATATGAACTTCTATCTTAATATACTCCCACTATTTTCATAACGAATCATGTGACACCCTCGACACGTGAAACAGAAGTCTCTGATAGACTCCTAGTGGGGATCAGGATCCAATTGGTATCTTAGTGCAACCTCGAGGGACTCGACTAATTACACTAAGCCCAAAAGATAGGCAACTCTTATCAATCATAACTCTTTGTGATTTCCGTCATGTTCGGCCTCTGAATCATCATAGTCTCGAGAGACTCAACCAACCATGATATTTAGTTAAGTCATCACCATCGTTACAAAATGAGTCTGATTTGATGATATGCCCTCGAGGGACTCGACCAAGCATACCATGTCCTCAGGTCATCGGTGACATCTCTATATCGTAGGCAAACACTCGATCACGTAGATAGGTGAGCCTCGAGGGACTCGATCGACTCAACATTTATTGTGATTCAGTTTCTTCTTATAACGATGGAAGGTCATGCAAGTCATTTTTATTGCCTTACGCTTACCGACTTAATATTATCATAGGAAGGGTTTTTGTTTTGTATCAATCTCCTAATATGTCATGTCACGCATATATATATTTAATATATATCTACATCACATATATATATATCTAGTAGGTGTATAACACATCACATATACAAGCCACACCGGATCATCATAAGCCACCACCTAATATGATTAAGCCCAAGCTAATGGGCCTAATCACTCACAATATGATCTATGTATACATCGATGCATCTCCATCCCCTGTGATCATTGATCTCATCATCATTGGTTTCGTCGAATCATCGCATCACCATGCATCGCGATCTCCCGCCATGGCATCATGAGTCTCGCTGTTACCTTCACGCTCCTGTCGTGCCTCTCCATGTAATTACAAATAATCACAAGCACGCAGGTTTGTCAATAAATGAGAAAAATGGAGGCTCGTAGGTCCCAATAATAATAATAATAATCACAATTAACACATCATAACACATGGCTCATAATCATCTATTCACATCATACATCACATGTACATCACATTATATCTAGGATTCTTAGATATATATATAATAATTAATTAAATTATTTAATTAATTATTTTTTGAAAATCAGGACATACTTAGAATTTTTAGAATTGTCAAGGGCATTTTCTTAATTCAGGATAGGAAGACAGTTCTTAAAATTTCTAGAATTATTGAGGGTGTTTTGGTATTCTGGACATAGGACAGACCTCGAAATTTCTCAAATTCTGAGGGGCATAACCATCCTTTTCTTAAAAAGATGCCCTAGCCCTCCCCTTCTGCCCTCATCCTGCGGCCATCGCCGTGCATGCGGTGGTGCTACGAGCCACTAATGACCGCCTATGCGCGGTCGGGCGTTCGCCTCGGCGGCCCCCAAGACCTCCTCGCGCCACTTGGTCCGCAGGTCCGCCCATATGCGTTGTGCCCGCAGCAACCATCGATGTGGGTGGGCGCCGTGGTGGTCGCCTGCAGGCCTTGGCCATTGATCCCCTTGCGGTGGTCGGTCGTGACCACCCCTGGGCCAACCACCCTTGCAGAGAGCCTGGTGGTGGCCGGCCACCCTCTTTCCTCGTTGCCTTCGCTGCGAAACGTAGTAAAAATACGTAGAACAATTTTACGCAATGTAATCTCATCATACGTAATTTAAAATTAATCTTTTTTATGAAAATATTGGCTATGATACCAATGTTGGGAAACTTCACCGGGAGCATGCACAACAAAAATCAAAACAAAATAGGATTCCCATGCAGATCAAATCATTGTGCAAAGATTGGGTCACAAGAAAGCTGTAAAAATAAAAAAACTACATTATGTAAGAGATTGTTTTTACCTAGGGAGATCGTATATCCCTATATTCTAGATCCAGATGGAGAGGATGAAGGAAGTCAAGTGTCTTCTCTCTAGTGATATCCATACGATGAATCTCTGCAGCGAATCTCCTCCAATCTAATATTGCAACTCTTGCATAGAGGGAGGGACGAGAATAGGAGGGGGAGGCCAAAGCTGTAGCCTATCAACCATGAGTCTCCCCTTCTATTTATAGAGGGCCACCAAAAACCCTAGGGCTCATGCCTTAATGGGTATTAGATCTTTATCCAATTATCCACACTAACCTTGTATTATTGGATCTCTATCTAATAATCTCCTTAGGCCTCCAATTAGGCCTCAAGCAAGGAGCTCATTAGCATAGGGTCTCATCTAATGAGAATAGAGGCTAATTGGATCTTTATCCAATCCTCTATTCGCTAAAGCATCCACCATATATGTATGACCCTCTAGGCCCAATACGAGCTGGTCGTGAGTCGCTCTCATACTCCTTCTAATATATGAATTATTATTTTCATAATAATTCACTCGACTCATTGACTATGGATGTAATAGTCCATAGATGGTATCGGGGGGATCGAATCCATTGGACTTGTCTGTCCATAGTTACCGCGTATCTATAATCCCTCATCTAATTAATATTTCCAGAGACCGTATATTAGACGTGATACTATCAGGTCATATATAGAATCAGTTTGTCTTGCTCTAATTAGATTCTACCGGAGAACTCTTTCTCTCTCAATCCGAATCACCCTGGCTAGGGATGTGTCTGAGCAAGTATATATTAGATATTCCTCTTGTGATACCAAGAGTTGATGATCTTTTATTGACACTCAATTGCCTTCGTAAGGTTGACTACCAATCCCGATAACTAGCTATACTAAATCTGGAACTTTCCAAACCTGTAAGTCTAGCGTCAAAGAAAGAAATACTCAAAAAAGGCATCCTTGGTGTCTCAAGTCTAAGGTCCAGAGACATAATTAGGATTATAAAATTGATGTATGACATTATGTATCATTAACCATACAGCATTCTATAAGTGGATCAATTAGTAAACTCGTTCTCTAATGAGCACCTATACTATATCCTTAGTGTCTCCACACAAGTGGCTATGAAACCTGCTGCCTCCACCATATAGACGAGTATACAGTTTATCGGTCTATCCAGTTATCTCAATGTCCCTCTTGAATAACCTTTGACTAAGATTATTCAGGATCTATGTTTAAAAGTAAATCGATCTCATTATCGTGATCTCATCACGATCCGATTCTCATTGCACAAAACCAATAACATCATAACATATATATATATATATATATATATATATATATATATATATATATATATATATATATATATATATATATATATATAACAGATCATATAATGTGAAAATATGTTAATAATAATCTTAAGCAAAAAGATCGTGTAGTGTGTCACATGTGTCATCACTCACGTGATTAGTTTATAGGACACATGTAACCAACAGGTACCACAGTTCTCCTATGTAGTACCACCACTTATATAGGTGGTACCACCGTTGACAGCACTGGTAAGCACTATTTGTGCTTGTGGGCTGACTCAGGCGGTACCACCACCTAATCCTAGTAGTACCACCACCTATCATGCCCACTCAAGATCACTGTTTTGACCTTCTAACAGGCCCAGTTCAACCCGTATCCAAGTCTATTGGCTTCCCTAATATGTTGGTACCGTTTCAACCCAATACCAACTCAATTGACCCAAAAATACCTTGATCAAGATTTAATAATCCAACCACATATCCAACACAATTATAAAGCTTTCAACATGTTGTACGCCATTCTAGCATACCGTCCAATATTTTGATACTTTATCTGAATCTTTGGTGCGTCATCTTTTCCTTTAGTATATCGCCCAATCTATTGGCATGTCGACTTTCTCATTACATTCGATCTTTTGGTATAATACTTGATTCTTCTGGCACTATGCCCAAACTTATATCATGAAGTCTAATTTTTGGCACGTCAACTAATCATTTGGCTCGACGTCTAATTTTTTATATGATATTTTTCTGGCACAACGTCCGACTCTCCTACTTCAATAATTTGTCATTCGATGGTTCGAGTTCATGATCGAAATATTTCATACATCATTTATCTCAAAAGTATATTAATTCATAAACTCATCAACTAATTATATTACCTATCCAACAAACATTACTCATCCCTTTTTTAAGTGCTAGTTAGTCTTGCCATCTTTTTCTTATATGTCATGAATAATTTAAAATTTGATTTCTCTGATGTGTTTGGTATTGGTATGTATATTGATATTTCAAATAATCTTTAAGCTTTTAATATTCTTTTATATTTAAATCTAACTTTTATTAATATGGATCGGATTCATAATATTTTCAGAGTTTCCTCATTCATTTTCCACCAAAAATAGGATCTGATCAAACTGTAATTTTTTTTTTTCAAAATTATGCTTGCGGATTTTTATTGTCCACGTGGATTTATTGGGGTCTCCGTGACGATAAATGAATCTGAATTGTTTATTGTAAATGGCAACCATCTACCAAGGCTACTTATAATTTTTTTGGCCTCCCAATATGTCTCTGATCTGGAGCAACCAAAATTATGACCCAATCTTCGAAAGTATCAAGTCTTATCATGTACTAATTGTGTTTCTTGACAAATTACTCCGTTGTGAATTGGCTATAACAAATTACTCCGTTGTGAATTGGCTATCTCTTCTTATACTGTCACTTCGGCCATCGTTACTATTCATCCTTACTATGTGATTCTTATAAGTTGATGAGATTGACCATATTTTCTTTGGATGCTCCTTTATTCACGCTGTATCTTCTTTGCTAAGGTGCGCCTGCACATTTTATTTGAATTCTATGATCATTGATTGGGATACTGGTGATTGGATTAGGAAAGGCTTTCATTAGGTAGATATGTCGGTTTGACCCTTCGATTTATTATAGCTTATGCCTTTTGGCTAATTTGGAATGCTTGCAATGAAGACTATTTCAATAGTTTAAAAAAAAACAAAAAAAAAATCATTCCGCGCTCCCATCTTCTTCTGTAAAGTTACAGCTTATGCTGCACCCCCCCCCTCTCCTAGTCTTAATTTAGATCTACACAATTTGGATAAGGCCTAAGAGGGAGGGGGTGTGGTTTAAGTTCAATTCTGATAAGGATTGTGTTGCTACAAGTGACAAATTTTTGGTGGACAAGGATGGCCTATACAAATGAATCAATGGTAATTTAACAGGCTTGTGGATTGTTTGCTATACAGGCGGAAATCAATTTTTTTGGAGATTGAATCTGACTCAAAGAATTAATGGTAATTTAATAGGCTTATTGCTCGTTTGCTATACAGGAGGAAATCAATTTTTGGAGATTGAATCTGACTCAAACAAACAAGGTGATGCAGTCAGTTACTATCGAACTCTTTTGACATGTACATGAACTATATAATCTTTGATAAACTGTTTAAGCCACAAATTTTCCGATAACTGAGAATGTTGGTATCTAGCATTCACAAGCGAGAGCAGATGTCTTATACCTTTTTCCAGAGGATATGTCAGTATATGTAGCATCAAAATTTTTATGCAGAAAAGAGGAACAGAAAGTTAATGGAGATACAGAATGAAAGATTCATTTGAGTAGTTCAATTACTGCACTCATCGGTGTAGTAAGGATTGCAGAGACACTCGATGGCATGAATCAGCTTCCTCCTTGGCCCAACTGCATCTGCACCCATATCTTTGAGTTTGCTCATTGTAAGATTGACTAACTGATAAATTCCCACTTTTTCCTTCTCAAAAATATGAATGAATTGACCGAGCCCCTGTGAGACCAGCCAGGTTCTAAGCCCTCCCAATATTTGGAGTTTCCTCTCGAGGTTTAATGCACGCAATCTCCAATTTGCAACCTTTGACACACCAATTGGTAGCCTTGGAATGCCTCCAGTTTTTCTTGAGAACATGAAGGTTTGCCTTTTGGAGTAAACCATAACATTTCCATTTATGAGTTCATGAGTTGGTGGTGCCTGCTGCATCAATGGCATCCGACATGCATGATGCTGAACATTATCTGTAGTACCAATTGCATCTGGAGAAACAAGGTTTTGTAATGATCTTTGATATCCCAGTCGCTCACTATTAGTTTGAGTTCCATTTTCAGAAGGTTTTGCAGAAGGTTTGATTTCAAGCTCGATATGAGATTCACCCTTAGAAATGGTTGCAGTAGGTTTATAGCTTCTGCCGTTTGAGAGCCTGCAACCCCTTTTCTTTGGATTACCTGAGCTCCTCCTGACGATTTTTGTGGACTTGGTAGAATTCGCCTCAGGACTCTCAGGTTGGTCTACAGGTGATGGTGGAGGAATCAAAATGACAATCCTTTGTTTTTTAACTATCACCCACTCTTTTTCCACTTCCTCATGCTCGGCTACCGAGTTTGATAAATCCATGAAATTTCTGAAGAGTGAGTCAAAATTATCTTCAGAGAGACACTAGTTTTAACAGGTGTCCAAATCCATGCATCTTGGTATCATATAAGACCTGCCAACATACTTGTTCTTGTGCATATTATAAAAGGACAATACTTCAAGCATAAATATCACCAACAAAAGCATAGAATATTCAATATTCTGAACTCAGATTGGCACAATAAAAACATACAACAACAAGAACAGAGCCGTAAGTCCCAACTATTTGGGTAGGGGAAAATCTAGGAATGTTGTAAAAAAATTTTACACCAATTGCCAAACAGGACAAATGAGCTGCTACTGAATAAGACCAATTCCCAAACATGAATCATGTTTTTCGCCATTTACTCAATTGCCAAAAAAAAAATTATTTACTCAATTGCCAAACAGGACAAATGATCAGCTACGGAATAAGACCAACATGGGTTTTACAAATTCAAATCATGCACTCATCTTATAAATGATCCTTATATAAGCACACTACAAAAAAATAATCCAAATAAGGAAGAAAGATGATGTTCAGGACTGTACAAAGGCTTGTTTGATAAACATGATTGTTCTATCACTAGCTTCCTAAGAAAGAAATAATTTAGCATTCAACAGAATAAATGCTTTAGTGAAAATATGAAGGATTACTTGCTTACTCTGAACACTAAACCATAACACTATGATGATGTATAAAAATACAATAGGAGGCATAAAATGATGATGATGTTTATGCATGACACTGATCCATGTTTGGTTCCAAAATAGCTTGTCTGAGAATAGGAACAGCTACCCTTGGTGATAATTACTATCTCAATAACATCCTTGTTGCAATTGGCTGGAGTGTCACAGGAAAATTGATTGTGGAAGTATGCAAGGATGTGTTTCTAACTTAATAATAACTTAATAGCTGATATTGAAAACTGTGGGGACAAAGTGGAAACAAGGCAATTCAATTGCACTCCAGCTCCCACAAAATTGTCATGCCTATGATCTAGGCAGCAGTAGCGATTAATTTTTTTTCTTAACGAATTACACAATTCATATTGGTTGGGATTGAACAATTCCCTCCATGTTTGACAAAATAATGGGACAAATACCAGTATTCTACCTCTAGTTTCAAAAACCAAAATGGCCCCAAAAAAAAACTTAAATAGGTATATATTTAAGCAATGTTCAAACTGCATTATCCGAGTGGTCTAGATACTGCATGCATGGTCAGATATGTGGCCTTGTGTGTGATTAACGCTAAAATATTTAGAACAATGCATGCATTAAAAACAAATAAGTAAACAAATAATTAACTTCAAAAAAAGAACAGGAATTATACCCTATGATCAAATCATGATTCTAAGAGTTTACAACCTGACATCTATATTCATTTGAGCAGCTATTTATTTGGTAAATTATAAAGGCAGTTAAAATCCAAGCAAGTAATGTTGTATATAATCGGCCATGCCTTATCATATTATATAAATAATATAATATAACAAATAATAATGAAACAAAAGGAAACATGCTCCATCTTATAAGTTTACATCTAGTAAAGCAACAGTGAAACTCAAGAAGAAAGGGTGGTCAAAGGTGTCACAACTTAATTCTGCATGTATTCCTCAAGAATCATACTTTTAAATACGTATGATTCTTGAATTGGTTCTATACGGTTCTTGCTTGCTTTACAACATCGAATGTAAAACCTTTACAATAGTTGACAACAATCAAGCTAATTTATGAGCTTTGGATAGTGCCAAATATATCAATAACCAATTGAAGCATCAAATATATTATCTTTTAGCATTATCAAACCATTCAACCATGACCTCCTCATCATCTTACTGTCTCCCTTAACGTAATTAAGACACAAATGCACAATCTCGTAACCTATTTGTACTTGATATCAAAATTGAGGACTAATATATGTCACTTAGAAGCAAGGTTTGTCATACCGGTCCATACCGGCATACCGAGATTATCTCGGTACGGTATGGTACCCGGTACCAAGCGGTATGCACAGTTCATACCGCTAGGTACATTATAACATTATATTATATTATATTATATTATATTATATATAAACAAATAAAAAGCTCGGTGACATCGCTTCGATCCTTCTCCCCGCACGAGGAGAAGGAATCATCTGCCTACGATTCTTCGCCCGCAACTAACAAATCCTACGGGCGGCCCGCGGGTGACAGATGCCGCGGGGAACTGGTGAAGGTATGTTTCTCCTCTTTTTCTCATTCTTCTTCTTCTTCTCCTTTTTCTTATTTCTCCCTCAATCGACCGCTGACGATCGAAATCGACCGCCGATGGCCGATTTCGGTGTTACCGCCCGGTAGCAAGCGGTCCGCGTCAACTGGCGGACCGGTATGTACTGCCCGGTACCGGGCCTTACCACTCGGTAAGGAGAACCTTGCTTAGAAGCACTATACCTTTTAACACAGCTGATAAGTGAGACATCATTTAAGTGGTCTGAATTCAAGAATAGCATTGTGATACTGATATCCATAAAATATCTACTGAAACTTGGTATATACAAAGGGAATCAACCCATGGAATAAGAAAATAAGAAACAATTCAATCAAAATCTTCAAGCAATGCTTTCTTAAACTCTATTCCAACTACGTTCATGCTGCACATTCTTGAATGACTTGCATCCCATTAGATGACTTGAACATATAACATGATTAGGACTTTAGAACCAAGAAGCTAAAGGGACACTCTAGTAGAAGATGTTACACTGGCAGGAAAGTCAAGAAGCAAACTTGCACATGGTATATATGCTATGAGCCAAGAAAGTAAAGTACCACGAACTTTGTAAATAATGAAATATATAAAGAACCAAGTAGCGATATAAGGAGGGAAAAGAAAAAAGGGCATCATTTAAGCAAAAACACAAAACAAAGAATATGCAGCTCACATGAATGCTTTTCTGTCACAAGAACAAGGAGCTTAGTCATGTATTACGCTTCTGTTGAGGATGTGATAAGCAATATATCTAAAGGATGAAAGTACCTCATCTCATGCATACTTTCTTTTGCCAGTAGCAAGTTCACTGGATGACCACTATGGACAATCTTAACAAGACTAAAAGCTATGGTAAAGCATCGCACAAGATATAAGATCAAGACATTTAATCTTTCTTGGGCCACTGACTGACAAGATAAGCCAAGCATAAGCAAATATAATATGCAATAGAAAACAGGAGAAAGTTCATAAGAGATCCTTTTTCACTACAGGGGAAAAAAAAAGGGAGACATTATCATCACCTATCAATTTCAACCAAGCTTCACTACAGATCCACCAGTGTTACATGACAAAATGGACAATTATCTATATCTAATGGACTGTTCGACCAAATAGAAGGTTGTTTTTCTCATCTGCTTGCGATAACTAAATGAAAGTACTAACGAGAGATTCTGGCCCATGCTTGCTTGCAATAACTAAAGAAAAGTAAAGACAAAGCAATGTTCTCCAGTTTGAAGAGAAGAAATTAGAAACGGAAATTACATTTGTCTTAAAGCTGAAAATTTCTCTCCAAAGTTAGAGAAACTTGAAGAGAAGGAACAATCCCAAATGGTATCATTTCAATTCAAACTATTGTCTACTTCTGTTATTGGCATAGCTGAGATATACATCAGCTAATATTGCCCCAAAGCACTTCTTATTCAAATTCCTAGCTCTTCAATGATTGGATTTAGAAGATATATATATATTCATGTAAAATGTTCAAGAAACATTTTACCTTAAGAAACATATATATATATATATATATATATATATATATATATATATATATATATATTCAAGAAACCATTATTTTTCCTATAAACATGTAAAATGTTCTTACCTTAAGAAACCATGGAATGTTCCATGCATTGAGGGAGGCAAACAAGAAAGATCTGTAATCACAACAAATTCCAGAAATGGTACACGGTTTTAGTTTGACCCATCGACAAGAACTATTCCGGCCAAACAGCACAAAAATTAACCTAATCAGTCTCACACCACATCTCAGCTCGTAATTAGTAATACCAATTCGTATATCAATATGGGTTTTGTGACCATCTGAGAATCGAATAAAACGTTGGGCTTTTAGCAAGAACAAGGAGAGGGATTTTGGACAATGAAATCCATCAAGCATAAAAAAAATTTAGGGATTACCGGCTCTGAAATTTTCCCATCAAGCAAGCGACCAACGGCGACTAGTTGCTTCGAACGGCAAGGCGACGCGTATGGGACATCTCCGCTTTGGGCCCTGCGGGGAAGAACAAAGACGCCGTCGACGGCCCACTCAATGGCCAGAGCATTCGCGAAACAAAACTAAAGTTGGGCATCAAGATACGTGATACTGATCACACAGAGAGAGAGAGAGAGAGAGAGAGAGAGAGAGGCGCCTTTCCGCACCTGTCAAGTTCCCGTCCTCGACGGCCGTGTGGGTCCGTTCCTCTGCTTCCTCAGGCTGGCGACAAACGCCGTGAGAGACGAGCACCGGCTTCTGACGCGACGAGGACTTCGGTGTCACACTCAATCGAGTACGTCCTCGGTCGGAGACTTCCGCAAGAGACGAGCTCCAAATTTGTCTCCTTTGGTTTATTATTGCATGATTTCAAAGAAGCTGAGAGAGAGTCGTAAAAAAAAATATCAATTACCTCCAAATTTGTCTCCTTTGGTTTCTAACAATCTTTAATGCAACGATTTCAAAGAAGCTGAGAGAGTCGTAATGATATCAATTACCGATGCCCATCAATTGTTCGATGAAAAGACTAACCACTGCTTTACTCCCACATCTAAGTTACTTATGTAAAAAATCGAAAAATACTTCGGCCAACATGCAAATCAGATATTTCTCTTTCAAATATCCACACTCAAGAGATTCAACCTTTCTTTCAAAATCGATTTCTCTCTAAAAAAAAAAAAGAAAAAATAGAATTATGACAGATCAACCGTCAAAATTGGCGTCAACAAATTTATAATGTACCAATACAGACATAAAATATATAATGGACATAGTAATCAATGAGCAGAACTGTTATCATGAGTAGTACTCACTCCTTGTCCTGATCATATATGTAAATTTCATGTGTGTTCTTGCTATTGCTAATGTTGATACTTCATGACTGCTGAACGCAAAATAAATATATAGAGAGAGAATGTGTCTTCAGCAAATGCCCTGCTAATTTAGTTCACAGTGTTCTCAACCCTTAGCGGCAAACATGATCCACAAGGACCACCTCTTGTGGAGATCATACAAATTATGCACATACCAAAGCATTAAGTTAAAAAGGGTCGAAGTATAAGGACACTTGATCCTAAGTAGTACCAACTCCTCAATCCTCATACATTTCGAACTCTCAGCATGTGCCGATACTTATCAGGAACAGTATGCCTTGAGTTGCAAAGCTTGATTCAGGGAGCATACATCAAGATCAACGGCGCCGACTGCCGGTAGCTGCCCCCCATGCTCACAAGATATGGTTTACGATTTCCTCGACGCCAACTCTGTGCTTCACCTGCAAGTAGATAGCCTGCGTAAGCTTCGGGCACCATGTCAAAAAGCAGGAGGTGTACAAGAGAAAACAAGTCCATTATGTAGTTTATACATGCTAGTGTTTTTCTATGGTCATACAATCATATAAAAAAAAAAAAAATAGAGTATTGTCACGAGCTTAGTTAATTTTATCTAAGTCATGTGGCGCGCATGCGTGTCCATCCGCAAATGTTAGACTTTCGGGAGATCTCCTAGAGTCCCTTAGACTTACAAAAAAGAAAACGAGCCAGAGGAAGTAATTCCAACGGGATCCACAAGCAACTTGCTCAAACAAACACTTTATAAAACCACATGGACATTACAAACTCAAAGAGGTTGCACACAAAGGAAAATGGTCCATTACAGACCGAAATCCCCACAAGTACTTATAAAACACACTCGTATTTACAAGTCAAAATTGGCCACAAAGCAAACCAAACTCGGGCTACTAAGCCTACTACAAGCCCGCCACTTATTGTATAAAGTATGTACACAAACCGAAGGACGCGGACATACACGAGCGTTTCATCAAACACCTTGTTTACATTATTGTCTGTGACATTCGCCCCCACTTATTCCTTCGACGTCCTCGTCGAAGCCACTATAGACGTTGCATCTCCTCGTATTTTGTTGAACCTTCAATCTTCTGCTTTAGCTGCAACACGCCTCTTTGGCTCCCAGCTGCTCTTTGCGCTGTTGTTGAATAGTCGAACTCTAATCCGCCATGTTGCTTCAACTCACCAATGACTGAATCTGGTGTGAGGTTGGCTGAGTTGTGCTGATCCTTGTTGGTTCTCGCGGATCCTTCTGATGAAGGAAAAGACCTACCTTATTATGCGCCAGTGTCGTAGTATACTCTTGTTGCTTAAACTAGGTGGATGCTGGTTGGAACTTAGACGCGCATCGCCTCGCAGACTTTAAAGTTTATGAGGTCCTTCCTCCATAATGTTTGCCCATTGATCCTTCCTCCATGTTTAGTTGTCACTTCCAAGTAGGTTTGCATCACTCTCGCTTTCGATTAGTATTCAATTGGAAAATGAAGTGAACAATCTACTCTCAGTAGTACTGATCACGAATGGTGAGGATTTAACAACTATTGTCTTCCATAAGCTTTCTTTGAAGGGTCATTGAACTTATGCAGAGCTCCTCTGCTGGATAAGTAAGAGAACTGGGATACTCGACTTCACTCATTCTCTTAGTAGTTGAGAAGACAAGGTTACTTGGCTTCACTCACCTCCTCGTGTTAAGAGAATTGGGGTACTCAGTTTCGCCCATTCTCTTGAGTTGAGAAGACAAAGGTTACTCGATTTCCATGCCTCCTCGAGTTTGTACTTCATGCATTGAGCTGGTCACTAACATTCGCTCGCTCTTCGCTGACACTTCAAGCACTTGAAGTGTTTGTACTCCTTACGTTGAGTTAGCTACTGTGATTCGCCTTCCCACTACCATTGAACTTCTAGAATGCAAGAAGTTTTGCGAAAAGAGCAAAAGTTTACCCCAACTTGGAGTCCCCTAACTCAAGTAAGTCTTTGATAGATCCGTCGCCTAGGATTGTACCATCTTCTCCATCACCTTTGCCACCTACTCCTCCGAGTAGAAAGGTGCGACACGCATCGCCTACTTGCCTCGGTTGAGCACTCGCATCAACCCAAGTCCGCCGCCGGCTATCTTGATGAGAAGTCCATCGACACGGTCTTATGAAGTTCCTTGGCCTCGCCTCTTCCTGCCTTGGTACTTGGAGTGTGTCGATCCTCCACCTCCTCCTTTTACGACCAATGCTCTCCTCAACGAGCAAGGGATCGATGACTCCAAAGTCCCGCCTGTGGTACCATGCCAGCCCATAGCCCTACTATCCGCTGCCTTACATCCGCATTCCTTCCTTCGCGATCGGTAGATCCGTGACCGTGATGCTCCTCCGAGTCCACCTCCTTTCTAACCGACGCTTTGCTTTTGGGTAGCCGAGCCCCACCGACTCGCTGCTGCTTCCTCACCACCGCCCAACACCACCGTGTCCTCCTAGCAATTCTCCTTAGTCGATGGAAAGATAGACTACAACTCTCATGCATGGCCTCTGCCATTTTGTTGTAGGGCTCGCGCCGATTTTGTTCTCCTTAGCTTCCTTGGTAGCAATGTTCGCTTACTTGGCTTTGTCCTCGACTGCCGGCTCCCTTAAGCAAATGTGAGCATCAAGTAGTCCAACTCTCCAACCGCTCCGATCATACCAGATAATCAAGTCCCTCCATACGACTCACCGGTACTTGCAATTTGACTTCTCCTCGATGGTACATGATCACGAGGCTTTCATCCGACGCAAGCATCACAAGACACAAAGACCCGCCTCTGCGGTACCATGGCATTCACCCCTTGAATCCACAACCCTTCTTGCCATTGTATTGTTCACTGAAGTGGAGCTCCCAGCAGCTCCTGATCATTCACATGATCATGTCCCCATCCATGGGACTCACTGGTACTTGCACTTGGACTTCTTCCTTGGTGGTATACAACCCCCATATAATGATGACTAAGGCTTTCATCCAATATAAGCTTCGATGCACACACGAAGACCCGCCTCTGCGATACCACGACATTCACTCCTTGAATCCATAGCCCTTCTTCTTGTTGTGTCGTACACCAAAGTGGAGCTCCCAGTAACTCCTGATCATACCTCCGCATGATCTTATCCCTCACGGGACACGATCGCCTATGTTGCATTGCCACGAACTATTCTACCATGATCCGCTGCACTATGTCGCCTCCTGGTGACATCTCCATTGCAAACAGATTCTCGAGTGATGAATTAAGACTATGACTTCTCCATGTATGGCCTCTGCCAACACCTCGTAGGGCCTCTGCCATCTCCAATTTTTAGTTCACTCCCTTGGCAATTCACATTCGTCCACCCACTCTTGGATCACACCTGGACGAAGCATAACTCTAGGACAGTCACCTAGTAGTTCATGAAGTCCCCCTGACTTCGCTAGAATTGGTGCACCATTGTCTGGATCCTGGGCCTCTATCCCCTACCAGCACAATCTCTGCTATGCACCACTTGTTCCCGACAACTCAAATGACAACACTATGACATATTCTTTAAGAGTACCCGCCTCTGCGTCCTCTTGCCCCGTGTTAGGGTCTCTTAATCCCAACTTTGCCTCTGCAAGTTAAATCACCTTAGTTACTTCGTCAAATGCATCTCAGAGGTAAGGTGCATGTGCCTTGAAGCTCCCTTCATCTTTGGCACCATGCAAGATAAGTCTGCCCCATCAAAATGAAAAACCCATGGAATTACATGATCCCACTCTTACCTCTACAAGAGTTCATGCCCTTGACCTCCGTCCAAGGAAAGTTGTGTGCCTCCGCTCCATGTTCCATCTTCTATGACTCCTTCACGCGCGTGGATACTTCACCGAGTTCTACCCAAGTTGCTCGCTCCTCGATTTGTATTGAGTTGATAGTGGCCCTCGCGTCCACCATTCCACGGGTCAACCCTCCATTGAGTTCGATTTCTGCATCGACTCTAAGTGTGCCTTCATATGATGTTGCCTTGGATTGCTCCCTCACTTGATCTAGAAATGTATCCACCAATGTATTACCTCATTCGAGATCATGTGATGATTCCACGTCACTCACTCGGTCCGTTGAGCTTTATGGAGATATTACCTTGAGAAACTCTTCCTCAATATGTATGGTCTGTTGCACATGATTCTCCCTCTGGAGAACTAGGACTTATCCCTCTTGGATATCTGTCCTGTTGGAGCAAATTTCCTCCTTGCATTCTTCCCACTGGAAGTTTCGAAAACCACCATCCCCTTTGGTTTACTTCGTCTTTCTGAGCAACTTGTGCCTTGTTTTGCCCCCGCAAATGCACTTGCTAGATTGCGAACCTTCGCCAATACAATCTCCACTGCACCCTTCAAGGTCTAGCAATGTGCTGAACTTATTGCACATTTCAGTCGCCTACGGACGTATCATTTTCATGTCAAAGAGAAAGTTATGATGCTCCACAGTGCCGAGTTCCGATCGCACCTTGGAATGGCCACGAACACTCCATCGTCCGTGTACAAGCCCTTGCATGAGTATTGAACCTTTCGAGTTAGCAATTCCCCTCACCTCTGTGAGTTTTGCACAACTCTTTCGGTCGTTACGCAATACCTCCCACTTTGCACGGTCTTATCTTTCAGCAAGCGCCCCGCTTTGCCTTGAGCACTGTCAAGTTTGGTTGCCAACGTCTAGTTATAGCTCGAACTCAACCATCACAATCTTTATGTGCTATGCATTCTTCTTCGCTTGCTTGTCCTCGTGGTGCCTCTCGCACAAAGGGGTTGGTCATTCCTCTGAATGCCAAATCTGGATATCCGCTCCTCTGAGCGACTCCTTTCCCTACACCTTAATGTTTGTTTCCCCCAAACGGTTGCGCGTGCTGGCTGTCCTCCACAGCCCAGCTAGCTACCCCACGTTTGTATGGCGAGTGTTTCTGCGTATGCTTGTCCCGCTCTAATACCACACTGTCACAGGTTTAGCTGATTTTGCCTAAGTCATACGGCACTCATACGTGTCCGTCCACAAAGGTCAGCCTTCCCCGAGATCTCCTAGAGTCCCTTAGACTTACAAAAGAGAAAACGGGCCAGAGGAATCAATTCCAACGGGATCCACAAGCAACTTGCTCACGCAAACACTTTATACGGCCAGATACAAATTACACCCATGGACATTACAAACTCAGAGAGGTTGCATACAAAGAAAATTGGTCCATTACAGACCGAAATCCCCACAAGTGCTTACAAAACACACTCGTATTTACAAGCCAAAATTAGTCACAAAGCAAACCAAACTCGAGCTGCTAAGCCTACTGCAACCCCGCTACTTGCTATACAAGGTATGTGCACAAACCGAAAGACACGGACATACATGAATATTTCATCAAACACCTTATTTATATTGTTTTCCGTGACACTTAGTCCAGTACCTTACCCTCTGTAAATTATTATTTCTTTTGAAGTAGTTTCATATGAAATAAGATATAAGATGGGAGTAGAGTGCTAGCATGTGATATATGCAATTTTAAAACAGCAAATAAAGGATTAAGCTTGGGAGCCAACCAATGAAGATGACAAACACCAAAACAGTAATTCAACCGAACGAGAATGAGAACAAAAACCTCTAAAACACAATATCTTGATGACATTATTGATAAGGTCTAACTTGTCATCACCAATGTAGCTGCTCTCTCAGCGAACTGTCCACTTTAGGGTGATCCCCGCATGGTACCATCGCCAGTGCAGGTTGTTTATAAAGGTCTTCACCTCTTTTCAGCAATTTAGACAAACTGACGTTTTCTAACTTTTTTAAAAAAAAAAACTACATTTTTCCTACAATGATTCACCTGTCAACAAAACACTATATTTTTTTACAATAATTCAACCGTCAAAATGCCACTAAAGAAAGTTTATCTCGCCTGATGTTTTCTAACTTTAAAAAAATACTTTTTCCCTACAATGATTCAACTGTCAACAAAAAATATATTTTTGCTACAATGATGCAACTGTCAGAATACCACTAAAGATAGTTTATCTCGCATAATCTTTAAGTTGGTTCTTTATATCAGTTTAATGAACCTGAGCAAAAACAAAAGGCCCTCCATCCCGCATGCGTAGTGCATCCCTTTCCATAATTTTCAAGTCAGCTCCAATCGCTTGTGCTATGTCTGTCTTGTTTATTACCTAAGACATAAAATGTAGATAATCAGATGATACTCGCACTTCAATTGCAAGTATTAGGTAATAGAGAAAAGTGAGTCGTAGGGAATTGTAACTTGAAAAACAAAGAAGAAACCAACATTCTAGCATACCAAAAGATCCGCTTGGGTGATTCCTGGTCCGCCCTTTCTAGGTATAGCCTGCTAATTCTCTGCTAAAGTTAGCAGCTAAATTATCTGCATCAATGAGTAAGATCACTTAACTTCAACCGTGTATCTTAACAAACCATGTAATGGATACATATGACTCATCTGAGAAGGACAAAGAAAAGAGTATTAGTGCAGCACAAATTAATCAAAGAAAGGAACAATTCCCAGGCCAGATTCTGATCATCATAAATGAAGTAATAATTTACTACATAAGAACCTTGCTTTATAGGAGAAAGAATAAAGGCATACTTAATTATCAAATCATTCTGTCTATGAAGAAGAGATGCCAATCTATGGCTCATTGCTAAGCACAGCAAAGGCAGAGCAAAGGGATAAGTAATATAAATAAATGAGAAACAGGAAAAGTTGCTTGTCCAGCTTCAGACAACCAACCAGCATCAGAACACAACTGTTAAGCCAAAAGAATAAGTGAAGAAGTGGCAAAATAAAGCTGTGAATTTCTTTTACTCTGCATATGATTAGTAAATTAACTCACCAAGGTTTAAATCCTTGCTAGTAAGAATACATTATAAATTGAGAAGAGAACACAAGTTTTCTTGCCCAAGGTCCTAAAAGACCAAATAAATACACCAAAGTTTCAGTTAACAAGGTCCAAGAGATTCTCTTTCATAACCACCAAATTACTAATGCATCGCCCATTCATTGTCGTCATTTTTAACTGGAGCCTATATTAATCTAGTCATATCATAAATCTTGTCCAGAAAACAGAAAGGTCTTTAAACAGTCAAAATAGTTGCAAAAAGTCAAAAAAATTAAAACACATGCCAAGCAAAACCCATAAAATGCCAAATATATAAAATTATGTAGGAAAACAGGAAAACAATTTGAGACAGAAGAACAATTTGATCTTGCCTCATAGTCTTTGGAGGGAAGAGGATATCACTTGTAGATGTTATTTTTAATGCTGAAAGGCCATCCGTAAAAAGCTTATGGTTAGATCAATGTTAATACATTTTACATGTTAAATACTTTTTCATGCCTAAGACTACAAAATTTTAACTACCATATTCATTCAGGGTGCTTCCACACATAAAGAGATTGTCTGTAGATCACAAGATTATTCTTAGTCAATATTCTATGGATTATATATAGTTAAAACACATTTTATGCTTTCAAAATGTTCCCAATCATAGGCATTTGCAAATGTTGCTTAAGACAATTGTATATTGCTAAATTAGGATGACCTAATGATGCACACAGGCATGACAAAATATTTCTGCCAATCCACATTCTCTGAATACCTAAAGCCTGAAGGAAATTATCAAAAACCAGCTTTACCTAAGAAGATAATACATTTGTACATCAAAAAACATCCTAAGCTTGAGGACTCAAAATTTCCCTCCACAAGAATTTCCATAACCACCAAAGACGGGCGTTGTCGATTTTCATTCTCACCCAACAGCCTCTGCCAATGTTCTGTATGTCCTTATCTTGTATATAGGACTTCATCTTTATTTATTTTACCCAAGGTTTGACTTGCCAGTCTGTACCGATGTACTAACATATTGTTGGTACCGATACGGGCCCCATACCGGGCTGTATGCACAGTGCGTACTGTCCGGTATTAAAATATAATATATTTTTATAATATTATATTATATTATATAATACTAAAATATTAAAATATTAAAAAAAAGGGGGTGATGTCGCTGAGGCGACGTCGCCTCGATCTGTCCCCCCCGGGCAGAGAGACACTCCGTCTCCTCGCGTGGGAGAAAAAGTGGTCATGGCCGTGGCCGCAGGCAACGACGGCAGGTGGGTGAGGACGGGGTGCAGGCGAGGTATTCTTTCTTCCCCTCTTCTTTTTTTTTTTTCTTTTCCTCTTCTTCTTCCCTTTTTCTTCCTCAATCAACCGCCGACATTCAATTTCTCTCTCAATCGACAGCCGACGATCGATTTCTTCTTCAATTAACCACCGACGGCTGAAATCAACCACCGACGGCCGAAATCGACCATCAACGGTCGATTTTTGATGGAACCGTCTGGTAGCGGTCCGCTGCATAACTGGCAGACGGTATGTACCTTATCAAGCAGACAGTCGAAATTGCAAACCTTGATTTTAACAACAGTAATATCAACATCAGCTTATCCATTTTACCCAGCACTTTTATTCTAAAAGCAAGAAATAAGGCACAAAGAAGATCTAACATAGAACTGTCAATTCTTGACCTAATACAGCAAATCAACATGAACCCAACATAAATAAGTTAGATATGTGTTGAGCCTATCTGGCTTTGGCTCATAGAGAGGTTGACTTGACTAACCTGATTAGCACAATTGGTCGGCTTCAGATTTGGGGGACTGACATCACTTACCTGAATTGACCTGATTAATAATCAAGTTAAACATGTTACGCGTGCAATTTTTTTAATTAGCATGTAAACAGTACCATGTTTGAGTCATATGTAACTCAAATTGTGCCATTAAATGATTAGGATAAATTAATGCATTTAAATCATGTAAGAAGGTAAAGTCTTGTTGAAAATAGATTAATCATGTCACAATTAACATGATTTGACCAAGCCTTTATATTAAAGGGTCAAGTAGGTTAAGTTGGGTAACATGACTATTAAATGGGTTGAGGTTTGGATTCTAATATTTCTGATGATTATTAAATGGGTTTGGTTTGGGTTGAGTTCTGTTCAAGTATATATATCTTGATCTGACATGGACAAGATCTGACATGACACACTGACACCCAAATTTAAGGCTAGAATTAAGTCAACCTTTTTCTTAAACTGATACGATAACTGTTATCAAATATGTGGTGCATAATGTATAGCTCTAAATAAATTTTCTAGCTGAAGATTGAGTTGAGGAAAATACCTCCACCAGATTCACAAAGAAGTATGTCTGTCTTATACAAATTAGATAGCCCTTCTAGAGGGCCTAGATTAATACTTATATCTTCACGTATAGCAGCATGTGGGCAGCCTCCAGTTTCAACAGCACGAATCCTTTGCTCTGGAAGTGCTCCATGCTTCACTAAGAATTCTCCATCCTCTTTTGTGAATATATCATTTGTTACCTAGATAATGTCATCAAAAAGTCATTAAAACAATTAAACCAGACTATATAATATGATTGAAACGTGTAGGAAAAAAAGAAACACTACATGGAAGATTTGCAGTCTGCATAAAAAAATTTGAACGTGTACTTGTCATGCAAAACCAAATCATATGGAAGCTGTCTCTTCTTGCAGTGGTAAGGTTGGTTATGTTGGATCTCCCTAGACCTCATATTGGCGGTAATCTTGTGCGGTGGGCTACCATTTTTAGTAGCAACCATATTTTCTTTATATAAGTATCTTAAGAGGTCCCATAAATTACCCATGATATGTCAATCATAGAGAAGTACAAAAGATGAGAGGCACTTCCAACTTCTATGCTTCAAACTTCTGCTGCTTCATTGGCATTATCTTTGAGTTCAAGCTTGTCATTATTGATTTCTTATGTACAGCCATAGAAAGTTCAAAAGTAAAACTTCTTGATGAGGCAGCAAATTTTTAGAGTATAAAGTTCCTTTTTTTTCATCCTTTTGAGGGAAGTTCAATATATTTAAGCTTAAAACAAAGGAACCAAACAAGAAAGAAGAAGAATAAGCACAAATATTATAACAGCACTTATTTCAAGTATAGCTTAAGCACCTAAAATTGTCAAATATGTATCAATTCTAACACAACAAGTTCAGCCTTCCAACACTTCCACAACATCACCATTCATCGGAAGTTTTCTCCAAAAGTCATTGCTTCATGTGTCCATCTAAACATCTTGATTTTAGAGAGCAATAACTACCAGATCAAGAAATTGAAGTAAATTGCAATAAATAAATTATCCAGTTCTCTTCTTTGTTTCCATGTTTCCTCAGAAAAATTATCATTGTCATCCACTGAGAAAAATTCAAAGAAACAGAGGACAAAAAGCTGCAAGACTGTATTTGTCAAAAATTCAAAGAAACAGAGGACAAAAATTATCATTAATTTCGAAGTTCATGCTTACTGCTGCAAGACTGTATTTGTCACATAGAAATTGGCAAAGTGCCAGCATTAAAGCTGTTTTTCTGCATCATGCAAAAGATCAGTGATGTTAATAGATTATCAACCTTTGACTTAAGGAACTCCCAGCACATTGAGGAAAGAAGATAAACACATCAAAATTCACTTCAGAGACTAGACTGATTACTTGACCACAAGACCATGGTACAGATAAAAACTTAACATTACTTTAAATAGGTAATTTGCATCCAATCATAAATTCAGAAAACAATCTTAACTGAATTGCAGATTAGGTGATACGATACAATAATTTCAGAAAATTATTAGAGAAGTTCACAATCACTTTCATCACAAGCATCATGTTTATTAAGATCCCTGTATTTCCTTATACTGTTCATTATTTTCAATCAAAACATATCAGAAAACATCATTGTTATCCCAAAGCACATCCACCATATCTAAGAGACTAAGACATTCATCATCACTGATGCCCCAGATGTTCAGCAATTGGGTTCTACAGTATACTTCATTTCCTTTTTTATTTCTTTAAATGCAAGATATTGTGATAGATTTATACTCATGACATCATCTGGCCCAAGAGATTTAGCAGGTATTACACTATTAGAGTCTGTCATTTTTCTAAAAGAACTTCCATGGTATATTGCTTGCTGCAAATATATATGTGTACATATGTACATATATACATATATGTCTGTGTGTGTGTATAACATTAGTTTCACTAAGAAAAGGTAAGGTCTTCAAGTCAATCCTTTGCATTTGACATCAAACTAACAGTATCCATAAATCAAGCAAAACTCAGTCATCGTATTGATAACAGAGCTTAGTTCCAAAATAAAACTTTGGTCAAACAAGTGACACCAGAAGTTAAATAGCTCACACACTTAGTGTAGATGCACCACAAAATATTATGTAATACTTGTTCTACTGATTCCAAAACCAAAATACATAGTGATTTACCTAAAGTTTTGGTCCATAAGAAGTTGAGAAATCCCTTTATGTGACAACATTGAGCCAAAATTCTAACCTTTCAAGGCCAAAAAATTGACCAAAAAATATTTTTTAAAGAATCTATGAAACTTAAAGCTGCTTCATTTGATTTAAGAGGAAGGAGAAGGGTAACCCAGTGCCAACGGGGCCGCCGATGCCGACAGTGAAAGCGCGCTCCTTGAAGTTCCTGTCAACAAGGGGCGGCGCGCGCTTGCTGAAGAACCCCGGTGAGTAGATGGGCTCGTGCGAGTGCGGCGCCAGGCCGTCGTGGGAGTGGTACACCCTCCCATCCGGACCGACCCACGATGCCGCCGCCGCCGCGGAGCCTGCTCTGCGGGAAACCACATCAAGAAGACAGAAGAGCAGCCCGTGAATGAGAAAGACGAAGAAACGGCCCACGAGTGGCATCATCAAAACGAAAGGGGGACAGGATGAGCGGACAGTTACTCATGGGTATGATGGTGGTGGTGTTGGTGATGGTGATCGCCTTCGTGGTGGTGACGATGGTGGTGGTCTTGGGAAGACATGGAATCGGAGGGAGTCGTTCACGGCGAGGTAACGTGAAATAAAAGGGGAAAAGATTTAAGTGAGAGAGAGCAAGAAGAAAATGGAGTATCAATGATTAATAACCATTGTAGATTGGGAAAGATTTTTATAATAATAATAATAAATAATAATAATAATGTATACTTACCATATATATATATATATATATATATAGAGAGAGAGAGAGAGAGAGAGAGAGAGAGAGAGACGATCTTCTTGGAAAATATTTTTTAGATAATAATTATTTGTTATATTTGTAATTAATATTTAGTTCTCACCTAATCATCTCTTATTTTAAAAATTCTAAAAATGCTCCTTCAAAAGCCTGTTATAAATCTTTCGCCTGAGTCACCCTGTCATCAATCGATTTGGTCCAATGAAGGTCGTTTGAGAAAATAATATTTAGGATTGAGACTTCTTTCCTTTCTTCTTTTATTTTAAAACAATCATCTAAAGAACACCTCCTTTGCTCCCCTCTTTGGTACCAAAAATTTGATTACAGTAAAGTCTAATATGACTTTTGTCACTTTAACATCTCAGAAGTAGAAAAAATAAAGATTCTTCTTGGAAAAAGAAATTTAAAACTTTTACAATGGGATACAAGTATCTGAAAGTTCTTCATTTCTTGGATGGTAAAGTCTCCCCCATTTGAAGTGTTTACATGATTGTTAGTTTGTCACCGAAAGAATCTGTCTGCCTTATCTTATCAATCCTCCTTTTATCTTTTGGACTGGAATATGGGAGTTTTGCTAATGCCATTTGATTTTTTTTTTAAAAGAAAAGGAGGATTTAAATTAAATCAATCATTATAATATTTCTTAAATCTTAAGTTAAAATTAATAGAAGACTAATATGCACAATTCAAAAATGAAAAAAAGAAAGTAATTTCTATCATGGGCCTTATATGAAATTAAAAATATACATTTTTTTCACAAATGTTATGCAAACGCCAAAGACATCACATAATATATGCAAGTACTGTAAATTACAAAGCACCTAATGGAGTACATCAACTTTATTAGCATCTCACCATATATTAAAGAAAGAAACCATATTCAACAGAAGACCCAAAGATAATATCAGCCTATACTATTCATAAGGTCCAATTTAGTAAACAAAATAATTTATATCATATATTCTTTTTCATCCAAACAATCTTCTTAAATAAAAGGGCAAATTTAGTCACCGGGAAGGATCAATATACACCAGTCTTATTTCTTTAAAAAAATTATTTTAATAACTTCTTATACATATTTCCTACAAGGAGATTCTTAAAGAATTATAAATATGAATTTTTCAGACCATGGAGAAATGGGAACCATTGAAGTTATGGATCCTATACAAGTCTGGACAAATTGGCTGAAATAGTGGACCTGGTTGTCCTAAAGATACTCCTTCCATGCAAGTACTTCCCACAGTGTTCTTGTATGAAGCTTCCTCTCTCACTACTAATGGGGAACTTGTGGTGTTCAGCTCTTCTTTGTTCTGTGGCTGAAGCTCAACCTAATAATACACAATCATATGGATTTCTTCAAAGCTTCTGAGATCATCCATGGCCTGGAACTTCGCCCCTTCCTCTTCTCTCCCCAAGCTTCCTCCTTGGGTTCAGGCAACAGAGAGAGTGCCAACAAAGAACCACAGTGTGCTGTTCAGGCCCACAAGCTCAGAGAAGTGTCTCTCTCCCTGTAAAGCATCACAATCAGAGAGTGTTGCAGAGGATACCAGTCCAACCAGTAAAGATTCTCACCTTTGTTTTTGTTGTTCTTTTCTTTCTTTTTCTTGTTGCAATGAATAGTATAAGGATCTCAACTCCAAAGGTGTAGAGATCATAGAAATTTAAAAAGGAAAGAAACTCTGCTGTAGACCAGTGCTTTGGCTTTGGATGTTCAAATGCTATATAGCTGTTACAATTCTGACTGCAAGAGTAATCTTCGAACATATAGAAGAACGAGTCATTTAGTATATATAGATAGGTGTTGTGAGTTCTAGCCAGACACCAGAAATAATCATTTAGTACAGGGAAAAAGATGGAAATACTTCTCAGCCTTATAGTGATAATATAGTTTTCTTTTACAGCCATTAGTTGCCCATAACTAAGTGTTTTATCAAATATATTACCAATCAGTAGTGTATTTTTTGGGTTGTTTGTTTATTAAAAGGAAAACAAGAATCACCTAACCTCTGTTAGTGCAGAAATTTCAAGATAAAACATCACCTGTCTTCTATTATTACACAAGTTTCAAGATGCTTACTGCAGCATGCAATTTTATCCTTGTTCATTCTACATATATTTTTAATCAATTAGGAAAGAGGGATATTAATGAAAATTTTAGTACCTGGGTCAAGAGATAACCTTGGGGCAAACACCAAATAGTTAAAGCCATGGATGTCATACCTATTTCCACTAGTTTCTTTCAATTTCAAAGTTATCTTCCATCAAAAAACTTTCCAGGACATGATTATGATGGCCATAGCTGAATCCCAGAAACCTGAAAAAAATATGGTTTAGAACTTTGTTAGGAACAAGGCAAAGGATGAATAGAGTAGGATTTGAACTCTCCGTATGTACATATTGTATATACACACAAACACACCACTCATCATTTCCCTTACCTTGTTTCTTCTTTTGCTGTTGATAGCCTCTACCTGTAGAACAAACATGCTTCTACTCTTTCAAACAAATGTGCCAACATGTATGCTTGAGCATTTTCTTTGTAGTAAGTCTGAAACTTGTGTGTGTGTTCAAAGGCTCATCGGCACGAAATCAACTGGATCTCTTGGAACAACTGACATCTTCCTCTCCTACTGCAAGTGGTATGTATAAGTCGTCGAAAAGGATTACCAGCTAGCATTAGCATCACCACCACTTTGTCAAAGATGACTCACCATGACTTTGCAAACAGGTTATGACAGTTTTGTTGATCCCTCCAGACCAACCATCCGAGAACAGCTTTCTGAAATAGTAGGAGACAGAACTGGTGAGTTCATCCTTCCACTTGGTAAGAAGCTGAAAGCAAGTCTGAATACATTGACCATATCACAGAAAAGAAACATCAGGCGACAGGCTTACCTGAATGAAGTTGAACAAAGAAACGACTCCATCTTCTTTGCAACAATTGGAGCATTTGTGCTTCTACCACCGGCAGTCATCTTGTCTGTTGCCATATTGACTGGATATGTGCAGCTCTTCCCCTGAATACACAGAGGATGTCTCTGTTTCCATGTTATGCTCACCATACTATTAGACATCAATATTACAAATCTAAGGCATAAACATTTCAGGAAGTGGCTTTTCCTGCAAATCCTTCACATACTTACATTACTGCAATCTTCTCGTCCCAGAAGATCACAGTTGTACTGAATCCTACAGGTTCTTATAGCTTTTTCCTTGCCATTAATGCCTTGTGTCAAACTTGCACATTCCTGCTATGGCACTGGTCTTCATATATTTCCCTTGCTCCAAGCAATGCTCTCCAGGCTACTGCATCTGACTGTAACTATAATAATTGACACAAATAGGGAAAGGAAACACATGTTGCCAACTTGAGATCTAAATATATCACCATGCCTTGATAATCAGCTAAAAAAAAGGTGAACAAGAACCAAAATTTGCTTTGCCTTGATATCACCATGAGCCA
The DNA here is from genome assembly GCA_021527575.1 of Ensete glaucum. Lineage (NCBI taxonomy): Eukaryota > Viridiplantae > Streptophyta > Magnoliopsida > Zingiberales > Musaceae > Ensete > Ensete glaucum. The sequence continues at coordinate 47,192,917 of CM038551.1, forward strand.
CAGAAGAGAAGGGTTTTGATGCCGGTGTTGTTAGCAAGAGATCCATAGTTCTGCTTAGACCATATTTAATACAAATGATCATAAAACAAATTAAAAGCTAGAGTAGAAAATTTGTATATTCACACCAAATGGCTCCTCAACGACAGTTGAAAACCAAGAAAGTAGTACTCAACTACTTTTGATTTTTCTAAAACCACATTACAAGGTAGTGGACCTTTTGATTTTTCTAAAACCAATAGGTTCCACTAGTAAAGACAGGAGATTATTTAAATAACAACACTCAGAAAACCTAGTTGTACCAACAAAAGGTAACATGCAATATTGAAACACTATGGTGCGCCGGAAGCCACACCTACAACATTTTCATTCGGAAGATACTTAGACTTTTGATGGTACAGCAACATCCATCATCTTGGGATACGCCAAGTTTAGATCTGAACACAAGAAAACAAGGAGCATGAGAAAAAGGAGCATATTTAGAACAAAAGGTTTTGTTGGTAGAAATTAGGTGTAGGTAAAAATCTACAGGTAGACATATATAAAATTTAAAATATTATCAACACTCACTTTCCATGATGTCCTTGAATGTTTCCTGTGAAAAAAATTTCAAGATAAGAGTAATTAGAAAGGATACATTACCAAACAAAACAGAAAAAATATGAATTGAATAATGAATCAGCTCGACTATAGGCAAGAGGCCATTCTGTCATTTCAAATTAACTATTGGATTAGTACCACTGTCTTCATATGGATTTCATTCTACATATAATTCCCTTGTGACTGATTTATCAAGCTAGAGGTTGAATCTTTTTCATCCTTCTCAATTATCTTTAAAGAAAAAAATGTGCCTTTCTCATAACCAAGAAACTTAGCATATCTTCATCAAAAAACGGAAACATTGCAAGGGATACCACCTCATGCTTTGTTAGCCGAGGATTATAGATAATCTCCTCTCCAACAGTAGTAACCTGCATGCAGAAATGGACAATGTATAATCCTGGTGATAACGAAACATTGCAAGAAGCTATTTCTTACCGTTAGTACTTTGGCAATGTGAATATCTGATACATGTAATAACAGAAACCATTAAATTGATAATGTACCTAAAAATTTGTTTAAACATGAACAAGAAATTACAGTTTCTTGCCTGTGAGTGCACTGACTGGCACTGCTGATGTGAATTTCCACCCTGTACAGCAGACCATTCAATTAAAACTTCATTTGAAAATAAAACTGAAACTAGATCTTCTGGTTTCAATTAGCACAACAAAACTAAATAAATTAAGAGACTTCATTTCTCTGACATAGTGGTAACAGTAGCAAGAAATTATGTGTATCATGTTCAATCACAGAAGAAATTAATTAACATAAAGATTAACATGTTTGCAGTTGAGTATCCTTGCCACTTCTTTTAGCAAAAAGCATCAAAAACCATAGTAACTAAATGCAAAAAATGATAGAAACCATGTAATATCAAATCTAAATTTCCATATGAAAGCATCTGCTATCTAGCTCCACCAACTGAATGAACATAATAACAACCCTAAGAATGTCAAGAATGAACAGGAAATATTTAGAAGTGATGTTTTCCTAAAACTGGTAGATCTGCAATTTATAAGAAGATAAATAATCATCTTGCTGTAGTTAATGCATTTAGCATGATCTGACTCCCTTGTGAACTAAAGAATATGTCCAATTCCAAGATCAATAATTGAAAGACAACAGTAGCCTAAAGTATAATTATCATCTTGTTATTTTAAATATTTTTTTGTTGGTATTATATAAGAACTTCTTTCTGCTAACTACTATAAATGGATAACATTCAAATGTTCGTAAGTAGATTTGTTTCATACCAATGAAAAGTTTAAGATATGTATTATGATAATATAAGTTAGTTCAAACATTTGTACCTGAAAATCTGTTCTTCCGCAACCATGAATCAGCAACGCATCACTAGTGAAGACCATTCGTGGATAAGGCTGATCAGATCCATCTCCTGTTACATAGGTGACACAACCCACAGTATGACCAGGTGTGGCACGAACCTGTATAAGTTTATTTTAGATTAAATTTGCATTAAACAAATATTAGACTGTCAAACTGCAAAATTATGGAAATATGTGTCCTTGTCAAGTGGCAGCCAAGGAGGATGTCTTTATAATGTTTACAATCAAAACTAGACATTTCATGGTATCATATTTATAAGCACATCCAATATAGGTGGCCAACGTGACAAATTAGTTAACAACTAATTTGATGTGTATTTTATGCTTCAATAAATACCTTTTGAAGAGGTTTGTGTTGAACATTTATGTTAGGTTTAATAACACCATTTACTTGTCAATATGTGATTTAGAATTGTACTTGGAATCTACGAAACACCAGAAAGTTTCTCTGCCACCAATCTTGTCAGATTAATAAGCTTTACCCTTATAAAGAATTGCAGTGCAAAGGCATTGATATAAACGATATAAACAATAATATTCGATAGTTAATATGAAAGAGCTTAAATTTACTCCAGAACTTAAATGACATGCACTAACATAAATAAGATGGGAGGCATATGACAATTGAAAATAGGAAAAGAAACAGAAGTTCGAACAATGCCTTGATTGAGTTCACTACACCTATCAAACGTATACACCTACCTCCAGAAAAAGATCTCCAAAATATCTTTTATCGCCATGTTCAACCGCATGATCAGCTACTGCTTTACTAGCTTTAGAAATGACAGAGTTGACACCTGGCATCTTAGCCTGCAAGAGATATATCCAATTGAACATAAAAGGGACATAATCACACCAATTGCATGTACGTAATCTGCATAAGTATTTTCTGTTTTCTCTGGGAGAAACTCATGACTGTATATGAGTGATTCTCTCTCATAAAACACTAGTATATCCTACAATATGCTATCAGCAAAACAGACTTGTATATAGATGCAAGTACCTTTATCAATCCTGTTCCTGTAACATGATCAACATGGACATGAATATTCATAGCACAGACAAGTTTCAAACCCAATTCCTTAACAAGAGTAATGTCTCTGTCAACAGTTCTGTCCACCGGATCAATAAGCTGTACAAAAGACAGATATTTAACATATGAACTGCCTGCATAGTTCGAAAGGGAAAAGCATACTTTTTTGTTTTATCTTTTTTCTAACAAGAATTACAAACACAATCATAGTAGTTCATTTAAAAAAACTTGATAGTTAATCCAGATCATGGACCAAGAGCGAAAGTATGTTACAGGATTCTTCAATCAGCAATACCACGTTTTCAAGAATGTTCTCTTGTATACCCAGAGACAAATTACTTTTGAATATTGAAGTGTACACCAAAAAGGGTAGCTCAAAACTCACTCAAGATCAACATGGTATTTAACTTTAGTAAAAGCTCGATCTAAAGTGAAATGTTCTACTCGAATATATTTTTAGGCCTCAACTACTGTTACCTAACACATGGATAATGTACGAAGAAGCATGTCATTACTCGTTGAATAATTGCTTTTTGAGCTCAAAACTCCAAAGATCAAGCTAGTTCTTATAAGCAATGAACAAGAAAATTCTACTCTACCTAAGGTTTCTAACAGTATAGCAGTGTTTTAGATGAAAAATGACAAAAGTTCATAAACCACAACCATTGAGTGGATAACCTTTTGAGATGTTAGACAAGTCACTTCCAGAACAAATATCTGTGTGGTCAACTTGTTTTGTTTTTTGATGACCACAAGATGTTAAGTTTTGTGTTTTAATACTGTCATTAACTATATATCAAGTATTACCTTATCAGGTAGAACTTTATCTTAAATATTACACTTCATAGACTTTATCCTTTCAATAAAGACGCTGCTACACCACAATCAACACCAAGAGATTGCAGGAATCTTTAGTAAATAATAAATACGAGTACAATATTAACATTGAAGGACTTCAATAACTAGAGGAGTAGAAGACAGATAATCATCTTAATATGGATTCTATAACAGGAAAACTTAACATGCTTTATAATGTGAGTTGATCACTTAACAACCATCAGAGTCAACCATAGTGGAATAAGGTTTCTCAACCTAAAAACCTAAAATATTCTCAGTCAAAAGAGTAGGACACCAACTTCGAATGTATAGTAGACTAACTTTTCTACCAGAACCGGAAGCTCCACAGTCCATTTCTTTTACTTGATGTATGTCTAAGAACAAGTGTTTATTAGCCCCAAGTTCTCTGAAACCATACCTGCGACTGCTCTTTCATAATTCACAGGCAAAGATCAACTCTCCCATCTATGTTCATTGTAACCATCCTCCATACACAGAGTGACGAGAAAATACGATGATAAGAGATGCACTAACACACAGTTATAAGAAGGCATCGAGAAACAGGTCTCTGCACGAACTCAAAAGCTCAAAAAACTTCGAAAATGAAGCCAGAGGAAATTTTGGATCCATCCGGAGACAATAACTAAGGATTAGCCTTCCAAGGCACCAGAAGCTAAGTTCTTCCACGATATAACATCTAACTGGTGCTTGATGTAATCAGTTGCAACTATTTGTAATAACACGTTGCAGCAAACTTAGACTTCATGTTGAACATACCACTGCCGTAGACAAGTTTGACTTCTACTTTATACAACATTGACTTCCGCCGTCCTGGAATCTCAAACAATCCAGATGAAAAGGTTGAACTCCTACACGCAGAAGATTCCATACTTCAGGGAACGAAGCATCTTTCGTTTGGACCTAGAAATCAGGATCCGACGGATCCCCAATCAGCTGCATCTTATAAAACTAAAAAGAACTCATCTTAATTGGGAATATATTCCTGTTTTGTCGAATGAACCAAACAATCTAATAGAAACAGAGGAACCTACCGCAACCTAATGCAAGTCAACAAAGGAAAAGCGAATGAAGGGGGTGAGCAGCCGACTCACAACGGCAGGCTTGTCCGGATGGCCAAGGTCGGCGAGGAGGTAAGTGTAGGTCGAGGATTCCTTCTCGAAGAGCTGCCGGAAGAGAAGTCTGGCTGCCATTGCACTTGACGCGACCCTCGATGACGCGAAGGGGAAGCGTGGTGAAGGTTCGAACGCAACGACGGAGGCGTTGATGGAATCCCACAGTACGCGTCCTTTATATACGGCTGCAGACAAAGGATGCAATATAAGTAAATAAATAATAAGAGGAATATATATATATATATATATATATGATGATGTGGGCGATGACATCAGACGTTGGCTCCGCAAAGAGGTTGGTGAGATATCATATACTGGCCGTTGGTTTGGCTTCCAAATCTATGGGATGAGGGTTTGGGCCTGTTTAAAACATTTGGCTGAGTTTGTTGTTGATCCTCCTTCAAAATTAAATTTATTTTTTATACTTTAAAATTTATATAAATAATTTTTTATATTATAAGTTTGGGCCTGTTTAAAACATTTGGCTGAGTTTGTTGTTGATCCTCCTTCAAAATTAAATTTATTTTTTATACTTTAAAATTTATATAAATAATTTTTTATATTATAATTTTACATTGAAGTGATCTTTTATGTTAGAAATAAGGTTACGCGTAAAATAATTTGAGGGTTTATTTTTTATTTAGGGATTAAAACTAATTAGTTCTTAAGCCCTAACGCGTTCTCCTTTTTTTTGTCTTTCTTTTTCAATCTTCGTTACCTTCTTCTTTTTCTATTTGTGGCTTTGTAATAGTTCAATCAATTGATTATATCTTATTTTTTATAGGTTATGTGATTGGTTGTAAATAGGATATGTTCTAGTTTTAGGAGATATGCTATTGAATTTAGTCACACTTAAAAAAATAAATAATTATGACAATCCTACATGTTAATATTTTTAAAAAATTAGTTTTTTAATTACTTAAAATAATTAATTATATAACAAATAAAAAATATCATCAATCAAGCTTGAAGTGTAAAACAAATTCAAATAATGTTGGAAGTTAAGATCAATTTTTTTTTATGACTTTTCTATCACTTAATACCAATGTATTATCATTCATGGGATAAATTTGATGAATAATGATAGTATGAGTATGTATTTAATTAATATATTATAGTACATGGAGTGTTTTTTATTTTTTAAGTTCTATTCCCATAGCCCCTCCCCCTTTTACATTTTTAAAAATAAACATCGTTACCCTTCTTATTAATAGAAGGAATTTGTTTAACATCTATAGAATAATACGGAGGATTACTTTGATGTGAAATCATAGTATAAATGTCACTTATACAAGCTTTAAAGTATAGATGATGACTTTGATTTTGAGACATAGTACGAGGGTCAACAAGAATTTAGATCAAGAAATTTTACCAACTAAATTAATAAATTAATTGATATTTTCAAAAAATATATTCAACCTTTGATAAAAAGATTCCTTACGAGACCACTATCCAAGATTTTTTTTCTTATTTTGATCTATCAATTTTTTTTCTTATTTTCTTGATTACATTATCTCAAAAATATTATAAAATAAAAGAATATATATCTGATACATTAATCATACCTATGATTTTTTTATATATATAAGATCATGGACTGCTTAACTGATCACACTAATATATTTATGAATTGAATATAAGTTTTATCTTCACAGAGATAGGATTCTTCTTTGATAATTTTGAAGACTCATGCTGTTACTTATGTGAAAATGAAATTATGAGATTAACTTGTAATTATTATTTCTTTCTCAAAAGGATTGAACGATTAAGTATTGAAGCTTGAAAATTAGTCAAGGTTTGAGAATGAAGAGATAATAAATGTAAAGAGGGGAATAGAAATAGACTATATAAGAAGGTACAAGGTAAAATTACATCCAACACATGGGAAGAATAATCACAAATATAATTGTAGAACAAAACAATAAACACATTATTTCCAATCATGATCTGATCAATCAAATGAATTATTCTTTCATGCGAGACATACATAGTACGAAGCTTTGTGCTGTTCGATGCTTGATGATGGTGTAGGAATCATGGATATTGTTTTTTTTATGAATAAGAGTGCCCACTAGTGGAGGCAGGCAACATCAAGTCATATCTCCTTCCTGTGATAAGGTGGCATTGGAGTCATCAAAAGCTTAGTTGATCGTATTGATAGGTGATGAATAAAGATATGATTGACGTCTTACCCGATAAATTGTATACGTAGAGTTGTTTAAAGTATAGTTGAAATAAAAATGTTCAATTTCCGATATGTCGCCTATAGGAAGATTGAAGTCAAAAAAGAGTTTTTAATTCGATCATTCCGATACTCTAGTTAGAAACTTCAAATCTTTGAGTGGTCAAAAAAAAAGATAAATCATTATTAAGAATATATTTTTATACCTAATATATAATATTTTATGAAATATTTCCAAAAAAAAAAAGTACATGTACTTTCTCATGGGGAGCATAGTTTACGCTGCTCTCATGAGTGATAATAGTATTTAATTATGGATATTGCCTTCTCTATCATCAGATTAAATATTGTTTAGATGGGATTGTGCTTGAATCTCCGGGTCACACACAGTTTGATTTCATCATTGTCCAATTGAAGTCCCAGTATTAGAATCGTCATTCTTTCAATTTCCAAGATTTCTACGGACTTAAGCTTCATAGAATCCATACAATAAAAATATGAGAGATTTTTTGTTGGACCGAATTTTCAGTCAAACTGATTCAGTGTTAGTCTACATTGCTTATCATATTTTTGAATAGAGGTGTAATGTTTTTGGTAAAAAAACATTGAAGTTGAATAATATCTCTTTTTTAACATCATCCTTTTATTATAAATGATTTGATGATGATATAGAAAGTACTGAGAGACCAAAAAAATCCCTTGAACAATGTCTCATTTTTGTATTATCATTCTTTCATGATGAATGATTCGACGATGATAAATAAATCGTTGATAGATGGAAAAAAAAAAAGAAGGAACCCTTTTACAGAAGATTCAGAACATCATAACAAGCATTGAACATTTGATTAATCTTTTCCACCCACGATTTTGTTGAATGAGGAAAATGAGTACAGCACAAAGATTTTTGTTTTTGGCAGTAAGGAGGAAAGTTATATTGAACTTAAAAAGAGTACAGTAGGAGAATTAAGGCAGCAGAAAGCAGAGTGAGAAAAGTGAAAACCAGCAGAGAGAAAAGAGAGAGAGAGAGAGAGAGAAACAAACCATAAATCGCCAAGAACACAAAGGCAGCAAGGTTGAGACAAAACTTGACTCAGGTGATCGTGGAGCTCATAGCAGAAATCCAAAGCCACAAGCTCTCGTATGGAAGACGACCCAGCAAAAAGAGAGCGGTGAATAGATGGAGGTACGTATGTATGAAGGGTATCATCATATCATCCTTTGCATCCACGCAACCAAGTGGAGAAGAACACAGTTGCAGAATCTGACTCGAGATCCATCTCCCACCAGAATCCTATTCCGACCAAAAAAAAAAAGCAATCTAAATCAGACATGGTAGACACCAACTGCTCGGCTGTAATGTCCTTAAAAGTTATTGTATTGCCATGTCCACGGCCGTGTCACGGGGGGCATACGTAGGGATCTCCACCATGGCTGTGGCTTGCATGTGGTTTCAGTCTCTTAAAAAGGTTTCAGATGATACCCACCGGAAAACAAAAGACCGGGGTAAAAGGAACCACGCATGAGCGGTTTGAAGTCTATCTATCCTCAGCAATGGACCCCCAGAAGGGACACACTTGAGGTCACGGGCGATGGATTCTCTCATTAGATGTCTTGTTCCCACATCTTTTATGGCTGCAAGGGGGCACATCGTTTCCATCCCACATGCACCTTGGTTTTCTTCTTGGAAGTCGTCATCCTCCTCCTCCGCCTCCTCCTCCTCCTCCTCCCTGTGAGCAGGGAGGCAACGCTTGTTTGTTTCTTCTGCTGTTGTGTTCTGCCATGGGAGGCCGCTCCAGCTTCCTCCGTGTCGCCCTTGTCACCTTGTTGTTGGGGTTCTATTTCGTCTCATGTTGTGTTGGGTTCGTCGAGGCCGGCTACAGCAATGCCACGAAGAGGAAGAGGAAGAGGGTCCCCGTCCGGCACCAGCTCTCGCTGGACTTCTACGCCAACACCTGCCCCCACGTTGACCAGCTCGTCGCCTCCGTCACAGCCCGACGGTTCCGCGACTCGCCGGCGTCCGGCGCCGCCACCATCCGCCTCTTCTTCCATGACTGCTTCGTCGAAGTAAAGCCGAAAAATCTCTCTGGTGTTGCGCGGCCCACTGTAGCAGGATCCTATCCTTCACTGGCTAAAATGCGCCGCGTTTGTCGGATGCAGGGCTGCGACGCGTCCGTACTGATCGCGCCGACCACCGGCGGGAAGGTGGTGGTGGAGAGGGACGTGGAGGACAACAAGAACCTGGCGCCGGAGGCGTTCGAGACAGTGGAAATGGCCAAGGCGTTGGTGGAGAGCAAGTGCCCCGGCTTGGTCACTTGCGCCGACATCCTTGCCATGGCTGCCAGAGACTTCGTCCACCTGGTACTTCCTTGAATGCTCTCACACTTATCGTAACGATGAAGCCATAAAGATGACCTAATAGGAGTAGCGAAAAGATTTGCATGCACCTCATACTGTTCATGATATCATCAAAGTAATCCTCAATTGGACTCCATCAGCCAGCCGCCTCATCACCTGTGTTGGAGGTTCCCTTTGATGTGCGTCTTGTACAAGCCAAACTTAGCTGTGGACTGGAGTTGTTTGCTAGGTAGAAGATTAAGTGTGTCACAGCCCACAGCAGACACCTGGATCTACTTGTAGCTGCAAATATATAATCGTAAGATTTGTTGTTTGAGGTCGATGATTTTTGGGTTCTAGTTTTCCTTTCCAAGATCAACTCGGTCTGGTCTGCCATTTAGTCGAGTATCTTCTTTCTTTCTTTGACCTGTCTGATACATGTAGCCGCTTAGATAATCCCATCCTTTCTTGTCTGGTTTCCCAGAGCCAAGCGACTGATCTGACACTGCTTCGATGTAAGAAATCCACTTCACATGTGTTCTTTGGCCATTATTTCTCGTGACAAATGCACTGTGGACACTCCCACCATCTCCTCATGATTGAGATAGCCTGTGACAGGAAGAAGGACAAAAGAGAAATGAAGCCTGTGACCGGAAGAAGGACAAAAGAGAAATGAGGCGTACAAGTAGTCTTTCCCTTTAATTAAATCGTTGATTGCAATGCAATGCATGCATGCATGCAGGCAGGAGGGCCGAACTATGGCGTGAAGAAGGGGAGGAAGGACAGCAGAGTGTCGATGGCGGGGAAGGTGAGGGGTAACCTCCCCCGAGCCAACTCCACGGTGGACGAGCTCATCCGGCTGTTCGCGGCCAAGGGGTTGCGCACGGAGGACCTGGTGGTGCTGTCAGGGGCCCACACCATCGGCTTCTCCCACTGCGAGCAGTTCGTGAGCCGGCTGTACGACTTCCGCGGCACCGGGGAGCCCGACCCCTCCGTCGACCTGCGGCTCCTCAAGGCGCTGCGGATGTCGTGCCCCCGCTCCGGCGGCAACAACGACGTGGTCGCGCCGTTCGACGTGCAGACCCCCTTCTCCTTCGACCACATGTACTACGGCAACCTGGAGGCCAAGATGGGGCTGCTGGCCACGGACCAGGCCCTGTTCCTGGACCCGCGGACGAGACCTCTGGTGCAGGGCCTGGGAAGGGACAAGGTCAGGTTCTTTGACGCCTTCGCTGCGGGCATGGAGAAGATGGGATCCATCAGGGTGAAGAAGGGGAAGACGGGGGAGATCAGGAAGGTCTGTAGCAAGCACCTGGCAGATTGATGTGCATGGTCTTTTGTGTCTGGATTGGCCTTGCTCGAGTCACTTTTTCTTCTTCCAAAGGTATTCATTTGTTGATCTGTGCGCCTCACTATTTCTTTGCCTCCTTGTTGAACTGATCTCCCCTCTCCAACAAAGAGATGCCGCTGCGTTTGTTCAACTGAAGCCTCTGCTGCATTTATTGATCGGTTTTCCTGCAACACACTGTACTCAATTCGAGCTGCTATTTGTCATTAAATTATACCTTTTCATCAAAACAACTTGAGAAAGACGAGTCATTGGCAAAAGAACAAGAACCTTGTGATATAGGCCATGGAGTAAGAAATCTGTGAGTGAAACATGGATAAGTTGCAGATGTCTTTCGCCTTGATTACTACCCTGCTGTTGATGTGCTTCTTTGAGCATCAGTGGCTGAACATATTCGAGGAACAGGAACTATGGACATCAGATGTATCTATCTATGGCTGACTGGACTCGGCACTCTGTGCTCGTAACAATGATACTTTTTTGTTAGAATCCACAAATCAAGCATGGTTGGGTTGGAACATATCCACCTCCATTACCTATCTCACAAGCAAACTAGGCTGACTTGCGTGGCTATCATCATTTGATATCTGAAGATTTGCTCACTCAAATCACATCATATAAGCTTTGGGTCAGTTTAGCCGATCACACGACAGCATGAGATTCCAAGCAGTAGTTTCGGTTACATTTAGCTTCATCTATAGCATAAAAGAACTCATGCTATTTGCTCGAGGAACAACATTTCTGAAACAAAAGGACTACATTTTGAGGACTGTTATGCCACAATCAGAATTCACTGCTTTTCAATTTTACACTCTCTGACAGGCAATACACGTTCAGAATGAACAAAATACGCTGTTACAAGTAAATTGATAACAGAATAGCTGTATCATCTGTCTTCGTCTTGTATAGCCATATAGTAGTACTGCAACCAACAAAATACTGGTAATATCAGGGTGTCACCTCAAAATCACAACAGCAGCTTTCAGATGCAGAAAAAAGGTTCAAACAGGCTTTAGCCTGCACCGTCAAGCTTTTAGTGCAAAAAGATTTGAGATCAGATGACTAGAACCACTAACAAATTAAGCTTTTTCAAAACCTCAGGTAAACACTGTTCCGTGGAGATCGAGAGAAGCATACAATGTTTGGTGCAACTTCTCATCTCCCATTCCAATAAGCCATGCAGCAACTAGTTAGTTGTCCTTCCAGTTAAAAGATACATCTAGACAAAAGAGACGCTCTACTGTGGAGCCAATTTACATGATTACAGTAAGCAACGTACTGTCGCTTTCAGAATAATCAAGCTGCTGTGCTCCGACTTGATTCTTTTTCTTTAACACATGATGATCCTCAATACCACGGACTTGTAGTATAAAGTACCAAAAAAACCAGAGTCAGTAAATTGGGGCAAAACAACTCATTACCAGAAATGAGCGAGAAAATGCTGATTAAGTGTATGAATGCAAGCAGTTTCAAGTGTTTGCTAACATTCTCCTATATTCCATAACAGTCATTCAAGCTACTTATAGTACAAGCATATTGGAGGTTAGGCTCATACGCGGAGTTCTCATCTACAGAAGCTATTTGGCACGGAGCATAGAAAATGTTTGCCGTATTCTCCTTTTGAACAGCCACATCTGAAGCTGCATAGAAGTCTCCAGCACTGTCTTCCGATTTGCTTTTGTCCTGCTCTTGGTGTTCTTCTTATAATCCACACTGTTCTCTGCTTTGAGCCTTCCCATCTGCTGTTGCAGATCCATAAGTGAATGACCAGTCAACTGAGTCTTGCCACTTTTCTTTGGATCAATGAGCTTGAATTCTAGTCTGTATAATGCAAAGGCTTCAGAATCATTGGTCTCATATCCATACAGATGCCACTCATAGTGAGTTAGTGGTTGAGGATCCACGTAGTAGTATCTTATGAGCCACCCATATTCCTTCAATACTTGCTTCCTAGATTCATGCCAACCACGGGCCATGAATCTGGCAATGACCTTTGCTTCCGGTTCCTCGTCTCAAATACCCTCCTTGGCTTGTCAACGAAAAGCCATTCTCTTAGTGATTTGCCTTCAAGAACACAAAGATGAAATAGCTCTGCAGCATAATACGAAACTTCCTCGCAATCCTAAGTTAAATCAAAAGAAGAAAAGGAGAAAAGTAGACACAAGCATACATACCACTTTACAGTATAGTTTTCAAATGGGTGAACTAGCTAGCAAGAAATTATGGACAAATGAGCAGTATTTAAATGTCACTGAAGATGCAGTACAACCATACCTGGAGCATTCCATGGTGACCTTGCAGTTGCAGCACCTTCACATACTGGAATACCAACAATTTTCCTTGTATTTTCGTGCTAAGAGCAGAAAAAAGTGCACCACCTTTTAAATAAATGCCCCCAGGGTGAATCACCAGTGGCATGGAAGCTGCTACAATAGTCTCAGCACCATTCTGAGCCCTGAGCACGCCTTGGACAATCCCAAAGAGCACACTTTGGCCTTAAAAATGCATACATATAGGGGAACACATTTCGGCCATTCTGCTCAGTAGGATTGACATAAACATAAAGATCATGAGGCAGTTCTTGATGCATATTGTATTGCTAATAATTATAATGATTGACCCCTTCAAGGCAAGTCACATTATCTGGCCGTGTCTGGAGGTTGCTCTCATAGTAGCCGGCATATAGGAGCTTCTGCCCAACTACATTCTGATTCACATGGTATGCCTGCAAGAAGCCAATTTGACAACTTTCACTTCCAAACTGACCACCACAAATTAATAAAAACTTAATTAGTAAATTAGGCCATATTCTTATCTTATACCCTGAATTTAACCCCAAAAGAAAAAACAATAAATCCTGCATGGGCCATATTCTTTTTCACTCTATTCACGAAGAGCTTTCTTCTCTGCCTTTAGACTCCCATCAAAAATGAATATAATTGCGAATTCTCTGGTTATAACAACGAAGGCAAACGACTAAAATATCCACCTCTCAGTGTAGTATTTTTTTTTGTACCAAAGCTACAATTACCAAATTGTGGAAACGCACAAAGAAAAGAAGATTAGGATGTTTGTATTCGCCTCTTGAAAGTTGGCAGCCCGTCCACCTTGCGCGGCTCCAACATCAGCTTGTTGCAATTCCACTTGCTCGGGCTTTGGTGTGTTCCCGAACGCCAACTCGGCCAGCTTGCTCGCCGCATCATCCTCCTCCTCTCTCAGCTGCAACAGACGGAGCGTCTATGAGAACAGATCCGAAGTGTCAGGAGGATTCCTCTGTCCACAAAGAATCAACCGAAAACTCCAAATCGACCGAACAAACAAACAGACAGAAAGAAAGATCGGCCTCCGAATCGATTACCTGCAGGGAGGTGGCGGGTGAAGGCTGGTTGAGTTCGGCCCAAGACGTCCGGAACTTCCGGTGGACCTGCTCCTCGAGGACGGTGACGTCGCCTGCGCAGCTCTCCTTGATGGCGGATTGGAGGTCGGCGAACATCTCCTGGAGGTCGTCCACCCGGTTCCTGGCCTTGTCCCAAGCAGATGGTGCGACGCCGACTTGCTGCTCGTCCCCATGGCAAAGGATAGAGCGATAGAGGCAGAATCGGAACCCTAGAATTGGCGATCGGGGGTGACATTGAGGCGGGAAGAACAAGAAGTAGAAGAAGATGCCTTGGTAAGTGAGCAATTCGGATTGGAGGATGGAGGGTTTGATGACAGTGGGCAGTGTGGAGGGTTTTCTGCGTGCTGATCCCGCTACGGTGCTGCTGCTCGTATGTTCCCAATAAACATCCCCTCAAGTAGAGGGTTAAGGGTTTCAAAATAAATAAAGAAAAAGTCGGTCGGACCCACATGACATGGAGGGTAAACACGTTGAATGAGAAAAGGCTTTGGGAGACCGACCGGCGTACACGAATAAGAAGATGCTGCCCGTGGAATTCGCTCAGCCCACGTGGTTCTTTTATGAAGTCACCGGCGCTCCGAGTAGGAGACCACAAAATAAGTGCGATCCATGATACGTGTCGATCATAGAGAGATACACGTTGGGGCATATAAATGGATTATGGTACATTCTAACCCCATCGTTTTATGATGGTTCACTTAAGTCATTATAATAAATATTTATATATATGAAATAATTTTATATTTTTAAAAATATATAATATAAGATTAAATATAAGTTAATAATCTGTTTACCTAATACACTAACTTATAATAAACTATTAATATAATAATATATATAATTTAAGTTTTAAAAAATAAAGATCTATTTTATTTTAGCCATGAATCACTTAATCTTGTCTAAAATAAATATTATATCTTTAAAAATATAATATATATAAGTTTCTCTCGTCAAGTCTGATTTGATAAACATTAAAATTTGATTATGTTGAATGTAGACTCATAATAAATCATTAATATGAAGATATATGTAATTAAGTTAAAAAAATTATGATCATCATCATTGGCGAGAGGTGTCGTGGGAGACCACCAATAGTAGAATTGAGTCGTTGTTGCCCAGTAGGACATCGTACGTATGCAGTTTCTCTTGCGCTGATGATGAGCTAAGGAGATTTCAATCCTGACTCAAGTGGATGTGCGTCGACTAGTTTGACATTAGGCACGCAGTAATCTCCTAGTCTCTCTTCCTCTTCCTAGACATCATCGTCCCTACCGCTTCCCACTTTATCCTCTCCTACGCCCTCACCCGCCACGCCTATGGCGTGGTAGTCCAGTTCTCCCTCCCTCTGACCTTTCCTATCTCTACATCTCTGCCTTCTGTCAAATCTCATATTTGGATGATAAAATCAATTGACAAAGATTATGATCTAATCAGTGTTTAAGTGATCCATGACTAACTTCG
Source organism: Ensete glaucum (assembly GCA_021527575.1). NCBI lineage: Eukaryota > Viridiplantae > Streptophyta > Magnoliopsida > Zingiberales > Musaceae > Ensete > Ensete glaucum. The sequence goes on from CM038551.1 coordinate 47,208,588, forward strand.
ATCATGGAAAGATAAATCGATTAAAACAAGAAGAAACAGATGTTGGGCCGGAACAAAATATGTCAAAAGATTGGACGTCGAGCAAAAGGACTAGTCGATGTGTCGGAAGGATTTCGTGCCATAAGTTCAGGCATCGGGCCAAAAAGTTTGAGCATTGCACAAATAAGATTGGACGTTACAGAGGTCAATATATTAATGGATTGGACAATATGCCAAATGAGAGGATGATGCACTGAAGAGTTTGACAAAGTATCAGATGAACTAATGACACGTCAGACGATAAAAGATTCATACTTTGTAATTGATTGTGTTTTGATCGAAGTAATTTAAGTCTAACTTAAATTAGTTTTAGGTGTAATCATATAGTGGATCTCCCTGATAGAAAGGGAAAGCCCCGACCCCCGAGAATAATAACAATTGTAAAGTTAATTACTTATTGAATGAGGAAAAAAAATAAGAAAAAGAATAGAATTGAGGCGTGGGTTGCTCCAAAGCTCACGTTAGCCCAAAGCTGGAGTTTTCACAGGACTCAACTCCTAACACACAAAGGTAATAAAAGGGAATAATATTTTTTAGTCCAAAAGAATATTTGTATCCTGGAAAGTCTGCTACAATAAAAGAAGAGTTCGAGTACAAGTCTTGTGTTAGAGAATTCTCTTGGGGTAGCTTTAGAAGCTAAGTCCTGTCTTTGGTGCAAGAACAAGCGGTGGATTCTAGAAGCAACACCAAATAAACTTATTCAACAGAACAAATAGACAACAAAAGTAAAACATAAAGAATTGGGGCTGATTTTGACCTCTTAGAAGGCCCATTTCAGTCACATAAAGTGGGGTCTGACAATGAAACTACCTATGAGCTGAAAAATATATATTTTTAGGAAATTAGGTAGTATTACCATCTAGACAGTGTGGTGGTAACATCCAATCTGACAGTACTACCACTCGAAAAATAAAAAAATTTGAATATTGACTTCAAGTTTTAAAATCATTTGAGATCTATAAATATCACACTTATTTTCACTTGAGAAATTAAGAAAATAGAACTAAAACTTATATTTTATAGTATGAAAACTCTGTTAGAAAGTTGAGTTTCCTCGAATCCTTGTAATAAAGGGTTGTAAAAACTCTCTTCTTAGCTTAAGAAAATGAGAAAAAGTTGTGAGGAGGGTAATTGATCTTCGCCCATTAAAAGAAGATCGATAGTAGAAACCGATGGTATCGAGTGAAGAGGAATCAAGAGTGGACATAACTCACAAGGACCGAACCACTATAAACTCGGTGTGCCTTTTCTTTTATTCTCTTTATTACTATTGTTTTATGATCTAACTACTTATAACACTTTCCAAGTCAAAGCACACTTTCGATATGGTTTTTAATCGAATGAAAATTTCAAACTAATGATTTTATAAAATCACTAATTCACTCACCCTCGCCCCTTGCTTCTTAGTGCCGATTCGATCCGAACACCTTTGCCCATCGCTACGACCTCCACCTGCTTCCTCTTTTTCAACAAGATGAACCTTTTTTTTAAACTTTAATTAATGTATTATAATATTAATAGTTTATTATGAGTTAGCATGTCACATAAGTTGACTCTAATATTTGTAACTCAAACTTGATAGGAGGGGGTTGTATGCTACGTTTTTTTTTTAAATATAAAAGTTACTTAAGATATGAGTGAACTACAATGACTTAAATGATCCATAACTAAAACCATATGGGCTAAAATAGTTTTTTAAATTTAAATTATATATATTATTATTTAATAGTTTATTATTAGTCAATATGTCATGTAGACAGACTCTAGCATATGTTAAGTTAGACTTGATGAGAGGGGCTTATATGCTAGTTTTTTTAAAATGTATAATTATTTTAGACACAAGTAAACAATAAAATGTTCATTGGTCCATTGATAAAACTATAATGGCTAAAATGCACCTTATCCTATATAAATTAAACATGGTGAATTTTAGAAAAAATTAATATCGCTTCTTACAATCACCCATAATCGTATAAAAATTATTTTATCCTTAATAAATATAAAAATGATTTTTTTTAAAATCCGTAGTTACCACCACCCTTGCACGAGAGTCTATCATCGTTGCCTATAGCCCTCATGTGAGAGAGGGCTACTTTCATCACTTACAACTCTTGCATAATAGGGGGCTATCGTCGTTTGCAACCTTGATTGCCCTCCTTTTCCTGTAGGCCTCGTGCAAGGATCCATCATCACTGCCTGCATCCCTTGCGTGAGGGCTTACACCCTCCATCACTTGTTGTAGAGGTTGTGCCTCCATCATGGGTCTCATAAGGTTCGACAAGGAATGTTGTATCTTCCATTGTTGGGTGATTCCAATGAAGGGGTGGGGAGACTAATGTGACATAGGCGAGTAACTGATGAAGCGGAGGCATGACCAAGGGCTGGGCAAAGGATAAAAGGATGATAGCCAACAAGAGCAAAATTATCATCTTTGAAAAGAATGATAATCCATCGAATTTTTTAAAACTTAATACAAACCATGTGAAAAATTTTTATTGGGTTGAAGATACATCCTTATTATATCAAATCCATGAATCTACCCAAGAAATGGGAAATGAGATTTATTACCATATTTATTTATTTTGTACATAATTGTATGCCTTATGACAGTGATTTATATATTTACTCAACTAAATTTCAGTTATATATATATATATATATATATATATATATATATATAACTCAAACACTTAACAAATGTCATCATCTAATTTTCATGTTGATATAGTTAACTTTAGTCACTAATCAGTGATATTGATCTGATCGAGTATTATTATGTTTGGAAGAGATATTTACACTTGAATATATTTTATATCTATGTTTTATATATTATAATATGTTTCAATTTAATATTATGAAAAAAATTATGCTAGGATTAAATAAGAGTAAAATTGACCCCTCAAACATCCACACATGGACATAAACACAAATTGTAACATAACAATCAATGTTGCATAAGAATCGCATGCGTGCGGTATCATCGATCGTGACGGTGCAGCCTAACGATGCTCTCCTTCAAAAGCAGCTTAACCCTCCTGCCCCAGTTTGACTCCCTGCTGTCATTCAAAAAGGGTAATAAAAATTTGATGGACAATTCGATATTTCCAAACTTCTTACGCCGAAGCCCCCAAAACCCTCGCCGCTCCCTCCGCCTTGCCCGTCCTGCTCGAGATCTAAACTGTAGTCCACTCGCTTTGTCCGCCATGATCGTCGCCGCCGCCCGTACGTCGCTCATGCGCTCGTCTTCCCTGCGGAACCCCGCCGCAGCTAGAATCCGAGCCTCGCGCGCTTCTCTACGCTCGCCTCCGAAGTTGAGGCCTGCCGCCACTCCCTCCCGTATCTTAAGGTATTTATTGTCCCAAGTGCCTCTTAGGGCTTTGATTTGATCTGTTCCCTTCTTGATCCTCCTCGTCTTTTTCGTCGATGCCGCTTATCATCTTCAGAACCTATTAGGTCTCCAGTTGAGACGATCTTCTGTGTGGAGTCCCTGCTGCCGATGCACAGTGCCACGGCGTCCGCACTGATGACATCAATGCTCGCCGTTTCGCGCAGGGGTTATGGGTGGCTTTCTGAAGGTGAACTCCAAAACCCTTCTTTGACTGCATTACTCCATGGGTTACGTATAACTATTTTCAGCAATTTGTTTAATTTGGACCTGTTAAGTCTGATCTTCTTGTAATGAATTATGTACAATTGTGTGTTTTAGCTCTTGCTGTTGCGTTGCTTTCCATGATATTATCATGGTTTATCGTGGATTTCAGCATGCAACTAACATAATCGAAAACGATATGTAAACCTTTAGTCTTCGACAGAAACCAATATTATGAATGATCACAGTTTTTGAGGGATTTTCACCTAATAATGCTTCTTTGAGGCTTTCCTCTTGTACTTTAGGTTGAACACAGTGGTAAGTAAGAGCTACACTTTGATTCCCGGAAGGGGTTTATTTTACTTACACCTTAAGATTAGTTTTTCACTTTTTTAATGATGCTTCTTTCTCACTGTTCATAAGGATGAGATTTACAAAGTTACATGAATGGTGTATACCATGGAATTTATGGTTGTGTATGGACTTAAAGGATTAAAGATGAAGAGATTTTCTAGACGATAAAGTGATAGCAATGAAGTCATCCAAGATACAGTAGATACTTGAAAATTAACATGCCCATGGGTATCTACATGGTGCATGGCCTGACTGTAGGCTTAATGTGGCTTCGGTATGTGGGGGTCCATGTGAACTGATAACAGTGTAAAGATAACCTTAACAAAGAATTAAGATATAAGAATGCCCTGTGAAGACTGCCACAGCAGAAAAGAGTTTGGGGCTTCTAACAGTTTTTTACATCAGCAGATTCTTTTTTGTTCGTCCCCAGCATATTTATTCTTCAGACTATAATTTTTTGTGTGTGGGGTTTCTTTTTTGCTTTTTGGTGTAAAACCGAAAGTAATACTGATTTTTTTTGTTTGCATTCAACCAGCTGGAAATGATGACGTGTGACAAAAACTAGGTGCAATCTAGCAAATAAGTTATCTGATCTTCTCAAAAATACAGGTTGGCATAATGAAAATTCATCTTTTTCTTGGTTAAATATCTGGTTATATCATTTGTGTTGTGATTGACTTGATATGTAGATCAAGACAATTTTTGAGAGAATTAAGCAACTATTGCTCTGGTTCAGAACAACAGCTTTAAATAGCCATGTTAATGACTTACCACAATTTTCGAATGATGTAGCATGTGTGTGTGTGTATGTCTATATACTGGAGTGGTTTATATCATTGGATTTATGCTTTCATGAAAACATGAAATTGCTGTGCAGTTATTTGAAACGCCATTTGCACTGAATGTTTCTTGTTTCGCTTGACTATGTGACTTGGCCTTCAGACTAGTAACATCCTTGTCAATGGTGCTGCCTGTTTATATATGCTTGTCATGTGATTTCTCCATGTAACTTCTATTGACATTTTGATAACAAGATGACTCATTTTATCAACTAGAATACCAAGAACATTTTGCATTTAGGTGAGGAAAGCACTATACTTTTGCACTCTTTATACAATGTCACCAAAATGAACAGATATATGACATATCGTGTTTACAGTACTTGCTAATGTTGATGTGTTATGATATTGAGTGTACCCATGCAGTATTTTGGTCATGAAACTCCTAATATGTTGAGACAAAGGTAGCTTGTTAAATCATAGAAGAAATTGATTCACATTGGTGTTGTGAACTTCAGGTAGATGAACCAGTACATTTTTCTTTGTTCCCTTATATGTTGTATGGTCTCAACACATTTTCCATCTATTCTTAGAGCTTTGTGGAGCTCAAAAGTGAAAAGTGAAAAGTGTGATAAAAGATTATGTTGGCATGCTTCCACCCACAAAATAAAAAGAATGTCATTCTTTCTTTTTAATTTGTCATGCTGGTATGTTGTTAGTGATGAGTCCGTTATTATTAGTAGCTTAGTTTCTGGAAATGTTAGAACTATTGAACAATTCTGGAAGCATTAGAAATGCCTCCTTTAAACAATTTTAAGTTAAACCCATAGGTTTATGTTTAGCTTATGTTGTTTGTGGGACTTAAGAGTTGTGTTATTTGAAGCTAGTCACCTATTATCTTGTATTTGCTAGCTGTATTTTAGGCTGATATTTGTAAAGGTGTCATATTTTGATTTTTTTTCTGGTTAATATGTGTCTGATATGTGCAAACTTGTTGATTTCTCATTTGTTAAACTCTGTGATTTCTTATAATGTAAGGTCTTTGAATTGAAACTGTCATCCCTCTTAAACATTTTGGTTCATTAATGCTATTTCTGATGTTTTCTGACTAGAAGCTTTGTCATAGAGAAAATTTTTGGTATTTGTTGTTTACTGTGACTATTATGATTTATCACCATTTGAAGTTGTATCTGAGTTTCTTGTCCCTTGTGTTGCAGATGGATGAGTGATAGATTTTCGAGGACACTGCACTGATCACGGAGCCACAGATTTCTTGGCAATGCAAAATTTTCTAGAAGCAATGTATTCCTTTTAACTGTAGGTATAGCTGTTGGCGACCAGTGGATGGTACAAATAAAACCATGCTTGTTGAGACTATTGGTTTCTGCTGCCCATTTCTTTCTTATTTTTCAAAGCAGCAATGTAGATTGTTTTCTTGAACAGTTGAGACGTCACCAGCATGGATTAGCTGGCTGTCTGAGCTATAAGCTTATGATGGATGGGCTTCTACTGTAGTGTCTCGAGCAAAGTGAGAAATGCACACCTGTTTCATGGTTATTGCAAAAGTAGGAAGAGGCCAACTTCTCCTTGCTTATTGGTTTTGTTACATCTGTCGGCGAAGGCATTTTTCTCAATTCATTTACTTGCAATCTAGTAGCCAGCATTGCCTTTTCCCTTGTCTGAATCATTTTTAGTATTGGAGCTAGACATATATGCATGTAGTAGAAGGCATGTTAGATTTGTGGCAAGATGATACTGGATAAGATTTGCTATTGATATCATCAGCACTGGAAATGAGAATTGATAGTCTACAAGTGTGGACTTTGTGCAGGTAGATATCTGTTCTATATATTGATGTTTATGTTATGGTGAAGTCCAAGTTCCCATTATTTGAAGTGGTCGTCTGCAGGTGTGACAGGCTTTCTTCCTATTTCTCTACATGGCCAGCCAGTTTTAGAGTACCTAGGGTTTTTGGTTGTGATGAGCCCTTTATTCTAAGACTCGGTCGGTTATACTAGCTTTCGTTATCCGAACTGGATGGAGAGAAATCGATCTGGTCTGATTTCCAAATTATGAATCGGTTAGTTCAACGTTTGGTTCCGGTGTGGCCCACATTTTTTTTGTTTTGCCAAATAATAAGTGGTGGTGAATGTGGGTTTTGATCTTAGGATGTTGCAATGATATTATAAAGCTTTTTTACTACCTAACTAGTTGGTATATGTGAAAAGGATATGCAATGAATTTTTAAATCTTCATAAATTATGTATGCTATTATTGTTAATGTTTTAAATATAATTTTGTACAATGAGTGTTTGAATCTTTAATTTGATTAATTTTTAAAGTGTGAATTCACATGATGATGTTTTGAATCTTCAATACTAGTGAGTGAGTCAGGTGTAAAAATTTATTTTATTTATTTTTTGGGTTCAGGATTTTCGATAAATTGTCAAGGATTTTATAGCTGACACGTTTATTTTAGAAAAGATTATTAATACAAAAGTTTGAGTTTAGTATTTGCTTTTGCTATATGTATATTCTCTTACTTATATCCTTATTTATTTTCTCGAATATACTGGTTCTAAAACAACCAGATCGGATAAGCGTCTTTCAGACAAAAATGCATCAAGGCTATTTATTTATTAGCATCATCATCACATCTCTGAATGTTATCATGATTTATGGGAAAGTGGATTTAAGTGATGGAGGGAGATAAAGTCCAGTCAAGCTCGGATGACTTGGGCGGTTCCAACTACTTTCTTCTCCTTGAAAAAGGTTGGACACGTGACTGTCAGCCAAGCCGTCTCGCAATGCTGTTGTCTTCCTAACAACCATACACAGCATCCGCCCTTAATGCACCTAATGAGTCTTATCGGTCCCTCTTATGGCACGTGTCAATATACCATTTGTTCAGAACCGAGGTCGGGTCAAATTAAAGTAAGAGACCGAGCCGCCATTTTTTATCCTCTCTCTCTCTCTCTCTGTCTCTGTCTCTCTCTCTCTTCCCTCTTTTGCCGTCCCCGCTACACTCCACGCCCCGCTCCCCTCCCCCCCCCCCTTCTCTGTCTCGTTCCCAACGTTCGTCGTCTTAGTATCGAAGAAATTTGACCTAGCAGGAGGAGAGGAGACGAGAAGGAATCGACGCCTCGTCGTCGGATTTCGAGGTCCGACGTCGCCGCCATCGAGATTTCTCGGGGTCGCACACGGTCGATGGATTCTGATCTCTGGATCTCTCGTCTCGCCGCCGCAAAGAGGCATTACTCGATTCATCATCAGTACAACTTCCAATCAGGTCATGCCCCGATCATTCCTCCCTCCGCCCTTCCTTCTCTTTGATGTTACCGCGGAACTCGTAAGATTTCTATCGTTCCATCGGAATCAATTTTTTATGTTGTATCGATTGCCCAGGTATAAATTGGATTTGTAAGATTACGTGTTACTCTATTAATTGAATAAGATATATTATAGATTATTTGGATTATGATAAAATATATTAATTAATATTAAATAAAATTCATATTATATTAATATATTTTAGGTGATATCATTGATATAATGAACTCTCCTAATAACTTATCATACACCCTCTGCTCTCGCCTATAAATAGACATGACCTACTATAAACCAAATGCACGGAAATGCATACAGAACGACAAAGATATTACAGTTATTCTCTTGATCTCTCAAAATCATCAAGATGATCCTGTGAAAGGATAGGAAGAGATGAGAAGGGGTCTAGATCTATTCTAGTTCCTCTTACAGATCGATATCTCAGTGTTATTCAGATCCGACAGGCAGTGCTCTTGAAGATCTAATTGGATCTCAATCAGATGACATCTAAAGGTACGCATCGTAAATAGATCTCGTATTGTTTGATTTCAATCCTGGCATAATAATTTTTCCGCATAATAGATTGCATAATTATAGTTTTTATGCTAACAATTGGTATCAAAGCCTAGGTTTTGAGATCAAAAATATTAGATCTATTATTCTTATTTACGATGCATTGATCTAAATATCTTATTGATTTGTTTTCCTGTCTGTTAATTTTAATCGTTTGCTTGCGAACGATGTTGATGGTTGTTGTGTGTAAAAGACGCAGCATGCAAAACTATTAGTATCAAAGCCTAGGTTTTGAGATCAAGAATATTAGATCTATTATTTTTGTTTACGATGCATTGATCTGAATATCTTATTGATCAGTTTTCCTGTCTGTTAATTTTAATCGTTTGCTTACGAACGATGTTGATGGTTGTTGTGTATAAAAGACGCAACAATATGCATTTTGGTCGGATTTGCTGCGATGCAGAGTGTGCATCAGATCAACGGCAAGCCGCCGATGGCCCAGCGTTGGTGGGCCAGAGGCGTGCGCAGCAGCACGCAGAGGTAGCCGCGAAAGAGGTCAAGAAGAGGCGGCCTCACGCCAGCAGTACATGCCGTATGGTAGCCCCCAAGTATCCATGCGACAAAAAAAGGAAGATTAGGGTTTTCCTTAAAAAATTATAGTTTTGCCATTGAATGAAAAATTATATTTTTGCCATTAAGTGTAAAATTATGATTTTATCATTATGCTCGAATTACAATTTTGTCATTATAAAATTAAGAAATTATGGTTTATTTTCTTAATTATAAAATTAATCAATATATAATTTAATAAGATTTAATTATGATTATATTTTTGATTATTTAATGATTATATTTTATTTTTGATCAATTTATTTAATTGGACTTATGGGCTTCTCCAATTAAATAAAATTAATTAGTTAAAAAATTATAAATTATTATTTTTTATAGTTTTCTCATATGAATTATTAATTGCATGTGTTAAATCCAATTATTGGTTTTTAGATATTTATTCAGTTATTTACATGTAAATATTAGTAATTATGAAATAATATTTATTTTTCACATAAATACATGATTTATGTATTATCATGATTACAGTTATCATATAGAGTTTTTTTTTCCTGCTGATTAAGTGTTCAATAATTATTATGGTTGTTATCCTATTATTGAACTGTTTTAGCATAAATTAGTACAAATGAACTTGATGAATATTATTTGTAATTCATCTCCTTAAGTTATACATGACCGGTAGCTGCCAAAGTAGCCTGGGATGGTAGGCTTATAGGATATGAAATACAATTAAAGTCTGATCATTGATAGGACAATTTAATTTATATTTTATATTACTGCATTGGTCTTGTAGTCACCAAAGTGGCATAGATCAATGATTTATAAAATTACATTGAGGAACAAGTCCTTAATGATATTAAGAAAATAATATTAAAAAATTATATGCATAATTAGGAGATTTAGATAATCCCAAAGGATAATCTATTTTAAATAATTATATGATAGGGTAGGATGATACTGTTTTGGATATCCTTGCAGTTTAGAATTTTATACCCAAAGGTAGCAAAACTATTCCACAAGGATAGTATCAGTCCTTCATAAATGATCTTATGTGAACACTAGATATGTCAATATTTTTACCCAAAGATTAAATATTGATGATATCAATAGTTCATCATATTTTGGTAAAACTCAAAGCATTAATGTTATTTTATATTCTGCAGTGGTAATTCTGTCCATACATTCTCATGCTTCTAGTGTCCCTGTACTCTCTAGATCAAATTATTTAAAATGGTTAGAGTATGTGCAATTTACATTGGGCGTGTTAAATCTTGATTTGACATTGCTTGTTGAAAAGCCCATAGAATTAACTGATAAAAGTACTGTGGAATAAGTTAATGAAATGAAGGCTTGAGAAAGATCTGATAGGCTCAGTTTAATGTTCATAAGGATGACAATTGTAAATAATATAAAGACTTCATTATCGGTTGCATTTAGCGCACGTGGATATTTAAAGGTTATTGAATACATATTTAAATATGCTGATAAGTCATTGGCGGGAACATTAATGAAAGAACTGACTACAGCTCAGTATGATGGTACTCGAGGAATTCAGGATTACATCCTTAATATGACCGACAAAGCTGCAAAACTTAAGGCGTTGGGAATGAATATTGATGAATCTTTCCTTGTGCAGTTCATTCTTAATTCTCTTCCTTATCAGTTTAGCCCATTCAAGATTCACTATAGTACAAATAAGGATAAGTGAGACTTGAATGAGTTAACTAGTATGTGTGTTCAGGAAGAATTAAGATTAAAGCAGGAAAGTTTATATAATGTACTGACAACTACTCAAGGACTTGGTAACAAGAAAAGAAGATCGAAACATCATCCATCAAAGAAATTTGTCGGGTCTGGAAGTGTTAGACAGACTATTGAAAAGAAAGCTATTACAGTAAAGTGCTTCTTTTGTAGTAAGAAAGGACATGTAAAGAAGGACTGCATTAAACGTATGACTTGGTTCAAAAAGAAAGGTATAAACTCAACCATTGTATGTTTTGAATCAAACATTGCAGAAGTTATTTCTAATACATGGTGGATTGATTCTAGCACTTCAACTCATGTTACCAATAATATCCAGGGATTCCTTTTAACCGAAAACCAAAAAAACATAAAAGATTCATAATTATGGGAAATCGTCTCAAAGCAAAAGTAGTATCGGTAGGGACTTATCGTTTACGCCTAAAGACGGGTCATCTGATGGATTTAATTTAATTTCTAAAAAAATAATTTCTCTGTCTAGAATTGATGAGTTAGGATACTGTGTTTCTTTTGGTAATGGTAAACTCAACATATTTTATGATTCAATAAAAGTTGATTCTGGAATTCTGTGTGATGGTTTGTACAGAATTAATTTGAATCTTGAGTTTGCAAATACATTATTGACCCTGCAATCAAGTATTGAAATAAAACGCAATTCCGATAATGAAAGATCTTTTATATTGTGGCATAGACGTTTGGGGCATATCTCCAAGGAAACAATTGAAAGATTAGTGAAGGATAATATTTTGAAAAATTTAGACTTCACTGATTTTGATGTTTGCATAGATTATATTAAAGGAAAGCAAACTAAACATACAAAGAAAAATGCCATAAGAAATAAATAACTTTTAAAATTATTTATACTGATATCAGCGGACCACTTCATATTTCTTGTTTTAGTGGAGAAAGGTATTTCGTCATATTTATAGATGACCTGTCTAGATATGGCTATATTTATCTAATACATGAAAAGTCTCAGGCCGTTGACATTCTTGAAGTGTACATAAATGAGGTCGAGAGACAATTAGATAGAAAGGTTAAAATTGTTAGATCTGACAGGGGTGGTGAATTTTATGGTAGATATGATAAATCTGGTTAGAATATTGGTCCTTTTGCTAGATTCCTAGAACAACGGGGTATTTGTACTCAGTATGCATTACCAAGTATGCCACAACAGAACGGTGTTGCTGAAAGGCAAAATCGTACTCTTATGGATATGGTTAGGAGCATGATGAGTTATTCCTCTATAGCTAAGTCAATGTGGGGTGATGCTCTTAGGACAACTATGTATATCCTGAACAAGATTCCTAGTAAATCAGTTCCATCAACTCCATTTGAGTTATGGACTGGTAGGAAACCCAGTTTGAGACATTTACATATTTGGGAGTGTCCTGCAGAGATAAGAGTATTCAATCCACATGAAAAGAAATTGGATCCAAGAATAATTTTTGGATATTTTATTGGTTACCCAGAAAGATCCAAGGGATACAGATTTTATTGTCCTAATCATAATATGAGGATAGTAAAATCTGGTAATGCAAAATTCCCAGAAAATGGTGAAATCACTTTGAGTCAAAAGTCTCGAAGGATTAATTTTGATATTGAGGAGATTCAAGCTTCTTCTCCTATATTATCCCTTATTCGAGAAATTGTTGTTCCTAAAATCAATGAGAGAATTGATAAGGGTGAACAACAAAATAACATTGATGAATTCTCACATGATATTGATGTCGCCGATGATAGTCTTGTAGAACAATCACAATTGGCAGATTTGAGAAGATCTCAAAGAAAAAGGAAACATGCAATTTCTGATGATTATGTGATATATCTACAAGAATCAAATTTTGATATAGGAATGAAAAGAGACCCCTTATCGTTTTCACAAGCCATAGAAAGTAATGATTTTGAAAAATGGTATACTGAAATGAAAGACGAATTAAAATCAATGGACCAGAATGGTGTATGAGAACTCGTTGAATTGCCCAATAATTATAAAAGAGTCGGTTGTAAATGGGTCTTTAAGACTAAATGTGACTCGGTGGGCAATATCGAACGATATAAAGCCAGACTTGTGGCCAAAGGTTTTTCTTAGAAAGAGGGCATTGACTACTATGAGACCTTCTCTCCAGTTTCTCGAAAGGACTCATTGAGAATCATCATGACATTAGTAGCTCATTATGATCTTGAGTTACATCAGATGGATGTTAAAACTGCATTTTTGAATGGGGATCTAGATGAGGAAATCTATATGGAACAACATGAAGGATTCATAGAAAAGGGAAAGGAAAGTTGGGCTTGCAAACTTAAGAAATTCATTTATGGCCTTAAACAAGCTTCCAGACAATGGTATATAAAGTTTCATGATACCATTGCTTCCTTTGGATTTAAGGAAAATACTGTTGATCAGTGTATATATCTGAAGGTTAGTGGGAGTAAGTTTATTATATTGGTCTTATATGTGGATGATATATTGCTTGCCAATAGTGATCATGGTTTGTTGCACGAAACCAAGATATTTCTCAACAAGAACTTTAAGATGATTGATATGAATATGGCATCCTATGTTATTGGCATTGAGATATTCAGGGACAGATCTCAAGATTTGTTAGAATTATCTCAGAAAGATTTTATTAATCGTATCTTGGAAAAGTTTAATATGCAGCTTTGTAAAGCCAATGACACACCTATTACTAGAGGTGAAAAATTCAGCCAAAACCAGTGCCCAAAAAATGACTTAGAAAGGGATCAAATGAAAAATATTCCTTATGGGTGCGCAATTGGAAGTCTATTATATGCTCAAATCTGTACAAGACCAGATATTAGTTTTACAGTGGCAATGCTAGGTAGATACCAGAGTAACCCAGGAATAGAACATTGGAAAGCTGCAAAAAAAAGTAATGAGATATCTACAAGGGACAAAAGATTATATGCTTATATATAGGAAATCAGATCAACCTTAAGTAACAGGATATTCAGATGTTGATTTTGCAAATTGCCTCGATAGCAGGAAATCCACTTTAGGACTTATGTTCATGTTGGCTGGTGGGGTAATTTCTTGGAAAAGTGTAAAACAATCACTTCTTGCATCATCCATGATGGAAGTTGAATTTGTGGCATGCTTTGAGGTCACAAATTAAGCTTTATGGCTGCGGAATCTTATCTCAGGACTTGTTGTGGTCGACTCAATTATCAAGCCGTTGAAGATATTTTGTAATAATACTGCAGTAGTTTTCTTCTCTAAGAATGACAATTACTCTAGTGGTTCCAAGCACATTGAGATAAAGTACTTGGTGGTTAGAGAAAGAGTCCAGAAACAACAAGTGTCAATTAAAAATTTGAGCACCACTATGATGATTGCTGATCCATTTACTAAAGCTTTGTAGTGTAAAACATTTAAAGAACATGTTCTTAGAATGAGGCTTGTGAGCAAGCCATAAAGGATATGGTGATGTATGTTTAAGTGGATGCTATTATTGACATTTCTTTTGCATAATTAAAGTTATTTGTTTCTGCTATCCTATTTGTGTTTATGTTTATGCATATTATGGTTGAATGCAAGAAACAAGATTGTCTTTACAAGACAAATTACAGGGGTCATTATAGACTATATAAGGAAATACTAACAGTGTTGTAGTACATAGAAGGAAGCATGACATTGATGACATACAACCACTATGACTCACATTGATAGTTGGACTGAATATAGTATTATTGTGATTATTGGACTTATTGGCTTATTTTTAAAATCATAGCCATGTATAAAATGATTTTTAAAAATTTCAGAATCCAATTATATAAAATTATTTTCAAATAAATTTTGTTTTGTTTATTTTGATTTTGGATATCTTTTATATCTTATCAATTAATGGGTCAAGTTGGAGAATGTAAGATTATGTGGCCCTTTATTAATTGAATAAGATATATTATAGATTATTTGAATTATGATAAAAGATATTAGCCAATATTAAATAAAGTTCATATTATATTGGGATATTTTAGGGGATGCCCTTGATGGAAGGAACTCTCCTAATAACTTACCCTAGACCCTCTGCTCTCGTTTATAAATAGACAGGACCTACTATAAACCCAATGCATGGAAATGCACGGTACAACACAGAATGGCAAAAGGGTGAATAGAGCAAGAGATTACGGTTATTCTCTTGATCTCTTAAAACCATCAATTAAGGTGGTCATGTGAAAGGATAGGAAGAGAGGAGAAGGGGTCTAGATCTATTCTAGTTCCTCTTGCAGATCGATATCTCAATGTTATTCAGATCCGACAAGCGGTGCTCTTGAAGATCTAGTTGGATTTTAATCAAATGACATCTAAATATACGCATCGTAAACAGATCTCGTATTGTTTGATTTCAATCCTGGCATAATAGTTTTTCCGCATAATAGATTGTATAATTATAGTTTTTATGCCAACAGGATTTTGATAGATCGATTGAGCTTCAATGAGTTCGAGATGAAGGAGGAGGAGGATGAGGAGGAGGAGGAAGACAATGTTCGGCCAGATTTCCCTTGCCCCTACTGCTACGAGGATCACGACATCACGTCGCCGTGCTCCCACCTTGTAGAAGAGCATGCTTTGGAATCCAAATCCGCTCCGAGCAAACAAACCCTATCTAATGATATTAAGGAATGAATATGGTAATAAATGGCAAAACAAACGAGTTTTCACCCGAAATTAATAGTCTTACTTTTTATTTGTCTTTGCTTATATATTTATGTTAAAAAATATATATAAAAATAAAGATCATATCTCATCTAACAACTTAACATTTTATATGCAATGGATGATAAGTTTAATATTGTATCTACACGAAAGGTCCCTTGTTCAAAATTTATCTGGATCACGCTTATAATTTTTTTTTTTGATTAATTTCCCATGTTGAGTTGAGCTGTTCGCCCTCTCACGCATTATGGGAAACATTAAAAAAATTATTAATTATTATTGTTTCTCATCTAGGACCTTAAGCTCTTGGATGTAATAATATTAATAAATAAAATTTAAAATAAAAAATTAAGAAAATATGATTTTTAGGATTTTCTTGGCTAGGATGGTAAAGATTGAAGGCTTTCTCCTCTAGGGAAGTTCCCTAACCTTCTTCAAAAGAAATTTCTAAAGTAGAAACTTATCGCCACACAAACTTGATAGGTAGAATTGAATGCTAGTCCCTTTTTTTTTTTTTAAAAAAAAATGGTCTTTTCTTTCTATTTATTTGCACAAATCCCCTCTATATTCTCATGTGGATGTCTCGGATCCGCTAGATTCGAAACTAGGGATTATTGTCTCTTTTATAGGAGATACGAAGCTCTTATATTTTCTCTTGCCATGAAATATCCTCTTTCTTTGATAGTCAAACATGAGAGATCTAGCAGTAGGTGTAAATTAGATAAAGGGAGAAATACTTTTTTTTGTAGAACTAGATGTGGCTTCTATTATTCATATATTTTAGTAGTCATCAAGTTAATGAGTTGGTTATGCCATCGAGCTAAATCATGACACCATCTATTCCAGAAAATTATACTTGATGGGTTTCCTTTTGACAGGCTTGCCCTATCTGCACTATAAAGGTTACGAAAGACATGCTGAATCACATCATCTTCCAACATGGGCACATATTCAAGATATCATACACTATACTATGTTAGAACTTATAAATCATATAGTCATGTTATCGTAAAGATCTTATCACTTGTTTTCTTTGACAAAAGGATTACCTGCAAAGACATCACAGATTTGGAATCCCTAGCAGTCACACACTCTCTCTTTTGGGGAGGGATTTGCATGAGTCTCATTTGCAGGTGCTTTTGGGTAGTGCTGGTTACGGATCAAACCACAACGATGAGTCAAATATCGCAGCTGATCCGTTGCTTTCGACACTTACGATGAACTTTCCAACATCTGAGGCAGAAGAAGCTTCAAAGCCTTTCCTCGATGAGAAATCATATAGGAAAAAAGAATCAAGGTAATTTATGTTTATTTTTTTTCCCCTTAAATAAGCATTGATTTCTTCCAATATATTGTCTTAGCATAAAAGGTTGTAAATGGGTAACGTTTGGGACTTGAAGATATTTAACAAGAGCATCACAAAAGTTCAAAACTTGGACTTGATTTTGGATATTATAATCAACTTTGTGGCTCAATGCTAAATGTAAGTGAGATAATTGGTATTTGAATGTGAGAATATTCCTATCTTCCATGCTAACTTGGTTGGAAGAACAATAGAGCAGGATATCGGATGAGAGGCTCAGTTGATATTATTAACACGCATGAGGCCACCGGCGCTAATGCGGGGTCTGGGGATGTATAGGATTTGTTATTGGTGGCTTCGATTGCCTTAATGCTTTGTCCTCAGTCTGTATTATTACCGACTGATATATTTTTTGTTGTTTGTTCTTCGTAACTGGTGAGACGTATCATCGACTGTTAGGTTTATGAGCTACAATTTATTATATGAGCATCAATTCTTTTGTTCCGTGGCCAATTTTTTTTTTTGCTTCTTTACATATTAGAAGGCATACACATGTATCCAACCATCAATGGGGAGACAGGGCGAAATTGCGGTAGATCTTCAAAAATATTGCATGTGCCAATACTTAGGTGGACATTGGACTTATGTTCTGATGTGGTTCATGCTTTACATGTCTGATCTGTGTTTGTAGATCTCAGTTAATTGCATGAGAAAAAAAGCCTCCTTTGAGAAATTATCTCATTTCTCATCGAGAAACCTTCTTTCTCAGCAGTTTGAACCCCGTCTTCATTGGCACGTGAGCAAAAGGCAAAAGCAGGAGGCCGCAGGTAGAGCAAATTTTGTGCAGGATCTACTTGTCTCCACTCTTTTTTGGTGATTAGGAAATCTGGAAAGGCATGTTGATGCTACATGTTGGCTTCATCTTCTTGCCTTTTTAGATGCAAAGGTTAAAACGACCTTTTGAATGATGCATGCATCCATCCATCCATCCATCCATCCATCATACGTATTTATATCAGTTTTACCCTCGGCAATTTGGCCTGTTCATCCATCAGATGGTGCAGGCTATTGCTATTCTTATGCAGTCAGTTGATCATTAGCGCACTGGGGAGATTGTGGTTGCAACCTAACTGAATCCCTAAGGAGAGGATCAGATAAATGAGAATTATTTTTTTAGGCGAGAATGGCCTTACTTCATTTTCGATTATTATGAGACCCGTGTCAGTCAATGTGTTGGTACTTGGGAGTACACCATGATACCTTAGGATGGGAGGAGGAGAGGAGGAAGAAACAAAGACGATAAAGGAGTCAGGTCCATGGTTGAACCATAATTAAGAGTGTTTATAAAAAAGAAAAAAAGAAAAAGGAATTATACAATATAGGAAGCGAATCAAACTACCCAATTAGGAAGGTTCATATATACTGTTGGACCAATTAAATACCCATTAGAAACATGCCAAAATGACTCAGTTTAGCAAACCATGATCAATATTACACAACAACCTTTAGGTTTCAAAGGTCGGTTGGTAGGTAGGTACCAATTGGTATTTGAACTTTTAATAATTTCTTCAGTGCATATATATTAGTATTCAGATTAATCAAAACCGATAGTAGACTAAAACTAATAATCTTTATTTTAGACACAACCGCTAACAGTGTGATTACTCTTGTTTGATATATTGCCATAACTATTGTAATGATGATCATTAGGAACCTGGATTTACTCGACGACGACATCCACGTTTCATGCATTTGTATCAACGGAGGATTAGAGCCACCACAGCATGATCTGCAAAATGAAGAATGAATGACCTACTTGAGATATCCATCAGACCTTTTATATAACATGTTTGCTTAGACTTGATGATGATGCAATTATATTGTTCTGAGAACAGATAGGAGAAAAGGTAGACTACATGCCAAAAAAAAAAAAAACTTAATTTGATTACAAATACTGCATTAACAGACAAGGATGTAAACATGCTTTTGAATCTGCTTATATATATATATATATATATATATATATATATATATATATATATATATATAAGCTCTCTCTCTCTCTCTGTGCAAAGTTAAATAGATATTTGGTGAAGAGAAGTTTAGGTGATACCTTTTTCACACCTCCCTTTCGTCCAGTCAAAGAAGAAGGGCACCCCATGAAGAACCATTCAAAACTAGGCATGAACAGCAACATCCTGTTTCAACAGCTTTCAAGATACTCAACACTTCTAAGTAATCAATTGCATTACAAATATCATATCCATAAACACTATTATCTACAAACTCACAATGTAAATAGAGTTTCAAGCTAGACTAATCACCAAAACCTCCTTGCTGAAGCTTTTTTTTTTTGCTTAAGGTCATCTATCTAGGCACCTCTCCCCACATACATGAAGCATTTTGCTTCTCACAGAAGGCCGAAACAAACTACACAAACATTCTTGAACATTGAACAACCATCATCTTGATCATCTCATTTGTTGTTGTTGTCGTCGTCGTCGTTGTTGGCCCTTTCTTTTTTTTTTTTTTTCCGAATGCTGATATTGAGTTCCTTTGGATAACACAGATGCATTTTATTAGTAAACCAAGATCCCTAAGGGTGTTGGAGATACTAAAAATATCAACACACCCAATTCATAACTTCAAAATTATAATTAATCTCAAATTTCCTGAGTATATACCAAAAACCTAATAGAACAGAGAGAATCAAGTTCCAAAATGAGATACTTGCATACCATCCACTTGCAAAGGAATACCAACTCAATAAGACACAAAAGCAAAGAAAATTACTAAGACAAAGGTATTCCGAACAGGAAGTAGCAGAGAAAAGCCATACAGAACGCCAATACCTCCAATAACCAAGGTTGATTATTAGTCTTACCTGCAAAAAATCCTTTCCATATCAGTAACAAATGATGTATCAAGACTGCGAGACCATCCAGAAGCTTTATGTGATTTCAATGGTTGATACAAGTAATTTAATGTGAGAGTCACCATGTTTCATAACAATTTGACACCTTCAAGCTTGAATAAGCATGACAGTATACCATAATCTAAGGCGATCCAGTGACAAAATTCATACAGAACTGGTTAGGTGAAGAATTTCAAACAGGAATTTGACATATCCTCCAAACATCTGAATGTTTTACTAGCATCAGCACATTGTGGTTCATAACATCATTGGCATTAATACGGAGACATAGTTCCATTTGAGCATGACACCAGCAAACAGAGATATAAGACAACCAAAATGGAAGTGTGCCAAACTTAATTGTTGGGTTCTTTTGAAGCTCGTAAGTTGACAAATGCAGAAATAATTTCTTGATAGATGCATCAACAGTACCAAGTTAGTAGAAACTACAGTGATTGCACTTCAATAATCAGCCCAATGCAGCATCTAAGTTTAGCTTGAGTGACTAATCCAACAATCTGATCCAACCAACTTCATTTATTGCATGTCCTTCGTTGCATGTAAGCATCACATGGTCTAGAATAAATTATTGTGAGTGAACCTAACTAATCAACATAAAAAGTTGATCCTTCAGCTCTCAAATGTGTATGAAGGTGGAAGATAAGACTTACAATTCAAAATTATTGATCAACTATATAGTACATAACATGTTCTCATGGGAGCACATCAGTTGACTTCTCTAAGCTAGTTATGACAGAGAAGAACAATACTTATGCTGTGGGCAACCACATTTAAACACTGCTTTCTAAAAGTGACACAAGGGAGCTCCATCAATCTAGGTTGATAAGCAATCCAAAGAGTGCAAATGGGTAAATATGTTAATTATTATTATCAAAAAGTACCAAGAATTGCCATCATCAGCATGGCTTAATTTATCTTTTGAGAAAACATCAATCCACAGCAAATTTTGAAGTTTCCTCTTCTTTTAGAATCCTCCAAGTTGGCCAAAATTTAAAGGGTTGCTCCACTATTCCATGAACTTGAGCTGCAAGCAACATTGTAGATTTCCATCTCCAAGAGAGTTTCTTTTTCTCCTGAGGAAGTCATCTAGATTTGATCTGCATTGTATGGGAACAAGATTCTAAATTTTATGGTTGGCACCAGACAGCATTTACCAATCTGAAATTGGACCTGTAGTCTGTCGGTGTCATGCTGGTTAAATCATTTATTTTTTCCAGGTTGGGCTGGATAGTTACCAACAGGAAACGACCCCATACAGTACACAGAATCATGAAGCAACAAAAGTAATCAAGGCGAACTCTATAGTTTAAGTAAAGAAAAGATAGTCGACAGAAGATATTTTTGCCAGCTAGTTCAACTTAGTGAATCAGCCGAGAATTGCTGAAATAACAACTTTGAAGAACTCAGAAGAGTGATATAAATCTTGTCTTGAAAGAGTCAAGTCCCAGTCTCAGTGGACTGAGTAGTGACATAGACATCTGATCAAGTCAAATAAAAACTTGGACCAAAAGAGAGAAAGGTTTCTGCCTTGTTCTAGGTATGAAACATGCCTAAGTTCTTATATCAGAGAAAGACAAAAATTAAGGCAACAAACCAATTTGCAGAAAGCACTCCAGGAAGACTCAATATGTCAATTATAGAATTCCATCAAAGAATCATATCTGTACACATTCAGACATGCATCATAGAGAAGTAAGACGCAACAGCTTAAAGTAATATATAACACGATGAATCATGAAAGACATACCTCTAAATGGTCTCAGATTTTTTTCCCAGTAAGAATACGTGATATCTGGAGACCTCGACTAAATGCTTCATTAAAGAGAATCCTTGTCTGCATTTCCTGGAACCCAGGCATCCAGGACAAAAATGCCACTGGCGCCATTACAACCAATCCAAACATTATGTCATAGAGCCGAGCCACGGCAACCACAGTTTCCCATAGCACGGTGGATTCAATGAATGGTTTGATCACTTGAGCAATTGAAATTAAACCCCAACCAGTTGGAATAAATGCCAACAGGCTTGTAAAGATATCAACAATCTCAAAGGAAGTAACCTCCAGTAATAGAACGATCACAAATATCACAAAGATTATTATGAAGGATTGGATGGCTCGATATGTTATGTGTTCCTTTGCAGCATACTTGTCTCGAGCATAGTTCATATAGACAAAAATCCCTACAGCTGCAACAATACATATCCAAGAAAGTAGATACACAGCAACACTGTGGCTCCCATCAGCAATTTTTAGCTGGTACACAATCCCATATTGGAAAAAGAAATACCGGAGGTCTAATATGATCTCCAATAGCTTTCCCCAGAGGCCAGTTGTCCGAAGATGATCATTTTCTTCATTCCACCATTTCTCCCAGGACAGGTCAGATGTAGCAGAAATATGACTAGGATACCAAATCCAGGTCATGAAGTCATCAAAGTCATAGACAGTTTTTAACCAATCAAAACCAGATGGGTTGAACGCAAAGGGAGCCATGATCCATGATACTACCAGAAACCAGCTAGAGATTGACATTACTATGTAAACAAAAGTATTCTTCGCAAGAGGACTGTAGGAAGCATACACAGTCAATATCACGCCAAGCTCTATTGCTTTTATGAAGTGGCTACGTGCAAAAAGTCTATAATTCTCTGCAAATTTCTTGTGTTCAACCACAAAACCACGTCCTGTTGCCCTATATTTTGCACCGCCATGGAGTATCGTGCGCCCATAATAATGTGCCTTAGTTCCCATGGAGAAGGTATAGAACATGGATGCAAGCTGGAGCTGCATTGTCAAGAAATCCCAAATCGCAGGAAGAAAGCCATGCTCAATAGAGTTTTCTATAACCATTGGCAAGGCAGTGAAAAGGCCAAGCTGGATAATGAACTGCTGGTTGATAACAGTACCCAGAGCTGCATTGTCAGTAGAGTCAGCAATGTTTTTGATGGAACTTTCTAGACCACTAAGTGCCAGATAAACATGTCCCCAAATATATGCATAAACAGTCAGCACCACCATCATGGTGTTAAAGTAGAACCCCACAGTTGTGTAAAAGAAGGAGAGCATTCGGAAGAAGTCCAACCTATGACCCAACCTATAAACATCTCTGCTTAAGGTCTGTTCACCATTGCCACTAGCAACCTTGGCTTCAAACACAGATATCTGATTCAGGCCTACATCCCGTCCTTTCCCCACCTGGATGTATTCATGGTGGGTGACATTGCCACCACGAAGCGTACAATTAAAGCCTGCAAATATGTCCTCACTGATATTGATGACCTTGGATGCCTTACTAATGCCACCTCGGCTCAGAAACCAAAGGCGATCAAAGACATCAGGATGGCCATAGTGCATTCTGACCTTCAAAGGATTTGCCAAAACCCGTTGTCCAAGTGTGACAAAGCTTGTCTCCTGTGCAGACATGAACAATGCGAGAGAGGACACCGAACCAGTAAAAACATGTTCACGAACTCCCAAGATTGTTGGTTTTCGAGCACCGTAATTATAGGAGTACTCCTCTAACAGGTTGCGCATTTTGAGGGCCTCTTCAAAATAGTTGTCTTGATTCATGTCAATTGTCTGCACCGCATCACCCCTCGTGAAGATGAGGGCATGGTTCTGGTTCTCTGGTTTGCCTTCTCCAAGCTTCAGTGGCCCTGGCAACCGGACCCGGTATATCTCTACCTCTTTCTCTAGTTGCTGATCATATCTCACAAGAACAGAATAATATTCCACTTCATCCCTTCCAGACTTCTTTTCATCAACATAAGCCACACGAAGGGCTTCATTGTTCTTCATTAGATACAAAATATCACTGGCACGTGCATCATTCTTGGCTTTCTGGTTTCCATAAATCTGGCAGGCCAGAACATAAGTGTACTTCATCATGGCAGTCCCATGTTCATGGCCTTTAAACAACAAGCAGATACCACTGCTACCTCTGCTAGGGTCTTGTGATAGTGACTTGCCCCCATCTTCCAAGCCATCTATATCATTCCTTCGTCTCCTTGACAAACCAACAGATGCTAGCTCCCTTGAACCATCGCTAATGTCAATCTCGGAAGCATTATCAAGAAAGGTAAGCATTTTGAGAGCCCTGTAATAGTACATCATTCCTCTCACCGTGCGTGACAGTGTCTGACCCCTATATGAGGCCCAAAGGCGAAGATCTCTCGACCTTTTGCTCCATAGCTCTTCCTCATCAACCATGCCTTCTCTATGCATACGTTCCAGAAAGTTTTCCCAGTCGTCTTTGTAAATCTTCTGAAGATAGAATATGATAGAGATGCCATCTTCATTCTCAGACTGAAGCTGCTCCTTGCTGTACAAAACATCCTCATTGTAATATGGAGTCAAGACACTAAAGGCCCTCATCTTTTCCACCTTGGGAGCTCTGGGCATGTTCATGAACAATGAGTTGCTGAAGAAAGCAATACGCCTTCGGGCCTCCAGATTTTTCGGTACATTGTTCATTGAATCTTTGGATGTAAGAATTGTGTGCAGCCGTCTTACCTGCCTGTAGAAGTTCTCATTGTCTGCATTGGGCAATTCAATGGCATTCTCAAAGAGCAGATCACTTGATCCCATCGGTGCCAACCCTGCTTCTTTAAGTTGCTTGATGCTCTTCTTGTTATTGGGGAAGTCACGGGTAACTATGTCATAGAGAATCTGCATCGTGTAGACCACTTTGTTCCTGTCCTTGTTTGGCTTGACCAATGAACCCAGGAGGATAACCAGTTTATCATATATACTTTGCAGAATGGACATATTATATCCCACTGAAAACTTCTCCACCTTAATCCAATTATCAAACTCCTCAAATATCCGGCCAACAATTGAATACTCTTCAGTTCCTTTATTGATGATATCCAGAAGCAAGGACTTGATGCTGTCATATACCTCGATTACCGCACATCGCCTGTATTCATTCTTGCAAATCATTCTCCAGTGTTTTCTGTCATTAGCCATGTATTCATTTACCTGGCTGAGAGCAAGCAACAGCTCATTGCAGAGTAAAATGCATGGCCACCTAATCACCCGGATATTCCATGTATAGGGTGGCAGCTCAAGAAGCTCTACTTCATGGTCACTTAAAATATCCTCCTCCCTGAACGTTTGAATTATCTCATTCCATATCAACGCAAACCTGCTGGGAGCAATCTGATTCGATTCAATCTTCTTGTATGGGCGCCCCAAGCCATACCTCAGCTTTAGCCGGTTGACAGCATCTCTGAATTTGCTCCTCAGTGAGTCACGTTCCTCGGGTAGTTGCTCCTCTGGCATCAGATTGAACTGCATTGCACTAGCAAAGAACTGGAACCTCAGCCTCAACTGCTGGACATCACGAATCTCACCCAGGTGCGAGAACAGGCCCACTAGTGCGCCAACAAATGAAGAGAAGATTGAGTACCAAATCTGGATATCCATCAGATAGATCAGGATGACAGGAAGCCACAAGATAACCACACCGAACCTGTTGGTGCGAGAGAAGAACTCATGCCACTCATACTCGAGGTTTTGAAGGTTGAGCATAGCCTTGGTAGGGGCAACCATCGGCTTGATCTGGAGGAAGTAACTGAAGGAGAACTTGGCAGAAAGTAGTGCAATCCAGAAGATGGCATACTTGAGGTTGTCCAACAAGCCCTCCCTGAGCCCTCTACCGACGAAGATTCGGCTCTGGAACCACCAAGTGAGCACGTAGAAGATCCTCCAATTGGTCTTCTCGAGGAAGTTCCGGAGCCAGGGCAGGATGAAGAGCATGATGGCGAGCAGCTCCGGGAGGATGAATACAGCAGCCGCCTCAAGAAAGTTCACCAGCTGCTGGTTTGCGGCTTGTGACCACCTCCTGTCGTGGTTCCTCTGCTCCCATATCTGGGAGTAGAGAACTGAGAATGCAACCGTCCATGCGATGGCGACGAGGCTCTTGAGCACCATGCGCACGCCGAGCAGCTTGGTCTCGGGTGACACGAGGCTGTACTGTGTGCCGGCGTCAAGGATGGACTGGAGCAACCGGAGGCCAGCCCAGGTGATGAAGATGGTCAAGACCCGGACCTGGTCATCACGGGTCTGGAGATTCTGCCACGGGTATGTTTCCCCGCGCCATGCCACGATGATGGCCGCCTGTAGGAAGAGAATGAGCATGACCCACAAGCGGTCGAAGCTGCGGAAGAGGTTCCAAAAGGAGCGCTGCTCCACGAAACCCGTCTTTCCAATGCGGTTCTTGTTGGGCGGCGTCAGGAAGAAGTCTTTGGACCGGTCAAAGGGCCAGCGGAGGCGCTCGAAGCAGTGGTTGCTCCAGAAGTACTCGTTGATGTCGTCATAGTTGCGCCAGGCGGAGTTGGGGGCGGTGCCATTGCGGCTGGCCTCGACCTCGCCCTTGATGGTCAGGTAGACCGGGGTGACGACGCGGGTGAGAAAGCCGTTCTCGCCGGAGGTGACGGGTAGGACGCGCTGGCCCGTGGCGTCGTCGATGTAGCCCTCGAGGACGCGGTTGAGTTCCATGGCCATGTTATGGAAGATGTAGGAGAGGCACTCGGGGAGGAAGCGGAGGTTGGCGGCCTCGCCCCAGACGAGGAGGTAGAGGGCAACGTAGAGGAGCTCGCGGCGGGGGTCCGGACTGGCGCGGCGGAGGCCGGAGTCGGGGAGAGAGACCTGGGGCTTGCGGCCGAGATAGGCGCACCAGGCGGTGTAGTTGTGGACGAGCTTCTTGCGGACGTGGCGGACGACGGCGGGGTCGAGGACGTCGGCGTTTTTCGGCGGGGGCTGGAGGCGCATCTGCGCGTTGGCGAGGAGGAGGACGAGGTGTTCCCGCTGGTTGCGGACGTTGTCTCGCTGGAAGCCGAAGGAGATACCAAGCCAGTCGAGGAGGTCGAGGCCGGAATGCCAAGGGACGAAGGGCGGCGTCGGGATCCCGGCCATGTCGCGGAGGGCATCCATGGCGGCGCGGACCTCGGGGAAGCGGAGGGACGGGTGGTCGGCGAGGAGGTTGTGGATGGGGATGATGTTGTAGACATCTTCCCCCGGCCCGCCGGCACCGGGAGGTCCAACCATGTTGCGAGGCGGCGCCATCGGGCCGGGGCCATAGACGGCGCCCGGGCCGGTCCGGGTGGGGCGCTGGCGACGGTTCATGGCCGCATCAGATCTGGCCGTACGTCTTTACTCTTTCCCTCTCCCGCTCTGCTGTGTCTTCTTCTTCGTTTCGAATCTTTTTGAGCTGTAGAGAGTGGAGAAGCTCGTAGCTTCGGAGCGGGGGAATAAAATACCTATAAAAGAGCAAACCAACATGTAAAATAGAGAGATTTAAATGAAAAATGTAAGTCTTCTTTCTTCTCTTATTATTATTTTTTTTCTTTTTAGTGAAAACTCCCAGGGCACATACTTTTGTGGGACCCGGATGCAGGATGAGAAGGCGGCCGTTTCGGGGACGCAAATGCGGGACGGGTAGAACGAGGTTCATTTTCTCATATGTGTGTGTCTCACTCGCTCTGGTGCTAATCTCACGCCCAAATTATTTTCACCAAATCACCGTTCGATGGAGGAGCATATCGCGTACAAAATTGCTCCGCAGATACAACGGCTTCTAACCCTACGGCGGTTTCCGGAACGAGGTAACGACGGGACGAGGCGGAACAAACGGCGACTGTTGCTACTACGAAGCTTGGCCGGGAAGCAAGAGGAAAAGGGGCGAAGAAAGGGCGATAATAAGAGGAAGAGCAAGCAAGTACCTCACGATGGTTCTCTTCTCTCTTTCTCTTCTCTACAGCTTTGCTAAGAACACAGACAGTAGAAAGGAAGCGATCGTGTAGCTGCGAACAGAGCGAGACGAGAGAAAGGAGGAAATCTGCTGCGGATCCAGTGACGGCGATGGGGCAACGGGCGAGTGGAATGTGGAGACCAGAGGAGAGGAAGGGCAGCGGTGGCTTCGGGGTGCAATGAAGCTTGCGTGGCCGGCCGGCTTCGCGGAGCTTGGAAACCCTCGGTGTGAGATATTGGCGAAACCCCTCTTTTGTGTATCTTTTCTCCTCCGACGCAAATGATAAGAGGTCGTTCTACCAGATGATTCCGTACCCGCCCAGCCGCCTCCGCTACCCTGACTCAGCAAGTCACTGGGTCCCGCACGGCGCGGTGCAGGGTAGCGAGCGCTGCGAAGGGGTGTGAATGGTTTTCGCGCTGCTTTCGAGTTTGGCCATCGAGGAGCTCTGTCGCGAGGCGATTGAACTTTACCCGTATCGCCTACCCGCGCTACTAGTCGACCGTGGTACGTGGATTCCACCACGGCTTCGTCGTGGCTAGCAGGCAGGTGGATAGGTAGAAAACGGTGAGTTGTTAATTTGGACTTGGCAATGGTGTCGTTTCAGTATCTTACGGCTGCTCGTGCTTTTGTGAATCCGAACCGGAGACGCTGCCGTTGATGGACGAGCGGCCTCGTTCCACGTTGGTGACTGCGGCACTACTATCGAGGTGGACCCCGGAAGAATTATTCACTCGTGCCATGCACGTGACGGGTGGCAATCAATGAACCCGCCTGTGGGGCCAAAAGACCGCACGCAGTCTTTTTGGTACCGTCATACCAGCCCCACGTGTTAACCCTATTCGCTGTGAGACTACATGGGCCGAGGGGCCTGATGGATCCATGTCATGTAAAATATTCTTATACGTGGGTGAGATTATTATATTTGGGGCCCATACTGTTGGACGATTAAGTTACATTTATGGATAAATTGATGAAATAGTTATTGCCATCCTCTTTCTTCACCGACATCAATATTCGAAAGGTAAAAATAATAATAGTTTTCAGATTCCAGGTTTAAAAAACTGTTCCACACCAGCACTGCAGGCCGTGAGGCATGTGCCGAGATCTGCTACGTTGGATTGTAGTGCCAAAAGCCTCTTGGCTTGTTCTTGTGATTGGAATTGTCCTTTGCACGTAATATTTTTTTATTTATTAAACATAGTCTAAGTTTCGGATTTTTTTTTAAATTTCTGTTTTTTTTCAGTTTTAAATTTCCCTATTTGATTCTTCTTTTTTAATACTCTTTTGTTGTTGTCATCTCTTTCGGATGGGCATTGTCGATCGTCACTTTAGGCCTTTCATGATCGGCTTTCACTTTAGACACGTTTTTCACCTTCTCAAATTTCTTATTTAATACAAGTTGAGGAGTCGAGATGAATGAAAGGTGATCACAATAGGGTGAAGACAGCTATGCAATGTAGAAGCAACCACAATACGGTGAAGACGGTCATGATAGAGTGAAGATGAAAATTGATAATGTCTATATAGAGTAGGAGATAATAAAAGAAGAAAGGGACACCAAATTATGAAAATGAAGACTAAAATACCTTCCTAGAAAAATCTAAAAAGAAATTTTTTTTAAAATGAAAATCACCACTAATATTATTATACAAATATGGGTTTATAGATACATAAACAACGTTGGGTTTATGGAATCGCATAAAATATCTTGTTCCGCAGACTGGTGATGTATGGAATGAAATTTGAAAGCATGCCTCCAAAGAATGAATCATAGTTGTCTATTGTCCTACTTCAGTTGCACTTGTTAAGTATGATCATGTCAACAGACCACCAAATGTCTTGCATCCTCCAAGGAAGGTGCGCCATAAGACAGCATTTGGCTGAAAGGGCATGCCACTGATCACAAGCTCTGCTTTCTTTAGATGCCCACATTTGCATAGCAAATCAACCACACACACATAGTGATCCATCTCTGGTTCAATGCCGTAGTCATTCTTCATGCTTTCCAACGTCAGCATCCCCTCTTCCACAAGACCTCCATGCCTGCATGCTGAAAGTACTGCAAGGAAAGCGACTCGGTCGGGCTCGAACCCTTGGGACTCCATCTGCTTAAACCTCGCAAGCGCTTCACGAGGGCAGCCATGGAGTCCTAATCCTGAGATCAGCGCCGTCCATGAAACGAGGTTCTTCTTATCACCCATTTCATCGAACACCTTCAGACAACCGTCCAGGCTGCCGCATTTAGCGTACATATCCAGCAACACGTTGCAGACGAAGGTGTCCATGCAACCAGAGATGGTCTTGAGGATGAGCCCATGGACTGACCTCCCGAGCTCCAGGCTGTTGATCCTTGAACAGATGCTCACCAAGCTCACCGCGGTGTAGTTATCGATCGAATGACCAGAGGATTGCATACGTTTGAAGGACAACAAGGCTTCGGAGTAGCCGCGATTTCGAGCATAGGCATTCAGCAAGATGTTCCATGACATGGTGTCAGGACTTTGCAGCCGGAGAAGCAGCTCCTGTGCCTCTTGGTGTCGACCGGCTCTGTTGTGAACACTGGCTGTAGCATTTGATCGAGCAGTAGAGGTTGCCACTGGATCAGCATCCTTGACACAGGAGGAGGAGGCATCAGATGAAATGCCAGGAGACTCATACGACGCAATGAGGGCACTGGAAACATACTCGTTGTTGTCGTGTCCCATTCTTATGATCAATGAGTGCAGCTGCTGGAGTTCGGCCGGAGGCATTCGCGTGAGCATAGAAGAGAAGGACAGCTCATTTGGTCTGTTCTCCGATCGCAACATCGATTTCAGAAGAACTAGACAAGTAGGTGGATCATCCTTCGAATAGCCTGAGATGAGAGCATTCCAACAAACTACATTCTTCACGGGAAGCTCGTCGAACAATTTGTGCGCATCCTGCAGCATCTTCCAATTTGCATAGTAGTCGATCAGCGAACTGGCGACGAACATGTCCTTGTCAAGATTGCGCTTGATTGCTTTGGCATGGATGAGCTCGCCGTACTCTGCGGAGTCGAAGCAGGTGCAAGCATTGATTACTGTGGCGATCGTAGCCCCGCTGGGTGATACTTCATCGACATGCATCGCGAAGAAGAGCTCCAAGGCTCTCTCCGGGATGCTACTCTTCGCGAACCCTGTCATCATCGTGTTCCAAGAAACCACGTCCCGAGTCTGCAAACTGTTGAAGAACCGCTCAGCTGCGTGCACTCCCGAGCAAGTGGAGAGTGCATTAAGCAAAGCATTTGCGACGACAAGGAAGGAATCCATCGCGGTCTTCACAGCGAGCCCATGAATTTGCTCCACACACCGCAAGCTATCCGATGAGCGGAGAGCGCACAAGACGCCCAGAAAAGAGCATTCCGTCAGATCCAGTCCGGTTCCCAACAGCCGTCGGAACAAGAACATGGACTCCTCGACGAAGCCGCGCCGGGAGAACGCCGCGATGGTGGAGTTCCAAGTGACGACGGTCTTGGTGGGCATTTCCTCGAACAGACCGAACGCATCATCCAGTCTCCCGTTCCTGGCGTACAGGCCAAGCAAAGCGGTGCCAGAGAAAGGGTCGGCGTGGATAAACCCGGACTTGAGTATCAGAGAGTGAAGTTGAATGCCATGGTCGAGATCGAGCGAAGGGAGGGAGAGAAGGGGCGGGAAGGCGAAGCGAGTCGGTCTGAGGTCGGCGGTCAACATCTGGGGGAGCACCGCGAGCGCCTCGCGCGCGTGGTTCCAGTGAGCAGAGACGGCGCCGAGGGAATTGTAGGACGCAGAGATCCGGTTGAGCATTCGATCGAACATACGGGGAACATTTGGTGGGTCATCTCCGTTCAAAACGGTGCGTACACTTAAAAGACTCACGTACCATATAAATTATTTGAACTGGTCCACAGCAAGTTCGGATATTCCTTTATCGGGTTTAAGACAAGTATATATATATATATATATATACACTTGTTCATTCATTAGAAAAACCCTAACAATTTTTTAATAGAGAAATGACATGCACTAAACATCAATTAATGGGGATTTTTGTAGGCACATTAAAAAAAACAATGTAATGAAGTGAAAGGAAAGAAAAATATTTTTTTCTCTCTCCTCTAAAAAAAAAGGAAAACAAGGATATTCCTTTATTAAAGAGACTTCGTGCGCCTTTATGTTGTACCGAGGCATAAACACGGTTTGAGCTAATCCCAAGTGTGTAAGGTCATCCATGTGGCTTCTTAGATGGAAGAGATCGACATTAAGTCGAGTCAAGGTACTATCCATTGAGTCGACCTGAGATAGAATTAAGAGTCACTTTTTCCTTCCTTCTATGATGGGTTCCTGCACACAAGTTAAAGTCAGGTGGGTGTTTCCCAACCTGATCCCTCCAAAGGTTAAGTTAGTATGTGGTAGAGTTGAGGGAGTTTTTAGTGCTTCAAATTTGACCCTTAGCATTGGTCAGGAGGTCGACGTTTATATTTGCCTTTGAGAGTCAGATGTATGTGGTCTATTAATGGCCGTTGGTGGTTCGGGTGATCGGCCCATTCGCTTTGCATGGTGTACCTCTTTTAAAAAAGTAAAATCAATCTATAATTCAGCCATATGGCTGACTACTAGGAGAGAGGAACCCCTATAACATTTCAAGGGTTAATCCCCCTCAAAGATCAAAATATATAGAGTTTCATCTAGGGTTCTATCATCTGGTATTAGAGCAGTGTTCCTACTGCCCCTATAGCAATCTCTACTGCCTCCACCTTCCCAAACAATTTTCACAATTACTGCGATGTGGGCCTCCACCTTCCACCCTAGTCGCAGATTAAATCAATCTGTCACTATCATCTGTGTTTGATATAGAGATCTGGTATATTTTCATTACCCATGCATCTTAAATACTATAAGATCTTTTACCTTACATGTTAAAATTTTTTTATATTTTATTCGCTGTAAATTTCGACCATCATAAATGTTATCGTTATTAGGAAGGTGAAATACTGTAGAAAGTTTTAGCCGCCTATTTACCTCTTAAAACCAGTTTATTGCTTCTTCTTTTTGGCCGAAATTTTTACATAGTTTTATAGATTAACTTAGCTTTCATCTAGATTGATCTCTAAAAAAAATTCCTTCTGAAACCGATTTTGTTATGCCTTCATTTGTCATCACGTAGTGCTGAAATTTTACGATTTGTCATCACGTAGTGCTGAAAATTTACGATGAAGGATCTGCCTTCCGTCTTTTACCTTATTTTTCTACCATTACTCCATGAAATTTTGTTAAACTTTTTATTAATATTGACCACATCTAAATTGAGGATTTTTGTATATTTTTCTTGAGTTTTTCTCTAGAATTTATGTTGAGAATTCATTGTTTCTCCAATGTAAAATTTGTTCAGTAGGATAGCACATCGCATCACATTTCTTTGTTGAATTACATCAGATTTGAGTACTATTTTTTTTATTTTTTGGACTCCCTTGCTCTCATCTTAACCGAGGTCTTATCATTGAAATGTTGCATAATTTCCTTGGGTTTTCTATTGGAAATTACATCGATAACTTACTACTTCTTCGACATAAATTCTGTCGGTAGAACTACACATATGAAGTGATCTTTTATCAAATCCTATCAAGTTTTTGCTGCTATTTTTCTAGATTTAAAACTCAATTTTCCTCATCTTCCTCCATTAACACCACAACCCCAAATTTCACAATTTTTGGCTAAAATTTTCATTGAGAAACTGCTATTTCTTCGGTGATAATTCTGCTTCTGCAAGGCAACATATGTTGCAGAGAACTTCGTCAAATTCTATCAAACCTTCGCTGCCATCTCTTCTAGGTCTAAAATTGTCTTTCCCTAACCTTTATCCTCTACTATCATAGCCCTAAAACCCTACCAACTTGTAGCCAAAACCATACCCAAATCAGCCACAAAACAACCTAAAACCTGCAGCCTTCTACAACCAGCACATATTGCAGCATACCCTTACCGATCACTATCAAACCTTTGCTGCCATCTATCCTAAATCTAAAACCCTTTTTCCTAACCTTTATCTATTGCTATCACAGCCCTAAAATTATACCAATTCATAGCCAAAACTCTATAAAATTGTAGCCCTAAATCGTACCCAAAATAGCTACAAACCATACCCGAAAACTACAGCTTTCTACATTTGATCCACCCACCTTTTAGCCACCCAATCTCCCTTATCCCTTCACTGCCAATAGTGACCTCTCACTGCCATCCTCCTTGACTGCAGCCAGCAGCGATCCTTGTGGCAAAAAGATACTAGTAGCGATCTTTTGCTGTAATCTATTTACATCACAACTTGCAACAATCATTCGCTGCCAACTATCTTGATCGCGACCAACAACAAATTAAACATGACAATAGCAGTCTCTCACTCCATATCGCTACTGCCCTTTTCTATAACAATCGTGTACATTACTGCCCTGTCTTCCTCCTATTGTAGCCACACTCTTGTTATAACCAACGCCGCCTGTAGCCACAAAGTCGCAGCGTAGTTGCAATCGATGTTGTTGTTGCCCCCTTCTTCCTCCATCATCACTACTGCCTTCCAACTCAGATATCTTGGCTGCCATCTTCTGATAGATATCAGCCACCTAAAAAATCACAGCCTTGACGATATTGCAACATCACTATAGACATGCAACCGACGTTGCTGCTGTCATCTTTTTCCTCCAACATTGCTACTACCCTTGGCTACCATCCTCCACTTGGAGACTTCACCACCATAATCCAAACATTGCTGCCATTTGCTACCTTCAATCTGAAAATTACAGCTACACTCTTCAATCGGTTTATTTGATAAGTTGGAGATCCTTATGTCATGACATTAGTGGGCTTATTGGAAGCTAAATTGGATGTTTTCGAGATGCGTATAGATGCTAAATTATGCGCTCTCTTTGAGGAGTTTAGATTGGGCCGATCACCAAGCCCAAGAAGATCACAACATGGAGCAAATTCTGATTACAAAAAGAACCCATCAGAGATAAAAAGCGATGATAAGACATGACAAACCTACACCTCGATGACATTGATACCTTTGTACAACTTCAAGAAGGGCACCTCAATCAAGATGCCCAGAGCGTAAGAGCCACATCCCAACCAAAAGCATATATACTTTCAGCACTAATT
Organism: Ensete glaucum; assembly: GCA_021527575.1. NCBI lineage: Eukaryota > Viridiplantae > Streptophyta > Magnoliopsida > Zingiberales > Musaceae > Ensete > Ensete glaucum. The sequence goes on from CM038551.1 coordinate 47,243,341, forward strand.
AATTATAAGGACCTTAACGAAGAATTAGCAAGAATCCGTCAAACCTCTACCATCTAAGAGTACCAAACCATGTTTGAAAGATTATCTAATTAACTTATGATTAGTCTAAAAAATAGATATTGAGGACTTTTATTGATGGCTTTAAATTGGAGATTTGGGAAGAAGTTAAAGCGCGACATCCATACACACTTAAGGTAGACATCTCCTTCGCATGACTACATGAAGATAGGTTGAACCAAGTTGCTTAGAAGACTAAAGCCATCGCATAACCAGCAGCACAGAAGCCCTCAACCCTATCTACCACCAACCGGCCATGTCAGTTGAAAAAGTTAACAAGAGAAGAGCTTCGTGACATATCGACAAAGGGCCTATGGTAGCATTGTGATAAACTGTGGAGCCTAGGACACCAATATAAAAGGAGATACCACTGATGATTGCGCCCACTAAAGAACTCAAATTTGAAGATATGACTCTCGAGCCCAAGGAGAAGGATACACCATAACCGGCCACCTGCATGATCTCTACCTTAGCAGGCTACACAAACCTCCAAAAATTGAAGATCGAAGGGTTTTTCGAGCAACAATCCATCATCGTCCTCATCGACACCGGGAGCACACATAACTTTATAAACAGCAAGGTTGCTGCTCGTTTGATGCTCGAAAAATAAGATTATAATGGATTTAAAGTCAAGGTAGCTAACGACTAAATTCTAAAGTGCAACCAGAAGTGCTCGCGGGTAAAACTGATCCTATAGGAGTTAGACATAGTTGCTTATTTTTTTCCTTCTCCCTTTCAATGATTTTGATATAGTGCTTAATATTGATTGGTTGTCCATGATTGGAAACATTTTCTAAAATTTTTCAAAGCTAATCATGAAATTTTTTGGTAAAGGAAATCAAGTGGTTCTATGAGGGAGCTAAGCGACTACAACCACAGCACAATACTTAGAGAGGTTACCAAAAGAAGAATCTAGCGGTTTCCTAATTCAAATTCAAGAGTTTCATGAGATTGAAGATAAGAACCCTCTCCCACATATTGTAAAAATTTTGGATGTCTCCACCAAATCGAGCTGACTACCTCCTTTAAAGTTGTCCAACCCCCCATGCTGAACTGGCTGAAACTTGTACCAATTGTTGCTCGGCCAAATTGCTTCCTACAACCTTAGAAGGTCGAAAATAAAAGGGCTGTCCAAGAGATGACAGAGATATGGATTGTTCGACCATGCTTATTTCCCCCTACAACACATCCCTACATCCTTTTTCCCAAATATAAACTACTTCTAAAGTGTTACATCCTGTCGAACTCACCATAGTTACTAATACAACACTTTCATATCTCAGGTGAGTTCTACAACTTTCCCTAGGATCAGACTATGATGCTTAAAGACTTCCTTGATGATGACCTCAAATCTACGACCCAAGATAGCGAGAAAATTGAGCTCCTTCAGTGGCAAAATAAAAAATGGGGAAGGATCATTCGTAGGACTCAACGAAGCATGAACATCATCTTTCTTATTATAAATAAAGATGCACCACCTTGGCCGAGTGGAATTATAACCCTCATGACTATGACATCATCTATACTAAATTGTGGCCAGATGTTTATTATTGGAGCAAATACATCCAGAGTGGGGGTCAGCACCATCCTCATGCAAGATGGTCAACAGCACAATGAAGTGAAAATGGGCCCAAAAAAATTACCACTCATATTCACCTCAAACTCAGATCAGACTCACACCACTAGAGATTTTATCAGAGAACAACCCTCACTGTAAAAGAAGGCACGACTACTATTACAGAGCAACCACGTGATAGCCCATGTAAGGAATAAACTTCCCCCTGACAAACGCTGGAGTAGAAGAAAGTTTCCTGAGAAAGGTCAAGTTTTCCTTCATCTCTAGCTCCACTAGCATGAAATTCAAGCTTCAAGAAAGTAGTCTCTCTATTTCTTTAGGCCTTACAAAAATTAGAGATCATATTAAGGCCCTAACCTGGAGATCAGATCCGCACACCAAATCAAGATTATAGTTAATCCTCTAGGTATCCCATCTCAAATGGAAATTTAAATAAGATGACTCAGCCCAAATCTATCTAACTAACACCCAAGCTGATGAGGAGGCTAAAGTTCAATTAATGATCATATGGGAGGAGCTGAAGACCTAGTTCCCAGAGTTCATGGACTCTCAGCCTTGAGGACAAGGCTGATTCAAAGAGGGCATGCTTGATAGGACTCCAATAGGGTTGAGTCATAATCACCCTAGAAGTAATCAATAAGAACCCTGTGAGATTGTAATAAAACATCACATAATCACTTCTATCCTATAAAGAAGTATGACTAGGGTTTAATCTGGGGCCTTAGGGCTTCCTAGCCACCCCCCCCCTTACTGGGTTGGTTGACTAGGGTTTCTAGCAGAGGGGCATGACTTGAGCAGCCACTTAAGTCGCGCCCTCTTTATTTATGCATAGTAGCTATAAGAGGGGTAAAATGGAGAATTCACTTAGGAAGCACCCCATAGGGTTAGGGTTTGGAGCCCTATATAAGAATACAACCTCCATCTCTTTTAAAAAAGCAAGATCAATCTATAATTTAGTAATATGACTAACTATTAGGAGGGAGGAACCCCTATAGCGTTCCAAGGGTTGATCCCCCTTAAAGATCAAAATCTATAGAGTTCCATCTAGGGTTCTATCATATAGTCTGTCACATAGTAGCTCTTGAAGTTCACTGACTTCACCGAAATTGGTACATCATTGTCTGGATCCTGGGCCTCTGCCCCCATCAGCATAATCTCTACTATACACCGCTTCCTTCATGATAATTAGAATGATAGTACTATGATATATTCTTCAAAAGTACCTGCCTCTGTGTCCTCTTACATTATGTTAATGCTTTCTAACCCCAACTTCACTTATTTCATAAGTTAAGTTGCCTTAGTTCCTCCATCAAATGCTTCTTTAAGATAAAGTGCATGTGTCTCAAAGCTCCCTTCATCTTTGACACTATGTAGGATAAGTCTACTCCATCAGAATGAATAACCTATAAAATAATATGATCTCGCTCTTGCCTCTGCAAGAGTTCATATTCTTGACCTTTGTCTAACAAAAGCTTCATGTTTTCACTCCATATTCCATCTTCTAGTCGACTCCCTTCATATGGCTTGGGCACATCACCAAGTTCCACCTAAGTTGCTCCACCCCTCTGTTTGCATTTGTTGATGGTAACCCTCGTGCCCACCATTCCATGGGTCAACCATGGTATACTATGCATTCTTTCTAACTTGCTTATCCTTGTAGTACTTCTCACACAAAAGGTTAGTTATTCATTTGAATGTCAATCTTGGATGCTTGCTTCTCTGACCGATTCTTTTCCCTATATTTTAATGTTCATTTCCCCCAAACGGTCACACATGCTAGCTGCTCTCGATGTAGCCCTGCTAGGTCCCCCACGTTTGTATGCCAAGAATTTTTATATGTGCTTGTCCCACTCTAATTCCAAATATCACGAATTTAGCTGGTTTTGCCTAGGCCATACCTTGCGTGCCTGCTCACAAAGATCAGCCTCATTGAAATCTCCTACGATCTCTTAAGAGCCTACAAAAGAGAAAACAGGTTAGAGAAGCGTTTTTATGGGATTTACAAGTAACCATTTTAGTGACGACTTTATAAATAATGCAAATTATAACTATAGACTTCACAAGCTCTAAACGATCGCACAACAAAGGGTCATGGTTCATTATAGACCAAAATACCCACAAATGCCTATATGATATAATTCTCATTTATAAGCTAAAAATGACCTACAAAAGCTAATCAAACAAGGGTTGCCAAGTTTACTACTAGCCCGCTACGTGCTATATAATGCATGAACAAAAATCAAAAGACATAGACATACATGAGCATTATATTAGACACCCTGTTTATATTATGGTTCGTGAAAGGGCGATAAGCTTTTCCTTTTGTTATTATTTCCTGCCTATGGAGGGAGCGAAGGGTTGCATCGGTTTGGGTGCCCTCCCTTATAAATTCCTACTACAGAAAAGGGGAGGCTTTTATTCTTTATTTTGCTCCTCAGATTTATGTCTTGGTCATCTCACTGGTTGCCCCTCCTTGTCTTGCCCCCCGATCCTTCCTATATTAGGGTTAAGCCTTTGTTACAACAGGTCTGAATGTCTTCTTCTTCGAGTCGAGTCAGGTTTGAGGACGTAGCCTCGTTCTCAAGTGGTCCGAGGGTGGAACATGCATTTTTCCCTTTGAGAGGTGCGTTCCCCATGGTTGCAAAAGCTACCGGGGCCTTAGAGGCCATGTTTTGAGACCATGATGAAGACTCGGTTGTGACAAAACCCTTTTTAATGAGGCTTCGATCTCAGTATTGCATTTTGTCTAAGTATGAGTTGCATGTCCCTCAGATCGGGTAGCGACCCTATGACTTGCTCCCGAACAGGTTCAAGTTGTTGTACAACGCCCTCGAGGCGAGGCTTAGGTAAAACATTTAACACATGATATATAGTTTTTTGGTTTTGTAGTTTCTTGTGCACCAATCATCACACAATGACCAAATATTTTTCTTTAGGAAATTTGATTTTTATTTTTATTTTTTGATGCGCATGTGATGTATTTAGATTTTCCAATAGTGGTAAGAGTTAGGTTTTCATGCAATAACTGATTTTGACCTACATGTGTTAATATATTATATAGAATAATTCTATGCTTTGTTGCTATAATTTTTTTATCGTAGTTCTTAAATATGGATAGCACCTTTTCTCATTACTGAGAGGTGCTATAGAGAGGTCTTTTAATGTCAAAATTATTGATATAAAAGTAGAAGAAAAGGGCAGCAACTGTTGCTGCCCTATGGATCGACCAAAGGCTACTTGCAAACTTGGTCGAGATCCCTAGATGAGGCTCTCAGCCTGGCCACGTATTAAGAATTGAGAGTAGCCATGTGCTACTCGGCCAAGCAACAAGATCTTATGTGGCCAAAGAGTCATGTCTGAATTGTCACGGATAAAAAATATAAACAAGGTGTTTGATATAATACTCATGTTTGTCCGTGTAATTTATTTTTTGTACATTCTTTATACAACAAGTAGCGGGCTTGCAGTAGGCTTGATAGCCTTAGTTTGGTTAGCTTTATAGCCGGTTTCAGCTTGTAAATGAGAGTTATGTCAGGTAGGCACTTATGGGGACTTCGGTCTATAATGGACCATTATCCTTTGTGTGCAACCATTTTGAACTTGTAAAGTCCATAGTTGTAATTTGTATTAGCTATATAAAATATTTGCTAAAGCTGTTGCTTGTGAATCCCATGAGAAGTAATTCCTCTAACCTATTTTCTCTTTTGTAGGTCCTAAGGGAACCTAGGAAGTTTCAGGAAGGCTGACCTTTGTGGATGGACTTGCAAGGATGCCACATGACTTAAGCAAAACCAACTAAGTTCGTGACATTTTGGTGTCAGAGCGGGACAAGCACATGCATAAACACTTGTCATACAAACGTGGGGGACCTAGCTGGGTTGTGTAGAGGGCAGCCATCATGCATAATCATTTGGGAGAAACAAACATTGAGATATAGGAAAAGGAGTCTCTTAGAGGAGCAGACATCAAGGTTTAACATTCAAAGGAATTATCAACCTTTTGTATGAGAGGCTCCACGAGGACAAGTCAGCTAAGAAGAATGCGTAGCACAAAAAGATTGAGATAGCTGAGTTCGAGCTATGGCTCGACGTTGGCAACCAAACTTTACGGTGCTCAAGGTAAGTGGGGCATTTGGTAAAAGATGAGATCGTGCAAAGTGGGATGTGTTGCTTAATGACCGAAAGAGTTGTGCAAAGCTTACAGAGGTGAGGGGAATTGCTAATTCGAAGAATTCGATACTCATGCAAGAGATTGTACATGGACGATGGAGTGTTCGTGGCCATCCCAAGGCGCGATCGAAACTCAGTGCCATGGAGCATCAGAACTTTCTCTTCATCATATAAAGGATACGCTCGTAGGAGGCTAAAGTGTGCAATAAGTTCAACACATTGCTAGACCTTAAAGGGTGCAATGGTGATTATATTGGAGAAGAGTCACAATCTAGCAAGTGCATTTGTGGGAGCAAAACAAGGCACAAGTTGTTCAGCAAGATGGAGTAGTCCAAAAGGGATAGTGGTCTCCGAAACTTCCACTGGGAAGAATGCAAAGAGGAAAGTAGTTCCAACAAGACAGATATCCAGGAGGGACATATCCTAGTTTTTCAGAGGGAGAATTATGTGCAACAGACTGCACATGTTCGAGACAACATTTTCACTAAGCCCAACAGACTAAGCTAGCGATGATGAGTCATCACATGATCTCAAATGAGGTAATGCATTTCGAGATCAAGTGGGGGAGGAATCCATGACAATATCATATGAAGGCACACTTAAAGTTGATGTGGTAATCAGACTCAACAGAGGGTTGACCCATGGAATGGTGGGCGCGAGGGCCACCATTAGCTCAATGCAAATCGAGGAGGAAAGCCAATTGGGTGGAACTTGGTGAAGTGTCTGAGTCGCATGAGGGGAGTCGACATAGAACATGAAACATGAAGCAAAGGTACAAAGCTTTCCTTTGACAAAGGTCAAGGACAAACTTTTGCAGAGGCAAGAGTGGGATCATATTGTTCCATGAGTTCTTCATTTTGATGGAGCAGACTCATCTTGCATGGTGCCAAAGACAAAGGGAGCTTCGAGGCACATGCATATTATCTGAGAGATGCATTTGATAAAGGAACTAAGCTGATTCAACTTGTAGAGGCGAAGCTAGGATTAGAAAGCCTCAGCACGAGACAAAAGGATGTAGAGGCGGGTGCTCTTGAAGAATATGCCATAGTGTTATCATTCGAGTTGTCATTAAGAAAATAGTGCACAACGAAGATTATGCTGGTATAGGAATAGAGGCCCAGGATCCAAACAATGTTGTATTAATGCTAGAGAAGTCAGGGGATTTCGAGAGCTACTAGGTGATGGACTATCTTAGAGCTATGCTTCATTCGAGTGTGACCCAAGAATGGGTGGGTGAAGGTGAATTGCCAAGGGAGCGAACAAAAATCGGAGATGGCGGAGGCCCTCCGATGTGCTTGCAAAGGTCACATATAGAGATATCGTAGTCCAAGTTCATCACATAAGAATCTAAATACAGTGGAAATATCACTAGGAGGCGACATGGCGTAGCGGATCATGGTGAAATAGCTCATGGTAATACAACACATGTGAAGATGTCCCATGAGGGATACGATCATGCAGAGAGATGATCGGGAGCTACTAAGAGCTCCACTTCGATGAACAATATAATGGAAAGAAGGACTATGGATTCAAGGAGTGAATGTGATGGTACCATAATAGCATGTCTTCCGTATATATATATATATATCAAATCTTGTATCGGATGAAAGCCTTAGTTATCAGCATATGGGGGCTATGTAGCACCGAGGGGAAATTCTGAGTGCAAGTACTAGTGAGTCTTGTGGAGGGGACTTGATCATACAGAGGTATGATCAGAGTGACTGGAGAGTTGGACTACTCCAATGCTAATATTCGCTTAAGAGAGTCCGATAAGTCAAAGGACAATGTCGAGTAAGTGAATGTTGCTACCAAGTAAGCTAAGGAGAATAGAATCGACGTGAGCCCTACAACAAGATGACGGGGCCATGCTTGAGAGTTACAATCTATCTTTTTATCGATCAAAGAGAATTACTAGGAGAACACATAAGTGTTGAAGCAGGTAGTCAAAAGGGGCGAGGAAGCGATGACGAGTCCAGAGGGGCTTAGCTACCCAAAAGCAAAGTGTCGGTTGGAAAGGAGATGGACTCAGAGGAGTGCCATAGTGCCGCAAAGGCGGATCTACCGATTGTGAAGAAAGGGATGCAGATGCAAGGCAATGGATAGTAGGGCCATGGGCTGGCAGCGCCATGGTACAGCAGAGGTGGGACTTCCGTGGAGTTACCGATCCCTTGCTCTCATGGAGGGAGAGCATTGGTTATAAGATGGGTCGAGGAGATAGATAATACATAGGGAAATTCCAAATACCAAGACAGGATGTAAAGGCAAAGGCCAAGGAACTTCATAAGACTGGTGTCAATAGGCTTCTCATCAAGATAGCTAAAAGTGAGGGACTTCGGTTTGATGCAAGAATGCTCGACTAAGGAACAAAGTAGCCAGTATGCGATACTGCACCTTTTCTACTCAGAAGAGTAGGCGACAAAGGTGATGGAGAAGATGGTACAATCTTAGAGGCAACCAGAACTATCAAAGACCTACTCCAAGTTGAGGTAAACCTTTTTTTGCTCTTTTCGGACAAAACTTCTTATATTTCAAAAGTTTAATTGTAGTGGGAAGGTGAATTATAGTAACTAACTTAATGTAAGGAGTGAAAACACTTCAAGAACTACAAAAGTGTGAGCAAAGAGTATGCGAAATACTAGTAACCAGCTCGATGTATGAAGTACAACCTCGAGGAGGCAGATAAAATCAAGTAACATTTACCTTCTCAACTCAAAGAGAATAGACAAAACTTAGTACCCTGATTCTCTTATTTATCCAGTAAAAAAGCTCTGTATAAGTTTCAAGACCCTTCAAAAAAATCTAATGGAAGATAAGTTATCAAATTTCACCAATGGTGATCAGTGCTACTAAGAGTAGATTGTCCACTTCATTTCCCAATAGAATATCAATCGAAAGTGGAAATAATACGAACCTACTTGGAGGTGACATATGTGAACTTACTTGGAAGTGACAACTAAGTTAAAGAAGAATTGATGGGCAAATTTTATGAAGGAAGGTCCTCAAAAACTTCAATGTCTATGAAGCGATGATTATTAAAGTTCCAACAAGCATCCATCCAATTTAAGTAACATGAGACTATTACAATACTGGCACATAACAAGGAAGGTCTTTTTCTTTACTAGAAGGATCAATAGAAATCAATAAGGATTAGCATAACTCAGCCAACCCACACAAGAGTCAGTCATTGGTGAGTTGAAGTAGCATGACAGATCAGAGTTTGACTACTCAACAATTACGACAGAGAGTAGCTAGGGACTAAGGGGTGTATTGCAACCAAAGCAGAAGATTGGAGATTCAGCAAAAGGCGAGGAGATGCAACATCTACAATAGCTTCAACGAGGACGTCAAAGGAAAAATGGGAGAGAATGTCACAGACAAAAATATAAACAAGGTTTTCGATGTAATGCTCATGTTTGTCAGTATCTTTCATTTTTTTTACATTCTTTATGTAACAAGTAGTGAGCTTACAATAGGCATGATAGCCCTAGTTTGGTTAGCTTTTGTGGTTGATTTCGGCTTGTAAATGGGAGTTGTGTCATGTAGGCATTTGTGAAGACTTCGATCTATAATGGACCATTATCCTTTGTGTGAAATCATTCAGAACTTGTAAAGTCCATAGTTGTAATTTGTATTGGCTATATAAAGTATTTTCTAAAGCTCTTACTTGTGGATCCCGTGAGAAGTGCTTTCTCTAACCTGTTTTCTCTTTTGTAGGTCCCAAGGAACCCTAGGAGGTTTCGGGGAGACTGACCTTTGCGAATGGACTTACAAGGGTATCACACAACTTAGGCAAAACCAGCTAAGTCAGTAAAAGCATGACGAACCCCTGGCGGCTAGTATTTCCTAACTATATGTATTGATCTTGTGGCTCAGGATTCCTAGTCATAAGGGGTAGCTTGGTGGCTAGGGTTTCCTGGTCACCCATGGTAGCTTGCGACCAATATTCCTAGCCGCAAGGGATATCTTGGAAACCAAGGTTTCCTGTTTGCCCAAGGCTGCCCTATGGCCAAGGACTCCTAGCCGTAGGGATGTCCCTAACAGCTAGGGATTCCTAGCCACATAAGGGACTTCCTACCATGAGGAGCACCCTATGGTACGATTTCCAAAAATATTATATATAATTAATTAAATAGTTTAATTATTATCTAGTAGTTCCACAAGATGTTGTATGATATAGATTGGTGATTATGGACTATATGATATGATGTGTGTATGTGATTATTATTATTATTATTATTATTATTATTGGAGCATGAGAGCCTCTAATTGTTTTCATTCATTATTGGTTCTATATGCTTGTGCTTAAATTATAATTACATGAGGAGGCACGGTGGGAGTGTGGAGGTGTAAGTGAGATCCACAAGGCTGAGACATACGATTGTGGTGTATGAAGATACACCAAGGTGCCAGTAGAAATCGATGAGGATGAGATGGACAATCACAGGGCATGAAGATGTGCTGATACACACATAGATCGTGATATGAGTGATTGGGCCCACTAGCTCAGGCCTGATCAAATTATATTATGCTCCACTTCCAGTATGATTGTTTATATGTGGTATGATTGCTTATATGCCTACTAGATATGCATATATATTTTCATGAGATTTAAATATATATATGTGTAATGGATCATATTAGGAGACTGAACCAAAACCCCCTCCAATGATATTATTAAGTCAGTAAGCGTGAGGTAATTACATTGACCCATGTGGTCTTCTATCGTTATATAGAGAAATCGAATCCTGATGTAGGTTGAGTTGGTCAAATCCCTTGAGACTCACCTATATTGCAATTCAAGATCTTGCCTACAATATAGAGATATCACCGATGACCTGAGGACATAGTATATTTGGTTGAGTCCCTTGAGAGTATATTATCAAATCAGATTTATCTTGTAATGATAGTGATGACTTAACCGAACATCATGATTGATCAAGTCTCTCGAGGCCGTGATTGTTCAGAGGTCGAACATGACGATAATCACAAAGAGTTATGATCGACAAGATTTGCTTACCTTTTTGGGCTCAGTGTGATTAGTGAAGTCCCTTAAGGTTGCATTAAGACACTGATTAGATCTTGATCCCCACTAGAAATCTACTTAAGATTTTTGTTTCATATATTGGAGGGTGTCATATGATTTGCTAGAAAAATATTGGAGTAGATTAAAATAGAAGTCCATATCTTGATTGTTTATTTTTTTTATAAAATCTACATATTACTAATTTATGCTATATCTTTGTTTGTTAGAAATATATCACTTGTAAATCCCTTACCTGACATACTTGATACCAACGACCTCACTAGTCCAAATTATATAGATTGGCTCTGCAATCTGATAATCGTTCTCATGGCGGAGAAAATTGAATATGTCCTTGATACGATAATGCCCACGCCAGAGGAAGGGGCAAGTGAGGATAAGATAACTTGCTACGTAGAGTACATAGATGATTTCACACTTGCTAAGTGCTACATGTTAGCCTCCGTGACACTTAAGATACAAAGACAGTATGAAAGCATGGATACCAATTCCATCCTCTTTTATCTTCCTAGTTATTTAAGAAATAAAGAAAAACTTAGTGATATGAGATATCTAAGAGTCTCTTCCATACCAGGATGACTGAAAGGACATCGATTCATAACCATGTCTTAAAGATAATACAGTGAATTGAGAAACTCATATGTTTAGGAGTGGTCATAGATGATAATGATAGGAACCCTAGGATTCTATCGTAGAAGAAGGGGAGGATAAACGATCATTATAGGGGATCGAGCCTCCTTGATCTTTATAGGAGATCAATCCTCTTAGGGTTTTAGCCAATGGCTGAAATCAAAAGAGTTTTCTTGATATAAATAAGATAATTACATCGTTATTTATAGTGCTCTACCAAGAGCCCTTCTGAACCTGGACTCATACCAGGAGTCCTACTAAATTTGGACTCCTTATTAATAGACTTCTAGCTAACTCAACCATCTCTTAATTGACTTGACTGGACTAACCAATATGATTAGATAAGAAATATGAGTTAATAGATTGGGACCAGACCCTCTTAGGGTCATATCAGACCTGTCATCTTCAAATTAACATTGTCCTTAAGGCTGAGTATCTATGAACTCTAGGTATTTCGCCTTTAATGCTTTGTAGGACTCCCAAGTAGCATCTTCAGAAGATAGATTAGTCCACTGTACCAACATTTCAGTTAGAGGATGTTTGTGGCACATCACGATCCTGTGTCTAATATAGCCTTTGGCCAAATAGAATTCTTCATTAGTAGAGTTGTAAGGTAGGTAATAATGTGATATCTCATCTTCTCCTAGCTTTAACTTGAGATATAAAATATAAAAAACTAGGTGTATCTTTAAGCTAATTGGTAGATCCAAAAGATAAGCAACGGCTCCAATGCACTCTAATATTTCGTAAGGGCCAAAAAAGTAAGGAGATAACTTTATAGAGGCTACGATTTTTAAGGAGGTCTACTTGCATGGCTTAAGATAGAGAAAAATTAAATCTCCTACAACAAATTATCTTTCACTTCTATGTTTGTCAACTTGTTTCTTTATCCTTGTGTAGCTATAAGGTTGTCCTTTAATAGTTGCAGAATTTTACCTCTATCAATTACTTCCTTTTTGTCAACTTGATCCATCTTTGATGTGGCAGCCACATACTTCGTAACTGCAGGAGTGGTTAGCTAAATACTACTTCAAATGGAGTGCTTTTGATGGAGGAGTCATATGTTGTATTGTACCACCATTCTGCCAAAGGAATCTATTTAGTTTATTCTTTCGGCCTGTCAATGGTGAAACATCCGAGATGATTTTCCATACACCTATTCATCACTTTAGTTTATCCATCAGTTTATGGGTGGTAGGTTGTATTCATCTTCATCTGTGTACTAGGAAGAACTATGTCTAAAATTTGCTAGTGAAAACCCTATCATGATCACTAATAATGGAGCGAGGAATCATATAAAGTTTAGCTATGTTTTTTACAATAACTCAAGCAATGCTGGCGGCAGTGTAGGGATTACTTATAGCACAAAAGTGAGTATATTTCATAAGGTGATCCATAACTATAAAAATAGTGCCTTTCCCTAGTGACGATAGTAGCCTTTCAATAAAATCTATGGAGATTTCGGTCGAAGCTGCATCTGGTATAGGTAAGGGTTGTAGCATTCCTGGACTTACTACCGTTTCTCACTTTGTGGCGTTGGTAGGTGTCACATTGGGCAACAAACTCTCTGATGATCTTTTTCATACCCTTTAGTAAAAGAGTTAGCGGTCACATTTGTAAGTACGAAGGAATCCCGAGTATCTAACCGCAGGTAATGAATGTAGCTCCTTCAAGATGGCGATCTAACAAGTGGAATGGGGCACCACCATGATTTGACTCTTATACTGTAAGTCATGTGAGTCCCAACTATAGTATGGAATTGAACCAGGGTTCTCTTTCAATTTTCTAATAATCTCCTGAGTTTGTAAGTCATTTTTTCACTCCTTCTTGATGTCTTCCAAAAAGTCAACTACTAATTCGGCATGTTTAGGGAGGTGGGAAAGTACATCTACAACTAAGTTATCTTTTCCTTTTTTATAAATAATTTCATAGTCAAATCCTAGGAATTTAGTTACCCATTTTTGTTGCTCCAAGGAGAAATTTTTTGCTCTATAAAGTACTTCTAGCTCTTGTGATCCGTACGTATTTGAAATCGTCGATCAATCAGGTAAGGTCTCTTCGTGATTATATGTACTATAGCCAACATCTCTTTATCATAGACTAAAAATTTCATATGAGAATGGGAGAGGGCCTTGCTGGTGTAAGATAGTGGTCGGCCTTCGTGCATTAAAACGACACCAATACCTACTCCAGAAGCATCATATTCAATCATAAACAGCTTGTTAAAGTTGGGTAGAGCTAGCATCAGTGTGGTGATCATCGTAGCCTTTAAGGAGTTGAAATCTTTTGTTGCCTTATTTGACCACTTGAATGCATCTTTCTTTAGGAGCACTGTGAGCAGAGCACTAATTTTGTTATAGTCTTTTATGAATTTTCGATAGTAGCTGGCTAGACCCAAGAATTCCCACAAGGCTTTGATTCCTATTGGTAGTGGCTAATTTTTTGTCACCTAAATTTTTGAGGGATCAACTACAATACATTCCCAAGAGATTATATGTCTAATATATTCAACTTTGTTCTACATAAAGCTGTACTTTGATTTTTTTTTACAAAAAGACAGTGCTCACATAGTATTGTTAGAACAATCCGTAAGTGCGACAAATTATTTTCGAAGAAAGATATCAGAATATCATCAAAGAAGACCAGAATAAACTTACAAAGGTAGACTCGAAATATGCCATTTATCAAACTCTGAAAAGTGGAGGGTGCATTGGCTAGGCCGAAGGGCATTACCATGAATTTATAGTGTTCGTTATACCCGTATCTGATGATAGCCTGACCATAGGTCTAGTTTAGTGAAGATCTAGGCTCCCTCCAATTTATCTAGCAACTCATCCACTATTGGAATTGGATATTTATCGTTGATAGTGATGCTATTGAGTGCTCAATAATCTACACACATCCGCCATGAATCATCCTTCTTATATACTAAAGGAACCAGTAATGAATATGAGGTAACACTGGGCTTGATGATTCCAGTCTCAAGCATCTCATTGACAATCCTTTCTATTTTTACCTTCTGGAAGTAAGGATATCACTAGAGCTGAATATTGGTTGGAGCTCTCCCAGGTAGGATAGGGATTCGATGATCATAGAGCCGAATGGTTGGGAGCCCCTGTGGTTATGTAAATACGTTTGCAAATTCAGAGATTAAGGAAAGGACAGTAGGATTTTGATCTAGCATCTTCAATTCTTCTTCTTCTAGGCCCTGTAATTATACTAAAAAACCCGTGTGTATCTTTTGGAGCACTCTCTCCATCCGCTGGCTTGTGATGGTGGTGATCTTGCCTCCACATTTACCTCTTAGGATCGCCTAACTTCCATTGATAAGCTTAGAAAAGTTCTAGGAAACATTACCTAGAATTGTTAACCATTCAATGCCGAGCCCCACTTCATAGTCTTCTAAGGATAACAAGAAGAAGTCCACAATTACATCCTAGCCTTATATAGTCAATTTAATCCTTGAGCATTTATTATTGCAAGTTAATATTCGATCACCTTTACCTTGAATTTATCGCACTCTTCGATTCAGTAGGCTAACTGAGCAGTAACCTTATTATCTATAAAATTATTAGTGCTACCTGTATCGATCAGAATTATTACTAGTTGATGCTTTAGAAATCCTCCATCTTCATTGCTTGTGGGTTGGCATAGTTGGCTAAGGCATATGCTGGTGACCGGTTATGCCTCTTCTTTCATATCTTCATCTTCAAAGCTTAGATCCTTGTCTTCGGCTTCTTGTTCTTGCTTAATTGGTTCAATCATTAGAAATTTTTCTTATTTATAGTGGTGATCTCTACTCTAATATTCGTTACAATGCCAACATAGTCCTTCGGTCGATCTTTCTTGAAGTTCTTCTTTGGTAAGCCTCTTTAGCATAAGGTTTTGGCTGGCAATAGGTGGGGCCGGTGGCTTACTTACTGCTGGTTTGTTCATGCTCTTAGCCTTGCGGTTGTCCATGTTGAGCCTTTCTTCATGTATGCGAGCAAACGATATGGTAGCCATCAAGGTACATGGTTGGCGGGCCTTAACTTCACAACGGATCTTTGGGGTGAGTCCTTTGATGAATGTTTCTAACAATTGTTTCTTAAACTAATCTCGAGTTTGGTTTAAACAACATTCGATCTACTTTGGTATTCTTTTACAGTGAAAGTCTGGCAGATTTTGGCGAGTTGTGCATCTATATTCTTGTACTCTGATAGTCCGAAGCTGATCAGAAGCCTGCTCTTGAATCACTCCTACGAGGTACTCTGTGAGTGTGTTCATACTAATTGTACATTGGATTACATCTCCTTTGAGTTGCATAGAGGCTATATCTACCTTGGATTCATTCGGGTTCCTGTGAAAATAAATATTTTTTTTACCACATGAGATCCAACCGATTGGATCTCCATCTTCCTATCTAGGGAACTCCACCCTCATGCATGGGTATCCTATTCTTGCCCTTGATTATATTTTTTAGATCGACTCTCCTTGATGTTGGAACTTTCACCATGTTGAGATTTATTGGGGCTCTCCACTAGACTTCTTCTGAATTCATTAAGGAAGTCTCGCCACCTTTCTTCCATGCTGACCTTGAAGGCTTTAAGTTTTGCGTCTATTGCATCATCTATGGCTATCACGTAGGATTGTAGATCAGTGATGTTTAGTTTTTTTTTTGTTGTCGAGTTAGGGACATGAGTTTACAATGCAGTAAGGATGTGAGAGGAGGCAGCTGCAACTTGGGCTAGGTAGCAACAACGACAACAATAAGGGATAAGGGGGCGACTGTAATATAGGGATTAGATGGTAACAGCAAGAAGATGAGAGGGCGATTGCAATCTAGGATTTGGATGGCAGCAGTGGCAGCAACAAGATGACAAAGGAGGCGACTACAATATAAGGTTTAGATGGTAGTAGCAAGAAAATGAGAGGGATGGCTGCAATCTAGGGTTTAGATAGCAGCAGCATGATGAAGGAGGTGGTTGCAATCTAGGGTTAGGCGGTAGCAACGATGACAATGGTTACAAATGGCGATAGTAGTTGCATATGTCAAGGCGACAGTGAAGATGAGAAATGGCAGTAGTGGGAGCACTAAGGAACGTCTCTCTAATACTATATGATACGAACCCTAGAGTTCAGTCTAGGGTTTAAACCAATGGTTGAAATTAAAAGGTTTTCTTGATGTAAATAAGAGAGTTTACATCATTATTTATAATGCTCTACCAAGAGCCCTTCTAAACCTGGACTCCTACCAAGAGTCCTACTAAACTTGGACTCCTTAATAATAGACTTTTAGCTGACTTAACCACTCATAATTGACTTAACTAGACTGACCAATATGACTCGATAAGAAACATGAGTCAATAGATAGGGACTATACCCTATTAGGATCCTATCATATAACATTACATTGATCTTATACTTCATTCCCTTCAAGGTTCCTTTTCTCAATTTGTTATGAATTTTAATATGAATATAATTGATGTGCCTCTTCTTGAGCTCCTCAATATGTTAAGAGAGGCTGAGAGCACCATTGAAAAGAAGTCAGTTCTCTACATTGGTGAGATAAAAAATAAACTAAAGATAAAAAAGTCCTTTAAGAAGGGCAAGGGCAAGAGCAAACCAAGCAAGGCAAAAGTTGCCAAGAAGGACCCATCAAAGGACAAGGGTAGTGCTTTCACTACAGAAATGATGAGCATTGAAAGAGGAACTACAATGAGTACCTTACAGAAAAGGTGAAACAAAAGCTTGGAGAAGCTTTATATATATTTATGGTCAATCTTTATTTGTTAGATTCTTATGGTAACACATGAGTATTGGATACCGGTAGTGTTTATCATATCTACAATTCATTGTAAGTTTTGGCAAGGCCTACAAGATTGACGAGAGGTGAGATGAACCTCAAGATGGGCAATGGAGCAACAGTTATGACAGTGGCTATTAGCGAAGTCATCCTACATCTACCTGGTGGAGCTACCATTACATTAGATGCATGCTATTTTATTCCTTCTATTATCAAAAGTATTATTATCATTTTATGTTTGATAGTTAGTGGATATAAATTAGTTTTTGAGAATAATGATTATTCATTAATTTTGGATGATAAGATCATCACTAGAGGAACGTTGCATAATGATTTAATATGCTAGATATTGCTCCACATGTCATGAATATAAATGTGCTTAATAGAAAACAAGATGAGATAAACAATGTATACATTGTGGCATTGTAGGCTAGGTCACATCCACGAAGGAAGAATTTAAAAGTTACTGAAAGATGAATACTTAGATCCATTCGACTATGAGTCATATACAACTTGTGAAAAACCTTGCCTTCGTAGAATATTGACTAACTCTCTATTTAGTAAAATTGGAGAGAGAGCCATATAATTACTATAACTTATATATAGCAATGTGTGTGGTCCTATGTCGACTCAGGCCATAGGTGACTACTCATACTTCCTTACTTTCATTAATGAGTTCTCTAAGTACGGACACATACTTAATAAAGTATAAATTCTAAGCCTTTGAGAAATTTAGGGAATATAAGAATGAAGTAGAGAACAAAACTAGAAAGAGTATTAAGATTCTTCGATCAGATAGAGGATGAGAGTACTTGAGTACAAAGTTCTTCCAATTCCCTAGAGACCATGTGATACTATCGCAATGGACAACTCCTTATACACCTTAGCTCAATGGTGTATCAGAAAAGAGGAACCACACACTATTAGATATGGTGTGGTCCATGATGGTTTTCGCCAACCTACCCATTTCATTCTTGGGATTAGTGTCTATACCATGCGAGATATAAAAAGGAATGACACTCGATCTTAAAGTTATTAAGATTTGGGGTTATCCTACCAACTTTAGAAGATACAACCCCGATTAGTTGGAATAAAGGATGGAGCGACACAAGTTCATGGGATACCCCTAAGGAAACTTGTGGGTATTATTTTTATCATTTTGAGAACCAAAAGGTCCTTGTTGCTAAGTGAGTGGTGTTCCTCGAGAAAGAGCACATTCTTGGTGAAAACAGTGGGAGCGCGATAGAGTTGAGCAAGGTTGGAGAACCTAGCTCAATCACTATTTCAGAGGTCGAGTTTATTCAGGAATCTAGCATATAAGTTCTAACTTTACACAAGTCTGGTAGAGTGCCCACCCTCTTGAGAGATATATAATGGAGAGGGTACTCGGGATGTTATGTGAAGGCTATTATGAGTATAGACTCCAAGAAGTGGCAAGAAGATATGAATTTTGAGTTAGATTCCATATGAGTATAGGCTATTATGAGTGCACTATTTCTCTCTGCTTCAATCTTTTTCTTGAAGATTCATTTGCAGTCGATGGGTATAATACCCTCAGGTACATCAATAAGGTTTCAAACCTTGTTGGAGGACATCCTTATCATTGGGAATAATTGTTAGAACCTTTGCAGATTCTAAGCTTGGGGGTGATCACTATGGGGGATCAACTTCCCTGGAACTTTATATGGGTTCCCTCCTTCAAATTGCTGCTTAAAGGCTGCAAAAAATACTCTTATATTCATGATAAAAAGTGGATTATTATAAGGCTATTTATAGGCCTTCTAACCCTAATTACTAATAGGATTCCTACTCTAAGACTTCTTTTAATCAACTTCTAAAGTAACTCCTAATGCAACTCTAAGTCCAACCACGGGGTTGTCGATTACTTTATTATTTCCTAATCCTATTCTAACTTAACCCCTTCTCAACCAACCCCTCTTTAAGTAGGATTATGGGTGGTTAATTAGGATAACATGCATCTTACTCTCCTCTCAAAATATCTTCCTCTAACTAATCCTAACCTAGCCAACCTTCTCACTTCCTTAATAGGGGTTAGTTAGATAAGATTTACATGAATGCCCTTAAAATTTACATGTTTGCCCTCTTCCATGAAACTAAATTAGGACTCCCCTAGCAAGAGTGCTAACATACCCGTCCTCTTCAAATTAGCCTTGTCCTCGAGGCTGATGCTCTATAAATTCTGGGAGTTTGATTTTTAAGTCGTCATAGTTCTCCCAAGTGGCCTCTTCTGCTAGAAGATTCGCCCACTGTATTATAATTTTAGTAGTGGGTCGTCGTCACCGTGTCACAATTTGTTGGTCAATAATGGCATTTAGCTTGGTCTAGAGCTCTCCTTGGGTAGTCATATTTGGTAGGCGGCTTTGGGCTGTCTCATTTTGTACCAATTTGAGCTTCAAGCACAACACATAGAAGACTGGATGGATTCAGAAATCGACGAGTAAGTCCAATCTGTATGCGACTATGCCGATGCATTCCAAAATCTAGTAGGGTCTATAAAATTGAGGTGAAAGCTTCATAGAAGCTCTGGTCTAGATTGATGTTTGCTTGTATTGTTGGAGCCGTAGAAATACCCAATCTCCCACTGAAATTTTTTTTTCGCCTTTATGTTGATTATATTGTTGTTTCATCCTTGCTTGAGTTGCAATGAGATTATCTTTTAGCAATTTTATCATTTTGTCTCTGTCCTATAGTTCCCTGTCCACTTGTTCTACTTTAGAAGTGCCCAATATAGATTTTAGGATTACAGGAGGAGGTCGACCATACATAGCCTCATAGGAAGTACATTTTATAGATGAATGATATATTGTATTATACCACTACTTGACCCAAGAAAGCCACTTTATCTACTATTTTGGCTGATCACTAGTGAAGTATCTTAGGTATGTCTCTAAGCACCTATTCACCACTTAAGTTTGGCCATTGGTTTGTGGGTGATATGCTATACTCATCTTCAATTTAGTGCCCTATATATAGAATAGTTTTGTCCAAAATTTGCTTGTGAAGATCCTATCACGATTAGTTACAATAGATCTTGGCATCCCATATAATTTTATAATATTTTTCATAAAGATTCGAGCAATGCTAGATGCAGTATAAGGATTGTGAACAGTGCAGAAGTGAGCATACTTTGTAAGACGATCAACCACAACAAGAATCATATCTTTTCTTTACGATGAGAGCAGCCCTTCGATAAAGTCCATTAATATATCAGCCTATACTAAATCTGGGATGGGTAAGGGTTGTAGCTTTCCGAGGCTTTCCACTGTTTCACCTTTATGTCGTTGATATATATCGCATTGTGCTATAAATTCAGCAATAATCTTTTTCATCATTACCTAATGAAAATTTTGCTTATCTCTCTTATAGGTTCTAAGGAATCCGAAGTGTCTGGCTACAGGTATAGAATGCATCTTTTGAAGGATGATCTTTATGCAAGTAGAATTTGGCACAAGTACAGTACATCTCTTATAACATAAGTCTTTGGAGTCCCAATTGAGCCACGAAACTTCGTTCTACCTCCAATTTCTTTATGATCTCACTGGTTTCCGGATCATCTTGCCATTCCCTCTTAGTATCCTCAAGGAAGTCACTGGTCAGGAGTGAAACACCTGAAAATTCAAATTGCTCGGGTAGCCACGAAAGTGCTTCTACAACAACATTCTCTTTTCCCTTCTTATAAGTTATTTTATAATCATATCCAAGAAAATTTATTACCCATTTTTGTTACTCAAGGGAAGATATCTTCTGCTCCAAGAAATATTTTAGGCTCTTATAGTCGGTCTTGATTTGAAAGCATCACCCGATCAAGTATGATCTCCATTTTGCCACCACATGTACAATCACGAGCATCTTTTTGTCGTAAATACTTATCTTGAGATGAGAAGGAGATAACGCCTTACTTATATAAGCTAGGGGGCGATCATCTTGCATTAGCATAACACCTATTCCAACTCTAGAGGCATCAACTTCAATAACAAAAGTCTTATCGAAGTTGGGTAGCACTAGCACAGGTGTTGTCATCATTACGCCTTAAGTTTGTCAAAGGTGGCAGAGGCTCTATCTGACTATTAGAAAGCATCTTTTTTCAGCAAATACACGAGGGGTGCATTGATCTTTCCATATTCTTTCACGAACTTGAGGTAGTAGCCTGTTAAACTGAGAAAGCCGCGTAGCGATTTTATGTTTTTTGGGGTTGGCTAGTTCTACATTATTTCAATTTTGGAAGGGTCCACCGCCATACCTTCCTCTGATATGATATGCCAGAGATATTCCACCTTTTGTTGAAAAATACTGCACTTTAATTTTTTGATAAAAAGAACATACTCTTAAAGAATTGTCAAAATAAGTCGTAAGTGCTGAAAGTGACTTTCAAGAGAAGGGCTATAAATAAGGATGTCATCGAAGAAAACCAACACAAACTTATGAAGATAACTTCAGAAAATATCAATCATAAGGCTCTGAAAGATGGAGGGAACATTGGTAAGATTGAAGGGTATTACCAAGAATTCATAGTGGTCATTGTGTGTCCGAAAGGCGGTTTTCGGTATGTCATCTTCACATACTCATATTTGATGATATCCAGATCAAAGATCCAGCTTTGTGAAGACTCGTGCCCCTTTTAATTCATCAAGCAATTCATCTATGATTGGAATATGGTACTTGTCATTGACGGTTATACTGTTAAGAGCTCAGTAGTCAATGCATATTTGCCATGTTTCATCCTTCGTTCGTACTAGGAGCACCGGTGAAGAGTAGGGGCTACAACTTGGCTGAATAACTACTGCATCAAGCATCTCCTTCCGAATCCTTTTTATTTCATCCTTCTATAGATGAGGGTACTGGTACGGCCGATTGTTTACTAGAGGTTTCCCTGGGAGAATCGATATTCGATGATCATGCCGGTAGCTAAGAGGTAGGTTGCGTGGTTCGTCAAATATATTTAAAAATTTAGCAAGCTAGGGAAGTAGTTTTGGGTCTTCAAATTTGGTTACCTCCTCCTTGGATTGTTGTTCAAGTTGTACCAAGAAGCCACTGCATGTTTTGTGTAATACTTTCTCCATTCATTGTGTGCAAATTATTTGTATGTTGCTTCCCCATTTGCCACACAACACTACTTGTTTTCCTTAGTTGTAAAACTTCATGATTAATTTCAAAAAATTTCAGAAAATATCACCCAATGTTGTCGGCTATTTAAAGCCAAGCATAGCCTCGTAATTGTCTAGGGGAAGTAGGAAAAAATCTGCAACTATCTCTTGATCTTGTAGTAAAAGCTTTACCAGTGGGCACCTGCAATCACACTTCAAAATTCGTTCGTCGGTGACTTCAACATCAAACATGCTGCAATCCTCAATAAGTAAGGCCATCAGGATAGCGACCTTGCTGTTCATAAAATTATTAGTGCTTTTGGTGTCAATAAGAATGGTAATTGGTTGTTGCTTCAGAAGTCCTCCCACTTTCATCATTTGTGAGTTTACGTAACCAGCAAGAGCATGCATCGTAATATCAACTGCTAATTGTTCATCATCCGTGACCTCATCTTCATGCTCCTAAACCTCCTCCTCCACGTCTTCAAGAGGTTCTATAAGTAGGAGTCGACCCTTTTTGTAGCGATGATCATGACTCCATGGTTTGTTGTAATGCCAACAAAGACCCTTTGTTGATCGGTCATGTAGTTCTTCTCTTGTCAATTTTTTTGACAGTGAAGGATGGCTAGGAATAAAAGGAGGTTTGTATGCCATGGGTCTAGGAGTGGGTCTTGTCCTCTGGGCATCTTGGTTGAGCTGCTCTTTTTGTATCCGGGCGAAAGAAATTGTAGCAGCTACAATACGGTGTTGTCGCACCTTAAACTCCCCTTTTATCTCCAGCTTGAGTCCTTCGATAAAGGTTCTTAGCAATTTTTGGTCAGTCCAATCATAAGCAAGGTAGCTTCTCAAACCTAGTTTGGTACTCTTGAATTGTAGAGGTTTACCATATCTTCGCGAGTTAGTCATCGATGTTTTCATACTTCGTGGGTCCGAAGCAATTCAGTAGTGCATTCTTAAATTGATTCAACATCAAAGTCCCATGATTATACTCCAACCAATTATACCATTGAATTGCGTATCCTTTAAGGTGGATGATAGTGATTTCCACTATAGTATCATCTGACATTTGGTAGCAGCGGAAGTAACATTCAGCACGCGAAATCCATCTCGCTCGATCTCGTTCTTCCTATCATGGGAAATCCAACCTCATGCATGGCTGCAGCATATTCGAGGGTTGTCCTCCTTCTCTAGAGGTCTCTTTGAACTCTCTCCCTGCTGAAATTTGGTTGTACTTGGTGGTTGTCTAATTTTGAATTCCACAAACAAAGCATGCAGTTTGTCTTCCAAGCACGATTCAAGCCGTGACTCGAGCCAAGATTCCAATGCTTCAAATTTAGTATCAACTAGATCTTGAGAAGCCATAGCATATGCCTATAGATCAGATATGTCCTTGTCTTTTTTCTATTAATGGGTTAATGGCATGGGGTGGTGGAAGGTTCGGACAATAGATCGATGATAGAAGGGTTCGGCTGCAAGGATTTATTGTTTTGGGCTATTATTTTAGGTGCTGTTAGGGTAAGGAAATTTTTTTATGAGGGTTGCGCTTTAAGGCTAAAGGGATGCCCTAAAGATATCTTAAGTGTTGGCAGCAAGATAGTTGGGTTTCGATGGGTTGAGGATAAGAAGAAAGACAAAGGTGTAGTAGCAGATTTTTTATTAAAAAATTCCAACATGTAATTTTTTTCCAAAAATTCACAATAAAAATTTGAGTGAAACTTAAGGGGAATCTACTGTTAAGGGAGAGATAATGCCATAAAAAATTTCATGGAAAGAAACAGCAATAATAGGTTCAGCAAAATTAAAGATCATGAAAAAGTACATCAGAGATTTTTATGTCTAAAGTTCAACAGTTTAGACATAAAAGATCAGTAGGTTATATTAATAATTTTTTGATGAAACCAAAAGAAGATCTAAAGATAGGAAGTTTATAGAGATTGTATTAGTAAAAATGCAGTAGCAAATCAAATAGTCAAGGGTGTGTGGCTGGAATTCTGCAGCATAACTTTCATTGTAGAGATGAGAACTTTGCGATCAAAAGTTTATACAGCAAATAGAATTTTTTTTATAGATTTTTTAAATAGTGATAACTAAATTATAGCAGCAGTAAGGTAGGAAACCATAACCTATTGTAATTCATGGGGAGATCAAAGGATGATCTGCGGTAGTGGAGATGACGGTGAAATTTAGTGATGATCTTCAAGCAATTATGGGAATTGCTTTTGACAGCTATTTGGGCTGATGGATGACTGTGGATGGGCAGCGAGATGCCAAGAACACTGTTCTAATACCAAGTGTTAGAACCCTTATGAATTCTAAGCTTGGGGGTGATCACTATAGGGGATTAGAGTTCTTGGAACTCTATAGAGGTTCCCTCCTCCAAATTACTACTCAAAGGCTACAAAAAAATACTCTTCTATTCATGATAAAAAATAGATGATTACAAGACTATTTATAGGCCTTCTAACCCTAATTTCTAATATGATTTCTACTCCAAGACTTCTTCTTCTAATCAACTCCTAAAGCAACTCCTAATGCAATCACCAACCGACCCATCTAAGGGTGCCCGGTTACTTTATTATTTCTTAATC
Source organism: Ensete glaucum (assembly GCA_021527575.1). Lineage (NCBI taxonomy): Eukaryota > Viridiplantae > Streptophyta > Magnoliopsida > Zingiberales > Musaceae > Ensete > Ensete glaucum. The sequence continues at coordinate 47,268,292 of CM038551.1, forward strand.
TTATTTTAACTTAACCCCTCCTCAACCAACCCCTCCTTAACTAAGATAAGGGGTGGTTAATTAGGATAACATGCATCTTACTCTCCCCTTAAATTATCTTCCTCCAACTAATTGTAACCTGGCTAGCCTCCTCACTTCCTTAATAGGGGTTGGCTACATAGGATTTATATGAATGCCCTTAGAATTTACATGTTTGCCCTCTTTCATGAAACTAAATTAGGACTCCCCTAGCTAGAGTTCTAACAATAATGTAGGAATGCTCTTTACAATTAAAGCTTGGTTTTTTAGACACTTCTTTATGAAGGACTCAGGGGATGCATCATGTATTCTAATGATCAAAATCTATAGAGATAGATCTAAGAGGATACTTAGTTTATCCTAGTCCAAATACATAAACATCATTGTTAAAAGGTTTAACATGAAAAATTCAAAGAGATGTCTCATATCAATAAGACATGAAATATCACTTTCTAGGAATATGTCCTCAAAGTATCTTGAAAAAATGACAGACATGGATATAATACCTTATGCCCATGCGATAAAATCTATCATATATGCTATACTATGTATCAGGCCTGATATATCACATATTCTGAGTGTCACGAGCAGGTATCAGGTGGATCCAGGTTTGGAACATTGAAAAGTAATAAAGTGTATCCTTAAGTACCTAAGAAAGACTAATGATTTTTTTACTGATATATAGAGGAGCTAGCCTCCAGGTTAAGGGCTATACAAACTCGAGTTTTTAATCCGATATCAATGATATTAAGTCGAACTCAGGGTATGTGCTCACCCTGAATAGAGAAGCAGTAAGCTAGAAGAGTTTCAAGTAAGATACTACTAGTGACTCGACCACAAAGGTGGAGTACATTACTACGATAGACGTAGCAAAGAAGGGCATGAAAAAGTTCATCATGGATTTGAAAGTTATACCAAGCAACAATGAACCAATTCCTATATATTGCAATAACAACGGAGTGATTGCTCAAGCAAAGGAACCCAAGTCTCATCAAAAGTCTAAGTATGTTTTGAGGATGTTCTACCTAATTAGAAAGATCATGGCCTATGGAGATATAGCACTGGAAAGAGTTCCATTCGTAGATAATAATATTATAGATCAACTAATGAAGCCATTATCTCAGATTATCTTAGAGCATCAGTGTGTCAGTTGGGGAATAGACATGTAAGTGATTGACTTTAGGTCAAGTGGAAGATTGTTGTTACACGTAAGCCATTGTATCCTACAAACCAATCATATGAGTAATGACATATGTGACACATTGCACAATCTGTTTATTTATTATTTATATTAGCATTTTCTTACTTTATATTATTTGTTACATATATTATGATGTTCTTGGATCTGTGCAATGGGAATTAGATCATGATAATGAGACTAATTCGCTTTAAACATAGATCATAAATAATCTCAGCCATAAATTACTCGAGAGAGATATCAAAATAATTAAATAGACCGATGTACTATGTGCCTGTCCATATGACAGAGGCAACAGGTCTCATAGTTGCTTGTGTAAGGACATTAGGGATATAGTGCATATACTCATTGAAGAATAAGTTCATTCATTGATCTACTTGTGGAATGCTAGATAGTTATTAATAATACCTGACATTAAATAGTGATTATATAGTCCTAATTATGTATCTGGTCCTTAGACCTGAGACACCAATGATGTTTTATTTGAGTATTCCATCCTTTGATACCAGATTTATGAGTCTAAAAGTTCTAGATCTGGTACTCCATCTTACTAAACCAAGACTCCTCTTCCTCTCAGCTCCTAACCCCTAGCCAACTCCTAACTATGATGTGGCTAGTGTGGCTATATGGGTCTTTAACTCCTAATTTTATTCTTACTCCACCCTAGAGAGAGTCCAAGCTAGGTGGGACTCTCCCCCTCTTACCCTAGTTGGCCTCTCTTAATAAGAGGCGACGGCTAGGAGACTCTCATCCCATAAGGACTCCTCCTTAACCCTAGCCAACCACTTCTTTACTAGGGGGTGGTGACTAGATTAGGGTTTATTATATTCATGACTCAATTGACTGTAACTCGTATTTAACTCTGACTCTTAATCAGACTCCAATTCAGTCGAATCCTAACCCTACTAGGATTTGGGCTGATTTATTATAATAGACTCAAATCTTCTCCTAGTCGACCTAATGTTGGATCCAGGTTGACCAACAAGCCCAATATAAGGACTCGACTCAATCGACTAGGACCCGACTCAATTGGGGTCCTAATAGACCCGCCCTCTTCAAATCAACCTTGTCCTCAAGGCTGAGATTCTATGACTTCAAGTCCTGATTTGTAACTCCTTATAAGGCTTCCTCGTGGACCCTGTAGAAGGCACATCATGCTCCAGCAATCCAACATGAATAGTAGTGTATAGATGGTGATGTGTCATGATCCTACGATCCTATGTAATCATCAGCTGAACTTGGGCCTCCTCATCAACTTGGTTGTTAGGTGAATAGATCTGGGCTGAGTCATCCTTTCTAAACTTCCATTTGTAGTAAGATTCCTGGAGGATCAGTTGCAATTTTGAATTAGTGTGTAGATCCAATCCACAAATTACGACTCTAATGTGATTCCAATTTTGTAGGGTCCAAAGAAATTGGGAAACCACTTTTGTGAGGCTTGAGTCTTCATTGATTCTTGTTGGTCGGGTTGAAGACAAAAGAAGACTCGATCTTCAATAGCAAACTTCCTTCTACTCCGACGTTTGTCAGGTGGTTGTTTCTTTCTTACATAGGCTGGTGTGTGATTATTCTTTAATGGTAGTCAGGTTTTCATCTGAGAAGGTGGCTGCCTTCTAGTAGAGTTTATGATAATGTGAACCTGATTTGCATTTGGAGGGAGTAGAAGCTATAAGTTTTTCAGGACTTATTTTCATCTCTCCTTTGTGTCATTATCCTATATCATGCCAAGCCACAAATTCAGCAATTGTCAACATTTCCTTGTCATAGATTGATTGCTTTAGGTGATATGAAGAGAGGGCTTTACTGATGTAGGCTAGGGGTCGGCCATCTTGCATGTAGATAACATAAGTTTTAGCTCTCGATGCTTTAATCACAAACTCTTTGTTAAAGTCGGGTAAAGCTAGCGTCGACGAAGAGTAGGGCTACAACTTGACTGAATGACCCCTGTTTTGAGCATCTCTTTTACAATCTCCTTTAATTCATCTTTCTAGAGGTGAGGATAATAATTTGGTTGAGTGTTTGTTGGTGGTTCACCCAGAAGAATCAAAATTCAATGGTCATGCCGTTGGGTAGGAGGTAGGCTGTGCAGTTTGGTGAAGACATCTAAAAATTCAACAAGCAATTGAAGAAGGTTTAAGTCTTTAATTTTTGTTGCTCCCTCATATATTGCTGCTGGAGATGTATTAGGAAATCACTATTCACTTTATGCAAGACTTTCTCTATTCGCTGCATTGAAATAGTCATCACATTTCTCCCGCATTTTCCGCGTAGGATCACCTATTTCCCATGGCTAAAAAAATTCATGATAAATTTGGAAAAATTTCAGGAAACATCATCTAATGTAGTCATCCATTTAATGTCGAGCATGGCCTTATAATCATCAAGTGGGAAGAGGAAGAAATATACAATTATTTGCTGGTCTCGTAGCAACAACTTCACTTATGGGCACCTGCGGTCGCACTTTAAAATTCATTTGTCGATAACCTTAACATCACACCTACTGCAGTCCTTGATATGTAAGGCCATCTGAATAGCAACCTTGCTATTCATGATATTATTAGTGCTCCTGGTATCAATGAGGATGATGATTGGTTGCTGTTTACATAGTCCTCCCACTTTCATGGTCTACGGGTTCCCGTAGCTAGCAAGAGCATGCATCGTAAAATCGACCGGCTATTGTTCTTCTTTTGTGGCCTCCTCCTCATGTTCTTGGACCTTCTCCTTCATGTCTTCAATGGGCTCTATCAGTAGAAGGCATCCCTTTTTGCAGTGATGATCACTGCTCCACGATTCGTCGTAATGTAAACAAAGGCACTTCGTCGATCTATCGCGAAGTTCTTCTCTCGTTAATTTCTTTGGCAGCGAAGGATGGCTAAAAGTAGTGGGTACTGGAGGTCTATATGTTGCTAGTTTAGGAGTGGTTCTCATCCTTTAAGCATCTTGGTTGAGCCGCTCCTCTTAAATTCGAGCGAAGGAAACTGCGACCATCATAGTGCGGGGCTACCGTGCTTTAACTTCTCCTTTTATTTTTGGCTTGAGTCCTTCGATGAATGTCCCTAATAATTGTTTGTTAGATAATCATGAGTGAGATAAGATAATTTCTCAAACCTGATATGGTATTCTTTAATCATTGAGGTTTGTTGGATCTTCGCGAGTTGTTCATCGATATTTTTGCACTTGGTCAGTCCAAAGCGGTTCAATAGTGTGACTTTGAATTGTATCAATGTCTGGACTCCATAGGTGTATTCAAGCCAATTATACCACCAAATTGCATCTCCTTCAAGGTGATAGGCAATAGTGTCCCCCATGGAATCCTTCGATATTCGGTAATAGTGGAAACAACATTTGATGTACGAAATCCATCCCATCGGGTCTCTTTCTTCTCATCGAGGGAAGTCCACCCTCATGTATGGTTGTATCATGTCTAAGGGTTTTCCCTCCTTCCTTGAAGGCCTTTTTGAACTTTCTTCTTCCTGGAATTTTGTTGGGCTCGAAGATCGGCCCAATACGAATTCGACGAATAAAACGTGCAATTTGTCCTTTAAGCGTGATTCAAGCCATGATTCAAATGCCTCCAACTTGGCATCGATTGAATCTTGAGATGCCATTATATATACCTCCAGATTTGAGATGCCAAGATCTTTCTCCTATTGTTGAGTCAGCAATATGAAACAGTTGAGTGGATTGGTGGTAGAAAGGGATGGTGTATCATTGGTAGATAGTTGTGGTTTGGGCTAACAAGTTACTATTTTTTGGTTGTTGTTGGAGCTATGATTTAGGGCTACTATAGAGGTTGTATAGGGGGTATGATGGCTGAGGTTTAAGGTTAAAAAAAATGGTTTAGGGTTGCTGTTAATGACTTCAATGGATTTGGTAGGGATCGGGTGTTGATGCAGCAAGTAGTACAGAAGGTAGTGCAGCAAAATTTTTCATCAAAGAGGGTGCTGTTGATGCTACTATTTAGGGATATTGTAGAGGCTATAAGAGGGGTTTGGTGATAGAGGTTTAGGGATAGAGGGGTGGCTTAGGGTTGTTGTTGATGGCAACAATCAGTTTAGTAGGAATTGGTAGCCACGGAAGATAAGATTTGTGGTGGAGGGTTGTGGCTGCGATAGGTCACTGTTTTGGGCTATTGTTTTGGGTGCTATTAGGGTTATGAAAATAGGTTATGATAGTAACATCTTAAGACTAGAAGAGTGCCCTAAAGACAATGTGGTTGGTGGTAGCAAGATTGGTAGGGTTTTGAGAATTTGGGAGAAGAAGAACAACAAAGATACAATAGTAGAATTTTTCATCGAAAAATTTCAGCAATATAGATGTAATTTTTTTTAGTAGTTTAAAATAAGGATTTGAGTAAAACTCAATGGAAATCTACTAGTTAGAGAAAGATAATATCAACAAAAATTTCATGGAAGAATACGATAGTAAAAGATTTAACAAGATCAAAGATCACAAAAAGTTACTACGATAGATTTTTATATCTAAAAGAGTAGTTTAGAAGTAAAAGATTAGTGGTTTATATCAATAATTTTTTAATAAAATTAAATACGATAGTAAAAGATTTAACAAGATCAAAGATCACAAAAAGTTACTGCGATAGATTTTTATATCTAAAAGAGTAGTTTAGAAGTAAAAGATTAGTGGTTTATATCAATAATTTTTTAATGAAATTAAAAGGAAATCCACTATTAAAGAGTGCCAAAGCCATCATAAAAGACTTATGAAAGATTGGATAAAAAAATCATAGTAGCAAGATCAAAATAGGTAGTGGTATGCGGTTGAATTCTACAGCACTGTCATAAAAATGGAAACTTTGCGGTGAAGAGTTTTTGCAGTGAGATAGGAATAATTATTTTGGTTTTTTGGGTTAAAGATAACCAAATTACAATAGTAGCAAGGTAGAAAATCAGAACATGATGCAATTCTCAAGGAGATCAAAAGGTGATTTGTGCTGGTGGAGATGACAGTAGAATTCGGTGATGATCTAAGCAATTTTGGGAATTACTTAGGTGACCGTGGAAGGATGATGAGTGGCTATGAAAGGGTGGTGAGATGCTAAAAATGCTACTCTGATACCAAGTATTAGAACCCTTGTGGATTCTAAGCTTGAGGTGATCTCTATAGGGGATCAGCTTCCTTGGAACTCTATAGGGGTTCCTCCTTCCTTAGTTTTTTACACAATGGCTGAAAAGATAGTGATCTATTGATGATAAAAAGAGAGGGGAATATAAGCTATTTATAGGGCTTCTAAACCCTAACTCCTAATAGGATTCCTACTCCAACAAACTCCAACTTCTAATCAACTTCTACTCCAATTAAACCAAGACTCCTACTAAACCAAGACTCCTCTTCCCCTCAACTCCTAAACCCTAGCCAACTCCTAACCATGATATGGCTGATGACTATAGGGGTCTCTAACTTATAATTTTATTCTTATTCCACCCTAGAGAGAGTCCAAGCTAAGTGGGACTTCCCCTATTGCCTTAGTTGGCCTCTCTTAAGAGGAGGAGGTGGCTAGGAGACTCCCATCCCATAAGGACTCCTCTTTAACCTTAGCCAACCACTTCTTTACTAGGGGGTGATAGCTAGATTAGAGTTTATTACATTGATGACTCAATTGACTCTAACTTGTATCCAACTTCAACTTATAATAAGACTTTAGTTCAGTTGAATCCTAACTCTACTAGGATTTGGGCAAATATATTATAATAGACTCAAATCTTCTCCTAACTAACATAATGTTGGTTGTTCAACAAGGCCCAATCTAAGACTAAAGTCAATCGACTAGGACCTAACTTAGTTCGGATCCTAACACTATGACATAGTGACCTAGTACGTCCAGAGTTAATAAGTTAAGTAGATTATTCTGAGATAACAATTCATTGAGTCAAAAAAGTTCTATGTCAAAATGAGTTATGACATATAAAACTCATTGCCAGCTCATTATTGGGCCTAGAGGGTCACACACATATGATAGATATTACGATGAGTAGAGTTTTAAATATAAGATATTTGTAGAGCCATTATTTTATTAGATATCCAATAAGCCCTTATATTATTGGATCATATGGATAAGCTTTAATAAGAGCTAATAAGAGATTGTTGGATAGAGATCTATTAATCCAAGAGGCTTGGATAATTGGATAGAGATCCAGTACCCAATAGGGCATGATCCATTATGTTAAGCTGCCATGAACCTTTATAAATAGGAAGAGATCATAGGGATCATAGGCTAGACTCTTATTAGTCACCCCTCTTATTCTCCTCTCTCTTCTCTCCTCCTCAGCTGACAAACCCTATTTGGGGCATGTCCACAACAAGAAGGGTTGGGCCCTCCTTGAAGATTGTGCAATCTTATGGATATAGAGAAGAAGATCATGCTATAATTTGAGGATTATCGCAGTCCCATCTGTTGTGTAGATCACCGGTAGAGAGAGGACATCTAACATCCTTCATTCTCTCCTATGGATTTAGTTTTTTAGGGATATATGATCTTCCTTAGTAAAACATCTAATACATGATACATAGTTTTTGGTTTTGCAATTTCTCGAGCACAAATTATTATCACATGTTGATCATATATTTTTCTTTGGAAAATCTGATTTTTGTTTTTATTTTACACTACACATATGATGCTCTATTTATTAGAATCGTAATAGTACTAGGGGGGTGTGAATTAGTGTTATCACAAAAAGATATAATTTTTTAAAATTTAATTGATAAATTAATATAAAAAATGTGTTTAATAAAAAATGCGAGGAAGGATAGTGAGTGAAGTAAATCAGTATGTAATTACAAAGTAAAGAAAGAGAAGGATGTAAACTGACTTATAGTAGTTTGGTCGTCCTGACCTACGTTCACTCTCAATTTCTCTTCCCTTGATGCTACCGACTTTCTTTATCGATCTTCTTCTCAATGAACGAAGATCCACTACCCTTATTACAACTTTTGTCTATTTACTATGCTCAGGAGAGAACCTTTACACCATCTCTTCACCTTTTAACAGGCTTAGGAGAGAACTTTTATATCTCTCATTCACAAGAGACTTCAATCCTCCTACAACTTAGAAACACTTCTAAACCTTGAGGAAAAGACTTAACCAATACTCAAAGAGAGTTTATAATACTTTAAACCTCAATAATTTTTACTCAATCAAGCAAGCATGAGTGAAATATTTATAGACCCTAAAAGGCTTCAAGAATGGAATAAAAAATTTAAATCCTCAAAATTTTAATGTACTAGCAATACTAACACCTGCGTCGGGTGGTATTACCATCAAATAAAGCTCAAAATTTAGGTCCTAGTGGTACCATTGTCGACATTCCACAAAAAGCATAAATAGTGCTTTTCGACTCTCTAGGTGGTACCATAGCCAAGGCCTACTTAAAATCACCTAATTGGGCTTCCAATTGGCCCAATTTGGCTTTGGTTTAGGCCCAATGGGATCCTAATTAAGTTGGCATGGCTTCGACCCAATACCAATTTAATTTGAGTCCAAACAACCTTAATCAAGACTTAGCCACTTAATCACATATCTAACATAATCACAAAACAACCAACACATTGTCCAGTATTCTAACATGTTATTTGATTATCCGACACTTTGTCTAAACCTTTAATGAATCATCCTTTCCTTCGATGTATCGCCCGATCAATCGACATATTACTTCCTACAACATCTGATCTTTTGGCAGAATACCTGATCTTTCTGGCCTGATGTACAAACTCATAGCACGAAGTCCATCATTCGATATGTCGTTCAATCCTCTAGCTCAACATCCAATCTCTAACATAATGCTTTCTGACCCAATGTCCAATTCTCCCACTTTAATAATTTGTCCTGTGATGGTTCATATCCGTGATCAAAGTTTTTCCTATGTCACTTCTCTTAAAAGCAGGTATTCTGATTTGTCCTGTGATGGTTCATATCCGTGATCCATAAATTCTTCAAATGATTTATTCATCAACATCTAAGATTTAATAGTATTTAGATTTCCTAATAGGAAGAAGGGAAGGCACTTGTCCCCTGACCAAGATAGGAGTCGGTTGAGAGTAGTTAGCCTTCCAGTAAAACGTTGAACTTCTTTGGCTGAGTAAGGGGATTGCATATTGGTTATAGCTCAAACCTTCTTGAGACTGACATCGGCACCCCTCTGGTGGATGATGAAGCTAAGAAACTTATCAGAATTAACCTCAAAGATGCACTTGGTGGGATTGAAACACATGTCAAACTTCTTGAGCATCTATAACTTCAGGAGCTATTTGGATTTGGTTATAGCCCGAGAAAGCATCCATGAACCTAAGGAGTTCATGTCCCAAGGTTGCATACACCAATTGGTTAATTCTCGGGAGAGGGTAGCAATTCTTCGAGTATACTTAGTTAAGATTAGTGTAGTCAACATACACCCTCTAGCTTCTATGAGAATTTTTTTATAAGAATTACATTGGATAGCCATCGAGGATAGTTCACCTCAACTATGAATCATGCCTCTATTAGTTGATCCACCTCATCAATGACTATCTTCTACCGATCTGGGGTGAATTTTTGGGGCTTCTGCTTCACCGGTTATGTCTTGGGGAAGATATTCAGGTGGTGTTGTACGACCCTAGGATCAATGCTTAGCATGTCTTTCACTGATTAGGTGAAGGTTCGTGTCTTTGTCAGAAAATTGATGAGTTGTACTTGATCCTTTACCATAAGCATAGACTCGATCTTCATGATTTTATTCGATTGACTTTTGTCAAGGGGGATCTCTAATATTTCCTCAGTGGGCTTAGAACAAGGTGGTACTCTAGTTGCATCTCAGGGGTAGATCTAGGGTAGTTCAGGCTTCAGCTTTTCTGGTAGCATGACAGTCGTCAGGTAGCACTATCTTGATTCTTGAGGGTCGCTCCTTGCTTCACCGATCCCAGCTCGAGTTAGGAACTTCATTGCCCGATGGTAGATAGAGATGATCACTCTTAGCTTCTTGAGGGTCGGGCAATCGAGAATGACATTGTATGCCGAAGGGAGCCCAACCACCATGAAGGTAACCATCATGGTTTTAGACCTCAGCTCTTCCCTGATGGTGACTGACAGGGTGCTGGTGCCAAGGGGAGAGGTGGAGTCCTATGTAAACCCAATCAGAGCTGAAGGCATTCGAGTGAGGTCCTCCTCGGTCTGACCGAGCTTCTGGAAAATGTCCAGATATAGCACGTCGATGGAGCTCCTGATGTTCACTATTACTCTTTTTTCACCCAGGCATTGGCGATCCTAACCGAGATCATGAAGGCGTCATCATGGTCGAGGTACTCTACTTCCCTTGCCTCGAGATCTTAGGCTTGTCCCTCTATTGGGGACGCTTCTCCAAAATGGCTTGGTAGGCCTTACTTCTCGACGTGCTGTCCCCCCTGGATACTGTACCACCGACAATGACATCGATCTGCTTCTCCATTAGGCTATGGGAGTGTGAAAGAGGGTTCTTGGGGCTTTTTGATGTAGTGCCTGAGGTGCCCCTTACGGATGAGCTCTTCAAACTAGTTCCTCATGTTGTGACACTCCTTAGTGTTGTGGTCATAGTCATATAGAATCTACAATACTTAGACTGGTCCCTGAACTAATACAGAGTCTTTATTAGGTTGGGTGCCCTTAGTTGCCCCTTCTTTGATCTAGAGAAATATCTTTATCCTAGATGAGTTTAGAGGTACAGATGGGGCCTTGGAAGCCATGACTCAGGTTGATCGAGCCTCCTCCTTGGTGGCCCCAAGGGTTGCCCTTGGGATCGCTCTGCATGGGGCCTCTTGTGGTCCTTGTGCTTTCCCACTACTAGTGTTTGTGCTAAAGCATCTCAGGAATGATCATCATTGGCCTTTTGACCAACGATCAGAAAAATCTGGATGGCCACAGGTTAATCAGGAATGCATGCATTATTAGTGAGGGGTGGGCATCAGGGACCTCTCGGATTTTGGTAGTGAAGCAAGAGACAAAATGTGAGAGAGAGAGAGAGAGAGAGAGAGAGAGAGAGGGATTCATCGTCCTTCTTGTTACGGAGTTAGTTGAATTTGCCTAAGCCGTGTGGCACCATAGCGACAACTTTGAAATCTTAGCTGGAATTGCTTAAGTCACGAAGCAACCTTTACCCACAGTTCTAGACTTAGTTTAAATTTTCTAAGTCATTAAAATATCAAAATGTATTCGCCCACAAAGGGTCATCCCACTTGCAACCTCATGCCAGTCTTGAAGGACCAGCGAAAGGAGAAATTGATTAGTTTTGAAGACAAGTGACGGACAAGTCCCGACGTCTCGCAAAGAGGGCAGCTTTTACAAGCAATTCATCGAACACCTTGAGTGCAATAGAAAGAGAGAGAAAGAGAGTGAAACAGAACTTTAGAGGGCTATAAGAATGGTCGCAAGTCCACAAACGATGGTTCCCAAGGGTGTCGAATGTAAAACACTTCAATTTGTTTTGAATGCTCATGCCCGACTACTATCCCGAAGCCCCATCTAGCCCTGTGCCGCTCGGGAGGTACTAGAGGGCTGATGTTTTATGTCGCTTAACCAGGTCATCCAGCATGCGAAAATGACCCAAAACTAGGAAGTTTTGGCCTTTTTTGGCTTCACACAATGAGCGATCATTCTGCATTCTTACAAACTATTTTTGCTTATATTTCTGAGGTAAAATCACATAAAAACAAGGTAAAATATGCTATCAAACATATGTATAAGCAAACAAAAATGATGAATGGTTCAGTGAGTGAAGAGTTGTGGTTGAGCGGCGACCATTCTTGACATTCTTGATAGCACTTCAGCAGAATTAAGTCATAATTACCTAGAAGTAGTCAAATAAAACCCTATGAGTTTTGTAATAAAACCCTACCTAGCCACTTCTATCCTATAAAGAAGTGTGGTTAAGATTTGGATTGATGCTTTAGGGTTTAGTAGCCACCACCTCCTTTACTGGGCTGGTCGGCCCGGGTTTCCCCCTGCTTAGGTCCGCTATAGAGCCAACCTAGTCGCCACCTATTCTCTCCAAGACAGGTAGGCTATAGAAGGGACAAAAGGATAATTTTAGTTAGACAAGCACCCTTAGGGCTAGGGTTTAGAGCCCTATAGAAGCATATGGCTTTCACATCTTTTTATTAAGTAATTATCAATTTTATTTCAGTCTTGTGTCAAATCTAGGAGGGAGGAACCCTACAGCGTTCCAAGGGTTGATCCCCCTCAAGAGTCAAAATCTATAGAGCTCCTTTTGGGGTTCTATCATCTGGTATCAGAGTAGTGATCTTGTTGCCTCTGTAGCCATTGTTTATGCCTCCACCATCCTAAGTAATTCTCACAATTGCTTTTGATGTCGCCTCCATCCACCGTCGTCCACCAAGCTGTAGATCTATCTATTTACTGTCGCCCCCTACGTGAGCTGGAAATCTGGTATATTTTTCTCATCCACTCTTCTTCAATACTATAAGATTTCTTACTTTATACATTGAAGATTTTTCTCAAATTTTATCCATTGCAAATTTCGTTCGTCGTAAATGTTATCGTTGTTGAGAAGGTGAAACGCTGCAGAAATTTTTAGTCGTATTTTTGCCTCTTGAATCCAGTTTATTTCTTTTACTTTCTAGCCAAAATTTTTACACAATTCTAAGATCAACTTGGCTTTCATTTAAGATTGATTTCTGGAAAAAATTCCTTTTAGAACTAGTTTTATTGTGCCTTCTTTCATCATCATGCAGTGCTAAAATTTTTACGATGAAGAATCTGCCCTTCGCATATTGGCATCTTGAACTCAAACTTTTGTTCATCCTTTTTGGCTGAAATTTTTACACAAATTTATAGATCATCTTAGCTTTCATCTAATATTAATCTCTAGAAAAAAATCCTTTTCGTCATGTAGTGTTGAAATTTTATGTTGAGAATTCTATGATCTTGATTGCAACAATTTTTCTACTGTAACGCTATCAAAATTTTCTTGATCCACATCCATCTGAACTGAGATTCTGATATTGAAATTCTCCATAAATTTCTTAGATTTTTGCTGGAATTAATGTCGAGAAACTGCTACTTATTCGACAGGAATTCTATTTGGTAGTACAGCGTATACCGTAATAATCTTTTATCAAAATTTTATCGGATCTCGCTACTATCTTTTCCAGATTTGAGACTCTCCCTCTTATCTTCAATTCTTACTATTCCTCACCAAAAAATCCTAACAAAACTACAGCCAAACATCCATCCCAATCAGCCCTAACTGTAGCCTATTTCCTTATTGATCCACTTAACTTTTTAGCCAACTTTCCTTACCGATACACCTACCTTTGATGCAATTTATCATAGATCTAAAATCTATTTTCCTAACCTTCATCTACTATTATAATAGCCCTAAAACCATACCAATTTGTAGCCTAAATTCCATAAAATTGTAGCCCCAATGCGCACCCAAAATAGCCACAAACCGCACCCAAAAATCGAAGCCTTCGGTCCACCAACGTTTCAGCTGCCCAATCTCCCTATCCCTTCAACCACAACATATATTTTTCACTACCCAACATTGCCAATAGTGACCTCTTGCTGCCATCCTCAATTGTAACCAACAGTGATCCTTGTGGCAAAAAGCTACCAGTAGCGATCTTTCACTGCAATCTATTTACATCGAAGCCCACAATAATCATTCGTTGTCAACTATCTTGATCGTGACTAGTAATAAATTGAACACAACAGTAGTCATCTGTCACTCCATACCGCTACTACCCTCCTCTGTAATAGCCATGTATATCACTACCTTGTCTTCCTCCTATTACAGCTGCACCCTTGCTGCAACTGATGCCACCTGCAGCCACGAAGTCACATCGCAGCTGCAGCCGACGTTGTTGCTGCCCTCTTCTTCCTCCGCCATCGTTGTTGTCTTCTGACTCAAATCTCTTAGCTGCCATCTTTTGACAAATATCAGCCACCTAAAAATCATAGCCTCGATGACATTGCAGCGTCAACATTGCAGTATCACTAAAGTATCACAACCGACGTTACTGCTGCCATTTTCTTCCTCCACCGTTGCTGCTACCCTTGGCTGCCATCCTCCACTTGGCGACTTCACCATTGCAGCCCCAACATCACTGCCATTGCTGCCTTCAACCTGAAGATTGTAGCTACACTCTTTGATCGATTTGATTTGACAGGTTGGAGATCCTTACATCATGACATCGGTGGGCTTATTCGAAGCCAAATTGGAGGCTCTTGAGATGCATATGGATGTTAAATTATGTACTTTCTTTGAGGAGCTTAGATTGGGTCGATCACTGAGCCTAATAAGATTACAACGTGGTACAAATTTGGATTGTAAAAAGGACCTTAGCGAAGAACTAGTGATGATTCGTCAAACTTTCACCATCTAAGAGTACCAAACCAGGTTTGAAAGTTTATCTAATCAAACTTATGATTGGTCTAAAAAATAGATATTGAGGACTTTTATTGAGAGCTTGAAGCCGAAGTTTCAGAAAGAAGTTAAAGTGCGACAACCATACATACTTAAGGCAACCATCTCCTTTGTGCGACATCAAGAGGAGCGATTGAACTATGAAGCTCAGAAGACTAGAGTTGCTCCCCGAACAGTGACACCAAAGCTTTCACCTCCTCCTACTATCAGCCGACCCCCTCAGCCACAAAAATTAACAAGAGAAGACCTTCATGACGGATCGACAAAGGGCCTATATGAGTATTGTAATAAACTATGGACCCTGGAACACAAATGTAAAAAGGAGACACCACTGATAATTGTGCCCACTAAGAATCTAAACTTGAAGATACAACTCTCGAGCCCAAGGAGAAGGATACACCACAACCAGCCACCTGCACGGTCCCTACCTTAGCCGGCTACACCAACTTACAAAAATTAAAGATCGAAGGGTTTCTCGAGCTGCAGTCCGTCATCATCCTCATTGATGCCAGGAGCACATATAACTTCATGAGCAGTGAGGTTGTTGTCCACTTAATGCTCCAAAAAGAATATTACAATGGGTTCGAAGTTAAGGTAGCTAATGACCAAATTCTGAAGTGCAACCAAAAGTGCCCACGGGTAAAATTGATCCTACACGAGCAAGACGTAGTTACTAATTTTTTTCTCCTCCCTCTTGATGGTTTTGATATAGTGCTTAGTATTGATTGGTTGTCCATGATTAGAGATGTTTTCTAGAATTTTTTTAAGCTAACCATGAAATTTTTTAGAAAAGGAAAGCAGGTAATTCTACGAGGGAGCCCAACAACTATAACCACAATACAACACTTGGAGGGGGTACCAAAAGAAAATTTTAATGGTTTCCCAATTCAAATTCAAGGATTTCATGAGATTGAAGATAAGAATCCTCTCTCACAGCTTGCTGAAATTTTGAGCATCTCCACCAAATCGAGCCGATTACCTCCTCTGAAGCTGTCCAACCCTCTATACTAAATAGGTCGAAACTTCTACCAGTTGTTGCTCGGCCAGATTACTTCCTACAACCTCAGAAGGTCGAAGAGAAAAGGGTCTTCTAAGAGATGATAGAAACACAGATTGTTCAACCATACTTATTTCTCACTACGACACATCCCTACATCCTTTTCCTAGGAGATAAGCTACTTCCAAAGTGTTACATCCCGTCGAACTCACCATGGTTGCTGATCTCAAGTGACTTCCATGACTTTCCCCAGGATCGGACCATGATGCTTAAAGACTTCTTTGATGATGACTTTCAATCTATGGCCTAAGACTATGAGAAAATTGAGCCCCTCCAGTGGCAAAATCAGAAAAGGGGAAGGATCATTCACAGGACTCAATGAAGCATGAACATCATCCCTCTCATTATAAAGAAAGATGCACCACCTTGGCCGAGTGGAACTATAGCCCTCATGACCATAATGTTATCAACACCAAATCGTGGCCAGATGTTTATTATTAGAGCAGACATATCCATAGTAGGGGTCAGCACCATCCTCATGCAAAATGGTCAATAACACAAAGAAGTTAAAATGGGCTCCGAAACTCTTACCCACCTCAGACTCAAATCAAGCTCATACCACTTGAGATTTTATCAGAGGATAGCCCTCACTCTAAAAAAAGGCATGATTACTATTACAAAGCAACCACATGGCAGCCCATGCAATGAAAAAACTTCCCCTTGATAAATGCCGGAGCAGAAGAAAGTTGCCTAAGAAAGATCAAGTCGCCCTTCATCTCTAGCTTCACTAGCATAAAATTCAAGCCTC
The DNA here is from genome assembly GCA_021527575.1 of Ensete glaucum. Classification (NCBI taxonomy): domain Eukaryota; kingdom Viridiplantae; phylum Streptophyta; class Magnoliopsida; order Zingiberales; family Musaceae; genus Ensete; species Ensete glaucum. The sequence continues at coordinate 47,284,722 of CM038551.1, forward strand.
AAAAAAGTGGTCTCCCTATTTCTTTGGGCCTTGCAAAATTGAGGATTACATTGGGGCCCTAACTTGGAGATTAGATCCGCGCACCAAATCAAGATTACAATTGATCCTCCAGGTATCCCACCTCAAATGAAAATTTAAAGATGACGACTCAGACCAAATTCTTCCAACTGACACCCAACCTGATGAGGAGCTGAAGACCCGGTTCCCTAAGTTCATATAACCTCAGCCTTGAGGACAAGGCTGATTTTAAAAGGGCAGATTCGATAGAACTCTAGCAGGGTTGAGTCTTAATCACCTAGAAGTAGTCAAATAAAATCCTGTTAGATTGTAATAAAACCCCACCTAGTCACTTCTATCAAAGAAGTGTGGTTAGGGTTTAAATTGGGGCCTTAGGGTTTAGTAGCCACCGCCCCTTTACTGGGCTGGTCAGCCGGGGTTTCCTCTTGCTTAGGTCGGCTATAGAACCAACCTAGCTGCCACCTATTTCCTCTAAGGTAGGTAGGCTATAGAAGGGGCAAAGGATAATTTTAGATAGGCAAGCACCCCCTAGGGCTAGGGTTTCAAGCCCTATATAAGCATGTAGCTTCTACCTCTTTTTATCAAGTAATTATTAATTTTATTTCAGCCTTATGCCCAATCTAGGAGGGATGAACCTCTATAATGTTCTAAGGGTTGATCCCCCTCAAGGGTTAAAATCTATAGAGCTCCTTCTGGGGCTCTATAAATTCTCCCCCACTTAAACTATCGATGCCCTCATCGATGCTTTTTGGTAGGCTTTTATGCATGCTTCTTTATATCATAGGGCGTCTTCTAGCTCCCAACTAGCTTCTGTTTGGGGAAGCTTTTGCCACTTCACCAAGTACTCAGTTTGTTTTGCTCCACTGGGTAGCTTAGTCTTGCAATCCGCTAGAATAGTTTCAACTCACTTCTCGTAGGAGGCTCTGATTGGAGGTAGTCGACTTGAAATATTTCACGAAGCATATTGTAAATCTGAATGGTAGGCTTTCAAGTTGCTTGCATGGAAGACATTGTGAATTTTGAATCATGCTGGTAGTTGCAACTTGTAGGAAACGTTGCCTACCCTGTTAATAATTGGGAAATGGTCTTCATACTTGTGCACCAATCCTTTGTGCACTCTATGCCTAAAGAACTGGAGTGATGCTGGTTGGAGCTTCACCAACAACAATTCACCAACTTTAAACTCCTGTGGTTGCTTTCCCAAGTCTACCTATTTCATCTTTTTGGTCGTATTCTCCAAGTAGGCCCGAACAATATCTGCATTTCGATGTCATTCCTTTGCAAAGTGATATGCTGATGGACTACTCCCCGTATAACCAATAGCTAATGTCTGAGGAGTCGATTGTTATTGTTCTATGATAATTTCGAAGGGGCTCTTATTGGATGCAGAACTTCGCTGCAAGTTGTAAGAGAATTGGGTTATATCTAATAGCTTCACCTAATCTCGTTGGTTGGCACTCATATAGTCCATAATTGATCCTGAAAAGAAAGTTGGAGTGTAACTGACTTGCTTGGCCTTCGCCTTCCAACTATATAACATTTACCAATTTAACTTTCTGGCTCAACGCATCGGCTACAACATTTGCGTTTCTAGGTTTGTACTTCATTACCATGTCGAACTTGGTCAAGAAGTCCTGCCACTGTGCTTGGTCAAGAACTTGGTCAAGGTTTGACAGAATTCGACGAAGTTCGTTGCAACATATACTGCATTACAAAAGTAGAATTATCATCAAAGAAACAATAGTTTCTCAATAAAAAATTATAAAATTTGGGGTTGTGGTGTCAAAGGATGAAGATGAGGAAAAGCGAGTTTCAAATCTGGAAAAATAGTACCTGATAGGATTTGATGAAAGATCATTGCATACATGCAGTTCTGCAGATAGAATTTACATCGAAGAAGTAGCAAGTTCTCGATGTAATTTCTAAACCTGAGGAAATTGTGTAGAATTTCAATGATAAAACCTTAGTTCATATGAGAACAATGGAGTCTAAAAAAGGGAAAAAAGATAATACTCAAATCTGATATAATTCGACAAAGAAAGGTGTTGTAATTTGCTGTCCTACTGAACAGATTTTACATTAGAGAAACGATGAATTCTCAATGTAAATTTTAGAGAAAAACATGAGAAAAATATACATAAATCCTTAGTTTAGATATGGTCAATATCAGTAAAAAGTTTGATAAATTTTTGATAGAGTAACAGTAGAAAAATAGGGTAAAAGACGGAAGATAAATCCTTCACCATAAAATTCCAACACTGTGTGATGACGAATAAAGGCACAATAAAACCAGTTCTAGAAGAAATTTTTTCAGAGATCAATCTCAGATAAAAGCTAAGTTGATCTATGGAATTATGTAAAAAATTCAACCAAAAAGGAGAAGCAATAAATCGGTTTCAAGAGGCAAATAAGTGGTTGAAAATTTCTACAGCATTTCACCTTCGTAATAATGATAACATATCAAAATTTACAATGGATAAAATATGAAAAAAAATCTTTAATGTGTAAGGTAAAGGATCTTACAGTATTAAAGAGGCATGGGTGATGAAAATATACTAGATCTCCAGTTCAAAACATAGGGGGCAGCAGCAGATTGATTTGATCTGCGGCTTGGGTAGAAAGTGGAGGCATGTGTCACACCAATTGTGGGAATTGCTTGGGAAGGTGGAGGCTGTAGAGATGGCTATAGGGGCAGTAGGAATGTTACTCTGATAACAGATAATAAAATGCTAGAAAGAGCTATATAGAATTTGATCTTTGAGGAGGATCAACCCTTGGAACACTATAGGGGTTCCTCGCTCCAAGGTTAGCCAACAAGGTTGAAATAGAATTGATCTTGCTTAATGAAAAGAGGTGGAGACTACAAGCTTATATAGGGCTCAAAACACTAGCCCTAGGAGGTGCTTCCTAAGTGAATTCTCCCTTTTACCCCTCGTATAGCCGTCGTACCTAAATAAGGGGGATGGCGGCCTAAGTGGCTGCGCAAGCTGCATACCTCTGCTAAAAACCCTAGTCAACCAACCCAGTAAAGGGGGCGATGGCCAGGAAGCCCTAAGGCCCCAAAATAAATCCTAGCCATACTTCTTTATAGGATAGAAGTAACTATATGGGGTTATATTATAATATTATAGAATTTTTATTAATTACTTCTAGGGTAATTAGAACTTAACCCTGTTGGAGTCCTATCATAGACCCATAAGTCTAGTACCAAATAATATAGTACTCAAATAAGATATCTTTAGTATTTTAAGTCTAAGGACCATATTTATAATTAGAACTATGAAATCGTTGCCTAATGATTAGATATCATTAATCATCTAATATTCTATAAGCGGATCAATCAGTGAACTCATTCTCCAATGAGCACCTATACTATATCCCTAGTGTCCTCACACAAGCAGCTATGAGACCAATTGCCTCCATCATATGGATAAGTATATGATGCACTGATTTGTCTAGTTATCTTAATGTCCCTCTTGAGTAACTTATAATCTTGATTATTTAGGATTTATGTTTAAAGATAAATTGGTCTCATTATCATGATCTAATTATCATTGCATAGATATAAGGACATCATAATATATTAATCATATAATATGGAGTAAAATAATATTATAAAATTAATAACAAAAAATAGTGTATAATATATCACATGTGATATCGCTCACGTGATTAGCTTACAAAGCACCTGTAACAAGTAATCTCCCACTTGATCTAAAGCTAATTACCCACATGCCTAATCCTTATCAGGGCACAATGTCACTCAAAGATAATTTGAAACAATTGCTTTGTTAATGGATCTACAATGTTATCTTTGGATGGAACTCTTTCCAATACTACATCACCACGAGTTACGATCGCTCTGTTCAAGTGGAACCTCCTTAGAACATATTTAGATTTCTAATAAGACTTGGATTCTTTTGCTTAAGCAATTGCCCCATTGTTGTCACAAAATAAAGGAATCAGCTTCTCACTACTTAGCATGATTCCTAGATCTATTATGAACTTCTTCATCTAGGCTCCATCCTTTGCTGCTTCTACCATAACAATGTACTCCACCTCTATAGTTGAGCCAACAATAGTATCTTGCTTGAAACTCTTACTATGCCTCCATTCAAGATGAAGACACACCCGAGTTCGACTTACTATCATTAACAATGAACTAAAAATACTCGAGTCTGTGTAGCCCTCGACCTACCATATAATCGTAAAAGATCCTTAATCCTTCTCAAGTACTTAAGGATACACTTCACTACCTTTCAATGTTTCAAACCTAGATCCACCTATTACATGCTCATGACACTTAAAGTGTGCGCTATATCATAGCTGGTATATTGAATCTCAGATTTTGATGATGAAATCAATTATAAAGATAATGATCTAATCAGCTTTCAAGTGACTTAGGACTAACTTCTATTATAGAAAGTCAAATCGACTAAAACAGGAAGAATTAGACGATGGGCTGGAATGAAACATGTCAGAAGATTGGACGTCGGGCCAGAGGACTGGTCGACTGCCAAATGGACTTTATGCCATAAGTTTAGGCATCGGGCTAATAGGTTCAGCAATTGCGCCAAGAAGATCAGATGTTGTGGAGATCAACATTTCAATGGATTGGGCAGTAAGCTGAAGGCAAGAACGATGCGTCGAAGGGTCGGACAAAATGTCAGATGAACCAATGACATAAAGGACAATATAGGATTTATGTTTTGTAATTGATTGTCTTGATTAAAGTAGTTTAGATTTTAATTTAGTTTTAGATGTAACCATGCTACCATAATTAAGGGCATATTGGGCTTTATTTGGGTCTGATTTGAGCCCATTGGGAGGCTCATTTCATTAACCTGGGTGGTGGTGCTGCTAGGTCAGGTAATGGTATCACCCAAGGTACGAAAAGTACTTTTTCGGGTTCCTGGGTGGTGATACTATCGACTGTCGATGGTAGTACAATCAGACGATAGTAGTACTGCTTGTTTGATGGTGGTACCGCTTGATACCGATAGTGGTATCACCCATACACTAAAAACTTAGAGATTTAAATTTTTGGCTCTAACTTTTGAAGCCATTGGGATCTGTAAATACCCTAGTTATTCTTGCTTGAAATAGCAAGAACTGAGATCCAAAACTTGTGTTTTGTAATAAGAAAACCCTGTTAGAAAGTTAAGTTCCCTTCTCTAGAAGCTTAGAGGTTGTTCTAAGGGAGAATGTGAGGGAATACTTATAAAATAGGGTTGTAAAGATTCACTCCAAAGCCTAAGCAAAAGAGAAAGAATTGTAAAGTGGGTAGTTGATCTTCGTCCATTGAAAGAAGATCGGTAGTGAAAGTCGGTGACCTTCAATAAAGAGGAATCAAGAGTTGACATATGTCACATGGACCTAACCACTATAAATCTAGAGTGCATTTCCTTTTATACTCTTCATTACTCTTGCTTTCTGATTTAGTTTCTTATAACACTTTTCAAGTCAAAGCATATTTTCAATATGATGTTTATTGAACAAGTTTTTAAATTAGTGTGTTTTTATGGAAGTACTAATTCACACCCCCACCACCCCACACACCCCCTCTTAGTGCCAATTCGGTCCTAATAGTTTGTATCAAACCCAAGTTTTTCTTAATTGGTTTAACACCCAAAAGAGATTAAATGACTTTTGCTGATAATTAAGAGGGTTTTTTATCATTCTTCCTCTATTCAATGGGATAGACTATACATATTGAAAAACTCGAATGAGAGTTTTTCTTGCTTTCTATGGATTTCAATTTATGAATATTATTGAACTTAGTTTTCAAGCACTCCCTAAACCTATGAATCAATGGAATGATTGAGAAAATGTTGTTTTCTTTAAATGTGACAAATATAAATGCTTTATTTTGTGCTTTGGAGAAAAAAAATTAATCGTATTTCAACTTGTGAAACTACACATGATATTCGGTACACACTTGAAGTTATACATAAAGGCACTAATAGAGTTAAAGAATTTAAGATAAATCTTTTGATGCATAGTTTTGAATTATTTCGAATAAACCCAAGCGAAACTATTGGAGACGTGTACACTATTTTCGGATGTTGTCAATGGTTTGAAAGCACTTAGTAAAAATTTTTCTAACTTCGAATTTGTTAATAAAATTCTAAGATCTCTTCTAAAATTAAGATCCAAGACTAACCGTCATTCAAGAAGTTAAGGACTTAAACTATTTTCCATTTGAGGAACATATGAGGTCATTAATGACTTATTAAATGACATATATGGCATATGAATATGAAAACAACATTCTAAAGAACATGAAGTACTTGGCACTTGGAACAAAAGAAGACCACTCGAGCTCAAGTGACGATGATGACTTTAAAAAGCTCATAAAATAAGAATCTAAAAATAAAATAAACTTAAAAGGTCACAATAATGATAGAACCTTAGGAGGAGGCTCTATGGAATTTGATCTTTGAGGGGGATCAACCCTTAGAACACTATAGGGGTACCTCCCTCCTAGAACTCAGCACATGGCTGAAATAAAATGATTCTTACTTTATTAAAAGAGGAGAAGGCTATAAGATTATATATGGCTCAAAACTTAACTTTAGGGGCATGCTGCCTTAATAGGGATAGGCGGTAGCCTAGTAGGCTACATGGTCAACTCTAGCAGATGGAAACCTTGGCCGACTTGCCGAATAAAGGGGGCAGCGGCTACTAAGCCCTAAGGCATCAAACTAAATCCTAATCACACTTCTTTATATGATAGAAGTGACTATGTGGGGTTTTATTACAATCTCACATGGTTCTTGTTGATTACTTCTAGGATGATTAGGACTCAACCCTGTTAGAGTTCTATCAAGCCTGCCCTCTTTAATCAGCCTTGTCCTAAAGGCTGAGGGTCCATAAACTCTGGGAACTGGGTCTTCAATTCCTCATAAAACTCCCATATTATATCTTCAGATGGCAGATTGTTCTACTTCATAAGTACTTTAATTGAGGGGCATCGACGATGCATCACAATCATCTGATCATGTATAGCTTGTGGTTGAGCTTGAATCTAGCCATCATTTGTAGTGTTCGGTAGCTGGGTCTGAGCCAACTCACGTTCTCCCAATTTCAATTTTAGTAAGGATACGTGAAAGACGGGATAGATATTAGCATCATCTGGGGAGCTTTAATCTGTATATGATAGCCCCAATCCGCTCCAAGATCTGATATGGTCCATAGAATCATGAAGATAACTTCATTGATTGCTCTGATGTTGATTGGCAGCTGCTTGTATGGTTATAGCCATAGGTAGACTCAATCTCCTATCGAAAATTCTCACTCACTTTGATGAGTGTCTGCTTATTACTTCATATAGGCTTGAGCGACAGTTAAGTTATCCTTCAGTAGCTGCAGAAGCTTGTCTCTATCAATTAAGTTTTGGTTGACCTGATCCACTTTGGCTGCATAATTACATATTTAGGTATTACAGGGGGCAATCAGCCATACAATGCCTCATAAGGGTACATTTAGTTGATGAATGATAAGTTATATTGTACCACCATTCAGTCTAAGGAAGCCACTTTGTCTACTCTTTTGGTCAATCACTGGTGAAGCACCGTAAGTCTCGAGGTATTTATTCACCACTTCAATTTGGTCGTCCATCTATGGATGATATGTTGTGCTCATCTTAATTTGGATGCCTTGTAATTAGAAGAGCTCGATCCAAAATTTACTTGTAAACAACATGTCACGGTCACTCATAATCGACCTCGGTATCCCATATAGTTTAATAATATTTTTCATAAAGATTTGAGCAATACTGGCATCAGTATAGGGATGTCTCACAGTATAGAAATGAGCATATTTAGTTAAACGATCTACCACTACAAAGATCGTACTTTTACCTTGAGATGGTGATAGCCCTTCAATAAAGTCCATGGAGATATCAGTTAATACTGAGTCCAATATAGGTAGTGGTTGTAGTTTTCCTGGGCTCGTTATCGTTTCACCTTTTTACTATTGGCATATATTACATTTAGATACATAATCATAAATTGATCTTTTCATGCTCTTCCAAAAGAAGTTTTGCTTCACCCTCTTGTATGTTCTCAGAAATCTGAAGTGCCCTGCTGAAGGTGAAGAGTGTATCTCATGTAAAATAATTTTGATGCAAGGGAAAGAATGAGCAATCACAATTCGGCCTTTGTAGCATAGGTCCCTTGTATCCCAAGTGTAGTGTCCCATAGAACCCAGATTCTTCTCCAATTTTACTATGATGTCTTAGGTTTCTAGGTCATTCTTTCATTCCACCCTAATGTCCTCGATGAAGTCGGTGGAGGGAAGGGAGATGGCTGAAATTTCAGCTTGTCCTGGTAGCCAAGATAAAGCATCTACAACAATATTCTCTTTCCCCTTTTGATAAATAATTTCATAATCAAAGCCAAGGAGTTTAGTTACCCATCATCGTTGCTCTGGGGAAGATATTTTCTGCTCCAAAAAGTACTTAAGACTCCGATGGTCGGTCTTAATCTGGAAGCATCAGTCGATCAGGTAGGGTCTCCACTTCATGACGGCGTGTACAATCGTAAGCATTTCTTTATCATACATAGAGATTTTAAGGTGGGAGGGAGATAAAGCCTTGTTGGTGTAGGCAAGGGGTCAACCATCTTGCATTAGAACAGCCCCAATTCTAACTCCAGACGCATCAACCTTAATCACAAAGGGGCAATTGAAATCAAGCAGTGCTAGGACTGGCGTCATCGTCATGGCTGCCCTGAGTCGTTCAAAGGCTATGGAAGTTGTCTGACAACAAGGAGTCTTTCTTCAATAAGGACATGAGTGGGGCACTGATCTTGTCATAATCTTTTACGAATTTTCGATAATAGCCCGTGAGTCCAGGGAAGCTGTACAATGATTTTATGTTCATAGGTCTCGACTATCCTTGTATCGATTTGATCTTTGTCGGATCTACCACCACTCCATCCTTTGATATAATGTGCCCTAGGTACTCCACTTTGTGTTATAAGAAGATGCATTCTGATTGTTTAATATAAAGGACATTCTCCTAAAGAATCGTTAGAATAATTCATAAATGCTAAAAATGTATATCAAGTGTAGGGCTGTAAATGAGGATGTCATCAAAAAATATCAATATAAACTTACGTAGAAACCTCCAGAAAATATTATTCATCAAGCTTTGAAAAGTAAAAGAAGCATTCATAAGTCTAAACGGCATTACCGAAAACTCATAGTAGTCGTTATGTGTACGAAATGTGATTTTCGGAACATCTTCAGTACATACCCGAATTTGGTGGTATCCAGAATGGAGATCCAATTTAGTGAAGACTCTGGCTTCTTTTAGTTCATCCAAGAGCTCATGTACTACTGGTATAGGATATTTGTCTTTGACAGTGATGGCGTTCAAAGCCCGGTAGTCGACGCAGATCCGCCATGTACATCCTTTATGCATACTAGCAACGCTAGTGAGGAGTAAGGACTGCACCTTGGCCAAATTACTCCAGTGTCAAGCATCTCCTTAATAATGTTCTCAATCTCATTCTTTTATAAGTGAGGATAGCAGTACGGTCTTAAGTTTACTGGAGGTTGCCCGGTAGTATTGGGATGCGATGGTCATGCAGCTAGTTAGGGGAAAGCCCATGTGGCTCTGTGAAAACATCCGTAAATTCATCCAGCAAAAGGGCAAGCTTAGGATCTAAATTTTATACGTTCTTCTCCTTTGATGGCTACTGGATATGCATAAAAAATCTGTCATATGTCTTGTGTAGCACTTTCTCTATCCACTACATCAAAACAGTAAAGATATGGCCCCCATGCATGTCTCGTAAAGGTGACATGTTTCCCTTTACAATAAAACTTCATGATTAATTTAGAAAAATTCTAGGAGATGTCACCTAATGTATGAGACATTCAATCTTAAGCACAGCTTCATAGTTATTGATGGGTAGGAGGAAGAAATCGGCTCTCACCTCTTGGTCTTGTAGGAGCAATTTTACCCGCGGGCACCGTTGGTCACATTTGAGGATTCAGTTGTTAGTGACCTTTACATCGAACTTGTTATAATCTTTCATTTAAAGTGTCATACATGCCCAACTTTGTTGTTGAGGAAGTTATTTGTGTTGCCTGTATCTATAAGAATAGTGATGGGTTGTTGTTTAAGGAGTCCTCCAAATTTCATCGTTTGTAGGTTGGAGTAATCGGCTAGCGCATGCATTACATTGTTGGTTGGTTGGGGCTCTTCCTCCATGGTTTTATCATAGAGTTCAAGATCTTCTTCAGATGGTTTGGTGTTCTTATCCTCTATTGATTTGAACACAAGGAGCCATCCTTTTTTGTAGCGATGTTTTCGGCTCCACGATTCATCATAGTGCTAGCATAACCCCTTAGTCGATCGTTCCCTAAGCTCATCTCTTGTCAATTATTTTAGTGTAGGGGCTTGGATGGCAATAGAGGGGGCTAAAGGCTTCGGCATAGCTGTTCAGGGAGTGACCCGTGTCCTTCATACTTTATGGTTCAAACGTTCTTCTTAGATTCTTGGAAAGAAGATCACCGCCATAAGAGTGTATGGTTACCGCGCCTTTACTTCTCCTCGAATCTCTGGCTTTAAGCTCTCAGTAAAAGTCCCTAAAAGTTATTTTTTTAGACTAACCAATAGTTTAGTTAGATAAATGTTCAAACCTTATTTGGTATTCTTGTATTGTAGAGGTTTTCTGAATCTTTGCCAATTGTCCGTTAATATTGTCATAATCGGTTGGTCCAAAGTGATTTAATAGTCTTTCCTTTAATCGCTATCAAGATAGACCTTCATGAGCATGTTCAAACCAATTGAACCATTGAATAATATCTCCTTCGAGATGGATGGCAACAATATCTACCCTAGTGGCATCGACGGTTTGGTAGAACCGAAAATAGCGCTTCGTGCATGAGATCCATTCGATTGGGTCTCTTTCTTCCTATCTAGGGAAGTCTACCCTCATGTGTGGATTATTTGGATCGGGGTTAATGTGATCATGCTCTTGATGATCATCTCACTAATTTGAAGTTCCTCCTTATTGTGATTTCCTCGAGCTCAATGGTCAGCCCATGCTGAATTTGGCGAAAAGGATCAGATCTTTTATTCCAAGCAACTTTCAAAGGCTTCAAACTTGGCATTGATGGCCTCCTCTGATGCCATAGTGTAGGCATCTAGATATGTAATATTGAGGTCTTTTTTATGTTGTTGGGTTAGGGGCATGAGAAATTTTGGGGAGGAGGTGGTCGGTTGGATGAGTCAAACGGTATAAATGGAGGCTACGGTTAGGGCTGATTTGGGAGGCTAATTGGGCTCGGTTTATGGTGCTATTAGGTAGGGTTCTTAGGTGAAGATGATACGATTTGAGGATGAGAGAAAGACAGTCTAACAAACCAAAAAATATAGCACTCAAATCCAATAGAATTCGATGAAGAAAGGGTGGCGTACGTGCTTTCCTGCCGAACAGAATTTGCGTCAGAGAAACAATGAATTCTCGACGTAAATTCCAGAGAAAATCCAAGGAAAATATATAGAAGTTTGTCAATAAATCCTCAGTTCAAATGTGGCCAATATCAGCAAATAGGTTTGACAAAATTTTGACAACATAACGGTAGGAAAATAGATAGAAAGATGGAAGGCAGATTCTTTATCATAAAATTTCAACAATACCTAACGAAGAATTGGAATACAATAAAACTAGTTTAAAAGATAATTTTTTCTAGAGATTGATCTTAGATGAGGGCTAAGATGATCTATGAAATCATATACAAGTTTTTACTAAAATAGAGAAGTAATAAACCAATTTCAAGAAGCAAATAAGTGGCTAAAATTTTCTACAGTGTTTGCCTTCGCAACGATGATAACATTTGTGACGGTAGAAATTTGTAGCAGAGAAAATATAGGAAAACTCTTCAACATGTAAGGCAAAGGATTTTGTCATAGTGAATAGGCGTGGGTGATACAAATTTACCATATCTCCAGTTTAAACACAGAGGCAACAGTATATTGAATTGATCTGCGGCTTGGGTGGAAGGTGGAGACGCATGTTGCAGCAATTGTGGGAATTACTTGGAAGGGTGAGGACGGCAAAGATGGCAGTAGGGGCAGCAAGAATGCTGCTCTGAAACCAGATGATAGAACCCCAGGAGTAGGCTCTATGGAATTTGACCTTTGAGGGGGATCAACCCTTGGAATACTATAGGGGTTCCTCCCTCCTAGAACTCGGCACAAGTCTGAAATAAGATGATTCTTATTTGATTAAAAGAGAAGGAGGCTGCAAGCTTATATAGGGCTCAAAACCCTAACCCTAGGGGTGCTACCAAAATAAAATTACTCTCTTACCCCTCCTATAGCTGACCTGCCTTAATAGGGATAGGCGATGGCCTAGGTGGCTATATGGCCAACTCTAGCAGATGGAAACCATGGCTGGCCTGCCCAATAAGGGGGGCGGTGGCCACTAAGCCCTAAAGCCCCAAACTAAACCCTAGTCATACTTCTTTATAGGATAGAAGTGACTAGGTGGGGTTTTATTATAATCTCACAAGGTTCTTATTGATTACTTCTAGGGTGATTAGGACTCAACCCTGTTGGAGTCCTATTACATAACTTGCTATAAATGCAATTGGTCGAGGCACTTCAAAAACTATTGTCCTCAACTAAAGAAAAAGAAGTTGCTAGAGAACAAGAAGGCACTGAAAGTGACCTAGGATGAATCGAGTGCATTTGAAGATGAGGAGCAAACTAAAAAAGATGAGGTGGTAAACTATGCTTTGATAGCTCACAATGAGGAGGTATGTGACTCAACTAAAACCTCTTTAACTTATAATAAATTACTCTTTAACTTACAATAAATTACTTGATGCATTTCATGATTTGTTTTATAAAAAAGGATAGTAAGAAATATAAATTATTATATATATGATTATTGAAACTTGATAATTTTTGTTTTGGTTATAATAAATCTTTTGATTAAAGTTGGTTTATGCTTAAATATTTATAATTTTCATAATAAAGTTTGTTTTTTGGTTTTAAACAATGATGCATTATTTTGTCATAACAAACTTTGATATGCTTCTATGAAATCAATCACATAAATTTAAATTAAAAAAGAAATACATTTCTTGAAAATTTTCCTATCGATAAAACTTATCAAGTTTTTCAATAAGAGATTGATAAATCTATTTATAATATTTTTGAATCTCTTGAACTAAGAAAGTAATTTTGATGATTTGATAAATTAAATTTGAATAAGATTTTTTCTAAAAATTCATGAACTTTCTCTTGATTTCTTGATTTGATATTTTATTTGTGGGAACAAAATCTTTTTGATCTTCTATGATTTATTCTTACTATTTACTAAAGAAAAAAACTTATGTAAACAAACCATGATCTTGATGACTTGAGATTTCTTATGCATAAATCAAGATTTTTTACTATTTGATCTCATAAGATTTCTTTTTGTTATTTACTAAAAAGGATTTCTATCATAATAAATCTTGATCTTTCGATATTTATGATTTAATCTTTCATGATCTTTGATATTATATCATTTATGTTAAGACTTTCATATGGCTTCTTTGTATTTATGATTATACACCTTAAGTTGTGATTAGAACATTGATGTAAAAAAATTGTGTCATTGTATTCTTCTCTTCTTTTTGACAATGACAAAGGGGGGGAAAAACTTGCTAGCTTACATATCTCAAGAAGAAGCAAGATTTGCTAAACATTCACATTTTAAAAAAGAAGCAAAAATCGCTGGATTGCAAATCTCAAAAGAAAAACAAAGATTACTAACTTGCACGTCTTAAAAATTGCTAGCTTGTATATTTGAAAAACTTGTTAGTTGCACTTTTCTCCTTTTTATTGATGACAAAGATGGAGAAGGTATGATGATTGTTATGATGATAATTTAAAATTTGAATCATGCATGGTATAATGTATCTTGATATTATGATGATTTTATGATACGTGCAATGATACACTCATATTTTTTTATTTTAAATGTTCTTTAAATATGGTATATTGACAGGAAGAGTTTAGTTGAAACTCCATCATCAATTGGTTGTCATCATCAAAAATGGGGGAGATTGTTGAATCTCAAATTTTGATGATAATTGATGAGATTATGATCTAATCAGTGTTAAGTGATGCAAGACTAACTTCGATCATGAAAAGATAAATTGATTAAAGCAGAAAGAATCAGATGTTGGGCTGGAACAAAACATGTTAGAAGATTAGATGTCGGGCCAGAGGGATGGTCGACGTGCCAAAAAGAATTCATGTCATAAGTTCGGGTATCGGGCCAATAGGTTCGGGCATTGCGCCAAGAAGAACGGATGTTGTGAAGGTCAACATGTTGATGAATCGAGCAATACGCTGAAGGAGAGGACGATGTAACGATTGAATTAAGCAACGGTTAAAACAATGACATGTCGAATAACATATGATTCATTCTTTGTAATTGATTATATCTTGATGAAGTAGTTTAGGTCTTAATTGAGTGAGTTTTGGGCATTATCATGTGAACACAATTAAGGTTTATTTGGCCTTAATTGGGATTGATTTGGGCCTATAGGGAGGTTCATTTCATTGACTTAGGTGGAGGCATCATCAAGTCAGATAATGGTACTACCCAGGGTATGAAAAGTGCTTTTTTGGGTTATCGGGTAGTGGTATCACCGGCAGCACTAGACAACGGTAGTACCACCTATTCTGGTAGTGGTACCGCTAGAGCATATATTCCTATGCTTTGTTTGGTCATGGTATTACCTATAACCCAAAAATTCAAGGATTTAAATTTTTTACTCTAACTTTTAAAGTCATTTGGGGTCTATAAATATCTTAGTTATTCTTTCTTGGAATAGCAAAAATTGAGATCCAAAACTTATGTTTTGTAGTGAAAAAATTTTATTAGAAAATTAACTTTCCTTATCCAGAAACTTAGAGGTTATTCTAAGGGAGAGTGTGAGGGAATACTTATAAAAGAGGGTTACAAAGGTTCTCTCCTAAGCTTGATAAAAGGAGAAAAGAGTTGTAAAGGAGTAGTTAATCATCGTCCATTGAAAGAGGATCGATAGTGAAAGTCAGTAGCGTCGAGTGAAGAGGAATTGAGAGTGGATGTAGGTCATATGGACCGAACCACTATAATCTAATATGCATCTCCTTTTATCCTCTTCATTACTATTGCTTTCTGATTTAACTATTTATAATAATTTTTAAGTTAATCACACTTTCAATATCGGTTATCATCGAATAAGTTTTCAAATTGGAGTATTTTTAAGAAAGTACTAATTAACTCCCCACCACACCACCCCTATCTCCTCCCCCTGCCCACTAACCCAAACCCCCACTGACCCACGCCCCCGCCTCTCCCACTCCCACCACATGCGTAGCAAAAATCAAAACAAAACAGGTTTTCCAAGCAAATCAAATCGTCATACAAAAGATTGGGTCGCGAGAAAGCTATAAAATCAAGAAAAACCACGTTATGTGATAGATTATTCTATCTAAGGAGATCGTATATCCTTATTTTTCAAATCCATATGGAGAGGATGAAGAAGGTTAAGCATCCTCCTCTCTAGTGGTATCCACATGATGGATCTCTACAACGAAACTCCTCCAGTCAGATCTCGTAACTCCTAATAAAGAAAGGGAGGAGAATAGGATGGGGTGGCCAAATCTACAATCTATCAACCATGAGTCTCCCCTCCTATTTATAGAGAGCCACCAAAAAACCCTATAGGTCCTGCCTTAGTGGGTCTTGGATCTTTATTCAATTACCAGCTAACCATGTATTATTGGATCTCTATCCAATAATCTCCTTAGGCCTCTAATTGGGCCTCAAGCAAGGAGCTCATTAGTGTAGGGTCTAATCTAATGATAATAGGGGCTAATTGGATCTTTATCCAATCCTCTATTCGCTATATGTATGATCCCTATCAGACCCTATGACACTCAAATACAATCTGAGCTAGCAGCTTTATTAGTGGATCTGCATTGTTATCTTCGAATAGAACTTTTTCCATTGTTATATCTTTTCAGGCTATGATCTTTCTAATTAAGTGGACCCTCCTCAGAACAATTCTAATAAGACCTAGGTTCCCTTGTTACTGCTAAAGCCCTATTGGTGTCACTATATATGGGAATCAGCTCCATGTTGGTTGGAACGATTCCCAAATCCCTGATGAACTCTTTCACCCACACCCCTTCTTTTGCTGCTTCTGCTGCAATAATGTATTCTACCTCTATGGTCGAGTCAGCAATAGTATTTTGCTTAGAACTCTTCCAGCTTACTACTCGTTCATTCAGGGTGAAAATATACCTTGTGTTCAACTTGCTATCGTCAATGTCAAATTAGAAACTCGAGTCCATGTAGCCCTCAACCTGGAGGCTACCTCCTATATATACCAATAAAAGATCCTTAATCATTCTTAAGTACTTAAGGATATACTTTACTACCTTCTAGTGTTATAAACCTAGATCAGCTTGATACCTGCTCGTGACACTCGGAGTATATGGTATATCAGGCCTGCTACATAGCATAACATATATGATAGACCTTATCGCTGAGGTATATGGTATCTTATCCATGTCTGCCCTTTCTTCAAGACTCTTTGGGGACATACTCCTAAAAAGTGATATTTCATGTCTCATTGGTATGAGTCCTCTCTTGGAATTCTCCATGCCAAATCTTTTAACAATGTAGTCTATGTACCTAGACTGGGACAAGCCAAGCATCCTCTTTAATCTATCTCTATAGATTAGGATCCTTAAAATACAAGATATTTCTCCTAAGTCTTTCATGAAAAAGTTTTTGGATAACCAAGCCTTTACTATAGAGAGCATTCATATATCATTCCTACTGATTAGGATGTCATCCATATATAATACTAAGAAGGTGACAGCGGTCCCACTTACCTTCCTGTATATACAAGTCTCATCTTCATTCTCAACGAAGTCATAAATTCTGATTGCCTCATCAAATTTTATGTTCCAACTTCAGAAAGCTTGCTTCAGTCTATAAATAGACCTGAGTAACCTATATAATTTATCTAGACTCTCTCTAGATATAAATCTCTATGGTTGTATCGAGGTTGTCATTGAGGAATGTTGTTTTCACATCCATCTACCAGATCTTATAGTCATAGTATATTGCAATGGCTAAAAACATTCTGATGAATTTAAGCATGACTACAAGTGAAAAGGTTTCGTCATAGTCAACTCCTTTGACGATATCCTTTAGCTACTAGCCTTGCTTTATAGGTCTCTATATTTTTATCCTCTTTAATCTTCTTCTTGAAGATCCATTTGCAGCTTATGGGTATGATATCTTTAGGTGCATTCACAAGGTTCCAAACCTTGTTAGAGTATATGGAATCCATCTCAGAATTCATGACTTCTTGCCACTTCCCAGAGTCTATTCCCATAATATCCTCCTCGTAAGTTTGAGGATCAATATCCTGAGAGTCTTCTCCACTGATATGTCTCACATATCTGTCACGAGGGTGAGATACTCTGCTAGATATGTAAAGTTAAAACTTGTGTGCTATGTACATGAACAGACTCGGGCCTTGGAATGGTGCTTAAGCTAGGTTCTCCAACCTCACTCACCTCTATCTCACTCCCACTATTTCCACTAAGAATGTGTTCCTTCTCAAGAAACACAGCCCTCTTGGCAATAAAGACCTTCTGGTCCTCAAGATGATAGAAATAATACTCATAAGTTTCCTTGGGGTATCCCACGAACTTGCACATTTCCATCCTTGATTCGAACTTGTCAGGATTGTATCTTCTAACGTAGGCAGGACAACCCCAAATCTTAACCACCTTAATATTGGGCTTCCTTCCTTTCCATATTTCATATGGTGTAGACACTACCGACTTTGATAAAACTCTATTCAGAAGATAATCTATGGTCTATAGGGCGTATCCCCAGAATGAGACGAGAGGTCAGTGAAACTCATTATGGATTGTACCATGTCTAAGAATGTGTGATTCTTCCTTTCTGATACACCATTGAGCTAAGGTGTATAAGGAGGTATCCATTGGGATAGAATCTCATTGTCCTTGAGGAAATGGGTGAACTCCATACTCAAGTACTCACCTCCTTAATATGATCAAAGAGTCTTAATACTTTTTCTAATCTAGTTCTCAAAGACTTTATTCTATCAGGTCACATACAGAATCCGACTCGCTCTAATCAGATTCTCCTGGAGAACTCCTTCTCTCTCAATCCAAATGACCCTAGCCAGGGATTTATTTGAGCAAGCATATATGGGATATTCCTATCGTGATACAAAGAGTGGATGATCCTTTATTGACACTTAATTGCTTTTGTAAGGTTGGCTACCAATCTCGATAACCAACTATACCAAATTTGAAACTTTCACATCAAAGAAAAGAGTACTCATACAAGGTATCCTTGGTGTCTCAAGTCTAAGGACCATATACATAATTAGGACTATGGAATCGTTATCTAACATTAGGTATTATTAACTATATAGCATTTCATAAGTGGATCAATCAGTGAACTCATTCTCCAATGAGCACCTGTACTATATCCTTAGTGTCTCCACATTAGTGGCTTTGAGACCAGTGCCTCTATCATATGGATGGGTATATAGTACACCGATCTGTCCAGTTATCTCGATCTCCCTCTCGAATAACCTATGACCGGGATTATTCCGGATCTATATTTAAAGATGAATCAATCTCATTATCGTGATCTCATCACGATCTGATTCTCATTACATAAAACCAAATACATCACAATATATGCAATAAATTATATAATATGAGAATATGTCAATAATAGTCATAAGCAAAAAAATCACACAGCATGTCACAAATGTCATCACTCATGTAATTCGCTTGTAGGGCACCTGTAACCAGCACTAACATGGAATATAACATAGCATATATTATAGACCATATCATAGAGACATATAATATTATGTCCATGTCTGCCATTTCTTCAAGAATCTTTGGAGACATACTCCTAGAAAGTGATATTTCATATCTCATCAGTATGAGACCTCTCTTAGAATTTCTTATATAAAATATTTTGATAATGGTGTATATATACCTAGACTGGGGCAAGCTAAGTTATCCTCTTGAATCTATTTCTGTAGATCCAAATCCCCAAAATATGGAATGCTTCCCCTAAGTCCTTCTTAGAAAAGTGTCTAAATAGCAAAGCCTTAACTGCGGAGAGCATTCCTACATCATTCTCAATGATCAAGTAGTTATCCATATATATCATCAAGAAGATGACAACGCACCTATTTACTTTCCTATACACACATAGTTTATCTTTATTCTTAACAAAGTCATAAGATATGAGTGTCTCATCAAATCTTATGTTCCAATTTCGGGAAGCTTGTTTTAGTTCGTAGATGGACCTAAGCAGTTTGCACACTTGTCTGAACTCTTTTTTGATATAAATCCCTTAGATTGTATCATATACACCTCCTCCTAAAGATTGTCATTAAGGAATGTGATTCCATATATTATATCTCATAATTATAATTCATTGTAGTGGTCAATAGAATTTAGATAGATTTTAGGATGGCTATAGACCATAATGCTTCATTATAGCTAACACCTTGCTTTTGATGATACTCCTTAGTCACTAGCCTTACTTTTTAGATCCCCACATTTCCATCTACTCTAGACTTCTTCTTGAAGATCCACTTGCAACCAATGGGTATGATACTCTCAGGTGCATCAACAAGGTTCCAAACCTTGTTTGAGTACATAAAATATATCTTAGAGTTCATAGCTTCTTACCACTTTCTAGAGTATATGTTCGTAATGGCTTCATCATAGGTTTAATGATCAACATCCCCAATATCTTCTCCCCTGATATGTCCCATATATCTCTTCGAATGATGGGACACTCTCCTAGACCTATGTAAAGTTAAAACTTATGTACTATATATGTAAACAGACTCGATCTGGGAAATGGTGCTTGAGTCGGGTACTCCAACCTAGCTCAACTCTATCATGCTCTCACTATTTCTACTAAGAATGTATTCCTTCTCAAGGAACATTGCCCTCTTGGCAATAAAGACTTTTTGTTCCTTAAATTAATAGAAATAATACCCATATGTTTCTTTTGGGTATCCCATGAATTTACATAATTTCATCCTTTATTCCAACTTATCGAGGTTGTCTTGTAACACGGGTAAGGCAGCTCCAAATATTAATAACCTTAAGATTAGGTTTCTTCCCTTTCTATATCTTATATAATGTAGATACTACCGATTTAGTTAGAACTTTGTTCATAAGGTAAGCTGTGGACTCCATGGCATATCCCTAGAATCAGACGGGTTGGTCGATGAAACGCATCATGGATCGTATCATATCCATCAGTGTGCGGTTCCTCTTTTTTGATACACCATTAAGATATGGTGTGTAAGGAGGAGTCTATTGGGATAGTATCTCATGGTCTTTAAGGAACTATGTGAATTTTGTACTCAAGTACTCTCCTCTTTGATCTGATCGAAGAGTCTTGATACTCTTTCCAGTCTAGTTCTCTACCTCATTCCTATATAACCTGAATTTCTCAAAGGCTTCAAACTTATACTTCATTAAGCATATATGTTTATACCTAGAGAAGTCATCAATGAATATATTGAAGTATGAGTAACCACCTATAGCCTAAGTTGATATAGGATCACATATATTAGTATGTATGAGTTCTAGTACTCAGTGGCTCTCTCTCTAGTTTCACTAAATGAAGAGTTGATCAATTTTCCTTAAAGGCAAGATTCACAAGTTGCATATGATTCATAATTGAATGGATCTAAATATTCATCCTTCAACAACCTTTGAATTTTTCTCCTCGTGGATATGACCTAGCCTACAATGTCACAAGTATGTATCATTCATCTCATCTCTCTTTGACACACTAACACTCATGATATGTGAAGTAGCATCTAATATAAATAGACCATTTATTAATATTTCTCTACTAGTGATCTCATCATTTAAAATTAATAAATATTTATTATTCTTAAAAACTAATCTATATCCACACTAACACTCATGATATGTGGAGTAGCATCTAATATAAATAAATCATTTATTAATGTTCCTCTACTAGTGATCTTATCATTTAAAATTAATAAATTATTATTATTCTTAAAAACTAATCTATATCCATTATTTATCAAATAAGAAATGAAGATAATATTTTTGATAATAGGAGGACAAAATAGAATGTATCTAATGTAATAATAGTTCCACCAAGTAGATGTAAGATGACTTAACCAACAGCAACAATAGCAACCTTTGTATTGTTCCCCATCCTAAGGTCCACCTCGCCTCTCGCCAATCTCCTAGGCCTTGCCAGAACCTATAACGAATTGAAAATATAAGATACACTACTTATAACCAATACCCATGCATTATTATAATTTTCTAACAAATGAAGATCGATCATAAGCATGCCTGAAGCTTCTCCAAGCTTTTGTTTCGCCTTCTCTATAAGGTACTATTTGTAGTTCCTCTTCCAATATTTATCTGTGTCATAGTGGAAACACTAGTTTTGTCCTTTATCGGATCCTTCTTAGCAACATTTAATTTTTCTTATTTGCCCTTGCCCTTCTTAAGTAATTTCTCTGTCTTCCATTTCTTTCTAGTCTCACCAGCATAGAGAACCAACTTATCTTTCTTGATGGTACTTTCAGCCTCACTCAACATATTGAGGAGCTCAGGGATAGTCTCCTCAAGTTTGTTCATGTTAAAATTTTAATGAACTATGAAAAGGAATCTGAGAGGTAAACTACGAGGTTCACACATAAAGTATCCTCTAGGACCATTCCTAGACCTGTGAGCTTCTCAATCCACTCAATTATCTTAATGACATGATTTTGAATCGATATCCCTTTACTCATTCTAGCGTATAAGAGACTCTTGGATATCTTATATTGCTAAGTTCTTTCCTTTTCCTCAAATAATTGGCAAAGATGAAGGAGGATAGAACTAACATCCATACTTTTATGTTGCCTTTATAGCTCGAAAGTCATAGAGGCCAACATATAGCTCAGATTAAAAGTGATATTTTTAAAAAATAAAGATATAACAGAAATTAAATAATGTGCAAACTTTGGATTTTGTAAAAAGAACTAAGATATGATCGTCTATCTTTATTCACTCCCACTATTTTCTCACAAAACACACAACTCCCTTCACTATATGAATCAAAAATCTTTGACAGAATTCTAGTAAGAATCAAGATCCAATCGGTGCTTAGCATGACCTTGATGGACTCGACCAATTACACTAAGCCCAAAAGCTAGACAACACTTGCCAATCACAATTTCTTATGATTCTGTCCTATTTGACCTCTGAACCATCATAGCCTTAAGAGACTTAACCAACCATACACTATTATTGCAAGATGAGTCCGATTCAATAATATACCCTCAAAAGACTCGACCAAGTATATTATGTCCTCATATCACTAGTGACATATGTATATCGTAGGTAAGATATCAAATTCCATATATATAAATATATATATATATGTGTGTGTGTGTGTGTATATATATATATATATATATATATATATATATATATATATAAGCAATCACACCAGATGATCATGGACCTAAGCCTGATATGATTATGCCTGAGATATAAGACCTAATCACTCACAAAAGAGTCTATATATGCCTTACACATCTTTATGCCCTGTGATCATCTATGTTGTCCTTATCGATCTTATTGACACCTCAGCATATCTCTATGCAGGGTGATTATCCGTCTTGATCTCGTAGGTCCCACTAACACCTCTATGCTCTAGCATGCCCTCTCTCATGGGTCCTTTTGCTAGGCCGAGAGCATACACATTGCTCTCGGCCAAGGCTGTAAACAGCCTTTGGCCTTAGTACAAGGTAGCAAAAGTTGCTGCCCTTCTCCCTATGTTTTACATCAACAATTTTGATGATAAAACATTAATCTACAACACCTTTTAATCATGAAGAGGGCTATCCAAAACTTAGATTGACGATAAAAATATAGCAAGTAGAAACTGATTCTACGTGATTCAACAACACACACAGTTATAACCAATTATCGCATGATGAACCTGACTCTGCTACTACTATTGGAAAATTTTGGAGAGCATCACATGCACAGTGAAAGAATAAAAATAAAACTAGCTTCCTAAAAGAATCATATCAAATCATCATGTGATGATTGGGAGCATTCAATTATATCAAATCATCATGTGATGATTGGGAGAATTATTACTGTCCTAACGCACCACCAAAGGGGGATAATAGCTAAGGAGAGGGAAGTAGGAGAATATGAGGCAACCAAAAAGGTCTAACCTAAGATTCTTTGGTCCCTCTTCTATTTATATAGGTCTCTATCAACTTAACCCTAATGGATCCTGCCCTATTAGGTACTAGATCTCTATCCAATTATCCTAAGCCTCTTAGATTATTAGATCTCATCTAATAATCACTATTTACTCTTATTGGGTTTCACTCAAAGGCTCAAATAAAATATGGGCTTATTGGACATTCAATAAAATAGGGACTCATTAGATATCTTATATCTAATCATCTACTCGTTGGTCTTACCCTCTAGGCTCAATACTAAGCTGGTCATGAGTTGCACCTCTCAGTACTCATTCTTACTCAGAATTTATTCTGACTCGGTGAATTCTTATCCTCATAATAATTCTCTCGACTTATTGACTATAGATGTACTATGCCACTACACTATAGTCCCCATATGGGATAGGGGTATCTAATCCATTAACATATTTACCCTTAGTTATCGTGTATCTATAGTCCCTTATATATCTAATATCCCAGACAATGTATATCGGGAATGGTGCAATCAAGCCCCATATAGAATCTATCCAAGTCTCACTTAAATCAGATTCTCCCAAAGAAATTTTTCTCTCTCAATCCGGATGACTCTAGCTAAGGATTTGCCTAAGTGAGAACATATGAGATATTCTCTCATGATATTGAGAGTGGATGATCCTCTATTGACTCTCAATTACCTTCATAAGATTGATTATCATTTGTAATAACCAACTGTATTAGATATAAAACTTTTAGACCTATAAGTCTGGTATCAAATAATATAGTACTCAAACAAGAATCCTTAGTGTCTCAAGTCTAAGGATCAAATACACAACTTGGACTATGGAATCATTGTCTAATGATCAAGTATCATTAATCATCTAGCATTTCATGACCAGATCAATCAATGAACACATTCTCCAATGAGCACTTACACTATATTCCTAGTATCCTGATAGATACCATTTGATAGGAACCCAACGATTTCTATTAATGCTCTGATACCAGTTGATAGAAATCCTTAGACTTCTATCGAAGAGAAAGAGGGATAAACGATCATGTCAAAGGGATTGAGCCTCCTTACTCACTTCGAGGGGATCTGTCTTCTTGATCTCTATAGGGGATCGGACCTTCTAGGGTTTTGTCTATTGGCTAAAACATAACTTGTTCATTGAATGTCTCATAAAAGAGTTTACATCATTATTTACAATGTGCTACCAAGAGTCCCTCTAGGCTTAGACTTAGAGTCCCACTAAATTTAGACTCTTAACTAATTGATAAACTTCTAATTAAAAATAACTAACTCCATCCTAAATAAAGATAATAACCAACTCATAACTGACTTGATTGGGCTCATTTAACCTATAACTGACTCCGACTGAATAGACCAATATGACACAACTTGAATTAATTATGAACTAATGGACCCAACTCTGTTAGGGTCATATCAGACTCGTCCTCTTCAAATTAGTCTTATCTTCAAGCCTGAGCAGTATCAAACTTCGGGAGTACTTCAGTCTAGGATATTTGCCATGCATCATAACCCTTTAATCAATCAAGTAGGGTCTCCACTTGGTATAAGTAACGGGTTGGCCTTCTAGTGCAGTAGTCATTGTAGTCTTCTAAAGACCCCTTTTCATCTGATGTATAGTGATAGTACCATATCTTCCTTTGAGGAAGACTACTTGAAAGTCTTCTTGTGGCATCAAAAAGGAATCTATAATTACTTATTTGCCCTGTATAATTAAATTTACCTTTGAGCACCTGTTATCACAAATTAGGATTCACCTATTAGCGATCTTGACTTTGAATTTATTACAACTTTCGTGATTGGAGTCCGCACTATCAATTTTTAATTCTTTTTTAGTTGGTTCGATCATTAGAAGTTTATCGCAGCCTTCATGATCGGACTCTATATTATCATTTTCTGGCTAAATTATCAGAAGCTGCTCTTTTATGTTGACCACTTCGAAGTCTTGTCTATTGAAGCTTCTGTTTCAATGAATATCAATATTGATTTTTCCTTCATGCGCGCTAGCAAATGATATGGCTGCTATCATGGTGCGAGGATAGTGAGCTTTAACTTTGTATCAAATTTTAGGATTAAATCTCTTGATAAATTATCTCACCAATTGTACCTCGATCCAATCTCGAGTTTGGTTTGACAAGCGCTCAAATATACTCTGGTACTTTTGTACTGTGGAAATCTGATGAATTTTGGTGAGCTGTCCATTAATGTTCTTGTACTATGATGGTCCGAAGTGAATCAAAAGCTCTCTCTTGAATTGTCCCCACAGAGAGACTCCGTGATTGGTCTTATATAAATCATACCACTGGATCGTGTCTCCTTCGAGTTGAATAGAAGCTATCTCCAACTTGGATTCTTCTAGAGTCCCATAGAAGCGAAAGAATTTTTCAACTTGTGAGATCCAGCCAATTGGGTCTCTATCTTCCCATCTAGGAAACTCCATCTGTGGGTACCTTGTGTCTTGCCCATGCTCAAATTTTTTATATCAGCTCCCCTTAAGATTAGAACCATGTTGAGATTTATTAGTGCTATCCAATAGACTTCTTCTGAATTCACTAAAGAGTTTTTGTAATCTTTATTTTATTCACACTTTGAATACTTCACATCTTGCTTCCATTGAGTTATTGATCGTCATTGCGTAATAGTGTAGATCTATAATCTTCAATTCTTATTTCTGTGTTAGGTTAATGACATCAACAATGTCTCATTCGGTGTGGTTGCATGTGTTAGAAAACCTCAACGGGTGCATCACATGCACAGTGAAAATTAAAATAAAAAACTAATTTCCTACGCAAATCACATCGTTGTGCAAAAGATTAGGGTCGCGAGAAAAATTGGAAAAACTGAAAAAATTACGATTTGTGAGAGATTGATTTTACCTAGGGAGATCATATATCCTTGTATTCCATATCTGAATGGAGAAGATAAAGGAGGTCAAGCGTCCTCCTCTCCAACGGTATCCACACGATGGATCTCTACAGCGAAATTCCTCCAATCTGATCTTGCAACTCTTGCTCAAAGGGAGGGAGGAGAATAGGAGGTGGTGGCTTAAGCTGCAGCCTATCAACCATGAGTCTCCCTCCTATTTATGAGAGCTACCAAAAACCTTAGGGCCCTTGCCTTAGCGGGTATTAGATCTCCATCCAATAACCCACTAACCTTGCATTATTGGATCTCTATCCAATAATCTCCTTAGGCCTCGATTGAGCCTTAAGTAAGGATTCCATCAGCATAGGATCTCATCTAATGAGAACAGGGGTTAATTGGATCTTTATCTAATCCTCTATTCGCTGAAGCATCCACCATATGTGTGTGACCCTCTAGGCCCGATCGTGTTGAGTCACTCCTATCGAACTCCTTCTGATATAGTAAATTATTATCCTTATAATAATTTACTCAACTCATCGACTATGGATGTACTAGGCTACTGCGCCATAGTCCCCAGATGGTACAAGGATCGAATCCATCGGACTTGTCTGTCTACAGTTATGATGTATCTATAATCCCTCATCCAAATAATATCCCAGTGACTGTATATTAGACATGGTATTGTTAGGTCACAAACGGAATCAGTTTGTCTTGCTCTATTCGGATTCTACCAGAGAACACATTCTCTCTCAATCCGAATAACTCTAGCTAGGATTTGTCTGAGCAAGCATATATGAGATATTCCTCTCGTGATATCGAGAGTGAATGATCCTCTATTGATACTCAATTGCCTTCGTAAGGTTGGCTACCAATCCCGATAACTAGCCGTACCAGATTTGAAGCTTTCCAAACCTATAAGTCTGGCATTAAAAAGGAGTACTCATACAAGGAATCCTTGGTGTCTCAACTCTAAGGACCAGATACACAACTGGGACTATGGAATCACTGTCTGATATTAGATATTATTAACCATACAACATTCCACAAGCGGATCAATCAGTGAACTCGTTCTCCAATGAGCACCTGTACTATATCCTTAGTGTCTTCACACAAGTGGCTATGAGACTAGCCGCCTCCATCATATGGACAGGTATATAGCACACTGATCTATCTGATTATCTCGATGTCCCTCTCGAGTAACTTATAATTGAGATTATTTATAATCTGTATTTAAAGGTGAATCAATATAATTATCGTGATCTCATTACGATTTGATTCATATTGCACAGAACTAAGGACATCATAATATATATGTAACAAATAATATAATATACCAATATTAATCATAAGCAAAAAGATCACAGAGCGTGTCACATGTGCTATCACTCATGTGATTGGCTTACAAGGCACCTGTAACCAGCAATCTCCCACTTGACCAAAAGTTAATCACCTATGTGTTTGATCCTCATCAGACCCTTGTAACGCTCAAATATAATCTAAGCTAGTGGCTTCATCAGTGGATCTGCAATGTTATCTTCGGATGGAACTATTTCCATTACTATATCTTTTTGGATCATGATCACTCTAATCAGATGGAACCTCCTTAGAACAATTTTGTGGAGACCTAAGTTCCTTTGTTAGAGCATGTCGCTGTCATAATATATGGGAGTCAGCTCCACGCTGCTTGGTATGACTCCCAAATCCTTGATGAACTTCTTCATCTACACCCTTCGTCTTGCTACTTCTACTACAGCAATGTATTCTGTCTCTATAGTCAAGTCAGTAATAGTATCCTATTTGGAACTCTTCTAGCTTACTACTCCTCCATTCAGGGTGAAAATATATCATGAATTTGACTTGCTATCATCAATGTTGGACTGAAAACTTGAGTTTGTGTAGCCCTTAACCTGGAGGCTACCTCCTCCATATACTAATGAAAGATCCTTAGTCATTCTCAAGTACTTAAGGATACACTTTACTGCCTTCTAGTATTCTAAACCTGGATCTGCCTAATACCTACTCGTGACACTCAAAGCATATGCTATATCAAGCCTATTACATAGCATCACATATATGATAGACCTTATCGCTGAGGCATAAGGTATCTTATTCATGTATACCCTTTCTTCAGGAGTCTTTGGGGACATACTCCTTGAAAGTGATATTTTATATCTCATCGGTATGAGACCTCTCTTGGAATTTTCTATGCTAAACCTTTTGACAATGGAGTCTATGTACCTAGATTAGGACAAGCCAAGCATCTTTTTAGATATATCTCTATAGATCTGTATCCTCAAATATATGATGCTTGCCCTAAGTCTTTCATGGAGAAGTTTCTAGATAGCTAGGCCTTTATTGTGGAGAGCATTTCTACATCATTCCCAATGATTAGGATGTCATCCACATATAGTACCAAAAAGGTGATAGTGCTTCCACTTACCTTCCTGTACACACAAGGCTCATCTTCATTTTTAACGAAGTCATAAGATCTGATCACCTCATCAAACCTTATGTTCTAACTTCGGGAAGCTTATTTCAATCCATAAATAGATCTAAGCAACCTACACACTTTATCTGGACTCTCTTTAGATATGAATCACTTTGGTTGTATCATATACATCTCTTTCTTGATGTTGCCATTGAAGAATATTATTTTAACATCAATCTGCCAGATCTCATAATCATAGTGTGCTGCAATTGCCAAAATAATTCTAATGGACTTAAGCATGGCTACAAGTGAAAAGGTTTCATCATATTCAACTCCTTATCTTTGACGATATCCTTTAACTATCAGCCTTGCCTTATAAGTCTATAACTTTCCATCCACTCTGATCTTCTTTTTGAAGATCCATTTATAACCGATGGGTACAATACCCTCGGGTGCATTCACAAGGTTCCAAAACTTGTTAGAGTACATGAAATCCATCTCAGAATTCATGGTTTCTTGCCACTTCCTGGAGTCTATACTCATAATAGCCTCCTCGTAGGTCTAAGGATCAATATCCTGAGAGTCATCTTCATTGATATGTCTCACATATCTTTCAAGAGGGTGAGATACTCTATTAGACCTATATAAAGTTGGAACTTATATGTTAGGTACCTGAATAGACTCGAACTCTGGAATGGTACTTGAGCTAGGTTCTCCAACCTCGCTCAATTCTATCTCATTCCCATTGTTTCCACCAAGAATGTGTTCCTTCTCAAGGAACACGGCTCTCTTGGCAACAAAGACCTTTCAGTCCTCGCGATGATAGAAATAATACCCACAAGATTCCTTTAGATATCCCATGAATGTGTACTATTCTATCCTTGATTTTAACTTATCGGGGTTGTGTCTTCTAACGTGGGCAGGACAGCCCCAAATCTTAACAATATTAAGATCAGACTTCTTTCCTTTTCATATCTCATATGGTGTAGATACTATCGACTTTGATGGAGCTCTGTTCAGAAGGTAAGTTGCAGTCTCTAGGATGTACCCCCAGAATGAAACGGGTAGGTCGACAAAACTCATCATGGACCGCATTATGTCTAATAGCATGTGATTCCTCCTTTCTGATACACCATTGAGCTAAGGTATATAAGAGGTATCCATTGGGGTAGAATCTCATTGTCCTTGAGGAAATGGGTGAATTCCGTACTCAAGTACTCTCCTCCTCGATCTGATCGAAGAGTCTTAATACTCTTTCCAATTTGGTTCTTTACCTCATTCTTATATTTCCTGAATTTCTTAAAGACTTCAGATTTGTACTTCATTAAGTATATGTGTGTATACCTAGAGAAATCATTAGTGAATGTAATGAAATATGAGTAACCACCTATAGCTTAAGTCGATATGGGACCACATATATCACTATGTATGAGTTTTAATAACTCAGTGGCTCTCTCTTCAGTTCCACTAAAAGAAGAGTTGGTCATTTTTCCATGAAGGCAAGGTTCGCAAGTTGTATATGACTCATAGTCAAATGGATCTAAGTATCCACTTTTAGCAACTTTTGAATCCTTCCCTCATGTATGTGACCTAACCTATAATACTATAGGTATGCATTATTCACCTTTTCTCTTTTACTCTAGACATATTTATATTCATAATATGTGGAGAAGTGTCTAACATATATAAGCCATTTATAAAGGTCCCTCTAGTGATGATCTCATCATCCATAATTATCGAACAACTATTGTTCTCAAAAACTAATTTATATCCACTAATTGTCAAACAAGAGATAGAAATAATGTTTTTGATAATAGAGGGAACAAAATAGCATGCATCTAATGCAATAATAGCTCCATTAGGCAGATGTAGGGTGACCTCTCCAATAGCAACTTCAGTAACTCTTGCTCCATTGCATATCTTGAGGTCCATCTCACCTCTAGCCAATCTCCTAGGTCTTGCCAGAACCTGCAACGAATTATAGATATGATAAACACTCCCGATATCTAATAACTATATGTTATCATAAAAATCTAACAAGTGAAGACTAATCATGAATATACCTAAAGCTTCTCCAAGCTTATGTCTCGCCTTTTCTGCAAGGTAGTCCTTGCAGTTCCTCTTCCAATGTCTGTCTTAGCCATAATGGAAGTATTGTCCTTTGTCCTTTCCCAGGTATTTCTTGGCAACCTTTGCCTTACCTGATTTTTCTTTGTCCTTGCCCTTCTTAAGGGTTTTGCTGGTCTTCCTTTTCTTTTTGGTCTCACCAATATAGAGAACTGGCTTCTCCTTCTTAATGCCACTCTCAGCTTCCCTCAATATATTGAGGAGCTCAGAGATAGTCACCTCAAACTTGCTCATGTTAAAATTCATGATAAAGTGAGAAAAGGAATCCGGTAGGGACTGAAGTATAAGATCAATACACAGGTTATCCTCTAGGACTATTCCTAGACCCGTGAGTTTCTCGATCCACTCTATCATCTTTAGGACATGGTTCTCAATCGATTTTCCTTATATCATCTTGGCTTGGAAGAGTTTCTTAGATATCTCATATCTTTGAGTTCTTCCCTGTTTCTCAAACAACTGGCGAAGATGAAGAAAGATAGAATCTACATCCATGCTCTCATGTTACCTTTGTAACTCAGGAGTCATGGAGACTAACATATAATATTTTATCAATGTGGAATCATCTACATACTTCACATAGCGAGTGATCTCATCATCACTTGCCCCTTCTTCCAGCGTGGGCAGAATTGTATCAAGGACATATACGATTTTCTCCGCTGTGAGAATATTTCTCAAATTGCAAAGTCAATCTGTATAGTTTGGGCCAGTGAGGCGGTTGGCATCAAGTATACTACGTAGGGGATTTGTGAGCGACATGTTTCTGACAAAACAAGATCTAGCAAAAATAAATAACGTGCAAATTTTACAAAAAATACTAATTAAGATATGGACTTCTATCTTAATTTACTCCCACTATTTTCTCAATAAATCACGCGACATCCTCGACACATGAGATAGAAAACTCTGGCAGACTCCTAGTGGGGATCGGGATCCAATTGGCATCTTAGTACAACCTCGAGGGACTCGACCAATTACACTAAGCCCAAAAGGTAGGCAACTCTTGCCAATCACAACTCCTTGTGATTCTCGTCATGTTCGACCTCTGAATCATCATAGTCTCGAGAGACTCGACCAACCATGACGTTCAGTTAAGTCATCACCATTGTTACAAGATGAGTCTGATTCGATGATATGCCCTCGAGAGACTCGACCAAGTATACAATGTCCTCAGTTCACCGGTGACATCTCTATGTCGTAGGCAAGATCTCGATCATGTAGATAGGTGAGCCTCGAGGGACTCGACCAACTCAACTTATGTCGTGATTCAATTTCTTCCTATAATGATGGAAGGTCATGTGGGTCAATCTTATTGCCTCACGCTTACCGACTTAATATTATCATAAGAGGGGTTTTTGTTTCGTATCGGTCACACACATACATATTTAATATATATATATATTTAATATATATATATTTAATATATATCTATATCGTATGTATATATATATATATATCTAGTAGGTATATAACACATCACATATACAAGCCATACCGAATGATCATGAGTTGTCACCTAATATGATTAAGCACGAGTCGATGGGCCTAATAACTCACAATAGGATCTATGTGTGCATTGGCGCATCTCCATACCCTGTGATTGTTGATCTCGACATCGTGGGTCCCGCTATAACCTATATGCTCCTGTTGCATCTCTCCATGTAATTACAATAATTAAATACACACAAGCCCAACAATAAATGAGAAAAATACAGACTCGCAAGCCCCAATAATAATAATAATCACAATTATACATATCATAACACATGACTCATGATCATCCATCCATATTATACATCACATGTACATCACATCATATATAGTATTACTAGATATATAATAATTAATTAAACTATCTAATTAATTATTTTTTTAGAAATCAGAACATGCTCAGAATTTTCAAAATTATCAAGGACATTTTTATAATTCTGGATGAGAGGACACTCTTCGAAATTTCCAAAATTATCAATGATATTTTCATAATTCTGGATGAGAGGATAATCTTTAGAATTTTCAGAATTATTGAGAGTATTTTTATAATTCTGAATCAGAGGACAGTCCTCAAAATTTCTAAAATTGTTAAGGGCATTTTTGAAATTCTATACATGAGGACAGTCCTCAGAATTTTTAAAATTTAGAGGGGCAGGATCATCCATTTCGCTCACCCTCTCCTTACCGCCCTTTGCGTCGCCGATGCCCCACGAGGTGGCAGCCGGTGGCACTGGTCGGGTCCCTAGCCACCCCTTGCCGCACCGTAGCCTTGGCGACAAACCGCTGCTGCCGCCTGCAGCTTGCCCTTGCGTCATGGGCGGCCGACCTTCCATGCCCGCAGCCCCTACGAGCTATTGCCCTGCAGTGGTCACCCCTTGCAGGCTGGCCTTGGTTGCGGCCAAGTCGTGGGTGGTCGGCCCTGCATGGGGGTTGACCGTGGCTAGCTACCCGTCCTCCTTGCTGCCTTCATTGCGAAAATGCAACAAGAAGTCGTAGAATGATTCTACGCAATACAATCTCATCACACGTAGTTTAAAACCAATCTTTCACATGAAAACCTTGACTCTGATACCACTGTTGGGAAACCTCAGTGGGTGCATCACATGCGCAGTGGAAATCAAAACAAAAAACTAGTTTCCCACGCAGATCAAATCATCGTGCAAAAGATTGAGGTCGCGAGAAAAACTACAATAATCAAAAAAATCGCGATGTGTGAGAGATTGATTTTGCCTAGGGAGATCGTATATCCCTGTATTCCAAATTCGAATGAAGAAGTTGAAGGAGGTCAAGCGTCCTCCTCTCTAGCGGTATCTACACGATGGATCTCTACAGCAAAACTCCTCTAATCTGATCTTGTAACTCTTGTTCAGAGGGAGGGAGGAGAATAGGAGGTGGTGGCTTACGCTGTAACCTATCAACCATGAGTCTCCCCTCTTATTTATAGAGAGCCACTAAAAACCCTAGGGCCCCTGCCTTAGTGGGTATTGGATCTCCATCCAATAACTCACTAATCTTGTATTATTTGATCTTTATCCAATAATCTCCTTAGGCCTCTAATTGGGCCTTAAGCAAGGATTCCATCAGCATAGGGTCTCATCTAATGAGAATAAAGATTAATTGAATCTTTATCCAATCCTCTATTCACTGAAGCATCCACCATATGTGTGTGACCCTCTAGGCCCGATACCAAGCTGGTCGTGAGTTACTCCCATCAAAACTCCTTCTGGTACAGTGAATTATTATTATTATAGTAATTCACTCGACTTATCGACTATGGACGTACTAGGCCACTACGCCATAGTCCCCAAAGGGTATAGGGGGATCGAATTCATCGGACCTGTCTATTCACAATTATCATATATCTATAATCCCTCATTGAAATAATATCCCAAAGATCGTATATTGGACATGGTACTATCAGGTCACATACGGAATTAGTTTGTCTTGCTCTATTTAGATTCTACCAGAGAACTCCTTATCTCTTAATCCGAATGACCCTGGCTAGGGATTTGTCTAAGCAAGCATATATGAGATATTCCTCTCATGATACCGAGAGTGGATGATCCTCTATTGACACTCAATTACCTTCATAAGGTTGGCTACCAATCCTGATAATCAATTGTACCAGATCTGGAGCTTTCCAAACTTGTAAGTCTAGTATCAAAGAAAGGAGTACTTATACAAGGCATCCCTGGTTTCTGAAGTCTAAGGACCAAATACGCAATTGGGACTATAGAATCATTGTCTGACATTAGGTATTATTAACCATACAACATTCTATAAGCGGATCAATCAGTGAACTCATTCTCTAATGAGCACCTATACTATATCCTTAGTGTCTTCACACAAGTGGCTATGAGACCAACTGCCTCCATCATATGGATGGGTATATAGTACACCGGTCTATTCGATTATCTCGATGTCCCTCTCGAGTAACCTATGACCGAGATTATTTAGGATCTCTGTTTAAAGGTGAATTGATCTCATTATTGTGATCTCATCACGATTCGATTCTCATTATACAGAACTAAGGACATCACAATATATATACAATAAATAATATAATATGAGAATATACCAATATTAATCATAAGAAAAAAGATCACAAAACATGTCACATGTGCCATCACTTACGTGATTAGCTTGGAAGGCACCTGTAACTAGCAGCATAAAAGTGAGCGCTTGTTATAGTGAGGGATCGCTGCTGTCAAGGCTATGGGCAGCGATGTGCGAGTAGCAAGTAGATCGTTGTTGTAGTCTGCTAAAGGCAACATTGATTGTTGTAGTAGATCAGCATGGGATGTGCATCAGCGATATTGATAGCCAAGGAGAGTAGCAGTAGTGTCTTCGGTGGTCAGTAGCGAAGGAAACAGGGTGAGAAAACATAGGAGAAGCAACAGCTGGCAGTGGTATGGAGGCTACAACAATTGCTAAGGAGGTGGCGGCACGGTTGGGTAGCAGCGGTAGGGGAGGACTGGAATATAGGAGAGAAAGAGGAGGGCAGCGGTTGTGGCTGGCGCTGATGGCGATTGGAAAATTGTCACGAAGAGCAAGGGAAGGAATAGGGTAGTGGCAACAAGCAAGTAGAGCAATGGCCGAGGAGGGACAATGACGATCGACGAAGAAAGGTAGTAGGTATGGTTGGATGAGGCGCTACTGACGGTAGCAGTGGAGGAGACAATGACGGTGGATGGGCTGCAGCCTTTGATCATGCGGCAAGGATGGCACTGGTGATGGTGACGACAGACAAAGGTTGTAGGAGAGGTAGCGACATCGGTGGCCAGCAGGGAAAGACTCGAGAGGGAGCAGTGAAGGAGGAGGTAGGTAGCAGAGATGGCAGCAATAGGGGAGTAGCGTCGCTACTGGTGCGGGTAGAGAAGAAGGCAGTAGCAACGGCAATAGTGGCTATGTGGGCTGCAGGGGGAAATGAAGAAGAGCAATAGGCGCATTGGCAGCATGGGAGGATAGCGATAATGTGGGCTACCGACAGCTGATGGGATGGGAAGCATCAGGAAGTAGAGGAGGCAGCAGCGGTAATGCTATTGTGCGTGGCAATGTTGTGGCAGATGGGAGCGGCATCAACAGTGGCAAGGGAGGAGGCGACAGCAAGGGAGGGACAACGATTATGGTGGCCACCGATCTCGATAGAGTGAAGGTACCGATTAGCGAGGCAGAGAGGAGCTGAGAAATTTCAGGACGGTGTCGTGACGAAGAAATCTTCGATGATTAAGAGGTTGAGGCGATGGTAGTAGGGGCGGTGTTGCAAGAGCACGAATGAGATTGATGTGGGAAAGGGGGGGTTCTGACAGAGGATGTAGGAGGAGGGGTGGACTATGGCGATTGGGAAGAGAAGGAAGAGAAGGAAGAGGCAATAGCGAGGGCTGGCTAGCGGTAGTGGTAGGGAGGAGAGGAACTGCAGGCGGCAATAGCAGGATGGGGCATGCCATTTCAATCTTCTTCTTCTTCTCTTATTTCCCCTTCCTTTTTTTTATTTTTTTTATTTTTTTTATATGATTGCTGCAGCGAAGATGTGTGAAAAACTACAATAAGGTGACTGGAAAAGGTGGCTGCAATCTAGGGTTAGATGGCAACGATGGCAGTAGTAAGGTATGGAAGATTGTGACGACGATGATGGCGACGATGACAGCATAGATGATGATAGTGATTGCAAATGGCAAGGGAAGTGGCTGTGGAATTACAACAGGAACACTGAGAATCAATGTTCTAATACCAATTGATAGAAACCCAAAGGTTTCTATTGATGCTCTAATACCAATTGATAAGAACTCAATGATTTATATCGATGCTCTTATACCAATTGATAGAAATCCTTAGGTTTCTATCGTAAAGGAAGAGGGCTAAATGATCACTTCAAGGGGATCTAGCCTCCTTAATCACTATAGGGGATCGGCCCTCATAGGGTTTTGTCTATTAGTTAAAACACAACTTCTTTATTGATTGCTTCATAAAAAAGTTTACACCATTATTTATAGTGTGCTACCAAGAG
Organism: Ensete glaucum; assembly: GCA_021527575.1. Lineage (NCBI taxonomy): Eukaryota > Viridiplantae > Streptophyta > Magnoliopsida > Zingiberales > Musaceae > Ensete > Ensete glaucum. The sequence goes on from CM038551.1 coordinate 47,321,502, forward strand.
TCTCTTTAGGCTTAGACTCAAAGTCTCACTAAACTTGAACTCTTAACCAATTGATAAGCTTCTAACTAAAAATAATAATCGGCTCCATCCTAACTAAAGATAATAATTAACTCCAATCAACTCATAATTGACTCAATTAGGCTCACTCAATTTATAACTAACTCCGACTGAACAGACAAATATGACTCAACTTAAATTAATTATGAATCGATTGACCCGACCCTATTAGGGTTCTTTGATATCCCTAAAAAAGTAATTATGATAACAGTTGCCTCCATTGTATGGACGGGTATATATATCAATCTGTTCAGTTATCTCAATGTTCTTCCTGAGTAACCTATGATTAGAATTATTTATGGTCTAGTATTAAAGGTGAATTAGTCTCATTATCATGATCTTATTATGATCCAACTATCATTATATAGATCCAAAGATATCACAATATATTAATCATATAATATAAAATAAAAAATATCATAATATTAATAATAAAATGAGTGTATAATATATTACATGTGTCAACACTCACGTGATTGGTTTGTAGGACACATGCAACCAACAATTGCCCTCTGAGTCTTAAGGTGGAGTGGGCAACAGGCATCTCCTCTTCAGGGCATTCGCTAGAGTTGCTCAGCAGTGGGCATTCTTGTGATATCGACCCTCCTTTTAGCACCAAAAATATTGTGGACTTTTACGTTGTGGTCGAGACGTGAGCATGGTTTGGTCCGGTCCCGAGTGCAAGGTTGCCCACGTGGCTTCTCGAGTAGAGGAGGTCGACATCAGGTCAGGTCGGAGCACTCTCCGTTAAGTCGACTTGAGATAGAGCTATGAGTCACTTTTTCCTTCCCTCCACACTGGGTTCATGCACACATGTTGAAGTTAGCTGGGTGTTTTCTAGACCTAGTCTCTCTGAAGTTGAAATCAGTATGTGATAGAGTTGAACCCTTAGCGCTAGTCAACAGTTTAGTCGTACACGGTCTCTTAGTGATCATTGGTGCTCCGGACAACCATCCCATATGCTGCACACGACAGGGATCGACCTGTACTGTTCCATATCGTGCAATGTCATTACAATTGTAAATAATGTAGATATGAGTTTAAGGTGTCACATCAGTACATGTGTATTAATGTCGACTTAGAGGCACTATGTAACGTCATGTCAACTCTAACAAGAGCTCGATATCAAAATATTCCCAATGAAGACTCATGTAAGCTACGGCTGATCTACATTATTTAACAATGAAACTTTCTGACACATTTTATTATTGCATTGCAGTCATGAAACGTGGCTGTTGGTGGATTCTGTAATCCGAGGAAAGTGTTTTCTTCTAATCTTTTGTTTTACCTCGTAGCTGTAGATTTCTTGGCCAACCCAATTATGGAAATATTTGTCTCATTGCCTCTTCGCAGTCTACCAATTGACTCAGTGCAAACATATGTTTGACACAGAAAGAAGCCATCACATCATTTAACAGATTCCTTGTAAAAGATCAACATCAAAACTTGAAGATAAACCTCGACACTGATTACAAAGTTTGCAAAAGTTGGTGGCATCCTTCTTTCTTCAATAAAATGTCATATTGTGATGGTAGTCCACATATTATAAGAGAAAGGTGTAGTGGTTCCCTCAACCAAAAATTTAACCTCATGCTATTCCTAGTTAGGTGTTGAATGTTTCCAGTAGTATATTGATTAAAAGCCTCTCGAAAGACAAAAGTTAGTCCCAATGTTGTTTGGCCAAATGTTAACATGTCAATTTATCATGGTGAAGCATTTCTAAAAGAACAGCTTAGTCACTATGATTAGGGTTTTCTAACACTCGAAAGCTCCGAAGCTGTTGAGGACAATGTATGGCTGAAAGCAAAGCAGACATGGATTGTTGAAGTGCCTGACTGTGTCTCCAAGATTGAGTTCAAGTTCTAGTAGCAATAATTTATGAAGGTAATCAACAATTCCCAGTGTGATTCCAAGGATTTCGTTGACCATTTGGCTTCATAATTATGCAGAAAAAACTACATTAAATGTCTTCACTACTTGCAGCTTTAGAAAGGCAAAATCTAATTTTAAGCCCTGAATCAGCTTGCTATACTTTGGATTACATACTAACAATTGTATGTATTCTTCAAATATGTGTGTGTGTGTGTGTGTATAGCATTTCATAAATAATTTCCTATATTTAGGAATCATAAATAATCCAAGTCCATACATGGTTTCCAACATTGCAAGCATTCAGATTTTGGCCCTACTTACAACTTTTGAAGTAAAATGTAGCATTTAGTTTGATTGACAGTAAATGAAAACATTGTTCCACTTCCTGCTTGTCTTTGAAGCAATGGATTACCATTATAAAGAGCTTTGCCTTACATGTAAGAGAAGAAAAAAAGTTCTTCTTTAGTTCATGTTAAACCCTGGTTAGTATGCAGACACTAGTAGATCAATTCCATGGTGATCTCATATCCTCATATTTGTCTCGAGCATAGTGGATGATGACCAACATTAAAGTCATCATTCATATGATTGTTTATGTATAAGATCATATATTTGGATGTAGTTATGTGTCAGTTCTACACATGCATGCAACCAAAGGTTGCAGCCAAAGGGTCCCTTTAGGCCTCAATTTCATAGAAATTACAATTATACATTGACCTATCACGGATGATAAATTAATACATTCATCAGTATGCAAATACACACAAATGGTTTGAAGGAACTCTAATAAACAAATTTCCATCCAAATCCCCATTTATTTTTTTGGTAACATCAACTATTTATTCTTGAAGATGTTTTCAGAGACCATTTTAGCTCATTTTTCACCTTATATAACATTCATTCTATTAGGGTTGACTTCTGTCAAGAAAGGTCAAGAATAAACAATCAAATTCAAACTCATAATATGCTCTAATACTAGTATTAATCACTTTTCGGAAGAAAAAAAAAATATTATGTTGCAGGGAAAAGCGATTCAACTTAAAAGAAAATTCATGACAGCTTAGTGTGAGTTTAGCCACGTAGTTAAAATGGAGAAGGATAGTTTCTCGTTCTTAAACCAATAATGTTGATATTTAAACCTAATCGAACATGATTAAAAGTTACATAGCCAATGATTGTGTGCTAAAACACTGTGCCAAAAAAAAATCCCATGTTCGCCAAGAGAACCCAGACAACTTCCCTCCATTTATGATTCAAATCCAAAGCAGAGGTGCAGATACCCAAAAGATTGCCTATTACCGACAACTACAACACTACTAATAATCGAACAGAGTAAGCATAACAAGGGACAGATGAGGATGAGCTACTCACCTCCTTCCTCTGTTTCCGTCACCTCATTTCCGCTGACCCTTCTTCTTCCACAGCTCCCCGAGCACTCGAATCCCAGCGCTCTTTCTCCTCCCGCTGCCGTCTTCGTCTATGTCACCGGCCACCAGCGGCGACCCCCAGCCGAGGTGCTTGTCCATCGACCCGCACCGCTCCGCCACCCTTCTCCCCGTAGTGTCATCGCCCATTGCGTCCCCGGTTGCCAGTACCGCGGCAGCGGCCTCTGCCGCCTTCCGCCATTGCTCTGTCTGCACCCTCAGCCGCTTCATCTCCACCTCTAACTCTGCCTTCGCGCCTTCTGCTGCCTCCAGCTGATCCGCCAGGCGACCCGCTTTAGCTCTGCTTTCTTTGAGCTCTTCCTCCGTGGAGTTCAGCCTTGCCGTTAGCTCTGCTTCCTTGGCCCGAGCAGCGTCTGCGATCTGCCTCGCTTCCTCGTCCGCTCTGGTCTTGAAGATGACGTTCTCCTCGAGGAGTATCTCCACTTCCTTCTCCTTCTCCGAGAGCTTGGCCTTGAGAGCGTCTACCTGTGGGCTCTCAGGAATCACCACCGGCTTGCTCTTGTCTTCCCCTTCTTCCTTCTCTTTCTCCTCTGTCTCAGCAACTACTGCATCGCTGATCATTGTCTTTGTCTCCTCCTTTTCCCTCTCCACGACACTCTCTTCTTTCTTCTGCATGCTGATGGCTTCGTTCTCTCTGTGGACGGACTCAGTCGGCACTACTACTTCGAAGACATCCATCGTCGCGGGAGAAGTGACGCTCTCCTCCTCGGACTTGTTCTCCTGCGGTGGACCGCCCTCCTTCCGAGACTCCTGAGGAAGATGACGCTTCACGTTTTCTCCTTTCGCGGTCGGGCCAGTGGCCGTGATCCGCTTCTTGGCCTTTACGAGAGCTTGCTCCGCCTCGATCTTCGCGGCTTCCGCCGAGGCCACCTGGTCTCTCAGCCGCTTGAGCTCCTCCTGCGCCTTCTTCAGCTTGGTCTCCAGGTCGGTTACCCTCGTTCCCCGCTTCCTCTGCTGCATCGAAGCGATCAGCCACGGAGTTGAATCAGTGCATGAACTGGTGGTCAACAAGAGCAGGAAGCTCCTCGCTCACCTCTTGTAAGGCACCACGAGGGGACACCCTGGGGCTGCGCTCGGCGGCCACGGGGCGGTGGTGCACGCTGTTGGCCTCGGAACAGGCGGTGGCCCTCAGGTGGAGCGGCGCCCGCGGCGACTGCCTCTGCGGCGCATCTGACGATCCTCTGCTCCCCATCAGAACACCTCTCACCAACTTGGTGGCCTCAAAGATAGAGCTCACGAAACAAAAGTGTTCGACGAAAGTCCTTACCTTGACCTCGGCATTGGATCGATTCTTAAGGCTCAAACCACTTGCCAACACTTGCCTTCACCTGCTCATATGCATGAATTAGGCTTCAGAACCAAAGCGATGGTGGACAACGGTACAATTAAATAGGCACAGAGGGAGGCACACATTTCCAAACCCCACTTCAAAATTCAAACTCTCTCCATGGAGGAAGGAGAGGTGGTGGTGAGAAGCACAACAGCAGATATTGAATTAGCTAAAGAAGTGAGCAAAGACCGTGAGTAGAGAGAGAGAGAGAGAGAGAGAGAGAGAGAGAGAGAGAGAGTGAAAGGAGTAGGAATAGTAGAGCTTGTGCATACAGTTCTCCCACATGGCTCCTCTCTCTACAATATTTCTTTACCGTGGCAATGCATGTACATGAGTTGTAGATCCATAGCAATGTGAAAAATATTGGGTGCAAAGGAAAAAGATAGAGAGAGATGGTGGGATGGTTCAGGTCGTCAATAAATGATGTAGAAGCTGGAGGAGGAGACAGCTTTGGGAACTGCAATACTTCCATCTTTATTTCATCTTTGCAATTTTTTTTTGCCATGGCGATGCATGTACATGAGTTGTAGATCCATAGCAATGTGAAAAATATTGTGTGCAGACGAAAAAAGATAGAGAGAGAGAGAGAGAGAGAGAGAGAGAGAGAGATGGTGTAATGGTTCCGGTCGTCAATAAATGATGTAGAAGCTGGAGGAGGAGACAGCTTTGGGAGCAGCAGTACTTCCATCTTTATTTCATCTTTGCGGATGAGTGGATGATAAGAAACAAGGACAGAATTAATGGCTAGCAGCAATCTTTACCAAAGCAGTAAGCAGAACATCCCCTTGTAATCCTCCCAAACGGAAACAAGTGTTTGAATCATAGCAACAATCTCTCTACCCATGCAGAAAAAGATGGTGACCAGCCAAAAAAATTTTGGATGTTGTAAAGGGAACTATTGGATCATACTACTTTATCCAAGCTTTCTAGGCATGAGAAAAAAAAGGAGGGCATGCTCTCTCTGTAGGAGCATTTAATATTTAATACTAGAATTATGTGGATCTGTAAAATTGACAAACTTTACATGTTTTCCACTCATGAAAGATAAACAGTAGCAGAAATGCATTCATAAAAGTTGAAACGAGACCACCTCTTTTTTGTGAATCAACGTAAAAGCTACTTTTACCATTTTGCTTGGCAATCAATTTCACATGGCTAGGGATTATTTAATGAGTGAACAACATGAAAAATAAATATTGAAGTAATAGGTCAGCAGGAGTCTCCCCCTACAGCAATGTGCTTTTACTGTTGTGCTAACATGCAAAGAAGAAGATAGCCGAGACTGGGTTTGTCAAAGAAACACAGATCCAACTAAGGAGATCGATAAAAAAGAGTGGAATCTCACCTCTGTAACAGTATCAATACTCATACGCCTCAACTTATTTATGTTTATCCAAGAAGTTCCTCCATAACCACCATGCTCTGGGAACTCCTCAGACACCTTTGCAGAGGGAGAGAGGATAACATAGAGTAGAAAAGTGGGAAGCAAGGGATAGGGAAGGTATGCATATTACTTGCTCTAGAGTGGGGTTGGAAGTTCCAAAAGAAGCTAAGGGTAATGTTTCCTTGCTGCCAATACAAACACATCTCATCATTAGGATAAGGATGGTAGCAGAATTTGAAATACAGTGAGATGAAGTGGTTTAATTTAGAGCTTTGTAAGGAGAAGCTACAGTTTAGGAGGGATTGAAAAATGATCCATCTGCAAAGACTGGCACCTTCTCCCATGTTTCTTTTGCCTTTGGGGGTGGTGTTATCTTGTTATCATCACCCACTGCAACAGTTCTTTCTTTCCTTTTATCTTGGGAAGGCTGACTCAGTAGTGGCTGGAACCCTTCCCAAACCTCTCCTCCTCCTCCCCCCCCCCCCCCCAACACACCCCCTTGTCTCTCACAGGCCTCATGAGTGAGTAAGAAGGTGTGTGATTTTGTTGGTGGTGATTAATATTCTACAGTTGTATTACTTCCTGTTGTTACATGCAAGTTTTGTGGATGGCTTTATAGATTTTTGTGACTGAACCCGATATCCTGTTATGACCTAAGGATTACTCATCCTGACATATGTGTTTGATTGAAAAATACTGAAAATACTGTAACATCTGCAAATCTACTCTTAAAATCCCTGGAGGTTTACTCTTGTTTTTTTTTTTTTTTTTTGATTGCTGATGATGCCATTTTCTTTGATTTAAGTTTTACCTTAGTCTGATGGAAGATTAACCTTGAGATATCACAAGTCTATATGCTTTTTAGAATGTCAAACAAATAGTTCTTCCCTACTCGATCATTCATTCATAAGTTGTTGATATGCCAAGTCCAATGGAATTACTAACTCATTAAGAGCGAATTATTGATACAAAATAATTAAGTCCAAGTCGACGATTATCCTTTGCAAACCCTTATAAGCCCGTAACACTATCATAAATATTTTTACCATGATTATGAACAATACGAAACAAAAATAATTGGTTGGTTAAAAGAATTATAACAATGTGGAACAAAGCTACATACGTTCATACTAATAACATCAAATAATCTATTAGAACCTAAGACCCATTAGTTCTGCATGATTAAGAGATTAAATACTTGGGGACTTGATAGTATAATTGTGAATCCATATGCTACTAGATATATTGATTTGTTTGATTTGCTGCCAAAGCATTCCACTGAAATTACCAGCTAAACACAATTAGTTCTATCAACTTTAAATGATCGAATTAAATGACGTAGGGAGGTGAAGCGACGGAAGCAAAAGCTAAGAAAAGGAAAGTAATAGTATAGCATACCTTCGCGATTGGCCGGTTTCAGGGATTCTTGAAACATCGCGGCAGAGCCATTCCATTACTCTGCCCTACCTAAATAGAGGACAACGAATGGCATGGAAAGCAAACTTAAACCAAAAGGGAAAATGATTGAGACGCTATGCTGCCAGCAAAATCCAAGCCGATGGATGGGATTTAAACAAGCATCACCTGTGAGCACACATTACGAGTCCCCGTGACGCAGTGGTTGCTATCAGAGTGACGACGACGAATGCCGCCATGGGAGAGAAAGATGGAGGACAGAGCCTGGTGGTGTCTGCGCATGAAGTCAAGAGGTGAAAGAGATGGATAATCCGTGTGAGCAATAAATGGAGGCGGCCGGTCTCGTTCACGAGGGAGTCCAAATGGCTCGTCTCAGCCTTTCTTCTTCTCTCGGCTACGGAGAGGAAGGATGGTTCTGAGGATAACAAACCATGGAACAGAAGGTTGAGATATGTAGTAAGTACTTGCACAACTGAAGTGAGCTGTTTTCTAACTTAAATAATATTACTAGGAAGCCAAAGTTTTATGTCATTTTGTGGTAATAAAAGATTGGGTGCTTGATAAAGCATAATTCTAAGCTCTATCTTGAGATACACCTTCTTGCCACTTACATATTATGTGTTGTAGTGTTGGAGTAAAAATAAGACAAGCTTTGGTTTTGAAAATATTAAAGATTCTCATTAGTACAAGATTGTTGCAATAACTAGAAGAAGAAAATTTACTATAAGTCATTCAAGATATAAGAACAAGATATATATATATATATATATTCGAAAAAGGATTAATTTTAGAAGCTATTTTATCAAACAATCAAATCTAAAGCCCCATGTAGATGTAGTATTCAAAACAACAATAGTTCTGTAACAATTGAAGACATTTATTTTTTTAATAATAGAAAAACACAGAGATTGCAAGTCAAAATTTCTAACATAGCGATCTGTAGTTAATTTCTCATCATGACTTTACTAAGGGGTGATGTAGCTATAGAGCAAGATGAATTCAACTCTATTCAAGTTATGAATTTAAAATATTTGTAAAATCTGTTAGTCTTATTATAAGTGTTAATCATTCAAGTTAATCTGAGACGTGTGTCAGACGGATCTCAGAATCATGGTGCTCAGGTTGTGTAGATACCTTGGACACATCTAGCATACATAATGAAGCTATGACACTTCGGAAATGGCTTATTTGAAGCTTGGAATATGGACATATAAAATAAATATTCAAATTGGAAGTGATGCTACCGCTTTGGTCCTTCTATTGAATACTGAAGAGACCCCACTTTGAGCCATTGTTAACATTCTTTTCTTATGTGTGTTATTTTTAGAAACTTTGGTCTCGTCTAGTAGAAGAGGAGATGGTTAAATGAGGTTTTCTAGGGGAATAAAATTAAGTTTTGCCTTGGAGAATATATATATATATATATATATATATATATATATATATATATATATATATATATATATATATATATATATATATATATATATATATATATATATATATGAAACTTCAGGGTGGCCCCTTGTGCAACTCACACAATTTGCAGATGCTGTTCCATAGCAAGACAAGATAGCCAACCATCTTTGAAGATGCAGTCCGTGTGCAACAATTTCTGAGCAATTCAACTCTGCTCAAGTTATGAAATTGAAGGGTTTTCTGCAGCAACACAAGCCAAGATCAATGGAGATGTACAGGCTTATTTACCTGGTAGCCGAAGGTAATCAAGACAAACATTACACATGTGACCTCACTGTCTCTATATCCCACAACCTCCCTTCCCACCCAAACCAAGAACTCAGCGACAACTATCACCAACTGGTGGGAGACCGCCATCGCTGTCATTGCAAAAAGATCTCCTCAGCAGGTGGTGTTGGGTGGTGAATCTGCTCAGGATGCAGTGTCTGGTTGTGCATTTTATGAACTACTGTCATTATATTTCTTCTTCTACTTCTTCTTAACACTTATAATGTGTTCAGAAAACCAAAAGGCGGTCCCCATGAATTGTTGTTGTCATATGACTCGCATAAATCCATCCATCCATCCATCCATCCAACACTTGCTTGATCTTTTTCTTCTCTCACCTACATCCAGTTCAGAGATGGACAAGAGTTGATGGTCCAGGAGTACATCACCAAGGTACTGCCATGGGTCCATGTTTTGTCTGGGATAACTCAGTGGTCTCAGGCAGGTAAAAGGATCAACTACATTTGCAGCGGCGGGGGTGGTATTGCAGCCCTATTATTCATTGCATTGCCATCACCAATGAGAGATCACCGTGGACGTCCATCTCCGAGCAAATCTAACAACGGTGGGTATTAACTTGAACTAGCTATTGTACAAGTGATTAACATGAGGTTTTTAGATACATTTTATATATTAACAAAAAACATGAAAAGGATCTTCATAGTTAAAAACTTAAAAGCATATTTGGATGGCACAGAAAAAAAAATTAAAAAGCATAACAAATTAGAAGCCTAAGCCCTGCTGAAGAATATAGAAATTTAGCCTTCACCCCTTGAATGTGATTGTATAATATGTAAGCAACGCGTGTGTAGTATATTTGTAAACACCCTACGTTATCTCAGGCAGTTGGGCGCTCGAGTCACTTTAGCACTGCTTATTTTAATATGCATCACACACACACGCACATGCATATAAAGAACAAAATAGCTTATAAAAAGATTTAAAGGTGTCTTAGGGTACAGCGATACGATCATGCTCCCTATGGTTGAATATATCCATTGTTTGGAGGGACCAGAAATCAAAATCGAAATCACAAAAGGTGCAAGTCAACCCACGGTTAAACTGATGATTTTTTTTACTTAATGCATCCAAAACCTGCATAATAAAGCCCAAATTAATCAATTTAAATAACAGACAGAACAATTAATCTAAATACCAAAGAGACCCTAAAGACTGATAAAAAGATTATTTTGTCCTCCAAATATGTTGCTGAGCTTTTTCCTTGGAGAAGTTGTTGTGACATAGAAGAAAATTCACTCCCAAGTATGTTTGCTACATAATTTTTTTTCGTTATTCTCTTGCAGACAATGAAACTTGCTCAGAGGGATGAGATGGTTATATAAAAGAGGTGGTTTCAACCAATGTACACCATATAGTATAACAGGAGGAGCTTGAAGTAATTAAAGCTTGGTTCAGTAGATGTTATTACATGCAGAACCCCACCCGCCCTTTTATGCCCCAGTAGCATATAGACGGGTCCATTCTTTGGCTGCAGGAAATTGAAATTGAAAGAAATACAGTCAGAAATTTCAACAAAACAATCATGGACTCAAGAAAAAATTGGTACCATCTTCAAAAGCTGTGGATTCATGCAGAAAGAAAAGGCAGAGCTGAAACAAGCATGCTTGTGGGCCTATTACCTGTTTCCACAGCTTCTGCTTCATTTGTCTTCCAATGCCTTGCAATGTTGTCCGATAGTGGATCGTCTGGGTTCGGGGCACTGAGAAGAGCTTGAATGCTACAGAAGAGTATGTGAAGGATCAAAGATCAAATGTCAGGCTCAAGAAATGAAACTCTTACAAACTCAAGAAACTATTATCCAACAGCTGATTTTGAATGAACTCGTAAAAAGTCAAGGAAAGCATGGTCGTAACATTCATCAAATCTTTTAAAGACTTACATAACCAAACATGCTTTTTTTCCGACCTAAATAGATCTGAGATTTACTTACATGTTCACATAGTATTCATTCTTGAATTAACTAGACTATATTGATATTTGATGTTTGTCATGAGAAAATTATTACTTTTTTATGTTAATTTACCAAATATTTATTTTTTTTAGTATTTGTTATCCTGTAATCATTTCAAATTTTAGTACTACTTCCCAAATTTCAACTGCATTTGTGACTATGGATGAAGGTACAAGTAATTATCATAATGATCCTTACATTGATTTTATGTCCGAGATTAAAAAAGCAGGTATATTATGTATACATATATATACAAGTAACTATCATGCAACTGTATTTGTCATGCTTAAATGAGTGGTACATGTCTAAAAAATAGTTTGAACAAGGAAAATGACATGCTTTGTTATTTCTTAGGGTCATTCCAACAGCAAAGGCAATTCACGCCATTGACAATATTTGAACCGAAGTTAGTCCTTTAATAAGAAACAATGGTTAAAGTAACCATTTAAATTGTTTGCCTTCGATAAGATATATTTTATTTAAAATAAATTATCTGAGCAGCAAGCATGTAAAACGGAGAAAAAAACAAGGAGCACACCATCAGATAGAAAGCAAGTTAGGTATATCAAAGCAAACACATTATTCACAGGAATGCATATGCAAGAACCTGAACTGAGTAGCACATGCACAGAAGCACATTATTCCACAATGCAAACAGAATAGCCAAGAAAATGATTGTCACCTGAGGAGCACAGTTCTAATTTGGAGAGCTGGACTCCATTTGTCTTTCAGAATGTCTAGGCATATTCTTCCAAGCTGCAAAAGGCAAACTATTGATGAAATTACACTGCCCGCATAAAGAAAAGGAGAGACAATTTGCTTACCTTGTCAATGTTCGGATGATAGATTTTGGTCAGAAAGCGGACCTGTTTCAGGGACAATTAAAACAGAATTGGTAGATGACTCAAGATGCAGTAAGAAGGGGCATGATTCAAAGAAGACAGAAATTCCAAGGGCAGCAGAAGATTAAAAACAAATACAATCAGTGATATTCATTTTCTAACTTGCAGTGGGAGGAGAAACTGAAGGCTTAGATATCAAAAGGTAACATATGCTTGCAATTTAGGATGAAGAACCACAAAGAAATTTAAAAAAAGGAAAAAAAAAAGTGCAAACTCCAAAAAGAAATACTATACATCAGTGCTCTATATCTCAACAGTACAGGCAAGAGTAAACTAAAAGTCGAACATCTTGTGAGAATGATGTGTAGGTTTTGATTTAAAATATCACAACTAAAACAGTACAGAGACATCAAATATAAAATTATGGCCCAGATGATATAATAAATTGAATATCATTAGGTTATAAAAGCTGAATGAATAAGAAGAAGCATGACAAGCGTGCTGAGGGAAGAAAATTATCAAAAGCTATGTATGTCAAAATAGAAAATGCATGACTAGTGAATTACATATAGTGAAGTTAAGATCAGTACATCAAAATACAGAGTTGAGAATCCAAACCTAAGTCTTCTCCTGCAAGGTGTTATGGCAACACGATATCACAGACATAACATGTGCAGAACTTGGAAGATCCCTAGTATTGTTTTCAATTTTTGAGGATTAATATACGGAGAAGACAATTGACCTGGGTTTCATCTTAAAGATGATTTTTAATTCACAACTGATCAGATATGGTGTGAGAAAATAATTATCAATGTATAAAAAGTTAAAAAGGAAAAAACGAAATCTTGTTATTGCACTGTGATGACCTAATGCCAGCAGTTTCAGTATCTTAAAAACATCTTACAGTAGATGCAAACAAAACATATGACTAGGAGTCATCATACCTTTGGAGCAGCCATTGGATATTCTTCAGGTAGAAACAGCTCAAGCTTGAATACTCCTCCTAATATAAGAGGTCCAACAAGAGGGAAACAGGTAAGGATACTTCAAGTATATTTTGAAAGACCACAACATTCCAGAAGCTTTTGACTGTTTACACTGTTTCGACAAATATCTTTCTAAAACATAGACCATCCTTAAAATAAAATGAATTATCATACATACAATAATCTCCTGCAACATATCTTGAGACATAACTAATATTCTATTATACTTCGGAGACCAACCTTTTGTCTTAATTCAATTCAAGTTTCAAATAAAGACACTACTTTAAAGGCGCTACTAAAGACAATAAATAAAACATATGATAAAAATCATTTATAGAACCTGAAACTAAAATTCAAGGGATACAGAACTTAGAGAAGATGCTGAATTACATGCATCAAATACTTCAATATGCCAACAAACAGATACAGCTTACCATATGCAGGAACATTCTAGATAAGGCTCAATAAAATTAGGATGATCATGATTCTTCTGTTTGGGCTTCATCTCTTGCAGGCAAAAGCAGGAATCAAAAATTTGCATTTAGTTCTTATTGACTGGTCAAACGAATATGTACTTCAATGGGTTCCTTTTCTCTGTTTAGCTAGTTCTGCATGATTCCTTGTCAGAAATCTTGCTTAAGTGACAATAACTTTGCTAGTGAATTCTATCATCCGCTCAAGAACTACATAACCATATACAAATTTGGACTGGAAACATGCAATATATGAACTGCAATTAGATAACTTGATCATGTCTGAAGGTAAATTTAGAGCTACATGTTTTATCACAACACATTTCTTACACTGGTTTTAGTTTCCTATGGCTCAAATTGACTTCAGATTTTTCATAAAACTTTAAAGATTGACATCTCCATTATAAGTAGTGCTTGAGATCTTCTTTCAAAAATCAAGATAACTAGATAATTCTAATCCTTATATAAATGCATTTTTCTGATACTGGCACTACTTCAACACAAGGGAACAGGGTTCCCATAAGATTTCGGGAGCCCACATAGGTCAAGAATATACATGTCTTTTCTCAATTAGTCAAGTAGTTTTGGTTCTAACGATGATTTCTATTTCATTCTAGTATATTTAGATTCAGCAGGTATGGTAAATGATAATTTATTGGCATTTTGATGTGCTAAAACTAGTTAACTATATCAGTCCACTAATTAAAATCACAAGTAGGTGACCAGAACGAACCTATCCAGTTAAACTACTAGCTAAATGAAAAAGATTCAGTAAGCTTTGCCTCAAAACACAAATGAACATAATAGAGGTAATCCACATCTTTATAATCACCAGTGTTTCAACAAAGCCAGATATTATTTTTAGGTATTATGCCATCCTATTAAAAGATATCTATGGCGGTGTGCTCACTAGCATCAAGACCCTCAGGAGCCTCTTACTAGTTCCCCATGCACCCATTAAGGAGTGCCTTATTAGTGTACATAAAGGATCAGATTCAAGTTCTTGCCCTTTCACATTAATAATAGACAAGCTCACCAGACAGCTATATAATAAACTTTCATGGTACATATTGTTTGCTAATGATATTGTGATATTAGTTTGAATGACGGGATCCTGACAGGGACTACTTGTAAAATTTATCTATGGAGATGACATTTACTAACTAAGTGGGATAAGACTGAATAGATGAAGCCCAGCTTTAGCTATACAATGGACAAGAAAATTCCAAAACTAAAATACTCAAATTTATTCAATCTAGTCTTCAGCAATAAGTTAGATTGATGAAGACGAATTTATTAGATTGAAATTAGGCAGTAAAAGAGAAGGGGCTCAATAATGTTACGTCATCAATATGTGCCCCTTGGTCCAAAATTTTATTGAACAATTGTATTTTCAATTATGATTGATAGATCAAAATGTAGGAAATTATGAAACACATACAATAGTTAATTTTATTAAAATGAGAATGTTGATATGAATATGAAAAATCATTAGGGGAGAAAAAGAAATAGTCACATTTGTACAACTAGGGTAGTTAAATGAGAAAAAAACTTAAAAGTGGTATGAACATAATGCAGGGAGATCTATAAATGCACAGACTTGACTTGTAATACAAGGTGAGTCAATGATGATCACCACTGCTAAAAAATGCACAGGAATTCGTAGAAGAACTTCATTAGAAACAATAATGTTTAACCATTCTTTCTTTGACATGTATAATTGCACTCCACAAGGCTCATTGGCCAGAAGATATTTATGTGGCTGATCCCAATCATTCAGATCTTATGGTTTGTTGTTGTTGTGGCTAGTCATCAGCAAGTTCAAATGGCAAAAATAAGAAAGTCAAACTGGAAAGTAGAAATATGGTTACACAATCAGTCAAAACCTAAGCCTCCACAAGTTGGCCCTCCCTAAACCCCACACTGGAAGAAACCTTATGCACAGGTCATCGCTTCCATGCAACTAAGGGAAGGAGACGACAGAAAAAACTAGCCTCAGAGGTGATGATTCTTGTAACCAGGGAAAAATACTTGAACTAGGCTGATAAAAGCACTTAGAAATCAAACCACAGAGCCAAGACAAAGGTAAATCTTAATCGTCTTGAAAAATGTTTGTGAAATCCATAGCACCAAACAATGCATAAATGGTGGGTCATATTGTTACGAACCAAGTTCCAACTATTCATAATAGAAGAAGACTATTTGCAGCTCCAAGCATATGCTATAGACGAATGGTAGCAAAAACTACTAATCATCACAAAGTCACAAGCCTCACCTTCATATGGAGATTGGGACGGCCCAAGAATCATCACGTTGAAGTAGCGCATATTGTCTTCGGAAGGAGACGCGCTTATCCCCGGAGCTGCAACACACGATGACATACGTAAAACAAAACCCTACACGCTACAAGGCATCACCCTAATCTATCATCAGCAAAGACCAGCATAAGGTCAGATCGGACCTGGTTCGCTAAGAAGCCGCTGCGTCTCCTGTTGGAAGGACGGAATCAGCAAGCCAGGATCAGCAAAAGAACATTTCGAGGGATCGTAAGCATCGAAACCCTAAAGATCTGGTAACAGATCCACCAAAATAGTCCCGCTCTCCTCGAGATCTAAATAAGGGATGGGAGAGCAGGTAGAGATCGGAGAAGATTGAGAGGGAAGAATTGGTTACCTTGATGATCCTTCGAGGGAGATTGCTGTTGGCCATCCCAAACGATTCTCGATCGAACGAAGGCGGAGAGGGAAGAGGAGAGGAAGATCTACAGAGGGCGAAGAGTCGAGGAAGAGAAGGAGTTGGGACGAAGTCACCTAAAACCAAGTCTGGAGAGGGCTTTTGGTTCTTCCCAAAGAGCGACCGCTTTCGGAGGACGCAACCCGTACGAGCGGCATATTGGTTCTTCGTCTTTTTATTTTCCCCATATACCCGCTTTGGATACCGAGCGAGACCGCAGACAAAGCCCCCAGTCTCGTCTACATATTTTATTTGATTATTATACTATACATGTGTTTATAATTAAAATTTATCAGATTATTATTTGATTATTTGAGACGTAAAACATTTTTATGATAATAAAAATACTAAAAGTAGAAAGTTAATCTTCATTAATAGTGATTGTGCTCAAACTTTATTTGAAAAAAAATATTATGATTATGATGATACAGCGATTCAATGTCTTTGTAATTGCAATGTGTTCGGTAAATCATCTCCAACGATCTTACCACACTTTCGGCTCACATGACCTCAACGTATTTAGGATGAAAATATATTTAAATTCGAATATGACATATATCGAAAAGTGATACTTGAATTTATACATCCACATTCTTATAATTTTATTTTTGACATATATATAAATTTTATTAAATTAATAGATTAGTAGATAGACATCAAATAGAATAATTATCCCCCTTTTAATTATCAATATCTATTTTTGTCATAACAACTTTATGGAATCAAAATTGTAGTAGACTATATTATTTCCACCATCTTAGCCTTCATGCTAATAAAAGAATTTTCACCATCTTCACCTTGATGCTAATAAAAGAAGCAAATAAGCAACTCTCTTCTTCCTCGGGTTTAGAACCATTAAGGCTCCCATTCTCAACTAGAATATTTTTGGACTAAATAAATTGCTGAACGAAATAATCGATAAATATCTAAATCTCTTTTTGTTTGACATATTTTTCTTGGCATCAATTGATGAATGTATCCTCTAAGTTGAACCAAGTACTACCCTCCTTGGCCTATGGTGTGTTTGATGGTGTTATTTGGGATGTCGACAAATGGAGCTCCATCCTTTCCGCCCTAAATGATCATCGAAGCCTTATCAATTGGAAACTAAGACATTTTATATATAATCTGTTAGTTTATAAAAACAAACTAAGAAGTGATATGGTACATTTTTACCCATCCAATATATATCTCTACATCATTTTTTGAATACCCAATAAACACTCTCATCTTAGCTCACCCCCGGTCTCGGAAAGGAGCACCACCCCGAACCACTACTCAAGGGGCTAGGTCTAGTTCGCACCATGTGCCTCCACTGCAAGGTTTCATTTTGTATGATCTACACAATAAGAGGACATGTTTCAATGCAAACAACAGCCCAGGAAGGATCGTACCTACTACAGATACATAATAAAGGCAACTAACGTCACAACGGGAATAGGCAAACAGGTCAAGGTTTCAGCTAATGACCAACGTACGGTACAGACCTACCACCGACGTACATTAACCCACTTTGTATGATTTTTGTCTCTCTAGTGTCATCAGCCTCCTCGAAACCTCATGTAGTCCCTTAGGACCTACAAAAGAGAAAACAAGTTAGAAAATATTTCCCACGAGATCCACAAGCAACCACTTCATCAAACACTTTATATAACTAATATAAATTACACCCATGGACTTTATAAGGTTTGAACGATTGCACACCAAGGATCAAGATCTATTAAAGATTAAAGTATCCATAAGTGTCTACATGACACGACTCTCATATACAAGTTGAAACTGGCCATAAAAGCTAACTAAATTAAGACCATCAAGCCTATTGTAAGCTCACTATTTACTATACAAAGCATGTATAAAAACTAAAGGGCATAGACAAACATGAGCATTACGTCGAACACCTTATTTATATTTTTATCTATGATATTTTTCCCCACTTATTCCTTCGACGTCCTCGTCGAAGCTACTGCAGATGTTGTATCTTCTCGCCTTTTACTGAATCTTTCATCTTTTACTCTGGCTGCACCACATCTCTTAGCTCCCAACTGCTCTCTATCGCTATTATTGAGTAGTCGAACTTTAATCCGCCTTATTGTTGTTGAGTAGTCGAACTCTGATCTACCATGCTGGTTCAACTCACTAGTGACTAACTCTGGTATAGGGTCGATTGAGTTATGTTAATCCTTGTTAATTCTTGTTGATCTTTTTGTTAAACAAAAAGACCTTACTTGTTTTACACTAGTATATCAAATGTCTCATGTCGCTTAAACTAGGTAGATGCTTGTTGGAGCTTTAACGAGTATCGTCTCGCAGACTTTGATGTTTTTGAGGTTATTCCTTTACAAAATTTGCCCATAAATTCTTCTTCAATTTAGTTGTCACTTCCAAGAAGGTTCGTATCACTTCCACTTTCGATTGATATTATGTTAGGAAATGAAGTGGACACTCTACTCTCAGTAATACTAATCACTAATGGTGATGATTTGATAACTATTGACTTCTATTAGATTTTTTCAAAGGGTCTTTGAACTTGTATCGAGCTCCTCTATAAGATAAATATAAGAATTGGGGTACTCGGTTTCGCTCATTCTCTTAGGAGTTGAGAAGGCAAAGTTATTTGACTTCATTCACCTCCTTGAGGTTGTACTTCATACATCAAGCTAGTTACTAGTCTTCACCTGCTCTTTGCTCATACTTCCGAAGCACCCGAAGTGTTTGCACTCATTGCATTGAGTTAGCTAATATAATTCACCTCTCTCGACCATCAAACTTTCAAAATAAAGAAATTTTTCCCAAAAAGAATAAACTTTCACCACAACTTGGATCAAGTCTTTGATAGTTTTGGTCTCCTTTGAAATTATATCATCTTTGTCACCTACTCCTCTGAGTAGGAAAGGTACAGTGTCACGTATTGCCTACTTTATTCCTTGGTCGAGCACTCCTGCATCAACCTGAAGTCCCTCACTTTCGGCTATCTTAATAAGAAGCCCGTTGACACCGGTCTTATGAAGTTCCTTGGTCTCTGCTCTTCTATCTTGTCCTGGTACTTGGAGGTTACTTTTACATTCTTCATCTCTTCAACCCCTTTCATGACCAACGCTCTCCCTCTATTAGAGCAAGAGATCGATAACTCTACGGAAGTCCCACCTCTGCGGTATAATGGCACTTTGCCAAGCCCATAGTCCTACTATTTGTTGTTTTACATTTGCATCTCTTTCGTTGTGATCGATAGATCCATTTCTACGGTACTATGACACTCCTTCGAGTCCATATTCTTTTTGATCGACACTTTGCACTTCGGTAGTTGAGCCCCTCTGGACTCATTGTCGCTTCCTCGCCCCTTTCGACCACCTGCTTCAACACCTCATGTTCTCTGAGTAGTTTCCCTTGGTTGATGGAAAGACAGATTACAATTCTAATACATGGCCTCCACCATCTTGTTACAGGGCTCATGCCGATTCTATTCTCCTTAGTTTCCTTGGTAGCAACATTCGATTACTTGACCTTGTCCTTTGACTTGTTGGGCTCTCTTAAGCGAATGTGAGCACTGAAATAGTCAAACTCTTCAGCCACTCCGATTATACCTCTGTGTGATCAAGTCCCCCTATAAGACTTACTAGAATTCTCCGTCGGTGGTACACATCCCATATATGCTAATGACCAAGGCTTTAATCTGATGCAATATTCGATACACACATACAGAAGACTCACCACTACGGTACCATGATATTCACTCCTTGAATCCATAGCCCTTCTTTACATTGTATTGTTCACTGAAGTGGAGCTCCCAATAGCTCCTGATTATACCTATGTATAATCATATCCCTCAGAGGACTTCTTCTACGTGTGTTGTATTACCACGAATTATTCCACCATAATCCATTGCACCATGTCGCCTCCTTATTACATCTCTATTACATTCAGATTCTTCTGTGAGAAACTCAGACTATGATCTCTCCATGTGTAGCCTTTGCCAGCACAACATAGGGCCTCTGTCACCTTTGATTGTGTTCGCTCCTTTGGCAATTCACCTTCGTACACCCACTCTCGGGTCACACCCAGGCGAAGCATCATTTTAGGACAATTCATCGCCTAGTAGCTCGCGAAGTCCCTAGACTTCACTAAAATTGATGTACTATTACTTGGATCTTGAGCCTTTATGCCCCACTAGCACAATCTCCGCTATGCATCACTTTCTTCATGACAACTCGAATGGTAGAACTATGGCATATTATTCAAGAGTACCCGCCTTAGCATCCTCTTGCCTTGTGTTAAGACCTTTTGATCCTAACTTCACGTCCAAAAGTTGAATCACCTTGGTTCCTCTGTCAAATGCATCTCTAAGATAAGGTGCATGTGGATTGAAGCTTCCTTTGTCTTTGGCATCATGCAAGATAAGTTCGCCCCGTTAAAATGAAGAACCCATGGAACAACATGATCACACTCTTACCACTACAAGAGTTTATGTCCTTGACCTCTATCCAAGGAAAGCTCCATGCCTCCACTCTATGTTCCATCTTCTACGTTGATGACTACTTTCATACAACTTGGATACTTCACCAAGTTCCACCCAAGTTGCTCTACTCCCAATTTGCATTAAATTGATGGTGTCCCTCATACATACTATTCTACGGGTCAGCTCTCTGTTGAGTTCGATTTCCACATCGACTCTAAGTGTGCCTTCGTATGATGTTGTCATTATCGCTCTCATGTTTGATCTCACAATACATTCATCAATGCATGACTTCATTCGAGATCATACAATGACTCATCGCCGCTTGCTCGATCCATTGAGCTTTGTAGGGATATCGTCTTAAGGAACTTTTCATCAGTATGTACAGTTCACTGCACATGATTCTCCTTCAATATGTGAGGACTAGGACCTATTTCTCCTAGATATCTATCTTATTAGAGAAACTTTTCTCTTTGTATTCTTTCCTCTGAAAGTTTTGGAGACCACCATCCCCTTAGATTACTCTATCTTACTGAATAATCTGTGCATTGTTCTGCTCCCGTAATGTGCTTGCTAGATTATGACTCTTCACCAATACAATCCCCACTGCACCCTTCAAGGCCTAGCAACGTGCTAAACTTGTTACACGCTTCAGTCTCCTATGGACATATCCTTTCCATGCCAAAGAGAAAGTTTTAATACTTCATAGCATCGAGTTCTGGTTCCCTTGAGATGACCACGAACACTCCATTGTCTACATACCAACTCTTGCATGAGTACCAAATTCTTCGAGTTAGTAATTTTTTTCACTTCTATGAGCATTGCATAACTCTTTCGGTCGTTGAGCAACACATCCCACTTTGCACAGTCTCATCTTTTATCAAGCGCCTCGCTTGCCTTGAGCACGGTCAAGTTTAGTTGCCAACGTCGAGCTGTAGCTCAAACTTAACCATCTCAATCTTTGTACGCTATGTATTCTTTCTTGCTTGCTTATCTTCGTGGTGTCTCTCGCACAAAAGGTTGGTCATTCATCTGAATGCCAATCATGGATGCCCGCTTCTTTGAGTGACTCATTTCCCTATATCTCAATATTCATTTCCCCAAATGATTATGTGTGCTGGCTGCCCTCCATGCAACCCAACTAGGTCCCCCACGTTTACATAACAAGTGTTTCTGCATGTGATTGTCCTGCTCTGATACCATTTGTCACGAACTTAGTTGGCTTTGCCTGAGTCGTGCAATACCCTTGCGTATCCGTTCGTAAAGGTCAGTCTCCCCGAAACCTCTTAGGGTCTGTTATGACCTATAAAAGAGAAAACGAGTTAAAAAATATTTCTCAAATGATCAACAAGCAACCACTTTAGCAAACACTTTATATAGCCAATACAAATTATACATATGGACTTTACAAATTCTGAACGGTTGCACACAAAGGATCAAGGTACATTACAGATCAAAGTCTCTACATGACATGACTCTCATTTATAAGCCAAAATTGGCCATAAAAACTAATCAAATTATGACTGTCAAGTTTAATGCAAGCTCGTTACTTATTATACAAATCATGTACAAAAATTGAAGGACACGAATAAACATGAGCATTACATCAAGATTGCATCAACATGGATAATAGAAATATTGAAGTTTTTAAAATAAGATTGTAAATAGTAAAAAAATTCAATAAAATTCTTCAAGCAATAATTATTTGAAATTATTTTTTCATTATCGATGATTCAAAATGATAAAAAAAGTGGATAATCAATTAGAGCGATTTGAATATCAATGAAAATGTTTAAAATAATTTTTTTATACTTATCAGATCGATTTAATATTTTTAAAGATTTAATATTTTTTAAATTTAAGACATTCAGAATATAATATTCTAGATGTTTTCACAATCGCTCGAAAGATATATGCATAAACCTAAAAGACATCAAGTTCTAAACCAACTGAGAGGTTGTAAAAAATAAAGATATAGTTGATAATTAAAATTTTTTTATTTAATAAATTTATATTTTATTATTTTTTAAATAATTATATGAAGCAAGGGATCGTCAATTAGCCAAAAAAAAAAAAAAGTTGTGAATAGCAGCAATTTCCAGTATAAAAAACATATCAAACTAAAGAAGAGTTTTTTACTTGAAAAGGCCGAACAATAATCCCATAATAGATTTCTATGCTGGCCGGCTAATTCGAAATTATTTTGCGTCCAAATCACCTTACCATCGTCATCATCATCATCATCGAGGAACTCAAACCCGAAACCTCGTCGATCCTGTCCACTGGCGCTCCCCTTCTCCCATTCCATCCCCTCCCCCGTCTTCCTCCACCCAATGCCCTCGCATTTAGCCGCGGACGCGCCCGCCGTCCCCGCTTCCCCCGCTCGACCGACGACCACCACCACCACAAGCTCGTCATCTCGTGGGGTGGCCACCTCTCCGGCCACGTCCCCATCAGCGGCTCCAAGAACTCCGCCCTCGCCGTGGTGGCCACCGCCCTCTGCTGCTCCAGCCGCCCCAGGGTGGTCCGGGGCGTGCCGGACATCTCCGACGCCCGCGCGATGGCGGCGATCCCCCGCTCCCTAGGGGCGAAGGTGCAGGAAAGGGGCGGCAGGGAGTTGGCGATGGACTCCACCGCGCTGAGCTCGGCGGAGCCGGCGGCGGATGAGGTCAGGAAGATCCGGGCGCGGGGTTCTTTGTGCTGGGCCCCCTGGTCGCGCGGCTCGGGGAGGCGGCAGTCGCTCAGCCGCGGGGGGGTGGGTTTGGTGCAGCATCGGAGCGCGCCCTGTTGTTCTCTATCTCCGTGGCCTCTCCGCTCTCGGCGCTGTCGTGGAACTGAGTTAAGTTAATTCTTGGCTTAGCCTTCGTGATAACAATTACATCAACAAGAAAATAAATGAAATCAAGAACGAAATCCCTAACCATTTCTAAGCCATTAAGCATCTGACACGCGTATTTGCACTTGCACAGGCATGGGAAAGTGCATGTGAAGTCAGCAAACGGCAGAGGACTCACCGGAGGACGATTGCATCTCGATTACCCAAGTGTTGGAGCAAGTGAAACCCTCATCATGGCGGCTTCAATGGCAGCGGGAGTGTCCGTGCTCACCAACGTAGCGCAGGTTCCAACTCTCAACACATCAACATCAAGTTTTCGTTGCATCTCCCGATTAAACTAGGCTACTACTCGTTCCTTCTCCAGGAACCCGAAGTGGCAGACCTCGCTCGGTTCCTCGTCGCCTGCGGGGCGCAGATCAAAGGGGTTGGCACTGGCACGCTTGTCATCGACGGTAGAAGATCGTTGCATGGAGCTCAGTTCACCGTGATTCCGAACAGAATAGAAACTGCAACTTTCATGGTTGCAGCAGCAATTACCCGATCTTGTGTTTCGTTGTCCCCTGTCATCCCTTGTCATCTAACCGGCATCATCGACAAGCTCTCTGCGGTTGGCTGTAGGATCTCGCAGAAGGGGGATGGCATTCTTGAGGTTGGGGAAATCTGGGTCTGCTGCTGCTCCTATCTCTCCATGCTGATAAACCTGCAAGTTATTCCTCAAAAACATCAGGCTTTCCTCTAAGGATCTTCAACCTCAGTTCGTGGCCTTGTTGACGACTTGTGGTGGACCAAGCATCGTTGAAGAATCTGGTTTTGAGAACCGAACTTTTTATTGCATCGTTCTCTTCGTTTTACCAGCTTTAAATTCACACACCTTTCATGTAGCGCATGGTGTATCTTGAGCATCTCTGTTTTCATCTTAGCATTTGGATCTCTTCTCTTGTCAATCCAATTGGTTTGTTCTTGAATTCCAAATTTGACTTATTTTCTCTGTTGTAACAACTTCATATGGAAGAAACAAACTCTGTAATGCAGTTTAAATGGGCTTGTTGTTACCTACAAATTTGGTTGTCCTTTTCTTTCGTTCTCATTTTGCAGTGAAGGAGTTGCAAAAGCTGGGTGCCAGAAAAGAAGTTAATAGGAGGTCAGCCGTTGTTAAAGGGAGAACAACACAAAGAAAGTATGTTTGATTCCTGCATTTTTAAAAGCCATGTTCATAATAAACGTTCTGCAGAGAATGCACCTGGAACATATGTTGCTTACAGTTCACCTCTTCCCTTCCAGTATTGCTCTTTCTGGTTCAAAAGTTGAAGCAGCTGATTTGAGGGGTGCAGCTGCCCAACGGCCGCGAGAGGAGTCACAGAAGGTGTGGGCGTCCATCATATCGAGAGAGGCTATGAGAACTTTGAAGCCAAGCTTCTCAACCTGGGAGCAAATATAAGTAGAGAGGTGATCCGCTAACACAATTCTATATTGAGATTTAATACCCAAGTACTAAAATTGTCATACATAATTTGTATAACCAGGATTTCCTGATATCTGTAAGCTACTACGACCTATTTAACTTAGAATCTGTTAATTCCTAAAAAGGTGCATTTTGTTCTTATGTCAAGGGAAAGCTGAATGCATTCCAGTTTCAAAGGCATCATGGCAAGCATGAGCTAATGCACACTGATGAAAAGGCAAACACCAAGTAATAAAATAAAAGGGTCAAAAGTTATGTCGACAGGTTCTCTAAAAGTGCATGATGGAGAAGAAGTTGGACGAACCAAAGCATTCACAAAGTATGGTCATCATCACCAAAAATTCTCTCCCTTGATCTAATTACAGATAGCTATCTGCAGAAAAGCAAAAGCCAAGAAACATATTCAGATTAAATTTTTTAGCTGTGTTCTCAATTATCAAGTCCCCTAAAAATACATTAAACAGCTCTGATCTCAGTAAAGATTTATCATCAATAATGACTTTGTGCTACCACATTCTGTAGTTTTTTTTTTTTTTAAAAAATGCAGTTCCTAAAGTAGCAAAATTTTCAGCTTCTTTTTTTTTTCATATTGTGAATCTTAACGCAACTATCAAGAACAATACTCACAAGTCCACATGACTGTTGTCTCAGAAGAGCATCATCAAAGACTTTATATCATGCAATACCAATGATTAATCGTTATCAAAAGCCAAAAGAAACATTCATGGTAAAACTTAGAAAGAAGCATGGCAGTTCTGGTACATGATTTATTTAGACAACAAATACGTCATGAACTTGGCACAATTTATATCCATGAAAGGATATCCGACAGCAAAAGGACATATTAGATTGGGGCTCTGCATTACACTGAGCAGCAAAATAATGATATGAATTACTATTGTGAAAGCTTGCATGTAATGTGCAAGGATGATCGAATGCCATGAGTAAGCCACACAAATATGCCAAAGAAACAGAAGAATGCCAGTCAGCGACAAAGATGTGTGACAAGAGAACTAAATAATCAATATTTCAGGTATCATTGTTTTCCTTCAGCTCACTCTTCATCTACTTGTGTTCCTCATATAGAAGAAGAACACATGAGAAGTCACGTTGATACCAGCTTAGACTTAAGTTCCTCCGAAAGTTCAGATTCAATTATAAATGTAACCTCCATTCTACTTAAATTTTAGGAAAATAAGATCTATTAGCAAAAGGGATTGGATCATTGGAAGGCCGCAGATACCTTCAAAATATGGCAAAAAAATTCAATCCAAAAAACCTATAGCAAAAAATCACACTAATATATTGTCAAGCCATCACAAGCAAGCCATCAATTTTGAGAATGAGTTGACATATTACCGAAGAGAATTGGGGTAATAAAAGACTTACAAGAATTTAAGCCCTATATTCAGATTAGGCAGATCATGAGGAACAAAAGACTCATTAGAATTCGAAATGGGTCCGGTTTGTCTTCAGATCAACCCAATTTACTCATACCTAGTCCAGAAAAGACTGTTCTATTTTTTTCTTGTAGTTGTAACAACTTGAAAAAGATCCCTCGTTAGATTCAAGTTCATGTTGCTCCCATATTGTCATCCTAGAAAGTAGGCAGCTGGTTTTCAAACGCATTATGCATTTTTCAGGAGCCCCAAATTGCATAAGTAGGCACATCTAAAAGGAAATATTACGCATGGAAAGTATCAAGTGCTAAATTCGATGATATGAGTTCCAAAGTAAATATAGCGGTTGAAACAGAATGTTCTTGGCTTAGGGAAAAAAAAAAAAAGTATACTACATTTGATGGAGTTTTGAATTCACACTCAGTGGGTTCTCTTCATGGATGAGAATGATGCCAGTGATAATATTCATTTTATAAAGATTTATCATCCAAGCTCTAAAAATTTAATTTACCTTTCTCATCCCTCCCATAGAGTAGCAGGTTTTGGGCTCTGTCAATTTCCTAGTGACTTGACATTATATGAAAATGAGATTAATACAAAGTTGAAGAAAAAGAGATACCAATATACCAACCCGATGATCATTACTAGAGCAATCATCTACAGAGCAACCAAAAAGAACTAAAAAGTGTGAGGAAAACAAGTACATTGATGACTCCAAACAAAGTTCATGGAAGGCATGAAGTATGTATGAATTTGTATCTCAGATTGAAATAGCAAACCAAATCAGTGGAAACAAATTGAACTTTTACTGCAGCAGAATAAAGAAGAGATCAGATCTCTCACCAGCATGTGATTGCCTGGAACGCTTTATCTTTGCAAGCTGCACCTGCGAATCCACTATGATCTCCATCTTCTGTAACTCCAGCGCCTTAACAAACTCCATCCGCTGCTCCTCCAGCTCCATCATCTGTCTCTGCTTTGCTTCCTCCACCCTCTCATAGATCTCCGCAAACCCCATGATCGCCCTGGCCAGTTCCCGGATCCCGTTGCCCTCCCCTTCCCTCCCCCTCTTCCACCCCGTTCCTGACCTCGAGGACGATCTTGACAGCGATCCCGACCCCTCCTCGTCCTCACCCTCGCTGTCCTTTGTGGCAGCCGCGGACGCACGCCTGAAGAACGGGCTGTCCACCGGGAACGACGTGGCGGCGGCGGTAGAGTGCTTCTTCTTCGGCTCCGTCGGGCCCACGGCGGTGGCGGCGGACAAGGAGGAGCCCTTGCAGTGGAAAGGGAGCGGCAGGGCGAGAGGCAGCGAGGCAGAGGGTTTCTTCGTGGCGGCCGGGGGCGGGGAGGATCCGACGAGGGCGTCGAGGCGGGAGAAGAAGCGCCACTGGCTCTCGGCGCGGGCGGCGATCCGGGCCTTCTCGACCTTGTACTTCTTCTTGAGGGTGTCGATGCGATTCTTGCACTGGATGTCGGTGCGGGGCGGGCGGCGTCCGGCGCCGCGGCGGGAGTTGACGGCGTCGGCGACCTCCTGCCAGTGATTCTGCCGGAGGATCCCGCGGTTGAGTTCGACGTAGCGGTCGCCCCAGGCGTCCACCAGCGCCGACGTCTCCCCCTCGCTCCAGCAGTCCTCCCGGTACGGCACCACCCGGGTCGGTGGCCTCGTCGGCGCCGCTTCCCTCCCTTCCATCTTCCCGATCCCAAACTCCAATTCCCTTCCCTCTCGCGCGCGCTGGGTTATTATGTACTCGACGTCGATAGCATTAGGGTTTGACGGAGGCAGGTGGGGCAAGTAAAGAGGCGGCGAAAGGCGCCGGCGAACGAAGGCGGGGACCACGTGAGGCGGTACGTGAAGGGGGGGGTGGGGGGCCGCCGAGGAACAAGCGCGTGCGCCGACGTTGGCTCTCAACGAGGGGTGGACGGGTCGGGAGAGGGCGGGGCCCACAGGGACTGACGGAGCATCACCGCCGTTGGTTTCGGAACCCGCACGAGGACATTTGACCGACAACAGACGAGAACGAATTTTCGTTCCTGGAGTCGTGGTAAGCGTCTATCGTTGTTGGTTTCGTGCCCTGAATTTCCGTGCGCTGGTCATGGGGCAGTTCGACGAGCGGCGAAGGGCCTCTCTCGCTTCTTCTATAGCGAGAGAAGCTCCGGGAGAGTTTCTTTGTCGGCGATGGGGGGAAACCCCAACGGCCCAACTCCGCCACGATTCCTTCCCTCTCGGTCACCCTTCCTTTGGGCTCTCCACCTTCATCCTCCGGTATCGCTATGTCACCTCTCTTCTTCTCTAGTTATGATTATACGGATAACGATGAAAATAAAAAAATAAATTTTATATACGAATAAATATTAATAGTTTATCACATATAATAAAATTAAATATAAATCATAATCAAATAAATATCAAAATTTAAGTGAAAAATCTTCTCAACTCGAAGGGTAAAAATCACGGGACAAGTAAAAAAAAATTCACTATCAAAATAATGAGTATACAAATCTCAAGACTTATTGTCCGAACCAAAACAACAGCCACAAGAGAATCACAAAGATATAATGACTATATGACTAACCACAGTATCCAAAACATTCCCAAGAGATCACAGTAAGAATCCACTACAAACTGATTTAATATGAGATATGAATGATTGAGAATAGTTTTTTCCTGTCCTTATCTTCTTTCCTTTCTTGGATCTCTTATTTTCTGATTTTTACTATTAATATGTAGTCTCCTTTATCTCTCCCACATTTTCAGTCGTCGTTGTCCTCTTAATCTTAACCCTAGTCACCTAATCTAGGGTTTAGGTTAATATAAGTGAAGTTCTAGGTTGTGGGCTTTACTAAGGCCCATTATGGGCTGAATCTAGGCCATTTGCCTATCTGCCCAACAATCTCCCCCTTCAGCCCATAAGGGAGGTTGTTTCATGACTTCTCAATGTGAAGCCGTGTCGACCAACTATCGACACATCTCCTGTCTCTCTTTCGGTAAAATCTTGGTCAACATGTCTGTCCCATTATCATCTGTGTGAATTTTCTAAAGCTGTAACTGCTTCTCTTTAAGCACATTTCTGATCCAGTGATATCTGACATATATATGCTTTGATTTGGAATGGAATGTTGGGTTCTTGCATAAGTGGATGACACTCTAGCTATCACAATACATCACATTGTTTTCCTATTTCAGCCTCAATTCTTGTAAGAATCCTTTAATCTATAACATTTCTTTGCAGACCTCTGTAGCAGTAATATATTCTGTCTCTGCGATGGAGAGAGCAATACACCTTTGCAATCTGGATTACCATGACATAGCTCCCCCTGCAAAAGTAAGTACAAAACCTGATGTGAACTTTCTTATGTCAATATCTCTTACTATATCTACATCTGTGTACCTGTCAATATAGGTGGTCCACCTCCAAAGCTTAAACAAACTTTAGAACTTCCTTTAGGATATCTAAAAATCCAATTCACTACTGTCTAGTGTTCTTTGCCTATATTTGCAAGAAATCTGCTAGCAACACCCACTGTATATGCGATATCTGGCCTCGTACATACCATTGCGTATATTAAATTTCAACTGTTGAAGCATAAGGAACTTTTTGCATTTTCTCCTTCTCCTTGTCACTTGACGGACTTTGCTTTGAGCACAACTTGAAGTGACCTACAAGAGGAGAACCAACTGGCTTTGCATTACTCATAATGAACCTACCTAATATATTCTCAATATATTTCTCTTATGATAATCAAAATTTTCTATTTCTTCTGTCACAAGAAATCTACATGCCCAGTATTTTGCTTTGCTGGCCCCATGTCCTTCATTGCAAAAGACTCACTCAGTTCCTTTTTCAACCTGTCAATCATATACATATTTTTTCTAAGGATAAGCATGTCATCAATATAAAGTAAGAGAATAATAAAATCCTAACGAACTGTTTGATGTATAAACAATGATCTAAAATAGTTCTTTCATATTTATTTTTAATCATAAATGAATCAAACTTTTTATACAACTATCTTGGAGCTTGCTTCAGCCAATACAAGATTTTCTTCAACTTGCAGACAAGATTTTCTTTACCTTTGACTTTGAAGCCTTCCGGTTGCTCCATATAAATTTCCTCCTCTAAATTACCATAAAGGAAAACTGTTTTCACATCTAACTGTTCAATCTCCAAGTCTAAGTTAGCAACAATATCAAGAGCAACATAGATATAAGATATTTTAATAACAGGAGAAAAAATCTCTTTAAAGTCAATACCTTTCTTTTGACCAAAGTCTTTCACAGCCAATCTAGCTTTATACTTTAGTTGAGAATAATATTTTTGAGTCTTTAACCTGAAAATCCACTTGTTCTTCAAGGCTTTACTTCCCTCTAGTAGTTCCACTAAATCATATGTGTAGTTCTTCTATAGAGAATCCATATCTTCCTACATAGCAATAAATCACTTCTTTTTCTGCTCACTTTCAACTACTTCAAGGTAACTCTATGGTTTACCTACATCAGTAACATCACATACTCATTTATAGAGTATCTTCTGAAAGGTTAACATGGTTTAGAAGATCTTCTTAACTAAGGTTCTATGGGAACTTGCTCTCTTTCTTCTTCCTGCTCAACATGTCCTACAGGTATATTAACATCTAGCACTACATCATCTTCCTGCACATCTCCCCCATCACCCTAATATACTAGAGGAATAACTGGGTCACAAACTACAAATCCCTCTGTAGAAGTCTTAGCTGGTGCCTCCTTCAAATCCTCAATAGTTTAATCCTCAAAAAAGACAACATCTATGCTTTTAAACGTCTTTTGCTTTTCTGGATCCCAAAGCCTGTAACTAAACTGATCATATGAGTAACTAAGAAAAATACACTCTTTTTATCTTACCATCCAGCTTGGACCTCTCATTGTCTGGAACATATGCAAATATACGACAACCAAACACTCTTAAATGCCTATAAGAGACATCTTTCGCTGACCATACATGCATTGTAACATCACCATCTAGAGTTGTACATGGTGAGCTGCAGTCCTCAAAGCCTGATCTCAAAACCTTTTGGGTAGCTTGGGCTGTGAAAGCATATATATGATCTTTTCCATTATGGTGCGATTCATCCTCTCTGTAATTACATTATGCTGAGGCATATCAAGAATTGCCAACTCATGCTGAATGTCATGTGACTTGCAATAATCATTAAGTAATCCTATATCACCATTATCTAATTTTATACATTTTAATTACCTTTTTGTCTCACTTTGAACTCTAGCATGAAGCTCCTTGAAGACATTAATAACCTGATCTTTGGTCTTCAAAGCATAGGCCCAAACTTTTCTGGAAAAATCATCTATAAAAGTAATAAAATAAAGTACATCATTGATACTAGAAACATTAATAGATCCACCAGGAGTTTTTATCCTCAAAGGATCACACACATCTGTATAGACACGATCCAAGACATACATTTTTCTAGATAAAACAGGACTAACAAAGAAAACTCTATATTATTTACCAGCCAAATAATCAATACAAGGGTTCAAATATGTACCTATGAGGTCTGATAATACCTCTATTATAGAAAGTTCTTACAGCCCCTTCTTGCTCATATGTCCCAGTCGCCTATGCCACAACTACATGCTGAAGTATTTCTCTGTAGCATTCAACTACTCACCACAAGCTTTAGCCTGTAATCTATATAATGTATGATATTTCTTCCCATTAGCTATAATAAGAGAACCTTTATTGAGCTTCTACTGCCTTTTGTAAAATCCAATATCAAAGTCTTCATCATCCAGCCTTCCAACTGAAATTAAATTCAGTCTTAAGTCAACCATATGCCTCACATCCTTAAGCACCAACTTGCAGCTAAGGTTGATTTTTTTATGGATATCACCCATGCTATTGATGTCTACTGTGTCATAATTGCGCATCTTGATAATACCAAAATTTTCAGGCTTGTAAGTAGCAAAGAACTCCCTGTGTGGTGTAGCATGATAAGAAGCACCTATGTCAATTATCCACTTGAGATCTTGGCACACACAAGAAAAAATATCATTAGAAGTAGACAAAATCAAATAATTAATACCTTGCACTATAGTTGTGATATTCTCTTTTGACTCTGTATGCTTCACTTCTTTCCCCTTCTTCTTGTTCTTCTTAGGTTGATTGTACTGATTCTTATAATATTCTTTATCATCACAATTGTAGCAAACAATATCATTTCTTGATCTTGACTTGCTTCTACCCATGCGTGAACAACTTCTATCATTTGACTTTGACCTTCATCTGTTCTTTAAGACAAGTGCCTATGAATCAATCTAAGAAGTTACTGAATTTTTTCTCTTTAACTCCTCATTCAATAAATTGCTTGTTACTTGACTCATAGTGACAACACAATCTGGTGCAGAATTACTAAGAGAAACCACTAGTGTCTCCCAACTTTATGATAAAAAACTGAGAAGTAACAATGCCTGCAACTCATCATCAGGAGATATTTTTATAGAGGATAACTGGTTAGTAATACTTTGTATTTCATTCAAATGCTCAGGAATAGAAGTACCCTCTTTATATTTCAAGTTCACAAGTTTTCTGATCAGAAAAGTTTTGTTGCCAATCGTCTTTCTTTCATAAAGACCTTCTAACTTTTTCCAAAGAGAGTAAGTAGAACTTTCATTAGAAATATGGTGAAAGACACCATCATCAAACCACTGACGAATAAAGCCAATAGTTTTTTGATATAACCTCTTCCACTCATTATCTGTCATAGTTGTGGGCTTTGCACTATCCCCTTGTAAAGGTCCATACAAATCTTTGCAATATAAGAGATCTTCCATTCTTGGATTTAATATCATCCAATTGTTTTCGTTCAAGCTAATCATGTGAGAAACATTATCGGCCTCCATGTTCAAATATAAAAGATTAAATACCACCAAAACCCTACTCTAATACCAGTTGATGGGAATAAAATAGAAATAAACTTTGTATACGAATAAATACTAGTAGGCCGTCACACACAGTAAAATCAAACATAAACCACAATCAAATGAATATCAAGATTTATGTGGAAAATCTCATCAACTCGAAGGGTAAAAACCACGGGACAAGCAAGAAAAAATCCACTATCAAAATAATGAATATACATATCTCAAGGTTTTTGGCCAAAACCAAAGCAACAACCACAAGAGAATCACAGGGATACAAGGACTATATGACTAAGCATAATATCCAAAACCTTCCCAAGAGATCACATTAAGAATTCACTGCAAACTTATCTAACATGAGATATGAATGATTGAGAATAGTCTTTTTCTGTCATTATCTTCTTCCCTTTCCTGGATCTCTTATTTTCTGATATCTACTGTGAATCTGTAGTCTTCTTTCTTTCTCCCACGTTTTTAACCATCGTGGCCCTCTTAATCTTAATCCTGACTACCTAATCTAGGATTTAGGTTAATATATGAAATGAGAGATATTATTATGAAAAATTTTAAGTTATTTCATGTAAAAACGAATGTTGCGTGGGACACAAACTTTTTTTTTTTTTTTGGGTTTTCAGGAGGGTAGAGGGAGCGGTGAGGGGTACTAAGAAAGCTACTGATATATCATTTGGGGTTTCGATGGTGAATGTTGGAGGCAAGATCTAGTCTTGCAACCCCATTTCCAGAGTTGATGCAGAGGGTGACCCTTGTGCTTCTCTGGCCTAGGAGACTGTTGGGTCAAATCAACCAAAGTACTAGGTGGTGAACGTCCCTGTGTCCTGAATGAACGAGCAGACCAAGGGATGGTAGGTGGCACCTCTAATGTCGGTCTACGATGATAAAGGACAGTCTTCCTCTGCTCCTCTCTAATTAAATTATAATTTTATATTTATTTTTTTTTGTTGGAACTGTAGAGGTGCTAGAAGTCACCTAGTTACTGATTACCTTGGATTTTATCCTCTTACTTGTAAGAGACCCCACTCAAATGTGATAGGAGTTTGAAGTTGTGAACAGACGATTCGATAGAATAGAACTTGAGCTTCTTTTTCCCAAGAATTTTTCGGGGGCCTCAAGAGGGTATTATGCTTGCTTGGAAAACAATTTCTGCTTCATTCCAGGTGATATCTAAACACCCTTAAATTGCATGTTCCATCTAATTGCAGATATGAGACAAGGTCTAATTGCATGTTCCACCTAATTCAAACTAAACAGGTTTGTGTCTTGGTTGAATCAATTGCAAATCAATTATGAACTTTTATTCGATTAAATCAGATAAAATAATATTAATATTCAATAGTAATACCTACCTCCTTAGTAGCCTAAGTGTTAGAGGACTGGATTCAACATTCAATTGTTGTCATTATTTATAAATTTTGATATTATTAATTAATTTTTTTTTAAAAAATATAATAGAGTAATTAAGAGAATATGAAGAACTTGTAGCTGCTTTGATGGGGATTCCTCGTCCTATCTAAATGGGGATTGAGTTACCATTGAGGGATGAGGAATGAGACTGAGATGGGGAAAGCACTTCCCACCCTAACCCTTTGGAATGATCATGTTGATACAGAGAGGTGTTGCTCACGACATTGTCTAACATTGTCTCCAAAGAGCATACTGTCTGTCTTCTTAGTTACAGTATTCAAGATAACTTTTTTGTTGTCCAAGATATTATACATTCTATATCCGGAGAAAGCTTAGTGTAACAACCTACTCCTAGTTCTATATATACCATATATGCGAAGCTAATTTTTAGTTTACTACTGTTATAAATAATTATGTAGTAGAAAAATGAATAATCTTGAAATATTTTAATTTGTAAAACAAAATAAAAGAATTTCTCTTGTAAAATGCATATGCATATCATGTTCAATATTTATATATATAAAAATATCCATAAGCCATTGTTCATATTTAAGTTGGTAAAGGGCTCATGCCTTTTCATATTTCTGCTTATCACTTGGGCGAGATATTAATGTCCTTACTTATAAGATTTACAATAAATAATAATTCAATAAATATAAGTCTCTATAACTTTATTTAGGTGAGCATGTATCATATGATATGTATGTAATATTTTAAAATATTTAATGATGATTATATCATAAGACCTCTTGGCAATTTATAATATCATACATAAAAAGATTCATGATATAGAGGTAACCTTCGACTTCAAAATATAAATTAGAATGCACATGTGAAAGTAGGTCATTGTACATGCAATATGATGGACAATTATAGTACTTTCATTAATTCTTGCATCATATATTAAATATATTTGTGTATTCTCATATATATATATATATATACTCTCATATGATATGTTATAATAAATATATATAATCACATGTTATAATATATTCATGTACTCTCATATCACATATCATAACAAATACACGTGTTATTACACTACATGTCATCATAAATATGTGGACTCACACACTAAGCATCATCACATATATATGTATACAATACTTTTTCATCTCAATTTGTATATTTTTATGGTTATGCAACATATAAATTAACGTTCAACTTATACCTAGCTCATGACAATCATATTATAAAACATGCTTTAAAAAATATATTATAAATGTAATAATTCATACCATCACTATCTTATAGTAACTTAAGTTTATAGTTACCTGAGTCAGCTCAAAATAAAGATTCCAATAAAAAGTCATGATCCTCGATGATCAGGTGTACTAAGGAACTATAAACCTATCAAAATTGAAACATAGTGTCATAAGATATCTTAATTAAGAATCTTACAAATCACTTATAACTCCTAAAGTAAACACTAATTTAGAGCAAAATTTTGGTAGAATCTCCTCCGAATGAGAATGTGCCCAATCTATAAATACACTTTTAATGGCCTTGATGGGTTGGGACCAGACCCTTAGCGTCATTAGGTCAATCTTAACTTCACTAGCACACATGTATCTTGCTAGAAGATCTTTCACTGAAAATATTGTTAAAATAAAATAGATATCATTTTTTATATATACTTTAAATAACCTTAGAAAGAGCTTTGTGTATAATATTTTTGAAACCATATACTTCATTTTAAAATATTGATAACAAAAACATGTCATATATCATGTTTATAAAACATAAATATCAGAAATCATATTTTCCAAGTAAGGGTAATATATGTATATTGTTTATGTTTTTACTGATTAGTTGTGGTTTTTGGTCACTACATTTACAATATATTATTTCGGATTGTCGTTGTCAGTAATTTAAAAATTCATTGAAAAGTTTATCTTAGGAATTTATGTTTTCATCTAGAGGTATTGAATTAGGAGGATTCTTTTTTCTCTCCTTATCTATATATGTTATGCCCCAATTAACTAGTATTCCAAAAAAGTTGCTAGAGCCTCACAACAATATAGAGTGTTACAATAGAAGATAATATTTAGATATAATTTTCCCAACTAAACTAGGATATCTCGTAGATTAGTTGAGGAAAATTCTCATCTTCACATGTATAAATAAATGATGAATCAATAAATCAAATGGGCTTTTATTTCTCACTTCTTATTTTATCATAGGACCAGAGCCTCTCTCTTTCTAATAGAGATTATCTCTTCTTCATTCGCTATCCAACGACAGCAACAACTTTTTACTTCTTCCTCATGCTCTCTCTCTCTTTTAAGAGAGGTTACTTTTTCTTACCGTCAAACAATAGCCTCTTGCTAATGACCGAGGCTTCGGTGACACTATCGACGGCTCTACTCTAGCTCTCTATCGTTGGTGTCGATTCTTATCCCATATCAGTGGTAGCCCTCTAAGGTCCAACGACTTGGGCTACCATCCTCTCCAGTCGTGCATATGTGGAAACCAGCACATAGAGTGGGACATATTCTTTACCATTAATCTTGATCAGAGATTTTCGGGAGAGACAACATCTCCTTTGTCTCTCTCTGCCTTCTCACTCTTCTTCTTCTTCCCCTTCTCCCTACTTGTTTTCGGCCAGACCTGAGCTCCTCGATCCGGTGGTGAAGTCGCTGTTGGACCTCCTCGTCCTCTTCATCTTCCTCGTGCCCCACTACTGTCATATCAGCTCCAACGAGTAGCAGCACCTTCCCTACCCCATCTACAATAGATGATGGCTTTTACACCTGCTCGACGACTTGATTTCATCTCTAGACCCTGATACCTCCGCCACCGACGCTATCCCTCCTACAGCCTTTGCCACTCTATTGTCACCACCTTCTTCCTTTGCCCAAGCGCCACCATCACTATCTCTCTTGGCAACCCTTGGTGGCGTTACTCCCAGCTGCACCACCTTCGTTGCCTCTCAACCTTAGGCAGCAACTTCCTTCCTTGCGGCAGATGATGACTTCTACACTTGCTTGGCAGCTTGATTTCATCTCCGGACCTTGATATCTCTGCCATTGGCGCTGTCCCTCCTACAGCCTCTGTTGCTCTATTGTCACCACCTTCTTCCTTTGCCCGAGCGCCACCACCACTATCTCCCTTGGTAACCCTTGGTGGCGCTACTCCGCACCACCTCCGTTGCCTCTCAACCTCAGGCAGCAACTTCCCTCCTTACGGCGATTGAAATGGGGCAACTCACTGATTGCCATTGTTCAAGCTGCGCCACCATCACTTCCTCTTCTTGCGATACTTGCAACATCCTTCTCAAGCACGTAGGCATACAGGACCTTTATCGCGGTTGACAACACTACGACCTCCTGCTACCGTATTGTCGAACTTGTGGCTCCAACATAATCGTCCGCTTCTTCTCAGCCAGACTTTCATCATCGTTGAAGTCAACTAGCATAAGATCTTCACTATGGTTGATAACATTATGACCTCCTTCCTTTAGATTCATTAACATCAGTTCAAGATCAACGTTCTTACAGGAGCTCGATTTTACGGGTGCATGATACAAGATAAGATTTAGATATGAACTTTCCAACTGAATAAAAAAATCTTATAGATTAATTGAGGAAAATCCTCATTTTGTATAAATAAATGAATCAAATGAACCTTTCTTTCTCACTTCTTATTCTATCAAGTTATATATATATATATATATATATATATATATATATATATATATATATCTTAGATACTCCCTGCAAGTGTTTTGCTAGTTCTAAACCATCACCAAACTATCTTAAAATAATCTACATTGTAATATGTGAAAGTAGTTTCGGGTGACAACAATAGATCAAAGAAAAAGGTAATAACAACAGGTTGACCTAATATCATAATCAATTTAATTATGCACATGAAATGTGGGTCAAATAACAAAAATAAGAGTATAAAATTATTAAATTAATCATAAATCATGCATAGGTCATAAGAATATATACAATACGCTTTCATACAATATTGTTCATAAATACAATCAATTATACACATGCACTTTATCAAGATTCGATATTTAGGTAAAATATCTGATGAACAATTCTCCCAATAGTGGATGAAAAAAAATTATGCAATAGGTCTTATAATTGTCACATGCACTAATACAACATAATATGTATAAGATCTAATTATTCATGCATATCATTATTATCATCTTGGCATACTGGGACACCATATTGTGCACTCTGCCAATAACACATAGAGAGGTAGTCTTTTAATGGGATGAGTTCATCTCCCAACAATAGATAAAAAAAAATAGATAAAAAGTGCATTTTTAATAGTAGATAGAGAAAACTAATATGGTACACTAAATAGTAGATAAAGAGAACTCATTTTATACTTTCAATAACATATATAGTGCCTAAGTCTTACGCACAACTAGAATTAGTATGCCAATAAAAACACAAATAATAATTATATGTTATCCTCACTTAGTGATATGATTTGTGATGCTTATACTTTATAAATATCATAAACGATATGCTCATATTTTCGACCTTTAAGATTGAATTATATATATTTTTAAAATTTATTCTTGGTATTCTATGAAATATTAATTATAGCATGTATAATCATTAATATTTACTTTAAGTATAGTGCAACAAGTTAAAGTGTGCTAGTAGACTTGAATATGCGGTTAAGTGATAGTAATAAGCATGCATATAGTGACTATAAGTGACGGTTTAATTTTAAACAACGTTAAGTAATTTCAAGGTTTGAATGAGTTTGACTGTGATTAGCATAATGATGTTTAAGTCTTAAACATAATATATATAGAGGATAATAAGCTACTTAGATATGAATGGAGTAATAAAAAAAATAAATGGAGATGTAAATAAAAGAGAAGTGTTATACGAAATGTTGATATACATTAGTTAGATTGAAGGATGAATTTAAACAAAAATATCATCCTTGTTAAACCAAATTAGTCTTAACTGAAGTTGTTATAATATTAGAATGATATCAGTAAACAATAGTTGCAATGAGATCTAACAAGATTGAACCATAGACCTTAAAGTAACCTCTTAAGCTCATCTATTTTATTTTAGCCTCATCTTCTTTATCAACCTGATTCAC
Source organism: Ensete glaucum (assembly GCA_021527575.1). Classification (NCBI taxonomy): domain Eukaryota; kingdom Viridiplantae; phylum Streptophyta; class Magnoliopsida; order Zingiberales; family Musaceae; genus Ensete; species Ensete glaucum. The sequence continues at coordinate 47,361,329 of CM038551.1, forward strand.
GATCCTTTCTCTCTTTTCTGATAAAGGCTAGAAAACCCTAGCTATAAGGAAGATTGAAACAAGAAAAAAAATTCCCTCTTCCATTACTATACCTAGGATTTCTATTTTATAGATTATAGATTCTCAACTACTTTTGAGTGATCTATATTTCAAATTAATCTTTATTTTTTGATATATTTTGTATAAATCTTTTATAGTTCTAAGGCTTCTAATATAATTTTAATTTGAGATTGGTGCGTGAAGTTATTACTGTCTCAATATGAGGTACTTAGAATCTTTTATTTTTTCAGAAGATCTTTTCAAACTAAATTGACCCCCTTAGGGATATGATTAGGTACAATCCTTTTGATATATTTTAAAAGACTCCTTTAAGATTTTGTGAGATCTAGAATTAAGTGAATGGGACATTTGTGCATTAAGATATGAGGTTCATAAGTTCATATTCTCTCAAACCAATTTCAGTAGAATATAATAGGTGTTGATATTTAAATTAGGAGGATAATTTAGTTTTCAAATGATTCTATTTTAAGCTGAAATTTGGTGTGCATTTAGTTTCATTTGTCTCCTAGTTTTCAATAAAATTTCATAAAAGTTCAAGATCGTTTGATTATAATAGTGAATTAAAATTTTCTTCATAGAATTATATGATGGTTTGAGTGATACTAACTATTTTATTTGATTATAGAGTAAATTATTAAAAAATAATGGTGAAATTTAGATAAAGTTTTAGGTTAAGTATAGTTTATTTTATAGGAGATTTTATCAAACTTTTCTATAAATTATTATAAATTAATTACTCAAGAGGTAAAGTTATTAATTAAGATATTTTATGATCCTAGACTCCTAATTTGATAGGTGTATCACTCCTTAGCATGCTTAATGTTAAAGAATATGGTCTTTCATTGACTCCTTTATTTTCAAGTTCAATCAAATACGTATAAGTTTAATTCACTATAGAGTAGTGTCCGTATAAATTATCATATTCATAATGCATTTAAGAAATCATGTTTTAAATGATATGTTTGTCAGATAGGCAAGAGCTAATTATGAATGTATATATTTAATAAATATAAATATATATGAATTTAAGATGAATATATATATATATATATATATATATATATATATATATATATATATAATGACGTATGATGTGGGAGTGCATGAATATATTATAATGTGCAATGCATGTATATGTTGATTGTTGAATCCCAAAATTGATAATGAAATCAATTAATGAGTTTATAGACTAATATATTTTTTAGATAAGTGATGCAGGAAATACTTCGATTACGGACTCGAACTATCAAAAGGCAAATTGTCAAAGCAAGAGAATCAAACGTTGTGTCGGAAAAAGTATCATGTCAAAAATTGAACGTCGAGTTAGAGGATTAGTTGACGTGTCGAAGATTGGACTTCATGCTATAAGTTTGGGCATTATACCAGAAGGATCAGATATTACGCTAAAAGATGAGATGTAATGAGAAAGTCGATATGTCGGAAGACTGAGCAATATATTGAAGGAAAGGACGAAGTGACGCAAGTTCAGACGAAGTGCTGATAGATTGGACAATATGTCAAAATGGCATATAACATGCTGAAAGCTTTATAATTATGCTAGATATATGGTTAAATTATTAAAGTCTTGATTGAGGTCTTTTCGGGTCAAATTGAGCTGGTATTAGATCAAAACCATGCCAACTTGTCAAAGAACCTATTGGGTTTGAATCAGGATCAAATTGGACCTATTATAAGGCTAAATAAGTGACCTAAAGTAGGCCTAGGTGGTGATACCGCTAGGGTGGTAGTATCGCTTGAGTAAGCCAAAAAGTACTATTTGTGCTTTTTTAGCAATTTTATCGATAGTACCGCCAATGTCGATGATCACCTAGGTCGATGGTAATATCACATAGGTCAATATTAGTATTGCTAGAGCCTTGATTTGTGGCCCCGTTACGGTGGTAGTACTATTAGTAATCGAAAATTTTGGGGATTTGAATTTTTAGCTCTATTCTTGAAGCCTTTTGGGGTCTATAAATACTCCACTCATGCTTACTTGATGAAGTACGAATTCTTGAGCATAACTATTATAAACTCTCTCTTTGAGTAGTGTTTAAGTCATTTCCTCTTTGAGTTTAGAGATGTTTCTAAGTTGTAGGAGGTGAGAGATTTTATAAAAGAGAGAGTATGAAAGTTCTCTCCTAAGCTTGTTAAAAGGAGAAAAGCTATAACAAGGGTTATAGATCTTCACTCATTAGAAATACAATCGGTAGTGAAAGTCGATGGCCTCAAGGGAAGAAGAATTAGGAGTGGATGTAAGTCGGAAAGGCCGAACCATTATAAATCGGTTTGCATCTCTTCTATTGTCTTTATTTTATTGCTTATTGAGTTACTTCACTTGCTATCTTTATTCGCACTTTTAGTTAAATGTATTTCTAATATAGATTTATCAATCATACCTTAAAATTGGGTCAACCCCCTCTCTTAATGACATTACGATTCTAATAATTGGTATCAGAGCAAGGTTCTCTGAGTTGGATTAACATCCAAGAGAGATCTAATTGCTTTTTCAAGCAATCAAAAGGTGGGATGAACTACACCTATTGGAAAACTAGAATGAGAATTTTTCTTACTTACGATGGATTTTGATTTATGGAATGTCACTGAGTTTGGCTTTCAAAAATCTTCTAAATCAATAGATGAATGAAATGATTTTGAAAAAAAAATTTCTTTAAATGCAAAAGCTATGAATACTTTATTTTGTGCTTAGATAAAAATAAATTTAATCATATTTTTACTTATAATGCTGTACATGATATTTAGTATATACTCAAAGTTACTCATGAAGACACAAATAAAGTAAAAGAATCTAAATTTAATCTTTTGGTTCATAGTTATGAGTTATTTAAACATGATGATGAAGAAGAAAATTTTTCAAAGAAAAGATATTGCCCTTAAATTTGAAGAAAACTATATGAGCAAAAGCTCAAATGATGATTATGATGACATGACACTCCTTATAAGAAGATTCAAAAAGTTTATGAGGAGAAACAAAATAAATCTTGCAAGACGAGAAGGTAAAAACAAAAATGAACCTAAGAATGATGTTGTCATATGCTATGAGTGTAAAAAATCAGGATACTTAAAAAAAGAGTGCTATCAATTGAAAAAGAAGCCATCAATCCAAAAGTAGAAGAAACTGCTCAAGATAATATAGGATGAATCAAGTGAGTCTGAGGTTAAAGAGCAAATCAGTGACGAAGTAGCAAACTATACCTTAATAGCCTTCAAGAAAGAGATATTTGACTCTCCCAAAATATCTTTATCATATAGTTAATTATTTAAAGTAATTCATGATTTATATCATAATTTAAAAAGATAGGTAAAAAATATAATTTGCTAAAAAAGTATCATGTTTCTCTCACTAATGAATTTGATATATTAAAAAATAAGTATGACAACTATATGTAAACGTCTTCCACAATATGAAGAGTTAGAATCTATTAAAAAGAAAAACATATTTCTATGATAAATATTAAAAAAATTTAAAATTTAAAATAGATCATTGAATATGATTCTTGCTAACTAAGGTTGTGTATCAAGAGAAGTAGGAATTGACTTCATGAGTAACAACACTCATCGAAAGCTAATAAACTTTATAAAATAACCCACATTGCATATCCTTCTAAAAGTTAGATTTTAGTTTTGTGAAAAATTCGGTCACTATGCTTATGTATGCTTTCTTAAAAAATATAGTAATCATAAACTAGTTTGGATTCTTAAGGTAATCATAAATAATTTAAAGACAAAAGTCAAGAAAGATAGATCTAACCATGAAGGATCCAATATTAAATGGGTACTTAAAACAAACCTCTCTTTATTGTAGATATGTCTCCAAATAAGACCTAGGAGTAAAAAGTGATATCTTGATAGTGGATGCTCAAGGTAAATGACCAGAGATCTATCTTACTTCTCAAAACTCACTAATTGAAACAAAGAATATGTTATCTTCGGAGACAAAAATAAAAAAAAAATTATTGATATTGGAAAAGTTGGTAATAAATCGAATCTCCTTATTGAAGATGTGCTTTTGGTAGACGGTTTGAAATATAACTTAATAAACATTAGTCAATTTTGTGATAAGGGATATAATATAGTTTTAAGAAGTAATAATATTTATACTATTAATCTTGATGACTTTCGTAGACTTACTTTTTGATTTTGAATGATAATGCATGGTTTTGGCATAGAAGACTAAGACATGCTAGTATGAAATTAATCTCGCAAATTAGAACTAAAAAACTTATAAGAAGAATGTCTAAAATTAAATTTATTAAAGATAAAAAATATGTCAGTGCCAACTAGAAAAACATATAAAGAGTAGTTTTAAACTTAAAAACTAAGTATCTCTAGATCATTACATTAAATTCACATGGATTTATTTTAACCTATTGATATCACAAGCCTAAGAGGTAGCAAATATACTTTTGTAATTGTTGATTATTATAGTAGATATCCTTGGACATACTTCTTGGCACAAAAAATGATTATTTTAAATAATTTTATAAATTTTATAAATATGTTTAAAATGAAAAAGATTTTATAATTTCTTTTATATGTAGTGATTATGGTGATGAATTTAAAAATCATGATTTTCAAAAGAATTATGATTTGAATGGGTGTGACCATGATTTTTTTCACTCCAAGAAATCGATAACATATGAAGTTTATTGAGAGAATAAATAAGAGCTTACAAGATATGATAAGAACCATGTTTAATGAACATAGCCTATCCAAATACTTTTTGGCCAAAACTATTAACACGATATATTATGTCACAAATAGGATTCTTGTAAGATATCATCTATCTAAAACTCCTTATAAATTATGAAATAATAAAAGACCTAACATCTTATATTTTAAATTTTTTGATTGTTTTATTTTAAATGACAATGATACCCTATGAAAATTTGATACAAAATCCGATGAAAGCGTTTTTCTTGGATATTTCTATATTTAAAGCTTATCGTGTTTTTAATAAGAGATCTTTAGTGATTGAAGAATCTATTCATATTGTCTTTGATGAATTTCTCACAACTAAGAAAAATAATTATGATGATTTTAAATTTAATAATTTAAATTTAAATGAGAATTCTTCCTAAAATAACTTGAATACATTTACTTCCAAACAAAACTTGCATAAGGAATGAAAGTATATATATGCACATTCTAAAAAGTTAATTATTGGAGATAAATTAAAAGGTATTTAAACTCGTTCTTCATTAAAAATATATTTATGTAAATATATTGTTAGGATGATGCTTGTTCGAAGACTTAGTGATCATCTTATAATTGATCAAATTGAAACTAAATGTATTGATGATGCTTTTAAAGGTGACTCATTATTGTTAGGATGCTTGTTCGAAGACTTAGTGATCATCTTATAATTGATATTAAATGGGTCTTTAGAAATAAGCAAGCTAATTAAGGTATCATGGTTCAAAATAAGATTAGTGACCAAAGGTTTCATTCAAGAAGTAGGTATAGACTATGAAAAAACCTTCACTCATGTGACAAAACTTGAAGTCATAAGGATACTCCTTGTCTATACATATTTTAAAAATTTTAAATTATTTTAAATGGGTGATTTTCCTAATGGTTTTATTTTTGAAGAAGTTTATGTTAAACAACTATTTTGATTTGAAAATGATCTTTTTCCAAACTATGTTTATAAATTATCTAAAGCTCTCTATGGGTTGAGAAATTGATCTAAGAGGCTTAGCTCCTTTTTTATTCAAAATAATTTTTTTAAAGGCAAGGTCGATAGCACATTATTTATTAAATATTTTAATAATATTTTTTATTATTCAAATTTATGTTGATGATATTATTTTCGAATCTACTAATGAATCTTTATGTGAATCACTTGCTATGAGTATGACCCAAGAATTTAAAATGAGTTTAATGAGTCATATATTATCTGGCATGTCATTGGTTCATCTGACACTTCGATATAGCGTCCTCTCCTTCGACGTATTGCCTGATCTATTGGCATGTTGACCTTAGCAACATTTGATCTTCTTGGTGCACCCGAACCTTGTGGACTAATGCCCAAACTCACGGCACGAAGTCCCTCTGGCATGTTGACTAGTCCTCCGGTCCGACGTCTAATCTTTTGATATGTTCCATTTTGGCCCAACATCTGATCCTTCCTACTTTAATCGATTTATCATTCCATAATCAAATTTAGTTAGTCATACATCACTCAAATGCTGACTAGATCATAATCTTCATCAATTGATTTTATCATCAAATTTGAGATTCAACAATCTCCTCCTTTTTTAATGATGACAACTAATTGATGATGAAGTTTTAACTAAACTCCCCCTGTCAATATATCAAAATAAAGCAAAATTGAATTCAAATATATTAATAACCTTTGAATTCCAATAGAAACATCATGCACCATAAAATCATGAGTATTGCATGCATAAATTCAAATTATTTCAAAATATCAAAGTACATTATACTATGCATGATTTAAATTTTGAACTTTAAGTTATCATCATAATTTCTCACCCTTTATCATCAACAAAAAGAATAAAAGTGCAACATGCAAACAATCAATTTTTGAGATGTGCAAGTTTATAAGTTTTTTGCTTCTCTTGAGATGTGCAAGTTTATAAGTTTTTGCTTTTTCTTGAAATGTGCAAGCTAGTAATTTCTACTTCTTTTTGAAATGTGCAAGCTAACATTTCTTGCTTCTATTTTAAGAAGTGCAAGCTAGCAATCTTTGCTTCTATTGAGATGTGCAAGTGAGCATTCTTGCTTCTTTTGGGATGTGCAATCTAGCAATCTTTGCTTCACTTAAGATGTGCAAGCTAGCATTCTTTTCTTCTCTTTTGAGATGTGCAAATTTAGCAAGTTTTGTCTCATCCTTTGTCATTGTCAAAAAGAAGAGAGTAATATAATGACAAAATCTTTTACATCAATGTTCCAATCATCACATGAAAGATATCAAAGAAGTTTAATTTGATGATGGGGTACACATGTTATAAACACAAAGGAGTTATATGTAAATCATAAAATATATTAATGCCAAAGATCTTGAAAGATTAATTCGTAAAACCTAAAAGACATGATTCATTTTGACAAATTTCCTCTTTAGTAAACAACAAAAGGAAATCTTAAGAGATCATATAATAAAGGATCTTGATTCTCAAGTCATCAAGATCATGGTTTGTTTGTATAAGTCTTCTTCTTTAGTAAATGGTAAAAAGAAGAAATCATAAAAGATCAAAAAAGATTTTGATTTCACAAACGAAACATCAAGTCAATAAATCAAGAGAAAGTTCATGATTTAGATAGAAAAATCTCATTCAAATTTAATTTATCAAATCATCAAAATCAGTTTAAGAAATTCAAAATAACATAAATAGATTCATTAATTACTAATGATCTCTTGTTTAAAAATCGAAAAGCTTTAGATATAGCAAAATTTTCAAGAAATGCATTTCTTTTTTAGTTTAAATTTATGTGTTTGATTTCATATAAGCATGCCCAAGTTTTTATGTTAAAACTATGCATTTGTCATGCTCATTTTTTAATTATTTTTAAATTTACTAGAGAGAGAAGCATGATCCTTTATTCATTTATTATTTTTTAAAATAATTTATATTTCTTACGAACCTTTTTCATCAAATAGATCATGAAAAGCATTAAGTAATTCATTATAAGGTAAAGAAGATTCGTTTGAGTTACTTACATCATCATTGAGGGCCATTAGAGCGTAGTTTGCCATCTCATTTTCATTGGTTCACTTTTCATCTTTGGATGTACTCTTCTTTTCATTTTCATTTTCATTCATCCCAAGTCGACTTGAGTGTGTTCTTCTTCTTCTGCAACTTCTTCTTCATTTAGGGACATTTACTTTTGAAGTGCCCTCGTCGATTGCATTCGTAGTAATTTATTGTGCTTTTTTAGTTCATTTTTATTCTTACATTATTGTTTTATGAACTTCTTCGATATTCTTGTGAAAAATTTCAAAGTCATTATCGCCGCTTGAGCTTTCACTCAAGTAGTCTTCTTTAGTTTTAAGTGCTAAGTCCTTCATATTATTTGGAAGATTATTCTCATATTTGTTATGTGCCAAATAAATCATCTTATAGGTCATTAATGGCCCGATAAGTTCTTCAAGTGGAAGCCAGTTTAAGTCCTTTGCCTCTAGAATGACAGTTACTTTTGGATCCCAATTTTTAGGAAGAGATTGTAAAATTTTATTAACAAGTTCAAGGTTAGAAAAAGATTTATTAAGTGTTTTTAAACCATTGATGACATTTGTAAAATGGGTATACATGTCTCCAATGGTTTCACTTGGTTTCATTTGAAATAATTCAAAACTATGTATCAAGAGATTGATATTAGATTCTTTAACTCTATTTGTGCCTTCATGTGTAACTTCATATGTGTGGCAAATATCATGTGTCATTTCATAAGTTGAAATACGATTAAATTTATTTTTGTCTAATGTGTAAAATAAAGTATTCATAGCTTTCGCATTTAAAGAAAATGATTTTTTCTCAAACTTATTCCATTCATTCATAGATTTAGAAGGTGTTTGAAAACCAAGTTATGTAACATTCCATAAATTGAAATTCATAGAAATTAAGAAAACTTTCATTTGAGTTTTCTAATACGTGTAGTCCGTCTCATTGAACATAGGAGGACGAGTGATAAAATAACTCTCTTGATTGTTGAAAAAAATCATTTAGTATCTATTAGATGTTAAACCAATTGAGAAAAACTTGGTTCTAATACCAATTGTTAGGACCGAAAACCTTCACTACTACCCTCGAAGCTTACTATCCTGCCTATAGGTTCTTACTACCTGCCTATAAGTATGCACGTCTACCTTTATAATGAAAATGAAAAGCACCAATGAAAAGAGCACACTAGATTTATAATGGTTTGATCCACATGGCCTACATCCACTCTCGATTCATCTTCACTTGAGGCCACTAGCTTCTATTACCGATCTTCTTTCAATGGTGAAGATCAACTACCTCCTTTACAACTCTTTCTCCTTTTCACAGGCTCAAGAAAAAATATTTATAACCCTCTTTTACAAGTGTTCTCTTAAACTCTCCCTTAGAATAACCTTTAAGTTTTTGAAGGAGGAACTCAATTTTCTAATAGGGTTTCTATACAAGTTTTTATTCTCTATTCTTGCTTCCTTAAGCAAGAATTAGTGAGGTATTTATAGACCCCAAATGACGTCAAATCTTGGAGCAAAAATTCAAATCCCCAAAATTTTTGGGTTCAGGAGGTACCATTGCTTGACAAATTTAATGTTGGCGGTACTACCGCCAGCCTGAGCGATACCACCACCCAATCTAGGGTGGTACCGTCGTCTGATAGCCTAGAAGACTGCATCCAACTCATAGGTGGTTCCATCGCCTAGTCAGGCGGTGCCACCGCCTGACCTATCTTTGGGTCACTGAATGAGCCTCCTAATGGGCCCAAATCAGCCCCAGATCAGGTTTAATGGGCCCCTAATTGAGTTGACATGGTTTCACCAAAAACCAACTCAATTACAATCTAAACATGTCATTGGTTCATCCGGCGCTTTGTCCGACCTTTCTACGCATCGTCCTCTCCTTTGGTGTATTGCTGGATCCCGGCATGTTGATCTTGGTAATATCTGATCTTCTTGGTGCAATGCTTAAACTTCTGACCCGATGCCCGAACTCACGGCACGAAGTCCCTCCTTCATGTCGCCCAGTCCTTGGCCCGACGTCCAACCTTCTAACATGTTCCTTTCTAGCCCAATGTATGATTTCTCTTGCTTTAGTCGATTTGCCTTTCCATGATTGAAGTTAGTCTTGCATCACTCAAATGCTAATTAGATCATAATCTTTATCAATTGATTTCAATATGAGATTCAACACCTTCATGTTATAATATCAAAGTAATTTTTATCTTTGCATAATTAATGCAATGGGGGAGAAGTAGTACCATGATACCATGAATCACTCTTTTCTTTTAGCGGATGACAAAGAGGGAGAAATAATAACTTATATTTTTTATTAATAAAGAGAGAGAAGTATATTTTATTTTTCTTAACCAAGGGGGAGAAGTGGTGACTCATGAATGAACAGAAAGAATCATGATGTCTTATGAAATTATATTTTGATTGATATTGCACATTTGATAATTGTTGAAATTTGAAACTTGAAATGATTATGATATTTGAAACTTGATTGAACATTGATATTTAGGCTTGAATGATTGAATCATAATATTGAAAAGATCAAAGTTTTTCAATTTGAATTCAATATATGCATTTAAAGTAATATATGATTATTTGAATTTAAGATTATCATAACTTTTAAAATGATAAATATATAGGAGAATCTTGTTAAAACTTTATCATCAATTAGTTATCATTATAAAAAAGGGGAAGATTATTAAATCCAAAATTTTGACAATTGTTGTTGGATGATTCGTCGGGCTCGAGGGGCCGACATGACGTGGTTCGGCCTACATGCGCAAGACCAACTCAGCGGGGTGCAGAACTTAGAGAATTCGTGAGGAGGCTGCTTGCGAAACTTAGAGAACTCCTTCGGGTTCAGAGTTCAAGTGTGGGAGTGATCCACATGCCCGTATTGAGTTACGTCACTTGGTTATTAATCGGTTTGAAGTTGGCATGGTTATTATGCGATCGTCGAGCTTCGAGTGGAAAGCCTTCGGGTGAGGCGAAAAGTCCGCTGGGGGGGATGGTCAGGACTGAACTCGCCTAGAGATGCTAAGGATAGAAAACCCTTAGGCGAGGCTGAGAGCTCGCTGGGAGATGCTCGGGACTGAAAGCCCTTGGGTGAGGCTGAGAGCCTGCTTAGAGATGCTCGAGACTAAAAGTCCTTAAGTAAGGCTGAGAGCTCGCTCGGGACTAAAAGCCCTTGGGTGAGGCTAAGAACTCGTTTGCAGATGCTTGGGATTGAAAGTCCTTGGGCGAGGTTGAGAGCCCGATTGGAGATGCTCGAGACTAAAAGCCCTTGGGTGAGGCTGAGAGCTCGCTTGCAGATGCTCGAGACTGAAAGCTCTTGGGTGAGGCTGAGAGCTTACTTGCAGATGCTCGAGACTGGAAGCCCTTGGGCAAGGCTGAGAGCTTGCTTGCAGATGCTCGGGACTGAAAGCCCTTAGGTGAGGCTGAAAGCTCGCTTAGAATTGCTCGGGACTGAAAGCCCTTGGGTGAGGCTAAGAGCTCGCTTGGAGATGCTCGAGATTGAAAGTCCTTAGGCAAGACTAAGAGCTTGCTTGGAAATGCTTGGGACTAAAAGTCCTCGGGCGAGGCTGAGAGCTCACTTCTCCACATTGGGAAGTCAAGGATGTTACGCAACTTGCTTTTTGGCGGGAAGATTTTTTCTTGGGATTGATGACGATCCGTTCGCCGATCAAGACCCTTCGGAAGGTGATGTGTGGCCCATGCAATATCCCATTAGGCACAGAGCGCAAAGCATCATAATGAGGTGTCACACTTTTTGGGCAGGTGAAGTGCCAATCGGTGCTGGAGTGAGGTATTAATCCTCTCCGATTCCTTCGTGGTCTCCCACTGCTCTTTCCATAGCTTCTGTATTACTGACGATCTTTATCGCCTCCAGCATTGGCTATACCGATGCTTCCTGTCTTCAACCCATTTTTTCTCCCCCAATGCTTTCTTAAGCAGGTCAGATGTCTTCCGCCTCCTCCCACTCCATAGGCCTAGGGTTTTAGGTCATCCCTCCGGGGATTTTAGGTTGACTGTCATTCTTTCATCATCCGGGGGTGTGGCTCCTGTCGACTCCGAGGCTGCAGAGACCTTGGCGATGATACAGTCATGTTTTAATATTTATTTGACCATGACGACTCACCGGTTGGTCGAAGTTAGGAAGAATTATTATATTCCCATAGAGTACGAACTCCATGTGCCCCTACTTGGGGGAGTATCCTTATGATGCCTTTATAAGCAGTTCAAGTCTATCAACTGACGCCCTCAAAATGGGCCTAAGGGTTCTGTTGCATCCCGTTATTGAGGTGTGCCTCAAAGGGTGACAAATATCTCCTTCCCAGATGGCGCCCAATCGTGGCGCTATCTGGTGGCCTTTTGTGGGAATGTTACGGGTCGGGCACAGTGGCGACCCGGGACTTGTTCATGGCTTGTTTTCGCTTAAGTCCGAGACAAGTCAAGTATTATCTGATCATCGATAACGGATTCCGAGTGGGAGGTGCGCCCTCCAGCAATAAGGGTTGGAAGTCACGCATTTTCTTTATCTCTTGTCATCGAGGCTGAAGCTTCCCAACCGAGTGGACATCTCAGAAGGTGAACAACTCGGTCCTTGCACTTTTGGCCAACGAGACTGAGCCGGTCAAGATCCTCTGAGGGATCCTTTCTGCTTCCAGGGGGTGAAGGACATGAACGAGACATGGCTGGCCGAAGCGAGTCTCAGCCTGGTCCCACGGGGTATGTTTTTTCTGTTTGTTTATTAAGTTAGATTTTTCATGATTGTACCTTGTCATGCAGAGATGTTCAACCTTAGAAAGATGAAGTCCGGTGGTGGGGCGAGCAGTAGATCAACAGTTCCATTGACGACCAACGTCGACCATCTGGGTAAACAACCTTTCTCTTCTTCTCTCTTCTCTCTCTCTCTCACTTTTTTTTTTGAACTTTGCCCCCTTTTCCTTGCAGTGGCTCCACTTTGTGAGTGCCCTCATTGATCAGGTCCATGATGTGGGCTCGGTGCCAGCATGAAAGAATTATGGCACTTCGGGCCGCCAATAAGGAGCTTAAGCTTAGGGCCAACCAAGAGTTAGTTGTGACCGTCGAGCACCGGGTGAAGGAGCTGGAGGAGGATGTGAAGAAGTTGCGGACTGAGCTAGAGTCCCTCAAGAACCAGCGAAAGGGGCTCGAGCAGGAAGTTGGCATTTTGTGCTCTAGCCTGGATGGTGCTCAGGATGATCGAGCTTATCTAGAGGAGGATATGCTATCACTGATAGAGGTAGTGGCGCTCCTTGAGGCCGAGCTGAAGGCCGAGGTGCCGAAGGCGGTGGACACCTACAAGGCATCTTAAGGATTTAAGTCGGGCCTCGAGAAGTTGGGGCAGGGCAACTACGAGTTCGAGTACCGGGTGGCACTCGAATGGCTGCAGGGAAAACATCTAGAGATAGAGATCGAGCAGGACCCATTCGCCAAGTGTCCTAAAAATTGCCAGTGTAGGGATGGACCTTAACCAACCCTTTGATGATAGTACCCCTTCGGAGAAGTAGTTGATATTGTAATAACTTCCTCCTTTGTATGTCGTGCGCCGAAGCCCTGTTTCATATTGGTCGCTCGACCGTATTGTGTATTTTTCCCCTCTTCAAATAAAATTACTTTTTGGATGTCTTACTTTGTTGTTCGGATTGTCCTATGACACTTTGGGTCTCTAATCTATCATTTCGACATAGAAGTTTTTCAAATTCGATACATGCCAGGGCCGAGGGAGGGTCTTCCCGTCCATTACCGCTTGAGTGTAAGTCCCATCTTGAATGAGTTGGACAACATGATAAGGACCCTCCCATCTCAGGGCGAGTTTTCTATGGAAGTGTCCAGGATTGGTGGCCTCGGCCTTCCTGAGGACTAGGTCTCCCATGTCGATTGATCGGGGGTAGACCTTTTGATTGTAGATTTGGGCCACTGCCCTTTGGTAGTGTAGAGTCGTTAGGTGCATTTCAGCTCTATGTTCTTCCAGCAAGTCGAGGTTCTCCCCGAGGCTAGCTTATGATGCTTTGGGGGTGAAATGTTTGATCCTTAGGGTTAGGAAAACCACCTCAGGCGGTAGGACGACTTCAGTGCCAAAGGCGAGACTATAAGGTGAGTCTCTTGTCGGGGTCTTCGGGGTCATGCATAGGGCCCATAGGACACTTAGGAGCTCCTCGACCCAAGTAGTTAGGGCGTTGGTCATCCTTCTCCTCAGTCCTTCAAGTATGCTCCTGTTAGTCACCTTAGCCAACCCGTTGGCCTGCGGGTGAGTGACTCAACAGAACTTCAATTGTATCCAATACTTATGGCAGAATGCTTTGAACTTGGAATTGTTGAACTATGTCCCGTTGTCAATAACTATGACTCTCAAGATGTCAAACCTCATGATGAGGTTTTTCCAGATGAAACCCTCCACTTGTTTCTCAGTGGTCGAGGCTAAAGGTTCGGCCTCGTCCCATTTGGTAAAATAATTTACCTCGACAATCAAGAACTTTCATTGTCCTGCAGTTGGTAGGGACGGGCTGAGAAGGTCCATTCCCCACTGCGTGAAAGGCCAAGCACAGCAGGTCGGAGCGAGTGGCCAGGTCGGCTGATAAGGAACGCGAGCATGCATCTAGCATTCCACGCACTTTTGAATGTAGGCCAGTGCATCTGCCCGTATGGTCAGCCAGTAGTACCCGAGGCAGAGGATCTTGAAAGCCAGGGTGCATCCCTCGATGTGCTCGTCGTATATCCACTCATGGACCTTGGTGAGTACTATGTCAGCTTGGGACCTTGACAAGCATTGTAGTAGGGCATGATTGAAAGCTCTTCTACAGAGGCATCCATTGATGATGTCATACCACGCTTCAGCCCTCTTGACCCGACGGGCAACCCCTTTGTCGGTCGGGAGGGTCGTATCTTTCTTATAGTGTAGTATATGTTCCCTCCAGTCTGGGTGAGTGGCCTTGGCCGCCTCCTCGATTGTGGTGACCATTGGTCGACGAACGTTGGGGATAACTAATGGCTTGCCACCGGGGGCATCAGTGGAGTTTGATTTTACCAGGGCATCGGTCCTAGAGTTCTCGATGTAAGAGATTCGAGAGATTTTGAAATACTTGGTCATACCGATCAATCAATGGGCCTTAGTGAGATACTAAGCCATGTTCGACTCTCAAGCCTCGAAACTTCTGTCGACTTGCTTAGTGACTAGTTGGGAGTCGGTGAACATCTCTAGATGCTCTGCTTGTAACTCAATCACCAAACACAGTCTGAACAATAACGCCTCATACTCCGCTTCATTGTTGGTGGTCGAGAACTCTAAGCACACTGCATGCTCCCAATTTCGCCCAAAGGGATCCCTTAGGACTATCCCGGCCCCTCCCCTAGAGCCATTCATCGATCCATCAATGTGAAGGGTCCAAGTCAGTCTCTTTTAGATAGACTTAAGGGCTGTTAGTTCAGAGGAGAAATTGACAATTGCTTGAGCCTTGATCACCTTCCTCGGGACATACACTAGGCCAAACTCGCTGAGCTTCATTGACCACTTGAGCATGCGCCCTGCAACGTCGAACTTAGAGAAGATTTGACACAGTAGTTGGTCAATGATTACCTTAATGGTGTGGGCTTGGAAGTACGACTATAGCTTTATGGCTGCGAGGACTAGGGCGAGCACGAGCTTTTCAATCAGGGGGCATCACTCCTCGGGGCCCTACAGCACATAGCTAGAGTAGTAGACAGATCGTTGGTTATTCCCGTCGAGTTTGACTAGGACCGCGTTGACGACCTGCTCTAAAGTGGTAAGGTATAGCTCGAGTTGGTCGCCTGAGCTGACCGAGGACATCCGAGATAGGAACGCAAGGTAGATCTTCAGCTCCTGGAAGGCTTGATCGCAATCGGGGCCCCAGCTGAAGTTTTTATTTTGTTTTAATGCCTGTAGGATGGGGTAGCTTCAATCGCCAACCCGAGATATGAACTGTCCAATTGCAGCCAATCTCTCGACGAGGTGTTGAACCTCCTTGACGGTCTAGGGTGATTTTATATCAATGATTGCTCGTATCTTCTCCGAGTTCACATCTATCCCTCGCTGGTGAATGATGAAGCCGAGGAATTTTCTCGATGCGGCGCCAAAGATGCACTTGGCAGAGTTGAGTTTCATTATGAACCTCCTAAAGATTCAAAATGTCTCAGTGAGATTTACGAGGTGCATATATGCTTATTTGCTTTTGACGATCGTGTCATCCACATAGACCTCTATATTTCTGCCCAACTGATCTTTGAATAACTAATTGACCATTCTCTGGTAGGTGGCTCCAACATTTTTTAGTCTGAATGACATCACTTTATAGCAGTAGGTGCCCTGATGCATGATGAATGCTGTCTTCTCTTGATCTTGAGAGGCCATTTGATTCTGATTGTAGCCCCAGAACGCATCCATAAAAGAAAGAAGTTCATACTCTGAGGTAGAGTCCACTAGCTGATCAATCCTCAGTAGTGGGTAGCAATCCTTCGGGCAAGCCTAGTTAAGATTGGTGTAGTTAACACATATGCGCCACCTTCCATTAGCTTTTTTCACAAGAACTATATTAGATGGCTAAGTTGGGTATTTGACTTCCACTAGGAACCCAACCTCTAACAATTGATCTACTTCTTATTCAAAAGCCTTTTGCCAGTCAATTGTGAACTTCCTCGACCTCTGTTGCATCGGGAGAGCTCCCAAGGCCGTGCTCAATTGGTGCTAGGCTATTTTCGGGTGGATGCCTAGCATGTTGCTTCGTGACTAGGCGAAGACGTCCATGTTACACTTCAGAAAGTCTATAAGCTGGATGTTTTGGTCCTAAGGGAGAGTCGACCCAACTCGGATTTCTCCGAATGGTCTTTTTCTAGGGGCACCTCCAGTATTGGTTCGGTGGGCTTGGGCCAAGTGTTTGGCTTAATTGGCTCCCGAGGGTCGGGGATCAGAGTTTCCTTCTTGCCTCTCTTGGGGATGGTTGTTGCTACCAGGTAGCATCATCTTGACTCCTGTGGGTTGCTCCTGACCTCCTTGGCCTCGGCACTGGTTGGGAACTTCATACTGTGGTGGTATGTAGAGACGATTGCCATTAGCTTATTGAGGGTTAGTCGATCGATGATCACATTGTATGCTGAGGGGACCACTATAAAAGGAACCATGAGAGTTTTGGTTCATCGTCGAAGGTCATTGGGAGGGTTGCGATGCCTACAGGAGTTATCGCATCCCCGGTGAACCTTATTAAATTTGAAGTCATGGGGGTGAAATCCCTGTTAATTATGTCGAGCTTTAAAAAAGTGTCAAAGTACAATATGTCGGTGGAGCTCCCTGTATCTATCATGATGCGCTTGACACATGTGTTTGCAATGTGGGCCGTGATCACTAGGGCATCATTATAGTCTTGATATTCACTCTCAGACTCGAAGGTGATCTCAGGATTGTACGATGCTATGGGTCTCTTCTGGACTTCTGCTCGGGCATAAGCCTTTTTTACTGAAGAACTATCACCACCTGCGGCCCGACTGCCCACTAGACATCTATTTGCCTCTCCATGGGGCCTTTCTTGTGATGGTTCATGTGACTTTCTTATGAACCGATCAAGGTGGTCGTGACGGATGAGGTCTTCAATCTGGTTCTTAAGGCCGTAACACTCCTCAGTATCGTGACCATAGTCACGGTGGAAACGATAGTAGCACCCGTGGTTACACTCCTCAGATTGAGTCTTCATCGGGTTGGAGGCTTTGAGAAGTCCTTTCTCCCAGATCTGGAGGAAGATCTCGGTCCAAGTAGAGTTGAGTGGAGTGTTGGGGAGCCGGGGGATGGCTTGCTCGGTTCTCTCCATTCCGGGTGGTGGCCCCCGGGACGGTTCGGCCTAGGGCCACTTCTGGTCTTTGTGTTTTTCTACCACTAGAGCCTCGACAGTGACATATTGGTTGTCCCTTTGCAACATTTCTGGCATAGTCATCGGGGGTTGCTCCATGAGCAACCAAAAGAGGTGGGAAGGCTTGATCTTGACCATGAATGCCTGGATGACCAATGACGGGTGGGCGTTGGGAATGACCCTGATCTCTTTTGTGAAACGGGCAAGGTATTGGCTGAATGGTTCATCTTCCTTTTGCCTCATCCTAAGGAGAGATGTGATGGTCGGCTTTGGCCGGGTGCTAGTGAGGAAGTTAGCCTCAAACTCTCTTGTAAGCTAGTCGAAAGAGTGGATGGAGGCGAGCGATAGCCAATTGTACTATCTTTGAGTGACCCCGCGCAGAGTCACTAGGAAAGCCCGACACATTATGGCTTCTGACATGCCATACAAGGCCATATGTGCTCTGAATATAGTGACATGCTCCATTGGATTGGAGCCACCATCATACACTTCTAGCATACGTATGTGGAAGTGTTATGGGATGGGCTTATCTTGAATTTCTAGAATGAAGAGAGAGCCACAAAGGGGGGTCTTGCCACGCTTGTCTTTCATCCTGATGACCTTGTGGACATCGTTTATTCTCTGATTCATCAGGCATAGTTGTGCCCTTAGGGAATCAGTGGAGTCCAAAGAGAGTGTATCAAGGTCCGGGAGGCTATAGACTGATACGCTAGGTGTGGATGTCAGGTGCCTAATCGTATTGCCCGAGGGCATGGTCAAACTCCGGTGGGGATTGAGGCAGGTTGTCAATGGGTTGTGCCGCCAAAGGCTGACCTTCAGGTAGCGATGTTGCCCTAGTTGGGGCTAGGGGAGCCACTTGGGTGTGCGAACTTGGCTGTTGGGCAAACTGTGCGATGTAGGGGATGATTGCTTGAAGCATTCTTGCTATGGCCTGGACCTGGTTGGTAATTCCCTAAAAAGCTTCGATAGTTACTGTCGAGACTCCGAGATTCAATGGGGGCGAAGTTAGCTCGGGGTCATTGAATAGGTGCCAATACCGCCCCGGAGTATGGGAAGGTGAGTTCCCGTCTCCGAGCAAGGGGAGCAGAGGTGGGGGTTACGGAGCTACCCTCGAAGCTTGTTGCATCATGGAAGGTACGTCTTCCCCAAGGTTGTCAGGTGCTTAGCGTTCTTGCGACATCAGGCCCTCCTTCTAGCACCAAAATGTTGATGTATGATTCATCGGTCGACTCGACGTGGTTTGGCCTGTATACGCAAGACCAGCTCAGCGGGGTGTGAAACTTGGAGAAGTCATGAGGAGGCCGCTCGGCTCTAGTCATCACGATGGTGGTGGATCCTCTTCCTTGTTTCATAGTCAGGCTCTACAAGAAAAGACCTTCGTCGGAGGGCACGGGGAGGGGGGGGGGGGGAGGGTGTGTGGGTGTCTCCTGACGAGGTCCCTCTGATGGCTAAGTTAGCACTATTGATGAGAGTGCTTCTGATGCCCTTTTTCAGCGTAGGAGCCTTTTTAAGATAAGGATAGAGAGAGTTTGCTAGCTAGTCTCCCTAAGCTATTCTTAAGGGTAGCTTTTATACCTTCACGCCGACGGTCAGTCGTACGTTCATTATCTCTTTGTGTTGTGTCTCTTACTGGGGTATTTAAAACTGCAGGCACTACCGACGATTGTCTGTACCATGGATGAGCATGTCGCATGTGGTTTCTACCCTATTGTTGTACAACCTTTTATGATCCCTAAAATTTGGTGGAGATTGCGTGACGCCCGATGATGCTGTGTATCAAGTTTCTGCCCCTGTTATGGCACATCATTCGTGGATGTCAGGGGTCCTGTTGCATGCCTAGTTAATCCATCCTGCTCTATGTCAAATTTGCCTAGGTCACGTTGACCAATCAGAGAGGGGGCCCATTATTATCCCTATCAATAATGAAATCAATTGATCAGTTTATGGACTAATATGATTTTGAGATAATGATGCAAGAAATACTTTGATTACAAACTTGAACCATCAAAGAGCAAATTATCAAAGTAAGAGAATCAAACATTGTGTTAGGAAAAATATCATGTCAGAAATTAGATGTCGAGTTGGAAATTTAATTGGCGAATTAAAGATTGAAATTTATACTATAAGTTCGGGATCATGTCAGAAGGCTTGGGTATTATGTCAAAAGATTGGATATCGTGAGAAAGTCGACATGTCGGTAAATTAAATAATATATTGAAAGAAATGATGATGTGTTGGAGGTTCGGATGACATACTGGAAGATTGAACGACATATTAGAATGGTATATAATGTGTTGAAAGTTTTATAATTATGCTGCACATGTGGTTGAATTATTAAAGTTTTGATCCAGGTCTTTATGGGTCAAATTAAGTTAGTATTGAGCCAAAACCATGCCAACTTATCAAGGAACCTATTGGGCTTGAAAGGGTCAAATTAGATATGATAGAAGGTCAAATGGGTGACCTTAAGGAAGCTTGAGCAGTGGTACTGCCAGGCCCAAGTTATAATGCCTCCTGAGTCAGTCGAAAGCCATTATTTGTGCTTTTTTTATGGTTTCGATAGTAGGACCGTCCATGTCGATGGTAGTACCACCCAGGGTGGTGGTAGTACTGCCTATGCCGACAGTAGTACCACTAGAACTTTGATTTATGGCTTGTTATTATGGTAGTATCATTTGGAGCTGTTGGTAGTACCATTAGTATCCCAAAAATTTTGGTTTCATTCTTGAAGTCTTTTGGGGTTTATAAATACTCTACTCATGCTTGCTTGATAGAGTATGAATTCTTGAGTATATAAGTGTTATAAAACTCTCTCTTTGAGCAGTGTTTGAGTCTCTTCCTCTTTCTTGAGTTTAGAGGTAATTTTAAGTTGTAAGAGGTGAGAGATTTTGTAAAAGAGAAAGTGTGAAGATTCTCTCCTAAGCATGTTAAAAAGGAAAAAACCTATAATAAGGGGAGTTGATCTTCACACATTAGAGAAAATGTTGACATTGAAAGCCGATGGCCTCAAAGGAAGAAGAATCGAGAGTGGATATAGGTCGGGTAGATCGAACTATTATAAATCGATTTGTATCCATTCTCTTACCTTTGTTTTGTTATTACTTTCTAATTTACTTCACTCAGTGTCCTTACTTGTACTTTTGGTTAAATATATTTTTGATACGGACTTATCAATAAAATTATTATAACACTAATTAAAACCCTCACACACCCCCACAAAACCCCCACCCCCACCCCACCCCCCACCCCCGTTCCTCCTCTTAGTGCTATTACGATTCGATTCTAACAATCATGTGCAGTGTGGGAGTGCATGTAGATATTACGATAACATGCAATGTGAGAGTACATATACATTTTATAATATGAGTAGAAGTATATGAATTTACTATGCTTTCTACATGCATATATAAGCATTTTGAATTATTTGGAGATAGAATTTTACCTTCTTGTTAAGCATGTACTATGCTGTAGGGTTATGCTTGCTAAAGAAGTCATAGGATGATGCATCTACTATTAATATTGTATGCTAATGATTTTGAAATATTATTTATGTGGCATGATTGATGGTAACATAAATAAAGTTATTTAGGCTTATACTTACTAAGTAATTACTCACTATATATCTTATTTTACAAGTAAAGATACTAGTATCCCACTCAAGTGATTAGGTAAAGATGTGAGCATGTGCAAGTCCATGCCAACACATATATGGATAATGACCGGTGGGCATTTTGTTAGTATTAGAGATATTATATCTCTATTTTCCTTAGGTTAGATGTTATAATTATGCATAAGTTTAAGAAATATTATATACATAGGAAACCTTGTCATTTTGTTTAGTAAGCTAATATATTTTAATTATAAGATTGCTACTTTTCATTGCACTTTTATCAATAGCCATACATATAGAGTATTGGTAGAATTAGGAGTAGGCAGTTATAATTATGGTATCAGAGTATAGGTTAGTAGTCCTGTAGATTATAAATATTTGTAAAAGCATGGGATGCACTGCTCAACTATCTTGTAAATTTTAATAATTGAGTTACACTTATTATTATTTGATGCTCTTATACTTGATAACTAGGGTGTGAACAATTTGAGATTAATCATGAAGATATTATAAGAACTGGAGGGCAAGCTAGTAGTTCTGGTCATATTCGAGAGAAAACTCTCGATGATAGATAGATATCCACAAAGGGAGATTAAACAGATATAATGATAACTAGGGTGTGAACAATTTGAGATTATACTAGGGAGATTAAATATATATTATACTTGGTAACTAGGATGTGAACAATTTGAGATTAATCATGAAGATATCACAAAAACCTGAGGGGAAGCTAGTAGCTTTGGTAATATTTAAGAGAATACTCTCGATGATAGATAGATATCCATAAAGGGAGATTAAATAGATAATGATTAGACTAACAAAGTTGGTGTAGAGGTAATCTAGACAACCGAAGTAGTTATTAGCCTAAGGATAGAAGAAATAGGTGTTGATACAATTCAAGGACATGATATTATAGAATTAACAAGTAAGAGGTCTAGAAAAATGATCTATCTTTGAATATGATATAGATCGACTACTAGTTGAGGAGTGGATAATAAATATTAAGATAATATTTGAGTATGCATAGATTTTATATGAAAATAAAGTTATTTGTGTAACTTATATACTACAAATGATGACCATCACTAGAAGGATGCAAGAATGAGGACTATAGATGCTAAACAAATAACCTAAGAAAGATTAAAAAAGATCTTTTACCAAAAATATTTTAGTGTAACACATCCATTAACAAAAAAAGTAGAATTTATTAACCTAAAACAAGAAGGCCAATTGATGATGGATTATATTGAAAAATTTGAGTACTTATCCCGATTTACATCCCACATTATTAGCATTATTTCCTTAGGGTGGATCAATTTCTATAAAGATTCAGAGCAAAAAAATATCGAAATATAAAAATAAGATCAAAATTCTTATTGACCACCCTACTATACTTCAAAATCAAAGTCATCTATTGTACTTTAAAACTTGTATAAGTTACTATTATTTCACATCAAAGTGGCCCTCCGTACTATTCTATAGACATTAAACAAACCCCTTCTGTTAATAAAAATAGTAACAATATTTGTTTTTAAAATTAGAAGGGGTCTATTTGATTTTCAATATTGTCAAACTATAGGAAAAGAACTTACAAAATCAAATACACCCCTTATACTATAATATGTTAATCAAATATACTCCCCTGTATTATCATTACTTATTAAATTTATCCCCTGAATGTTAATATAATAACATTAAGTGATATAAAAAAATTGGTCTTAACTTCTAGTATTATTTAAATTTATTTTATACTTTAAGCTTGATTGATGATGATTTTTATTTGTTATACACTTAATTATCTTAAGTAATTAAAAAATTGATCTCCTAAAAATCTTAACACGTAATAGAGGAACTGAGACCATCACAGCAAAGGAGAAGAGAGACACAGCGGAAGGCGAAGGAGAGCCAAGATTGGAGTTATTGAATCTCATATTTTGATAATGAAATCAATTGATGGGTTATTGATCTAACATGTATAGTAGAGTTGATTGATATAGGATTAACTACGAAAGAGAGAAAGTTATAATCAGAGGTTTGACCAAAGTCAAGTCCCAGGCATCGGGCCAGAGTGAGGACGATGCAGTTGGTAACTCGCATGGAATGCGTCGGGAGCTTGCCAAGGGTATCGGGAGCTTGCTAGGATGGCGCAAGGGAGTTCACTGAAAGATTATTGGGGATAGTTGAAAAACTTGTCAGGAGTTGAAAAGGTTTTCAAGTGAATTTGTTGGCCATATTGATTGTAATTAATTAAGTCCTAGTTAGCATTATTAAGTTTGAGTCACGTTTGAGTTAGATTTGGATGAAATCTAAATTAGCTCAAGTGAGACTAACCGGGTCTACTATGGACAGTGAATTGAGCTCAGGTCGAGTTCAATTAGTTGACTTGGGAATTGGTCAAGAGGAGATACAAGTTAGAATTGAAAAAGTGAAGGGAATCACTTTTCCAAAAATTTCGGCAGTTATACTACCGCCGCCCAGGTTTTCGGGCAACAAGTGACAGTTGTACTACCCAGGTTGGCGATTGTATTGCCAGGTTGGTGGTTGTACCACCCATACCCTATTTTCAGGGTGCTTTTGACGGTAGCACCGATAGTTATATTGCTCGTACTTGGTTTTTTCAGATGTGTTTAAATTTTAGCTCCAAATCCTAAAGCCAATTGGGGCCTATAAATACCTCAAGTTTTCTTGCATTTCACACAATAATTTTTGGATAGAAATTCTATGATAAATTGTGTGTAAAAATTGTAAGAAAAAGAAAATAGGGTAAAAGAGAGAGGAAAGTCTTGTAAAACTTGTAGTTTTCCCTTGTGAGATTGTAAGGTTCATCTCCTAAGCTTGTTAAAAGGAGAGAGAAAGTGTAAGGGTTTGATCTTCACCGAAAGAAGATTAATAGTGGACGCCGATGGGCCTCAAGAAAGAGGACTCGGGAGATGACGAGGCCAGGTTGAGGCCGAACCACTATAACTGTAAGTGTCTTTTTTTTGCTTTGCTTTTCACTCTCTATTACTCTCATTTACTTATAGTTAAAACCGAGCTTCAATCTCTCTACTTCTTTCAAATCAGCTTTGAATCATTTTTATCAAAATATCAAAAGAAGCTTATGTTGTTCACTCTTTACTTTGCGAAGCAGGTTTTTTAAATCGTTTACTTGTTCACTTCAAGTCCAAGAAACACTTACGATTCCAGTTTTTCTTAAACGAAAAGTTTTCCTTAAATTATGACTTTACACTTGTACTAATTCACCCCACCTTCTCTTAGTGCCAATTGATCCTAATAATTAGTATCAGAGCAATGTCTTACTTATTGGATTAATACAAATTTGAGTAAATGACTTTATTTGACATGAATGAAGGTCAATGCATCACAAGTCTTCCTATGTTCAATGGGACAGACTACATATCTTGAAAAATTTGAATGTGTATCTTTTTAATTTCGATAAATTTTGATTTGTGGTGTATTGTTGAAAAAGATTTTTAGAAGTCATCCAATCTAATAAATGATTAGAATGATTATAAAAAATAAATATTTTCTTTAAATATAAAGGCTATGAATGTCTTATATTATGCTCTCGACAAAAATGAATTTGATTGAGTTTCTTTTTGTGATTCGGCTTTTGATGTTTGGTATACATTAAAAATAACACATGAAAGCACAATTAAATCAAATAAATTATTAAATGAAATGATCCGTAAAAATGAACTTGAAGAACACCTTCTAAAGAATAGAAAGGAAAGAACTTTGGGAACACAAGAACAAAACCTTCCTAAGAACAAGAAGGAATTTGAACTAAAGAGAACATATGACTTATCGAGTGAAATCTCGAGTGATGATGACTTTGAATATTTGACAAATGAACAGGATAAATTAATGAACATGAACCATAAAAATGATCTTAAGATGGACAAAACCTCTTGCTATGAATGCAAGAAGCCGAGGTGCTCTGAAGATAAAGAGCACAATCAAAAGGAAGTGGTGAATCTTATGCTTATGGCCATCAACAATGAGGTAAGTAATTCCTCCAAATTCTCATTTACTTTTGATAAATTATTAAATATTTTTCATGAGCTTTATGATGAATTTAGAATAATTAGCAAATCTTATAATTACTTAAGAAAGAGTATGATTCTTAAGTTAGTAAATTTGAACAAATGTATAATACATCACTATCACATAATTCATGCACTAAATATAAAACCTTGAGTGATGCATCAACATCATGTTTCTCTTGTTCTAAGTATGATTCACTAGAGGCAATTAAACAAGAAAATGATATACTATAACAAACTCAAAAAAAGCTTAAGATAGACAATGAGTCTCTAAACATGATCCATGTTGATAAGGGTCATATTCATAAGGAACGTATTGGCATTGTGAGTATGACTTATCAAAAATTAACTATCCTCATTAGAATACCCATATTACACTCTTTGCCCAAAAAATAGATGTAATTTTTATGGTAGATATGAACACTTTACTTGTAAGTGTTCATTTAGAAATTATAGTCCACATAAATTAATTGGGGTTCCTAAAGGAACCATAAACAACCTTAAGCTATTAGAGAAAATGGGAAGAACATATCATGAAAGACTTAAACTCAAATGAGTACCTAAATCAAAACCTCCCATAATATAATGTTGCCTCCTAACAAGGCTAGGAGCACTAGTAATGTTCTGAAAGTAGATGCTCAAGGCACATGACTTGAGATCTAATACACTTTCAAAGCTCCCTAGTCTAAGTAATAAGAAAAAATTATTAAAATAAAATTATTGGTAATGAATCTTTGGATAACTCATTGTTATAATTAATCTTGATTGCTCTAACTTTGGCATCCTAGTATAAAAATGAATTAGAGACTTTATCTAAATTCAAATTTATGAAAAAAAGATTTTGATGATGATTGAATAATAGGTTCAAAATCATTAGCTTGGATGTTGGTTTAAATGCAAAGTCAACAATAACTTAAATGTTATGATGTTTCTGACTAAGTTCACTTATAAATATCATTATTGAATGATTAAGTTAATGGTTGAATAGTTGTTAAGATTGAATATGTATTGTTAAATAATAGATTACTTTTGAATTTGAACATGAAAAAATAAAAATTTGAAAGAGTTTGTCAACTCCTTACACTATGTGTAAAGAGTTAGACTCATTTAAAAGTTGAAATTGAGATATGTTGAATTTTTACTTTGAAAATGTTTTATCATTTTAAGATAATGACCTTGATTGAAATGATATTTAGTTTTCCATCTTAGTCAAACGTTCATTGATTTAAAAATCATTCTTAAAATAAATAACTAAAAGGAGGTTCTTCTTGAAAATATTTATTCTATCAATCCTTCAACCAGAGATAAATTGATACCATTATTGTTAAATCTCCTTAATTATAAAAATAAATTAAAAAACTTTAGTTACTTTCTTTTGGAAAATAATCTATGTTGCCTTTATTAAAAAAATTTTAAACATGATTTTTAATGATGATTTTTGGATATGTTATATTTCGATTTTGATGATTTGATAACTTAAATCATGATTTTGACATCTTAAAAAATCAAAAATTAATCCTTATATAAATCAAGTTCATTCAAAGAAGTTTCATATATATATATATATATATATATATAAATCAAGATCTTCTATTTTTTTTTTCTTGAAATTAACTCATGATCTTGATGTTTATAACTTGATATTTCTATATGAATCAAGATCCTTCTTATTTGATGTCTTAATATTCCATTTTATCATCTAAGAGGAGATTTATTAAATCATGTCTTTTGGTATTCGTGAATGTCTTTTGATATTAATATCTTTCTTGATATGATTCATTTTATAACTCATGAATGATATAACTTATCACCAAAATTATTATTTCTTAAATTTATGATAAGTTGAAAAGAGATTTGTTTTATCATGAACATTTTCTTAACTTTATCCTTTGTGGAATCAGGTTTAATCTATCTAATTTTCGCTTTTTAATAAAAGAGATTTATGATCTTGACAATTATAATTAATATTTTTATCAAGACATTTCTTCTATTTTATTAAAATAACTTATCTAAATGAATCAGATATTTTAAGATTTATCTTGAATGAATCAAGAGTATCTAATCTCCTAAGACCCATTTTCATTATTTACAAAAAAAGTGACAGATAAAATTATCAATATGATTGGAAGCAAATTGGATATGATACCATTGAATGAGAAACAATTTGCTTAGAAGAAAATTTAAAATTTAAAATTTTCTAAATATATGCAAAATACTTGATTTACAATTTGAGCTTGATTTACTATCATGATTTCTTTTAGATTTCTTGACACTTATTATAAAAATTTACATGAGATGATCCTAAAAATGCATGATTTGCTATATTGCTTGAAATTTCTATAAGATGAATTAAATTGTATGGGCGGCTCTTGATTTCAGAATTTACATCTATAAAATTGAGTATTTTCGTGATATGATATTTTTCACTTCCCTTCATTGTTTCTACCTTCTTGTTTACACAAAGGGAAGAAAATTTATATGGAGATGATGATTTGCTATTTTATGAATTTATTTGCTACATTTACTTGAAATTTACATGAGATGATTTTAAATGCATAAATAGCTTTTAAATTTTTGAATCTTCCTAGATTTCTTGGATCTTTAACCTCATCTTTAAAATAATTATTTCAAAGTTTATATCTATAAGATTGAGGTTGAGAGCTAGGAATGCTAAACCATAAGAATACATGAATTACTTGATTTACTAATTTGAAATTGCATGGATAGTTCCTAACTATCTTAAGATCTGAAATCTACTAGATTAAGATCTATTTTATAATGATATTTTTCAAATCCCCATTTTATTTCTACTTTTTTATTTACAAAAAAAAAGGAAGGGGGGGGGGGGGGAGAAAGTTTTCGTGAGAAAAATAGGTTTTTATCCTATTTTATTAAGGGGGAGCAATGTAAAATTTATTTTATAAAAATATAAAAAATTTGAGACATGATGACCTTATGTATCATAAAATTACTTACTTGTTATTTTACCTTGTGTTGATAATGACAAAGGGGAAGAAATATGAATTGATAACACAAAAATGATACATACATGTCAAAAAGAAATAAAAAATTCATAAGAAAATTATTGACACATGTGTCTTGAAATCATTTGCTTTAATATTTCACCTTTTTGTTAATGACAAATGGGGAGAAATGACAAGTTAATGACATATGTAAAAAATGAAAAATAAATATTTCATATGCTTGTTATTTCACCTCGTTTTGATAATGATAAAGGAGGAGAAATAGGATTGATGACAAAAAAATGATACATACATGTCGAAAAGAAAAAAAAATTCATGAGAAAATTATTGACACGTGCCTTGAAATCATTTACTCTAATATTTCACATTTTTGTTGATGACAAGTGGGGAGAAATGATAAATTGATGACAGATATACAAAAATGAAAAATGAATATTTCACCTACTTTTTATTTCACCTCTTTTTGATAATAAAAAGGGGGGAGAAATACACAAAAATGATACATACATGTTAAAAAAAAAAAACTCATGAGAAATTTATTGACACATGTGACTTGAAATCATTTGCTCTAATATTTCACCTTTTTGTTGATGACAAATGGGGAGAAATGACAAATTGATGATGCATGTAGAAAAATAAAAAAATAAATATTTCTCCTATTTTTGCTAATAAACAGAGGGAGATAAATAATTAATGACTTAAGAAAGAGAATTTTAATTTAATATATGATTGATGCATAATTTTAAAATTCATGTTATATATTTTGAAATTTTGATAATTCATTATTTGTTGAAATTAATGTTATATCATTGATGATTTGATTTTGAAATTCATGATATATCATTTCAAAATTTGATAAATGGATGTTATGATACTTGAATTCAAGAGTGGTTGGTTCTATTGAATTTAGGTTTTTCTCATTTGAATCATGGCATAGATGTAAGGGGAGTAAGGTTTAACTCTTGTCATCAATTTATTGTCATCATCAAAAAGAGGGAGATTGTTGAATCTCGGATTTTGATGATGAAATCAATTGATATGTTATTGATCTAACATGTGTTTTAGAGTTGATTGATGTATAATTAACTATAACAGAGAGAAAGTTACAATCAGAGATTTGGCCAAAGTCAATCTCTTTACTTCTTTCAAATCAGTTTTATCGAAATATCAAAAGAAGCTTCCGTTGTTCACTCTTTACTATGAAAGCAAGATTTTTAAATCGTTTACTTGTTCACTTTCAAGTCCAAGAAACGCTTCTGATTCTATTTTTGCTTAATCGAAAAGTTTTCCTTAAATTGTGATTTTATACTTGCACTAATTCAACCTTCCCATTCCCCTCCCCCACCACCCCCCCCTCCTCTTAGTGCCAATTGATCCTAATAGGAGTAGCAAAAACTGATGCTAATAGAGGTGAAGAGAGGCAAAGGTAATAGAGATTAGAGAAGAAAGGCAGAGAGGGGAGGTCGGGTTAGGGCTTGGGGACTATTTAGTTTTAATCCCCAAATAAAAAAAATTCCCTCAAATTATTTTACCTAATGGCATAACATTATTTCTAACACAGGGGGCCACTTTGATGTGAAATCATAGTACAATGAGTGATTTTAATTTTGAGGTATAGTACGAGAGGTCAACAAGAATTTTGATCATTATTTAACCTAACAGCGTAATCTTATTTCTAATAAAGGGGTCACTTTGATGTAAAATCATAGTACAAGGAGTTACTTAGACGAGTTTTAAAGTACGAGGGATAACTTTAATTTTGAGACATAGTACGAGGGGGTCAACAAGAATTTCGGCCTAAAAACAATAATGAATATCCTAAATATTTCCTATTCACTAATAGTAGAAAAGGCCTTGGAGGTAGAGGAGGTCCAAAAAAAAATTTCAACCCAACAAACATGTCACAACCATGATATGACAAAGAAGTGTATTATTCTTTGACAATAGGCTCCTACATTAAATTTTGGGGAAAGAAAAAAAATGACACATAGGTCAAGGACAGCAATGGGGGCAACCCAAACACCTTATACATGGAAGAATGAGTCAGACATTCCCGTCTTCTCAGTCAACTCAAGCATAACGACTCACTTGTCCTGAATATGAAAAGCATCATATGGAAGAATGCCTTAAAAGTAAAAGATTATGTTTTTAGTGTAGAAATGTATGATATTTAGTAATAAATTATATAATAGTCTCATCAGAATATAAAAGAGTATCAGACAGAGTATTTGTGATGACTAAGACAAAAGTAAAGACTAGCCCATCAATAGTCTCAAGTGAGATATTTATTTATGATATTTTCTTATATGCATTAATTAATTCTGTCATATTCTTTTGCATCATTAGCTTAGGTGGAGAAAATAGGTAAACAATCTAAAGCACTAGATGTAATATATTGCATAGTTATTCCATCAGAGGATATAATGTATTTAGGTTAGGGAATGGGGTCTTATCAAACTCAGATTACTGACAAAAAAAAAATTAATTATAGATTTGATAATATTGAACATATAAGATTTTGATATTATATTGGGCATGAATTGGTTGTCTACATATCATACTTTCATTAACCATTGATAAGAAGATGTTAGTATTTTAACCTCTAGGGTCAATAGAACTTGTATTGTTTGTTCTGAAGAAAAGATATCAATTTCTTTCATCTTAATAATAAAAATAAGAAGATTTTTAAATCATGGATGCATAAGATATTTTACAAATATGATTAACCCTAGGATATAACTAAAGGTCAAGTTAGAGGATATGTTGGTTGTGAGCGAATTTCTTCATATGTTTCGAGAGGACCTCCTTGGATTACCACTAGATAGAGAGAATGAATTTATCTTAGACTTAATATCGATTGAACCGTCTCCTTAGATTACCATCAGATAGGTAGATTAAATTTGTCTTAAACCTAATGTTAACTAAACCTATTTCCAAAGCACCTTACAGAGTGGCTCCAGTAGAACTATAAGAGCTCCTTGATAAAGGGTTCATTCACTCTAGCTTTTTACCATCAGGAGCACTAGTCCTATATATAAAGAAAAAAAGAGATAATACGATTATGCATAGGCTGCAAGGAATTGAATAAGATGACTATTAAGAACAAATACTCACTCTTTATAATTGATGACTTATTTGTTCAATTACATGATGCATCAATATTTTCTAAAATTGATTTGAGAGTAGGGCATCATTAACTGAAAATCAAGAAGAAGGATATTCTCAAGATGACTTTCAGGACCAGATATATGCGCTTCAAATTTCTAATGATACCACTTAGTCTAACAAATGCATCAATCAATCGATTTCATGGACTTAATGAGTTAGATATTCAATGAGTATCTAGATAGATTTATGATAAGTTTTTTTTATGACATTTTTATATACTCATACTCTAAGGAGGAACATGTAGAATATTTAAAGATAACCTTGAGTATCTTGAAAGAAAAATAATTATATGCAATGTTTAAAAAGTGTTTATTTTGTTTGGAGAAGATAAGCTCCTTAGGCATAATGTATCCGAGAACGAGATCTCAATGGAGGTAAAGAGTTCTTTTTTGGATGATAGGTTATTACAAACATTTTATGAAAGAATTCTCTAAAATAATATCACCTCTCACCTAATTAATAAGAAAGAATATTAAATTTGAATGGAGGCTTGTGAAAATAGTTTCTAAGAATTGGAAAGTAGATTGATTTCAGCTTCAATTCTTGTTGTACCAATTGGGTGAAGCGGATTCATGGTATATAGTGATGTATCTAAAAATGGTTTAGGATGTGTTTTGATGTAGAATAACATAATTATAACTTATGCTTCAGGAAACTAAAACATTACAAGAAGAATCCTAAGATTTAGAATCGGCAGTAATAATGTTTGCCTTAAAAATTTGACGATATTATCTTTAGGAGAAATATGAAACATATTTCTTTACTCAAAAGGAGCTAAATATGAGGTAGAGAAGATGACTAGAGTTAGCAAAAGATTATGATTGTATGATCAATTATCATCCTAGGAAACTAATGTAGTTACTGATACATTAAGCATAAAGGTTGCCAATTTAGCTAATTTATCAATAGTTTAAAGACATCTCTGTATAGAAATACAAAAAATTGAATCTGAGATGATTCTTAAAAGTTTAATTGAGACATTGGTAGAGTTGTCACTACAGTCAACCCTTTTAAGAAAAATTAAAGAGTTATAAGATAAGGACCCATATTTGAATCAAATGAGGTTTGAGATTGAGGCAGGAAAAAGAAAGGATTTTTATATTGATAAAGGGGTAATTAAATTTTGGGGTAGATTATGGATATCAAAAGAGTCTGACACAAAATAATTAATTTTAAGGTTAAGACCCATTTTAGCCCTTGTGGTCTTGGTCATGGACTTCTTAAGCCCTTATAGTTTATTCGTGTCTAAAATTACTTCTATATTTTAAAAAATATAGCATATAAGCCCCTCCCATCAAGTCTAAGTTAATAGATGTTGACGTCTACTTACATGGTATGCTGATTCATAATAAATCATTAATGTAATTATATATAATTTAAATTTTAAAAATAATAATAGGTGAATTTGAAAACGTGGATTAACTGCCTAATTAATTTTCTTCAAAATGAGCCTTTCCATGATTTGACAAGTGGTGCGCTGGCCTTGCCTCAACATCCGTCGTAGAGGGAGGAGCCTCTTAGCACCTGTAGCTGTCGAAAAGGCCACACTAGAGATCTAGTCCCCTAGGCCTAATGAGGAAACAATTAGCTGCATTGCATGCTTCAGCATCCGAAGCTTCTCTCCTATTCTACATCTGCTTATGCCTAGCACCGCCACCAGATTCATTGGGGCACGGAAAGGGGCGAAGGATTCTATTAGTGGTGCTTTCACATTGAGAGTCACCATGTAGCTTTAATGCGTCCGCTCTTTTGAGAGTAGGGCCGCTTGTGGTATCACGCTCACAAGGACGTCAGCAGCCCTGGACCTTGGTGTCAGCCAATAAAGAACTCATCCATTAGTGCAGCTAGCAAATCAGGCGCGAGGGGCCGCAAGGAGGTTATAAAACTCACCCTCTCATTCCACATCCTTCATCTCCTCATCATCGTAAGCTTTCTCATCCTTGTTATTTGTTGGCTTCTTATGGTATAGGATTAAATCACAAGCCCCCTCCCTGGTTGGGCTTTGACACAAGCAACAATAGCTCATCATCATTATACACTTTAGCAGCAACAACAACGGTGATAGCGACAACCACTCTGTTCTCCCCCAACCGTCGTTCCCTACCTTTGTTGGTGTTCCAACTATCGTCATTGGTAGTTCTCCTATTCTTTCGATTCTCTATCTCTCTTGTTACCCCTTGCTCAATAGCGGGTGCATCGTCTTCTCAGTATCAGGGCAGTAGTGAGGTTGGCATGGATAAGTACATGGGCGGTAATACAGGGAAAGTGGAAGGCATGGGAGAACTCCACTATGAAGACTGACATCTCTTGACTCGCCTTCATATGATTGGCTAAACAATCGATTCACATTTTCAAATCCACTTATTATTAGTTTTTTAACTTAAATTATATATGCCATCATATTAATGGTTTGTTGTGAGTTAGATGTCACGTAAACAGACTCTAATATTTATTAACTTAAACTTGATAGGAGGGCTTATATGCTATGTTTTTTAAAAAAAATAGGTTATTTTAGGCATAAGTAAATCATAAGGACTTAAGAGGTATATGACCAAGACCACATGGGCTAAAATTGACTTTAACCCTAAATTTTAATATAGTTACACTCATCTTTATACTCAGTGTATCCTAAAACAATGAAAATGTACATAGATATGAAAGAGCACTGTTAATGGCTAGGAATGAAGAGAAATGTGATTTAATTTACTTAAATCAAAATAGAATATTATAGACTAACAGACATAATGAAAATTGGGTCATTATCTATTTATTGACCAAGACAACCCACTTCCTACCTAGTCATGCTAACTATTCTATGAATCAATATACTCAATTATATATCTAGGTCATAATTAGACTTTATAGTGTGTACATATTCATTATGTCAGTTACATACTCCATATTCACATCAGGATTTTGGAGGAGTCTACATAAGGCACTAGGGACAAAGTTAGCTTTTAGCCCCACTTTTAATCCTCAAATAGATGGTCAATAAAAAAAATTATTTAGATATTAAAGAATATGCTAAGAGCTTGTGTCTTAGATTGTAAAAGATTATGAAGCAAATATGTACCTTTGATAGTGTTTGTACTTTTAATATCAATTGGCACTAAGAGGGGAGAGAAGTGTAGGGTGAGTTAGTGCAAGAGTAAATTTTTTTTTTATCAAAAAACTTTTTGCTTGAAGTAAGATAGAAAAATCTGAAGTTTTTCATTCAAGTAAAGCAAGTGAATGATTCAAAGAAAATACTAAGTTTCTTGCTTAAAATGACTCAAAAAGGAACAAGCAAATCCAAATAAAAAGATAAGCAACGTCTAAAGTGAAGTGCTTAACTTGAAACCTTGCTTTCAAAGAGTAAATAGAATCAGAAGCGTCTATTGGTATTTTGTTGAAAACAATTAAGAACCCAACAATTGTAAGTAGTAAATGAAACAAGTAAGAACCTCACAAAGTGGTTCAACACCAACCGGCCTACGTCCACTCTCGAGTCCTCCTCCTTGAGGCACACTAGTGTCTACTACCGATTTCTTTAGGTGAAGACCAAACCCTTACAACTTGAACTTACAAGGGAGACTTTAAGAATTTTTCTAAGACCAAACCCTTATAACTTGAACTTAAGGGAGACTTTAAAAATTTTTCTAAAACCAAACCCTTACAACTTGAACTTACAAGGGAGACTTTAAGAATTTTTCTAACTCTAAGCTCACTCCATTTCCCTTTTCTTTTTCTTACAATTCACACATAATTTTTTTACATAATATAATCCCCAAAATTATTATATAGAATGCAAGAAAACTTAGGATATTTATAGGCCCCAAATGACTTCAGAATTTGGAGCCAAAATTCAAATGTATCTGAAAAATCCGGGTACAAGTGATTCACCCTTCGGCATCGACGGTGCAGCTCCCCAAAAAGCTGGTACGGGTAGTTTACCCATCGATCCTAGACAGTTCAGCCATCGTCAGCCACCCAAAAACCTAGGTGGTGGCAATACACCCATCGCTTACTGGCGATACAACCGTAGGGAATCCCGAAAAAGTGATTCCCTTCACTTTTCCAATCGTGACTTAAACCACATGTTTACCAGTTTTCTGGTCAACCAATTGAGCACAACCTAAGCTCAATCAAACCCTTTTAGTAGATTTGGTTGTCTCATTGAGTTGATTTGAATTTCTTTCAAATCACACTCATTTCGGACTCAACATTAACCTATGACTTAAGGATTACAATAATACATGACCACCAAACTTAATGACCTCACTCTAACAATCTGACAACCTCCGGCATTCCCTGTAATGAGTCTCATGATCATCCTCAGGCAATCTCTCGACATGTTCCTAGCGATCTTCCCGATACTTATGGCGAAGTCCTAGCGAACTCCCAAGGAGCTCCTACCGTATGTCTAATCCTTGGCCCGATGTCTAAGCTTAATCCTGGGTCCATGTCTGATTTGTAATTCCTTTTCATCGTCGTCATTAACTTACACGATGTTAACTATGACTTAATTAAATATAATTATAATGGCTAATATATCCATTTCAAGACCTTCCCAACTCCCGGTAAGCTTTTCGACTACCCCTTATAATCTTCTGGTGAGTCTTGGTCTTCTTCCGGCAAACTCCCTTATGTCATCTTGGCAAACTCTTGACGCACTCTAGGCGAGTTCCCAATTACATCATCCGAACCCCGGCCTGATGCCTGAACTTGACTTTGGGCAAGCCTCTGATTGTAATCTTCTTTTTGTCGTAGTTAATCCTGCATCAATCAACTCTAACAACCTTGTTATATCAAACACTCATCAATTGATTTCATCATCAAAATTTAAGATTCAACAATCTTTCTCTTTTTTATGATGACAATCAATTAATGACTGGAGTTAATCTTAACTCCCCCTAAATCTATGTCTCAATAAATAAAGCTTAAATTCAAGAGAACCACACCCTCTTGAATTCAAGTATCATGAAACAAATCATATTCTAAGCAAATTTGAATAAGAATTTGCATCAAGTCATCAAATCATGAATTTAAAAAAGAATTATGCATCTATATCCAAGATATCTAAGTATATCATCAATATCATATGTCATCAATGTCCATTTCTCCCTCTTTGTCATCAATAAAAAGGTTCATGTATAGCTAACAATTTCAAAGCACATGATGACATTACTCCCCCTTAGTAAAGTAGAATATGCATTATAAAATTTTCTTTCCCTTTATGAATAATGAGGAGAGAAACAAGGGAGGAGTTGTGAAAGCATTATATCGTTAAGAAGAGCTCTTAATAAATTTCAAAAAAAATATTAAGATGAGCTCAAAAGTTTTAGTTGAAACTATTTTAATCACATCATATGCAATACATCATATCATAAAACCATGAGTATTGCATGCATTATATCAAATCATCATGTATATTTTTAAAATCATCATTGCATACATGATCATCATACATGATTTTATATCATCATACCTTCTCCCCCTTTGTCATTTAACAAAAAGATGTGTAATTAACAAGTTTTTGAGATATGAAAGCATAGCAATTTAGCAATATTTCCATCACTTTAGAACATACAAGCTAGTGAGTTCTTTGTTCTCTTTTGAGAAGTGTAAGCTAGCAAACTTTTGCTTCCTTTGCAATGTTCAAGGTAGCAATTTTACATCATGCAAGCTACTAAGTTGGCAAGTGTTACTTCTCTTTGAAGTGTAAAGGCTAGCATGTTTTTGAAAATGTGACCTTAAGCAAAATTTTTGCTTCTCTTGAGATTTGCAAGATAACACTTCTTGCTTCCTTTTTGAGATGAGCAAGCTAGCAAGTTTTGATTCCCCTTTGTCATTGTCAAAAAGAAGGAATGGTTACAATAGTGCAAAATTTTTCCCATTACACCATTTTTCAAATCATCACATGAAATATATCAAGAAAAATTAACATGGTGATGAGATATACAATTCATAAAGATAAATTATGAATATCAAGAGACAAATCATAGGAGAAACAAATAAGATAATTTGATTCATGCATAATAAATCTCAAGTTATCAAGAGCATGATTTATATAAAAATCTCCTTTTAAATAATACGAGAACACATAATAAGATATTTTGATTCATAAAAGATTTCAAGTTATAATTCCAAGGAATCAAAATCACAATATAGGTAAAAACTCATTCAATTTCAAATAATCAAAATCATCAAATAGAGATTCAAGATAAAATAAATAGACTTTCGATCTCTTGAAATGTTAGTGATTTCATTTCTCCCCTTTGTCATTGTAAATAAGAAAGAAAAGAAAAGAAAAGAGAAATAATACATAACAAACTTCAAGTCATAAATTATCAGGATGTCAAGTAGTATATCATGGTTTATTAGGATATGTCTCATTTTTAGTGAATAGCCAAAAGATTCGTAGGAGTACAAAGGATGAAAAATCTTGACTCATAATAAATCTCAATTTATAACAATCAAGGAATCAATATCATAATTTGGATAAAAACTTATTCAAATTCAAACTATCAAAATCACTTTCATAGTTCAAGAGATTCATAAAAATAACAAAATTGATTCATTAATCTCTTTTTGAAAAATTTATAAGATACAAATTTTTGACGAAAAGTATATTCCCTTTTTATTTCATACAAGCATGCCTCTATCTTTTAAGCTAAATAAAAACATGCATCATCATTTAAAACTAAAAAAAAACTTTCACTACAGTAAAGATAAATAAGCTATAAATCACAAAGATCATCATGTATAATTTCGAAATATAAACTAATTAAGCATGATCACCATGCATCATTAAATCATCAAGTATGGATTCATTGAACATAAAATATCTTCAATCAAAATAAAAAAGCAATAGGAAAATCACCAAGATATACATTATTGTTTCTTAAAAGCATACATAGGATTTATCTTAAGCATTAGATTTAAGTGTAGTATTTTGTTCCTTTATCATAAAACATAATTTTTATGATCAATATAATTTTTCAAAATCACTAGAAAGAAAAGCATGATCCCCTTTTTATAATGTTCTATGCTAAAATTCTATCATTTAATAATAATCATCATCACAATATTTCTTTCATAAATTTGAATTTAGATAAAGTTTATAATTCATTTTTGTGCTAGCATGCCAAAGTTAGAGCAATCAAGATTAATGAGTTATCCAAAGATTCATTACCAATGATTTTACTTCAATAGTTCTTTTGTTATTACTTAGGCTATTGAACTTTGAAAGAGTATTAGATCTTAAGTCATGTGCCTTGAGCATCTACTTTCAAATTATTACTTAGTGCTTCCAGCCTTGTTAAGAGGTAACTTTTTATTATAGGAGGTTTTGATTTAGGTTCTCATTTGAGTTTGAGTCCTTAATAATATATTTTTTCTATTTTCTATAATGGCTTAAAGTTGTTTATGGCTCCTTTAGGAATCCAAATTAATTTATGTTGACTATAATTTCTAAATTAACACTTATAAGCAAAGTGTCTATATTTATTATAAAAATTATAACTATTTTTGGCCAAAGAGTGTAATATGGGTCTTCTAATGAGTATAGTTGGCTTTTGATGAGTCTTACACACAATATCAATACTTTCCTTATGAACATGACACTTATCAACATGGATCATGTTTAGAGACTCATTGTCTATATTAAGCCCTTCTTTATTTTGTTGTAGTATGTCATTTTCTTGTTTAATTACCTCTAGTAACTCATACTTAGAACAAGAAAACATAATGTTGATGCATCATTCAAGGTTTCATATTTAGTGCATGAATTGTGTGATGGTGATGTATCATGCATTTGTTCAAATTTATTAACTAAAAAATCATGCTCTTTCTTAAGTAATCTATAAGATTTGCTAATTATTCTAAATTCATTGTAAAGCTCATGAAAAATATTTGATAATTCATCAAAAGTAAATAATACTTTGGAGGAATCACTTATCTCATTGTTGATGGCCATAAGCGCGAGATTCTCCACTTCCTTTTGATTGTACTCTTCATCTTCGGAGTGTATTGACTTCTTGCATTCATAGTAAGAGTTATTGTCCATGATTTTAAAATTATTTTTATGGTTTATATTTATTAATTTATTCTATTCATTTATCAAAGGTTCAAAGTCCTCATCACTTAAGATTTCACTCGATAAGTCATATGTCATGCTCAGTTTAAATTCCTTCATGTTCTTTGGAGTGTGCTCTTTAAGTTCATTTTTACAAGTCTTTTTATTTAATGATTCATTTAATTTAGTTATGCTTTCATGTGTCATTTTTAATGTATGTCACATATCGAAGGCTGAATCAAAATAAGAAACCAGATCGAATTCAATTTTATCAAGTGCACAATATAAGGCATTCATAGCCTTTGCATTCAATGAAAATATTTATTTTTCATAATCATTCTAATCATTTATTGGATTGGATGACTTCTAAAAACCTTTTTAAACAATACACCACAAATCAAGATCTATTGAAGTCACAAAAATATGTATTCAAATTTTTCAAGATGTGTAGTCTGTCCCATTAAATATAGGAGGACTTGTGATGCATCGATCCTTATTTGTGCCAAACAAAGCCATTTACTTTAGTGGGTGTTTAGTCCAAAGAGTAAGACTTTGCTCTAAAATCAATTGTTATAATCAATTGGTATTAATAGGGGGGGGTGATTAGTACAAGAGTACATTCTTGTTTTAACGAAAAACTTTTCGCTTGAATTAAGATAGAAAAAGCCGAAGCTTTTTGTTCAAGTAAAGCAAGTGAATGATTCAAAGAAAATGCTAAGTTTCTTGTTTAAAAATAACTCAAGAAGGAATAAGCAAATCTGAATAAAAAGATAAGAAACATCATAAGTCAAGTGCTTGACTTGAAACTTTGCTTTTAAAGAGTAAATATAATTGAAAGCGTCTATTGGTATTTTATTCAAAACAATTAAGAACTCGATAATTGTAAGTAGTAAATGAAATAAATAAGAAAACTCATAATTATAGTGGTTCGGCACCAACCGACCTCCATATCCAAGTCCTCCTCTTTGAGGCACACCGACGTCCACTACTGATCTTCTTTGGGTGAAAACCAAACTCTTACAACTTGAGTTTACAAGGGAGATTTCAAAAAATTTTCTAACTCTAAGCTCACTCCCTTCCCCTTTTCTTTTTTCTTATAATTCATACATAATTTTTTTCACAGAATATAATCCCCAAAATTATTGTATGGAATGCAAGAAATCTTGAGGTATTTATACACCTTAAATGACTTCAAAATTTGGAGTCAAAATTCAAACATATCCAAAAAAAATTCGAGTACGGGCGGTTCACCCATCGACGTTGGTGGTGCAATCGCTTGAGAACCCGGTACGGGCTATTTACTTATCGATCCTGGGCAGTTCGATTGCCGTCAGCCACCCAAAAACTTGTACAGTCGCTCACCAGTGGTTCAACCACCAAGAATCCTAGAAAAGTGATTCCCTTCACTTTTTCAATCTCGACTTGAATCACATGTTTACCAATTCTCTGGTCAACCAATTGAGCTCAACTTAAGCTCAATCAAACCATTTTAGTAGACCAAGTTACCTTATTGAGTTGATTTGGATTCCTTCCAGATCACACTCATTTTGGACTCAACTTTAACCTATGACTTAAGAATTACAATTATACATGACCACCAAGCTTAATAACCTTACTCACACAATCCGATAACCTCTAGCATTCTTTATGGCGAGTCTCACGGTCTTCTTCCAGGGATCTCCTATCGTGTTCTTAGCAATCTTCCCGGTACCTTTGGCGAAGTCCTAGCAAGGTCCTAGCGAACTCCCAATGAGCTTTCATCATATCATCTAATCCTTGGCTTGATGTCTAAGCTTGATCCTGGGTCCATGTCTGATTTGTAATTTTTTTTCACCATCGTGATTAACTTGCACGATACTAACTATGACTAAATTAATTAATTACAATTATAATAGCCAACATATCCACTTTAAGACCCTCCCAACTCCTAGTAAGCTTTTCAGTTACCCCGATAATCTTCTGATGAGTCTCGGTCTTCTTCTGGTGAACTCCCTTGTGTCATCCTGGCAAGCTTCTAATACCTTTGATGAGCTCCAGACATACTATAAGCGAGTTCCCAACCACGTTGTCTGAACCCCAACCTAATGCTTGGAATTAACTTTTCTAAACCTCTGATTGTAATATTTACTCTATCATAGTTAATCCTGAATCAATCAATTCTAGTAGTCTTGTTAGTTAAAACACTCATCAATTGATTTTATCATCAAAATTCAAGATTCAATATGTACAATAAAAATTATAAATCAATCAGATGACACTATTTGAAGTATATATTATATAAAGTGTAGATCACATATTCATTAGGATGAAATTGATGAAAAAAAATATTTAGGGCCAGATCTGGTGAGAGATATAACAGAGAAAGTAGTACAAAAGAGATTTGTTAAAGGATCAAAGACAAAACAAAGCAAGCAGGAATGTTATATCGATAATAAGAGGAGACCTTTAAAATTTGAAATAAGCAATCAAATATTCTTAAAAGTGACACCAATGAAAGGAGTTATATAGCTTGCGAAAAGAAACAAGCCAAGTCCTTGATATATACGATCATATAAAATTCTTGAGAAAGTTAGTGATGTGGCCTATTGACTAGTCTTACCTTTTGCACTAGCAAAGATGCATAATGTATTTGATGTAGCAATATTAAGAAAGTCTTCCTATCCTTCTTGTATCCTGGAAGAATAATCAATAAAATTAAATGAAAATTTGACATATGAAGAACGAGCTGTACAGATTCTTAATGGAAAGGAAAAAGAATTTTGTAGTAAGAAGATCGCTTTAGTTGAAGTGCTGAATCATGCAAAGGAAGCAACCTGGGAAAGGAAAGAAGAAATGCAAGAGAAATATCTATAGCTATTCAAGTAAGAAATTTTGAGGATAAATTTTTTATTGGGAGTGGAGAATTGTAATGTCTGTCTCACACACATTGAACTACAAATAGCATGCTAATAGAAATACAAATGATATTAATATTTTACCCTCATTTCATTATATGATGCATGATATCTATACTTTATAAATATGATAAATGATATACTCATGTTTTTGGCTTTTTGTGATTCAAGTACATGTTTTCTAAAAAAAATATTCTCAGCATTCTATAAAATATTGATTGAGCATGCATAATCATTAGTGTTTAATTTAAGCATATCATAATAATCAAAGTGTTCTAGTAAACTTAAATATGAGATTAAGTTATGGTAATAAGCATACATATAGTGATTAGAAGTGATGGTTGAATTTTAATCGATCTTAAGTGACTCTCAAGGCTTGAATGAGTTTGATAATGATTAAATTAAGGAAGTTTGAGTTTTAAATATTATGTATGTGAAGGATAATAAGCTACTTAGGCATGGTAGAGTAATGAAAAAATCAATTGAATATGGAAATAAAAAAGGAGTATTATACTAAATGTTAAGATTCATAAGTGAGACAGAAGGATGAGTTTAGACCAAAAATATAATCTTTATCAGATTAGATTAAACTCAATTGAAATTATTGTAATATTAAAATTATATTAGTAAAAAAAGAAAAAAAAAGAAAAACTTAAAATGAAGCATAATGAGATTAAACCATATATCTTAAGATAACCTCTAAGCACTACTATTTTATTTTAGCCTTTTACTCTTTATCAACTTGATAACCCATGATCATTTCTCTCCTTCTTTAGATATTCTCTCAGCTTTTTTCTCTCAGCTTTTTTCATAGAGGCTAGGAAATTCTAGCTCTAAAGAAGATTGAGGTAAGAAAAACATAATTCTTCTCTTGCTATACCTAGGATTTTAGTTTCATAAAATATACACTAATTTTTTTAGCTACTTTTGAGTAATCTAGACTTTGAATTAATCTTTCAATTTTGGATATAAAACTATATGGATCTCTTATGGTTCTAAGGGCTTTGGTATGACTTTAATATGAAATTGGTGTACTATTCTAATATGAGGTACATATGATCTCATATTTTCTAAGAAGGGATCTTATTCAAGCTAATTGGCTCCCTTAGAAATATGATTAGATTCTATCTTTTCAATATGCTTTAAAATATTATCTTAGAGTTATGTGAGTTTTAGAATTGAATGAATACTATCTTTGTACACCAAGATATAAGGTTTACAAGTTTAGATGGTCTGACCCATATTTAGTAGAACAGAATAGGTATTGGTAGTTAAATTAAGAAGGTAGTTTAGCTTTCAAATAATTTTATTTTAAGCTAAAATTTAGTATATATTTAGTTTTATATGTCGTTTACTTTTGTATAAAATTTTATAAACATTTAAGATTGTTTGGTTAGCTAGAATAGTGAAATAAAAACTTCTTCATAGAATTGTGTGATGGTTTGAGCGTATCTAACTAGTTCATTTGACTCTAGAGTGAATTATTATGATACTACACGTATATATTATAATATACGGTGTAGGAGTGTATGTATATATTATGATATGTGATATGGGAATATACAAATATATCACAATAACATGTCATGTGAGAGTACAAATACATGATATGGGGAGTAGAAGTGCATGAATTTTTGTTACACTTCCTACATGTGCATTTAAGTATTTTAAATTATTTCGGCATAGAATTTTATCTTCCTATTGTGCATATAATATGTTGTAGGGTTATATTTGCTAAAGAAGTAATATGATGAGGTGTATATCATTAATGTCTTATACTGATGAT
Organism: Ensete glaucum; assembly: GCA_021527575.1. Taxonomy (NCBI): domain Eukaryota; kingdom Viridiplantae; phylum Streptophyta; class Magnoliopsida; order Zingiberales; family Musaceae; genus Ensete; species Ensete glaucum. The sequence goes on from CM038551.1 coordinate 47,405,516, forward strand.
TTAAAATATTATATACATGACATGAGGCATGTTTACCTAAATTAAGTTATAAAAACTTATACTTATTAAGTGATTACCCACTATAAATCATATTTTGTTGGTAAGGATACTAGTACCCTACCTAAGTGATTAATTAAGTGACCGTGTGTAAGCTCATGTCAGCGTAAATATAGACATTAACTTATGAGCATTTTGTGTGTATAAATTTTGAAAATATTTTATTTATGTTTTTCGTGGGTTAGATGTTATAATTATGTACACATGTTAAAAACATTATGTACAAAGGAAATTTTTTCATTTTATTTAGTAAGATAGTATGTTTTAATTTTAAAATTATATAATTTTTGTTCCACCCCTATCGATAGCAGTAATGAAAATTGAAATGTATCATACTACTTTAGTAGTGCACATAGGGTATGGGTGAAAATAAGAGTAAGGTGTTATATAAAATAGCATTCCTCACCTGTTAAAGTGGGAACACATCCATTCTGATAGTAGATGGAGAAAGGGTCTAGTAGTCATATTTGACAACCTACTAATAAATCATCCTCCACTTTACTAACCCTCTTATAGTTGATAAGGATTACCCAGGTCCTTTTATCATACTGGAATCATATATCATTTCATAAATGTCATTATATCATCATATCATCGTATGATTATATGATCAACTCAATCAATCAGATTTACAACCATAGGATAATATATCATACTAGGAGGATGATAAAGGAGATTTGATCCAATAGGTGCTACTTAGTGTATGATGGCTCCAAGCTCCTATCATGTGAGGCATAAATAACCACATGGATATCTCATATCCCAACCTAAGAGATCACTCATTTGTCTGTCATGCATCATGTATGCATATGCATATATAATGATGCAACATAAATACATTAATAAATAAGTAGGCAGATGGATTGTTTATCATGCATCAAGTGTTTATATGCATATATGGGGTAACATAAAAAGACATGTGTAGATAAATTATTGAATGTCAAAAATGTGTCAAAAGTAATAAGATAGATGCATGTAAATATATGACATACGAGACAGTCCAATTGTGGTTTCATATCATAATGTGCTCATCGCTCGTTAGACTGCTCATCGTATTCATCAACAAAAGTCAATAGATCGTTGAACAATTGGGGGGATTGAGAATTACATAATTTATTTTTGATCCAATTTCACAATCATACTTTTTAGATATCTAATAATATTCAAAAGGATAATTCAAAAATATTTTTGATAGTCAATATCTCAACTTTTATAGTGCCCCAGTAAAACTTTAAGGATAACTAAATATATCTTAAATATGATTCCTAGTAATTCTATTCCATCAACTTTATTTGGGGTGTGAATATATTTTAGACATTTACATATTTGTGGTTGCTTTGTAGATATTAGCATCTTCATTCTACATGAAAAAATCAGATCCAAAAACTGTTTCTAGATATTTTATTGATTATCTAAAAATTCAATGGGTATATATATTAGCATAAAATATTCGATGATTAGATAAAATATTCAGAAACAAACTAGTGTCAATTGATTTTTTGAGTTTTATTATATTGATTGTTAACTCATTTAGTGTACTACAATCTATGATTAAAGAATATATTTTTAGAATGAGACTTATAAGCAACCTATAAAAGATATGATAATGTATATTCAAGCGGACATTATTATTGATATTTTTACTTAATTAAAATTATTTATTTTTATTATCCTGATTATATTTATCTATATATATATTATAGTTGAATATAATGATCGTATCATTTGGACAAAATAAGTTATAGGGATCATTATGAATTATTTTGAGAAAGACTGACACTATTACAATATATAAAATGGAGTATGACAAAATTAGGTGCTTAAATTTTTTCTCAAAATTTTTAAAACTCAATTGGGTAAAATTATTTTTAAATAATTTTTATATTATTTTGATGTTGAACTCTTTTTTTATATTTTGTCAATTAGTGGTCCGAGAGAGAAAATGTTAGATTTTGTGACCCTGATTAATCTTAGTTAAGATATACTAAAATTATAATTAGATTCTGATTACGATTATTGATTAATAAAAAGAAAGTTCGCTTATATTAAGTAACCTTATAAGATGATATTAATAAAAGAGGCTCTCCTAATTATTTCTTTCTAGATCCTCTATTTTTAACTATATTGATAAGACCTTCTATGGATCTATACATCATAAAGACCTCTTCTCTCATCTCCTTAATAGGTCCATAACTATCAGTTATAGTTATCGTGTGAAAGATAGAAATAGAGGAGATGATTCTAGCTCTATGTGCAGATCTGTGTGGTACTACAGTGACAAAGGTGTTTTGAGATGATAGAGATGCTTCGGGACAATAGAGATAGTCAATTAATTATTGTATATAAAAGGTATGTACCAATCTATTTTTAATCTGCGATACTTATGATTTCAATTCTAGCATTAAGTTTTTCTGCATTATATTATTATTTTATGCTTATAATTGATATTAGAGTCATATTATTGAAATCCAATTTAAAGAAATTAGGTCTATTTATGTTAGATCTGTTTTCGATATTATTTTTGTTCTTCCTTTCTCAAGTCATAACTAGTCTTATGCAATCCCATAGGTGCAGTAATGCCTAGTAACGTGATATTTCCTATGGCATGTTGTAGTTTGTGGGTTTATGGCTTATAGGTTGAAGAGATCACTACTTTCCTATGGGATAGATGCGACATCTCATAGATCCCAATCTTCCTTTTCTCTCTTTTTTTAGTTGATAATAATTTTCTCATAATCTAATCATAGAATGTTAAAAGTATAGTTAGATAGTCAAGAACTAGATCCTAATCAATTTAAATCACCGAATCTCTTTTATAAATCCATATCGATCTAACAATGTTTTATATCAATCCTAAAATTAAGATGAAATATCGATAAAAGAAGGATCATGAGAAGATGATATCTGATCCTTATGAGGTTTAAATTTAATAATCTATCAGCTATATGACTTTTTGAATGAAAGTTTTGATAGATGAGAGAACTATCATTCGTGAATAAGTGTAAAATCAAAAGAAAATAATCTCTATTGCTTGTAAAGGTTAAAATGTTAACTACAAGGTTGAAAGCAACAAAATTAAAAATGTCTATTAAGGTTATAGGCATATAGGACATAAGTTATTTTTGGACTACTCTTGGTAGATTGGGTATTGTTGTCGGTTTTAGTCTTCTCCTTTTTTTCTCGTTGGTAGAACCTCCTTATAAGGTTTAGACAACAAGAAATTGTGAAAGCTTGATCTAGAGCTTTGGCTACTAGAACTCGAGGAAAAAAACTATAGTTGGAATGAATGATTGTATCTCATAGAATTTTTTCTCTTTCTTCTCATCTTTTTTGAGACTAGAACTGTTAGGGCCATTGAGCACTTGCCAGGGATTTATTTTGTTGCCCTTATATGGGGATGCATCCCTTGTTATATAGGGATAGGAGCATCCCAAGTCTTTAGAATTTAAGGACTTTTCTTATAGGACATGCACAACTAGTATTTTCCTGATGACTATATTTGGGTGAGAGATGCCGTAATCCAAGTCCTATTAGAACTTTGATTAAGGTAAGTGGGCTGCTACGACTGAGACTTTACTTAACCCAACATAGCTATAAGTCTTCAAAGGGCCCTTAGATAGGGATCAACCAAACTAATTGGGTGGTGTTATATATTGTCCTTGATCAACATCAATAAAACGTGAACTGAGTATTAAAATGGAAAGAGAATGATTACTATTGGCAAAGGTGATATCCACTATTCACTCCTCTCTCTCTCTCTCGTCATCAACATCTTCTCCACCATCGATCTTGCTCCTTTGATGGCTTGAGAAAATAGAGGGGCATCATGGTGTATTTATGGGATAGAATTATAATCTAATTAACTTAACTTGATTTGTGCTTCCTAATCTGATTAGTTTTTTCTTTAAATATCCACCTCCACTTTAATCAAGATATGCATTCCTAACCTAATTAGGAGAGATATCACATATAATGTAAATTATGAAAATACCCTTATATAATAAGACTTAGATTTAATTATGAAATATACAGAGTAGCCTTAGGTAAAATTTGGGTATAACAATACATACATTGTTGATTCCTAGCTTCTTACCCATGTGCTTAATCAAGCTTATGACCAAAGAAAACTTTGTACGTTTTGTTTAAAATATAGTGTTAGTGTTCCCAGTTAATACATACTTATGTTTTCATGCGAACAAAAAAAATCTTGTGACACTGTTTTAGAAATTTATAATACTTACGCAAGGATGACCAACTACAAAATTAATTTTTGAAAAATGAAGATCTTCCCACACTTGGATTCCATTAATGCCTCCTGATCCTGATGCCTCTTTCTCAATACCATGGTAAGATTCTGTTTCATATTTATGTTTCCAATGTGAATTGGCGAAGCAAATTTTAGGTCTATTAGAAAATATTTTTTTTTTTTGAAGTTTCAATATTTGGAGGAATGTTTTCATGTCGGGAATGGCTCAAGAAAGGGATGAATATGCTACTCTGGCATAGAGAACTTTATTATATATACTTTTTGGATAGTGTGGAAGACCAGAATGATGGTAATGATGGTATTTTTAATAATAATAAGTTTACCTGGTAATCTTCTACGGAATCATTACTCACTTTAGTGTTATGGTAATTCAGTTGGAGGCGATCAAGAGGAAGCTTCACTCCATCTGGGTGGTGTGGGCTACCTGATTCTAGATAGGTTAAGGTTAATGCAGACAGATAATATGAGATTAAATCCAATGATGGGGGATTGAGTTTTAACTAGTAGGGCATCTTGATTTCTTGCAATGGTACACTTTTAAGTAATTAAGGAATGCTTTATTAGTCTAGTCGGTAAGGTGTATTCAGCATTATTGTTGACACGAATATTAAGATTTTGGACAAGCAAGCATCTCAAGCTGTGAACTTGTTAAGAATATTTTTTACGTGTTAACTGATTTCACTCAGTCTAGACTAAATCATGTTTATAGGGAGGGCAATAATTACTTAAATCGGATAGCAAATTTTAGGAGCGACACCCACCTCTCTTACATACTAGAGGCGAGTCTCACCACTTTCTCAAATGATAAGGTAGGTGTATGACCATATTATTCACGCATGATTGTAGGTTCTGACCGGGTGTGATGCGGAATTGAAAGTCCATGCAAATATATCTCGTTATTTACATTACCGATTTGTGAAATCTTAATTTTATATCATGTTGTCCAATGTGGCAACGAGGAGGAGGGGCGTCACCTCTTCTTATGGGGCTCTGGAATAGGGGATCATTGACGTATGAGATACCAAGTTATCCTTTTCAACATGTAAACCTTCCTTTTCACCAATCATCAATTAGATATGAACATGTTTAATCAAGCACATCTCCAAGATTTCCTTCTTCATTTTAAGAATAATAAAAAGCCCATCTCTAATTATTCGGGCAGGCCGTTCCAAATCAAATGTATCAATTAAATTAGTAATTACAAATATTTGATATATTGATCTGCCTCGATTGTCATGTTTTGATGTGATATTAATTAAAAACTGCATCAAAGAGGCAGACTGTACTTAGTGGAGCAGGCAACATATATAGCAGTGGATAGGAAGAGGCATTATAATTAGAAGTATCTGTCTTCCAGATGGACAAACTTCTTCCCTTCCACTGCTACATATTGAGTAGGTAGCATCTATTTGTAATCTTTGCATCCCTTCGTCTTTAACGAGACACCATTGAGAGCTCAAGCAGCTTAACATACTGCCTGCATTCTTCCTCTAGCTGTAGTTATTTGACACTGGCTTTATCCTAAATACGGCACTCTATTTTATTTCAGACCTTTTCTTACCTTATTGCATATGCATTCCAGCACCTTCAACAATTTGTGCATTTCTTCTCCCAAACCTTTATTGTTTGCATAAATTGCTTCACAGATCTTATTTATGTACACAGATGTGTTTACACCAATCATCAATCCATAAGCATCAAAGTAGTCTCGCCCACTCAACTGTATAATACTTTTGCTACCCCCTTGGTATTTTGTTTGCACTACTACCTTTGTGTGCTGTTAGAACTAACAACATTTTTAGGCTGCAATAGTATGAATGCACATAAATTTAGCTTACAAATGTTTCTACGTATAAAGACACTACCATGAAATTTAAATCTGATTTAGGATTTCGACAATCTTTATTGAGATGTATAGTCTGCTACCATTGAAAAAAATTAATACAAAGAAACAAAATCAAGGATAAAATATCTGTACCAGTTTGAAGGTATGCCCAGATCTGAAACCTTGATCCAGGGTTCCAAGGATCAGGTATGTGCAGTACAAAGAGCAAAGGATAATTCCTATCTCGATTTAAATGGAAACATAGCAAATAGAAGTCTGAAGTTAAAACCACAGTTTGATAACTGAACCCAGTTATATATCATATACTTGTTTCTGGAAAAACAGCACGTCCCTTACCTCAAACATCCTTATCAAAGTCATGCAACAATTTTGTCATTGCTATACCAGATAAAATCACACAAAAATTGGCACTTGTTCCATCAATTTCCAGATCTGGAAAGGAGACTCAAAATAGTGCCAATCCTATATAAGATAGATGATGCTTGAAGATTTTGTATTACACCAAGAAGAAAAGGGACAAGAAGAAAATTTACAACTTACTATGGTTTGAGATAGATGCCTCTACACTTGCTGTACATGTCACAAAGCTAAAATAAAAGATCAAGACACTGTGTATTCGCAGTCGAGAAGGCGAGTGAGGATTTCCTGACAACTCGGTCGCTCATGTGGCTCTGCCCAACAATCTGCAATGGGAATATCTGTTAGGTATCTGCTAAAGCTCAGTTGATTTGAGGCATCTGGGCATATCACAAGAATTTGGATAAGTTTCAAAGTACCTGAGATTAGCTTGCCAAGTGGACCTTCAGGAATCTCTAGTCGTGTCCCTTCGTTGGCAACTGCATATATCACCTGAAAAAAGATGATAAAAGCGGGGATTCCTCTTAGATGATATTCTGGAAAATGATATTGCAGACAAAAATCAAAGTTCACTTACTTGAACTGCTGGTGTGCCTTCCCATGGCCTGTTGAGGGTGCAAAGCTCCCACATTATAACACCGAGGCTAAATATGTCACATTTTTCTGTAAATGGCTCATTGCGTATAAGCTCAGGAGCCATCCATTCTGGGGTGCCCGCAGATGAGTTATCTCTCAAGGGACCATCTGTCATGACTCGTGAAAGCCCAAAATCACATATCTTAACTGTCCAGTGTTTATCCACAAGGCAATTTGCACTTTTAAGATCGCGATGGACTATCTTCATACGATGAATGCACATCAAACCCCTTCCACACCAGAAAAATAGGTAAACAGAAACTCATGCCAAGTTGTCACTTACAGTAAGAAATAAGATTATGGAAAAATATTTCTAAAGACCATTTTGCGAAAGCTACTAATGCACATTAATAGCCCCATGGAGTTATATTGTATGCATGCCCAGAAACATAATACAATGATTCCTGATTATGATTTGGAGCTACACACTCGTAGCATGCAAACAGAAAAAAGTTACTTTGGCTTTTTCCACCTAAGCAGTACATCCAATCAGCTAATAAGTCAGTTGCACAAAGAGATGCTTTTTCAGGAAATAGTTTATTAAAGGGAATACACAAGTCATAAAGCCTATACTGATTTCTGAAATTTAAAGGAGAAAACATATAGTAATGTCATCATGAAATGATTAGGAGAAAAACTTGTCTTTTCATTATTCATTTAGAAGGCAAAGCTTACTAATAACTAAATAAAACTAATAACCCATGGATGAAGATATAAGCTTGATGTCTCCTAACTCATTCTAAAAATGAGATGATTAATAGGATTAACAATAAGATTCAGTCTGAAATTTCACAATATGGAAAATACGACACTATTATCCAAAAACAATTGGATATGTCATCTGGAAGCTTGAACAAATTCATTTATTCACAGGGTCAAGGATTTGAATATTTGGGGGGCTAAGCAAATAAAGTTGGGCTGAGAGGAGTAACAGAGCAAGAGAACTTATAGAGTTGGCATGTGTTGACTTTATTTGAATTATCTAAGAAGAGTCCCAACCTAATTAGAAAGACCTAACATGGGGATGATCAGTGGAACCCACACCAATCAATGAGCTAAAATCTATCTAATATTCTCACGTTTGAGGTGCTCATCAGAATGTAAGAAAAACACCATAACTGAAGGTCATCAATCGTCATTGCTCAGAGTAGTATGCATATCAATGTAAGAGCTATCCGTGACAATAAGACCCTCTAGTCTTATTTTTTATTGGATCTTCACTGGTATCATGGAATCTGTGTTAATAGTGGTAATTCATTGTATAATGCAGTTGATCTTGTTTTATCTTTGTTAGCTTTCTGTTTAGTGAAAGCTTATAATCCCCATACTTTTGTATACGCTACGAGGTACAGGCCAAAGATTCAGGCACAATCCAGTGCTCGTCACGGTGGTACACACCAAAGATTTCAAGTTTTCAACACAAACAAAGAGTCAAAAGACTAGAAAACTTGAAAATATTGTAGAGGTCAATCTTGATAGGTCAAAATCTGGTTTCTTGGAGAGAGCCTAGAAACGCAAATAGTCCTGGATTAAATGTTTCATATTATTCAGTACAAAAAAAATCACAATAAACCTAAAAATTCATTCATGAAGCCAACAATTGAAGAAATAATTTACAATGAGCAATTGGAGCTAGGATGCACAATCCAGCCTCCATTTCAACCAGAAAGATGTAACTGAAGCAAGGTTTATTGACATATTTACAGATGCTAGCGCAACCATCTATACTGAAGTACTCTAAAAGAATTTAAGAAAACAGTTAAGCTGCAATATATATTTATAAGTGCAACACAACTAGACTGGCCTGATTCTTGTCAGAGAAATAAAGAAGCATACATGAGATGTTGACAAATGTGGAAAAAAAAGATTGGAAATTATATGGGCATACCTGCAAATGTCACGAAGCATTTTTAATCTCTTACGCCAGCTCAGTTTCTTTTTCTGGCCACTCATATGCATAAGATAATACAAAGATCCCATCTCCATATATTCAGTTACCATTGAGAGGTGAGGAGGTTTCATGCATGCACCAAGAAATAAAATAACTGCAAAAAAACACATACAAAAATAAGGGGAAAACATCTATAAAGAATACCATATATATTACATATATGAATATATAAAATTTACAATATATAGCTTCAAAATTTTAAAAGATCAACAAGAATATTTAAATGGGGTCAGTACGTTACCATTTGGATGTCGAAGGCGGCTGAAAGAGAAACATCGTATAGTCAGAAGACTAGCATATGAAGAAAGAAAGACCAAGCTTTCTAGACGGAAGAATATCAAACCTTAGTATGTAGATTTCATTGCAAAAATCTTCCATGTTCTCAGTTGTCAGATCTTGTTCCAGAAAGACTTTTATTGCAACATCAGTACCATTCCATATCCCACGGAAAACTTCTCCAAAGAATCCTGAGGTAAACCAAGTTCCTTTAAACCTACTGTTTCTCTCACTGTCAGGAGATTAGATGCTTGGCATGGAAAATAAGAGAGAAGGAATAAAACAGATTAAACTATTACTCATGATGGTTGCACTTGATACAATTAAACAAAAAGAAGAAATTGTATTTAACTCTCCCACAAGTGAAAGCAAAAGATGCAATAGAAACGATGTGTCGTGTGCATGTGTATAGGAGAGAAAAGATGTATGACTCCAATTGGAGAATTTTGGAACACTTCCAAGTTCCAACCAATATTCTCATATAGCTTATAGACTATTATTGAAAGTTGAAACCATGAAATCCCTTTCTGCCTCATTACAATATCATCTACCATAAGGGCTTAAGAATGTGCTGAAATTGTTGCACCATAACACATCTATTAAGAATAAATACAACTTTGCCAGTCAATATATGGAACAACAGCATGCCTGTTGGAGCTTTCTTTCTATAAGTTACATGACTTTCTAACGGATTTATAGTAAATCATAGAAAAGTTCCAACTTCAAATACGTTTTATACAATCAAACATACTAACTTTTATAGGCTATAAGCCCATGTAGCACTAATAATTTGATATTTAGATATCAGTTGCAATTATGCAGGCCAGTGACAATGCTGAAAAGGCCTGAGGTGTTCTATCAACATATAGACCAATATGAACAATGGTATAGGCTCCAGTAAATGTAAAAGAAACAACACAGCAATATGTTGAGGAGGGTGTTGAGGTACATCAAAAATCAACATTGGTAAAAGCCAATACATCAAGAATCAACTCACAACAGCTAAATTGTCTTATTACACTACTATCCTTGCTCCAATTAAAGTATTCTCATTTACTCCACTGGCAGTGGCATTGAATTCTTTAGATGGTTGATGGGCCTTCCTGACCTATATTTAGCTGACATATACACTAGCCTAAGACTCTAAACACAAAGGCCTATTTGACTATTCTGTTGGTAAATCATGAAGCATGGTACAATACATCAAACCTAAAAACATTCAGTGATCATGCATGGTACAATACATCAAACCTAAAAATATTCAGTGATCATGCCACATATCAACCTTTTAAATTTGGTACACTGGGCAAGATAGCCCACTGTGGAACCTAAAGAGTTAGCATTCAAATTCCTTCTCAGTTGCTTAGATATGCACTTCACAGGAGGGCTTAATCTAAGTATTTTTCACTTTCATGACATCTTTTTTTCCTGGCAAGTCAGCTCCCCCATAAGTAGACAATTGTTACCAGCAAATCTCCTTTATTATCTTTTAGGTCTTAATCCAATATCTTTTGCTTAGAAAATTCATGAGACATCTTGTTTTCCTATCAAGTCAGCTCCCCTACATTTAGACAATTGTTACCAGTAAATCTTCTTTATTATCTTGTATTTAGCATCCCATCATGATGCAGTTGAATTCAGCAATGAACTGAAATCCTTAACCAATTAATTTACCTGCTACACTACTGGTCATCCTATATCACAGAATTGACCATTCAAGGATGTCTGGGCCATTAATTAGATGACTATCCTCTTATACAAATCAAAGAACTTAGAAAATCCATATTTTTGAATTGTACTCTCCATTTAGCAGGGGAGTTAGTTGAATATTTATTAAAGAAGATAATAAAATATTCAGATGAAGAGAGTAAGTTCTATTTTGTTTACTAAAGAAATGAATCCAATTGTTCGAAAAATATACAATAATTCAGTTCACCCTCAGAGCACAAATTATATGGTCACAGCAAACAGATCGTAAAGTGGAAAGAAACTTAAGATCCTGAATCTTTATATCGAGGAGAAATAATGAGAGAACTTCTAACTCACTTAAGCATTTGTTAAGGTGCTTTGCTGGCAACATAAACACTGTTGGAAACAACACAGTTGATGTTACAGACTTTTAATACAATTGGATTTCTATAATGGAAAAAGCCCATGCAATCATCTAGATGGAAAATTTTTGATATTTTTAAATGTGATGCAAAACAAAACTTATCCCAGATGTATCTACAGGCCTTCTGCAAAGAATCATAGAAAAAAGTCACCTTGCGGTCTCAAGTATAGCAGCATAGTGAACAACCATTAAGATATTAAAGATTAATGTGAGACTGAAAAAAGAATGTAAACTGAAGAAGGATATAATGAAACATGAACATGGTTTGCAACTGCCAACATATGTTAACCAATATTAGTTAAATCCAAACATGGACTATTTTGAAAAAAATAGCCAAGCAAATACTATCAATTAAAGGAAAACAAAGATTCAATCAAAAGATTGGCAACAATTTTTTAGATCAATTCTTCCATTCACTAACCTAACTTTCTGCAAGCAATAAAAAAGCCAGTGGCATCGGTTAAAGTCACAGAAACAAGCTAACGAAAAAAAAAAAATGTAATGCAAAATAAAGTTGAAATGACAAATTATTATATGATCATTACTTTATTGATCAGAAGTAACAGAAATCTGAAAATAAGATGTAAGCAAAATAAATCACTTGCCTATTCCAACACGCGTGCCAACAGTTAACTCTGAGAAATTGATGTTCCACTCTTCGAAAGGTAATAAAGGCTTATTGAGAAATGGAGATGACTGCAAAACTTTGTTCCAAGTTGATACCATATGTTCTGTTCTTGGAGAATCCCCAGTTCTCCCAGAATGCTTACTAATGTATTCATGAGGAGATGAAGGCAATGACATAGCCTTCTGACTGGAACCTGTTTGCTTTCTTGAGCTATTATATGCTCCAGAATTTCCAAATGATATTTCATCCTAGCCAACAAATCAGAGTAATATAAGGCCCAAAGCACAAATGACCTGCTTAAAATTACAAAAACACTGAAATTCCACAAGATGCAATATGGATGATAAGTGGTGTTATCATCTTAATGTGAAACACTGGAACGTTAGCAATAAATGTGGAGCAAGCATGGAAAATGAGGGCAACAATTGATATCCAATTTTCTAATCAGAACTAGCTTAATGTAAACTAGTTTTACCATGAGAAATATCAGAAAGCAATATCAGTGAGATAATATGCAAAATGTTGACTCCATGATTGAACAACTCTATCTAGCCTAAAATGAGAAAACACCAAGAAAGAGTTGCAACTCGACAACATCAATGGCACATTTAACAGAATCCCATAACATGCTAATCAGAGCATATATTAAGCTATAGAACTATGTTCATCAATACACCAGCAAAATCAGCCATTTTGAGAATAAAAAAATTATAGAAATATAAAGTAGCATCACATGTAGCAAAAGACTGAAGGACCACCAGCAATGTATACAACACATCTACCACACAGGAATCTGTAGACATTACTTACGGTTGACCCAAAAATACCCAAAAGACGGTCTGTCACTGGCCTTTGATACTCTTATAAGACCAGGATTTTGTAAGTACATATGCAATTTATATGCACACAATTCCAAAAAAAGTAGTGTGAGGAAAATTAACAGACAGAATCAGCTTTTATCATGATAATAGAAGATGAACGAGAAAGAGCAGAAATTAACAAAAGCAATGATAGCAAAATAACAATAATCCAGTATCTCAGGGATATATGTGAAGGTCTCAGATCTCAATGGTACAAGTTAGTAGAGTCCAGTGTTACCCAGTCCAATCAAGTACCAGTATAGAGATACGTTCAATGAGTATGAGCAGATACAAGTTGGTATACTGCCTAATATACCAGTCCAATTGGTTGCTTGAACCAGTATTGGAACAAAAACTTAGTGTCATATATATATATATATATATACACACACACACAGATACATATGTATACATTATATACAAATATATATACATATCAAGGTTTGCAATTTCGATATTTACCATCCGGTAGGGGCGGTACATACCGTCCGCCAGTTGACGCTGACCCGCCATCGGGTTCAAAAATCGACCGTCAACAGTCGATTGAAGGGAGAAATCGACCGCCAACGGACGATTGAGGGAGAAATCGACCGTCGGCAGTCGATTGAGCGAGAAAAAGGGTGGAAGAAGAAGAAGAGGAAAAAGAAGAAAAAAAAAGAAAAGAGGAGAAAAAAGACCTATCGCCCACGCGCGGTCCTCGCCCATGCGCCGTCGCCGGTGCTCTTTCTCCCGCGCGAGGAGAAAGATCGAGGCGACGTCGCCCCTTTTTCTCTCTTTTTTTTAAATATTTTAATATAATATTATATAATATAATATTATATATTATATTATATTATAAAAATAATATATTATATTTTAATATATCGAGCGGTATGCACTGTATGTACCACCCGATACCAGTACCGTACCGGTACCGATATGAACTTGGTATGCCGATACAGACCGATAAGTCAAACCTTGATACATATACATATTCACATCCATACTACCACCAGCTTTGAAATGTCAATAGTTCAACACAGAAACTCTACAAAGTTTATAGAAAACCAAGAGGGATGTCGAAGGTCCCATACGAGGATAGCCACAATTATGGAATCACATTATGATTCATAACATCATTAAGAATGTAACTGCATACATATTAACTTGGTGTATATTCACACGTATAGTCAAGCTATTTCTGGTGTCTAAATGAATATGATCTTAGAATATGAGAATAAGAGGCAAATCGACTAACCTTTGGTACAGAGAAGCATACATTATTTGGTGGCTCATTCAACCGACTCTTGTCATTTGTGGCAGACAAGCATGAACCTTCATCACCATGGTCCCGCAGGAGACGATTTTGCTTTAGAGTTTCATTCATTGCTCGAACAGCCCTGGTAAGAATCAAGAAGAGAAGATCACTAAAACATGGAACTCAAATGATAAAAAGAGATTGAGATCTTTGTATTAGTTCAAAGCAAGACATGACAATAAAGTAGCAATTATTGGTCACTGCAAGTCTTAGAAAAGGACAAGGATAACATCACTGAATATTTATAAACATAAAAAACTGAACCAAGTTTAGAACACGTGTAAATTTAAAATAATATAAATTACCATTTTTCATTGCCTAACAAAGATATGAACATGGGCTTGAACTAATTTTATAAACCTATCTTCAGATAACCACAATGACCGACAGCTTTTATCATCATTGCAACATTCCATAATATCTTATGCACACAAAAAATATGCTAATAAATATAGTTTCAGAAGTTTGATGCTGACCAATATCTCATTTCTTTGAGCAAATCAAGAGAAGATAATAATGTGTAGTTCTGGGTGATGCAATTAATATACATTTGACAAACTGTTGGGCACATTACTGTCTGAAATCATAATGGAATACTTCTGCAATTATTTGGCTTAATATGCATTTTGCACTTGGCACATGTTTTGAAGTAAAACATCAAACATAAAATGGTAACATAATTTTCTTGCAGAACACATGGAAATGTTTGTAGCAGAATGCAAAAGAAAACATTGTCTAAAAACCACAAGGGATATGAAAAATTGTATGCAACATCAAAGTTGTGGAGCTATGAATGAATTATAGGCATCGATAAGATAATTTAAAACAGAAAACAACCTCACTATATCATCACCAATTTCGGGTGTAATGCTAATACTTCTTCTTCTGATCCTACGAACATCAGAAGTTGATCCACCATCTGATCTGCAAGTGCATCATGAAACTAGAATACTTTGCATTTGGCTGCAAATAGAATATCGAACCAACATGCAACACCAAGAACAACAAGATGTCCTTGAGGAGAAAGCATATGTGGCACATATGTCATTGAATCATCTTCTGATATGATGAACCAAGTGTACCAAAATCTTTACAAGTTATGAGTATAACGAAAAGCTGCAATAAGTAAATCAAGGTTTGTTGTACCGCCCAAGTCAGTCTGGTATGGGTGGTACATACCGGTTTGACGGGCAATCGAGACATGGATCACCCAAGTCCCCGTCAGCACACCCCGGCATACCCTGTGTTGGTATGCTGGTACACAGAAGTACATAACGTACCACCAGTCGACTGGGCAGCATGAGAAATCAAACCTTGAAGTAAATAAAACAAGAAATATTACCACAATTTCTTATACAGATGTAAAATTCATTGGATACTCATCAAGATAGCTGCACAAGATGTAGACTACTCCATTGCAAATTATAAAAGAAATTGTCAAAGAACATACTACTAGCATGTATCTACAACCTTAACCTTATATTACAGATAATATTGTTCCTCTTAAAAGCAAATTTTAGCATGTCTCTACAAGCTTAACCTTATATTAAACAGTCTTATGAAACACTTCTCTCCTGGACACACTACAAACCACATCAACCCATCACACACACACATAACAACATCACCAAAAAAAAAAAACACATAACCTACAGAAGCTATGAACTAAAAGTCAGTAACTTTGAAGTCTTTGAGTGAATTAAAATGTGAATTTAGTAGAGAATTATGATAATTTTCCTTGTAGATGGTACTCCTATAAAAGATCCTAGTTCACCCTCTGGAATGCATACAAAATAACAGTACCATCAGAATCTAACAAAACTTACAATAAAATTTAAACACACTGTAAAAGGAATTCTTTTTCATGAAACCCATCCAATTTAGAGAGGCACATTGATAGTGGGATTTAGAATTAAGAGGTTATCATGACATTGCAAAGCAACAGAGTGAATATTCATATAATGATTAACGTTGAGGTGGATTACAAGGTCTGATGCAGTAACTGGCTCAAATTACGGATCTGTGATTAAGTGCCTATGATTGAACTTTTATTTTTAAAGAACTATTGTTCCCAAGGAAGTATGCATTGAACCGCACCAGAAATCTTGCAAGCTAAAAAGTAGCCCTTAACTGTCTGTTGTACACGATCCGCAAATATCAATACACTAAAGGTCAAAGATAGCATGACAAAAAACTGGAATTGCTATAATTAAATGCTAAAATGAAAAATAAAATGTACCTTGATGCATCTACACCATCGGCAAATTCTCTAAATGGTTGCCTGTCACCACTAAGCATGGACCACCCCCCTGCTTTATAAAGCGGATGCTCCGGACTGCAAACAAGAACCAAGAATGTTATTCTGAGCATGCTGGAAATCAATGCTATGTAGGTAAATGGAAAGGAATGAATAGGTTCACAAAGGAAATAAAAGGATACTAGTAATCAAAATACTATAATTGGATATTCACAAAGATTCATTTCTTCATAGTTAGTCTAGATGCTTCACTCTGCCATGGCCAATTGTTATTCCCATCAGAATGGAGAAAAACAACTTCACAATTAGTGTTCTTAGCAATGGCAACAATATATAGATTATTTGGAAAGCTAGGAGCACTGTAAGGCAGAAGATAAAAGAACAATCAGATTTATGAACAATAGAATGATTTCCCCTGACAAAGGACAACAAACCAACCACAATATGAATTTTTGTTGCCTGATGAATGAAAAAAATTGATGAGAAATGATATTTAATCATATTATAAACCAATCATATATCAAAGTTTCTGGAAACAATAACCCCGCGACAAGGGAAGTTTCTAACAGAATTAATAGCATTAACCAAAATGCCCAAGAGATCAAAATTTGGGGTAGAGACAAAAGGGGTAGAGGAAGATATAGAATTGGTGTCAGTCTAGCTTTGATGTCACTTTGCCACGCATCTGAACCTCCTTTTGAGATAATCCTCCAGAATTTAAGTGACAGCACTACTATGTAGAAGCCAAAACTCTGATTGTTAAGCCTGTGTTCCCCCTAGTTTTCACATTGGTCCATTATTCCCTCATCATCTTATAGTAAGACATTGTGCTTCCAGCAGGTGCCTCAAGCATGTCAAGTTTTTCCATGGTGATCATTTGAGATTATCTTAATTCATCATAACATCTGACCATATGCTCTGTTTGAGTTTCACTTGACAAACTTTAACATATGAGGTAACCAAAGTTGATTTCTATTAAAAGACCTCAAGTAAAGTACCATTTCTTCTGCTCTTCTCTTGTTGCACATAGGCTCATGTCTCTTGGAACCTCCAGGAACTCAGACTGTAATTGGATCAAACTCAGCATGAGTAGAAGGTAGGAATCTATGAATTCTTTCCTTCATTATTAACTTCTGAAGCTACATTATTTGGACATTCAGCATGAAAATCCTGATAGGTGTCTAGTTTCTGCAATAGCCTACCTAGTTCTGCACAATATTGACCTGTTGTATTATTATTTTAAATACTAATGCATCACTGCAACCTTCAATTAGTTTGGGATATAGCACTACAAATGCTGAAGGTAAAATCTAGATATTACAAATATGAACATGTTGCATTAAGTTAGGTAGCCATGAATACGTCACTATGCAGGAGTTGCAATTTTTCAGGCAGCATCGGACCCATGAACTCTCTGGCAGCGTAGGAATCCAGAGCATCGAAACACCATATGATACAACGCAGTTGAATCACGAGTGCTTAGACTGCATTGCACAGGGTCCACGAGCACTCAGACCATGTGGAATCCACCAACTGGACCATGCAGAATACGACTATGCATGAATCTTATAGGACAGGCAACCCAACAACAGGTTGAAACATGTTATCTATCACTGGATAAAAACATGCAGTGATGTCCTATTGGATTGCAATAACAATCTGAAGTTTGACACCTTATGGAGGCAGAATTAGAGCCAGAGAAACCGACCTGACCTCCTATTTTCTTCTTTCTCCTTGCTGCTAAACTCCATGATTGATGAATAATGCTCTGACAACCTGGAGGTTTTAATTAATGATATTCTTTTTTTGAGAAAATGGTGTGAGATTGATCGATTATCTCACAACCTCGAGGTTTTAATTGTATGAGCTTGAAGTTTTTACAAATTGGTCCCTGGGGAATAAGAAGTATTAAGAAAGGTACATCATTCAACAGCTCCCATTCATTCATGGACTAAGGATTATCATATTCATATGCAAGGTATGCAATACAGATCGATACCGCCCGTACCGAGCGGTATGTACCGGTTCGCCAGCTAACCGAGGATCGCTCGCTACCAAACGGTACCACTGATTGGGGCTGTTTCCGCCCAATTACCATCGGAAATCGACCAGTACCAGTCAATTTTGACCGTCGCCGGCCATTGTCAGGCGGTAACGATCGATTCGACTGTCAACGACCAATTTTGGGCAGTATCAGCCGAGGGAGGGAGAAAGAAGAAGAGGGAGAAGAAGAAGAGAGAGAAGAAGAGGGAGAAGAAAAACCTAGGATTCGGCGCTACTCTTCGCTCGCGCGATCCATCGCCCGCGGGCGATTTCTTCTCCCCATCTGAGGAGAAGAAAGATCTCCACGCATGGGGAGAAGGAATGAAAAGAAGTCGCCCTTTTTTTTATTTTTTTAACTTATTTTATATTTATTATATTATATATATTATATTATATTATATTATGTTATATTATATTATATTATGTTATATTATATTATATTATGTTATATTATATTATACCAACGTATCATATCATACCAAGATGAGCTCGATACACTAGTACGGATCGGTACGGGGAACCTTGTTCAAATGTACAACTCTAAATCTTGCATACAGATGGTCATGGTGGAGCAAAAATAACATGGAAATAAGACTTGTCATCAATATAGACTATTGGAAATATAATATTCAATGAGAACCAAAAAATACATATTAAGTTCAGAAAGCAATAACCTTGAACTAGATGTGTGTTGCTGTTCTCTAACAACTTTCTTCTGGCTGCACCTCACAAGGGCATTTGCAATATTGGATTCACTATGAGATACACTGATCGAGTAATCCAAATATTCAACGGAACAAACATGAGACTTGGAAATTTCAGTTTGCATATAAGAAGTGAAAAAAAAAACAAAAAAAACAAGCCACAGCTTCAGTTTAATTCTAGCAAAGAAACATGCAAAAAAAAAAAACAAGAACCATAGTTTAACCACTTTAACTATATATAATACCTTAGCTTTCCCTTCATAAAAGTTTTTGATCTAAGTATAATATTACGCAGTGATCGGCCATTTAGATTAGATGATGCATCCACTCTACTCTGATGTAAAGACTGGGGATTCTCCTCTTGTTCAAGACTGTTATAAAAGGAAGAGAATATTAAGATGCATAGAAGAAAATATAGTACAACTAGAACACGGACAACAAGAAAAGAATGAGTTGGATGGCAAAAAAATAAGTAACTTCACCATTAGAAACAGATGAAAACTGAAACAAGAAAAAAACAGTAGTAATTTCACCTTTAGAAAGAGAAAGAACTGAAAATAAGTACAACTAAGAAGGCATGAAGCCCATATAACCAATAAATATTTTAGTAAGGCTTATGTCTATTTGCTTCTAAGGCAACCAGATAAGAGGTGCTTTTTTCTAAGAAGCCACACCTAACAAGATCATTATAACCTAGAAAAACACAAAAATATTCTCATAAGAAGCAAAATTTACTAGTTTTAACTTGCAAATAGGATTGCACCTGCATCAAATTAACTCGTTTCGGTGTTTCAATTCCACTGAGTGATGAAAAAATAACAGAAGGTGACTGACTGCATATCAGATTGAAAAACATTATCAACCCTTATTATGAAGAGAAACAATATTTATTGTAGCAAAGGAAATGGTATAAGTATAACTATAACCTATAAATAGCAAAATGACAAATTAATCTAACAACTGTGTCATACTTAAAGTAGAGGATAGAAAGGCACACTCTGAATATTCACTGAGTTCATAGTTAAATAGAGTTTTCTAACATGACACTTCCTCAGAGCTGGATGATAAAAGGTGAAAGTTAATCAGTAGCAATAGGGCAAATAACATACTCTTCAGCTTCCAGTTTGTCAGGAAACCCATATAGTGGGCTATTGGGTTCAAGAGGAGAATCACAAGAATCATTCTCAGCAGAGTCACTTTCCCCTGCTGGAGAAATATGGGATATAAATATAGCCTTGGTCGAAAATGGAATTAATTGTCCAGGAAAGCGCATAAGATCAACAAGTAGTTCCACAGAATTCAACACAACCACCACTGACATATGCCTGTAAGAATCTGCACATTCAACACTACCATCACTAGGTAGGCCCTGCAAAGAAAAGAATTATAAGGAAAAAAGAAACACCATTTAGATATGTAATCAACGATATATATAAAAAAATTCATTTAATAAAAACACCTTAAGTTAATATACCAAAACATTGATATAATCATACTGTTGAAAAGTAAATGATAAATTACCACCACAAGTTTACTGTCAAGACCAACAGAGTCTGCGAGAACTTTAAACAAAATTGCTCTAGGTCGGCATGATCCATGCTTAATCTGGCCCAACAGTTGGATACCTTTGTTATCCGTCCAATGAGACACATCCTCTACAGCAGCTTTTGCAGGACTTCGCTCTGAATTTGGGCGCTTGTAAAAATCAAAAACCTGATCCAACATTAAGTATCAGACAAATATAAAGTTCCGGACAAGTATTACATTAAATGATGACTATACATCAGTAAATATTCACATTCATGTACCTTAAACCAAGGAATAAAAAACCAATCAGCCTAATATCTAATGATCTGACAAGAAAATAGGACATAATCCGGATGATTTCACTCGATCCAGTCCAGAACAAGGGTTACCATCCTGGTAACCCTGCCGAACCAGGTTTACTCCTCAGTTTTAATCATTAAAAACCAAGGAACAATTAGATAGGCTTACCGCCCAGT
The DNA here is from genome assembly GCA_021527575.1 of Ensete glaucum. Taxonomy (NCBI): domain Eukaryota; kingdom Viridiplantae; phylum Streptophyta; class Magnoliopsida; order Zingiberales; family Musaceae; genus Ensete; species Ensete glaucum. The sequence continues at coordinate 47,426,811 of CM038551.1, forward strand.
GCCCCTACTTTCTTCTTCTGTTTTCGGCAGCTTCTAACAGCTATCTTTTTTCTTAAGCTTCTAACAGCAGACCGGAGATCCGTGCACGGGAGGCACAAGGACTTGATGCATGAGGAGAGAGTGAAGATGGAGCTCTTGGAGGAGATAAGCATCGAACTGTCAGAGGACGACATCACTAGCTACTTTAGCAAGCTGGGAGCTGCAGAAGGTTTCTTTGATGACCTGATCAGTGACTTCCCGTTGCTTCCTATAGATGCTTCTTTCACATGAAGGAATGTAGTCTCAGGTAAACACAAATGCTTGCTTACAAGGAAGACTGCAATTCTTAGTTTAGAGGAATGGATTCGCAGGTTAATTGGAGCTATAAGGATCTCTTGTTATTATTTCTTGGGTTGATGATAAAGGCGGGGTACATCCTTTTTTCCTAATATATTTCCCCACCTTGTCTACTGTGAATACAAAGGTCTCTCTCTCTCTCTGCCTTGCTGCGTCGCTGAGATGCTGCTTCCTCCACCTTTGGAATGCCTCCCCGTTCTCTTCCTCTCTGTGTGACCTCTTAATTTGCCTCCTTTTTCTCTTCCTCCTCCATTACCAGTCTTCTTCTTCCTCCTCCCCTCCTTTTGCCCATAGGCTCTCAGTCAAAGTGGTACCGAGTACCAACCAAGGTTTCATAAACTGGCTGGTTCAGTATGGTTTGACTAGTATTACCAGTCCAACAAACAACCAGTACATGATTCAGCCTAAATATAATATAATCTTTTTTCCTTTTAACTAGGGTTTGGGACACAACTCCTCGTGCTCGCGAGGAGGTCTTCACCCTTATTTCCCCACACAGCAAGGCAAGATAAATAAAGGCCTATTATTCTTTGTCCACAAATATCCAAATTTTTATTCCTAATACTCGATGGATAGTTTGAATTGTATATGAACAATGATCAATTTTAGAGCGAATTGTTTGTATGGGAACCCTGCCCTCTCTAATCCATTCAACACATGCAATTTCTTTTTCGTCAATCTGCCTTGCAACTTGTACTTGAATTCCTTCGAGCTATTTCAATAGTATTTTTCATTGCCTTCCAAAATGAAACTATGTCGCTCGTCGCCTGTCATTTGTCATCTGCGCCGATACACCTCCTCCTCTCCTCCATTTCAAATCGCCTGCTCCAGTCCAACTCCTCTTCCTCCTCCAACGCCTCCTCTTCCTTCTCTCCTTTATTATCCCCTCTTCCTTCTTCCTCTTCTTTCTTTCTTCTTCCTCATCCTTTTTCCTCCCCTCGTCTCCCTCCCTCAATAGTATCATAATAGGTTCAAACATATCGACCCTAGAGAGTATTAGTACATAATGGCCCAATCATTTACTGATATAAGCCATGGACCAAAATCTTAAACCTTGCCTCAAACTTAGTCCTTGAATTCTCATCAAGAGAAATGATTACACTATGACATATCTACGACTAATTTTCCATGAAGGTCAATACACTAGTAATTAACCTAGAAAGCAGTTCTGAATTCCACATGAACTGGAATAGAAGATATAATTATTTATTTGATTAGGCAATGGAATATCCAACATTTGCTTCTCTTAAATCCATTGAATGTATCTAATTTAATGGTGGATGTAACAAGTGCTTAGCTAATGCTCCAGATAAGTACAATAGCAGACAGCCTAGTCAGGATCATGGCCTTGTGTCTCAGCCATGCCAATACATACGCTAAAATTATTCAGACATCATTTCTTAAAGTTTTGGATAGAGAAATACTACAAAAACTCCCTCTTCTGTGAGTTGCAGGATAGGTATTTTGAAGTTTGGGTGTGCACATGGGTAAGAATGTGTGTGTATGTGTGCATGTGAGTCCACGAGAGTCTGACATGCCATAGGAAGTCGCTTGATAGGAAGACAAGTCATGTAGTTTATACTAAGGTTCGCCAAAACATACTGTACTGGCATACCGAGCTCAGCTCGTTATGGTACACTACGTCGGTACCGAGTGGCTCGTGGGGAGATTTCGCAAAGCCTCGGCGATGGATCGGGAGCCGGGAGAGCAGCGTTGGATTCCAGGTTCTCTCCTTGCTTCTCCCTCTTCTTCTTTCTCCCTCGGTTAAAACTACCCAAAATCGGCCACGGTCGAAATCGACCGTTACCTGCCAATTTCGGATGGTAACGGGACGGAAATAGCCCCAATCGGCAATACCAACCGGTATGGACGGTACTCATCAATATTGCAATCCTTGGTTTTTATATTATACGAAATCAGCAAATACACAGCTTGCCATCATCATTGCTCTGGATAAATACCCAAAATTAAATATTAGAAGGGTTTGCTCGAGACAACAAATCATATGATCATCAAGTGCATGACCTAGTACAGAGTCAACATGTTGACTCCTAAAGCCATCACAAGAAATGGTATGGGTGATTATATTGGGGTTATATTCAGTTTGGCAGGTATACTGTGTCCAACTTATCTAGAAACTGAAGGATTCAGTCCCAGACTTTAAATGACACAGATCCAGTAGGTTTTTTCTCCTCAGAAAATTTACTTCTGCAGTTTGCTTTTTAATGATCAGATGATGTGAACCCTTGTGTCTGTTTAAAGTTTAGTAAATGACAACATAATATTATAAAATCCAAACATTAAACTATTACAACTGGACATGTCATCATTGATAATTCTCTTGCATTTCAAATGTTAAGCTTTCTTTCAATATAAACAACACATACCTAAAGAGACAATTTCCTCGTCAACCAAAAAATACTTACAGGTGAATGGTCAAAAGATAGATAGCAAGATCAGGAACCCACTACATGCTGTGTATATACAAGGGGGAAAAGAGCATAAAGACATGAAGATTGATTTGCCCAGAAAATCTGCTTCTTTTCTTTTTCTTTTATTTTTTGGCTTCCAGCAAATTTTAGAAAATGACTAGAATGCAAGAAGACCTTATTCATACACTTATCCATGACATAATAGATAATGAAGAAATCATAACCTAAACCATTTTGTAGGACCTAATTTCACAACTAACTTTCTGGAGCTGATCCTGAATATGGAAGTGAAACATGTAAAACAAATACATGTTATTATGCAATATCTGTTATTTTTGACAAATCAATAGGAAGCATTTATAAGAAAAGGGAAAAAAATGGTCAAGTAACTGGTAAACACCCAATAAAAGAAAACATGAAGCTTAAGGATACGACGAGATCTAAAGAGAAACAAAACAAAAAGGAACTTTTTTTGTGTTCTCAGTAGCAGAAACCCAATCAAATGAAAATAAATATCACCATAAAGAAAGAAGAAAGGGAAAGAAGAAGAATTGGAATCTCACCAATCCAGCAATCTTTTTTATTAGTAAAGCAGGATTATTATGCAACCCTTTCACCATGGCTGCACTCAACTGCTTCAACATAGAAAGCTTCTTATCCTTCTCCGCATCCACAAGAATGATATCAGCCTTAAATCCCTCCATACCAAGCGAATGAAGGTCATTTGGAGAAGGGATAGTGCCAAAAAGCTCCTTGATCTTTTTATCCTGCACAGATACATCCACAAAAAAGATAATTTTTAGGCACTTATAATGAACAGCAAAAACAACTTGACAGAGCTTTAGTGCTACTGTATGCAAGGAATAGAAACATCTACAGAGATAAAATTAATGCTTACTGGGATAACAGAATAAAACCCATTAGGTATTGAACCAGAAAATGTTCCGGTGGACCACAACAGTTGTGAAGCAGTAGCAGAGAAAAGTTCAGCTTTCCCAACCCTGCATGTACTCTCTTCGCGTGGATCCAAAGAAACAGATTGCAAGTTTTCTATAAAATGTGAGGGCCACCAAGCGGCACCAGAATTCCCTTGTTCAGATCTTACTGAATCACCAGACATATCGTCCATTTTCCAAAAGTATGAAATATAATATCATTTTGACCCATACCTCATCCCATGGAAGCCATATATTATCTACAAAAATATCTTAGACCACTCCTTGTCAGTCTGAATATTTTTCCTTCTGTAATACAGTTTGCAAGCCTATCTGTCATCTTTTTTCCAATCTGTGTAAACCTGAATGAGGCAATTTGAAAGAAAATATATTATATCAGATTTTCAAGTCAGTATAGAAAATTTGGCTACAAGAGTTACTAACTGTCTAACAAGATCTTTCCCTGAAAATGCAATACACCTCAAAATAATATTTAATACCAGGTATATTAGGCAAATCATTTAGACAAAACCTTCATAAAAAATTTAATATTTACATAAAATATGAATTATTTAGAATATTAGATATCGACATTGTTATAATTAGTGTACTCTTGCATCATTACAGATAAACAAGTTAGTCCATGACTGAAGTTTAGTAGTTGGAATATAGAAACACTTTAAGGAAAGGTTTACAATTAGAAACTATAATGACCAAAGAAGAATGATCATAATTTATCTATAATAAACTAAGTGGGTAGGGAAAAGGTCTAAAGAGATTGTAGTACTAGATTGAGAATTTGATATCCAAAAAGAGTTGAAAGTGAAAATGATATGGGTATTGTTGTAAATAAGGAACTTAAGGATACTGATGTAGAGATAAGGAGATTTGGGAATAAAATTATAGGTTTATATTTAGGACACTAGGAGAAGAGATTTTAAATGTTATAACTTATAAGTGCTTATGATTCTTAGATTAAATTGAATGATCAATCCAGGGGAGAATTCTAGGATATTTTAAAAATATATTTGAATAATAATTTCAATTACAAAACGTATAATTGAAGAAGATTTGAATCGACATATAGGAAGATGATACAGTCAATTTAAAGGAGTGCATGTGCACTTCAGATATAGGAGAAAAATGGGGTAGATAGTATGATTTGAGATCTTGCTACTTCGTATAATCTCATAATTATTGATGCTACTTTTATCAGGCTTGAACCAGTTGGAAGGGCCACACAGTCTGGTTCACAGGACACATGAACAGCCTAAAAATGGGCTGATCCGCATGCCTATTGGCGGTCGGAGCTGTGAAGACTTACTTGTCATATGGTACCAAACTAAGTAAAATTGTATTCCTTGCTTTCCAATTATTATATTCATCAACTAGTCACTTTTGAAATGCAGAGAGAAATTATCAGCTAAATTTTAGGTAATTTCAAATATACGTTTTTGCACCCTTAAGAAACCTTTCCTTTTGAGTTTTCAAGTTCAATTTTAAATGTTTCCAATAACTATTATTCTTTATGCTTTCTTCATCTTCCTCGTCGCATTTTTAACAACTTACTACGTTATCTTCAAATCATCAATTACGATCTCCAAGTTATAACCTAGTTATTTTTGTCACGTTTACTTATCACCTGAATGCATTAAGCATGAAAATAACATGAAAGTATAACTATAAATGCATCAGCCACCATGCACTCATTATTCGTTTATTATATATTAACTACTTTTATAACACATGAAAGGAAACCAGAATTGGCAGCCACTTAGCTTATAACAAAGCTGAAGATAATTAATTTAGATGTTGGTATTGGAAAGCACATGAACTTCCAGGAAACTGAGATAGCTACAACAGAAAAGGAAGATTTAAGAAACAATTTTTACAAACTGAGATAGCTACAACCAAGGTTCGCCATACCGGTCCGTACCGACATACCGATCTCAGCTCTATATGGTATGGTATGCTGGTACCAAGCAGGACACATAGGCATACCGCTCGGTATGTATATATAAATAAATATATATATATTATAAAATAAAGTTAAAAAATAAAAAAAAAAAGGCGACATAGCCTCGTTCCTTCTCCCCATGCAGGGAGAAGAAATCGCTCGTGGGCGACGGATCGAGAGAGCAACGTCATACAAGGTTCTCCCTTTTCTTCTCCTCTTCTTGTCCCTCTTCTTCTTTCTCTCTCCCTCGGCTGATACCGCTCGAAATCGACCGCCGACAGTTGAAATCGATCATTACTGCACGACAACAGTCGGCGACGATCGAAATCGACCGTTATTGGTCTATTTCGGGTGGTAACGGGATGGAAACAGCTCCAATCGACGATACCATCCAGTAGTTGGTGGTCCGCATACCGATCAACAGGTGGACCAGTATGTACGGCCCGTATCGAGCGGTACGATTCGAAATCCCCGACCTTGGCTACAACAAATAAGGAAGATTTTAAAAACATAAGATTGAAGGAACAATGAAAAGCTCAAGGTTTTCTCATGTTTTAAACAAACATCAAAAGGATCATGCATTAATTCTACGAAAATATGTGTGTTTATTTATCCTCAACCTTGCGAATTGGGAGGCAGCCAAAAGTGTAAAGTAATGGAATCCATCTTCACAGAAATTATATAATCACAAATGCTTAAAAAAAAGTGCATCCATACCACACATCAATATTGGTTAAGGTACTCCTGCATTACATTTCGGATGCTTCAAATAATTATCCCTTCTTCTGAAAATAATATGAAAAATGAAGATTTAATAAAGCAGAAAAAGAATTTGAAGTGACGAAAAATCACCTAGATGTAAATTCAAACAAAAAAACTAAAGTACAACAGCTTTAATTTGCCTCTCAAGAATGAAGCTGTTAGTTTGTTAAATCAAAATCCTTCCAGTAGTTTATCCAAAGTTCACTATTAGATTGAAGACATTTACAAAGAAGAAAGAAAAGCTCATGACTCCTTTTCATGTTCAAACTAGTGGTATACATAATCTCCATAGGGCCACATATAATGCCATAACATCTTATAAACATGAAAATTGTCAGTCAAACTCTACTGCTTCTCTGTAATCCTTCACTACACAAGTCCATTTAATAAAACATTCAAAGTTTCACATCACCGGAAATATGAAAGGTGGAAGCGCAGTATTGAGATTAAACCTAATTGATGTTGTCAATATCGGGCAGGATCCTGAAGGTAAGTACGATCACGGACTTGATGTTGAATCATAGGAGTTCTTTAAGAGTTTTAGAAACAAATAGGTCCAAATATATATTCATAAAAAATATGAATGTAAGGAATGGCATATATTAACGAGGCAAAAATTAAAAATACATGTATACATATGACACACATAAAGAATTGCATCCATATAATAACTATCAAAATAATGTTTGCATTTACTTTAGAGCTATGTAACTAGAACATTATTGAAGTGGGAATAAAAGGTCCACGGCAAGAAAGGATCCATTTAGCCAACCATAAAATCACGACTTGATGTTGTACTTTTGTTCAGAGCTAAATTAGATAGAGCAACAGTGTAAAATATATAGATACATTTTAAAAATCTAAGCTGCCACCTAAAGTAACTATACATGTCAATATCTTAACTTATAATTTAATATTTTACAGAATTTTTCCTTCTCTTTTTATTATATTTCTTCTCTTCTTTTCCTCTCCTCTTATTTTCTCTTTCTGTTAAGTTCTTTTCCTCTCATACTTCACATTTCTCATGCATGTACTGTAAGATTACATCTAGATCACCTGTTAGATAGGATCTAATGTACGTGTCCTTATGTTGGTATTATTAGATCGATTTAAAGTACCTTCCTAGACCCCATATTGGTGGGGTCTAGGGAACATCTATGTGTAGGATATTTTTAAGGTATGATCTATGTGTAGGATATTGATCTTAGAAATTTTGTAGCTTGTTTAAACAACAGGCAATAACTGTTAGAGACAAGAAACTGCAGTGAGCAATAGCAGACAGCGGCAGTAGGTAGTGATGTTTGGTGGTTCTATGCTCCTCTTCTCCTGTACTTTACAGCTCAAATTAGATGATAATCAATCCGAGTGGCACAATCCACCAAAAATTAGTCTGGTCCTTCATGAAATCCAACTGACCATGAGATCCAAATCAAGAAGATTACTGTGATTTAACATATTTCAGATCATGGATAGATCAATCCTGATATCATTGTGCCTAATTATATCACTGAGCTGGAAAAATCAGCAGAAACCGACAATGACTACCAATTCATAATTGCATATTAGCTAAGATCAGACATATATGAAGGTTCAAGGATGATGCCAAAGAAAAGACCAAAGGATGTCCTTACTGCCTACCAAAGAGAAAAGAATCAGACTACTGCACATTGAGCTTTTAGGTTTTAATAATGATGACGAGTCACAATGGTGCAATAAAAATTTACAGGATAGAAACCAGAGCTTGGAGAAAAATGAACCAAAACGAGTGATATCTTTGTTGTCAAGGATGAGCTTCCTTAGAACAAAGACAAAGATGGTGATTATCAAGTTTGAGGGGAAAGGCAATGGCAGAACCAGCAATGCGATTAATGACGGTGAAATTGGCATCACATGGAATTTTTTTCCAACAATTGAATCCTAAGAATGGGATTTGACATTGCAGATTTGGTTATGAGAGTCAACATGATAATGGAGACATCCGTTAGATGAAAGGACACAACAGAGAGAGATAGCCCTTTGCAAATAACATTGACCACTTATTAGACCACGATAACTTGTCATTTAAGTTTTCCCCAGTTCCTAAACCAAGGAATAAAATACCTGAACTGGTTCTAAAATGCTTTTCTCTCCGTTATTTCCTAAAACGATAAAGAAACAAGGGTACTAGAATGTTAGATGCTCCTCTTCTCCCCTGCCTCCCAAACACAAAATCCAACCACATAATTCATAAAGGCACAACGCCAAGCGAGTGACAGTGTTAACCTCAACTTTGAAAACTATGGTTAAGCGTAGGACTAAAGTGGGCCAACTCTCCTTTGATAAATTACTGGTGACTATGATAGTGAGTGTTTAAGTCAAATTCAAGCTGGTCAAACAGAAGCGTGTCCTTTTCCAGATCCCCTTGCACCAAATAGGTCGAGTTAAACAAAACAAGCCATTGATTAATGTTATGCAATTACAGAATTTTTTTTCTTGAATAAAAAGGCATGATGACAGTGTGGAAATAGTTGGCCACTAGGTACTTCAATTAACAACTGACAAAAACAACTTTAGATACCTGCCTATTACTACTTTAACAATATCGAATTCTATTATTCTATAACAATTACCGAATTTAATCGAGTTCAATAAACTGAAATCTAATGAAATGGAACAGTATATGCCTATTCAATTGCCTAGACTCTTCAATTAAGAAACTCCTAATATACTAACCTTGATAAACGATGCCCTTAAACTAACAAAAGCCTCACAAGAACCACCTGCAATTCTAATCCGCACTAGAATTACGAGTGATAGAACTTCCACGATATACGAGTAAGTTCGAGATCCAATACTATTCTACCACACCCGCTGCAGAACAAAGAAGATTCCAGAAAGATTCAATAAACCGAGCCAGAAACCTGCTCAAAATCCCCAAAAGAAACACGCAAGAAACCCGGATTAAACCGGATCAAAACCGAAGATGGAGGCGAAACATATCAATGCACCTCGAGTCAATTCACCACCGACGAACAAAACAGTCCGACCGCCTCATTAAAGAATCCGGATCTCGGGAGGGTGGATCCGCCGCTCAGATCCGGTGCTTCGGATCCCGCATCCCGTCGTCCGATCCCGATCCCGACACCAGATGGAGCGGAGGACGGAATCTAGGGCGTGGTTGCAGATTCGCGGGAGTAGGGGCGTAGGAGAGGGAGGAAGGAAGATGCGGCGGTCGAGGGCCGTCGGAGGTATATATAAACGGAGATAAACGAGCTGCCTCCGCTCCCCGCTGGGTGGGTCCCCAGCTGATGTCCGCATACAAATACGATCATACGCATGCGGGTTGGCGATAGCGGGTCGGGTTTGTTTCGGATGTTCGCCTCTTTTCCAACCCGCTTTAAATCAGATTTTGATGTCCTTCAATTGGGTTTCAAAATAGGTATCCGATTCAGGCATTTATATAGTTAAGTTTGAGTTTAACTAATATGAGAATTATATAATTTTTTATTTTATTATAAAAATGTTAATGTTTTGAATCAATGTCAATATATATATATATATATATATATATATATATATATATATATATATATATATATATTGGATAACTTATTATTAATAACTCAAAAAAAACACCGGAGCAGGTTAAGTAATGCTTCCGGTACATAGTCAAACACCTAGTCAATATTACATCATGTATATAGTCGTAATATATTTCTTTTCGTGTCCTATGTCTATCATCATTTATAACATTCCTAAATATTTACTAATTTTGAGTTAGCAATCACTAACAAGGACGGCTGATAATAATTAATGTATATATCTATTACATAGATACGGGAGAAACATATAACTAGGACCTTAGTATATGAAAGAAAATATGGGAATTCTGAAAAAAAAAAAACTCTTTTTTAGGGGTTTTTAGGAAAGTACCTTTATTTTCAAATTTCTTAAGAAAATTTACTATTCATAATCTCTTTTCACTATCAACAAGCTTTTGTTATTGATAATTTCTTACAATAATAAAATATTTATTTTATTATTTATAACCGTAATATTATTTGTTTTATTTTTTTATCCCCAAAATCCCTCGTTTCATCATTACCATTGACACCTTCTTCGCCTACCTTTGAAGATAAAGAAGATATAAGAGTAAAAAGATGAAGAGTAGAAGGAAGAATAAAAAAAGGTGAATATTCATTTTTATTTATCAACGAATTGTTTTAAATTTTATAAAATTTTAAATAAGAATGAGATAAATTAAAAATATTTTAAAAATATTTTAAAAAATATTTTAAAAGAGATTATAAAAAATTATAAATAGTAATATCCTTTCTTTGTAACTCTTTTTTCATAATTTATATATAGAATACCCCAACTATCAAACATTTTTTTCTATGAATCAATCTGTAGGGTCAATCGGTCTGGTTATAGTATTTTAATATTAGTTGTGATATTTTTTAAATGCCATAAAATACTATAGCATAGTAAAAAAATCATGTTATGATTTTTAAATTATATTATAATATTTTGTAATATTATTACAATTTTTATATTATAAAAATATTACAAAATATTATTGGTATAAAAATATTATAATTGGACCAATTTATCATATGATCCAATCTATAAGGAAAAAAAAATAGATGACTGTTTGTCAAGTGCAGAATATTTCAGATATTACATAAAAAATATAGAAAAAGAACACTTCTAAGAAAATCCAAAAATATATTGATTTTTTTTCGAATATTCGTCTAAGAAAATAGGATAATGGCGATATGTCAGATCTTGTGAATAGCACAAATGTGCTCCAATGAATACATAAAAAAGAGATGAGAATAAAATGGTTATGCGGACCGGCGCACGAGACTTTGGGTCCGGTGGAGAGAGTGGCGCCACCGAGTCGCAGTCAGACGTGGCAAGTCCCGTGTGCCGTCGGAGTCACGCGGCCCGGTGCGGACTCGGCGGACGACTCTGATCTCCTACGGCGTGACGATGAGCCCACGAAAGCGACGGCCGAGATGGGGAGGGAGGGAGGTGGGTGGGGGGATCACGTGCGGGTTCCCTTCGACGCAGGGCTTTTCTCCTTCCCCTCACGCTGCCAGCTGTCCGGTTGCTGTCTCTCGCCTCCTCGTCTCGCCGCTGAGGCCCGACGAGCGTCGGTGGGTCCCAGCGGGTCCCACGTGATATCCAGTCGTTTCACCGGTGAGCGATGCGGTCGAGGGGGCCGGGTAAGTGAAGGCGTCGCTCCCTTATTCGTCACGTCCTCGCGGCTCTCGTTGTCGCCCAACTTTGTGGCGGGACCAACATTTTTTAATGCTGCCAGTCGTCAGACGGTAGCCCAGTGGGTGTGGATGAATTGCATGGATGTGGAGGAGGGACATGAGCCCCTAGCTTTACAAATATTAAAAAATAGTTTGTAGTTTTTGATGGTTATTATATATTTTCTAATCAAAATGAGAAAAAGGGAAGAAATAATCATGCTACTATTAAAAACAAGATCGTTTGATGAACTTTGAGAATTAAAAGCTTTTTATTAATTTTAACAATTAAAAGCTTTTCGTCATATACGTCTTTGGTCAAAAGCTTATACTGTCTCGGTCACGCGGAAAGCATGTTGTCAAGACTAGTGTTCGATGTACGTGACATCTTTGACCTTTTATATAATTTTGATTGAGAGCCACCTCAATCACAAGACAATAGAAATCAAAATGCAATTCCCACGAAATGAAATGACACTGCTTGCAGCAACAGAGATTGGGACACGACCATGTTAGGGCATCATACCCGCCGGGGAGGAACACCTCCAAGCCACCACCAAACAAAAAGAAAAGCCTGCGCATGATCTCAGCGGTTTCAAAACGAGAAGCATAGCACACGATCACAGAGGCTTCTCGCCTGGGGGATGCGATGGGGAACCACCACCATCGACATGGCTCTTCTTCCTGTGAAGTAAACCGCTGAGGTTGGACAGGAATGTCTTCCTCGAAGCCATTGCTTTAAGAACCTTTCGGTGTTCTTCACTCTTCTCTCCTGGCTTGACATTATGAACTGTGGGCCTCGGTGGCAACGCTCCTGCTGACTTTTGTGGCTCAGCAGCCCTTTGCTGTTCCTTATCTCGCCACCTCCTAAGCTCTCCTTCCACTGCATTCTTTGCAGCCTCAGCCATTTCTGACCGCTTCAGTGCCACCCTTGTTGCTGCCTCTAGCTCATCCATCTCCTTCAGAGTTGCCTCAAGTTTCTTGCTTACCTCATTTTCACTGGCTCTCACGACTTCCACCTGTTCCATTGCAGCAGCAACCTTGTTCTCCATCAACCTTTCACACTCCTCCAACTTGCATGTCAATGACTCGTACTCTTCTTTTGAGATTGTTATGTTAGCCGCTGACGCTACAGCAACATCAGCATCCGTCGGGGCTCCCTGCAGCTTCGTTTCTGCTTCATCTCTTAGCTCTTCGCCACTTTTCTTCTTTTCTGCACGTGACAGTTGCTCGGGAGCTGACACTAGGTCATCTGATGCTGAAGTTGCCTTCGAGTCTGCAGCCATGGCGGCCTCAAGCTCAGCTTTGCATTTCTGAATTTTGAGGTTAAGTTTATTGACAACATATCCAGTTTCTGCATCCTTCTCTTTGAGCTCTGCGCGCTCATTCTTTACAGCTCCCAACTCCAACTTAAGGGAGTCCACCAAACTCCTGAACGAACTCTCTTCTTCAGCCAGTTTCTGCAGCATCCCTTTAGCACCATCAAGCTCAGCACCCACGGCTGTATAAAGCTCCAAATCTGAAGCCCGGACATCTTCCATTTCCTTCTCCACAGCTCCAATCTCTAAAGCCGTTTCAGCCAACTTGACCTCAAGGTTCCTATGAACTTGAAGATCAGATTCTTCCTTCAGAGATGCCATTTTCCTCTCAGTTTCTTCTAGCGCTTGTTTGCAGGTCTGTTTGGAAGAGTCTTTCTCATAGCGAATCTTTGATTCTTCCTGCTGGGCTTGCTCTGTGACAAGCTTTACATCCGTAAGTGATTCCTGAGAAGTTCTAATCTCCATAGAAAGCTGAGCAACCTTTTCATTGTAGGCATCAAGAAGCTGCTTCGCTTTGGCTTCTTGACAAATGGCGGTGAGCTTTGCTTCCGTTGATGCCTCGAAATCCTTCCTGATCCTTCTGAGTTCTTGTTTTGCTGCATTAAGCTCCACAACGACAATTCCATACTGATCCCTCGCATTGTTGAATTCCTGTTCCCAGCTACCATCATGACCATTATTCTCGACAGAGCTCACATCTTCAAGATTCTTGGTCTGAGCTTTTGCAATTCCAGTTTCTTTTAGAGCCAGTTCCTTTGATTCATTCACAGCATTGAGCTTATTTGTCAGTTCTTCAAAAGTTCTTCTCACCCTCTCTAACTCAACAAGTGTATGGGTCCTATTTTTTGCAGCATTGTCAAGCTGTTCTCTGTACTTAGTAAGCTCCTTTTTAGCCAGGTGAAGCTGTGTTTCCTTAGCTAAACCACTCTGTTAGAATAAACAACATTGATTGAGCTTGCACAAAACAGTATAGAATAAACAACATTGATTGAGCTTGCACAAAACAGTAAACATTTAACTTCTCTATTCGGGCCTACAGAATTTAGACCAGAAAGTGGACTTCACAACCATATTAAGTGCGAACAAGTTATGTTATCAAAATATGTAAAATCAAGCTCATATTAAATGCATGATACTGATGGTGTATTAAATTCTTAAGCAATCTACAAATACTACATAATCCAAGTGACAACGTTCTTCTCCTCCAGGATCTGGCAGTTTAACAAAGAGCCAGAAGATACGCTGCTGATAAAGTTTAACAGGTCTTATACATGAAACAAAATCAGTAGCTACAATATCCCACCTATTGATGTAATTGATGCAGATATATTTCACCAGGATACCCGTATCCACCTCCCAAAAAAAAAATGCAGACAAAGTAATGCATATAAAAGAGCTGACACATTATTATTGATACTATAAAATGTTATCAATTTTAAGTGAACAAGCAAATGGTCATCAAAGAGAGTTTCCATTCATAATGGCTTCTTCACCATGGTGAATGTAGTTATGATTTTAAGTCTTGCCACTGAACTTCTAAAGTGTGCAACTATTATTGCAAATGAATCGATGATGAGAACTTGAAACAACCTCCTAGATGCTGCTTAGGTCTTGCATCTTTCTTATCGTCCTCAGCTGGATCTTCTATATAATTTCCTGATATTGTCCTAATTACTCAATTCTTTAGCGGAGTGGGATAAATAAATTGATTACATATTTTGATAACTTGATGCGCACTTATAAAAAATGCAAAGCAGAGTTTATGACTGGTTATATTCAATCCAACTTCCAGTACATAGAGGAGAGCATATACCTCAGTGGGCGGAGGCTTTGGCTTTCTCACAATAGATCTATCAGATGTAAATGCTACCTCACCAAATAGGCTGACAGCAGCTTTGACAGATTTAAAAGGTGCTCTTGTGTCTATTTCTGCTTTGGATGAATCTGTACCATTTTGTACAGCTTTTGTCTCCATGCCACTTTTTCTACCTGTATCAGTTAGCATAGACAATCAGGAACAGTTTCATTTGTGAATAAAGTAAGCAATTATATGTATCCTAATTGATTCATGTACCAGAGGCCACTTGGGCATATTCAATTAAATAAAAACAAGTTCACCATGTAAAATATGAATTTAGAATCTAAAAATAACAGCAGTATTTTTACTGATAGGACATATGTAGTTGACAATAGCTTCATCTATTGTACTAGAGTTAAAAATGTATAATGATAAAATTAAGCTGAAATATAATTAGTATGCCAGTACGTAAAAAAAAAAAAAATCTCATTATCCCAGTTGCACGACCTCATGCTAATACTCCATAAATAATACCATTCACACAGTTCTCTATTATTTTGGAGGGCTATCTATGTAGCTGTCACCACTTCAAAACAAACATTGATTTCTACAAGTGAAATATGCATATTTGAAAATGGATCATGCCTTTGTCCATGTTTGAATATTCAATAGTGCCCTGTAAAAAGGTGTAACTAATGCAAGAAAAAGTGACAAGAGGTTAGATTAACAGAAACAAAATATCTCTATTCTTTTATTTTAACTCTTCCATTCAACTCCAAGTATCTCCTCAGAGATAATGACAAGCTTTCTCTATAGGCAAGAGACTGTCCATAGAATTTTGTGGTAGAGTAGAGCTCCCATCTTTAGAGCCATGTAAACACCATGAAACATTCCACCTCACTAAAAGAAAAGTAATGGAGAAGCATATGATATAGTACAAAAATTAAACCATTGCTCTGTTGCCTCACACAAAAAAGTCTCTTTATGGGGAACGGAAAAAAAATCTTCCTCTTGTTTCCTGTAGAAACCATCCACCGAGCAAAGAAATCAATTAAATAGGATGAGAGATAATTATTGGAACAGATTGGATGTTGCGCTCTAAAACAATTATTGCAGTCTCATACCTTATATACAAGAACTTCCAGATTTCCTCGTCTTCTCCCTCACACAAGAAATGTCATCATAAAAAAAAGTGGGTTCATTATAAGGTGCAGCTGATTTCCTAAATACACCAACAAGTACTGAACATGTCAAGACTTTGTGTTTCCTCCCGATTGAGTGCGCCAATCCATTTTCAGAAGAAGAAGTCGCAATGCGAGCGGCTCAAAGTAAGAAGACTTGGAAGACAAGGCATGGGAAGGCATTGAAGAGCAAACCTCGTATGGGAAATGACAACAAAAGGATCGTCAAAGGCGATGATGATGACGACTCCGGCAATGGAAGAGAATGCGGCGGCGTCAGCGGGTCGTGCGCGTCGGAGAGAGAGAGAGAGAGAGAGAGAGAGAGAGAGACGTACGAGGAGAAGGGAGACGAAAAGAAAGAGAACTAGCGTGGGGTAAAGCGGAGTAGTCGGAACACCCGTCCCCACAGAGATCGCGTCTATTATTGGGGCCCACGATTGCATCCACAGAAGCGGTTGCGTTTCCTTGGTAAATGTCTCGGACAAGACACCGGCGAGGTGGACCCTATGATTATTATTTGTACTTATCCAAGTACAAAAACTTGGATAAGTATTTGTACTATTTCAAGGGATAGAGTTTCTATCTTTTATATTTTTTTTATACGGATCCCAACATTGATTTTTTCGATAGAAATGTCAATTACTTTTTGGTGTTTTTTCGAAAAAAAACTTTTTAAAACTTTTTTCTTCATTTTCGGATTTTTCTAGCAGAATTTTTTTCTTTTTATAATTTTAAATATAATTTGATGCGAAAATCAACTATCTATTTTTTTTCTCTTTTTTCATGATTTATCTCTTGAGGTCATCCAAAATAATAAGATCATGCGAACCAACTAAGATAACAGTGATGAAGGTTTTGATTTCCCTACTAGGGATATTGGTAAACATGTTTACTTCATATTGATTATGATCAATTCTTTTGGGTGCACATCAAAATGGCAAAATCATGGGAACCCATCTTACGAATAAGATAGGCAAAAGATTTTATTAAGAATTAAGATAAAAAAATGAGAGGAGACAAAAAGATAAAAAACAAAAACAAGTGAAAGAACTAAAATAACTTAGAATATGAAAATTTTCATTAAAGAAACCTGATCACAGCCCCTCAATCAATCCTCATGAATCGGTTCATTTGATGCTCTTTCTTAATCTGATTTGGTTCACTCATAAGGGCATATGACACCTTTATTTATATTATAGACTCATGATACTTAAACATATATCAGGACTCGTCACAATCTTATCTAGAATATATATCTTAAATTAATTAAACTCTTACCTAAAGAGTCTTAAATTATTTAAATCATTATTATTATCTAACACTTATTAATGTTAATATCTATTATTGTAAATTTATTCCTTTAGAATAAAAAATTCTCTAATAGTAAATGTTTTTCTCCTCTGTTATACAATTTGAACCTCTTATCCTTCGAGCATCTCTGATAGATCGAATTCTTGGGAATTATAGGCTTATCAAACAAATTTCTTCTTCTGAAACTATTGCTTGAATGTTAACTCGATCTATCAACACATATTTTTTAAAAAATACAAATTCTTCATCCTTGATCTCTCTGAATCAATTTTGTATCTTAATTTTTTTCAAAATGTATAAGTTCAACTTAAGCAAACTTATAGTTTCTGAAAAAAAGTTTCAACCAAAAATGGTGCATTTCTTATTGTAGCTTCTTGAACTGCTACTCTCGTAAAAATTTCTTCAAAAATATTAAGATTTGACATTGAAGTTGAATATCATATATTGTTTATATTCAAATTTGATTCAGCATTAGTGTTAATTTTAATTAAATATTAATTCTAAGAGGAATCTATCGCTAATTAAAAACAACATTTATTCAACTCATCATCATCATCCAATGTTATAATATCACGATTGTGAAAAGATAGAAAACCTTTTTTTTTTTAATCAAGTCATATGATGATTTATGTCTTTAAAAACATCAAATAGTTTAAATTTATCATCATATTTCACCTTGATCATAAAACCTTATTTGTTTGGTGCATCATTAATAGATTGACATATAAAAAAATATATTTTTCAGATTTATCATCTTCCTTTACAAAAATTAGGTTATTGATGTTGTCTTTTTAAACAGCAAAATCCTTCAATATTATAAGACTCTTTAAAGTAATAACACTAAATATTCCTATTATAAGAAACTTGATTGCTACCTTCTCTTACTGTCCTTTATGTTGTGGCTTGCTACTATCAAAGTTCATGCAACTTTTCAATGGAGAAAACTTCTTCCGAAGAGAGGGAGCGATCGTGGTCATCACCTTCTGAGGTGTTTGCAAGCAAATACTCATTAGGTTTTCGATTCTGAGTCCCTATATAACAGGCTAATGTCAGAAAGAAAATTACAGCTTAATCCCTTTAAAACTTAATTTAGTTTTTTAATGGATATAAAATCTATGTGTCTTGGCGTATGTCGGAGGATAATTTTTATACCTGTGATAGGAAGTTTATTATCCCTGAGCTTGTTAGAACCTATCGATATTTTAGGCAAGCAATTCATCTATTCGGTGGCATCTTTCTAAGACTATATGTTGTGGGATGCATCTGTACTGATAGATGACGTTTGGTTCCGAATGGTGTGGATGCGTTGCTTCAGACCCAAGCTGCATCCCTCTTGAGTCGTGGTGTATTGGTTCAAGACACAGTCATTTCTAGATTGATTCAATGCTTCAAGGTATGCATGTTGTCTTTTGTTGAGGTGGCACCATGCATGATCAAAGGTGGCTTGCCAACTAGATGGTACCAAAATCCCCCCCCCCCCCCCCCCATAAGCATGTCTTTACTCGTTGGATCGGTGTGTAATCCCCATAGATTTTTTATCGAACGCACAGCTATGGAGCGTGGAGGCTCGACCTGCGACCTTTTGCACCGAGTGCACAACTAGGAGGAGCACAAAGTCTCAACCTAGATGCAACCCTTGGCCTTTTACACAGAGTGCACGACTAGAGGAGCATGAGGGCTCAGCCTAAGTGCAATCTACAACCTTTTATATCAAGTGCATGGCTAGGGGGAGCGTGAAGGCTCAACCTAGGTGCAACCTTCAGCCTTTTACACTAAGTGCATAACTATACGGAGCACAGAGGCTTGATATAGGTGTAGCGCTCAACCTTTTAAACCAAGTTTACAGCTAGGGGGAGCGTGGAGGCTTGGCCTTAAGTGCAACCCTTGGTCTTTTACACCTAATGCATAGCTAGGGGGAGCACAGAGGCTCTGCATAAGTGCAACTGTCAATCTTTTACTCTAAGTGCACGACTAGGGAGAGTACAGAGGCTTGACCTAGGTATAACTCTCGGCCTTTTACACCGAGTGCATGACTAGAGGGAGTATGGAGTCAGCCTAGGTGCAAACCTCAGCCTTTTATACTGAGTGCATAGCTACGGGAAGCATAAAGGCTCAGCCTATATACAGCTCTTGGCCTTTTATACCGAGTGCACGACTATTGGGAGCACGAAGGCTCAGCCTAGGTGCAACCCTCGACCTTTTACACTGAGTGCATGACTAGAGGAGCGCAAAGGCTCGGTCTAGGTGCTGCCCTTGGCCTTTTATACTAAGTGCATGACTAGAGGGAGCGCGGAGGCTTGGTCTAGGTGCAACTCTCGATCTTTTACACTGAGTGTAAGGCTAGAGGAGCGCAGAGGCTCGGTCTAGGTGTAGCCCTAGGCCTTAAAATGGTAAGGAACTTCTTCTTTTATTTAGCCAATATTGTTTATACACATATCCCGTAAGCGTGTCTTTTGTAGATGTTCATGACAATGTTGGGAGCCTATTCCTAGGCATAAAACTTTTTTAAATTTGATATGTGTCATATTCTCGATAGTTGTTTCCCTTTCAGAGTTGTGAGATAGTAGGTTCCTTCACGGAGTGTGTCGATTACCCGATAAGGACCTTACCAATTGGGTGCTAGCTTTTCCCAGGCCCTTATTAGATTGTTGACTTTAATCTTACATAGGATGAGATCAACTATCCTGAGTCATCGAGGGTGAACTCTTTAGTTATGAAGTTTAGCCACAGCTTTCTTGTATGTCAAGGAGTGTAGATGTGATGTGGCTCTTTGTTTATCGATGAGATCTAGATTAGCTCAAATCTTTTGGCATATTTTCTTTAAAGTGTTCGACCCGGAGGGTTGGAAAGACTATCTCTGGGGGAAGTACTACTTCAGTCCTAAACTTCAGACTAGAAGGTGTTTCTCTTGAAGCTGTTTTGGGGATGATCCATGATGCATATAAGATATTTGGAAGTTCATTAACCCAAGTGTTTTGGGCTTCTTTGATTTGCTTCTTCAGCCCTTCCAGTATAGCTCGATTGATTACTTCCGCCAGTTGTTTATTTGGGGATGTGCTACTGAGCTAAACCTCAACTAGATTCTAATCTTTCAATTTAGGATTATTAAACTATGTGCCATTATCGGTGATGATAGCCTTGGATATGCTATACCATGTGATTATGTTCCTCTAAACAAATCATTCTACTTTCTTCTTAGTATTGGATGCTAGTGGTTCAGCTTCTATCTATTTTATGAAATATTCGACCCCACTATAAGGAATCTCCGCTACCCAGAGGCTGGGGAAAGGGTCTGAGGAGGTCCATGCCCCATTAAGTGAAAAGTCAAGCACTGTGATTAGAATCAGAGGGACTATAGGTCGATGATGTATTCAGCATGTATTTAGCATTGCTGACACCGCTAGACGTAGGTTATTATATCTTGCTGCATGCTTGGCATAATACCTTGTTTAAGGATTTTGAAGGCCAATGATCGTCTGTCGTTGTATTTGCCATAGATGCCTTCGTGAACCTTGACCAACACTATCTCAACTTCTTAAGCATCATACATCGAAAAGAATGGGTTCTCTAAAGGATCTTCCTTATAATTGATCATTAATTATGCAATACCATGCCTAGTTGCATCTGAGTCATCAAGACACCTCCCGATCAGTCAAGAGTATTCCATCCCTTTTGTAGTGAAGGATTTCCTCTACTCATTGGGTGTATCTTCTATCACAGTAATACTCTCAATTATATGGTTGGAGAGGTGAGTGTTTCGATCATAGGGAGGCTAGTGCCTATTACCCTTGCAAATGTAATTTTTGTAAGTACATTGGCTTGGCCATTCTCCACCCTGGGAACATGTTTTATTGAGAGATAAAGGAAGTAACTAGCAAGGCACAACATATCTCGGCCAAGTATTTTACCATAGTTATATCTCTGGCTTCATAGCTTCTGTTGACATGGCTCACCACAAGTTGTGAGTCACTAAAGGCATCTAGCTCTTTTACTTGTAACTCTTGGGTGAGACAAAGCCTCTAGGGCAACATTTCATATTCGACTTTGTTGTTGATTGCCTTGAATTCAAACCAGAGGGCGAGCTCATGTAGTTGTTTATTTGGTCCATTTAAAATAATTTCATCTCCTCCTCTTTCGTTATGGCCAACCCATCAACATATAATGTCTATTTTCCTATAGCATCCTCTTGGTTATCTTTGTCTTCTGTGACATTAAGCTTGGAGATGAGATCGGCCAATAGTTGGGCTTTGATAGCTATTCTTGGTTCATATTAGATGTCAAAGTCTCCTAACTCAATCGATCATTTAAACATCTACCCTACAATATCAAATTTAGAGAGGACCTAACAAAACAATTGATTTGTGACTACCTTTATGGTGTAGTAAGGCCGCAGTTTTCTAGTTGCCAACACTAAGACTAATGCTAATTTTTCAATAGGTGGATGTCGTTCCTCGGGTCCATTCAGGACATGACTAGTGTAATATGTTGTTGTATTCCAACGTCTTCTTGTATAAGTACTAAACTTACGATATGGCTAGAGGTTGATGAATCTCATATTGTGATAATGAAACAAATTTGGGTATTTATAATCTTACATATATGTTGGAGATAAGTGATGCAGGCTTAAATATGATTGGGAAAAGATAAAATAATTAAGAAAGAATCTGTCATTGGGCCGAAGTCATGATCGGGCATCGGGCCGGGGTTCGGACGATGCGATAGGAGCTCGCCGAAGGTTGTTGGGAGTTCACTGATAGGTGGTCAGGCACTCGCTGGGAGTTCACTGGAGGTTTGCCAGGAGGTCGCCAGGAGTTCGTCGGGAGTTTGCTAACAGGAGATCAGTAGCTCACCGGGGGTTTGTCGAAAGGATACCGGGAGTTCACTTAAAGATCAATTGATGTGTCAGATAATGAAGATTACATGTTGTAATTATTTATCTTAAGCGTCATAGTTAATATCTTGGTTTG
Source organism: Ensete glaucum (assembly GCA_021527575.1). Lineage (NCBI taxonomy): Eukaryota > Viridiplantae > Streptophyta > Magnoliopsida > Zingiberales > Musaceae > Ensete > Ensete glaucum. Next base: position 47,449,049 of record CM038551.1, read on the forward strand.
AGTCTTAATTTGAGTTAGTTTTAGAGAAATCTTATTAACTTAGTTAGGGGCCAACTAGTCCACTTTGGGTTAAATTTGAGCTCATGATAGAACTAATTTCGTTGACTTGGAAAGAGGTCAAAGTAAGGTACATCTCGAGTATAAAATAATATTAAAAAGTACTATTCTGAGTATCTGGGCGGTGGTACCATCGATAGGTGACAGTAGTACTACCTAAGCAATGATAGTACTATCACCGCCCAGGTTTTCAGGCAGCTTTCGACGATAGTACCGCCGATGCTGATGGTAGTACCGCCCGTACTCAAAATTTCTAGAAAAGGCTTAAATTTTGGCTCCAATTTTGAAGCCAATTGGGGCCTATAAATACCCCAGGTATTCTTGCATTGGAAAGCAAGAAAGTGCAAAGAAAATGGAAAAAATACTTAGGTAAATTTTGTAAAAATTGATTGAGAGCTTCCATTTATCTTTCAAGTGGAAAATAAGTTTAAAGAAAGGTTGATTGAGTTGTAAAAGTTGATCTACTAAGGAAAGGAGAGTATAAAAGTTATTCTCCTGAGCTTGTGAAAAAGAGAAAAGTGTATAAAGGGGTATTTAATCTTTACTATGAAAGAAGATTGATAGTGGACACCTATTAGCCTCGAGTTAAGAGGGATCAGAAGTGGACGTAGGTCAAAATTTTGACCGAACCACTATAAAATAATGGGAGCCTCTCTTCCTTATCCTTCTTTCTATTTGCTCTTGATTTTAGTAGCTTATAACTAATTCTAAAAAGAGCTTCTCCATTCATTTTTAAATCATTCTCTAGTTGCTCTTAACAAATTTTAATTAAAAGCAATTTCTATTTTTATTTTACTTTATGTGAAATTTTTTGAACCGAGTTTTTCTTTTAACACTTGCACTAATTTAATCCCCCCTCTCAGTGCCAACTCGATCTTAACAGTTGGTATCAGAGCCACGGTCACTCAATTGGATTAACACCTAGGTAAGTTAAATGGTTTTCTTCTAGCATTAATAAGGGTTATTCTATCACATGTTCTTCTATATTCAATGGGACATGCTACACCTACTAAAAAGCTAGGATGAGAATCTTTTTTATTTCTATAGATTTTGAGTTTTGAAATTTAGTTGAAAATACCTTTCAGAAGTCTTCCACTCCTATAAATGATTGGAATGATTATAAAATAAATATATATTTTTAAATGCTAAAGCTATAAATATTTTGTTTTATGCCTTGAAATAAAAATGACTTTAATCATATTTCTATTTGTGATTCTGATTTTGATATATGACACACATTAGAAGTCACATATGAAAGTATAAGTAAAATAAATAAATAAAAAATAAATCTCTTAGTACATAATCATGAAAATATTTGTAAAGATGAACATGAGAACAACCTTCCAAAGGACAGTAAGGATTTGACACTAAGGACAAAAGAAGAATACCTTCCAAAGAACATAAAGGACATTAAACTAAGAACAAAAGAAGAATACATTCCAAAGAACAAGAAGGACAATGAATTAAGAACAAAAGAAGACTCCTCGAGAGATGAGGACTATGACATTGAACTTATAACAAAAGAATCTAAAAGATTCATTAAAAATAATAAAATAAAATAAGATATTAAGAACAAAAATAAAATTAAAGAAGATACAACCTCTTGCTATGAATGCAAGAAGCTAGGGCACTCTGAAGATTAAGAGGATAATTAAGAATAACTAGTGAATCACGTGCTCATGGTTATTCATGATGGGGTAACTCACCTCAAGCCTCTTTTACATTTAATGAGTTGCTTAATGTCTTTCATGAATTATTTGATGAGTGTAAAAAGATTAGTAAAACTTATAAATCACTTAAAATGGATCATGCATTACATGTTAGTAGACTTGAAACTATGCATGAAGCATCAACACCATGTATTTCTTGTTCTAAATGTGAGGCGCTAGATGCAACTAAAAAGAAAAATATCATATTACGATAAACTTTAGAAAAGTTTAAAATAAGCAATACATATATAAATATGATCATTGCTAATAAGAGCTATGTTCATAAGAAGGAAGGTATTGGTTTTGTGAGTAATACTCAACAAAATCTAATTAGCTTTGTCAAAGGATCCATATTACACTCTTCACATGAAAATGAATATCATTTGTGCGGTAGACTTAGACATTTTACTTATAGATGTTTATTTAGAATGTATAGTCTACATAAGTTAGTTTGTATTCCTAAAGGAACCATAAATAACTCAAAGCCATTAGTAAAAATGGGTAAAAATTTTCATGAGGGACCCAAAGTTAAATGAGTACCTAAACCAAAATCCTCTTCATTGTAATTTTATCTCCAAACAAAGGCTAGAAGTATAAAATAATATCTTGATAGTGGATGCTCAGGACACATGACTTGAGATCTAACATACTTTTTAAACTCACTAGCCAAAGCAACAAAAATAAGAAAAAAATATTTGAATCTAGATGATTTAAACTTAATGATCTTTGTTTTGATTATAATAAATCTTTTTATTAAAAATAGTTCATGGTTATACAACTAATCTTGATTATTTTCTGATAATGCATAATTAGAACATGCTAGTACAAAAATGAATTAGAGAACCTTAGCTATTTTTAATGGAAAACTATCTATGTTGCCTTCATTGAAATTTCCTGAAAAATGATTTTGATAATGATTTTGGATGTGTTTTCAAATAATTTTTTTAAAAAGATGATTGATTAATTAATATACAAGGATAAAGAAAAATTGTTGACTTGCTCATCTCAAAAGAGAAGTGAAGTTTATACTTTCATTAAAAGTGTTGACTTTAGATAGGATTGATAGTTCGAATGTTAGGTTAAAAAATATTGACTTGTATATTGAATGATTAACTTGAATAGTATGATGGGTTGATTTGAAATAGGTTGTACATTATATAGATTGTTATTGAATGATTGATTTGAAAATTAGATGGGTGGTATGATTGAATATTTTAATTGTTCTTAAATCGAGGCTTGAAATAAAATTTAAAAAATTATGTAAATGAATCATTTTTTTTAGATATCACTTATATGAATCAAGATTATTTACTATTTGATCTCCTAAAATTTATTTTTGATATTTACTAAAAAGGAGAGATTTGTTAAAATAAATAATATTTTTTCATAGTTGTGAATTGATATTTGATATTATATCTTTAATGACATGATTTTATATAATCCATTTGTATCTATGGTTATAATTATAATATTGATTTAAAATAAAAGATTTTGTACCCTTTTTTTAACAATAACAAAGGGAGAGATATTACTAGCTTGCAACAAAATTATTTAAAAAGGAACAATTTAGTTAGAATAAAATTAGGAATGTTAAAACTTTCAAATGGATGAATTGCTCTCGTACTTTTCAGATTTCTTGTTTTTACAAAATGAGTTTCTTCTTTAAATTTATATGAATCTTATGGATACATGAGATGATTCTTTCCTCTTGAAACTTACAAGTAGAAATATGTTGTTTGATCTTTAAAAATGATTTTACATCATTCTTTCCTCTTGAAATTTATAAAAGAAAAAAAATATGATTCAAGAACTTTTTGTGATGCTTGATATATAATTCATAAGCTATCTTTCGAATCCCCCCTCTTAATACTTGATTCTTGGATTCTTGGATTCATAAGCTCTATTTCGAATCCTCACTCTTAATATTTGATTCTTGGATTCATGAATCTTTGATGTAATATTTTCAAATGAATCCCCCCTCTTGATTTTTGATACTTGATTCTTTGATATACTTGATTCTTCTCTTATGATTTGATTCTTATACTCTTCTACTTCTATATTTTTATAAAGGAGGAGAAAAAAATTCGATGTAATACTTGTGAATTGATTCTTTTTGTGATGAATAAATTCTCTTTTTTTCTTTTTCTTATTTAATAAAGAGGGAAAGACGGTATGATGACATATGATGAATGTTTGTGATAAATGTTCAAATATGTGATAAATATTTCTCCCTTTTATTGATAACAAAGGGGGAGAAATGACATAATTAATGACATGCTAAGTGTTTTGTTTAAAATTTTTATCATTTGATGAACATTTATTTATAAATTGTATGTTGAACATTTCTATTTTTTATTAATAAGAAATGAGGAGAAATAGTATATTGATGATAAATAATGAATATTTATGATAAATGTTCAAATATGAGTTGAACATTTCTCTTTTTTTGTTGATGACAAAGGAAAAAAATGGTATATTGATAACGCTTGAAATGTTTATCATGTGAAATATATTTTGTTTAAAATTTTTATAATATGATACCAAAAAGATGAATGTTTGTTATTAAAAATTTTATTATATATGGTATCATAGTGATGAATGGTTAAACTGTTAAAATTTCAATGTTTAGTCAATATGGTCAAAATGCTATCTTGAATTCAAAGCCCATTTGTTCTTTTGAATTCAAATTTATCTTATTTCAAATATGGCATATAGATAAGGGGAGTTAAGGTTAACTCTGTCATCAATTGGTTGTCATCATCAAAAAGGAGGAGATTGTTGGATCTCATATTTTGATAATGAAATAAATTGGTGTGCTTATAATCTAACATATGTGTTAGAGATAAGTGATACAGGATTAACTATGATTGGGAAAAGACAATAATTAAGAAAGAATATACCATTGGGTTGGAGTCAATATCGGGCTGGGGTTCAAATGATGTGGTAGGAACTCGCCGGAGGTTGTCGGGAGTTTGCCAATAGGTGGTCGGGAGCTTGTTAAGAATTTTTCGGAGGTTGCTAGGAGTTCGTCGAGAGTTCACCGATAGGTGGTCGGTAACTCGCTGGGAGTTCACTAGAGGTTTGCCAGGAGTTCGCTGATAGGAGATCGGGAGCTCGATGGGGGTTCGTCGGAAGGATACCAGGAGTTCGCCATGAGTTCGTCAAAAGATTAAGTGACATACCAAACAACGAAGATTGTGTATTGTAATTATTTGTCTTAAGTGTCATAGTGAGCATCTTGATTTGAGTTAGTTTTAAAGAAATCCTACTGACTCAATTAGGGGCCAATCAGGTTCACTTTAGGTTAGATCTAAGCTCATGATAGAGCTTATTTTATTGATCTAGAAAGGGGTCAAAGTAAGGTACAGCTCGGGTATGAAACAGTACTAAAAAATATTGTTCCGAGTATTCGGGTGGTGGTATCGCTAGTAGGTAGTAATGAAACTGCCTAAGTGATGGTGGTACTCCCATGTGATGGTAGTACCATCATCACCTAGGTTTTCGAGCAACGTTCAATGGTAGTATCGTCAATGCCAGTGGTAGTACTGTTTGTACCTAGATTTTTTAAAAAAAAAGGGTTAAATTTTGGCTCTAATTTTTAAAGCTAATTGGGGTCTATAAATACCTCAAGTCCCTTTGCATGTGAAAGCATGAAAGTGTAAAGAAAGTGGAAAAAATACTTAGGTAAATTCTATAAAAATTGATTGAGAGCTTCCCTTTGTCTTTCAAGTGGAAAGTGAGTTTAAGGGAAGGGTTGATTGAGTTGTAAAGGTTGATCTCCTGAGCCTGAGAAAAGAAGAGTGTAAAAGTTGTTCTCTTGAACCTATGAAAAGGAGAAAGATGTATTTGATCTTTGTCCATAAAAGAAGATCGATAGTGGACACCTGTTGGCCTCGAGTGAAGAGGACTAGGAGTAGATATAGGTCAAAGTTTTAACCGAACTACTATAAAATACTGTGAGCATATCTTTCTTGTCCTTCTTTCTATTTGCTCTTGATTTTAGTTGCTTATAACTAGTTCTAAGAAAAACTGGAAGTTCTCCATTCTTTTTAAAATCATTCTCTAGTTTGCTCTTAATGAATTCTAGCCAAAAGCAATTTTTCAAATTGAATTTTTCTTTTAACACTTGCACTAATACCCACCTCCCCTCCTAATAGTGCAACTCAATCCTAATAGAGGCTGCTAGATACATGCTAAGCGATTTGCCTAGATTAGTTGAAGTAAGCTGGGGCAACTAGGTGAGATATGCTTTTAATTTTTTAAAGGCTTCCTCGCATTCTTGAGTCCATTTAATGTTCTTTGCACATTTCAAGACTCGAAAGAAAGGAAGGCACATGTCACCTAATCGAGACAAGAAACGATTAATTATGGCTATCCTTCCAGTAAGACACTAGACTTCTTTAATTGATCTGTGCAATTTCATTTATGTTATTACTTGTATCGTATTGGGATTTGCATTCATCCCTCTTTGATAAATAATGTATCTAAGAAATTTTCCAGAGCTAACTCCAAAGATGCATTTTGAGGGTTGAGTCACATGTTGAACTATTTGACTGTATGGAATGTCTCTTATAAATCCATCAATGCATATCAGTTACTTTACTTTTTATGATCATGTCATCGACGTATACTTCAATATTCCTTACGATCTATGATTTGAACATTTTGTTGACCGTCTTTTGGTACATGGCCCGACATTTTCCAGGCCAAAAGGCATGACTTTGTAGCAGTATATACCTTAGTCAGTGATAAGGGAAGTATGTTCTTGATCTTGGGGAGTCATATGGATCTAGTTGTATCTTGAGAAAGCATCCATGAAGGCGATGAGCTTATGTCCTGAAGTGCAGTCACTAATTAATCTATCCTTGGAGGGGATAATAATATTTTGGGCACACTCAGTTGATCAGTGTAGTTAATGCACCTTCTCCAACTCCCATTAGATTTTTTAACCAGGACTACATTGAATAACCATTAGGGGTATTTTACCTTGGTTATGAACCCTACCTCCAATAATCAGTCTACTTCGATGCTTATAGCTTGTTTCTAATCGCAGGTGAACTTTCATGGCCTTTGCTTCACGGGTTGCACTATAAGCAAAATGTTAAATTTATGTTGTGTGACCCTTATATCGATTCCTAGCATGTCTTTGGGAGACCAAGCAAATATGTTGACATTTTTTATAAGAAATTGGTAAGATGAACTGGTCTTTTTCTAGGAGGGTCGACTTAATTCTAATGACTTTATCTAGTTGGCTTTTATTAAGGGGGACCTCCAGCACCTGCTTAATTGGTTCATGATGGAGTGGTGCCTTCATGGCATCTTGAGTATCAGTTATGGGAAGCTCCAGTCTCAATTTCTTTGGCAGGGAAGTTACCATCAAGTAACATTGCATCGATTCCTTAGGGTCACTTTTGACTTCACCAATATTGGCTCGAGTTAGAAACGTCATTGCTTGATGGTAGGTGGATATGACTGCCCTCGACCTGTTAATAGTAGGGCGACCGAGGGTCACATTATATGCAGAAGGGAGGCTAACTGTCATGAATGTGATCATCATAGTCTTGGACCTTAGTTCTTCACCGATGGTGACAGTTAAGATTGTGGTCCCAAGGGGAGAGATCGAATCTCCTATGAATCCAGTAAAAGTCAATGTCATCGAGATGAGGTTTTTTTTTCTGTTAACCTAAGTTCCCAGAATGCATCGAAGTATAGGATATCCGTGAAACTTCTTGTGCATCATGATTTTTTTAATTTGAGTGTTAGCGATCCTAACTGAGATCATTAGGGAGTCATCGTGATCAGGATATTTGGCTTCTTCTATTTTGAAAGTGATTATTGAGTCACACCTTGGCCTAAGATGCTTCTTTATTTTGGTGTGTGCATAAGCTTTTCTTCCAGATGCACTTTCCTCGTCGGATGTTGGTCCGCTTACGATCACATCAATCCATTTCTCTATAGGGCCATAAGGATGAGGGGAGGGTTCTTGAGTTCTCTGAAGGTATCACCTAAGGTTTCCTCTATAGATGAGATCCTCAATTTGTTACTGTGAATCTCAACATTCTTTAGTATTATGATCATTGTCTCGGTGGCATTTGTAGCATTTTGTTTTGTCTCTAAATTTTGATAAGGTCCTCATAGGTCTAGGCTCCCTTAAGAGTCCATTCTCTTTGATTTGGAGGAATATCTCTGTCTTGGGGACGTTGAGAGGTGGTAGTCGTGGCCTCGAGATCGAAAGTTTCATCTTGTTGAACCTCTTCTTGGATGGTTTTGCATATGGCCTTCGGGGCTATTCTGTGTGGGGTCTTTTATTTGTTTCCTCACATCTTACGTCCACCAGTGTTTCAGTAGTAATAAATCGGTGAGCCCTCTAGAATATTTTAGAGACTATGGCTGTGGATTTTTCTACTAATGACTAGAAGAATCTTGTAGGTCGTAATCCTATTATGAATGCTTGTATAATCAGAGAGAGGTGAACATCAGTCACCCTCGGATTTCTGTGGCAAAGTGAGTAACGAAGAGAAAAAGATATTCTTCCTCTTTTTGCATTAGCCTAAGGAGAGTTGCTACCGACGACTTGGGTCGTCTATTGATTATGAAATGCAACTCAAATTCCTTGGAAAGTTGATCAAAAGATACAATTGAAAATAATTGTAGTCGATTATACTACACTCGAGTCAGTTATCGGAGGGTAGTAGAAAATACTCAATACATCAATGCATTGAAAGTACCATATAAAGCCATATAGGCCCAAAAGGTAACAACAGGTTTTGTGAGTTAGCACTGCCTTCATAAGCTTCCAGTATTGGGAGCTAAAAGTTGAGCATGATAGGTTTGTCTTGAATTTCTTGAATTAAGGGGGATCCTTCGCTTATATGGTCACCTTGGTCCTCCTTAGGTTTATGCACCTCCTTCTAGACCTCATCCAATAATCGAATTATCTTTTATAGTTGGGTTCATAATGAGTCTTTTGCTAAGTCATATTGTAGTATATTTACTCAGGAAGGGTGGGGATGGTTCATTTGGTATCGTGTCCTAACATTAGTCTAGCATTTCCTAATAGCCCCTCCGTCAGACGCTTAATGTTGGGAACTATATGCGGTGGGCCTATAGGAGAAGTGTCATGCCTAATAAGGGTAGAAATTAGTTAAGATATGGGTGGGGCGGTGGAGGAGGAGCCACTTCTTGGATGAGCTAAGGCAAATGGGGTGTGATAGTCTACATTATCCCTATCAATGCTTGCACTTGATGGGTGAGGTTAAAGAACATCTCTATGCGAACCACCATCTACCCTGCATCGACCTCTAGGGGTGGGAACCCAAGATCATAGAAGTAACACCAATGGCGTGTTGAGGTCCAGGTGGAAGTGTTTCCATCTAACCATGGGGACACATATAGTTGGCCTCTAGGGAGGTAGGAAAGGTGGGGAGTGGGTGCCTCTTCAGGTGGGTGCTCTTTATAGTCATTTGTTAATGGTTGCTCTAGCATCATGGCCCACCTTCTAGTGCCAAGATGTTATTGTCCTTTATGTTGTGGCTTGCTACTACCATTGCTTGGTCAAATCTGGGTGAGGCGAGAGCATCCACATAACTTCTCAAGGGAGGAAACTTCTTCTAAAGAGGAGGGAGCGATCATGATCATCACCTCCCAAGGTGGCTACGAGCAAATCCTCATGAGGTTTTTTATTTTGAGCCCTTGCACACTAGGCTAGTGTCGGAAGGAGAATTTTGGCATGACCCCTCCGAAGCTTAAGTTAATTTTTTATAGAAGCAAAATTCGTGTCCCCTGATGTCTGCTTGGGAGAGATTTTTATACCTGTCATAAGGAGTTTGTTCTCCCTAAGCTTGTTAGTATCTGTCAATATTTCAAGCAGGCAGTTTGTTTGTTCGAGGGCATCTTCTATGCTTGCATTTTTCAGAGTTGCATCCTTGCTATAAATGGCATGGATGCGTTGCTTTAGACCCAAGCTACGTCCGTCATGAGTTGGGGTGCATTGCTTTAGGACACAGTCATTCTCGGATCAGTTTGATACTTTGGGATATGCTTATTGTCTTTTGTTGAGGTAGCACCACGTATGATCAAAGGTTACTTGCCAGCTAGATGGCACCAAAATTTCCTCTATCGCCTTTCATGTTTTTCTAAGTTCGATCATCACATTCATAGTGTCGTTGATCATCTAATTTACCTCTTGCACCACAACCATAACACTGTCTTTGGTCATCAAAATTTTAATCGCATTGTTTTTCTATATTATTATTTTTTATTCCTCCTTAAAAATATTTAACTTACTTGAGAGGATATGCTTTTGAGACATATTCAATTTAACCTCATGTGATTATTTTGTAATCAAGCAATTCACTAACATGTAAGTTAGGTCTTTTGATTATTCAAAAACAATAACTATATGATCATATTTATTTAAGGGATATTTTATTTTTTTAATATTTTTGATAGAAAAATTATGAGATATTATATAAAAATAAGTCTTAATTATCAGGATTTGTTTCCTCCATGAGGACTCCTTTTCGTAATAGGAATATTTTATGAATTCTAAAATATTTGTCAATCCTAATAATATCAACCTCGATGAATATTTTATCTACTTTTATATATCATGGAAAAACGTAATACTTTTATTAAGAGCATTTAAACTGATTTTGATCTAGGCACCAAGAGTCTAACCAAACTAAATTATTTTTTCAATTCGATTTGATTAAAATGAGATAATTCTAATCGAAACTAATTTAGAACTACCTAATCAAACCGATTCAAAACTAATTAGTCCAATTCGATTAATTAATTTATAATTTTAGATAATTTTAAAAATATATTTTTTAAATGAATAATTTAATTCAATTCAATTGAAATCTTAGTCTAATTGGGTGACATGGCAAGATTTATGAAATTAAGACCACATCATTTGTAAAATTTATTAAATCTCAAATTTTGATAATAAAATCAATTAATAGATTTATAATCTAATATGTTGTTAGATATAAATAATGCAGGATTAACTATGACCATGAAAAGGTAATACAATCTGATGTTCGGACGGAGTCAAGATCGGGTATCAGGCCGGAGTCCGAATAATGCAATGGGAGCTAGCCGGGAGTACTGGTGTACTTCTGGCGAAATCCAACTATCTCAATTTAAGTATCGTAGTTAACATCATATTTTAAGTCCTAATTTGAGTTAGGTTTAGTGAAATCTAACTATCTCAATTGGAGGCTTATCGGGTCCACTTTGGGTGAGATTTGAGCTTATGATAGAGCTCATTTTGTTGACCTGAAAAGGGGTCAATAGAAGGTATGACTCAAGTACAAAATAATATAGGAAAATACTATTTTTGGACTATCGGACGATAGTACTACCGGTGGATGATAGTGATACCACCCCAGGCGATGGTAGTACTGTTATCGCCTAATTTTTAGGGCACTTTCAATAGTAGTACCACCGATGCTAGTGATAGTACCACCCATACCCAGTTTTTTATTAAAAAATTAAATTTTAGCTCTAATTTTTTAAGCCAATTGGGGTCTATAAATATCTCAAGTATTCTTGCATAAGATAGCAAGAAAGTACAAGAAAAATGATCGAAATATCAGGTAAAATTCTATAAAAATTGAGAGCTTCCCTTATGTGCTTTAAGTGTAAAGTGAGTTTAACGGAAAAGTGAAAGATTATAAAGGTTTCTCTCCTTAACCTATGAAAAGAAGAGAAGTGTAAAGGGAGTGTTTGATCTTCGCCCATGAAAGAAGATCATTAGTGGATATAAGTCAAGTTTTTGATCGGATTACTACAAAATTTATGAGTACTTCTCTTTTATCTCTCTTTAAGTTTGATCTTAACCTTAATTGCTATTATCTAATTTTGAAAAAATCACGAACATCTCCTTTTGACTTTATTTTAAATGAATTTCAACAAAACCACTTTCAATTTTGATTTTACTTCAAGTAATATTTTTTAAATCGAGTTTTTTTTAACCCTTGCACTAATTCACCTCCCCCCCCTAGTGTCAACTCGATCCTAATAGTTAGTATCAGAGCCACATTCGACTCAATTGGATTAACACCTAAGTGAGTTTAATGGTTATTTTTGGCATTAACGAGAGTTATTCTATCACACATCCTCCTATATTCAATGGGAGCACCTATTGGGAAACTAGGATGAGAATCTTTTTGATTTTTATGAATTTTGAGTAATGGAATTTAGTTGAAAATGACTTTTAGAAGTCTTCTAATCATATAAATAATTGAAATAATTATTAAAAAAGTTATTTTCTTTAAACATCAAAGCTATAAATGCTTGGTTTTTTGTTTTAGATAAAAATAAATTTGATCATGTTTCTACTTGTGTTTCAGCTTTTGATATTACGTCACAAATTAGACGTGACACACGAAAGCACAAGTAAATTAAAGCAATAAAAAATAAATGAAATAACTTATGAAAAAAATATGAGAACAATCTTTCAAAGAATAGGAATGATTTGACAATGAGAACACAAGAACACCTTCCAAAGAACAGGAAGGATATTGACTTGAGAACAAAAGAAAACTCTTGGAGTGAAACCTCGAGTGATGAGGACTATGACATTGAACTTATGATAAAAGAAACTAAAATATTCATAAAAAGTAACAAAATAAAACAAGATACTGAAAATAAAAATGAATTCAAAGAAGACACGACCTCCTGCTATGAACGCAAGAAGCCGGGGCACTTCGAAGATCAAGAGGACAATCAAGAATAAGTGATAAACCATGCGCTCATGGCCATCAATGATGAGGTAAGTGACTCTCTTGAAGCCTCCTTTACATTTGATGAGTTGTTAAATGACTTTCATGAATTATTTGATGAATTTAAAAAGTAAAACTTATAAGTTACTTAAGAAGGAACATGCATTACTTGCTAATAAACTTGAAACCATGCATGAAGCATCAACACCATGCTTTTTTGCTCTAAATAGGAGACACTAGATGTAATTAAAAAGAAAAATATTATACTACAACAAATCTTAAAAAAACTTTAAAATCGACAATAAATTTCTAAACATTATCCTTATCAATAAGAGTTATGTTCATAGAAAGGAAAGTATTGACTTTGTGGGTAATACTCAACAAAAGCCAACTATCTTTGTTAAAAGACTCACATTATATTCTTCACCCGAACTAAAATGTAGTTTTTGTAGTAGACCAGGATATTTTGTCTATAGATGCTCATTTATAAAGTATAATCCACATAAGTTTATTTAGGTTCCTAAAGGAACCATAAACAACTCAAAGCCATTAGTAGAAATGGATAGAACTTTTTATGAGTGACCCAAAGTTAAATGGATACCGAAACCAAAGCCTCATTCATTGTAGTTTTGTCTCCAAATAAAGACTAGGAGCACAAAATAGTCTCATGATAATGGATGCTCAAGGCATATGACTTGAGATCTAACACAATTTTAAAGCTCACTAGCCAAAACAACAAAAATAAAGAAAAAATATTTGAATCAAGATGATTCGAACTTAATTATCTTTGTTTTGATTATAATAAATATTTTTATTAAAAATAGTTTATGGTTATTCAACTAATCTTCATTGTTTTCTAGATGATGCATAACTAGAGCACGCTAGTACAAAAAATAAATTAGAACTAAAGAATCTTAGTTATTATTAATGAGAAACTATCTATGTTACCTTTATTGAAATTTTCCGATAAGTGATTTCAATGATCTTGGATATATTTTCATATTATGAGATGATATATTGGAGTCTATGATTTTAGATATAAAATAACTTTTGTGACTCTAAAAAATATTTATCCTAACAAACCTCTTTTTATATGAGTCTAAGGTTTTTATTCTACGATTCTGTGTGGTTTTGACTAAGGAAATATCTATCTATATAAGTTATGATCTATTGAATATTATTGGCTTGTAGATATTATGTTGGTTGATTTAAATGAAAATATTATTGTTGAATGATATAACTAAGTTTTATTTATTGACTTGTAAAAGTTGAATGATGATTGATTTAGATACTATGATAGTAGAATATTCGATGGGTTGAAATAGGTTGAATGTTGCATGTTGAATGTTAGATTATTGTTGAATTGGGGCATGAAATAAAATAAAATAAATATTTTTTTAATTGAGCATGGTAACTTATTGCACTAGTCTAAAGAGTTAGACTCACTTAAAAGGGAAAAATAATTAGAATTAAAATAAATCGAAGCTTTTGTTTGAAAATATTTTATTTAATGATCTAGATGATTTATTTTGAAATGAAACTTGATTTTTGTTTTAAATGATAATACATGGATTTGACATAAAAAATAAAAAAAATTGTATGAAACAAATCACATAAATTGAAATAAAAATGTCTCTATCAAGCTTTCAATAAGAGATAAGGTAATATATATTATTATTGTTGAATCTCTTGAACTATAAAAGTGATTTGATAAATTAAATTTGAATAATTTTTTTGAAACCGAATCATGAACTTTCACTTTATTTCTTACATAAGTTATCTTTTATGGGAATCAATTTTAACCTCTATGATTTATTCTTTTTACTAAAAAATAAATTTATAATTTTATTAATTATAATTTAAGATTTTTAATCAAGATTATTTTTTATTTTATTAAGAAGAATTATCTAAATAAATTATATATGTTAAGATTTCTAATTAGTGCAAGTCTTGAAAACTTTAGTTTCAAAAATACTTGCTTGAAATAAAATAGAAAATCAGAAACATTTCATTTAAGTTGAATACACGCGTAATTAAACTATGAATAATGCTAAGTTACTATCTTGCTTAAAGAAAACTCGAGCAAGAACAGGTAAATTCAAAAAGGAAAGTTAAGGAAGGCTCACAGTTTATAGTGGTTTGGCCAAAACCTGGCCTATGTCCACTTTTCGAAGTCCTTCTCCTTGAGGCCCGTCGGTGTCCACTAATAACGTTCTTCAGGTGAAGATCAAACCCTTACGCTTCTCTCTCTCCTTTTCATAAGTTCAGGAGAATAACCTTCTAACAAGAGTTCCTCACTACCCTTATACTAACTTTTACACTTTGAAGCACTCAAAGGAAGCTCTCAAATTTTACAACTCTTTAACAGAATTTTGTCCCATTTTTTCGTTCACCACCCTTGCTTCTCCAAGCAAGATAACTTAGGGTATTTATAGAACCCAATTGACTTTAGAAATTTGAGTCAAAATCTAACCAATCTCGAAAAATCTGGATACCGACGATACTACCATAGTGTTGGCGGTACTACAACTGAAAGCATCCCTAAAACAAGGGCGATGACGATACTACCACCACCTAAGCGGTGCTACCACCGGGAATCCTATAAAAGTTACTTTTTTTAATACTTTTATGTACCCCGACTCATACCTCATGTTGACCCCTTCTCAGGTCAACGAAATGAGCTCGACCTAAGCTCAAATCCAACCCAAAGTAGATCTCGTTGCCTCATGTTAAGTTAATTTAGATTTCTTCTAAATCTAACTCAATTTTGACTCTAAACCATACCGATGCTAACAATGACATACTAAGACATACAAATACAATCAATTTGACCAATATATCAAGTGACCTTCCTAACTCCCAATAATATTCCCGGTAACCTCTAGTGAACTTCCAGCAATTCTCGGTCAACTTCTAGTGAACCCCGGTACATTCTTAGTAAGCTCCCGATCACCTTCGGTAAGCTCCCGGTAAACTTCTAATAAGCCCCCAATCACCCTCACTGAGCTCCCGACGAACTCCCTGCTAGTTATAAGTACCCTGCAAGCCAATCACGTGAGTAATGGCACGTGTGACACACTGTGTAATCTTTTTATTTATGATTAATATTGACATATTCTCACATTATATTATCTGTAGCATATATACTGTGATGTCCTTGGTTCTATGCAATAGGAATCAGATCATGATGAGATCACGATAATGAGATAGATTCACCTTTAAACACAGATTCTAAATAATTTCGGTCATAGGTTACTCAAGAGGGATATCGAGATAACCGAACAGACCGGTATACTATATACCCGTCCATATGATGGAGGCGACTGGTCTCATAGCCACTTGTGTGGAGACACTAAGGATATAGTACAAGTGCTCATTGGAGAATGTGTTCACTGATTGATCCGTTTATGGAATGTTATATGGTTAATGATATTTAATGTCAAATAGTGATTCCATAGTCCTAGTTGTGTATCTGGTCCTTAGACTTGAGACACCAATGATGCCTTGTATGAGTACTCTTTTCTTTAATGCTAGACTTACAGGTTTGAAAAGTTCCAAATCTGGTACAGTTGATTATCGAGATTGGTAGCCAACCTTATGAAGGCAATTGAGTGTCAATAGAGGATCATCCACTCTCGATATCATGAGAGAAATATCTCATATGTGTTTGCTCAAACAATTCCCTAGCCACGGTCATTCAGATTGAGAGAGAAAGAGTTCTCGAGGAGAATCCGACTAGAGTGAGACTCTGATGGATTCCGTATGTGACCTGGCAGTACCATATCTAATATACGGTCTCTGGGATATTAATTGGATGAGGGATTATAGATTCATGGTAATTATGAACAGACAGGTCTGATAGATTCAATCCCTCTATACCGTCTGGGGACTATGGCGTAGTGGCCTAGTACGTCCATAGTTGATGAGTCGCTATATTATAAGAAGTTCTAATGGGAGTGACTCATGGCCAGCTCGGTATCGGGCTTCGAGGGTCACACACATATGGTGGATGCTTCAACGAATAGAGGATTGGATAGAGATCCAATTAATCCCTATTCTCATTAGATGAGACCTTATACTGATGGACTTCTTGATTAAGACCTAGTTAGAGGTCTAAGAAGATTATTGGATAGAGATCCAATAATGCAAGGTTAGTGGGTAATTGGATGGAGATCCAATACCCACTAAGGAAGGAGCCTTAGGATTTTTTTGGTGGCTCTCTATAAATAGGAGGGGAAACTCATGGTTAATAGGCTACAACTTTAGCCACCACCTCATATTCTCCTCTCTCCCTCTGCGCAAGAGTTACAATATCAGATTGGAGGAGTTTCGCTGTAGAGATCCATCGTGTAGATATCGCTAGAGAGGAAAACACTTGACCTCCTTCATCTTCTCCATACAGATCTGGAATACAAGGATATATGATCTCCCTAGGTAAAATCAATCTCTCACATATTGTAGTTTTTCAATTTTTATGATTTTTCTCGTGATCCCAATCTTTTGCATAACAATTTGATCTGCATGAAAAATCAATTTTTATTTTGATTTCCACTGCACATATGATGCACCTATTGAGGTTTTCCAATAGTGGTATCAGAGCCAAGGTTTTCATGTAAAAGATTGGTTTTAAATTATGTGTGATGAGATTGAATCACGTAGAATCGTTCTACGCATTCTTGTTGCTTTTTTTGTAGCAAACACAGCAAGAAGGAGGATGGGTGGCCAGCTACGGCCAGGCCTCCTGTAAGGGGGCGACCGGTTGTGGCCAAGGCCCCCGCATAGGGGCGATTGGCTACGGCCAAGGCCCCCTACATAGAGGGCGACCGGCTGCGGCCAGCCCACAGGGGTGGCAGGTACCTTCGAGCATAATCACTTGCAGGGTAGTGCCCACAAGGGTGGTCGGTTGTAGGGTGGCGCCCGCAAGGGGCGGCCAACCCGCAAGGGGCTACTTACCCGTGGCAAGGCCACAAGGGCAACGCCTGCCCACGGCTAGGCCGCAAGGGTTGGCTGCCCGCGATGAGGCCAGTGGTCGGCCGCCCATGGCTAACCCACGAGGGCGGCACGCCGCTTGCAGGGCGCCGTCGCTGGGCGGCGCCCATGGCTACCCGCAGAGGCGGTGCCCATTCTGCAGGCGTGACGCATAGAGGGACGAGGAGGACCTAGGGCATTCCTTTTGAGAAAAGAACTATTTTGCCCCTTTGAATTTAGAAAATTCTAATGACTATCCTCATGTATTAAATTTTTTTAAAATACCCTTAATAATTCTAAAAATTTCAGGACTGTCCTCACATCCAAAATTATGAAAATACCTTTGATAATTCTAAAAATTTTGAGCATATCTTGATTTTTAAAAAATAATTAATTAAATAGTTTAATTAATTATTCTATATATCTATAATCCTACATATGATGTGATGTATATGTGATGTATGATGTGAATGGATGATAATAAGTCATGTGTTATGATGTGTGTAATTGTGATTATTATTATTATTGGGACCTGCGAGCCTCCATTTTTTTTCATTTATTATTGGGCCTGTGTGCTTATGATTATTTGTAATTATATGAAGAGGCACAGCGGGAGCATGGAGGTGGCAACGGTTCCCACGATGCCATAATGGGAGATCATGCTGCATGGTGATGCAACGATTCGACGGAACTGATGATGATGAGATCAATAATCGTAGGGCATGGAGACACGCCGATCCACATATAAGTCCATTGACTCAGGCTTAATCATATTAGGTGACAACTCATGATTATCCGGTGTGGCTTGCATATGTGATATGTTATACACCTACTAGATAGATGTATATATATATTTGCATGTGATGTAGATATATATTAAATATGTATGTGTGTGACACGACATATTAGGAGATCGATACGAAACAAAAATCCCTCCTATGATAATATTAAGTCGGTAAGCATGAGGTAATAAGATTGACCTATGTGGCTTTCCATTGTTATAAGAAGAAATTGAATCATGACATAGGTTGAATTAGTCGAGTCTTTCGAGGCTCACCTATCTACGTGATCGAGTTCTTGCTTATGACATAGAGATGTCACCACTGACCTGAGGATATGGTATGCTTGGTCGAGTCCCTCGAGGGCATACTATCAAATCACACTTATCTTGTAATGATGGTGATGACTTAACTGAATATCATGATTGGTCGAGTCCCTCGAGATTATGATGATTCGGAGGGCGAACATGACGAGAATCACAAAGAGTCATGATTGACAAGAGTTGCCTACCTTTTGGGCTTAGTATAGTTGATCGAGTCCCTCGAGGTTGCAATAAGACGCCAATTGGATCCTGATCTCCACTAGGAGTCTACCGAAGACTTTCGTCTCACGTATCGACGGTGCCGCGTGATTCGTTAGGAAAATAATTGGAGTATATTAAGATAGAAATCCATATCTTAATTAGTATTTTCAGTAAAATCTACATATTATTTATTTTCACTGTATCTTATTTTGTCAGAAACATGTCACTCACAAACCTCCTACGTGGCATACTTGATGTCAATCGCCTCACTGGTCTAAACTATACAGATTGGCTCCGTAATTTGAGAATTATTCTCATGATGGAGAAAATCATATATGTCCTTGATACAATTATTCCTACATCGGAAGAAGGGGCAAGCGAGGATGAGATCGCTCGCTATGTGAAGTACAGAGATGATTCCATGTTGGCAAAATATTACATGTTGGCATCTATGACTCCTAAGTTACAGAGGCAATATGAGAGCATGGATGCAGATTCTATCATTTTTCATCTCTACCAACTGTTTGAGGAATAGGGAAGAACTCAAAGATATGAGATATCTAAGATGCTAGTTAGAGGTGCCCTGCAAGCCAATCACGTGAGTGATGGCATGTATGACACATTACATAATCTTTTTACTTATGATTAATATTGGCATATTCTCATATTATATTATTTATTATATATATATTGTGATGTCTTTGGTTCTGTGCAATGAGAATAGAATCGTGATGAGATCACGATAATGAGATCGATTCACCTTTAAACATAGATCCTAAATAATCCTGGTCATAGGTTACTCAAGAGGGACATTGAGATAACCATATAGATTGATGCACTGTATATCCGTCCATATAATAGAGGCAACTGGTCTTATAGCCACTTATGTGGAGACACTAAGGATATAGTACAGGTGCTCATTGGAGAATGAGTTCACTGATTGATCCGCTTATGGAATGTTGTATGGTTAATGAAACATAATGTCAGACAATAATTTCATAGTCTTAGTTGTATATCTGGTCCTTAGACTTAAGACACTAAGGATGCTTTGTATAAGTACTCCTTTCTTTGATGCCAGACTTACAGGTTTAAAAAGTTCTAGATCTAGTACAGTTGGTTATCAGGATCAGTAACTAACCTTATGAAGGCAATTGAGTGTCAATGGAGAATCATCCACTCTTGGTATCACGAGAGGAATATTCCATATGTGCTTGCTTAGACAAATCCTTGGCCAGGGTCATTCGGATTGAGAGAGAATGAGTTTTCCGGTAGAATCCAATTATAACAAGACAAACTGATTCCGCATATGACCTGACAGTACCATGGCCAATATACGGCCTCTGGGATATTATTTGGATAAGGGATTATATATATATGATAACTATGGATAGATAGGTCCGATGGATTTGATCCCCCTGTACCGTCTGGGGGACTATGGCATAGTGGCATAGTACGTCCATAGTCAATGAGTCGAGTGAATTATTATGGAGATAATAATTCACTATATCAGAAGGAGTTCTGATGGGAGCGACTCACGACCAGCTCGGTATCGGGCCTATAGAGTCACATACATATGGTGGATGCTTCAACGAATAGAGTATTAGATATAGATCCAATTAGCCACTATTCTTATTAGATGAGACCTTATATTGATGGACTCCTTGATTAAGGTCAAATTAGAGGCCTAAGGAAATTATTGGATAAAGATCCAATAATGTAAGATTAGTAGGTAATTGGATAGAGATCCAATACCCACTAAGGCAGGAGCCTTAGGGTTTTTGGTGGCTCTCTATAAATAGGAGGGGAGACTCATAGTTGATAGTCTGTAGCTTTAGCCACCACCTACTATTCTCCTCCCTCCCTCTGAGCAAGAGTTGCAAGATCAGATTTGAGGAGTTTTACTGTAGAGATCCATCATATGGATACCGCTAGAGAGAAGGACGCTTGACCTCCTTCATCTTCTCTATCCAGATCTGGAATACAGAGATATACGATCTCCCTAGGTAAAATTAATCTCTCACACATCATGGTTTTATTAGTTTTTACATTTTTCTCGTTACCCCAATCTTTTGCACGATGATTTGATCTGCATAGGAAATTGGTATTTTGTTTTGATTTTCGCTGCGCATGTGATGCACCCACGGAGATTTCCCAACATAAGATACTCTTCCAAGTCAGGATAACAGAAGAGATATCGGTTAAGAACCATGTCCTAAAGATGATAGAGTGGATCGAAAAACTCATAGGTCTAAGAATAGTCCTAGAGGATAACCTGTGCATTGATCTTATACTTCAGTCCCTACTAGATTCCTTTTCTTATTTCATCATGAATTTTAACATGAGCGAGTTTGAGGTAACTCTTCCTGAGCTCCTTAATATGTTGAGGGAAGCTGAGAGTGCCATCCAAAAGGAGAAGTCAGTTCTCTATATTAGTGAGACCAAAAAGAAAAGGAAGACCAGCAAGACCCTTAAGAAAGGCAAGAGCAAAGAAAGAACAGGTAAGGCAAAGGTTACTAAGAGAAACCCAACAAAGGACAAAGGACAGTACTTCCACTGTGGCCAAAATGAGCATTAGAAGAGGAACTGTAAGGACTACCTTGTAGAGAAGACGAGACAAAAGCTTAAAGAAACATTAAGTATATTCATGATCAATCTCCACTTATCAAATTTTTATGATAACACATGGGTATTAGATACCGGGAGTGTTTATCATATCTGTAATTCATTGCAGGTTCTGGCAAGACCTAGGAGATTGGCCAGAGGTGAGATGAATCTCAAGATGGGTAATAGAGCAAGAGTTGCTATAGTTGCTATTGGAGATGCCACCCTATATCTGCCTAGTGGAGCTATTATTGCATTAGATGCATGCTATTTTGTTCCCTCTATTATCAAAAATATTATTTATATCTCTTGTTTGATAATTAATGAATATAAATTAGTTTTTGAGAATAATAGTTATTCAATAATTATGGATGATGAGATCATCAGTAGAGGGACCCTTATAAATGGTTTATATGTGTTAGACACTTCTCTACATATCATGAATATAAATATATCTAAGAGGAAAACAGTTGAGGTGAATAATGCATACTTATGACATTGTAGGCTAGGTCATATACATGAGTGAATGATTCAAAAATTACTAAAAGATGGACACTTAGATCCATTTGACTATGAGTCATATGCAACTTGCAAACCTTGCCTTCGTGAGAAGATGACAAACTCTCCTTTTAGTGAAACTGGAGAGAGAGCCACCGAGTTATTGGAACACATACATAGTGATGTATATGGTCCCATGTCGACTCAGGCTATAGGTGGTTACTCATACTTCATTATATTCACTGATGATTTCTCTAGGTATGGACACGTATACTTAATAAAGTACAAATTTAAGGCCTTTGAGAAATTCAGAGAATATAAGAATGAGGTAGAAAACCAAATTGGAATGAGTATTAAGATTCTTCGATCAGATCAAGGAGGAGAGTACTTAAGTACGGAGTTCACCCATTTCCTTAGGGATGATGGAATTCTATCCCAGTGGACACCTCCTTATACACCTTAGCTAAATTGTATATCAGAAAGGAGGAATCATATGTTGTTAGATATGGTGCAGTTTAGGATGAGTTTTACTGACCTACCCATCTCATTTTAGAGGTATGTCATAGAGACCACAGCTTACCTTCTGAACAGAGTTACATCAAAGTCGGCAATGTCCACGCCATATGAGATATGGAAAGGAAAGAAGCCCGATCTTAAGATTATTAAGATTTGAGGCTATCCTGCCCACGTTAGAAGACATAACCCTGATAAATTGGAATTAAGGATAGAATGGTGCACATTTGTTGGATACCCAAAAGAAACTTGTGGGTATTATTTCTATCACCCTGAGGACCGAAGGGTCTTTGTTGCCAAGAGAGCCGTGTTACTTGAGAAGGAACACATTCTTGGTGGAAACATTAGGAGCAAGCTAAAATTGAGCGAGGTTGGAGAACCTAGCTCAAGCACCATTCAAGAACCCGAGTTTGTTTAGGTATCTAACACACAAGTTCTAACTTTGGGTAGGTTTAGTAGAGTATCTCACTCTCCTGAAAGATATGTGAGACGTATCAGTGGAGATGACTCTCAAGATGTTGATCCTCAAACCTGCGAGGAGGCTATTATGAGTATAGATTCCAAGAAGTGGCAAGAAGCCATGAATTCTGAGATGGATTCGATGTACTCTAATAAGGTTTGGAACATTGTGAATATACTTGAGGGTATTATACCCATCGGTTGCAAATAGATCTTCAAGAAGAAGATCAGAGTGGATGGAAAGGTAGAGACCTACAAAGCAAGATTGGTAGCTAAAGGATATCATCAAAGACAAGGATTTGACTATGATGAAACCTTTTCATCTGTAGCCATGCTTAAGTCCATTAGAATTATTTTGGTTATTGTAGCACACTATGACTTTGAGATCTAGCAGATGGATGTCAAAATAGCATTCCTCAGTGGCAACCTCGAGGAGGAGGTGTATATGATACAACCAGAGGGAT
Organism: Ensete glaucum; assembly: GCA_021527575.1. Lineage (NCBI taxonomy): Eukaryota > Viridiplantae > Streptophyta > Magnoliopsida > Zingiberales > Musaceae > Ensete > Ensete glaucum. The sequence continues at coordinate 47,472,351 of CM038551.1, forward strand.
TCGTATTCAAAGAGAATCCAAATAAAGTGTGTAGGTTACTTAGATCCATTTATAGATTAAAGCAAGCTTCCTGAAGTTGGAACATAAGATTTGATGAGGTGATAAGATCTTATGACTTTGTTAAGAATGAAGATAAGAATTGTGTGTACAGGAAGGTAAGTGAGATCACTATCACCTTCTTGGTGCTACATGTGGATGACATCCTAATCATTGGGAATGATGTAGGAATGCTCTCCACAGTAAAGGCTTAGCTATCCAGAAACTTCTCCATGAAAGACTTAGGGGAAGCATCCTATATTTTGGGGATCTGGACCTATAGAGATAAATCCAAGAGGATGCTTGGCTTTTCTCAATCCATGTACATAGACTCTATTGTCAAAAGGTTTGACATGAAGAATTCCAAGAGATGTCTCATACTGATGAGACATGAAATATCAATTTCTAGGAATATGTCCCCAAAGACTCTTGAAGAAAGGGCAGACATTGATAAGATACCTTATGCCTCAGCGACATGGTCTATTATATATACGATGCTATATACCAGGCCCGATATAGCACATGCTCTGAGTGTCATGAGCAGATATCAGGCATATCCAGGTTTAGAACACTGGAAGGCAGTAAAGTGTGTCCTTAAGTACTTGAGAAGGACTAAGGATCTTTTATTAGTATATGGAGGAGGTAGCCTCCAGGTTGAGGGCTACATAGACTAAAGTTTTTAGTCCGACATTGATGATATCAAGTCAAATTTAAGGTATGTTTTCACCTTAAATGGAGGAGTAGTAAGCTAAAAGAGTTTCAAGCAAGATACTATTACTGACTTGACTATAGAGGCGAAATACATTGCTGCAGTAGAAGCCGCAAAAGAAGGGATGTAGATAAAGAAGTTCATCAGAGATTTACGAGTTGTACCATGCAGCATGGAGCTAATTCCTATATACTATGATAGCAATGGGGCGATAGCTCTAGCAAGGGAACCCAGGTCTCATCAGAATTATTTTGAAGAGGTTCCAATGGATTAGAGTGATTATGACCTGTAAAGATATAGTAAAAGAAAGAGTTCCATCTGAAGATAACATTGCAGATCCATTGATAAAGCTGTTAGCTCAGATTATATTTAAGCATCACAGGGGTCTGATGGGGATCAAACATATAGATGATTAGTTTTAGGTCAAGTAGGAGATTGCTAGTTACAGGTGCCCTACAAACCAATCATGTGAGTGATGACATATGTGACATAATACATAATCTTTTTGTTTATGATTAATATTAGCATATTCTCATATTATACTATTTGTAGCATATATACTGCGATGTCCTTGGTTCTGTGTAATGAGAATCAGATCGTGATAAGATCACGATAATGAGATCGATTCAGCTTTAAACACATATCCTAAATAATCTCGATCATAGGCTATTCAAGAAGGACACTGAGATAACCGGACAGACTAGTGTGCTATATACCCATCCATATAATAGAGGTGGCTGGTCTCGTAACCACTTGTGTGGAGACACTAAAGATATAGTACAGGTGCTCATTGGATAATGAGTTCACTGATTGATCCGCTTATGAAATATTGTATGGTTAATGATACCTAATGCCAGACAGTGATTCCATAGTCCCAGTTGTGTATTTGGTCCTTAGACTTAAGATACCAAGGATGTCTTGTATGAGTACTCCTTTCTTTGATGCCACTTACAGGTTTGGAAAGTTCCAGATATGGTACAGCTGGTTATCAGGATTGGTAGCCAACCTTACAAAGGCAAAGAGGATCATCCACTCTCGGTATCATGAGAGGAATATCTCATATGTGCTTGCTTAGATAAATTTTTGGCTAGGGTCATTCGGATTGAGAGAGAAAGAATTCTCTAGGAGAATCCGATTAGAGCGTGACTATAATGGATTTCGTATGTGACCTAACCATACAATGTCCAATATATGATTTCTAGGATATTAGTTGGATGAGGAATTATATATACACAGTAACTATGGACAGACATGTCCGATGGATTTGATCCCCCTATACCACCATCTGGGGACTATGGCGTAGTGGCCTAATACGTCCATAGTCGATGAGTTAAGTGAATTATTATGAGGATAATAATTCACTATATCAGAAGAAGTTCTGATGGGAGTGACTCATAACCAGCTCGGTATTGGGCTTAGAGAGTCATACACATATGGTGGATGCTTCAGCGAATATAAGATTGGATAAAGATCCAATTAGCCCCTCTTCTCATTAGATGAGACCTTATGCTGATGGGCTCCTTGATTAAGGCCTAATTAGAGGTCTAAGGAGATTATTGGATATAGATCCAATAATGCAAGATTAGTGGGTAATTATATGGAGATTCAATACCCATTAAGAAAGGAGCCATAGGGTTTTTTGGTGGCTTTCTATAAATAGGAGGTGAGACTCATGGTTGATAGGTTGGAGCTTTAGCCACCACCTCCTATTCTCCTCTCTCCCTCTGCACAAGAGTTGTGAGATCAGATTAGAAGAGTTTCGCTGTAGAGATCTATCGTGTGGATACCACTAGAGAGAAGGACGCTTGATCTCCTTCATCTTCTCTATCTGGATCTGGAATACAGGGATATACGATCTCTCTAGGTAAAATTAATCTCTCATATATCGTGGTTTTCTGATTTTTCTCGCGCGCCCCAATCTTTTGCACGGTAATTTGATCTACGTGAAATACCAATTTTTGTTTTGATTTTCGTTGTACATGTGATGCACCCATTGAGGTTTCCCAATACTCCTGACAAGCCCCTGATACCTTCGGTGAGTTTCTGACAAACTCTCGGCAAGCCCCCGATACCTTGACGAGCTTCCAGGATCTCCTGACGAGTTCCAACTGCATCGTCCGAACCTCGACTCAATGCTTGAACTTGACTCTAGCCTAACATTTGATTATATTGACTTGTCATAGTTAATCCTACATCATTCATCTCTGACACATAGGTTTCATAATAAAACTCATCAATTGACTTTATCATTAAAATCTAAGATTCAACAATCTCCCTCTTTTTAATGATGATAACCAATTGATGATGGAGTTAACCTTAACTCCTCCTATGTAAATGTCATAGGATAAAACAAATTTAAATTCAAAAGACCCAATACTTTTAAATTCAAGCATGATATCATTCATGAGAAAATTTTTAAATATTCATCTTACAGCTTAAAATTTTAGCATAAATCATACATTCATGATATAACATTAATTTTAGACATTTTAAAGATTTTAAAATCATAAATTATTTCTCCCCCTTAAATCATCAATCATTTCTCTCAATTTATTATCTATAAAAAAAGAGAAATACCCATTTTAATACTTCTTATTAATATTTAATATTTTTATCAATATACCATTTCTCCCTCTTTATCACGAACGGTCGTCACTCAACTGCAATGTCTTTACTCCTTGAACCATTCGTCACTTTTTCTTGCTTGTACATATGTTTGGCAGCTTGTTTTGCCTTGAGTTTATGTGTTTTTACCTAAGAAATGTGAGCGAAAGTAGTGTAGAAGGCTACAGAACGATCGCTTCAGCGTAAACCAAAACACATCTGTTTTGGGTCTTTTTAATGCTGGTAACCTTTCTGAGCGGTGCGAAATGTCAGCCATTTCAGCACCTTGGAACCCCCCGAGTGGCACCGGGCTGGATGGGGTTCCGGGTATATGTCGAGCGTAGGCGTTCATCAGCAATTGAACTTGTCTTGCGTTCGATACCTTGGGAACCGTCGTTTGCGGACTTGCGACCGTTCCTAAAACCCTCCAAAGTTATATTTTGCTCTCTTTCTCTCTTTTCTTTGCTGCACTCAAGGTGTTCGACAAATTACTTGTATAACTTTCCGCTTTGCGAGACACCGAGACATGTCCGTCGCTCGCTTCTAAGCTAATCAACTTCTTCTTTGCAGGTCCTACGGGACCTTAAGAGGTTGTACGAGGGCTGACCCTTTGCGGACAGATAACATGTTGGGCATTTCATGACTTAGGCAATCCCAGCTAAGTCCGAAATAGTGGGCAAGGTTGCTCCACGACTTAGGCAATTTTAGCTAAGTCCTCGGGAGTATGGTCTTGTGCCGCAGGCAAATTCAGCTAAGTCCGTGATAGTGTGGTATCAGAGCAGGCAAGCAATTCATACGAACAATGAAGAAGATTCGTAATCTCGCCATGGTAAAACATCATGGTGAATCGAGCAAGATGGGGCAAGCCGGACCCTTGCTCCAAGCAGTCGCAGGTGGGCTGCAAGTGCAAACTCGCAAGCAAACTGTGGGAGCCGCTCATAAGGAGGTCTACAGTGAACAAGACGAGCGTGAAGTTGGGTATTCTCCACGAGGGGAGGAGGCACCGTCTGGAGCGCCAACCAGGAAAAAGAGCCACAAGGAGAGAATTATAACGGTGGAGACCCGCCTTGATGTTCTTGAAGCGAGCGTGGAGGAACTCTACCAAGGCCAGCGAAGGCTACTTAGGGTAAAGAGCTCACTAGAAGAAGCTGAATCTCGGATTGAGAAAGTTGAATCCCTGATTGATCAAGTGATAGAGGACACCAAAGATTCTGTACGACATCTACATGAAGTTGTGGCGGAACTCACGGCTAAGGTGATGGTGTTAACAAGGACTCTTGATGCGAGAGGGAACAACACCCACACTACGCCACCACAAAACTTCAGGGCACCAGAGCCGCAGTGCTACGAAGGTGCTAGGGATGTCAAAGAGCTTGAAAATTTCTTGTTCGACATGGAACAATATTTTCATGCTACAAGGCTCGATTCTGAAGAAACCAAAGTTGTTATAGCAACAATATATCTGAATGGGGATGCAAAACTTTGGTGGCGAACCCGTTGGAAAGAGATCCAGCAAGGCTGATGTCAAGTGGATACATGGGGAGACTTAAAGCGAGAGTTGAAAACTCAGTTCTTGCCCGAGAACACAGAGTTTATCGCAAGAAGGAAACTGAGACAACTCTGCCAAAGTACAACAATCTGAGTCTATGTGAAATAATTTTCAGCACTGATGCTGGATATACAGGACATGTCTGAGAAAGACAAGCTATTCAGCTTCCTCGATGGCTTGAAGCCATGGGCATAATAAAAACTACATCGGAGGAATGTCACCGACGTAGTCGGGGTAATTGCAGCCGTGGAAAGGCTAACCGACCTTGTTTCTTCTGAGGATTTGAGAAAGAAGAAACAATCTTTGGGAAATCGCCCATCTAAATACTCTCGAGCGAAGGAGTCTAGGGGCAAGCAAAAGAAGAAGAATTTCCACAAGGGACCGGGCTCAAGAGGGAGAGTCCCAAAACCTATTGGATGCTTCTTGTGTGGAGGACCGCACATGGTGAGGGAGTGCCCACAAAAACAGGCACTCAATGCTTTGACGACATCGATTCTACCCCGTAAGTCAGACAAGGGCAAAGCTATCGCCCTTAATTCGAGCAGTTCTGACTCCAGTAGTGACAGTGAGGCGTCGCAAGGACCCAGGATAGGAGCAATACGTTCGTTAAATGTGTTGCGGGGTCAAGTGGGGGAGAATACAAAGGTAAAGCCACCGAAGGCAGGAAGCAGCGAGTTGATGTATGTGGACATTAAGCTTAATGGTCGAACAACCCATGCAATGGTGGACACGGGCGCGACCCACAATTTTATTGCCGATCATGAAGCTAAGTGACTGGGATTAATCTTAGAGAAGAGCCCAAGTTGTATGAAGGCAGTGAACTCCAAGGCCAAGCGGATCTCCGGACAAGTAAAGAGGGTCCCTATTAAGATCGGGACATGGAGCGGGAGCACAGACTTGATGGCGGTGCCATTGGACGACTTACAAGTGATTCTCAGAATGGAGTTTATGCACGCAGCAAGGTTGATGCCAGTACCGTTCCTGAACTTCTTGTGTCTAATGGGAGGCGATGATCCCTGCATGGTTCCAATTTCTCGAGGAGAAACCAAGGACCTATAATAAATATCGGCTTTATAATTGAAGAAAGGGGTGCGAAAAGGTGAATTAACCTTTGTAGCTGCTATGAAGCTAGAGACACTTGACGGGGAAGCCATTCAGGAACCTACTATTGTGGCGAACATCCTGAAGGAGTTCTCATATGTGATGCCAATAGAGTTGTCGAGAACTCTACCACCATGCAGAGGCGTGGATCATCGGATTGAGCTGGAGCCGGGAGTTAAGCCTCCAGCGATACCACCATACCGCATGGCCCCTCCAGAGTTGGCAGAACTAAGGAAGCAGTTAGATGAACTGCTAAGTGGTGGTCTCATCCGCAATTCCAAAGCACCTTTCGGAGCTCCAATCCTCTTTCAGAAGAAACAAGATGGGAGCCTCCGATTATGCATTGATTATCGAGCCCTTAACAAGATGATAGTGAAGAACAAGTACCCTATCCCACTCATCGCGGACTTATTCGATCAATTGGGCAAGGCAAAGTATTTCTCCAAACTCGACCTTCGGTCAGGGTATTGGCAGGTGCGCATCGCAGAAGGTGATGAGGCGAAGACTACCTGTGTGACCAGGTATGGAGCATTCGAGTTCTTGGTGATGCCTTTCGGCTTAACCAACGCTCTAGTCACATTCTGCACTCTCATGAACCAGCTGTTCAAGGAGTATCTGGACAAGTTTGTGGTCGTCTACTTAGACGATATCGTCGTTTATAGCCAAACACTTGAGGAGCATGTTAGACACCTCCGGACAATTTTTAAAGTTCTCAAGGAGAACACCTTGTTCGTGAAGAGGGAAAAGTGCTACTTCGCTCAAACGAAGATTTTATTCTTGGGGCATCAAATTGGGAATGGGTCCATTCAAATGGACAAGGCTAAGGTGTAAGCTGTGGCGGACTAGCGAACACCAAAGAAGGTGCCAGAGTTAAGATCCTTCCTTGGGTTCATCAACTATTATCAACGCTTCATAGCTGGATATTCGAAGCGCGCAGCTCCGTTAATGGAGTTGCTAAAGAAGGAACAGTCCTGGAGATGGTCAGACAAATGTGAGGCGGCATTTCCAGACCTGAAGACTGCTTTGTTAGAAGAACCTGTACTTAGATTATCAGACTATGGAAAGTCTTTTGAAGTCTATACCGATGCTTGTAACTTTGCTATTGGAGGAGTTCTTATGCAGGAGGGTCATCTAGTGGCCTACGAGAGTCGCAAGCTCAACGAGATCGAGCGACGATATCCTGTGCATGAGAAGGAGATGACAGCGGTGGTCCACTGTCTACGAGTGTGGCAACACTACCTTCTGGGAGCACCATTTGTGCTAAGGACAGACAATGTGGCATTGAGTTACTTCCAAACTCAAAAGAAACTCTCCCCAAAGCAAGCACGATGGCAAGACTTCTTGGCTGAGTTCGACATGGTGATGGAGTACAAGCCCGGAAAAGTAAATGTCGTAGCCAATGCATTGAGTCAAAAAGCAGAGCTAGTGAATGCTATACATTTGGAGGGCGGAGGCCAAGCAAGTCAATTATGCTCCAACTTTCTTTCTAGGATCAGGGATGGACTATACTGAGATCCTCAGGCAGTGACTCTGATTCAACTCATCAAAGAGGGCAAGACACGATGATTTTGGGTCCAGGAGGGACTCATCTATACCAAGGGGAATAGAGTTTATGTCCCACAAGCGGATAACTTGAGGCATGAACTCTTGAAAGAGTGTCACGATTCCCTTTAGGTTGGACATCCGGGTATCCACCTAACAATGGCTCTCATGGAGAGGGCCTTCAATTGGCTGAAGATGGGGATAGATGTGGAGGAATATGTTGGAACATGCCTTACTTGTCAACAGGACAAGATAGAGCAGCAGAAGCCAGTGGGACTTTTGGAGTCGCTGCCCGTACCAGAAAGACCATGGGATAGCATTTCCTTGGACTTCATATCAAGCTTGCCCATAGTAGGGGGACTTGGATCGATACTCATGGTAGTTGATCAGTTTTTAAAGTATGCAACATTCATTGCTGCACCCCTACATTGCTCAGCAGAGGAGGCGGCTAAGTTGATGATGAAGAATATAGTTAAGTATTGGGGAGTCCCACACAACATCATTAGTGATCGAGATTCTCGGTTCTTGGGACGATTCTAGACCGAGTTGTTCAAGTTATTGGAGTCTAAATTATACTTCTCCACAAGCCTCCACCCTCAAATAGATGGCCAAACAAAGAGAATTAACTCGCTCTTGGAGCAATATCTTCGGCACTACGTGAGTGCCAACCAACGAGATTGGGTGAAGGTGTTGGACATAGCCCAATTCTCCTATAACTTGCAGCGGAGCTCTGCATCCAACAAGAGCTCATTTGAGATTATTACAGGACAACAACCATTAACTCCTTATACCCTAGTTATTGGTTATACAGGGAGTAGCCCATCAGCCTATCACTTCGCAAAGGAATGACATCGCAATGCAGATATTGCGCGGGCTTACTTGGAGAAGGCGGCCAAAAAGATGAAGAAGTGGACAGACTTGGGAAGGCGACCATAAGAATTTAAAGTTGATGACATGGTGTTGGTGAAGCTCCAACCAGCATCACTCCAGTTCTTTAGACACAAAGTGCACAAAGGATTGGTACGCAAGTATGAAGAGTCTTTCCCAATCATCAACATAGTAGGCAATGTCTCATACAAGTTGCAACTGCCTGCATAGTTCAGAATTCACAACGTCTTCCATGCGAGCAACTTGAAATCCTACCACTCAGATCCGCGAGATGATTCTCGAAATGTTCTAACTCAACTACCCCCCACTAGAGCCTCTTACGAGAAGCGAGTTGAAACTATTCTAGCAGATCGTAAGATAAAGCTACCCAATGGAGCATAGCAAATATAGTACTTGGTGAAGTGACAAAAGCTTCCTCAAACAGAAGCCAGTTGGGAGCCAGAAGACGCCCTGCGATATGAAAAAGCTCACGTCAAAGCCTACCAACAAGCATCGATGGGGCATCGACAGTTTAAGTGGGGGAGAATGTCACGAACGGTTATCGCTCAACCGCAATGCATTTGCTCCTTGAACCGTTCGTCACTTTTTCTTGCTTGTACATATGTTTAGCAGCTTTTTTTGCCTTGAGTTTATGTGTTTTTAACTAAGAAATATGAGCTAAAGTAGTGTAGAAGGCTGCAGAACGATCGCTTGCTGTGTGGAGCCAAAACAGCCCAAAACAGCCTTGTTTTTGGGTCTTTTCCATGTACTGCGGCAACCTTTCTGAGCGGTGCGAAATGTCAGCCATTTCAGCATCTTGGAACCCCCCGGGTGGCACCGGGCTGGATGGGGTTCCGGGTATATGTCGGGCATAGGCGTTCATCAGTAATTGAACTTGTCTTACGTCTGATACCTTGGGAATCATTGTTTGTGGACTTGCGACCATTCCTACAACCCTCCAAAGTCCTATTTCGCTCTCTTTCTATCTTTTCTTTGCTGCACTCAAGGTGTTCAACAAATTGCTTGTATAGCTTTCCGCTTTGCGAGACGCCGGGACGTATCCGTCGCTCGCTTCTAAGCTAAGCAACTTCTTCTTTGTAGGTCCTACGAGACCTTAAGAGGTTGTAAGAGGGCTGACCCTTTACGGACAGATAACGCGTTGGATGTTTCATGACTTAGGCAATCCCAGCTAAGTCCGGAATAGTGGGCAGGGTTGCTCCACGACTTAGGCAATTTCAGCTAAGTCTTCGGGAGTGCCGCGATGGTGCCACACGGCTTAGGCAAATTCAGCTAAGTCCGTGACACCTTTGTCATCAACAAAAGGGTGAAATATTTAATATATAATTTCTAGGTAATCGTTAAAGACAAATATTCTTTATAGTTCAAATTTCTCCCCTTTTATTATAAAAAAAGAGAAATATTGATCAAATTTTTAAACACTAAATGTTTAACAAAAATAAATGAGGAATTTATTTTATTACTCCCCCTTAGCAAAATAAGATGAAGAATAGAATGTTCTCATCAAAATTACATTCTTCTCCTTTGTAAATAGAATAGAAGAAGAAAAAAAAAAGGGGGGGGAGGAGAGGAATTGATATCAAAGATCCAAGCATTTAGTGGCCCAAAAATATTAAGTGGGGTGGAGAGAATACTCAAAATATTTCTAAAAGATCATAAAAATCTCATCACAAAGAATAACTTTGAGATAGTCAATTCCGAAAAGAATTATTTTGAATGTGAGCTTAAAAATCCGAGAAATCAAAGAGCTACTCAAGCATTCATCTTAAGTAAATTTCAATCAATTTAAAAAATCTAAAAAAATAGTAAATCATACATTTGAATGGATTAACATTCTTATGTCTCTTTTTATAAATTAAATTGCTCTTAATTTAATGGCTTAGTTCTTAAGATATCAATTTTCTCTCCCTTTGTGATTGTTAAAAAGGAATATGATGATATAATTTTTCTTTTTACATCCATATCCTAAGTATGACTATAAATACAAAGGGATCATGTCATTAAAGATGAAAAATCAAATTATAAGTACCAAAAGACATGATTTCTTTTAAGAAATCTCTCTCCTTTTTTCTTTGTAAATAATGAAAATGAGTCTTAAGGGGTTAAATAATCTTGATTCATCTAAGATAAATCTTAAGATATCTAATTCATTTAAATAAATCTTTTAATAAAATAAAAGAATGATCTTAATAAGAAAATGTTAATTATAATTGTTAAGATCATAAATCTCCTTTTTATTAAAATATCATAGAGATTAAAAAATAATTTTTATATAATATTAATCAAGCTAATAAAATCTCATTCAATTTTCAACTCATCACAAATTTAAGAAATATTAATTTGATGATGATGTATGAAAGGAAGTCACAAAAAAAATCATGTTATGAAAGATATCAAATCATGAATGCCAAAAGACATAATTTAATTTTGACAATCTCCTCTAAGATGACAAAGATAAATTTTAGGAGATCAAATAATAAAGAGAACTTGACTCAATTCAAGTTATAAATATCGAGAAAACAAGATCATGGTTGGAACTCTTCTATGATAAGTTGCAAAAGAGAAAAGATAAAAGATCTTGATTCATGTATAGGAAACTTCAATAACATGGTTCATAAGAAGAATCTCTAGTTACAAGATCTTAAATTTCCTAAATAGTAGGAAAGATCATAGAAGTTAGTATTTTGAATCCCATAAGAGATTTCTCAAGTCACTAAATCATGGAAAGATTTAAGATTTAGTTAAGAAAATTTTCATTCAAATTTTTATCATAAAAATCATATTTGTAGTTTGAGTTTTAACTAGTATCACTTAATCTTTTATTGAAGGCTTGATAGGATATAAATAATTTCAAAGAGTTTTCCTCCTTTTTAGTTATTTCATGTGATTTATTTTAAGAATGACTTCCAAATCTATCCATGGTCAATTAAAATAAAAAATTAAATTTTATTTAAGATAGAAATCATCAAAATTATTACAATATAAAATCTCTTAAAATATTTTCAAATGAAATCATTACGATTATTACAACAAGATATTTTTAAACAAAATCTTTTAGTTTATTTTCAATCTAACAATTTTTCTTTGTTAAATAAGTCTAATATGTTACCAAGAAAATTTTCTTCTCATTTGAAAAAAAATATTTTTTAACCACAATAGAAAATAAAGCATGATTATATATATAATTTTTATTTTAAGTTCAAATTTAGTATTTAATTATTCCATTCAATTGTATCTCAAGACAACGGACACTCATTTAACTACTAGAAGCCAATACAAGCATATAAGCATAATCATCGATAATAGCTAAAGTCTCCCCCTTTTTTATATTATTATTTTAATTCATTGGTATACTAGCATGTTAAAGTTAAAGCAATTAAGATTAATTATAACAATGAATCATCCAAAGATTTATTACCAATAAATTTTATTTTTAATAATTTCCTTGTTATTACTTAGGTTAATAAACTTGAAAGAGTGTTAGATCTCAAGTCGTATGGCTTGAGCATCTACTTTCAAAATATTATTTAGTGCTCCTAGCCCTTTTAGGATGTAAATTTATAATATGAGAGGTTTTGATTTAGGTACCTATTTGAGTTTGGGTCCCTCATAGAACATTCTTTCCATTTTCTCTAATGGCTTTAAGTCATTTATAATTTCTTTAGAAACTCAAATTAATTTATGTGGACTATCTTTCCTAAATGATCACTTATAAGTCAAGTGTCCATATCTATCATAAAAATTATATCTATTTTCGGGCAAAGAATGTATGTGGGTTTTCTAATATGAGTAGTTGGCTTTTGACGAGTATTGTTCACAATGCCAATACATTCCTTATGAACATGACCCTTATCAATAAGATCATGTTTAGAGATTTATTCCATATTTTAAATTTTTTAACGTTTATTGCAATACAATATTTTCCTTTCTAAGTTTTTCTAATGTTTCATATTTAGTGCATGAATTATGTGATTGTGTTACTTCATGCATTTCTTCAAGTTTACTAGCTAGTGATAAGTTTACTAACTAGTAATGTATGCTCATCTTTAAGTAGTCTACATGATTTGCTAATTTTTCTAAAATCATCATAAAGCTTATAAAAAGAGTTAATCACTCATTAAAAATAAAATAACTTTCAGGTGGGTTACTTACCTCATCGTGGTTAGCGACGAGTATGAGATTTTCTAGTTCTAGGTTGTGCTCCTCATCTTTAAAGTGTCTTAGCTTTTTATATTCATAGCAAGAGGTTTTGTCCAATTTAAGTTCATTTTTATGGTTTTTGTTTAGTAATTTTTCTGATTCATTTATCAAAAGTTTAAAGTTCTCGTCACTTGAGGTTTTACTCGAGTAGTCATCTGAGTTCTCAGTCTAGTTCCTTCATGTTTTTATATGTTATTTCTACTTTATGCCAAAACTCAAAAGCCAAATCACATATAGAAACCTAGTCAAACTCATCTTTATTTAAAGCAAAAAACAAAGCATTCATAGCTTTGGCATTTAAAGAAAACACATGTTTTTCATGATTATTCCAATCACCTATATGATTAGATGACTTTTGAAAACTATTTTCGATAATACTCTACAAATCAAAATATAGTGAAATCAACAAAATATGCATTCAAATTTTTCAAGAGATGTGATCTATCCTATTGAACATATGACTTATGATGCATTGACCCTCGTTAATGTTATAATAAGCCATTATGATCAATTGGGACTAAGAGGAGGGGTGAATTAATGTGAGTGTTGAAAACCTTAATTTCATAAATACTTGCTCAAAATAAAACCAAAAATCAAAAGTATTTTATTTAAGTTGAATACGTGAGTAATTAAACGATGAACAAGAATAGGTAAATTCAAAAAGGAAAGTTAAGGAAGACTCACAATTTATAGTGGTTCGGCTAAAATTTAGCCTACGTCCACTTTTCAGAGTCCTCCTCCTTAAGGCTCGTCGGTGTCTACTAATAACCTTCTTCGGGTGAAAGATCAAAACTTTACACTTCTCTCTCTCCTTTTCAGAGGTTCAGGAGAGGAGCATTCTTACAAGCATTTCTCACTTCCCTTAGACTATACACTTTAAAGCACTCAAGGGAAGCTATCAAATTTTACAACTCTTTAACATAATTTTATCCCACTTTTTCATTCACCACCCTTGCTTCTGCAAGCAAGAAAACTTGAGATATTTATAGACCTCAATTGACTTTAGAAATTAAGCCAAAATCCAACCTATCCCATAAATCTAGGTATTGGCAGTACTACTACCAGCTCCAACGGTAGTACCACCGAAAGCACTCCTAAAACAAGGGCGATGATGGTACTATCACTGCTTGACAAGTACTACCGTCACTTGGGATGTATTACCGTCACCCACTAGCAGTGCTATCATCGAGAATCTCGCAAAAGTTACTTTTTTCCTTATTTTTATGTACCTGACTCGTACCTTCTATTGACATCTTCCTAAGTCAACTAAATGAGCTCAACCTGAGCTCAAATCTAACCCAAAGTGGACCCAGTTGCTCACATTGAGTTGGATTCTTTCCAAATCTAACTCAATTTGGACTTTAAACCAAATCAATTCTAACTATGACATATTAAGGCATACAAATACAATCAATTTGACTAATATATCAAGTGACCTTCCTAACTCCTAGTAATCTTTCCAGTAACCTCCGCTGAACTTTTGATGAGTCTTGGTCATCTTATGACGAACCCTTGGCGCATTCCTAATAAGCTCTCGATCACTTCGATGAACTCCCAACAAGCCCCCGATCACCTTTAGTGAGCTCTCGGCGAACTTCCGGCAAGCCCCGGATACCTTTGGTAAGTTTCCGATGAACTGCCGACAAGCCCCCAATACTTTCAGCGATCTCCCAGTGAGTTCCCACTACATCATCCGAACCCAGGCCCGGTGCTCGATCTTGACTCTGGCCCAACAATTTATTATATTACCTTGTCGTAGTTAATCCTACATCATTCATCTCTAACATGGGTTAGATAATAAAACTTATCAATTAATTTAATATCAAAATATGAGATTCAATGGTATCATGATAATGAATGGTTAAATTGTTAAAATATTAATGATTAGTCAAAATGATCAAAATACTATACTTAAATTCAAAGGTGATGATTTCTTTTGAATTTAGGTTTGCTTTATTTCTTTTATGACATATAAATAGGGAAAGTTAAAGTTAACTCCATCATCAATTGGTTCTCATCATAAAAAAGGGAGAGATAGTTGTATCTCGAATTTTAATGATGAAATCAATTGATGGATCTATAATCTAACTTGTGTGTTTGAGATAGATGTAGGATTAACTACGACTATGAAAAAGTAATACAATATAATGTTAGGTCGGAGTCAATCGGACATTGGGCTGGGGTTCAGATGATACAATGGTAGGTCGTCGAGAGTACACCGGGAGTTCATCGAAAGATGATCGAGAGCTCGTCGGGAGTTTGTCGAAGAAATGTCGGGAAGTTCATTGGAAGTTGAGAAGATAGATTGATGTGCCGGACAATAAGAACGATTATAATTATTTATCTTAGTATGTCATAGTTAGCATTATATTTTGAGTCCTAATTTAATTTAGGTTTAGTGAAATCCAACTAACTCAATTGGAGTCAAATTGGATCCATTTTGAGTTAGATTTAAACTCATGATAGAGCTCATTTCATTGGTCTGGAAAGGGGTTAACATAAGGTATGACTCAAGTATAAATTAATATGGGAAAGTATTATTCTCGGACTACCCGATGATAGTACCACTGGTGGGTGATGGTGGTACCGCCAAAGCGATAGTAGTACTACCCTAGGTAGCAGTAGTACCACTATCATCTAGTTTTTCGGGGTACTTACGGTGGTAGTACCATCAGTGCCGATGGTATTACCGTATGTACCTAGATTTTCTAGAGAAAGGTTGAATTTTGACTCTAATTTTTGAAGCCAATTAGGATCTATAAATACCCTAAATATTCTTGCATAGGATAGCAAGAAAGTGCAAGAAAAGTAATCAAAATCTTGGATAAAATTATGTAAAAATTGAGAGCTTTCCTTGTGTGGTTCAAGTGTAAAATGAGTTTCAAGGAAGAGTGAAAAATTATAAAGGTTCCTCTCCTGAACCTATGGAAATGAGAGAAGTATAAATAGGTGTTTGATTTTTACCCATTAAAGAAGATAATTAATGGAACCGGTGAGCCTCGACGAAGGAAGACTCGGGAAGTAGACGTAAGTCAAGCTTTTGATCCAATCACTATAATTTTTGTAAGTACCTCTCTTTTATCTCTTTTTAAGTTTGATCTTAACCTTAGTTGCTATTATCTAATTTCAAGAAAAACACAAACATCTCCTTTCGTTTTGTTTTAAATTACTCTTGAATTTAACTAATTTCAACAAAATCATTTTCGATTTTAATTTTACTTCAAGTAATATTTTTAAAACTAAGTTTTTTAGCTATTGTACTAAATTCATCCTTCTTAGTGTAAACTTGATCCTAACAAAATTGAGCTTCTATCTCAGCTTGGTTAATCAGTTTGAGCTGGTTATGAACTTAAGACAATGAACTCAATTAAATTGACATATTTCAAATTTAAATTGGTCTGGACAAATTAGTTAACTGAACCAAAGAAACATATCCTAAATCAGAACTATTTATATTCTTCAAAAGAAAATCAATGGTGAATCAGTTTAGACCAAACCGATTGGATTCATGTCTAATTTTTTGGTTTGATTTTAATAACTCTGTTGTTACATGTTTTTACCATCTTCGTTACTCATTGAATCTCTAATCATCCGATCCTCTAGGCTCTAAGATTACTTGTTAAAAATTAAAATTAATAAAAAGTTTAGGCTCTAAGATTACTTGTTAAAAATTAAAATTAATAAAATTAATAAAAAGTCAAGCACAAGTGAGAGTCAGAATAAATTTGAAACATAAAAAGAAAAAATTAAAATTACAACCCTCAACGTATACCCTGCAACTTAGTTGCTGCTGTCTCTCTCAATCTCGTTGTTCATCCACAAGGAGACCACATCCCTTTTAATAGTCTATACTCATCACACTTAAGTATACAAGGTTTCAAAATTATTTAAATCATTAATATTATCTTAACCGACTTGATAAGCTAACTATGAATTCACCAGGCAAATCATCAACATCATCTTAAATAAATTAACTATCTTCACTTCACCATCAACTTAACGAGAATAAACTCAAGATACAAATTCTTGTTTTTATCTTAAGAATAAACCAAGATGTTACTTTCTCAGTGTTCAGAGAGCCCAGTATCTTGTGATTGACGTAAAGCAGCCACTTTTGTATCCTTGGATTCCGATTCTTTACATCCTGTGATGTGCATTTCCCTTCGACCACTTCCTGCACAGGATCGCATGATAGGCATCATTTTGCCGTCAGCCTTTGCAGTTTTGACTGTTGACCAATACCTTCAGTGAGAGGACCATATCAGCAACAGGTCACAGGGTGCATTCACCACAGAGATCCTTCTTTTATTTGCTAAACAAGTCCAGCACTTTATGCTATCTGCTTCTGCTTAAGGTCGCAAATCATATGCTTACCCACCACCTAAAATATCATTATGATAATTATGTACTATATCTACTCATCGATATATTTATTTACACATATTTTTTTAAACTAAAATATTATTTGATGATGATATATCAGTAAGAACTTATTGTAGAGTTTGAAATATATATTTTTATATCTAAAATATTGATTTATGATGATGTATAGAATATATTTATTTATAATCTAAATATTGATTTGTATCAAATTTACGAAGATTTTTTAAATAAAATCAAATATATTTTAAAATTATTTTATGATATGGAAAAAAAAAAGAAAAGGCACACACCATCGCATACGCAAGTGTAATGACAGAAAGAACGCTTGCCTGCCGTCCGTCCATTAGTCGAATACAAAAGGAAACATTCCACTCCCACCATAAAACAAAAGGCAAAAAAGAACCATCCTCTCGCAACAAGGTCTCTCCGACCGGACAAGCTTAGGGAGCAAGATGTTCCTCAACAAGCTCCATATTTCCAGCCTCCTCCTCGTCTTGACCATCCTCTGCCCTCGTACCACCGGGCAATTACCCAAAGCTGCCTCCTTTATCTACGCCGGTTGCTCCCCATCCAAATATGATCCCAACTCCCCCTTCCAGAACAACCTCACCCCCGTCCTCACGTCCATCGTGGCCGGCTCCTCGCAGGCCTCCTACGGCAGCTATAAGTCCGGTGAGGACTCCAGCGGTGCGGCTGCCTACGGCCTCTACCAGTGCCGGAACGACCTGAACGCCGGCGATTGCTCCGCCTGCGTTCAGAGCGCGGTTGGCCAGCTCAACCTGGTCTGCGCCGCCTCCTTCGCGGCCTCGCTGCAGCTGGACGGCTGCTTCGTGCGGTACAGCAACGAGGACTTCCTGGGGAAGCCGGACACGACCATGGTGTACCGCAAGTGCAGCACGAGCACGAGCAACGACGGGGAGTTCTTTCGGCGGCGGGACGACGTGCTGGCCGACCTCCAGAACGGGGTGAGTTTCCGGGTGAGCAGCTCCGGCACTGTGCAGGGGTACGTGCAGTGCCTGGGCGATCTGAGCGCCGCCGACTGCTCGGCGTGCCTGGTCCAGGCGGTGGGGCAGCTGAAGAACGCGTGCGGGTCAGCACTCGCGGCGGACGTCTACTTGGCTCAGTGCTTCGCCAGATACTGGGCTTCCGGCCATTACTTGCCGTCCTCTGCAGGTCTGCAGCTGAACCTTCCTCTATTTACATGCTGCTGTGTCTGTTCTCTTTTCACAGGATCATAACTTGCAGTTCTAGTGAATGGTTTTAACTCTCTACGCTTTCCGGGTGGATAGATAACTCAGACGATGACATTGGAAGGACTGTGGCAATTATTGTGGGCATACTGGCAGGACTGGCTCTTATCGTAGTGTTTCTTTCTTTTCTCAGGAAAACATGCAAGTTCTCTCCCTTACCCTCATTCCCCTGCTACTGTGCACCTTTTGATCCTTGAGTTATCGTGCTAAAGGAATATGTTCTTCCTACACGCAGGTTAGCCACCTTCCGGGTTCTTGCTAGTGGGACACAAGTGGCAGCGTGCCAATATTCTCGATGCCGAGTCCTTTTTTAGCACTCATCTCAGGCACTCAAGAAAACAGAGAGAGAGAGAGAGAGCTAGGGTTTGCAGTACCGTCAGGCAGGCTTGTTAGCTGACGCAGACAAAGATGTCCCTGTTTTACTCATGACCTGTAAAACATATTTATCTTTGCTACCAAAGCAATAGGGGAACAGGAATTCTTCATTGGTGTCTTTTCTTAATGGTCCATCACTTCACTGGGCCAATTTCTCGATTTATTTCAAGAAACATAATGGACTGGATGTGAAGATTAAGATTGTCTTTTGGAGAGATTTTAAGGGTTTTATCTTATATAGAGTTGATACGATTGCATAGTTCTATCTTAGATGAGGTGGCAGAGTTATAAGAAAACCGAATAAATATAGTATGATAAGATAAACTAATTTTATGATAGTTCATAATTTTATGATAGTTAACCTTATTGCCCTGTCGAGTTCCTTGACCTCCTTAATGAGGAGCTCCAGCTTATTAGGGAAGGAGGAGCAAGGAAATGATAAAAATAGAATACTATGATCCAATAACGAAGAATGCTTTCAATCAAAGAAACGATGTAGTATTAAACAAGAAGTAAAAGAACAAGAATACTTGCAATATTATCTCCAAATGCACGTACTCTCTGCTTACTTGCTTCATGAACTAAGGTCCTATTTATAGGACATAATATTAACTATCTCACCCCACTATTTTACTATCTTACTTATGATTAGCGACTACCCCCATTAACTCCTAACTACCTCCACAACTCCTAAATATGAGTCTCTAAAACATGTTAACAAATTATGTTACTATGAATCAATTCTCAATACTCCCCCTTGATTTACAGTTACATATACCGATTTGATACATTAAATAAACATGCTCTAAATTTGAAGTAACTTTGTGAGAATATCTACAACTTGTTCATTTATGTCATAATACTTTATGTTATTGCTCCACTTGCTATAAACTAATACTTTCTAATACTTTCATCTATATTATATTTTGTTTTGAATAATCATTTCAATATAATAGCTTTCTTTTCTTTTGGTAAATTCATTAGCTCCCAAGTTTCATTCTTCTCAATTGACTTGATTTCCACCTTCATTGCCTTTCTCCATTTCATTTTTTTAACCGCTTCTTCAAAACTTATAAAATCTGAAATAAGCAAAGTAAATATTGAGTTGTAAATTTCCATTAATGATCTGAATCTTCCTAGACGGGTTTTATCTGAGGAATCATTTACTGAATTTGAACTGCTACTAGGTGAGGTTGACAATGAACTTGTTGGAGCAAGATCTATCACTTGATTCAATAGAGTGACTAGTTATGTTGGAACAAAAATTTATGTTTCACATTCATTGATCTCCCAAGTCCAACTTGTCCTTTCATCAAATACAACATTTTGGTTAATAGCAATCTTGTCACTTACAGGATTATATAATTGATATGCTTTGGATTGTGTAGAATATTCAATTAAGATGTATTTTTCATATTTTTCACTAAGCTTATGATGGTTTTGTGAATTTACCAAAGCATAAGCAATACAACCAAAAATCCTTAATTGACTTACTTTTAGCTTTATACCATACCAAGCCTCAAAAGTAGTTTGATTCATAACAATCTTTGTCGGTGAAATATTCAATAAATAAACTGTTGTTGCAACTGCTTCTGCCCAAAACTGATTTTGAAGATGCATTCCTTTAAGCAAACTTCTTGCTATTTTGATGACAGTTTGATTCTTAAGTTCGGCTACACCATTTTGCTCTAGTGTATATGGTGCTGTAATTTCTTATGAATACCATTTTCTTCACAAAAGGAATTACACTCATTAGACAAAAATTTACTGCCTCTATCTATTCGAAGTGTCTTTATGCATCTACCACTTTGCCTTTTTACAAGTGTCTTGAATTTTTAAAAATTATCAAAAGCTTCATAATTCAATTCCAGAAAATATACCCAACTCATGTGACTATAGTCATAAGTAAATAATTCAAAATATCAGCTTCAGATTTCATCTTGATACTCCAAAATTTATAGTATTTGTCCGAGAAAATGAGAATAAGGGATTGAGATATTGAATTGTCATTGATAACCATAATGCATAATTCAGATTAAAACAAGGTTCTGATACCACAAAGGTTAGGGAATGAGGAGTAAGGAAACGACAAAAAAAGAATACTATGATCAAATCAACGAAAAATGATTTCAATCAAGAAAACGATGTAGTATTAAATAGAAGATAAAAAAACAAGAACACTTACAATATTATCTCCATATACACATACTCTATGCTCACTTGCTTCATCAACTAACATCCTATTTATATGACATAGTAGTAACTAACTAACCCTACTACTTTATTCTACTATTTCACTATCTCACTTATGATTAACTACTACTCCCACTAATTCTTAACTATCTCCATAACTTTTAAATATATTAACAAATTAAGTTACTATTCAATTCTCAACACAACCTGGCTACCATCGATGAGGCAAACGCCGCAAATGGAAGTGCCTCCGAGAATTCGAGATTGGTAATCGTTATCTTGCTCAGGGTTGGCCTCTAACACTTCATATCAGATGATCCCCTGCAATGATCAGCTACATATCTCCGTCATAGACTTGGCTGAAGGCAAAGGGCAATAGAGTTATATTGCTTTTTCTATTTCAATCTAACCTTTTTTTTATAACTCAACATTAAAAAAAAATCATCAAAACTTTTATACAAGTATATATGAAGAGCATTTAGTCTTTGAAACGATTAAATGAGAGATTAATTGATAAGAGAAGGAATTCAATTTAGCATAAGTTCAGCTTTTAATAGACTGAAAATAGTGAAAAAAATAATTTAAGCTTCAAAAAATCATAAATAATTTAAAATTTATTTAAGAACTAATTTTGAAGATCTTAGATGAATTTATATATTTTTCACTTCAAATGACATGAGTTACACTAATTTTTTACAGAGTTATACTTATTTTATTCCACATAAAAAATGAGTGTCATGTTACGCAAAGATAGTAGTGTAACTCAACCTCCAAAAAAAAAAAAAACAAAAAAACATAAAAGTTCATTTCAAAACTCTATACACATATAAAAGAATGATTTTTTAGACTTCAGAACTATGAAATAAGAGCTATTTGATCAAATTTAATTTAGCACAATTTCAGAATTTAATGGACTATAATTACTGAAAAATATCAAATATGTCAAATCTGATTTTAAAACTAATTTTTAAGGATATATTTTACTTTAAATAATTTTGACTTCCAGTGACAAGAGTGAAAAATCGGATCCTTCACACATCAAATAACCAGAGAGTTCCTCAGAATCACCTTTCACCAGTGCTCATCTCGTCTTTCGAAATGATAACCTCCTTCTCACATAGGAGGATGGGGGAGCAAGCTTCCAAAGACAAAGTATCCCACTCTCAGCTTCTTTTGCTGATACCAACATTCCTTTTGTTCAACCCCTTTGCTATGTTAAGTGAAGTTGGAATGGTTAGGGACGACGAGGGTATTAGCACTAGAAAAGGGACTTTTCTTTTCTCTGCTGCTTCGCCTATTGGTGGGGAAGGTAAATCCTCTACTTCTTCTTCTCCTACTGGTAACCCTTTTGTTTTCGATTGTCTTGTAGATAGGATGACATTAACCTTCCCTACTGATATTGGAGACATCAAGGGGGATGATGGATTGATGAAAGATATGGACCCCGAATGGCTCCACATGGAAGAGAAAGTTGGTTCCACACAATGTCGCAGAATCCCTCATGGGATTTTTTTAATCTCACTTATCTACTCTTCATCATAAATCTAAAAAGAAGAAATTAGGGATGGACTCTTGCTCTTCTAAAGGTAAAGAGGTACTAATGGTGGAGGATACCAAGTCTAGTCCCGCTCATTAGTTTTATGATGAATTTTCTATCTTGGAATTGTAAAGGTGCTTAAAAAGAGAGCGTAGGGAAACTTTGTCTAGTTTGATACAAGTACATAACCTTAGTTTGATTACTCTGCTAAGAAATCACCTTTTTAGGAAAAACATAACTAATGCTTCTTAAGGAAATTGGGTAAATTTTGGCAAGGAGTCCTCTTGTTGCTGAGGGTTGCTTAGGCAGCATTCTAGTTGGTTGAAAAATAGATCATTTTAGAGTTCAGCTTGTGGGTGAGACTCCTCAAGTTATTAACCTAGTTATGGAATATAAAGGTATAACTCCTTGGTTACTTTCTACTTTTTACGCAAATGTTGATTATCATCTTCGTAATATGCATTGGAGTTTTTTCTCTTTGGTGGATACCTCAGATGTTTGTTGAGAAAGTGAGTTGATCCACTTTTTTCTTTGACTCGTTCTGTATTTAGATTTTCAGAACTTTATTTTTAATATTGATCTTTTAGATGTTATTTTTTTGTTTCCAGTTCTCTTGGTGTAATAATCGTTTTGGTATAACTAGGATTGCAACTTATTTCGATAGAGCTCTTGTTAATGATGTATGGAATTCACAGTTTGAGAATTCTTCGATGTTTCGTTTGCCTGGAATAGCTCTTGATCGCTCACCATTGCTTATTAAGATTAACAGTTACAATCGGCATCCCGTTTGAGTTAAATTGTTTCATTTTAAGCCTATGTGGCTTGAATATCTTGAAATTGCTGAGTTTGTTAAGAATTCTTGGGACTTTACATCTACTACTGATCCTATAATTTCCTTTCATTTTAACCTTTCACAGCTTAACTTTGTTCCCATGGACTGAATAGAAAATATGGCAACAAGATTGAATGTCTTATTAAACACACCTCTTCTGAGATTGCTAAGTTAGAAATTTTAGATTTATTAAGTTTGTCATCAAAAGATTAATAGTTACAAACTGATCAGTGCACTCTTCAGTGTTTGCACAACTAGATGATTGCTCTTAATAGACAACTTAATACTAAGTGGAGGGTCAGGGCCAAAGTGCAATGGTTGGGAGGATATAGAAACATAAACTTCTTCATAAAATAGCTAGCCATAGAAAAGGATTAACACTACTAATTTCATTCTTATTAAAGGGGGGTGTTTTTGTTCAAGATACTGATGATATTTTGAGTGCTTTAACTAACTAGTACTCTAATATTTAGAATGAATTTATTTTTGCTTCTCCTTCTTCTTGGAGTATATGTCCAGTTCTTGTATGCTTATCTATTGAGAAAAAAGAAAGTTAACTATTCTTTTTTTTTTGTTTTGAATTTGAGATCTTTTCAGCTTTGAATCAAATGGATTTGGTAAGAACCTGGCCCAAATGATTAATGTTGAGTTCCTTAAAGCTTTTTGGGTGATATTCAATATGGAATTCTGGATTTTTTTAAACTAATTTTCATTCATCTTATTACATTCTGCGTAGTTGGGGACAAACCCACCTTATTTTTATTTTTTTAAAAAAATCCCTCTCACATTAAGAAATTTAGACCAATTGCTTTATGCAATGTGATTTATAGGTTGCTTAGGAATTATATTAAGAGCTATATTGATAAACTCATCAGTCAAGAACAATCTGTATTTGTACTTGGTAGGAATAATAATGATAACATCTTGATCACAAATGAACTAATTCATTTTATGGCCAAGTCGTGTGGAAAATCTCCTCTTATCATCCTTAAAGTTGATATCAGAAATGCCTGAGTCTTTATCGTAGAAGGCTATCTCTAACACTTTGGAATAATGGGCTTCCCTAATTCATATGTTAGTTGGATTAAAGCTTGTCTATCATCTCCTTTCTCTTGCTTGATTAATGGTCATATGTCCAATTGGTTCAACAGGAAAAGAGAAATTAGACAAGACAGTCACATTTCGCCCTATATCTTTATCATAGTCTATTGAATCCTTTCCAACCTGATTTTTCAATTTGTCAGCCAGAACAAAATCATTTCTTTTTCCATGAAGGGGATCAAGGTCTCACATTTAATATTTGCTGATGATATCCTATTAATTATTAGGACTAATTCTAAATCTTGTTCTAATGTCTCAAAAGTCCTTCAAATTTATGGGGGTCTTACTAACCTTAAGATCAATTTGTCTAAATCTAATATTATTTTGTCACTAAGAATTCAATATGCAACTCTTCTGACATTAAAGAAGGTACATAACCTATGAAATATTTAGACTCATTTCTTTCTTAAGGAATGACTTATAGAAAAATATTAAAATGTCCTTGTTGAAAAGGTTTGTAACAAATTGCTAGAATGGTATAAGGGCCTTCTTTCCCAAGTTGAAAAAAATTCCATTTGTGCCAGGAGAATTCTTTCCCTTTGAACAATGAGGATGTTCTATGGATTAAGATCCATAATGCTAAATACAGTATGCTCCAACTTTGGGATGGCTCCACCAAAACAAATGTTATGCTCCAACTTTGGCATGGCTCCACTAAAAGAAATGTTTCATGATCTAGGAGGAATCTGCACAAGTTGACTTTTAAAGTTAAGGGTGGCTTTGGAAAACTCCATGGTCATGGCTTCACTACTAGTATTTTAGAGGATCCCTAGTTTGACAATATTTCTTTAAGTAAATAGTTTACTTTTTATAATATGGGTGAAATGGTGCAGGTTTCTTCTGCTTCTTAATTATTGATTAACATCCAATGGAATTTTAGCAAATTAGAATAGAGTTTTCATGCTCTCTTGATTGAGATGATCTTACCCATACATATTTCATATGTGTCTTATGATGATAGATGGATTTGGATACCAAGTCCTTTGGGAAGAGTCTTGCTCAATGAAGCTTATAACATCATAAAAGGTAGGTCTTTACCTGAGGAAGATAGCTGACCTGGTTGAAAGGTAATTTCGCATCTAAGTGTTTCCCCTAATGTCAAGTTTCTCATATGAAAATTGTGTTGAAATAAATTGCCTACTTCTGCTTTTTTTCTTTAAATATGTTTTGCATGGACAGGTTGATCTTTGCCCAGCCTGTGGTATGGGCACAGATTCCTCTAATCATTATTTGTTCTAATGCACTTTGCCAAGCTTAATCTTTCCTTTAGATTCTTTGATCTCTGGCCTTTAGGTGCTTGGATTGAGGAAGGGATTAATCTGAATACAACCGAAGCAAATTGACTTTTAAGTTTACTCTCCGACTCTCTTTGGATGTTGTGACCCAATAGAAATGATGCCGAGTTTTATAATCACAAGGCTAATCATTCATCCTTATTGTTCCAAGTTCTGGCTTACATAAATGAAAATGGAGACCTCAGAAGCAAGTATGTGAAAATGCTTAGTTTGGTATGTGTTACCAGAGTACTTCTAACTTTAGTTTTATACTTGAAACTGATGGCTCATACAGTGAATCTGATTCATTGGCAGGAATTGGGTTCATCATTAAGGACAATAATGGAAAGGTCTTGATTGCTATTTGCAAACCTTGTAAAGCATCAAATCCAATTTGGCTGAAGCCCTTGTTTTGTTGGGAGAATTATAAAGAATGAGACAATATAACTACTATAACATTTTAGTCAAAACTGATGCCTCATCAGTTATGTTGAAAGAATAATGACAGTTCCTTGTTTTTAAAAGTCATTATTGTGGACATTGGGAAGCATGTTTTGTTCCTCCCTGTTGTCTTAATATCTTATATTTCGAGAGACTTAATGTGAAGGCACACAAGATGACTAACCTTAGAAGAACTAGGAGGTTCTCATTTTTTGATTCAGAGGATGAGCTTAGAGCTCAAGATTTCTAGCATGTAATATTTTGATATTGTTTTAATAAAATTACTCTTTTAAAAAATAAGTGTTTAGACTTCAAAAATTATGGATGGAGGGTGCAATTGATCAAAAAGCTAATTTAATATAATTTTAGCTTTTAGTTGACTAAAATTAGTGAAAAATATGATTTTAAGCTTTTTTAAAAAAATCAAATCTACCAAATTATATTTTATATTAATTTCCAAGTGTTTCAATATGAACGGAGATTATTTTGGCTGCAAATACATGAGTTATATTTATTTTATCCTTACTAAAAATTTGCTTAACTTATTCAATATCAATGTAATTCAATCTCATTTTTTTTAGATCAAGATTCATTCTAAGAATTTATCAAATCATATAGAAGAAGTTTTGGAGTCTTCAAATCCTTGAAATGAGAGATTAATCGATAAGAAAATCTCAAATTTGACATAACTCAAATTCTATTGGGCTGAAATTAGTAAAAAAAATGTCATTTTAAGCTTCAAAAAAATCCCAAATATACCAAATCTGACTGTCAAACTAAATCCAAGGATTTTAGGTGAATTTAGACATTTTTGGTTGAGTTTCTCTGATTTTAAATGAGAATATATTGATTTTACTCTTTACTAAAAATTAATGTAAACTCATTCAACATCACTGTCATTCAATCTCAAAAAATAATGAAGATTCATTTTAAATTATTTAACTTTTATTACGCATTATTTATTTTGTACCAATTTAAATGATGGGTTAGGTAAAATTGATGCAGTTGAATTTATTGATTTAATGAATATGTTTGGAAAAGGTGGGACAAGAGAGAGAAAAAAAGGGTGATTTGAGGACCACTTTGTTATATTGGAAAAGAAGGAGCGCTCTAAAAAAGAATAGGAGATCCCTAAAAAAAAAAGAAGAAGAAAAGCTAAGAAGACAGACTTTTCTAAAGGGTTCATCCAATTCTTTATAAAAAATGTAATTGCAAACACCTTAATCAATTATAGATTTGTTTTATCAGAAAATATACAGTTAATTTGTTCATTACAAATTCTGGAAAAACTATATATTTAACATATTTTGGTCGAATTCTGCTAAAAAAAAATAAAACATAAATAACTTTCTTACATTTTAAAAATATAAATATTGAATTTCATATCTCAATTTTATTTTTTGTATTTTAAAAATAATATAATATTGGAATTTTGGACCGGTTTTGAAGTTAATTGAATTGCTTTAAAGTTGGAAAACCAAACCAATCAACAAAACCAGAAGAAAATTAAAGTGGAAAGAAGTCTGAAAGACACAATAGGAGCGCTCCTAGATTCATATAAATCATCATATTGAGACGGTTAATTACCAATGCATCCCTGAGAATTGGATGGAGTATGATTGCGGAAGTGGACATCCCATTAGGGGTAGTCGGGTAATTTAACTATCGGATCGCCGATCGTTATGGGACAGCCGACGGCACGAAATCTGCATGTGACAGCTAAAAATCGAGTAATAAGAGCAATCAGAGGAAAAGGATTAAAATCCAAATCCAACACCTGCGTCGCCCTGCTTCGTCGCACCGGGTGGTCACTGGAGACGAGGTGTCCGGTGGATGCGGTGAAGAAAGAACGCCACGGCGGTGAGATGAACCTGTCGACCGACGACAACGCTTCCATAATGGAGGCCTTCACGGCCACCACTGACCTCCAAGGCTTCCCATGGGCGGCCACTGCTCCTCCTTCGCCAGCTGCTGGTGTGCCGTCGGATGCGGCGAGGGCGGGGGCGTACTTCAACCAGGAGACTCTGCAAACAGCAGCTACAGGCGCTTATCGAGGGGGCGAGGGGGTGCTGGACGTATTCCATTTTGCGGCAGTCGTCGGAGGACATCGCCACGGGGGAGTCCCTCCTGGGGTGGAGTGACGGCTACTACAAGGGGTGCGAGGAGGAGGCGCGGAAGCAGCATGCGGCAAGCTCCGCCGTGGCGGCGGAGCAGGAGTATCACAAGCGGATGCTCCGGGAGCTCAACTCCCTCATCTCCGGCGGCGACAGGTCCTCGTCGCCGGATGAGTTGGTGGAGGAGGAGGTCACCGACACCGAGTAGTTCTTCATGGTGTCGATGACCAAATCCTTCGTCAACGGCGCCGGCCTCCCGGGCCAGGCACTCCTCTCCGGCGACACCTCTTGGATGGCCGGCGCCAACCACCTTTCTGCAGCACCCTGCGACCGCGTGCGCCAGGCCAAGGTGTTCGGCATCCAGACCATGGCGTGTGTCCCCATCCGCTCCGGTGTGCTCGAGCTCAGATCGACACAGCTCATCTACCAGAGCTTCGAGATCACGAGCAAGATTTGGTCCCTCTTCGATTTGAACTCGCTTGGGATGCTTGCATTTAGTGAAAAATCTTCCGTGTCTGCTCAACAAGCACGGTTTGTGTCTCCTTGTCCGCCGAGTAGGCACAGTTGGTTCTGGCCCGTGTGCACTAGCTTCCCCGCGATCGCCTTGGCTGAGAGGAGGTGAAGCTCGATTGGGTGGAAGGAGCCTTCAGGTTTAGCTCGGGTCAAGGATTGACACATGGCAGCTCGGGTCGGGAATCTATGCCTCGGCTCGGGTCGGTCGCCGATTCCTGCAAGAAGGTCGAGTCGGGTGGGGTTCCTGACGTGCCCCTCCGATGATGAAGTTAAGGGTTTATTTTTGAATTTACGATCCCCCTACTCCATAGAGGTGCAAGAGCTTTTATATTGCTCGTTAAAGGTTGTTCGTACCTAAGATACTTAATGGCCTTGTTACTTACCATGCTGTCATACACCTCCA
The DNA here is from genome assembly GCA_021527575.1 of Ensete glaucum. Lineage (NCBI taxonomy): Eukaryota > Viridiplantae > Streptophyta > Magnoliopsida > Zingiberales > Musaceae > Ensete > Ensete glaucum. The sequence continues at coordinate 47,501,393 of CM038551.1, forward strand.
TGTCGTCTGTGGTCCTTGCTGTAGCTGTGACGGGTCGACCTTACCTGTGTTAGGTCGATAGTACATTCGTTGGGTTCACCATGTCTGTGTTAGGTCGACCTCACCGTATCAAGTAGGTCGTACTACGTCAAGTCGGCCACACTAGAGGTCTAGTTGTCTTGCTGGTTGAGTAGGAAAACCTAAGAATTAAACTGGTTGAGTAGAGTGCCCTGGAAATTGGACTAGTCGAGTTGGGTGTCTCGGAGACTGGACTGGTCGAGCTGGATGGCTCAGATTGGACTAGCTAAGCGGTGGCTCGGGTGGTAGCAAGGTAGCTCGAGCTGGGGACCAAGTTAGGTGGCTCAGAAGCTGGATTGGCCCAGCTGGGTGGCTCGGAAACTAGACTAGCCAAACAGGGTGGCTCGGAAGCTAGATTAGCCAAGCTGGGTGGCTCGGAAACTGGACTAGCTGAGTAGGGTAGCTCGAAAACTGAACTGGCCGAGCTAGGTGGCTCGAAAACTAGACTGGCTAAGCAAGGTGGCTCAGAAGCTGGATTGGCCGAGCTGGGTTGCTCGAAAACTGGACTAGCCGAGCAAGATAGCTCAGAAACTAAACTGGCCGAGCTAGGTGGCTCGGAAGTTAGACTGACCAAGCTAGGTGGCTTGGAAACTAGACTGGCTGAGTAGGGTGGCTCAAAAACTAAACTGGCCGAGTTGGGTGGCTCGGAAACTAGACTGGTCGAGCTAGGTGGCTCAGAAGTTGGATTGGCCGAGCTAGGTGGCTCGAAAATTGGATTGGACGGTGGCTCGAAAACCGAAGCCTAGGTGGCTCGAGGCTGGGTGAGAAGGATAGCTCGAAAACTGAATTGGTCGAGCTAGGTGGCTCAAAAGCTGGACTGGTCGAGCTAGGTGACTCAAAAACTAATCTGGCCGAGCTCGGGCACACATCTTGGAGATTTAATCGAGAGGGCGAACTCGAGCACAAATCTTGAAGATTTTGCCGAGAGAGCGAACTCGGGCACAAATCTTGGAGATTTGGCCGATAAGGCAAACTCAGGCACAAATCTTGGAGATTTGGCCGAGAGGGTAAACTCGAGCATAAAGATTTGGTCGAGAGGGTGAACTCGGGCACAAATCTTGGAGATTTGGCCGAGAGGATGAACTCAGGCACAAATCTTGAAGATTTGGCCGAGAAGGTGAACTCGAGCATAAATCTTGGATATTTGAACAAGAGGGAGAACTCGGGCACAAATCTTGAAGATTTGGCCGAGAGGGTGAACTCGGGCACAAATCTTGGAGATTTGGCCGAGAGGGCAAACTCGGGCACAAATCTTGGAGATTTGGCTGAGATGGTGAACTCAGGCATAAATCTTGGAGATTTGACCGAGAGGGTAAACTCGAGCACAAATCTTCAAGATTTGGTCGAGACGGTGAACTCAGACACAAATCTTGGAGACTCAGTCGAGAGGGTAAATTCGGGCACAAATCTTAAAGATTTGGCCGAGAGGGTAAATGCGAGCAGAAATCTTAGAGATTTGGCCGAGAGGATAAACTCGGGCACAAATCTTGGAGATTTGGCTGAGAGGGTGAACTCGGGCACAAATCTTATAGATTTGGCCGAAAGGGTGAACTCAGTCACAAATCTTGGAGATTTGGCCGACAGGGTGAACTCGGGCATAAATCTTGGAGATTTGGTTGAGAGGATAAACTTGGGCACAAATCTTGGAGATTCGACAGAGAGGGTGAACTCGGGCATAAATCTTTGAGATTTGATCGAGAGGGGGCCCAAGACCTTTTTTTTTTGTGCATTTAATGCGATTGGTCGTTTCAAGGTAATTTATTGCCTTGCCTCAGGAAGCTGAATTGATATCCCACAATTTATAAGTCTCAACTCGTCAGGTGGAGACCTTCTTTGATTCGCCTTCCTTAGTTTTTTCCTCATGTCATCCTCCCTAGCCTCCTTACAGCCGGTGTCCTTACGAATAGGTCAAAATGACCTCCTCGGATTCCTCTAGTAACATCAATGTTGTTCCCTTCCCTGGGTCGGGGGGGAAGAGTTCGGGTGGGCCCGAGGCTAGCTCTTCGGGAACGTCTTCGGGATCTCTGTCTTCGGTTAACGCAAGGATCCTTAGGGATTTGGAGGTTATGAAAGTGGGTCATGACCTCGACAGGGCTGTGACCGAGGGGTCGCTTGTCGCCATAAGGGAATGGTATAGCATCCTGAGAGAATATGAGTTGCATGTTCCATGGCCGAGACAGCGTTCGTATAGCTCGGATGCGCCCGAGGTATTATCTCGGTTGATGCTCTGGAGGTCGGGCTTCGGTTTCCCCTTCACCCCACCATCGAGGAGCGCCTCAGGTGGTGGGGGATTTCCTCGAGTCAGGTGGCACCCAACTTATGGCGCTACCTTGTAGTATTTTTGGGCGAATGCCGAGGGGCTAGGATTATCCCAACCCGAAACTTGTTCATAGCGTGCTTTCACCTTTGCAAGAGTTGTGGTGGCTATTACTTATCATCCATGTCAGTTTCAAGGTCAGCGGGGCTCACTCCAACAACAAGGGTTGGAAGGCACGCTATCTTTTTGTTAGCAGTCTGAGTTGGGGATTTAGACTCAACTAGTCAGTGCATCCGATCAGTAATATTCCCCCATACTTATCCGAGGAGGAGTCCATCCTGGTCGGCAGGCTGAAGGGAATTCTTTCCTCTTCTCGCACAATTAAGGAGATGATCGAGCTTTGGTTGGTCAAGGCAGGTCTTAGCCCGACCTCTAGGGGTATTGCTTTATTTGCACTATTCCAACTTTTAAGGTTGTTTTTCTAACCTGTGGGTCGGGGTGCAGACTGAATGGATCTTGGCGATCTATGCGGGATGCCGAAGGTGTCAGAGGGGAAGCTCTCTGTGGCTCGTGCAGCAACGTTGGCTCGGGAGGTCAGCAGTACTCCACCAACCAAAGCTTCGAGGTCTTCTTCTAAGAGGTCATCCGATGCGTCAGTTCAACAAACTGACGACCTTGCTCGAAGGCACAAGAAGGTGAAGATATTGTCCAGAAGACACAAGTCTCGCCATGACGAAGGGGGGTCTCAGTCTCATTCCAAGGGTAAAGAGCCAACTGCGCCAGTTGAAGAGCTCGAGACGCTAGTCGAGTCTGCCGAGGAGATCGCAACACTGGTCTTCCATCGTCGAAATCCATAAAGGACCTATGTGGGACCAAGGTCCGAAAAGATGATGTAGGGTATTATGCCCTGTATATGTCTAATTTGGCTCATCAAGATCCAGACAAAGAAATGCAGGCAAGGTGGGAAAAGCTAAAGAACTTGATGAAGATTTGGAACGATCCGTCGGCTACAGAGGAGTCCGAAAGGGGACTTCTGCATCCACAATTGGCGAGGGAATTGTACACACTCCTGTCCGAGGTGCTTCTCGCCCAAGCCACCAAGAAGATGGTTCTAGTAATTTCCTGACTCCTGTCTCGGCCTTTTGGGTTTTTCCTTGATTTTGTCTTAACAATCATTGTTTTGTGTAGAACCAACATGTCCAAATGGCATTGTTCAACCGAGTCCATGATGCGGGTCAGCTGATCACCTTTATGGACTACCGGATCACCAGCCTTTAGCAAGAGATTGATGCTTTAAAGTCGGGAGGGGGTCTGGAAGTGGTGGTTGTTGTTGAAGAGCGCACGATCGAGCTAGAAAAAGAGCACGAGAAGACACACGTGAGCGAGATGAAGCACTTTAGCAGCTTGAGATATTTGACAAAGAATAAATGAAACCTGAGGCGACTTATCTGAGGCCTAAAGGCAGCTAAAGGAGGCACGGGTCAGGGCTCAAAGGGCGGACGATGAGTTGCTGAAGTCGATGAAGGACTTGAAGAGTACGCGAGTCGAATTGCTGAGACTGGCAATTAATGACCACAAGGGCTCGGTCGGCTTCAAAGAAGGTCTGAAAAGAATGGGCTGAGTCTCTTATGAATATGGATATCACATCACACTGGCTCATTTTTGCACTTTCTATTCGGATTCTGAGGTGGAGGAGGACCCTTTCACCATCCAACCCGAGGATGATTTGGTGCCGATGGAGAGGCAAAAGGCCTTCGATGACTCGAATCTGCCCGAGTCATGACTTGCATCTATTCTTTTCTTTTATGTGTTGGTGTCGGGTGGAGCCTTATTTTATACCTGACCTCCTTTTGTACCCGGGATTAGGTGGAACCTTATTTTGTACTCGACCTCTTTTGTAAGTAAACATTTCCATCAATATAATCATGACTTTTCTTTTTCCACATTATGCGTAAAATTTTCGAAGGTTTGATATGTGCCGAGTTCTCGGCAACAATCGTTCCTCAATTGTTGCCAAGGTACAAGTCCCTTCTCGAATGACATCCTTTACGTGGTATGGGCCTTCCCAGTTTACCACCAACTTTCCTTGAGATCGAGTCAGGTCACTGACCTCGGTTTTCTGCAACATTAGGTCGCCTGCTGATAGATCGAGGTCGTACTCTGCGATTGTAGAGTTTAGTGATGGCTTTTTTGTAGGCTAATGTTCTCATATGGGCATCAGCACATTTTTCCTCCAGGAGGTCGAGATTTTCACGCAGCTGTCTGTTGGAGATCTCCTCGTCATGTATCTCAACTCGGAGTGTCAGATAAACCACTTCGGGAGGGAGCACCGCGTCGGTTCCAAAAGCTAAGCTAAAAGGTGACTCTCCTGTCGGGGTCTTCGGAGTCGTCCTCGACGCCCATCATATGCTCGGGAGCTCTTCAACCGAAGCCGCTTGTACACCAGAGATCCTTTTCTTCAACCCTTCAAGGATGGCTCGATTTGTTACCTCGGCAAGTCTGTTGGCTTGGGGGTGAGCGATCGAGCTGAACTTTAGCTAGATCTGGTAACTTTGGCAAAAAGCTTTGAACTTTGTACTGTTGAATTGTGGTCCATTGTCGGTGATGATAACCTTAGGGAGGCCGAATATGGTGATAATATTTTTCCACATAAACCCCTCGACCTGCCTTTTAGTTTGGAGGCTAACGGTTCTGCTTCGACCCACTTCATGAAATAATCAACCCTCACTATAAGAAACCTACGCTGCCCTGAGGCTAGGGGAAAGGGACCGAGAATGTCCATTCCCCACTAGGTGAACGGTCAGGTGCAGTCCACGATTGTGAGCAACGTCATCGGTTGATGTTAGATCCGGGCATATTTTTGGCATTGCTCGTAGTTCTGTATGTAGGCTTGAGTGTCTTTGTGCATTGTTGGCCAATAATAATCTTGTCTAAGAATTTTATGTGATAGGGTGTGGGCACCAATATGCTCTCCACATATGTCTTCATGGACCTCAGCCAAGGTAGTGAGTGCTTCGGCCGGGTGTAAGCATTGAAGTAAGGGTCGGCTGAAGCCTCATCGGTAGAGATAGCCATTAACAATGCAGTACCATGATCCAACCCTTCTAATCTGTTGAGTTATTGCCTTTGTCTTCTGGAAGTGTTTCACTTTCTTTAAAGTGAAGGATTTCGTTGATCCAGCTCTCTGCTTCTCTCGTCACGGATATTTGAACCGAGCTGATGGATGACCTGGGGATCTTTGCCACTCCCCATGGCTGCCTGTCGGACTCATGGGAGGATGCGAGTCGGGCGAGGGCATCTGCTTGCAAGTTCTCAACTCGAGGTACTTTGGCGATGGTCCAGCTTCGAAACTGGTTAATCAGCCATTGGGCTTCGGCCATATACTTGATCATTGCCTCCTCTCAGGCCTCAAAGTCTTCATTGACCTACCATGCAACAAGTTGTGAATCAGCGAATATCTCAATATCTTCTCCGCCGAGCTCGGTAGCTATCTTTAGCTCGAACAACAATGCTTCATATTCGGCTTCATTATTCGTGGCTTTGAATTCTAGCCGAAGGTTGTGCTTGTAAATGTGGCCAGAGGGATCTCTAAGCACCAGCCCGATCCCCCCTCTTTCCGACTTGGATGACCTATCAACATGTAGCGTCCACATGGAGTTTAGGTTCACCTGGTTTTTCAAGATTATGAGCTTCAAAAGGAAATCTGCTATTGCTTGGCCTTTGATCGCTGTTCTCGTCATATACTCGATGTCGAACTCTCCTAGCTCCACTAACCATTTGAGCATTTGACCTACAACATCAAATTTTGAAAAAAAATCTAGCATAACGGTTGATCAGTTATCACCTTGATGGGGTGTGCTTGGAAGTATGGTCTTAGCTTCCTTGATGTTAGGATCAATGCCAATGCTAACCTTTCGATAGGGGGTTAGTGGAGCTTGGGACCTGGTAGGACATGGCTTGTGTAGTAGACCGGTTTTTGTCCTTCTTTGTTGAGTTTCACCAAGACAGAGCTGACGACTATGTTCAACACTGCAAGATACATGCCGAGAGGCTCTCCAACCTCTACCGACACCAGTTGGGGTAGATGTGCGAGATGCTTCTTCAATTGGTGAAATGCCTCTTCACATTCCGGGGTCCATTCGAAATTTTTTGCTGACTTCAGTGCTCGGAAGAAAGGCAGGCTCTTATCTCCAGCACAGGAGATGACCGGCTTAATGCTGCTAGCTTACCGGTGAGACATTGCACCTCTTTAATCATCTGGGGAGATTGCATCTTCAGCATGGCTTTTACATTGTCGGGATTGGCATCTATTCCTCTCTGATGGATAACGAAGCCAAGAAACTTTCCAAATACAATGCCAAAAGTACACTTAGCTGGATTGAGTTACTTCCCATACTTTCTTAGTGTCTAATATGTCTCCGCTCAGAAAGGTGGGTCTCGACTTTTTGGCTTTTAATTATCATGTCATCTACATAGATTTCTATGTTTATCCCAACTTGGTCCTTAAACAGATGGTTCACCACCCGTTGATAACGTGCTCCAGCATTCTTTAATCCGAACGACATGACCTTATAGCAATAAGTACTATGGTGGGTGATAAATGCTGTGTTCACTCCATCTTTTGGGGTCGTTCAGATCTGATTGTACCCCGAGAAAACATCCATGAAGGAGAGCAGCTTATGTCCCGATGTGGTATCCACCAGTTTATTGATTCTTGGGAGTGGATAATAGTCTTTTGGGCAAGCCCGATTGAGATCGGTATAATCAACGCACATACGTCACTTTCCATTAGCTTTTTTTAAACTAGTACAACATTGGACAACCAAGTTGGGTACTTAACTTCCTCAATAAACTCGGCGTCCAGCAACCGAGCGACCTCATCTTCTAAAGCCTTTTGTCACTCGGGGGTGAACCTTTGAGGGTGTTGCTTGACAGGTCAGGTGTTGGGTATGATGTTCAGGTGATGCTAGGCGACTTCTGGGTCGATCCCCAACACGTCGCTTGGCAACCAAGTGAAGATATCTGCATTTCTCCCTAGGAATTCCACCAATTGGACTTGTTGCTCTTCCGGAAGTCCCGAGCCGATCTTTGCCATCTTGTCTGGTCGACTCAGGTCGAGAGGCACTTCCAAGGCTTGCTATGCTGACTTGGGATCTTGAGCATCATTGTCAGGACTTTGAGGGCCCGCGACGGTTGTCGGGACTTTGAGTCTTTTGGGCAATGTCATTGTCGTCAGGTAATATTGCCTGGATTCTCGTGGGTCACTTCTAGCTTCACCCACTCTTGCTCTGGTCGGGAATTTCATGATCATGTGGTATGTTGAGATGATCGCTTTCAGTCGGTTGAGGGTTGGTCATCCGATGATTACGTTGTATGCTAATAAAAGTCCCACCACCATGAATGACATCATCAGTGTTTTGGACTTTAATTCCTCTCCAAACATGATAGGAATTGTGGTTGTTCCTTAAGGGGAAGATAGAGTCTCCTGTGAACCCTGTCAAAGCTGATGTCAAGGAAATAAGATCTTTGTCAGTTAGTCCCAACTTCTGAAAAGCGCCAAGATATAAAATGTCAACTGAACTTCCCATGTCGATCATGACTCTCTTAACATTGGCGTTCGCCATTCAAGTCGAGATTACTAGAGCATCGTTATGGTCGGGATATTCTTCATTTCCTAACCTGAAGGTGATGTCAAGGTCATCGTCGTGCTTCGGCCTCTTGCCCACCGCTGTTCGTGCACAAGCTTTGTGTCCTGAAGAGATGTCACTGCCGGAAGCCGATCCTCCGATAATAACATCAATTTATTTTTTGATTGGCCCCTTTGGATGAGGTGATGAATCCCTGGGAGGTCGGTTGTTAGGGGATGTAGGTCGGTCGCGGACATAGCGACGTAAATGTCCTTGCCGAATGAGGTCTTCGATTTGATTCTGTAAGTCACGACACTCTTCTGTGTCATGCCCATGCTCCTTATAAAAATGACAATATATCCTTTTGTTGTGCCTCTCATTGGATTGGGTGTCTTCAAGAGCCTCCTTTCTCGAATCTGGAGGAAGGTCTTGGTTCGGGTTGAGTTGAGAGGTATTGGTGGTGGTCTCGGTGGCAGCATGTCCGGTCTGTCGATCCTTCTCTTGGGAAGTCCCAAGGATTGTCTTCGAGGTTGGTCGGCTTAGGGTCACTTCATCTCATCTCTCTTGCCAGCCACCAATGCCTCGGCAGTTATATATTAATGTGCTCGCTATAGCATTTCGGGGACCATTGTCGGTGGTCACTCATTCAACGACCAGAAGAATCTTGATGGCTTAAGTCCCATTAGAAATACTTGGATTGCTAGGGAGGGATGCATATCGGGCATTCCTCGCACTTGTGAAGTGAATCGCTCAACGAACTGAGCAAGAGGCTCCTCACTTCCTTGAACCAACTCGAGGAGTGAGGCGACCGTGGGTTTCAGGCACGCACTTGCTAAAAAGTTTAGCTCGAACTCTTTTGCCAATGAATCAGATAAAGAAATTGACACAAGTTTGAGTCGGCTATACTATGTTCTGGTTGGCCCCCTTAGGCTGGTCGGGAAAGCCTGACACATCAATGCATCAGATGTGTCGTAAAGGACCATTTGAGAGCAGAATGTTGCGACATATTCGGTCAGTTGCAGCTGCCATCATAAAGTTCAAGAGAGGGAAGTCTGAAGTTGGTCGACAAGGGCTTTTCTTGTATCTCGGGGGTGAATGAGGAGCCACCTTTTGAGCTTTCTCCGAACTCTTCCTTGGATTTGAGGACTTCCTTTTGAACTTTGTCCAATCGCTGGTGGACTTGATGCACTTGTTCCCTTGGTGAGTCAGTCGAGTTGGAAGAGAGGGTATCCAAGTCGGGACTAGGTTGAGTAGAATCCCGAGAGTGACATCGAGACCATGTGGGTACGGTGACTAGGGAGTCCGGTCGAGCTTCAGCAGTTGGGGGTCATTGTCCTTCTATGTCAAGTTGATCCTCCCAAATTGGGGCCACGGGAGATTCCACTCGGAGGGGAGTTGGTTGAGGAGCCGGTTGAGGAGTTATTGATTGTATGAGCTGAGGCAGGTAAGGCACAATGGTTTGCACCATCCTTGCTTATGCCTGAACTTGATGAATAAGGCCGAGAAAAGCCTCCACTGAGACGACGAGTGGTCTGGGGTTTGCTACCGGTGGTGAGAACCCTGGGTCGGTCATCATCCTCCAGAAATGATTTGGGGTTGGTACCAACACAGTGACCTCTTCCGTTTAAGGAAGAGGGTTCGGTTCGCCATGGTGCTCCATATTTGGATTGCTTTACGGGCATTCTTGTGACATGGGCCCTCATTCTAGCATCAAAATATTAGTGAAAAATCTTCCGTGTCTACTCACTAAGTGCGGTTTGTGCCTTCGTGTCTGCCGAGTGGGCACGGTTGGTTCTGGCCTGTGTGTGCTAGCTCGCCTGCGGTCGCCTTGGCTCTCGGTGGAGCTCAATTGGGTGGAAGAAGCCTTCAGGTTCAGCTCGGGTCGAGGATTGACACCTGGTAGCTCGGGTCGGGAATCTACGCCTGTGGCTCGGGTCAGTTGTCGATTCTTGCAAGAAGGCCAAGTCGAGTGGGATTTCTGACGTGACCCCTCCGATGATGAAGTTAGGGGGTTATTTTTGAATTTGTGATCCCCCAGCTCCGTAGAGGTGCAGAAGTTTTTATACTACTCATTAAAGGTCGTTCGTACCTGAGATACTTAATGGCTCTGTTGTTTACCATGTCGTCGTACGCCTCCATGCTATCTGTGGTCCTTGCTGCAACTGTCATGGGTCGATCTTACCTGTGTAAGGTCGGGTGTATGTTCGCTGGGTTCACCATGTCTGTGTTAGGTCGACCTCACCGTATTAGATTGGTCGTACTGCGTTAAGTCGGTCATGCTGGAGTCCTAGTTGTCCAAGGGTATGGAAATATGACAGTCAAATCAATATTTGCTATATCACTTGGTACCACCGAAGGCGGATCTTTGCTCTTGTCGTTGTCGGTAGCTCTGGCTTTCGGATCCGTGAGTGCTCTGGCTTTCGGATCCCTCCTTGGTCGACACCACCGACTTCGTTTCGCCCACCTTCGACACTGTCGAGATCTCCGTCTAAAGGCTCTCTATCCAATTTGATATCAACCACAGCTCAAGCATCTTAACAGATAACCCTAAAAGCTCGATCCAGATGCACTAATCCGACAGCCATCACCACCCGCAGCAACAGCAGCCTTCCCACAGGAGCGACAGCAAACCAAATGCTCAATCTTTGTTCACCAAAGAGCTAAATTTCTCAGAGATCGCCCCGAATGGCTCTGCCCCGCCGAATACCTTCAAGCCCGGATCTGGTGAGATCCTAAGTTTCGCCGATTCCAAGAGGAAATCGTCCCCTGGTTTTGTGGCTGGCAGCTCTTTCCACAACCAGATCGCGGCCACGGTGCCTGACGACCAGAAGAGCAAGACGTCCACCGTGGCCACGTCGAGACCGAACAACAACGACGACGGGATGGTATCGTTCTCATCAGCCCCCGGCCACCCCACCTCCACCTCCCAAGTGAAGTCCTCCGGTGGAGTCGGCGGCTGTTTTGAATTCCTTGACGGGGCCGACTCAGACCATTCCGACCTGGACGCCTCGCTTCTGGAGGTGGAGAGCACCCGGCCGGTGGAGCCGGAGAAGCGATCTCGTAAACGCGGCCGCAAGCCGGCCAACGGCCTGGAGGAGCCGCTCAACCATGTCGAGGCCGAGCGGCAGCGCCGCGAGAAGCTCAACCAGCGGTTCTACGCCCTCCGCGCAGTCGTCCCCAACGTGTCCAAGATGGACAAGGCCTCCCTTCTGGGCGACGCCGTGTCCTACATCAACGAGCTCCATGCCATGCTCCAGAGACTGGAGTCGGACAAGGAGTACCTCCGAGGCCAGGTCGAAGCCCTCAAGGAGGTGCCGAAATCCTCCTCCGCCCGGCCGCCTCAACCGCCTGTAACGAATGGCAACGTCCACGTTGAGATCGAGGTGAAGATCCTTGGATCGGAGGCGATGATCCGCGTGCAGTGCCAGAAAAGTAATCATCCGGCGGCGAGGCTGATGGCGGCGCTGAAAGATCTGGATCTCGACGTGCAAAACGCCAATGTATCCGTTGTCAACGACCCCATGATCCAACAGGCGACGGTGGAGATGTTGAGGCGGGGGTACACGCAGGAGCAGCTCAACGCTACCCTCTACTCGAGAGTCAGCGAGAGTCAGCGCTGGCGCCGGCGGTAGATAGGTCGACTATGGTGGCTCCCAATGCTGCCAAAAGGAGCCTTACGCCTTCTGATTTCTCGCCTGAGTCGCTGCGTTTGACGCCGAGAAAAATGCTTGGGTTGCATTGACGTTGTTAGCCAGCCTTCGCGTTCTTCTTCGTCAGTGTTAAGGTTAGCCTTTGTATTAATAAACGTACATAAACAATAATGCTTGGAGTTGTCCGTCGATGTAGAAAGCATATCGCGCAACTTAACAAAATACACCTTACATTCGTCATTATTGTATACGAATACTAATATATATCATCAAATATTGGTTTAGTGACCGATTTGTCGCTAAAGCAGATATGGTGGTAATTTTTGACAAAAGCAATCATTCAATAAGGTTAGTAATTCCTTTTATTTATATAAATTTATTGATGAAAATTAGGAGGCAGGGCAAAATTGTTCTATTCGTGATAATTTTAGTTTCTATATCTAACAGAGAGAAAAACTGGACGTATGAATTATCCCTCCCTTCTTAGTTCTAAGTTAGACAAAAAACAAAAAACTAGATAATGATCTTTTAAAGATAGATTGATTAAAAATATATAACTAATCGTGATCATTTAATTTAATGATACTAAGATCAAAGTCAATCAATATCAATTTTTCCTAATTTTCTAATTCCTATAATTTCCATCCGTTGATATGAAACCCTTGATTGTGTCACAAATATCGTCAACAGTCGACATGGTTGGTTCACTATCGGAGGTGTGAGCTCATTCTGATATTTCCTCATTGTTGATATGAGAGTGTTAACATGGCAAACCGATGTAGGAGGTCAACAAAGGAAGCGGTTTGCCGAGATCGATTTGGCCTTGGAGCAATGAGACCAGATAGAGGAACTAGAATCTGCTTCGTTACGAGGTCCTTTCTTGGCTGTTGGGTCATTTTCAAGTAGCAGTGTTATCTCCTGACGGTCGAGTCATCTCTTGACTATTGGTGGTCCTAGACAACAAGTCTGCATTGGGGGCTTCTCGGTTCAACCCTTTCGATGCTTAAGTCATTGCAAGGCGAAAGGAGATAAAGGCAACATTATAAATTGTGTAAATGAGATAGTCAAGAGTAGAGAGACTCTTGCCTACTTAGCCCCTCTGAAGCTTAAATCAGTTATTGTGGATAGTGAATCCTGGCATCTGCTTGGGAATAGTTTTTATACCTTTAGTAGGGAGCCGACTCCCCCTTTGATTTGCTGGTGTTTGTCAATATTTCAGTCAAGCGATTTATCTATTCCGGAGCCATCCTCCCAACGATATTGCATCGCTTCTAAGCTAGGCTACGTTGCTTTAGGACGCAGTCGTTCCTTTGGATGGAGTGGCACCACATGTGATCTAAGACTATGTGGTACTAGAATACCCTCTATCATTTTCTCCCCACCCCAAACCGCATGAGCCCGCCCCCTCCAACCCCAAGCCCCCTCCTCCCCTCCCCCACCCCACCCCCATCATAGAGGCATACCATGTGTCTCTCGTAGGGGGATTTTACGAGAGATTTGAGGTGCATCTCTTGTGCATCTCTCTTGATGGCTTTCCTTGCTTGTCAAGAAAGCATGCTAGCTCAACCGAGGTGCAATCTTCGGGTTTTCATGTTAAGGTGCATGACTCAGGAGTGCATAGGCTCGATCAAGATGTACACCTTGGTTCTTCATGTCGAGTGCATGACTAGTGATTGTGTAGGCTCGGTCTAGGTGCAAGCCTCGGGTCTTCACGCCGAGTACATGTAGGCTTGGCCTAAGTATAACCCTTGAGTCTTCATGCTGAGTGCATGACTATGAAGAGTGTAGGCTTGCCTGTGACATTTGGCTCTCATTCTAGTGCCAAAATGATTGTATCATGAATATAATCAACTAGAGAGTTGGCCCAGTTGATTCACTATGGAAGGTGCTGACTTATACTATTGTCTCCTCCTTGCTGATGTGGCGAACCAGTGTAGGAGGTCCACAAGGGAAGCGATTCATTGAGGTCAATCTGGCCTTGGAGCGGTGAGGCTAGGTAGAGGAATTAGGATATGCTTAGCTACGATGTCCTTTCTTAGCTGTCGGGTCATCTTCAGATAGCAGTGTTGTCTCCAGGCAATGAGCTCGTCTTCTGGTCGCTAGTGGTCCTACACAATAGGTCTACACCAGGGGCTTCTCGGCTCAACCTCTTCAATGCTTAAATCATTACAATGCGAAGTGGGAGAAAGACAACAATATAAGCTATGTGAATGAGAGAGTAGAGAGCAGAGGGACTCTTGCCTACTTGGCCCCTCCGAAGCTTAAGTTAGTTTTTATGGATAGTGAATCCTCCTTGTCATCTACCCGAGGGTAATTTTTATACCTTTTATATAGAGTTGGTTCCCCCTGTGATTTGCTAGCATCCATCAATATTTCAGGTGAGCGATTTGTCTATTCCGGGGCCATCCTCCTAAACCCATGTTGTGCGGGATTGTATCCTCGTTAGCATGTGTCACTTCATGCGTTTCCAAATGGCATGGATTTGATTTGCACAGCTTTGGAGATGAGTTGCATCACTTTTGAGCCAGGCTGCATTGCTACAAGATACAACCATTCCTAAATCGATATGTGTCATTTCTTATTGCTTTACAATATGTGTGCTACTTTAGCTGGAGTGGCGCCATGTGTGATTTGAGATGGTTTCCAGTTGGATGGTGCTACAATATCCTTTATCATTTTCTCCTCTCTACATAGGCGTACCACGTGTCTCTTGTAGGGGATTTGACATGCATCTTTTGTGCATCTCTCTTGATGGATTTTCGAGCTTGCTATAAAAAAAAATATGTTAGCTCGGTCGATGTGCAATCCTTGGGTCTTCATATTGAGGTTCACAACTCGAGAGTGCATAGGCTCAGTCGAGGTGCAAACCATGGTTCTTCATGCCAAGCGCATAGCTAGGGAGCACATAGGCTCAATCTAGGTGCTAGCCTCAGGTCTTCATGCCAAGCGCATGACTATGGAGCATATAGGCTTTGCCTAGGTACAACCCTTGAGTCTCACGCTGAATGCACAGCTAGGGAGTACGTAGGCTCAACCTAGGTGCAACCCTTGGGTCTTCATGCTGAGGTGCATGGCTTTGGAGCGAGTCCTTTTTAACTCCACTCGTCTAAGGTGTAGGCCTCGGGTCTTTATGTCAAGTGTATGGCTAGGGAGCACGTAGGCTCGACCTAGGTACAACCCTTATGTCTTCACCCTAAGTGCATGGCTAGGGAGCACGTAAGTTGGGCCTAGGTGCAACTTTCGGGTCTTCACATCGAGTGCATAACTAGGGAGCACATAGGTGCAACCCTCATGTCTTCACGCTGAGTACATGAGTAGGGAGCACGTAGGCTCTATTGGGAAACCTCAATGGGTGCATCGCATCCGCAGTGGAAATTAAAATAAAAATTGGTTTCTTACGTAGATCAAATCATCGTGCAAAAGATTGGAATCGTAAGAAAAGTCATAAAAACTGAAAAATCACGATGTGTGATAGATTGATTTTACCTAGGGAGATCGTATATCTATGTATTCTAGATCTGAATGGAGAAAATAAAGGAGGTCAAGCGTCCTCCTCTATAGTGGTATCCATATGATAGATCTTTACAGTGAAACTCCTCCAATCAGATCACGCAACTCTTGTGCAGATGGAGGAAAGAGAATAGGAGGTGGTGGCTAAAGCTGCAGCCTATCAACCATGAGTCTCCCTTCATATTTATAGAGAGCCACCAAAGAAACCCTAAGGCTCCTTCCTTAGTGGGTATTGGATCTCTATCCAATTACCCACTAACCTCACATTATTGGATCTCTATCCAATAATCTCTTTAGGCCTCTAATTGGGTCTTAATCAAGGAGTCAATCAACATAGAGTCTCATCTAATGAGAATATAGGCTAATTGGATCTCTATCAAATCCTATATTCGTCGAAGCATCTACAATATGTGTGTGACCCTCTAGGCTCAATACCGAGCTGTTGTGAGTCACTCCCATCAGAACTCCTTCTGATATAATGAATTATTATCCCTATAATCATTCACTAAACTCATCAACTATGGATGTACTAGGCCACTACGTCATAGTCCTCAGATGGTACAAGGGGATTGAATCCATTGGGCATGTCTGTCCATAATTACCATGTATCTATAATTCCTCATCTAACTAATATCCCTGAGATCGTATATTAGACATGGTACTGTCAGGTCACATACGAAATCTATCATAGTCTCCCTCTAATCGGATTCTCCCGGGGAACTCTTTTTCTCTCAATCAGAATAACCATGGCCAGTAATTTGTCTGAGTAAGCACATATGAGATATTCCTCATATGATACCGAGAGTGGATGATCCTCTATTAATACTTAATTGCCTTCATAAGGTTGGCTACCAATCCCGATAACTAGTTGTACCAGATCTAGAACTTTCTAAATTTGTAAGTCTGGCGTCAAAGAAAGGAGTACTCATACAAGACATCCTTGGTGTCTCAAGTCTAAGGACCAGCTATACAACTTAGACTATGGAATCACTATTTGATATTAGGTATCATTAACCATACAATATTCCATAAGCAGATCAATCATTGAATTCATTCTCCAAGGAGCACTTATACTATATTCTTAATATCTCCACACAAGTGGCTATGAGACTAGTTGCCTCCATTATATGAACGGATATATAGTACATCGGGCTGTCCGGTTATCTCGAGTAACCACCTATCACCGGGATTATTTAGGATCTGTGTTTAAAGGTGAATCAATCTCACTATCATGATCTCATTATGATCCGATTCCTATTGCACAGAACCAAAGATATCACAGTATATATGCAACAGATAATATAATATGGGAATATGTTAATATTAATCATAAGCAAAAAGATCACATAGTGTGTCACATGTGCCATCACTCTCGTGATTAGCTTGCAGGGCACATGTAACCATCAATCTCCCACTTAACCAAAAACCAATCACCTATGTGTCTGATCCCCATCAGTCCCCTATAACGCTCAAATACAATATGAGCCAGCGGCTTCGTCAATGGATATGCAATGTTATCTTCGGATGGAACTCTTTCCATTTATATATCTTTTTGGGTTATGATCGCTCTAATCAGATAAAACCTCCTTAGAACAATTCTGATGAGACCTAGGTTCCCTTGTTAGAGTTATCGCCATGTTGCTATCACAATATATGGGAGTCAGCTCCACGCTGCTAGGTATGACTCCCAAATCCTTGATGAACTTCTTCATCCATACCCTTCTTTTGATGTTTCTGTTATAGCAATACATTTCGCCTCTATGGTCAAGTCAGCAGCAGTATCTTACTTGGAACTCTTCCAGCTTACTGCTCCTCCATTCAGGGTGAAAACATATCTTGAGTTTGACTTGCTATTATCAATGTCAGACTAAAAACTCGAGTCTGTGTAGCCCTCAATCTGGAGGCTACCTCCTCCAAATACCAGTAAAAGATCCTTAGTCCTTCTCAAGTACTTAAGGATACACTTTACTTCTTTCCAGTGTTTTAAACCTGGATTTGCCTGATACCTGCTCGTGACACTCAAAGCATATGCTATATCAGGGCTGGTACATAGCATCATATACATGATAGACCCTATCGCTGAGGCATAAGGTATCTTATCCATGTCTGCCCTTTCTGCAGGAGTCTTTGTGGATATACTCTTAGAAAGTGATATTCTATATCTTATCGGTATGAGACTACTCTTGGAATTCTTCATACCAAATCTTTTGACAATAGAGTCTATATACCTGGATTGGGATAAGCTAAGCATCCTCTTGGATCTATCTCTATAGATCCGGATCCCCAAAATAAAAGATGCTTCCCCTAAGTATTTTATAGAGAAGTTTTTGGATAGCCAAACCTTTACTATGGAGAGTATTCCTACATCATTCCCAATGATTAGGATATTATCCATATATAGCACTAAGAAGGTGATAGTGCTCCCACTTACCTTCCTGTACACATAAGGCTCATCTTCATTCTTAACGAAGTCATAAGATCTGATCATCTCATCAAATCTTATGTTCCAACTTCGGAAAGCTTGTTTTAATCTATAAATGGATCTAAGCAACCTGCACACTTTATCTGGACTCTCTTTGTATACGAATCCCTATGACTGTATCATATACACCTCCTCCTCAAGGTTGCCATTGAGAAATACCATTTTGACATCCGTTTGCCAGATCTCATAATCATAGTGTGCTGCAATGGCCAGAATAATTCTAATGGACTTAAGCATGGCTACAAGTGAAAATGTTTCATCATAGTCAATTCTTTATCTTTAACGATATCTTTCAGCTACCAACATTGCTTTATAGGTCTCTACCTTTCTATCTACTCTGATCTTCTTTTTGAAGATCCATTTGCAGTCGATGGGTATAATACCCTCAGGTGCATCTACAAGGTTCCAAACCTTGTTAGAGTACATGGAATCCATCTCAAAATTTATGGCTTCTTGCCACTTCCCGGAGCCTATACTCATAATAACCTCCTTGTAGGTTTGAGGATCAACATCCTGAGAGTCATCTCTACTGATATGTCCCACATATCTTTCAGGAGGGTGAGATACTCTACTAGGCCTACGCAAAGTTGGAACTTGTGTGTTAGGTACCTAAATAGACTTGGGCTTTGGAATGGTGCTTGAGCTAGGTTTTCTAACCTCGCTCAATTCTATCTTGCTTCCACTATTTTCACCAAGAATGTATTCCTTCTCAAGGAACACGACTCTCTTAGCAACAAAGATCTTTTGGTCCTCGGGGTGATTGAAATAATACCCACAAGTTTCTTTTGAGTATCCCACGAATGTGCACTATTCTATCCTTGATTCCAACTTATCGAAGTTGTGTCTTCTAACGTGGGTAAAACAATCACAAATCTTAACAATCTTAAGATCGAGCTTTTTTCCTTTCCATATCTTATATGGCATGACACTACCAACTTTGATGGAACTCTGTTCAGAAGGTAAGCTGCGGTCTCTAGGGCGTACTCTCAGAATAAGATGGGTAGGTCAGCGAAACTCATCATGAATCACACCATGTCTAACAACATGTGATTCTTCCTTTTTAATTCATTATTGAGCTGAGGTGTATAAGGATGTGTCCATTGGGATAGAATCTCATTGTCCTTGAGGAAATGGGTGAACTCCACACTCAAGTACTCTCCTCCTCGATCTGATCGAAGATCTTAATACTCTTTCCAATTTGGTTTTCTATTATATTCTTATATTCCCTGAATTTCTCAAAGCCCTCAATTTATTCTTCATTAAGTACACGTTTCCATACCTAGAGAAATCATCAGTGAATGTAATAAAGTATGAGTAACCACATATAGATTGAGTTAACATGGGACCACATACATCACTATGTATGAGTTCTAATAACTTGGTAGCTCTCTCTCCAGTTCTACTAAAAGGAGAGTTAGTCATCTTCCCATGAAGGCAAGGTTCGTAAGTTACATATAACTCATAGTTAAATGGATCTAAGTATCCATCTTTCAGCAACTTTTGAATCCTTCCCTCATGTATATGACCTAGCCAACAATGTCATAGGTATGCATTATTCACCTCATCTCTTTTCCTCTTAGACATATTTATATTCATAATATGTAGAGAAGTGTCTAACACATATAAGCCATTTATAAGAGTCCCTCTAGTGATGATCTCATTATCCATAATTATTAAATTATTATTATTCTCAAAAGCTAATTTATATCCATTAATTATCAGATAAGAGATATAAATAATATTTTTGATAATAGAGGGAACAAAATAGCATGCATCTAATGCAATAATAGCTTCACCAGACAGATGTAGGATGACCTCTCCAACAGCAACTGCAGTAACTTTTGCTCCATTGCCTATCTTGAGGTCCATCTCGCCTCTAGCAAATCTCCTAGGTATTGCCAGAACCTACAACGAATTACAGATATGATAAACACTCCCAGTATCCAATACCTATATGTTATCATGAAAATCTAACAAGTAGAGACTGATCATGAATATACCTGAAGCTTCTTCAAGCTTCTGTCTCGCCTTATCTATAAGGTAGTCCTTACAGTTCCTCTTCCAATACCCGTCTTGACCACAATGAAAGCATTATCTTTTATCCTTTACTAGGTCTCTCTTGGTAACCTTTGCCTTACCTGGTCTTTCTTTGCCCTTGCCCTTCTTAAGGGTCTTGCTGACCTTCCTTTTCTCTTTAGTCTCACCAATATAGAGAACTGGCTTCTTCTTCTTGATGGCACTCTCAACTTCTCTCAACATATTGAGGAGCTCAGGGAGAGTCACTTCAAATTTGCTCAAAATTCATGATGAAGTGAGAAAAGAAATCTGGTAGGGACTGAAATATAAGATCAACACACAGGTTATCCTCTAGGACTATTCCTAGACCTGTGAGTTTCTCGATCCACTCTATCATGTTTAGGACATGGTTCTCAACCGATGTCCCTTTTGTCATCCTACCTTAGAAGAGTCTTTTAGATATCTTATATCTTTGAGTTCTTCCATATTTCTCAAATAGCTGGTTGAGATGAAGAAGGATAAAATCTACATCTATGCTCTCATGTTGCCTCCGTAACTTAGGAGTCATGAATGCCAACATGTAATATTTTGCCAACGTGGAATCATCTATGTACTTCACATAGTGAGCGATCTCATCCTCGCTTGCCCCTTCTTCCAGCGTGGGCACAATTGTATCAAGGACATATGTGATTTTCTCTACCATGAGAATAATTCTTAAATTATAGAGTCAATTTATATAGTTTGGACCAGTGAGGCGGTTGGCATCAAGTATGCCACGTAGGGGGGGTTTGTGAGCGTCATGTTTCTGACAAAATAAGATATAGTGAAAATAAATAATATATAGATTTTATAAAAAATACTAATTAAGATATGGACTTCTATCTTAATATATTCTCACTATTTTCCTAGCGAATCATATGACACCCTTGACACGTGAGACGAAAGTCTCCCCGGCAAACTCCTAGTGGGTATCGGGATCTAATTGGCATCTTAGTGCAAGGACTCGACCAATTACACTAAGCCCAAAAGGTAGGCAACTCTTGCCAATCACAACTTCTTATGATTCCTGTCACGTTCGGCATCCGAGTCATCATAGTCTCAAGGGACTTGACCAACCATGATATTCAGTAATCACCATTGTTATAAGATGAGTCTGATTTGAATGTATACCCTCGAGGGACTCGACCAAGCATATCTTTTCCTTAGGTCACTAGTGACATCTCTATGTCGTAGGCAAGAACTCGATTATGTAGATAGGTGAGCCTCGGGGACTCGACCAACTCAACGTATATCATGATTCAATTTCTTCCTATAACGATGGAAGGCCACATGGGTCAATCTTATTGCCTCACGCTTACCGACTTAATATTATCGTAGGAGGGGTTTTTGTTTTGTATCAGTCTCCTAATATGTCATATCACACATACATATTTAATATATATCTACATCGCATGCATATATATATATATATATATATATATATATATATATATATATATATAGTAGGTGTATAACATATCACATATGCAAGCCACACGGGATGATCATGAGCTGTCACCTAATATAATTAAGCCCGAGCCAATGGGCCTAATCACTCATGATAAGATCTATGTGTACATCGATGCATCTCCATGCCCTGTGATTGTTGATCTCATCATCATCGATTTTGTCATATTGTCGCATCACCATGCAGTGTAATCTCCTGCCACAGCATTGTGGTTCCTACTGTCACCTCTACGTTCTCGTCGTGCCTCTCCATGTAATTATAAATAATCTCAGGCACGTAGGTCCGACAATAAACGAGAAATTTAGAGGCTCATAGGCCCTAATAATAATAATAATAATAATAATAATAATAATAATTATTATTATTATTATTATTATTATACACATCACAACACATGGCTTATGATCATCCATCCACATCATACATCACATGTATATCACATCATATGTAGGATTACTAGATATATATAATAATTAATTAAATTATTTAATTAGTTAATTTTTTAAAAACCAAGACATGCTCGAAATTTCTAGAATTGTTAAGGGCATTTTCATAGTTTTGGATGAAAGGACAATCCTCATAATTTTTAAAATTATTAAGAGTATTTTGGGAATTCTAAACATGAGGATAGTCCTCAAAATTTTCTAAATTTAGAGGGGCAAAATAGTCTTTTTAAAAGGAATGCCCTAGGTCCTCCTCTTCCCTCTTTATGTCGCTGCCGCCACCGCCGCTGCAGGCGAAGCGCCACCCTCTGGGTTGGCCACGGGCGTTGCCTGTGGCCTGGCCAGGCTGACTGTGGCCACGAGCGAGCATTGCCCCTCGGCCTCCTGGCGGCCCTTTACGGCACCGCCTATTGTCGCCGCCTACGGTGCCGTGCCATGCCCAGTGCCTACCACTTTACGGCGGTCAGCTACCTGGGGGCCTTGGATACCGGCCACCCCTTGCAGTGGCTGCCGTTAGTCGCCCATCCTCCTCCTTGTTGCGTTTATTGCGAAAACGCAGCAAGAATGCGTAGAATGATTCTACATGATTTAATCTCATCACACACAGTTTAAAACCAATCTTTCGTACGAAAACCTTGGCTCTGATACTTCTATTGGGAATCCTCAGCAGGTGCATCACTTTGCGTAGTGAAAATCAAAACAAAAACTAGTTTCTCACGTAGATCAAATCATCATGCAAAAGATTGGGATCGCTAGAAAAATCACAAAAATTGGAAAATCACGATGTGTGAGAGATTGATTTTACCTAAAGAGATCATATATCCCTGTATTCCAGATCCAGATGGAGAAAATGAAGGAGGTCAAGGGTCCTCCTCTCTAGTAGTATCCAAGTATCCACATGATGGATCTCTATAGCGAAACTCCTCCAATCTGATCTTGTAACTCTTGCGCAGAGGAAGGGAGGATAATAGGAGGTGATGGTTAAAGCTGTAACCTATCAACCATATGTCTCCCCTCCTATTTATGGAGAGCCACCAAAAAAACCCTAGGGCTCCTTCCTTAGTAAGTATTAGATCTCTATCCAATTACCCATTAACCTTACATTATTGGATCTCTATCTAATAATCTTCTTAAGCCTCTAATTGGGCCTTAATCAAGGAGTCTATCAGCATAGGGTCTCATCTAATGAGAATAAAGACTAATTGGATCTCCATTTAATCCTCTATTCACTGAAGTATCCACTATATGTGTGTGACCCTTTAAGCCCGATACCGAGCTGACCGTGAGTCACTCCCATCAGAACTTCTTCTGATATAGTGAATTATTATCCTCGTAATAATTCACTCGACTCATCGACTATAGACGTACTAGGCCACTACGTCATAGTCCTTAAATGGTATAAGGGGATCAAATCTATCGGACTTATCTATCCATAGTTATTGTGTATCTGTAATCACTCATCCAACTAATATCTTAGAGACTGTATATTGGACATGGTACTATCAGATCATATAAGAAATCCGTCAAAGTCTCACTCTAATCAGATTCTCTGGGAGAACTCTTTCTCTCTCAATCTGAATGACCCTGGCCAGGGATTTATCTGAGCAAGCACATATGGGATATTCCTCTCGTGATACCGGATGATCCTCTATTAACACTCAATTGCTTTTATAAGGTTGGCTACCAATCCCGATAACCAATTGTACTAGATCTGAAACTTTCCAAACCTATAAGTCTGGCATTAAAGAAAGGAATACTCATACAAGACATCCTTGATATCTGAAGTCTAAGGACCAGATGTACAATTGGGACTATGAAATCATTTTCTAATATTAGCTATCATTAACCATACAACATTCCATAAGCGGATCAATTAGTGAACTCATTCTCCAATGAGCACATGTACTATATCCTTAGTGTCTTCACACAAGTGGCTGTGAGACCAGCTGCCTCTATCATATAGATGAGTATATAGTACATCGGTTTGTCTGGTTATCTCGATGTCCCTCTCGAGTAACCTATGACCAGGATTATTTAGGATCTCTGTTTAAAGGTGAATTGATCTCATTATCGTGATCTCATCATAATCCGATTCCCATTGCACAGAACCAAGGACATCATAGTATATATGCAATATATAATATAATGTGAGAATATGTCAATTTTAATCATAAGCAAAAAAGATCACATAGCGTATTACATGTGTCATCACTCACGTGATTGGCTTGCAGGGCACCTGTAACCAGCAAGCTCGGCTTAGGTGCAACCCTTGGGTCTTTATGCCAAGTGCACCGCTAAGGAGCGTATAGGCTCAGCCCTTGGGGCTTCTTGTTGAGGTGCATGGCTTGAGAATGAGTCCTTTTTAACTCCACTCATCTGAGGTGTCATCCTCAAGTCTTCATACTGAGTGCACAGCTAGGGAGCGGGTAGGCTCGGCCTAGGTGCAACCCTCAGGTCTTCATGTTGAGTGTATGACTATGGAGTGCATAGGCGCCTAGGTGTAACCCTTGGGTCTTCACGCTGAATGCATGACTAGGGAGCACGTAGGCTCAGCCTAGATGCAACCTTGGGTCATTATGCTTAGTGGACGACTAGGGAGCACATGGGCTCGGCCTAGATGCAGCCCTCGGGGCTTCTCGTAGAGGTGCATGACTCGAGATTAAGTCTTTTTTAACCCCACTCATCCAAGGTGCCACCCTTTGGTCTTCATGCTGATGCACAACTAGGGAGCACGTAGGCTCAGCCTAGGTATAGCTCCCGGAGCTTCTTGCTGAGGTGCATGGCTCGGGAGTGAGTTCATTTTAATTCCACTCATTCGAGGTGCCACGCTTGGGTCTTCACGCCGAGTGCATGGCTAGGGAGCGGATAAACTTGACCTAGGTGCAACCTTCGGGTCTTCATGCTAAGTGCATGATTAGGGAGAATGCAGGCTTAGCCTAGGTGCAACTCTCAGGGCTTCACACCGAGGTGCATGGCTCAGGAGGAAGTCCTTTTTAACTCCATTCATATGAGATGCAACCCTTAGGTCTTCACACTGAATACATGACTTGTTGAATCCCGAATTTTGATAATAAAATTAATTGATAAGTTTATGGACTAATATGCTTTTGAGATAAGTGACATAGGAAAAACTTCAATCATGAACTGGTAGGACTCCAATAGGGTTGAGTCCTAATCACCCTAGAAGTAATCAATAAAACCCTATGAGATTGTAATAAAACCTCACCTAGCCACTTTTATCCTATAAAGAAGTGTAGCTAGGGTTTAGATTGGGGCCTTAGGACTTAGTGGTTATCACCCCTTTTACTGGGCTAGTCGGCTAGGGTTTTCCACTGCTTAGGTCGGGTATAGAGCCAACCTAGCCGCCCCCTATTCCTACTAAGGTAGGTCGGTTATAGAAGGGGCAAAGGGGTACTTTTAGTTAGGTAAGCACCCCATGGGCTAGGATTTAGAACTCTATATAATGATGTAGTCTCCCCCTCTCTTTTATCAAGTAAGTATTCTCTTTTATTCAGCGTTGTGGCCGACTCTTAAGAGGAAGGAACCCCTATAGTGTTCCAAGGGTTGATCCCCCTCAAAGATCAAATTTTGTAGAGCTTTTTCTGGGGTTCTATCATGTGGTATCAGAATAGTGTTCTTGCTGCCCTTGATGCCATCTCGGTGATAAGACCCCAGAAGGAGCCCTATAGATTTTGATCGCTAAGGGGGATCAACCCTTGGAACGCTATAGGGGTTCCTCCCTCTTAGACTTGGCACAAAGGCTGAATAAAAGATGATAATTGCTTGATAAAAAGAGGTGGAGGCTACATGCTTTATATAGGGCTTCAAACCCTAGCCCTAGGGGGTGCTTACCTAACTAAATTTATCCTTTTACCCCTTCTATAGCCTATATGTCATAGAGGGAATATGTGGTGGCTACGTTGGCTCTATAGTCGACCTAAGCAGGGGGAAACCCTAGCCCGGTAAAGGGGGTGATGACTACTAAACCCTAAGGCCCCAATCTAAACCCTAACCACACTTCTTTATAGGATAGAAGTGGCTAGGTGAGATTTTATTATAATTTCATAGGATTTTATTGACTACTTCTAGGGAGATTAGGACTCAACCCTACTCGAGTCCTATCAAACCTACCATATTAAAATCGATCTTGTCCTCAAGGCTGAGGTTCTATGAACTTAGGGAACCAGGTCTTCAGATCCTCATATGATTCTCATGTTATCATCAACTGAACTTTAGCCTCTTCATCTGCTTGGGTATTAGTTGGAAGGATTTGGACCAAATTATCTTCTTTAAATTTCCATTTGAGGTGGGACACCTGGAGGATCAACTGTAATCTTGATCTGATGCACGGATCTAATCTCCATATTAGGGCCCCAACGTGATCCCTAATTTTATAAGGCCCAAAGAAATAGAGAGACAACTTTCTTGAGGCTTGAATTTTATGCTGGTAGCATTGGAGATGAAAGGGGAGTTGATCTTTCTTAGGAAAATTTCTTCTACTTCAGTGTTTGTTAGGAGAAAGTTTCTTTCTTACATGGAAAGTTTCTTTCTTACATAGGCTACCATATGATTGCTCTATAATAGTAGTTATGCATTCTTTTGGAGTGAGGGCTGTCCTTTGATAAAATCTCTACTGGTGTGAGCCTGATCTGAGTCTGAGGTAGGTAGGAGTGGTGATTTTTCGGGACCCATTTTCACTTTTTTGTGTCATTGACCATCTTATATGAGGATGGTACTGACCCCCACTCTGGATGTGTCTGCTCCAATAATAAACATCTGGCCATGATTTGGTGGGGATGACATCGTAGATGTGAGGGCTATAGCTCCGCTCAGCCAAGGTGGTGCATCTTTCTTTATAATTAGAGGGATGATGTTCATGCTTTCCCTTTTCTGATTTTGCCACTGGAGGGGCTCAATTTTCTCATGGTCTTGGGTCTTAGATTAAAGGTCATCATCAAGGAAGACTTTAGCATCATGGTCTGCTCCTCGGTGAAGTCATGGAAGTAGCCCGAGATGAGGGAGCACTACATCATAAACCATAGCTGGTTCAACTGAATATGACACTTAAAGAAGAGCTTATCCCTACAGACAAAGTATCATTACAAGGGAAGGTTGTGGTCGAATGATCCGTAACTCTCATATCTCCTGGATGATTTTTTTAGCTTCGATCCTCTGAAAATATGGACAACAATATAGCCGAATATGCACTAGTGGTTCCCCTTATAGGACCAACATACGAGGGTCGTGCAGTCTGGTAGGAAGGAGTCAGCTTAGTTCAGCGGATGTGCTTGAGATTTCAGCGAGCTTCTCCAAGCGCTGTGTCGAGATCACCTTTTCTTAGTTCTCTCCTTTCCCACATAAGGTCATCTATTTTCTTTTGTCATTCATAAGGTCGTTGGAGCTCCTAGTATTGGCGAGAATGGTGATGGGTTGATGCTTGATAAAGCCATCAATGTCCAATATCTTTGGTGGAGCATTAAAGGTATGGGTGGCCGATTGTGGTTTTTCCTTTATATCCTTTCCTCAGACTCGAGAGCCGTATCTTTGAGTTTGAGTTATTTAGTGGGCTCAATCAATAGAGGTCTATCTTTTTTACAATGGTGGTCTTAGCTCCATAGTTTATTACAATGCCAACATAGGCCCTTTGTCGATCTGTCACGAAGCTCTTCTCTTGTTAACTTTTTTGGCTGAGGTGACCAGCAGGTGGTAGATGGGGTTGAGAGTCTATGTGCTACTAGTCATGTGGTGACTTTGGTCCTCCGAGCATCTTGGTTAAGCTTGTCTTCGTGTAGTCGTGTGAATGAGATGGCTGCCTTAAGTATGTACGGTTGTCGTACTTTAACTTATTCTTAAATTTCTAGCTTCAAACCCTTAATGAAAGCCCTCAATATCTATTTTCAGACCAATCATGAGTTTGATTAATTAAATATTCAAACCTTGATTCTTGTATTGTGGAGGTTTGACGAATCTTTACCAATTGTACGTTGATATTATCGAAATCGGTTGGTCCAAAGCGATTCAGTAGTCCTTCCTTGAATCGTTGCCAACAGAGTCCTCCATGGGTATGCTCAAACCAATTAAGCTACTGAATAGCATCTCCCTCGAGGTGGATAGAAGCAATCTCCATCCGTGTGGCATCGGTAGTTCTGTAGAATCGAAAATAGCGCTCCGCGCGTGAGATCCACCCGATCGGGTCTCCTTCTTCCTATATAAGAAAGTCAACCTTCATGCGTGGATTATTGAGATCAGAGGTGAGGTAACCATGTTCTTGAGGATCGTCTAGCCGATCTGAAGTTTCTCCATGTTGTGATTTTCTTAGGCTTGACAGTTGGCCAATACTGAATTCGACGAAAAAGGATCACATCTTCTCTTCCATACGATTTTCAAAAACTTCAAGCTTTACATTGATAGTCTCCTCTGATGTTATAGTATATGCCTCTAGATCTGTAATATTGAGGTCTTTTTTCTGTTGTTGGGTTAGTGGCATAGGAATTTTGGAGAAGGGAGTGGTCGGTTGGAAGGTAAACTAGTTTGGATGGGAGTAGGCTGTGGTTTAGGGCAGATTTGGGTGGCTGTTTGGGTTCGATTTAGGGTAAGTTTTGGAAGGGTTATTAGTAAGGATGTTAGGGTTTTGAGATGAGGAAAAGAGAGTCTGAAATCTCACAAAAAATAGCACTCAAATCTGATAGAATTTGATGAAAAAAGGTGCTATGATGTGCTATCTTGTTGAACCGATTTTACATCAAAGAAACGATGACTTCTCGACATAAATTCTAGAAGAAAGTTCAAGAAAATTGTATAGAAACCCTTGGTTCAGATGTTGTTAATACCAGTAAAAAGTTTGATAAAATTTTGGTAGTGTAATTGTAGGGAAATAGGGCAAAAGATAAAAGGTAGATCCTTCGTTGTAAAATTCCAAAACTGCGTGATGGTGAAAGTTCAGACGTTCTTGGGAAGGTGAAGGTGTCTGAGATGGCTATAGGGGCAGCAAGATCGCTACTCTAATTCCAGATGATAAGACCCCAGAAGGAGCCCTATAAATTTTGATTACTAAGGGGGATCAACCCTTATAATGCTATAGGAATTCCTCCCTCCTAGACTTAGCACAAAGGCTGAATAAAAGATGATAATTGCTTGATAAAAAGAGGTGGAGGCTACATGCTTATATAGGGCTACAAACCTTAGCCCTAGGGGGTGCTTATCTAACTAAAATTATCCTTTTATCCCTTCTCTAGCGTATCTGTCTTAGAGGGAATATGTGGCGGCTAGGTTTGGCTCTATAGCTGACCTAAGAAGGGGGAAACCCTGGCCGACCAGCCCAGTAAAGGGGGTGATGACTATTAGACCCTAAGATCCTAATCTAAACCCTAACCACACTTCTTTATAGGATTGAAGTGGCTAGGTAGGGTTTTATTACAATCTCATAGAGTTTTATTGACTACTTCTAGGGAGATTAGGACTCAACCCTGCTGGAGTCCTATCACTTCGCCCCAAGCAATTTTCATAATTGCTACGACATGCACCTGATAAGACCCCAAATGGAGCTCTATAGATTTTGATCCTTGAGGGGGATCAACCCTTGGAATGCTATAGGGGTTCCTCCCTCCTAGTTCGGCATAAGGCTGAAATAAAATTAATAATTGCTTACTTTCAAAAAGGGGGGCAACTATATCTTAAATAGGGATCAAAGTCCTAGCCCAAGGGGGCACTTATCTAGGTGAAATTACCTTTTTGCTTCTCCTATAGCCATCCTACCTTAATAGGAACAAGGGGCGACTAGATTGGCTCTATAATCGACCTAAGCAGGGGGACACCCTGGCCGACTTGCCCAGTAAGGGGGCTTGATAAGATAGGAGTGACTTTATTATAATCTAGCATCGTTTTATTAACTACTTCTAGGGAGATTAGGACTCAATCCTGTTGGAGTCCTATCAAACCCGCCCTATTAAAATCAACCTTGTCTTCAAGGCTGAAGTTTCATGAACTCAAGGAACCGGGCCTTTAGCTCCTCATCAGCTTGGGTGTTAGTTGGAAGAACTTGAGTTGAATCGTCATCTTTAAATTTTCATTTGAGGTGGGATACTTGGAGGATCAACTGTAATTTTGATCTGGTGCACGAATCTAATCTCCAAGTTGGGGCCTCAATATGATCCCCAATTTTACAAGACCTAAAGAAATAGGGAGACCAATTTCTTGATGCTTGAATTTCATGCTGGTGGAGCTGGAGATGTAGGGGGACTTGATCTTTCTTAGGAAATTTTCTTCTGCTTCGGTGTTTGTCAAGGGGAAGTTTTTTCCTTGCATAGGTTGCCACATGGTTAGTCTTTAATGATAGCCAATCTTTCTTCTGGAATAGTGACTGTCCTCTAGTATGGTTTAGGATGATGAGAGCCCAATCTGGCGTGAGCATGGATTGCAATTCTTCTAGTTTAACTCCTCTTTCATGTCATGGACCTGTATCCAATCATATTTTAAATTTGGTAGTAATTAGTATCTCTTGTAAAAACCTCATATGAAGTGTAGGGGAAGCCTCGATGTAAATTAGGAGTTGACTATCTTGCATAAGAATAGCCTAAATTCTAACTCCTGACGCATCAGCCTCAAGGACCAAAGTGCAGCCAAAATCGGGCAGCGCTGGGACTGATGTCATCGTCATGGCTGCCTTGAGTCGCTCAAAGGCTGCAGAGGCTTTATCTGACCACAAGGAGTCTTTCTTCAGTAAGGACATGAGCAGGGCACTGATCTTGCCATAATCTTTCATAAAATTTTGGTAGTAGCCCGTAAGTCCGAGGGAACCGCGTAATGATTGTATGTTTGTAGGTCTCGACCATCCTTGCATTGCCTCGATCTTTATCGAGTCCACCGCTACTCCATCCTCTAATATAGTGTGCCTAAGATACTCCATTTTACACTATAATAAGTTGTACTTTGACTGTTTAACTAAGGAGTATTCTCCCGAAGAATTGTTAGAATAGTTCATAAGTGCTGAAAATATATATCAACCGTAGGGCTATAAATGAGAATATCATCAAAGAATACCAATACGAACTTGCGTAGAAAACTCTTGAAGATGTCATTCATCAAGCTTTGGAAATTAGAAGGAGTATTCATAAGTCCGAAAGGCATTACCAGAAACTCGTAGTGGCCATTATGCGTGCGAAATACAGTTTTCAGAATATCTTCAGTATATACTTGAATCTGATGGTATCCGGATCAGAGATCCAATTTAGTGATGACTCGGGCTCCTTTTAGTTCATCCAAGAGCTCATCTACGATGGGTATAGGATATTTGTCCTTGACGGTGATGGCATTTCGAGCCCGGTAGTCAACGCACATCCGCCACATACTATCTTTCTTGCGCACTAGCAACACCGGTGAGGAGTAAGGGCTGCAGCTTGGTCGAATCACCCCGATGTCAAGCATCTCTTTTACAATATTCTTGATCTCATCCTTCTGCAAGTGAGGATAGTGGTACGGTTGCAAATTTGCTAGAGGTTTGCTTGGCAAAATAGGAATATAGTGGTCATGCAGCCGATTAGGGTCAGCCCGCGCGGCTTCGTGAAAACGTCCATGAATTCATCCGGCAAGAGGGCAAGCTTAGGATCTGAAATTTGTATATTCTCCCCCTTAGATGGCTGCTAGATATGCATCAAGAATCCTCCATGTGCTTTGTGCAAAACTTTCTCCATTTGTTGTGACGAAATGATGGAAATTTGGCTCCCGCGCTTGCCTCGTAACGTGACCTGTCTCCCTTTACAATAAAATTTTATGATTAATTTAGAAAATTTTCAGGAGATATAACCTAGTGTTGTGAGCCATTTGATTCCAAGTACGGCTTCATAATTATCGATGGGTAGGAGGAAGAAATCAGCTACCACTTCTTGGTCTTGGAGGAGTAGTTTCACCCGCAGGCACCGTTGGTCGCAATTAAAGATTCGACCGTCAGTAACCTTTATGTTAAACTTGTTGCAACATTTGATTTAAAGTGCTAAACGTGTAGCAACCTTACTATTGAGGAAGTTATTGGTGCCGCCCGTGTCGATGAGAACCGTGATAGGTTGCTATTTTAGAAGTCCTCCAACTTTCATCATCTGCGGGTTAGAATAGCTGGCTAATGCGTGCACTGCGTAGTTGGCCGGTTGGGACTCTTCCTTTATGGCTTCTTCTTTAGGTTCAAGGGCTTCTTCAGATGTTTTATTATCCTCATCCTCCACTAGTTCAATCACGAGGAGTCGGCCCTTTTTGCAGTGAAGTTCACGGCTCCATGGTTCGTCGCGATGCCAACACAACCCCTTGGCCGATCATCCGCGAAGCTCGTCTCTTGTCAACTTTTTTAGTGCGGGGGCTTGGATGGCAGTAGAGGGGGCAGTAGGCCTTGGCATGGCTGGTCAAGGATCGACCCTTGTCCTTCGTACCTCGTGGTTCAATTGTTCTTCCTGGATACGTGCGAAGGAAATTGCCACCCTAAGAGTGTACGATTGCCGCACCTTTAATTCTCCTCGGATCTCCGGCTTTAGGCCTTCGATAAAAGTACCTAAAAATTATTTCTCAGACCAATTCTCAGTTTGGTTAGATAAATTCTAAAACCTTGTTTGGTATTCTTGTATTGTAGAGGTTTGACGAATCTTTGTCAATTGTCCGTCGATGTTGTTGAAATCGATTGGTCTGGAATGGTTTAGTAGTCTTTCCTTGAATTACTGCCAAGAGACTCCTCCATAGGTGTACTTAAACCAATTAAACCACTAAATAGCATCTCCCTCGAGGTGGATGGAAGCAATCTCTACTCGTGTGGCGTCGGCGGTTTGGTAGAACCGAAAATAGCACTCCACGCACGAGATCCACCCGATTGGTTCTCCTTCTTCTCATCTAGGGAAGTCAACCTTCATGCATAGATTATTGATATCAGAGGTGATGTGGCCATATTCTTGAGGATCATCTCGCCAATCTGAAGTTTCTCCATGTTGTGATTTCCTCGGGCTCGACGATCGGCCAATGCTGAATTCGGCGAAAAGGGATCGCATCTTCTCTTCCATGCGGTTTCCAAAGGCTTCAAGCTTTGCATCGATAGCCTTCTCTGATGCTATAGTATATGTCTTAAGATCTGTAATATTGAGATCTTTTTTCTGTTGTCGGCTTACTGGCATGGGAATTTTGGAGAAGGGAGTGGCCGGTTGGAAGGTGGATCGGTTTGGGTGGAAGTAGGCTACGATTTAGGGCAGATTTGAGGTTACAATTTTGTGGAGTTTAGGCTATGAATTGGTGTGATTTTAGGGCTATGATAGCAGTAGATAAAGGTTAGGAAAATAGGTTTTAGATCTAGGATAGATGGCAGTAAAGGTAGGGGTCTCGGTAAGGAAAGTTTTCTAAAAAGGTAAGTAGATCGATAAGGAAGTAGGCTGATTTAGGTGGCTGATTTAGGGGCTGTTTAATTCAGTTTATGGAAGGGTTTTAAAAGATTTTTGGTAAGGATGGTAGGGTTTGGTGATGAGGAAAGGAGAGTCCAAAATCTCACAAAAATTAGCACTTAAATCTGATAGAATTTGGTGGAAAGAAGTGTTGCGATGTGCTGTCCTACTGAACCAATTTTTACGTCGAAGAAACGCTGATTTCTCAATATAAATTCTAGGGGAAAGTTTTAAAAGTTATACAAAAACCCTTGGTTCAGATGTTGTTAATATTAGTAAAAAGTTTGACAGAATTTTAGCAGCATAATAGTAGGGAAATAGGGCAACAGATGAAAGGCAGATTCCTTCATCGTAAAATTCCAGAACTACGTGATAGTCAAAGATTGCACAAGAAAACCAGTTTCAGAAGGATTATTTTTCTGAAATCAAATCCAGATGAAAGTCAACTTGATCTTGAGAATTATATAAAAATTTTGGCCAAAAAGGATGAACAAAAGTTTGGTTTCAAGAGTCCAATAAACAGAAGGCAGATTCTATGTTGTAAAATTTTAGTATTATGCAACAAAGAATCACAGCACTATAAGTCCAGATCCAGAAGGGGTTTTTTCACGAGATTAGTCTTAGATGAAAGCTAAGACGATCTATGAAATTGTATACAAGTTTCAGCCAAAAAGGATGACTAAAAGTTTAGTTTCAATAAGCAACAATCGGCTAAAAATTTCTATAGTGTTTCATCTTTGCAACAATGATAACGTTTGCGATGAACGAATTTTGCATAGATAAAATTTAGAAAAAATCTTCAATATGTAAAGTAAGGAATCTTGTAGTATTGAAGAGATGTGGATGATAAAAAAAAATACTAGATTTTTAGATCAAACACAAGGGGCAGTCGTAGATTGATTTGATCTGCAGCTGGGGTGGAAGGTGGAGGCACGTGTCATAGCAATTGTGGGAATTGCTTGGTGAGGTGGAGGCGACTGAGATGGCTACAGGGTAGCAAAAACATAGCTCTGATACTAGATGATAAGACTCCAAATGGAGATCTATAGATTTTGATCCTTGAGGGGGATCAACTCTTGCTAATAAAATTGATAATAAAATTGATAATTGCTTGCTTTCAAAGAGGGGGGGTGACTACATCTTAAATAAGGATCAAAGTCATAGCCCAAAGGGGCACTTATCTAGGTGAAATTATCCTTTTGCCCCTCCTATAGCCATCCTACCTTAATAGGAACAAGAGGTGGCTAGGTTGGCTCTATAACCGACGTAAGCAGGGGGAAACCCTGGCCGACTTGCCCAGTAAAGGGGGCAATGACTTCTAAGCCCTAAGGGCTAATCTAAATCCTAGCCATACTCCTTTATAAGATAGGAGTGACTTTATTACAATCTAGTAGGGTTTTATTGACTACTTCTAGGGAGATTAGGACTCAACCCT
Organism: Ensete glaucum; assembly: GCA_021527575.1. Taxonomy (NCBI): domain Eukaryota; kingdom Viridiplantae; phylum Streptophyta; class Magnoliopsida; order Zingiberales; family Musaceae; genus Ensete; species Ensete glaucum. The sequence goes on from CM038551.1 coordinate 47,535,782, forward strand.
GTTGGAGTCCTATCAGCGCCTCCATCGTCATCCCGAAGTTACAGATCAAATCAATCTACTACTGTCCCCTACGTTTGAACTAGAGATCTGGTATATTTTCATTAACCACAGCTCTTCAATAGTGCAAAATCTTTTACCTTACATGTTGAAGAGTTTTTTCATATTTTATCCACTGCAAATTTTGATCGTCGCAAACGTTATGGTTGTTGCAAAGGCAAAAAACTGTAGAAATTTTTAGTCGCTTATTTACCTCTTGAAATTGGTTTATTGCTTCTCCTTTTTAGCCAAAAGTTTTATACAATTTCATAGATTATCATAGCTTTCATATAAAATTGATCTCTGGAAAAAACTCCTTCTGAAACTGGTTTTATTATGCCTCAATTCATCGTCACGCAGTGCTAAAATTTTATGATGAAGAATCTGTCTTTCATCTTTTGATCTATTTTTCCTACCATTACTCTATCGAAATTTTGTTAAACTTCTTAATAATGTTGACCATATCTGTACCAAGGATTTTTGCATGTTTTTCTCTAGAATTTACATCGAGAATTCATCGTTTCTCCGACATAAATTCTGTTCAGTAGGATAGCACATCACAGCACATTTCTTTATCAAATTTCATTGGATTTGAGTGCTAGGTTTTATGGGTTTTTATACTTTCTTTCTCTTATTTATAAACCCTACCATCCTCACCAAAAACCTTTCCAAACTGCACCCTAAATCGATCCCAAACTGCCACCCAAATCAGCCATAAACTGTAGCCTACTTCCATCTACACTGATCCACCCATCCAACCGACCACCTCTTCTCCAAAAAATTCTCATGCCACTAACCTGACAACAGAAAAAGGATCTCAATATTACAGATATAAAGGCCTACACCATGACATCAAAGGAGGCCATCAACGCCAAGTTCGAAGGATTTGAAAGCCACATAGAGGAGAAGATGTGATTCCTTTTCACCAAATTTAGCATAGGCTAACCACCTAGCCCAAAGAAATCGTAACAAGGCAAAGCTTCAGATCGACGAGATGATCCTCAAGAGTATGGCCACATCATCCCTGATCCAAATACTTCATGCATGAAGGTTGACTTTCCTAGATGGGAAGAAGGAGACCCGATCAAATGGATTGCGCATGCAGAATGCTATTTTCGATTCTACTGAACCATTGATACTACTAGGATAGAGATTGCTATCATCCACTTTGAGGAAGATGTTATTTAGTGGTTTAATTAATGTGAGTACACTCATGAAGGTCTCTCTTGACAATGATGCAAGGAAGGACTACTAAATCACTTTGGACCAACTGATTTCGACAACATTAATGGATAATTAGTGAAGATTCGATAAACCTTTACAATACATGAATACCAAATAATGTTTGAATATTTATCTAACCAAACTATAGATTTGTCTAAAAATCAACTTTTATGGACTTTTATCATGAGCCTAAAGTCGAAGATTCGAGAAGTAAAAGAGCGACAACCGTACACTTATGGCAATGATTTTCTTCGCAAGAATTGAAGAATAATAATTGAACCACAAAGTATGAAGGATAAGGGTCACTCCTTAACCAGCCATGCTGAAGTATTTAGCCCCCTCTACTGCCATCTGAGCCCTCACACCAAAAAAATTAATAAGAGACGAGCTTCGTAAATGATCTGCCAAGGGGTTATGTTAGCACTATGATGAACCATGGAGCCGAGAACATCGCTGCAAACAGGGTGGCTCATTGTGATTGAACGAATAGAGGATGAGGACAATGAACCATCTGAAGAAAGCCTCGAACCTAAAGATGAAGTCGTATAGGAAGAGCCCCAACCGGCTGACTATGTAGTGTATGTACTGGCCGGCTACTCCAACCCGCAGACGATAAAAGTTAGAGGACTTCTTAAACAGCAACCCATCACCGTTCTCATTGATATTGGTAGCACAAATAACTTCCTCAACAGTAAGTTTGCTACACATATGGCACTTCAAATTGAAGTTTACAATAAGTCTGACATAAAGGTGCCGATGACCGAATCCTTAATTGCGACAAACGGTGCCCACGGGTAAAGTTACTTCTACAAGACCAAGAAGCAGTAGCTGATTTCTTCCTCCTACCCATTGATGACTACGAAGCTATGCTTAGGATTGAATGACTCACAATATTAGGTGGCATCTCCTAGAATTTCTCTAAACTAATCATGAAGTTTTATTGTAAAGGGAGATAAGTCACATTACGAGGTAAGAATGGGAGCGATATTTCTATCATTTTGACGTAGCGAATGGAGAAGGCGCTACATAAAACAAATAGTGAATTTTGTATACATATCCAGTAGCCATCAAAGGAGGAAAAAGTGTAAAATTTAGATCCTAAGCTTGCCCTCTTGCTGGATAAATTCACGGATATTTTCACAGAGCCATGTGGGCTTTCTCCTAACTACCCATATGATCACCTTATTCCTATTTGACCGGGCAAACCTCCAGCAAACTTGAGAATGTACCACTATCTTCACTTATAGAAGGATGAGATTAAGAATATCATCAAGGAGATACTCGACAATAGAGTAATTCGACCAAGCTATAGTCCTTACTCCTTGCCGATGTTGCTAATATGCAAGAAGGATGGTACGTGACAGATGTGCATTGATTACCGGGCTTTGAACGCCATCATCGTCAAAGATAAATACCCTATACCAGTAGTAGATAAGATCTTGGATGAATAAAAGGAGCTCAAATCTTCACTAAATTGGATTTCCATTCCGGTTACCATTAGATTCGAATATGCACTGAAGATGTTCCGAAAATTGCATTCTGAATATATAACGGCCACTACGAGTTTTTTGTAATGCCCTTCGGACTTACAAATGCCCCTTCTACTTTTCAAAGCTTGATGAACGATATTTTTTAGAGGTTTCTATGTAAGTTCGTATTGATATTTTTTTATGATATCCTCATTTATAGCCCTACACTTGATATGCATTTTCAGCACTTACGAATTATTCTAACGATTCTTCGAGAGAATACTCTTTATGTTAAACTATCCAAGTGTAACTTTTTACAGCATAAAGTGGAGCATTTAGGACACATTATATCAGAGGATGGAGTGGCGGTAGACCCGACAAAGATCGAAGCAATGTAAGGATGGTCGAGACTTACGACCATAAAATCGCTACACGGCTTCCTTGGACTCACGGGCTACTACCGAAAATTTGTGAAAGATTATGGCAAGATCAGTGCCCCACTCACATCCCTACTGAAGAAAGACTCCTTGTGGTTAGATAAAGCCTCCACAACCTTTGAACGACTCAAAGCAGCCATGACGATGATGTTATTCCTAACGCTATCTGATTTTAGTCGCACCTTCATGATTGAGGCCGACGCGTTCAGAGTTGGGATTAAGGTTGTTATAATGCAAGATGGCCGACCTCTTGCCTACACCAGCAAGGCTTTATCTCCCTCCTATCTTAAAATGTCCGTGTATGATAAAGAAATGTTTGCCATCGTACACGTCATCATGAAGTGGAGACTCTACTTGATCGACCGAAGCTTCCAGATTAAGACCGATCACCGAAGCCTCAAGTATTTTTTGGAGCATAAAATATCTTCCCCAAAGTAACAACGATGGGTAACCAAACTTCTTGGCTTTGATTATGAAATTATTTATCAAAAGGGGAAATAGAATGTTATTGCATATGCTCTACCACGGCTACCAGGACAAGCCAAATTTTCAGCCATCTCCCTTCTCTCCACTGACTCCCTCAAAGACATTAGGGAGGAATGGAAAAGTGATCAGAGACCTGAGACATCATAAAAAATTGGAGAAGAATCCGAGTTTCATGGGCTACTACACTTGGGATTTGAAGGACATGCGCTACAAAGACCAAATTATGATTGTTCCTTCTTCCCCTTGCATCAAAATTATTTTGCATGAGTTGCACTCTTCACCTTCAGCAGGGCACTCTGGATTTCTGAGAACATATATGAGAGTGAAGCAAAACTTCTTTTGGAAATGCATGAAAAGATCAATTTATAATTATGTATCAAAATGTGATATATGCCACCAGCAAAAAGGTGAAACAGTAGCAAGTCCGAGAAAACTACAACCACTACCTATATCGGACTCAGTATGAACTGACATCTCCATGGACTTCATCGAAGGGCTCCTACCATCTCAAGGTAAAAGCATGATCTTTGTGGTGGTAGATCATCTAACCAAATATGTCTATTTCTATGCTGTGAGACATCCTTATACTGTTGCCAGTATTACTCAATTTTTTGTGAAAAATATTGTAAAACTATATGGGATGCTAAGGTCGATTGTGAGTAACTGTGACAGGGTGTTTATAAGCAAATTTTGGACCGAGCTCTTCTAACTATAGGGCACCCAATTGAAGATGAGCATAGTCTATCATCCACATACGAACAACTAACATAAGTGGTGAATAGATGCCTCAAGACTTACTTACAGTGCTTCACCAATGACCGACCCAAAGAGTGGACAAGGTGGCTTCCTTGGGCCGAATAGTGAACAACACAACTTATCATTTATCAACTAAATATACCCTATAAGGCATTGTATGGTCGATCGCCCCCTGTAATACCTGTTGGGAAACCTCAACGGGTGCATCACATGCACAGTGAAAATCAAAATAAAAATTGATTTTCCACGCAGATCAAATTATCGTGCAAAAGATTGGAGTCGCGAGAAAAATTGTAAAAACAAAAAAAATCGCTATGTGTGAGAGATTGATTTTACCTAAGGAGATCGTATATCCCTGTATTCCAGATCCGAATGAAGAAGATGAAGGAGGTCAAGCGTTCTCCTCTCTAGCGGTATCCACATGATGGATCTCTACAGCGAAACTCCTCCAATCTGATTTTGCAACTCTTGCACAGAGGGAGGGAGGAGAATAGGAGGTGGTAGCTAAAGCTGCAGCATATCAACCATGAGTCTCCCCTCCTATTTATAGAGAGCCACCAAAAACCCTAGGGCTCCTGCCTTAGTGGGTGTTGGATTTTCATCCAATAACCCACTAACCTTGTATTATTGGATCTCTATCCAATAATCTCCTTAGGCCTCTTATTGGCCTTAAGCAAGGAGCCCATCAGCATAGGGTATCATTTAATGAGAATAGAGGCTAATTGGATCTTCATCTAATCCTCTATTCGCTGAAGCATCCACCATATGTGTATGACCCTCTAGGCCCGATACCGAGCTAGTTGTGAGTCACTCCCATCAGAACTCCTTCTGATATAGTGAATTATTATCCTCATAATAATTCACTCGACTCATCGACTATGGATGTATTATGCCACTACGCTATAGTCCCCAAATGATACAGGGGGATCAAATCCGTCAGACTTGTCTGTCCACAGTTACCATGTATCTATAATCCCTCATCCAAATAATATCCCAGAGACTGTATATTGGACATGGTACTGTCAGGTCACATATGGAATCAGTTTATCTTGCTCTGTTCGGATTCTACCAGAGAACTCCTTCTCTCTCAATCCGAATGATCCTGGCCAGAGATTTATCTAAGTAAGCACATATGGGATATTCCTCTCATGATACCGAGAGTGGATGATCTTTTATTGACATTCAATTACCTTCGTAAGGTTAGTTACCAATCCTGATAACCAGTTGTACCAGATCTGAAACTTTCTAAACCTATAAGTCTAGCATCAAAGAAAGGAATACTCATACAAGGCATCCTTGGTGTCTCAAGTCTAAGGACCAGATACACAACTAGGACTATGGAATCGCTGTCTGACATTAGGTATCATTAACCATACAACATTCTATAAGCGGATCAATCAGTGAACTCATTCTCTGATGAGCACCTGCACTATATCCTTAGTGTCTCAACACAAGTGGCTATGAGACTAGCCGCCTCCATCATATGGATGAGTATATAGTACACCGATCTGTCCAGTTATCTCAATATCCCTCTCGAGTAACCTATGACTGGGATTATTTAGGATCTGTGTTTAAAGGTGAATTGATCTCATTATCATGATCTCATCACTATCTGATTCCCATTGTACAGAACCAATGACATCACAATATATATGTGCAACAAATAATATAATATGAGAATATGCTAATATTAATCATAAGCAAAAAGATTACGTAGTGTGTCACACGTGTCATCACTCACATGATTGGCTTGCAGGGCACCTGTAACTAGTAATACCTAAGTATGTAATTGGTGCAACTAAGGTGGATTAGGTTGACCAAAACTTAATTAAAAGGGACAAGTATTTGCAGCTACTGAAAAATAATCTAACTATCGCCCAAGCTCGCATGAAGCAATAAGCAGACACTCACCGGAGCGAGGGAGAATTTTTGATAGGAGACTAGGTTTACCTTTTCCTACAATCATATAAGCAGCTATCAATCAACACTAGAGCGTCGATGAAGCTATCTCCATAATTCTATGGACCATATCAAATTTTGGAGTGTATTGGGGCCGTGGCGTATAGGTTAAAACTCTCAATTGATGCTCAGATTCATCTCATCTTCCACATATCCTTGCTAAAGCTGAAATTAGGAGAATATAAGTTGGCTTAGACTCAGTTGTCGAGTACTACAAATGATGGTGAGATTTAAGCTCAACCTGAAGCTATACTTGATCGGAGCATTGTGATGTACTGTCAACGCCCCTCAACTGAAGTACTCGTAAAGTGGAATAATCTACCATCCAAAGACACAATGTGAGAGTCTTACAAGGAGCTGAAGACCCGAGTCTAAGAGTTTATGGACCCTCAGCCTTGAGGACAAGGCTGATCCTAAGATGGCGGGCTTGATAGGACTCCAACAGGGTTGAGTTCTAATCACCCTAGAAGTAATCAATAAAAACCTATGAGATTGTAATAAAACCCTACCTAGTCACTTTTATCCTATAAAGAAGTGTGGCTAGGGTTTAGATTGGCACCTTAGGGCTTAGTAGCCATCACCCCCTTTACTGGGCTAGTCGGTCAGAGTTTTTCCTTGCTTAGGTCGACTATAGAGCCAACCTAGCCACCCCCTGTTCCTACTAAGTCAGGTCGACTATAAAAGGGGCAAAGGGATAATTTTATTTAGGCAAGCACCCCATGGGCTAAGGTTTAGAACCCTATATAATGATGTAGCTACCCCCTCTCTTTTATCAAGCAAGTATTCTTTTTTAGTCAGCCTTGTGGTTGACTTCTAGGAGGGAGAAACTCCTATAGTGTTCCAAGGGTTTATCTTCCTCAAAGATCAAATTCTATAGAGCTCCTTATGGTGTTTTATCATGAACACAAACCATCACAGAGCAAATTGTTGAAGCAGTTGAATTAGATATTGGGCAAGAAAGTATCATGTAAGAGATTAGATGTCAAGCCAAATGATTGATAGATGTGCCAAAGGATAGACTTCGTGCCTTGAGTTTGGGATCGGGCTAGAAGGATTAGGTATTACACTAAGAGATCAGATGTTATGGGAAGTCAACATGTCGATAGATCGAACGATATATTAAAGGAAATGATGATGTGCAAGAGGTTCGGATGAAGTATTAGATGATCAGATAAGAGCCCAAATTCCTGAGCTATATTTCGACAATAATATTGTCTGATGTCGGTGGTAGTGCTACTAATACCATAAAATCTTGATGATTTAAATTTTTTGGCTCTATTTTTGAAGTATTTTGGGATCTATAAATACCTCATTCATGCTTGCTTGATGCAAGAATGAAATCTTAAGAATTTAAGTATTGTAAACTCTCTTGAGTGGTGGTTGAGTCTCTTCCTCCTTCATGAGTTTAGAAGTATTTATAAGTTGTTGGAGGGTTGAGGCCTCTTGTAAAAGAGAGGTATAAAGTTCTATCTTAAGTCTGTCAAAATAAGAAGAGTTAGTGTAAAGGTTCTCTCCTGAGTTTGGTGAAAGGAGAAGGATTATAACAAGGATAGTTGATCTTCGCCCATTAGAAAGAAGATCGATAGTTAAAACTGGTGGCCTCAAGGGAAGAGGAATTGGGAGTGGACGTAGGTCGAGACGATCGAACCACTATAAAACGGTTTGCATGCTTCTCTTACTTGTTTTATTATTACTTACTAATTTACTTTATTCACTACCCTTGCTTACACTTTGGTTAAATGCATTTTTTATATGGATTTATCAATTGAATTTGAAAAACTAAATCTTTTTGCGATAGCACTAATTCCCTTCCTCCCCCTTCCCTTCCCCCCACCCCCTTCCCTCCCCCTTCTCTCCTTTTATGATTAATAAGATAAACATCTCATGTGAATAATAAGATACTTTTATATGAACAATAAAATAAATTTTTAAAAATATTATCACATAAATCATGAAATCTAGATTAGCAATTCATATATTTTCATGATTTAGCATTCCAAGTTCTTTTCTAAGAAATTTAAATTATTCTTTATTTAAAGGTTTTGTAAAAATATCCGTTAATTAATGCTTAGTGTCAATAAATTCCAATGAGATATCTTGACAATTTATATGATCACTTATAAAATAATATCTAATGTTAATACGTTTGGTTTTTTAATATTGAATAGGATTTTTAGTTAAACATATAGCATTTGTGTTATCACATTTTATAGGAATATTTTTTAATTTCATTCCATAATCTTCTAATGTGTTTTTTATCCAAATGACTTGGGCACAACAGGCACTAGCTGTAATGTATTATGCTTCCATAGTAAATAAAGCTACTGAATTTTATTTCTTGAAAGTCTAAGAAATAAGTGCATGTCCTAAAAATTGACATATCCCGGTGGTACTCTTTTTATCTATTCTACATCCACCAAAATCGGTATCTGAAATAGTAATCAAGTCAAAGTTCTTTGATTTTTTATATTATAATCCTAGTTTTGAGGTTCCCTTTAAGTATCTAATGATTCATTTAACTGCTTTCAAATGAGAGAGTTTTAAGATTAGATTGAAACTTTTCACATAATCCAATACTAAACATGATATCTGAGCTAGTAGCAGTTAAATATAATAAACTTCTTATTATTCCTCTATAAGTTTTTTGATCAAAGTTTTCTCCTTCATTGTCTAAGTCCAACTTTGTAGATGTACTCATGGGAGTGTTTAAAGATTTAGCATTTTCCATCCCAAACTGCTTTATTAAGTTCAAGGTGTATTTAGTTTGACTAATAAAAATACCATCATCTAGTTATTTTATTTATAATCCTAAGAAGAATGTTAACTCACACATTAGACTTATTTCAAGTTCTTAGTTCATTTCTTTAGCAAAACACTCACATATAGATTCATTTGTAGATCCAAAAATAATATCATCAACATAGATTTGAATAATAAAAAAATTATTTTTAAAATAATTAAAAAATAATATAGTATCAATCTTATCTTTAGAAAATTTATTTGAAATAAAAAAAAAACTAAGTCTTTTGTACCAAGCCCGAGGGCTTATTTTAATCCATAAAGAGCTTTTGTAAGTTTAAAACATGATTAAGAAGAGATTATTTTCAAAACTAAGGGGTTGTTAAATATATATTTCTTCGGAAATAAAACCATCTAGAAAAGCACTTTTAACTTCAATTTGAAATAACTTAAAATTCTTAAAAGATGTAAAGGCAAGGAGCATCCTTATGGCTTCAAGTCTAGCCACAGGAGTGAATGTTTCATCATAATTGATTCCTTCTTCTTGGTTGAAACTTTTGGCCACTAATCTAGCCTTGTCTTTAACCATGATATCATTTTAATCTTACTTCTTTCTAAAGACATATTTAGTACCAATCACTAAATGGTCATTAGGCCTAGGAATAATCTCTCATACCTCATTTCCCACAAATTGATTAAGCTCTTCATGCATTGTATTAACCCAAGAATCATCTCTTAGGGCCTCATTAATGCACTTTGGCTCGATTTGAGAAATAAATATGGCATTTGCACAAATATTTTTTTTAAAAGAAGATCGAGTTTGAATTCTTTTTGATGTTTCTCCTATTATAAGCTAATTAGGATAATCATTCATAAGCTTTCATTCCTTGGGTAAGGATTTGGAAGTAGATTCATCTAAGTTACTTTTAGGAGTATTATCATTTAAATTCAAGTTACCAAGATCAACTTCATCATCAAAATCAATCTTCTTAAATTTGAAAAACTCATTAAAAATAACATAAATAGATTCTTATATTACTAATATTCTTTTATTAAAAACACGATAAGCTTTTGAAATAGAATAATAACTTAGAAAAATATATTCATCGGATTTTACATCAAATTTACCTAAAGCATCCTTTTCATTTAAAATAAAATATTTATAACCAAATATTTTAAAATAAGAGATATCAGTTATTTCACCATTTCATAATTCATAAGAAATTTTAATGAGTAATGGTCTTTCAAGAATCCTATTTAAAACATAGCATGTCGTATTAACGGTTTCGGCCCAAAAATATTTAGATAGACTATGTTCATTCAACATTGTTCTAGCCATTTCTTGTAAGCTCTTATTTTTTCGTTCTACTACTCTATTTTATTGTGGATTACGTGAAGTAGAACAATTATGGATATACCCATTCAAATTATAAAAATTTTAAGAATCATTATTTTAAAATTCTCTACCATGATCACTTCATATTGAACAAATCATACATCCTTTTTCATTTTGAATAATTTTAATAAAATTTTATAAAACATTTAAATGTATCACTTTTATGTGCCAAGAAATAGGTCCAAGTATATCTACTAAAATCATCCACTATAACAATTGCATATTTACTACCACCTAAACTTGTAATGTCAATTGGTCCAAATAAATACATATGGATCAATTAAAATGGCCTAAAGGTGCTTATTTGATTTTTCAACTTAAAGCTACTCTTTATTTGGTTTCCTAATTGACAAGTGTCACATACTTTATCTTTGATAAACTTAAGATTATGTAAGCCTTTTACTAGTTCCTTGGTAGAAATTTGGTTTAAAAGTTTCATATAGCATGACCTAGTCTTTTATGCCAAATCCAAGTATCATCATTCAAAGCCAAAAAATAAGTTGCATCACACAATTTTTCAATATCTATGGTGTATACATTTTTGTTTCTTAAGGCAATCAACAATTTGTTTTTATGTGGCAATTCAATCATGAATGCATTAGGTTAAAATTTAACTACATATCCTTTATCACATAATTGACTAATGCTAAGCAAGTTATATTTCAAGCAATCAACTAATAACACATATTCAATCAAGAGGTTTGATGTGTTATCTATTGTTCATTTTTCAATGATTTTATCATTGTTGTTGTCTCCGAAAGTAACAACTCCTTCACTTAAGCTAGTAAGCTTAGAAAAATAAGATGGATCTCTGATCATGTGCCTTGAGCATCCACTATCAAAATACCATTTGGTGCTCCTAGCTTTAGTTTGGAGACAAACCTCATCTTCGATCACCATTATAGCATAGTTAGCAACGTCCTCTTTGGAGTTGTCTTCTTCATCTGAAGAGCTTTAATCATCTTAAGTGGTCGAAAGTGCTTTCTTCTTGTGTGTTGCTACTTCTTCAAATGAGGACATTTATTTTTAAAATGTCCCACTATTTTGCATTCATACAATAGACATTGTCCTTCTTTGGATTCTTTTTGTTTTTATAATTTGTGTTCCTTTTTATAAATTTTTTAAACTTTCTTGATAATAATGCAATATCATAGTCCTCATCACTCAAGGTTTCACTCGAAGCTACATCCTTCATGTTCATTAGAAGGGGTTCATCAAGCTCATCATGAGCTTTATAGTTTAGTTCATATATCATGAGTGAGCCAATTAGTTCTTCAAGAGGTAAATTATTTAAATATTTGGCCTCTTAAATAGTGGTTACTTTAGGATCTCAATTTTTAAATAAAGATCTTAAAATTTTACTAATAAGTTTAAAATTTGAAAAATATTTTTCAAGTGTTTTAATGCCATTGACAACATCCATGAAATGGGTGTACATGTCTCCAATGGACTAACTTGGTTTCATTTGAAACAACTCATAATTATGAACTGAAATGTTAATCTTATATTCTTTACTCTAGTAGTCCTGTCGTGTGTGATTTCTAGTGTGTGACAAATATCAAAAGTTGATTCACAAATAGAAACATAATTAAACTTAATCTTGTCAAAAGCACAAGGCAAAGCATATATAGCCTTTGCATTCAAAGAAAAACTCTTCCTTTCTAAATCATTCCACTCATTCATTGGATTGGAAGATTTTTCAAATTCATTCTCAATAATATTCCATAAGTCAAGGTCTAAAGAGATAAGAAAAATAAGCATCATTGTCTTCTGATATGTGTAATCCGTCCTATTAAATATGGGAGGATATGAAATAGAATATCCCTCATTTATGCCAAAACAAGTCATTTATTCAAGTGGATGTTAATCCAATAAGTAACTATCTTGCTCTGATACCAATCGTTAGGATCAATTAGCATTAAGAGGGGTGGGAGGAGTAAATTAGTGTAAGTGTAAATTATCGTTTTAACAAAAAACCTTTTGCTTGAAGCAAGAAAGGAAATCTGAAGCTTTTCATAACAAGTGAATGATTTAAAGAAAATACGAAATTTCTTGCTTAAAAATAACTTTAGAAGGAATAAGCAAATCCTAATGAAAAGATAAGCATTATCGAAAGAACATACTTGACTTGAAACTTTTCTTTAAAAGAGTAAGTAAAAATCAAAAGCATCTATAGTGGTTCAAAATGATTAAAAACTCGACAATTGTAAATAGTAAATACAACAAGTAAAAACACTCACAATTATAGTGGTTCGGCACCAACCGACTTACATCCACTCCCGAGTGTTCCTCCTTAAGACACATTGGCGTCCACTACCGATCTTCTTTGGGTAAAGACTAAACTCTTACACTTGAGCTTATAAGGGAGATTTCAAGATTTTTTTTAACTCTAAGCTCTCTCCTTTCCCCTATTCTTTTTTTTATAATTCACATATAATTTTTTGCACAGAATGTAATCTCAAAAGTGTTGTATAGAATCCAAGAAAACTTGGGATATTTATAGGCCTCAAATGACTTCAAAAATTGAAACCAAAATTCAAATATACCTAGAAAATCTGGGTACGAGTGGTTCAGCCACAGGCCTGGGTGGGTCAACCATCGGAAGTATCCAGAATCCATGGTACATGCGATTCAGCCACCTAGCCTGGGTGGTTCAGCTATTGACAATCGCTCAAAATCCTGGTATGGGCGGTTTACCCACCCGTCCTGGGTGGTTCAGCCACTCGAAATCCTGGTATATGTAGTTTACCCACCCCTTCTGGGTGGTTCAGTCACCCAAAAACTTGGGCGGCATTGATTGATCCATCTCTTATCGACGATTCATCCATCGAGAATCCTAGGAAAGCGATTTCCTTCACTTTTCCAATCCTGATTTGAACCATCAATTGACTAATTCCCTAGTCAACTAATTGAGCTGAAATTGAGCTCAAATATACCCCATAGTGGACTCAGTTGCCATATTGAGTTGATTTGGGTTCCTTCCAAATCAAACTCAATTAGAACTTAATCCCTAACTATGACTCAATTATTACAACTCTTAATGACTAAAAAACTAAACCAAGACTTAACTACTGCCAATCCGATAGCCTCCGCCATTCTTGCGAATCCCTTTGACGAATCTCCTAACGAACTCCCGGCGAGGTCCCACTACATCGTCCAAACCCCGGCCCAATTCCTAAGCTTGATCTTGGCCCATCATCTGGTTGTAACTCAATTGCTCTATTATAGTTAAACCTGTAATACTTTCTCTAACATACATGTTAGATTAAACACTCATCAATTGATTTCATCATCAAAATCTGAGATTCAATAATTAGATCTTCATCTAATTACCCTTAATCCTAGGATTATTGGATTTTATCCAATAATCTCAAGTGGTCTTTAATTTAGCCTCATACAAGGGATCTATCAATGTTAGGTCTTATCCAATAAGAACAAGGGCTAATTGAATAACTCATATTCAATCCTCTACTCGCTGAAACATCCACTATATATCTGTCATCTCTAGGCTCAATACCAAGCTGGTCGTGTGCCCTACCTGTTAGAACTCCTTCTAACTCAGTGAATTATTATCCTACAATAATTTACTTGACTGATCGACTATGGACATACTAAGCCACTACGTCATAGTCCTTATACAATATAAGGGACCTAATACATTGGACCTATCTATCCTTAATTACCATATATCTATAGTCCCTCATCCATATAATATCTCAGAGATTGTATATTGGCATGGTACTATCAGGCCTCATACGAAATATGTCTGAGTCTCGCTTTAATTAGATTCTCCCGGAGAACTCCTTTCTCAATCTGAAAATCCTGACTAAGGATTTGTCTAAGCGGTAATACACGAGATATTTCTCTCATGACATCAAGAGTGGATAATCCTATGTTGACACTTAATTACCTTCGTAAGGTTGGCTACCAATCCTGATAATAATAGAATCGCAGATGAAGCTCTATAGATTTTGATTTTTAAGGGGGATCAACCCTTGGAATGCTATAGGGGTTCCTTCCTCCTAATAGTCGGCCATATGGCTGAATTATAGATTGATCTTGCTTTTTTAAAAGAGGTGGAGGCTACATGCTTATATAAGGCTCTAAACCCTAACCCTAGGGGAGTACTTCTTAAGTGAATTTCTCCTTTTGCCCCTCATATAGCTACAATGCATAAATAAAGGGGGTGATAGCCTAAGTGGCTGCACAAGCCATGCAACAAACCCTAGCCGACCAACCTAGTAAGGGTGGCGACGGCTATGAAGCCCTAAGGCCCTAATTAAACCCTAGCCACATTTCTTTATATGATAGAAGTGACTATATAAGGTTTTATTACAATCTCACAAGGTTCTTATTGATTACTTATATGGTAATTAGGACTCAACCTTGTTGAAGTCTTATCAAGCCCGCCCTCTTTAAATTAGCCTTGTCCTCAAGGCTGAGGGTCCATGAACTCTAAAAATTGGGTCTTCAGCTTCTCCCATGTGATCATTAATTGAACTTTGACCTCCTCATCAGCTTGGGTGTCAATTGAATTGATTTGGGCTGAGTCATCTTGTTTAAATTTTCATTTAAGATGGGATACTTGGAGGATCAATTATAATCTTGATCTGGTGCACGAATCTGATCTCTAGGTTAGAGCTCCAATGTGATCCCCAATTTTACAATGCCCAAAGAAACAGGGATACCACTTTCTTGAGGCTTTAATTTCGTGCTGGTGGAGTTGGAGATGAAGGGAGACTTGATCTTTCTTAGGAAATTTTCTTATGCTCTGGCGTTTATTAGGGAGAAGTTTCTTCCTTGCATGGGCTATCACGTGGTTGCTCTGTAATAGTAATCGTGCCTTCTTTTAGAGTGAGGGTTATCCTCTGATAATATCTCTAGTGGTATGAGCCTGATCTGAGTTAGAGGTGAGTAGAAGTGGTGTTTTTTCGAGACTCATTTTCACTTCTTCGTGCTATTGATCATCTTATATGAGGATGGTGTTGCCCCCACTTTGGATGTGTCTGCTCCAATAATAAACATCTGGCCACGATTTGGTGTAGATGACGTCGTGGTCGTGAGGGCTATAGTTTCACTCAGCCAAAGTGGTGCATCTTTCTTTATAATGAGATGGATGGTGTTCACCCTTCATTGAGTCCTATGAATGATCCTTCCCTTTTCTGATTTTGCCACTAAAGGGGCTCAATTTTCTCGCGATCTTGGGACGTAGATCGAAGGTCATCATCAAGAAAGTCTTTAAGCATCATGATTCAATCCTGGGGAAAGTCGTGGAAGTCACCTGAGATATGAAAGTATTGCATCAGCAACCATGGTGAGTTCGACAGGATGTAACACTGTAAAAGTAGTTTATATCCGGGAAAAAGAATATAAGGATGTGTCATAGCAAGAAATAAGCACAGTCGAACAATCCATGTCTCTATCATATCTTGGATGACCCTTTTATCTTCGACCTTTTGAGGTTATAGGAAGCAATTTGGTTGAGCAACAGTTGGTTGAAGTTTCGACCAGTTCAGCATAGGGGGGTCGAATAGCTTCAGAGGAGGTAGTCAGCTCGGTTTGGTAGAGACGTCCAAAATTTTAGCAAGATGTGAGAGAGAGTTGTTATCTTCAATCTCATGAAACTCTTGAATTTGAATTAGGAAACCATTGGATTCTTCTTTTAGTAACCTCTCCAAGTGTTGCGCTATAGTCATAGTCGCTTGGCTTTCTCGTAGAACCACTTGTTTTCCTTTGCTGAAAAATTTCATGGTTAGTTTTTGAAAAATTCTAAAAAATGTCTCTAGTCATGGATAACCAATCAATGTCAAGCATTATATCAAAATTATTGAGAGGGAGAAGGAAAAAATCAGCAACTATGTCTTGCTCCTATATGATCAATTTAACCTGTGGGCACTTTTAGTTACACTTCAGAATTTAGTCATTAGCTACCTTGACTTTGAACCTACTACAATCTTCTTTTTAGAGCATTAAGTGGGCAGTGACCTTACTGCTCATGAAGTTATGTGTGCTCTTGGCGTCTGAAGACGATGATAGACTACTGCTTGAGAAACCCTTTGATCTTAAATTTTTACAAGTTGATGTAGCCGGCTAAGGTAGGGACCATGCGGGTGGCCAGTTTTGGTGTATCATTCTCCTTGGGCTCGAGAGTCGTATCTTCAAATTTGGGTTCTTCAGTGGACATAATTATTAGTGAGGTCTCCTTTTTACATTGGTGTCCTTGGCTCCATAGTTTAACATAATTTCCACATAGGCCCTTTGCCGATCTATCAAAAAGCTCTTCTCTTGTTAACTTTTTTGGCTAAGCTGACCACCTGGTGGTAGATAGGGTCGAGGGTCTCTGTGCTACTGGTCGTGCGATGGCTTTGGTCCTCTGAGCATCTTAGTTCAGCCTGTCTTTGTGTAGTCATGCGAAGGAGATGGTTGTGTATGGCTGTCGCGCTTTAACTTCTTCCCAAATCTCTGGTTTCAAGCCCTCAATAAAAGTCCTCAATATCTATTTTTTAGCCCAATCATAAGTTTAATTAGATAATCTTTCAAACCTAGTTTGGTACTCTTGGATGGTGGAGGTTTGACAGATCATCACTAGTTCTTCATCAAGGTTTTTGTAATTAATTGATGTTGAAGGTTTATATGCTTTTGGTTGGGATGTGGATCTTATGCTCTAAGCATCTTGATTAAGGTGCCCTTCTTGAAGTTGTATAAAGGAGATCGATGTCGTCGAGGGGTAGGGCTGTCGTGTCTTATCCTCACTTCTTATCTCTGATGGATTCTTCTTGTAATCAGAATTTGCTCCATGTTGTGATCTTCTAGGGCTTCTTGATCAGCCCAATCTAAACTCCTCAAAGAGAGCATGCAATTTAGCATCCATACGCGTCTCGAAAGCCTCCAATTTGGCTTCAAATAAGCCCACTGATGTCATGACGTAAGGATCTCCAACCTGTCAAATAAATTCATTGAAGAGTGTAGCTGCAATCTTCAAGTTAAAGGTAACAAATGACAGCAATGTCGGGGCTATGGTGGTGAAGTCTCCAAGTGGAGGATGGCAACTAAGGGTAGCAGCAACGGTGAAGGAAGAAGATGGCAGCAATAACATATGTTGTGGTTCTGTGGTGATACTGCAATGTCGTCAAGGCTATAATTTTTCAAGTGGCTGATATCTGTCAGAAGATGGTAGCCAAGAGATCTGAATCGAAAGATAGTAGCGATGGTGAAGGAAGAAGAGGGCAGCAACGATGTCAGCTGCAGTTCCGGTGCGACTTCATGACTACACGTGACATTAGTTGCAGTAAGGGTGCAGCTGTAATATGAGGAAGACAGGGAAGCGGTGTGCACAGCTATTACGGAGGGGGGCAACAGTAGTAAGGAGTGAGAGATGACTGCTATCATGTTCAATTTGTTGCTAGCCGCGATTAAGATAGTTGGCAGCGAATGATTGTTACAGGCTACGATGTAAATTGATTACAGTAAAAGATCACTGCTGGTAGCTTTTTACAACAAGGATTGCTACTGGTTGCAATCAAGGAGGATAGTAGTGAGAGGTCATTATTGGCAATATTAGGCAATGAAAGATGCATGCTATGATTGAAGTGATAAGGGAGATTTGGTGGCTGAAAGGTTAGTGGACCGAAGGCTCTGATTTTTTGTGCGATTTATAGCTATTTTAGGTATGATTTAGGGCTACGATTTTATGGAGTTTTGGCTACAAATTGGTATGGTTTTAGAGTTGTGATAGTAGTAGATGAAGGTTAGAAAAAAGTGTTTTAGATTTGGGATAGATGGCAGCAAAGGTTTGATAAGGATCGATAAGGGTATGTTGCAATATGTGCTAGTTATAAGAGGCTACAGTTTTAGGTTATTTTATGGCTGATTTGGGTATGGTTTTGGCTATGGTTTGGTAGGGTTTTATGGCTGTAATGATAGAGGTGAAGGTTAGGGAAAGATGGTTTCAGATATGGAAGAGATGGCAGCAAATTTGATAAAGTTTCGATGAAAGATCACTGTAGTATATGTTGTACTACCGAATAGAATTCCCATCAAAGAAGTAGTAGTTTCTTGATGTTAATTCCAGCAAAAGTTAGAGAAATTTATGGAGAATTTCAATATCAGAATCTCAGTTCAGATGGTGATAGTAGTAATATTTGGATCAAGAAAATTTTAGCAGCGTAACAATAGAAAAATTGTTACAAACAAGATCATAGAATTCTCATCGTAAAATTTCAGCACTATAGAACGAAGAATTCTAGCACTATAATTCCAGTTTCAGAAAGAATTTATCTCAGAGATCAAGTTAGATGAAATTAAGATGATCTATAAAATTGTATAAAAATTTTGGCCAAAAAGGATGAATATAAGTTCGGTTTCAAGAGGCGAATAGGTGGAAGGTAAATTCTTTATTGTAAAATTCTAATGCTATGTGATGAAGCATTATAGCACTATAATTAATGTTTCAAAAGGAATATTTTCTAGAGATCAATCTTAGATGAAAGTTAAGATGATCTATGAAATTGTATAAAAATTTTGGCTAAGAAAGAATAGCAATAAATTGGTTTTAAGAGGCAAATAAGTAATTGAAAATTTCTGTAGTGTTTCACCTTCACAATAATGATAACGTTTTAGACGATCAAAATTTGTAGTAGTGGAAATATGGAAAAACTCTTCAACGTATAAGGTAAAGGATTTTATAGTATTGAAGAGACGTAGGTGATAAAAATATACTATATCTCTAGATCAAACGCAGGGGGCAGAGGTAGATTGATTTGATCTGCAGTTGGGGTGAAAGGTGGAGGTGTGTGTCGCAGCAATTATGGGAATTACTTGGGAAGGTGGAAGCAACTGAGATGGCTACAGGGGCAGCAAGATCGCTGCTCTGATACCAGATGATAGAACCCCATATGGAGCTCTATAGATTTTGATCTTTGAGGGGGATCAACCCTTGGAATGCTATAGGGGTTCCTCCCTCCTAATAGTTGGCCATATGGCTAAATTGTAGATTGATCTTACTTTTTTAAAAGAGGTGGAGGCTATATACTTATATAGGGCTCTAAACTCTAGCCCTAGGGGGTGCTTCCTAAGTGAATTCTCCCTTTTGCCCCTCCTATAGCTATCATGCATAAATAAAGGGGGCAACGGGCTAAGTGGCTACACAAGCCATACCCCTCTGCTAGAAACCCTAGCCGACCAACCCAATAAGGGAGATGACGGCTAGGAAGCCCTAAGGCCCCAAATTAAATCCTAGCCACACTTCTTTATAGGATAGAATTGACTAGGTGAGGTTTTA
Source organism: Ensete glaucum (assembly GCA_021527575.1). Taxonomy (NCBI): domain Eukaryota; kingdom Viridiplantae; phylum Streptophyta; class Magnoliopsida; order Zingiberales; family Musaceae; genus Ensete; species Ensete glaucum. The sequence continues at coordinate 47,555,564 of CM038551.1, forward strand.
TTACAATCTCACAGGATTCTTATTAATTACTTCTAGGGTGATCAAGACTCAACCCTACTGGAGTCCTGTCAGATAACCGGTTATACCATATCTGAAACTTTTTAAACTTATAAGTCTAATGCCAAATAAAGGAGAACTCAAACAAAACATCATTAATGTCTCAAGTTTAAGGACCAGACACAACTAGGACTACGGAATTGCTGTTTGATGTTAGGTATTATTAACCAATCAATATTCTATAAGTGGATCAAATAGTAAACTCATTCTGCTATACCTTTAGTGACTACTAGACTAGTTGTCTCCATCATATGGATAGGAATAATGTACACTAGTCTGTCTAGTTATCTTGATGTCCCTCTCGAGTAACTTATGATTAAAATTATGTAGAGTCTATGTTTAAAGATGAATCGATCTCATTATCATGATTTCATCATGATACGATTCTCATTGCATAGAATCAAGGATATCACAATATATATAATAGATAATATAATGTGAGAGTATGCCAATAATAATAATAATGCAAAAAGATTATGCAGCGTCTCACACGTGTCATCACTCACGTAATTGGCTTGTAGGGCACCTGTAACTAGTAATCTCTCACTTAACCTAAAGCTAATCACTTATATGTGTGATCCTCATCAAACTCCTATGACGCTCAAAAATAGTTTGAGCCAACGGCTTTGTTAGTGGATATGCTAGGCTATCTTTGGATGAAACTCTTTCAGTTACTACATCTTTTCTGACTATAATCTCTTTAATCAGCTGAAACCTCCTCAGAATAATTCTGATGAGACATAGGTTCTCGTGCTAGAGCTATCACCCCATTGGTGTCGCTATATATAAGAATTAACTCCATGCTACTTGGTACAACTCCCAAATCCCTAAAGAACTTCTTTATCCACACCCCTTCTTTTACTATCTCTGTTGCAGCAATGTATTCTGCCTTTGTGGTCAAGTCAGCAGTAGTATCTTGTTTGGAACTCTTTCAGCTTACTGCTCCTCCATTCAGGGTGAAGATATACCCTGAGTTTGACTTGCTATAATCGATGTCGGACTAAAAACTTAAGTCCATGTAGACCTTAACCTGGAGGCTATATTTACCATATACTAGTAAAAGATCCTTAGTCCTCAAGTACTTAAATATACACTTTACTGTCTTTCAATATTCTAAACTTGAATCCGTCTGATACCTGCTTGTGACACTCAAAATATGCGCTATATTAGGTCTGGTACATAGCATAGTATACGTAATAGATCATATCACTGAGATATAAGGTATCATATCTATGTTTGTCATTTCTACATGGATCTTTTGGGACATACTCTTGAAAAATGATATTTCATGTCTCATTGGTATGAGACCTCTCTTGAAATTTTTCATGCCAAATTTTTTAATAATGGAGTCTATGTACCTAGATTAGGACAAGTCAATCATCCTTTTAGATCTATCTCTATAGATCCAGATCTCTAAAATGTAGGATGCTTCTCCTGAGTCTTTCATAGAGAAGTTTTTTGATATCATGCCTTAATTGTAGAGAGTATTCCTACATCATTCCCAATTATCAGGATGTCATCCATATATAGCACAAAAAAAGTGATAGCTCTCCCACTTACCTTCTTGTGCATATGAGGCTTATCTTCATTCTTAACGAAGTTATAAGATCTGATCGTCTCATCATATCTTATGTTCCAATTTTGGGAAGCTTGCTTCAGTCCATAGATGGACCTGAGCAACCTGTATATTTTATATAGAATTTCTCTGGATACGAATCCTTATGGTTATATCATATACACCTTATCCTCGGATTACCATTGAGGAATACAGTTTTCACATTAATCTGCCAGATCTCAGAGTTATAGTGTATTGTAATGCCTAAAAGAATTCTAATAGATTTTAGCATGGCTATAGGTAAGAAGTGTTAGGAAACCTCAGCGGGTACATCACATGCGTAGCGAAAATTAAAACAAAAAACTAGTTTCCCACGTAGATCAAATCGTCGTGCAAAATATTAAGGTCACGAGAAAAATATAAAAATCGATAAAACTGCAATGTGTGAGAGATTGATTTTACCTAGGGAGATCATATATCCATGTATTTCCAAATCTGGATGGAGAGGATGAAGGAGGTCAAGCGTCCTCCTCTCTAGCGGTATCCACACGATAGATCTGTGCAGCGAAACTCCTCCAATCTGATCTTGCAACTCTTGCACATAGGGAGGGAGGAGAATAGGAGGTGGTGGCTAAAGCTGCAGCCTATCAACTATGAGTCTCCCCTTCTATTTATAGAGAGCCACCAAAAAATCATAGGGCTCCTTCCTAAGTGGGTATTGGATCTCCATCCAACTATCCACTAACCTTGCATTATTGGATCTTTATCCAATAATCTCCTTAGGCCTCTAATTGGGCCTTAATCAAGGAGTCCATCGGTATAGGGTCTCATCTAATGAGAATAAGGGCTAATTGGATCTTCATCCAATCCTCTATTTGTTGAAGCATCCACCATATGTGTGTAACCCTTTAGGCCCGATACCAAGCTGGCTGTGAGTCACTCCCATCAGAACTTATTCTGATATAGTGAATTATTATCCCTATAATAATTCACTTGACTCATCGGCTATGGATGTACTAGGCCACTACGCCATAATCCCTAGACGGTACAGGGGGATCGAATCCATCGGACCTATCTGTCTACAGTTACCATATATCTATAATCCCTTATCTAACTAATATCCCAGAGATTATATATTGGACATGATACTATCAGGTCACACAGGAATCCATCATAATCTCGCTCTAATCGGATTCTCCTAGAGAACTCTTTCTCTCTCAATCCGAATGACCCTGGCCAAGGATTTGTCTGAGCAAGCACATATGTGATATTCCTCTCATGATACCAAAAGTAGATGATCCTTTATTGACACTCAATTACTTTCGTAAGGTTGGCTACCAATCCCGATAACCAACTGTACTAGATATTGAACTTTTCAGACTTGTAAGTCTGGCGTCAAAGAAAGAAGTACTCATACAAGGGATCCTTGGTGTCTCAAGTCTAAGAACCAGATACACAACTAGGACTATGGAATCACTATTTGACATTATGTATCATCAACCATACAATATTTCATAAGCGGATCAATCAGTAAACTCATTCTCCAATGAGCACTTGTACTATATCCTTAGAATCTTCACACAAGTGGCTATGAGACTAACCACCTCCATCGTATGGACGGATATATAGTACATCGGTTTATCTGATTATCTTGATATCCCTCTTGAGTAACCTATGACCGGTATTATTTAGGATTTATGTTGAAAGGTGAATCGATCTCATTATCGTGATCTCATCATGATCCGATTCTCATTATACAAAACAATGACATCATAATATATATACAATAAATGATATAATGTTAGAATATGCCAATATTAATCATAAGCAAAAAGATCACACAGCATGTCACACATTCCATCACTCATATGATTAGATTGCAGGGCACCTGTAACCAGCAATATCTCACTTAACCAAAAATCAATCACTTATGTGTCTGATCCCCATCAGACCCCTATGACACTTATACAATCTGAGCTAGCGGCTTCGTCAGTGGATTTGCAATGTTATCTTCAGATGAAACTCTTTCTATTACTATATCTTTTCGGGTCATGATCACTCTAATCAAATAGAATCTCCTCAGAACAATTATGATGAGACCTAGGTTCCCTTGTCAGAGTTATCGCCCTATTGCAGTCACAATATATGGGAGTCAGCTCTAAGCTGCTTGGTATGACTCTCAAATCCTTGATGAACTCCTTCATCCACACCTCTTCCTTTGCTGCTTCTACTACAGTAATGTATTCCACCTTTGTGGTCGAGTCAACAGTAGTATCTTGCTTGAAACTATTCTAGCTTGCTGTTCCTCCATTCAGGGTGAAAACATATCCTAAATTTGACTTGTTATCATCAATGTCAAATTGAAAACTTGAGTCCATGTAGCCCTCGACCTGGAAGCTACCTCCTCTATATACTAATAAAATATCCTCAGTACTTCTTAAGTACTTAAGGATACATTTTACTATCTTCCAGCATTCTAAACTTGGATATGCATGATACATGCTTGTGACACCCAAAGCATGTGCTATATCAGGCCTAGTACATAGCATCGCATATATGATAAGCCGTATCACTGAGGCATAAGGTATCTTATCTATGTTTACCCTTTCTTTAGGAATCTTAGGGGACATACTCCTAGAGGATATGTCTTATCTATGTTTACCCTTTCTTTAGGAATCTTAGGGGACATGTCTCATCGGTATGAGACCTTTCTTGGAATTCTCCATGCCAAACCTTTTGCCAATGGAGTCTATGTACTTGGACTGGGACAAGCTAAGCATCCTCTTGAATCTATCTCTATAGATCCAGATCCCCAAAATATAGGATGCTTCCCCTAAGTCTTTCATGGAGAAGTTTCTAGATAGTCAAGCCTTTACTATGGAGAGCATTCTACATCATTCTAAATTATTAGGATGTCATCCACATATAACACCAAAAAGGTGATAGTACTCCTACTTACCTTCATGTATACACAAGGCTCATCTTCATTCTTAATAAAGTCATACGATCTGATCACCTCATCAAATCTTATATTTTAACTTTAGGAAATTTACTTTAATCCATAAATGGATCTAAGCAACCTGCACACTTTATATGGACTATCTTTAGATACAAATCCCTCTGGTTGTATCAAATACACCTCCTCCTCGAGGTTGCCATTGAGGAATGTCGTTTTGACATTCATCTGTCAGATCTCATAGTCATAGTATGTTGCAATGGCCAAAATAATTCTAATGGACTTAAGTATGGCTACAGGTGAAAATGTTTCGTCATAGTCAACTCCTTATCTTTGATGATATCCTTTAGCTACCAGCCTTGTTTTACAGGTCTCTACATTTCTATCCACTCTGATTTTTTTCTTGAAGATCCATTTGCAGTCAATGGGTACAATACCCTCAGGTACATCCACAAGGTTCCAAACCTTATTAGAGTATATGGAATCCATCTCAAAATTCATGGCTTCTTGCCACTTCCCAAAGTATATACTCATAATAGCCTCCTCGTAGGTCCGAGTATCAACATCCTGATAGTCATCTCTACTGATATGTCCCACATATCTTTCAGGAGTATGAGATACTCTACTAGACCTATGCAAAGTTGGAACTTGTATGTTAGGTACCTGAACAGACTCAGGCTTTGGAATGGTGCTTGAGCTAGGTTCTCCAACCTCGCTCAATTCTATCTTGCTCCCACTATTTTCACCAAGAATGTGTTCCTTCTCTCTTGGCAACAAAAAATTTTTCGGTCCTCGAGGTGACAAAAATAATACCCACAAGTTTCCTTTGGGTATCCCACAAATGTGCACTATTTTGTCCTTGATTCTAACTTATCAGGGTTACGTGGGCAGGACAACCCCAAATCTTAACAATCTTAAGATCGGGCTTCTTTCCTTTCTATACCTCATATGGCGTAGATACTGTCGACTTTAATAGAACTCTGTTCAGAAGATAAGTTGCAGTCTCTACAACGTATTCCCAGAATGAGACGGGTAGGTTAGTGAAACTCATCATAGACTACATCATATCTAATAGTGTGTGATTCCTCCTTTCTAATACATCATTTAGCTGAGATGTATATGGAGGTGTCCACTGAGATAGAATCCTATTATCCTTGAGGAAATGGATGAAGTCTATATTCAAGTACTCTCCTCCTCGATCTGATCGAAGAGTCATAATACTCTTTCCAATTTGGTTTCCATCTCATTCTTATATTCCCTGAATTTTTCAAAGGCCTCAGACTTGTACTTCATCAAGTACATGTGTTCATACATAGAGAAATCATCAGTGAATATAATGAAGCATGAGTAACCACCTATAGCCTGAGTCGACATGGGACCACATACAACACTATGTATGAGTTCCAATAACTCGGTGGCTCTCTCTCCAGTTCCACTAAAAGGAGAGTTGGTCATCTTCTCACGAAAGCAAGGTTCGCAAGTTGCATATAACTCATAATCAAATGAATCTAAGTATCCATCCTTCAACAACTTTTGAATCCTTCCCTCATGTATATGACCTAGCCTACAATGTTATAGGTATGCATTATTCACCTTATCTCTTTTCCTCTTAGACATATTTATATTCATGATATATGGAGAAGTGTCTAATACATATAAATCATTTATAAGGATCCCTCTAGTATGATCTCATCATCCATAATTATTGAACAACTATTATTCTCAAAAATTAATTTATATCCACTAATTATCAAGAGATAGAAATAATATTTTTGATAATAGAGAAAACAAAATAGCATGCATCTAATGTAATATTAGCTCCATCTGGCAGATGTAGGGTGACCTCTCCAATAGCAACTGTAGCAACTCTTACTCCATTGCCCATTTTGAGGTCCATCTCACCTCTAGCCAATCTCCTAGGTCTTGCTAGAACATGCAACAAATTACAGATATGATAAATATTTCTACTATCCAATACCCATGTGTTAACATGAAAATTTGACAAGTAGAGACTAATCATGAATATACATGAAACTTCTCCAAGCTTCTATTTCACCTTTTTTACAAGGTAGTCCTTACAGTTCCTCTTCCGATGCCTGTCTTGGCCATAGTAGAAGCATTGTCCTTTGTCATTTGTCCTTTGTCAATTGTCCTTTGTCAGGTATTTCTTAGTAACATTTGCCTTACCCGATCTTTCTTTGCCCTTGCCCTTCTTAAGGGTCTTGCTGGCCTTCTTTTTCTTTTTGGTCTCACCATTATAGAGAATAAATTCTCCTTCTTGATGGCACTCTCAACTTTCCTCAACATATTAAGGAGCTCAGGGAGAGTCACCTTAAACTTGTACATATGAACTGTAAAAAGGAATATAGTAGGGACTAAAGTATAAGATCAACATACAAGTTATCCTCTAGGACTATCTATATACTTCACAAAGTGGGTGATCTCATCCTCACTTATCCTTTCCTCCAGCGTGGGCACAATCAAATATGCCACATATGGTGTTTGCAAGCGACAAACAAGATATAACGTAAATTAAATAATATATAGATTTTACACAACATGTTAATTAAGATATAAACTTCTATCTTAATATACTCCCACTATTTTCCTAGTGAATCACGCAACACCCTTAACACGTGAGATGAAAGTATCTGGTAGACTCCTAGTAGGGATCGAGGTCCAATCAGCATCTTAGTGCAACCTCGAGGGACTCGACCAATTACACTAAGCCCAAAAGGTAGATAACTCCTTATGATTCTCGTCATGTTCGCCCTCCGAATCATTATGGTCTCGACTGCTTGACCAACTATGAAGTTCAATTAAGTCATCACCATCATTACAAGATGAGTCTGATTCAATAGATATGCTCTTGACTGCTCGACCAAGTCATACCATGTCCTCAGGTCACTGGTAACATCATATGTCATAGACAAGAACTCGATCACGTAGATAGGTGAGCCTCGAGTGACTCGACCAACTCAACCTATATCATGATTCAATTTCTTCATATAACGATAAAAGGTCGCATGGCTCAATATTATTGCCTCATGCTTAACGACTTAATATTATCGTAGGAGGGGTTTTTGTTTTGTATCAATCTCCTAATATGTCGTGTCACACACATACATATTTAATATATATATATATATACATATATTTAGTAGGTGTATAACACATCACATATGCAAGCCACACCGTATGATCATGAGCCGTCACCTAATATGATTAAGCCTAAGCCAATGGACCTAATCACCCATAATAGGATTTATGTGTGCATCGATGCATCTCTATGCCCTGTGATTATTGATCTCATCATCATCGGTTATGTCGGATCGTCGCATCACCATGCATCCTAATCTCCCGCCATGACATCGTGGGTCCCGCTGTCAGCTCTATGCTCCCATCGTGCCACTCTATGTAATTACAAATAATCACAGGCACGCAGGCCCAACAATAAATGAGAAAAACGGAGTCTCGCAGGCCCCAATAATAATAATACTCATAATTATATACATCACAACACATGGCTCATAATCATTCATCCACATCATACATCACATGTACATCACATTATATATAGGATTACTATATATAATAATTAATTAAATTATTTAATTAATTATTTTTTAAGAAATCAGGATATGTTCGAAATTTTCAGAATTATCAAGGGTATTTTTATAATTCTAGATCACAAGATAGTCCTCGAAATTTTTAAAATTATTGAGAGTATTTTGGGATTTTTGTAAACGAGGATAGTCCTAAGAATTTTATAAATTTAGAGGGGTAAAATAGTTCTTTTCTCAAAAGGAATGCCCTAATCCCTTTGCTCCCTTTGCGTCGTTGTCGCCGCCACCCCTGCGCGGGCAACGGTTGCCTTGGCCCACTGGCAGCCACCCTGCCAAGGGTCGGCCACCCTTGTGGCTGGCGCTTGTGCCCCTGCTAGCGAGGCTAGCAGAGGTAGCCCCTTGGCGATGCTTACGCTGCTTTGCCCTACGGTTGCCCTTATAGTGACCGCCCCTTGGTGGCCCTAGTCGTAGCCGACTACCCCTTGCAGGGTGTCATGGCCGTGGCCTGGCCGTGGGTGGTCGGCCCTACATGGGGTTGGCTGTGGTTGGCGCCCTCCTCCTCGCTGCCTTCGATGTGAAAACGTAACAAGAACACGTAGAACGATTCTACGCGATTCAATCCCATCACACACGGTTTAAAACTAATTTTCATACGAAAACCTTGGCTCTCATACCATTGTTAGGAAACATTAGCGGGTGCATCACATGCGCAGCGAAAATCAAAATAAAAATTGATTTCCACGTAGATATAATCATAGTGCAAAAGATTGGGGTCGTGAGAAAAACGTAAAAACTGATCAAATCACGATATATGAGAGATTGATTTTACCTAGGGAGATCATATATCCCTATATTTCCAGATCCGAATGGAGAGGATGAAAGGAGATAAAGCGTCCTCCTCTCTAGCGGTATCCATACGATGGATCTCTACAGTGAAACTCCTCCAATCTAATCTTGCAACTCTTGCACAGAAGAAGGGAGGAGAATAGGAGGTGGTGGCTAAAGCTGCAGCCTATCAACCATAAGTCTCCCCTCCTATTTGTAGAGAATCACAAAAAACTCTATAGCTCCTTCTTTAGTGGGTATTAGATCTCCACCAATTACCCACTAATCTTGCATTATTGGATCTCTATCTAATAATCTTCTTAGGCCTCTAATTGGGTATTAATTAAGAAGCCCATGAGTATAGGGTCTTATCTAATGAGAATAGGGGCTAATTGGATCTTTATCCAATCCTCTATTCGCTAAAGCATCCACCATATATGTGTGACCCTCTAGGCCCGATACCGAGTTGGCCATGAGTCACTCTCATTAAAACTCATTCTGATATAGTAAATTATTATCCCCATAATAATTTACTCAACTCATCGACTATGGATGCACTAGGCCACTAAGTCATAGTTCTCAGACGGTAGAGGGGAATCGAATCCATCGGACTTGTCTATCAACAATTACTGTGTATCTATAATCTCTCATCCAACTAATATTCCAAAGACCATATATTTGATATGGTACTATCATGTTACATACGGAATCCGTCATAGTCTCGCTCTAATCGGATTATTCTGGAGAACTATTTCTCACTTAATCCGAATGACCCTAGCTAGGGATTTATTTGAGCAAGCACATATGGGATATTCCTCTTGTGATACCAAGAGTGAATGATTCTCTATTGATACTTAATTGCCTTCGTAAGGTTGGGTATCAATCTTGATAATCAACTGTACCAGATTTGAAACTTTCTAAACTTGTAATCTGGCATCAAAGAAAGGAGTACTCATACAAGACATTCTTGGTGTCTCAAGTTAAAGGACTAGATACACAACTGGGATTATGGAATCGCTGTCTGACATTAGTTATCATCAACCATATAGCATTCTATAAATGGATCAATCAGTGAACTCATTCTCTAATGAGCACCTATACTATATCCTTAGTGTCTCCACACAAGTGGCTATGAGACCAACCGCCTCCATCGTATGGACGGGTATATAGTACACAGGTCTGTCCGGTTATCTCGATGTCCCTCTTGAGTAACATATGACTAAGATTATTTAGAATCTGTATTTAAAGGTGAATCGATCTCATTATCGTGATCAAGAGACTCATCGGGAGTTCGCTAGAGGATGCCAAGAAGTTTATCAGGAGTTCAAAAGATCGATTCATGTGTCGGATAATAAGAATGATTGTAATAGTGTCTTAGTATATTGTAGTTAGCATCGTGTGTTTAGAGTCCTAATCGAGTTAGTTTTGAAGAAATTCAAATTACCTCAATGAGAGGCAACTAGGTCCACTTTTGGTTGGATGTGACCTCAAGTTGAGTTCATTTTATTAACCTAGAAAGGGATTAATAAGAGGTACTAATCAAGTATAAAGAAGTACTGAAAGTACTATTTTTAGATTCTTGATTATAGTATTATAGGTACGCAATGGTAGTACTACCCAGGCGACGGTGGTATCGCCTAGGCGATAGTAGTGCCACCACTGCCTAGGTTTTTGGTCGACTACTAATGGTGGTAACGTCGTGCCGACAGTAGTACCATTCGTAGTTGATTTTTTGGAAAAAGATAAATTTTGACTCTATTGTTTTAAGCCAATTATGATCTATAAATACCTAAAATATTCTTGCATTGGGGAGTAAGAATGTGAAAAAAAAAGATGTGAAAATCTTTAGAAAAATTATGTAAAATTTGAAAGCTTCCCTTATATACTTCAAGTGTAAAGTGAGCTGAAGGGAAGAGTGAAAAATTAAGGTTCTTCTCCTGAGCCTGAGAAAAGGAGAAAAGTGTAAGGGATTTGATCTTCACCTATAGAAGAAGATCATTAGTGGACACTGATGGGTCATAATAAAGGAGGATTGGCACGTGTAACACGTTGTACGATATTTATGCTTATGATTAATATTGACATATTCTCACATTATATTGTATGTAGCATATATATTGTGATATCTTTGGTTCTGTGTAATGAGAATCAGATCATGATGAGATTATAATAATGAGATCGATTCATCTTTAAACACAAATCCTAAATAATCCCGATCATAGGTTACTCAAGAGGGACATCGAGATAACCGAACATATAGGTGTATTATATACCCATCCATATAATGGAGGTGACTGGTCTAATGACCACTTAAATGGAGACACTAAGGATATAGTACAGGTACTCATTAGAGAATGAGTTCACTAATTGATCCACTTATGAAATGCTATATATTTAATGATATCTAATGTAAGATAGTGATTCTATAGTCCTAGTTATATATCTGGTCATTTGACTTGAGACACCAAGGATGCCTTGTATAAATACTCCTTTCCTTGACGCCAAACTTATATGTTTCGAAAGTTCCAAATCTGGTACAATTGGTTATCGGAATTGATAGCTAATCTTACGAAGGTAATTTAGTGTTAATAAATGATCATCCACTCTTGATATCATGAGAGAAATATCCCATATGTGCTTTCTCAAACAAATCTATGGCTATGGTCATTTGGATTGAGAGAGAATAAGTTTTCTAATGATTAGAGCGAGACTATGACGAATTTTGTATATAACCTAACAGTACTATGTCCAATATATGGTTTCTAGGATATTAGTTAGATGAGGGATTATAGATACACGATAATTATGGATAGATAGGTCTGATAGATTTGATCCCCCCTGTACCGTCTAAGGGCTATGGCGTAGTGGCCTAGTATGTCCATAGTCGATGAGTCGAGTGAATTATTATGGAGATAATAATTCACTATATCAGAAATAATTCTGATAGGAGTGACTCACTACCAACTCGGTATCGAGCCTAGAGGGTCACACGCATATGGTGGATGCTTCAATAAATAAAGGATTGGATAGAGATCTAATTAGCCCATATTCTCATTAGATAAGACCATATTCTAATAGGCTCATTGATTGAGGCCCAATTAGAGGCCTAAGGAGATTATTGGATAGAGATCCAATAATGCAAGGCTAGTGGGTAATTAGATGGAGATCCAATACCCAACTAAGGCAGGGGCCTAGGGTTTTGGTGGCTCTCTATAAATAGGAGGGGAGACTCATTGTTGATAAGCAGTAGCCTTAGCCTCCCCCTCCTATTCTTCTCTCTCACTCTACAAGAGTTATAATATCATATCGGAGGAGATTCACTATAGAGATCCATCATGTGGATGCCGCTAAAAGGAAAATGCTTGACTTCCTTCATCCTCTCCAGCCAAATATACGATCTCCCTTGATAAAATAATCTCTCACATAATGTTTTTTTTTATTTTTGTGACTTTCTCATAATCCAATCTTTACACGATGATTTGATCTATATGGGAAACATATTTTGTTTTGATTTTTGTTGTGCATGTGATGCTCCCATTGAGGTCTCCCAATAGTGGTATCAGAGCCAAGCTTTTTGTGCGAAAGATTGATTTTAAACTACGTGTGATGAGATTAAATCGCGTGGAATCGTTCTATGCGTTCATGCTGCATTTTTGCAGTGAACGCAGCAAAAAGGGTTGAACAGCCACAGCCAGACCCCTTGCAAGGGTGGTTGGCCATGGCCAGGCCCCTTGTAGGGCAACCACTCATAGCCAAGCCGACTGCAGGGGTAACTAACTACGGCCAAGGCTCCCTACAAGGCTAGAGAGACAACTGTGGCGGCCGTAAGGGTAGCAACCGCCAAGCAAGGCGGTTGCGGCTAGGGTAGCAGCCCAGTAGCCGCTCGTGGCGGCCCGCACAGGCACGATCATAGGGGTGGTAGCCGCACAATCGCTTGTGTGCAGGGTGGCTTATGGCACCCGCAAGGGGCTATCACCGTGACCAGCCGCCCCGGCCGGTGTCGGCCATAGGGGTGGTCGCCCCATGGTAGGGCGGTTGCCGACGGGCAAGGGCAGCTGCCACCTGCACAGGGTCAGCGATGGCGGTGGCGACACAATAAGGGTGAAGGAGGGCTAGGGCATCTTTTTAACAAAAAGATGGTTATGTCCCTCAGAATTTAAAAAATTCCAACTTTATCCTATTTTACATAATTTCTTAAATGCCCTTAATATTTCTGAAAATTTTAAGGACTGTCCTCTCATCCAAAATTCCAAAAATGCCTTTGATAATTTTGAAAATTTTGAGCATGACCTAATTTACAGAAAAATAATTAATTAAATAATTTAATTAATTATTATATATATCTAGTAATCATATATATAATATGATGTATGATATGGATGGATGATCATGAGTCATGTGTTGTGATGTGTGTAATTATGATTATTATTATTATTATTATTGGGGCCTATAAGCCTCTATTTTTCTCATTTATTATCGGGTCTGTGTGCCTATGATTATTTGTAATTACATGGAGAGGCGCGACGAGAGCGTGGAGGTGATAGTGGGACCCATGATGTCATAGTGGGAGATCACGATGCATAGTGATGTGACGATCCAATACAACCAATGATGGCAAGATCAACGATCACAAGGTATGGAGATGCACTGATGAACACATAGATCTTATTGTGAGTAATTAGACCCATTGGCTCGGGCTTAATCATATTACGTGATAGCTCATGATTATCTGGTGTGGTTTGCAAATGTGATGTGTTATATATATATATATATATATATATATATATATATATATATATATATATATATATTTGCATACGACGTAGATATATATTAAATATGTATGTGTATGACATGACATATTAGGAGACCGATACGAAACAAAAACCTCTCATACGATAATATTAAGTCGATAAGCGTAAGGCAATAAGATTGACCCACATGACCTTCCATCATTATATGAAGAAATTAAATCATGACATAGGTTGAGTTGGTCGAATCCATCGAGGCTCACCTATCTACTTGATCGAGTTCTTGCCTACAATATAGAGATGTCACTGGTGACCTGAGGACATTATATGCTTGGTCGAGTCCTTCGAGGGTATATCATCAAATCAAACTTATCTTGTAATGATGGTGTTAACTTAACTAAACTTCATAGTTGGTCAAGCAGTCGAGACCATAATGATTCAGAAGGCAAACATGACGGGAATCATAAGGTGTTGTGATTGACAAGAGTTGCATACCTTTTGGGCTTAGTATAATTGGTCGAGTCCCTCGAGGTTGCGTTAAGACGCCAATTAGATCCCGATCCCCACTAGGAGTCTATCGGAGACTTATGTTTTACGTGTTGAGGGTGTCACGTGATTTGTTAGGAAAATAGTAGGAGTATATTAAGATAGAAGTCAATATCTTAATTAATATTTTTTGTAAAATTTGTACGTTATCTATTTATGCTACATCTTGTTTGCCATAAACATATAGCTTACAAACCCCTTGTGTGGCATACTTGATGCCAACCATCTCATTGGTCCAAAGGCTCCATAATTTGAGAATTGTTCTCACAAAAAAGAAAATTATATATGTCATTAACACAATTGTGCCCATGCTAGAGGAAAGGATAAGCGAGGATGAGATCATTCGCTTTGTGAAGTATAAAGATATATAACCTATATCTTGATATTATACTTCAATCCTTACTAGATTCTTTTTCACAATTTAAGGTGACTCTACCTGAGCTCCTCAATATGTTGAGGGAAGCTGAGAATGCCATCAAGAAGGAGAAGTCAGTTCTCTATATTGGTGAGACCAATAATAAAAGGAAGGCCAGTAAGACCCTTAAGAAGGGCAAGAGCAAAGAAAGACCAGGTAAGATAAAGGTTGCCAAGAAAGACCCAACAAAGGACAAAGGACATTACTTCCACTGTAGCCAAGATGGGCATTGGAAGAGGAACTATAAAGATTACCTTGCAGATAAGGCGAAATAGAAGCTTCAGGTATATTCATGATTAGTGTTCACTTATCAGATTTTTATGATAACATATGGGCATTGGATACTAGAAGTGTCTATCATATCTGTAATTTGTTATAGGTTTTGGCAAGACCTAAGAGATTGGCCAGAAGCAAGATGGACCTCAAGATGGGTAATGGAGCAAGAGTTGTTGTAGTTGCTGTTAGGGAGATCACCCTACATTTACCTTGTGGAGCTATTATTGCATTAGATGCATGCTATTTTATTTTCTCTATTATTAAAAATATTATTTCAATCTCTTGTTTGATAATTAGTGGATATAAATTAGTTTTTAAGAATAATAGTTATTCAATAATTATGGATAATGAGATCATCACTTAAGGGACATTGATAAATGGCTTATATATGTCAAATACTTCTCCACATATCATGAATATAAATATGTCTAAGAGGAGGAGAGATGAGATGAACAATGCATACCTACGACATTGTAGGCTAGGTCATATATATGAGGAAAAGATTCAAAAGTTGTTGAAAGATAGATACTTAGATCCATTTGACTATGAGTCAAAGACAACATGTGAACCTTGCCTTCGTGGGAAGATGACCAACTCTCCTTTTAATGGAACTAGAGAGAGAGACAATGAGTTATTGGAACTTATACATAGTGATGTATATGGTCCCATGTCGACTCAAGCTATAAGTGGTTACTCATACTTCATTACGTTTACTGATGATTTCTCTAGGTATGGACACGTGTACTTAAAGTACAAATCTGAGACCTTTGAGAAATTCAGGAAATATAAGAATGAGGTAGAGAACCAAATTGAAAAAAGTATTAAGACTTCGCTAGGATTGAAGAGGAGAGTACTTGAGTATGGAGTTCACCCATTTCCTCAGGGACAATGAGATTTTATCATGGTAGATACCTCCTTATACCCCTCAGCTAAATGGTATATCAGAAAGAATGAATCGCACGCTGTTAGATATGGTACAATCCATGATGAGTTTCGCTGATCTACTTGTCTCATTCTAGGGATACGCCCTAGAGACCACAACTTACCTTCTGAATAGAGTTCTATCAAAGTCGGTAATATCTACACCATATGAGATATAGAAAGGAATGAAGTCTAATCTTAAGGTGGTTAAGATTTGGGGTTATCCTACCCACATTAAAAGACACAACCCTGATAAATTGGAATAAATGATGAAATAATGTATGTTCATGGGATACCCTAAGGAGACTTTAGGGTATTACTTCTATTATCCCGAGGACCGAAAGGTCTTTGTTGCCAAGAGAGCTGTGTTCCTTGAGAATGAACATATTCTTAGTGGAAACAGAGAGAGTGAGATAGAGTTGAATGAGGTTGGAGAACCTAGCTCAAGCACCATTCTAAAGCCCGAGTCTATTCAGGTACCTAACACATAAGTTTCAACTTTGCAGAGGTCTAGCAGAGTATCTCACCCTCCTGAAAGATATGTGAGACATATCAGTGGAGATTACGCTTAAAATATTGATCCTCAAACTTATGAGGAGGCTATTATGAGTATAGACTCTGGGAAGTGGCAAAAAGCCATGAATTCTGAGATGAATTCCATTTATTTGGAACATTGTGGATGCACCTTAGGGTATCGTACCTATCGGCTACAAATGGATCTTCAAGAAGAATATTGGAGTGGATGGAAAGGTGGAGACATATAAGGCAAGACTAATAGCTAAAGGATATCGTTAAAGACAAGGAGTTGACTATGATGAAACCTTTTTACCTGTAGTCATGCTTAGATCCATTAGAATTCTTTTAGCTATTGCAGCACACTATGACTATGAGATCTGGCAGATGGAAGTAAAAACGATATTCCTTAATAGCAATCTCGAGGAGGAGGTGTATATGATATAGCAAGAGTGATTCGTATCCAGAGAGAGACCAGATAAAGTGTGTAAGCTGCTTAGATCCATTTATAGATTGAAGCAAGCTTCCCGAAGTCGAGACATAAGATTTGATGAGGCTATCAGATCTTATGACTTCGTTAAGAACGAAGATGAGCCTTGTGTGTACAGGAAAGTAAGTGAGAGCGATATTACATTCTTACTACTATATGTGGATGACATCATAATTGGGAATGATATAAGAATGCTCTCCAGAGTAAAGTCTTGTCTATCCAGAAACTTCTCCATGAAGGACTTAGGGGAAGCATCCTATAGAGATAGATCCAAGAGGATGCTTGGCTTGTCCCAATCCAAGTACATAGACTCCATTATCAAAAGATTTAGCATGGAGAATTCCAAGAGAGGTCTCATACCGATGAGATATAAAATATCACTTTCTAGGAGTATGTCCCCAAAGACTCCTAAAGAAAGGGCAGACATAGATAGGATACCCTATGCCTCAGCAATATGGTCTATCATATATATTATGCTATGTACCAGGCCAGATATAGCCATGCTCTGAGTGTTACGAGCAGGTATTAGGTGGATCCAGGTTTAGAACACTAGAAGGCAGTAAAATGTATCCTTAAGTACTTGAGAAGGACTAAGGATCTTTTACTGGTATATGAAGGAGGTAGCCTACAGGTTGAGGGCTACATAGACTCAAGTTTTCAGTTCGATATTGAGGATAAAAAGTCAAACTTAGGATATATTTTTATCCTAAATAGAGGAGTAGTAAGCTGGAAGAGTTCCAAACAAGATACTATTGCTGACTTAACCACAGAGGTGAAATACATTGCTACAGCAGAAATAACAAAAGAAGGGGTGTGGATGAAGAAGTTCATAAAGATTTGAGAGTCGTACCAAGCAGCGTGGAGTTGATTCCCATATACTACGATAGCGATAGGACAATAGCTCTAGCAAAGGAACTCAGGTCTTATCAGAATTATTTTGAGGAGGTTTTAACTAATTAGAACGATCATGACCCATAAAGTATAGCAATGAAAAGAGTTTCATCTAAAGATAACATTATATATTTATTGATGTAGCCACTAGCTCAGATTGTATTTGAGCGTTACAAGGGTCTGATAGGGATCAGACATATAGGTGATTGACTTTAGGTCAAGTGGGAGATTACATGTGCCTTGTAAGCCAATCACGTGAGTACGTGAGTGATGGCACATGTGACACGCTGTATAATCATTTTGCTTATGATTAATATTGACATATTCTCATATTATATTATCTATAGTATATATATTACGATGTTCTTGGTTCTATACAATGGGAATTAGATCATGATGAAATCACAATAATGAGATTGATTTACCTTTAAACATAGATCCTAAACAATCTCGATCATAGGTTACTCGAGAGGGATATTTTTTTTGAGATAACCGGACATATCAGTGTACTATACATCAATTTATATGATAGAGGCGGTTGGTATCATAGCCACTTGTATGGATACACTAAGGATATAGTACAAGTGCTCATTAGAGAATGAGTTTACTGATTGATCTGCTTATGTAATGATGTATAGTTAATGATACATAATATTAGACAGCGATTCCATAGTTCCAATTATATATCTGGTCCTTTGTCTTGAGACACTAAAGATGCCTTGTATAAGTACTCATTTCTTTGACGCCAGACTTATAGGTTTCGAAAGTTCTAAATCTGGTACAATTAGTTATCAGGATTGGTAACCAATCTTACGAAGGTAATTGAGTGTCAATAAAAGATCATTCACTCTTGGTATCATGCAAGAAATGTCTCATATATGCTTGCTCAGATAAATTCCTAGCTAGGGTCATTCAGATTGAGAGAGGAGTTCTCTGGGATAATTTAATTAGAGCGAGACTATGACGAATTTTATATATAACTTGACAGTACCATATCCAATATATGGTCTCTGTGATATTAGTTGGATGAGGGATTATAGATACATGGTAACTGTGGACACACATGTCCAATGGATTCGATCCCCTCATACCGTTTGGGGACTATGATACAGTGGCCTAGTACGTCCATAGTCGATGAGTCGAGTGAATTATTATGGAGATAATAATTTATTATATTAGAAGGAGTTCTGATAGGAATAACTCATGGCTAGCTCGGTATCGGGCCTAGAGGGTCACACATATATGATGTATGCTTCAATGAATAGAGGATTGGATGAAGATCCAATTAGCCGTTATTCTCATTAGATGAGATCTTAAGCTGATGGGCTCCTTGATTGAGGCCCAATTAAAGGCCTAAAGAGATTATTGGATAGAGATCTAATAATGCAAGGTTAGTGGGTAATTGGATGGAGATTTAATACCCATTAAGGCAGGAGCCCTAAGATTTTTGGTGAATCTCTATAAATAGGAGGGGAGACTCATAATTGATAGGTTATAGCCTTGGCCTCCCCCTCCTATTCTCCGCCCTCCCTCTGCAAGAGTTGCAAGATCAGATTTGAGGAGATTCGCTATAGAGATTCATAGTATGGATACCGCTAGAGAGGAAGATGCTTGACTTCCTTCATCCTCTCCATCCGGATCTGGAATACATGGATATATTATATCCCTAGGTAAAATAATCTATTATATGATGCATTTTTTTCGATTTTTATAGCTTTCTCGTGACCCAATCTTTGTATGATGATTTGACTTGTGTAGGAAACCTATTTTGTTTTAATTTTCGTTGCGCATGTGATGCTCCCGCTGAGGTTTTCCAATAGCACCTATAACCAGAATCACTAATCTCTTATGGGACTATGACAGAGGTGCTGGGCTCCATAAGCAAAGGGCGATAACAACGGCTAAGGAGGGAGATGGCAGCGATAGGAGAGGAGGCCACTAGCTGTGTGGCTGTAGGCTGTAGGTGGTAGATGCTCTATTTGAGGTAGGAAGAATATATCACCAAGGAAAGGGAGAAGAGGGTGGTCCACTAGCCTAGAAACAATGGCAATGGCTAAGATCACCGATGGGGTGGTCCGTTGGCGACCCTTTGAGCAGGATGTCATTGCCGGCTTCAATCCTTTCCCCTATTCCTTTCTTCTTTTTTTTTCCCATGTTTTAAAGTGATTGTTGCAGTGATGAGAAATTGCAGCAAGCGTGGTTGTGGAGATGACGATGGGTTTGTGTAAGGTGGTTACAAGATCTAGGAGGAGTTACGGTAGAGTTCAATAGTGGAATCACAGTAGGAATGTTGAAGATCTCTGCTCTAATATCATATAATAGGAGCTCTGATACCATATGATAGGAACCTGCTTTGATACCAAATGATAGGAACCACTTGGGTTCTATTATAGAAAAAGAATAAATGATCACTTCTAGGAGATCGGGCACTCTTGATCACTTCGAGGGGATCAACCTCCTAGGTTTTGCCAAATGGCTGTAACCATATTTTCTTTCTTGATTGATTGATTAAAAAAAGTAGTTACAACCCTATTTATGGTGTTCTACTGAGAGTCCTATTAGACTAGGAATCCTAATTAAATAATAAAAATTAAATAAGCTCATAACTAACTCTAACTTGGCTAACCAAACCTCATAATATATGACTTAAACATGACTCAAAAATTAAAAAATTTATGGGTTCCTAACACTCTCTATGCCCAATACTTAGCTGACCACAAGTTGCACCTATCAAAACTCCTTCTGATATAGTGAATTGTTATCATATCACAATTCACTTAACTCATAATTATGGACGTACTAGGCCACTACTTCATTGTCCCCAGATGGTATAAAGAGATATAATCCATTGGACCTTTATATCCTTAGTTATTGTGTATCTATAGTTTCTTATTCATCTAATATCTTAAAGATTGTATATTGGGCATGATACTGTTAAGCCGTATACGAAATCTTTTTGAGTCTCACTCTAATCAGATTCTCCTACAGAACTTCTTCTCTCTCAATTTGAATGACCTCAATCAAGGATTTATCTGAGCGATAACACACTAGATATTCCTCTCATAGTACCGAGAGTAGATGATCTTCTATTGACACTCAATTGCCATTATAAGGTTGGCTACAAATCTCGATAACTAATTGTATCAAATTTAGAACTTATAGACCTTTAAGTCTAACACCAAAAAAAGTAGTACTCAAATAAGGAATCAATGGTGTCTCAAGTTTAAGGACTAGACACACAATTGAGACTATAAAATTGATGTCTGACGTCAGGTATCATTAACCATCTAACATTCTATAAGCATATTAATTAGTGAACTTATTATCCAATGAGTACATATATAGTACCCTTAATGTCGCCACACGAGCGACTATGAGACCAATCACTTCCATCATATGGATGAGTATACGGTATACCAGTCTATCTGGTTATCTCAATGTAGCTCTCAAGTAACATATGACCGGAATTATTCAAGGTCTGTGTTTAAAAGGTAAATTGGTTTTATTATCATGATCCCATCATGATCCAATTATCATTACATAGATCCAAGGATATCATAATATATGCAATATGTAACATAAAGTGTGAATATGCTAGTAATAATAATAAGCAAAAAAATTGTATAATATATCACACATGTCATCACTCACATGATTGGCTTACATGACACCTATAACCAACATCGTGTTTCCCGACTCACAAGCCTCGAGCTAATTTTGCCCTATACCTTTGTCGTAATGAACTTATCATAGCGTAGGTTGGGTTTCCTAATTTACATACCTCAGGCTCATTTGGCCCTACGCTTTCGCCATGACATATTTTAAGTCCTTAGCTATAATAGATTTTTAAGTCCTTCCTCCACAGTGATGGATTTTAAAGTCCTTCCTCTACCATGGTAGGTTTTCAGGCCTGCCTCCACCGTGGCAAATTTTGAGTCATGTTTTCGTTATGGTAGATTTCGAAGTCCTTCCTTCACCATGATAGATTTTGAATCCCTTTGTCATTAGTGTCTATTAAGGAGATCTGTAGCCTTTTTTTTATAAATTCTCCTTTTCATATTAGGTAGGACTCATTCATCCAAAGTCTAGAGCCTTTAGAGACTTGGGGGTGAGTCATCCAGAGTCTAGAGTCTTTAGAGCCTTGGGAGCTCTCAGCCTTGCCCCCCAGGCCTCTGTAGAAGTGTTTGCCTCCTTGCCCTAGTTAATAGCAAGGTAGGTCGATCTTTGGGTCCTTCGTCCCAATGTCAGTTATGCTCTTCTATCTCAGTTGGCATGTCTCTCCTCTCTCATATAAGTTTTCCCCAATCCTCTAGCTGCTAGTCGATTAAGGTTTATGCTCCATCTTCGGATAGTCCAAGGGTGGAGGAGGTTGGGTCCTTTTTATCGGAGAGGGCCTCTCCCATGAACTCAAGGGTTCTTCAAGACTTGGAGTCCATAAGGAATTCTCATGACTTTGATTCAATGGTGAGCGCACCTCAATTTAATCAATTGTAAACTGGGAATTGATCTTGACAGAGTTCGACCTATAAGTTTCATAACCCAATCAATGCCCTTTTTATCCTATCTAGAAGTCATTATACTTGTCTTGTAATGCCCTTGAGGTGGTCCTTCTCTTCCTTTTTTATGAGAAACTAAGAGAGCATCACATGTGTAGCGAAAAAATAAAATAAAACTAGTTTCTTATATTTATCACATCATCGTGTAATGACTGGTGCATGAAAAATCACAAAACCCAAAAACTGTGACTAGTGTGAGATTGATTACCTAGAGAGATTGTATATCCCTGAAATTTTCAGAGTCAATCAGAGAGGATGAAGGAGGTTAGATGTCCTCCTCTCTAGTAGTACCTACAAGATGTTCTCACAATGAACGTGGAAGAAGGTCTCCTATCTTCTTCACTGCTCTCTCGCAGTAGGCAGAGGGTGGCTGGTTGAGAAGATGTACGAGGGAGAAGAAGAGGGGGCGACTAAAGATGTAACTTATCACCTGTATTGGTTGTCACTACCTCCTATTTAAACTAAAACCCTAATGGATCTTGCTTTAATGGATATTGGATCTCCATCCAATTACCCTCACTTCTTGGATTATTGTATCTCTATTTAATAATCTCAATTAGCCTCTAATTGAGTATCATGTAAGGGGTCTATCAATGTCGGGTCTCATCAAATAAGAACATGGGCTAATTAGATAACTCGTATATAATCCTCTACTTATTGAAACATCCACCATATATGTGTGACCCTCGAGGCCTAATACAGAGCTAGCTATGAGTTTTACATATCAGAACTCCTTTTTGACTCAGTGAATTGTTATCCCATAATAATTTATTCAACTTATCGACTATAGACGTACTAGGTCATTGCGCCATAGTCCGTATATAGTATAGGGGATCTAATCCATTGGACATATATATCCTCAGTTTTTATGTATCTATAATCTCTTATCTATCTAATATCCTAGAGATTAGATATTAGGTATGGTACTGTCAAACTATATATGAAATATATATGAGTCTCACTCTAATCGGATTCTCTTAGAGAACTCTCTTAACCGAATGACCTTAGCCAGGAATTTGTTAGAAATATTCCTCTCGTGATATCGAGAGTGGATGATCCTCTATTGACACTCAATTATCTTCATAAGGTTAGTTATTAATCTCGATAATCAGTTGTACCAGATCTAGAACTCTCTAAACTTGTAAGTCCAGCATCAAAGAAAGGAGTACTCAAACAAAGCATTCTTTGTATCTCAAGTCTAAGGATCAGACAGACAACTGAAACTACAAAATTGTTGTTTGACTTTAGGTATCATCAACTATCTAGCATTCCTTAAGCGGATTAGTTAGTGAACTCATTCTCGCATGAGAACATATATTGTATCCTTAGTGTCCCTATATGAGTGGCTATGAGACTAGACACTTCAATTACATGGATGGGAATACGGACATCGATCTAGCCAGTTATCTCGATGTCCCTCTTGAGTAACCTATGAATAAGATTATTTTGGGTCTGTATTTAAAAGTGAATCGATCTCATTATCGTAATCACATAACAATTTGATTTTCATTACACAAATCTAAAGACATCACAATAAATATGTAGTAGACAATATATATAATGTGAGAAAATATCGATAATAATCATAATGGAAAAAGACTGTACAATGTGTCACACGTGCCATCACACACTTGAGTGGCTTACAGGACACCTATAATCATCACTTTTTACCCACTGATAGTTGTCGGGAAACCTCGAGAGTATAACATGCCAGCGAAAAAATAAAAACAAAAGGCTTCTCACGTTTATCATGTTGTAGTGCAATGATTGATATGCAAAAAATTATAAAACTAAAAATCAGAAATCGTGTGAGATATATTATTTTGAGAGATTGTATATCCCTGAAAACTTTCAGAGCCAATGAAAGAGGATTAAGGAGGTTAGATGTCTTTTAGCTAAATTCTATGATTTGGGGAGTAGGGTTGTTCCATTGGCTAACAGTTCTATAAACCTTGGGCGAACTGGAGATGCTAGTATTACGTCGGTCGGGGGGATTTTGATGGGTGCTGGTGCTAGTGGCAGTTGAGGTGTCGATCGTGATTGAGATGGTTGCGTCGTTGGTTAGGCTAGCTAGGGTATGAGTGGGGCAGTAGCCTGTATCATTTCTATGAGCATTTGCACTTGATAGGGGAGGTTTAGAAACACCTAGGTGGGGACGAGCAGGTAGTTCAAATTCATCCCTGGATATGAGAGGCCGAGGTCATTAAACATGAGCTAGTACATTATTGGTGTTTATGCCAATGTTAACACATTCAGATGCAAGAAGGAGGGCAATTCTCCCATGAGTAAAAAACTACATATTGGAAACAATTATCTTCCGAGTAAAAGACCTCATTTACAGGTGGACATGCCTATGACACTAAAGAATATTTCTAACGCTAAAATATTAGGGGTGCTTTGTCGTTGATGTCCGAGTTAACCCAACATGGTTTAAACTGGAAGGAGTGGGAGCATCCGAAAGTGGTTTCGAGGTGGTTCTTGAGTCACTTCGTGGTGGGAGGTCAAGCTTCCGAAGTACCTCCTATATTAAGACCGATATTGGTAGAAGTTTTTCGACTCGATCGTTTCAATATTCAAATTAGTTCAAAATTCTTTTTGGGATATGAATTTTTCTCTAAAAGAGAATCCTTCGTACAAGATCAAGGTTAGTTTTTATT
This sequence comes from Ensete glaucum, assembly GCA_021527575.1. NCBI lineage: Eukaryota > Viridiplantae > Streptophyta > Magnoliopsida > Zingiberales > Musaceae > Ensete > Ensete glaucum. Next base: position 47,580,539 of record CM038551.1, read on the forward strand.
AGTGGTTTATAGATGATATATTTTATAGTCATCTTAATATTTGGTGTTTAATCCATATGAACGACAAGGGATAGATAAGCTCGAACGATTTCTCTTGAACGGTTACTCATGAATAAATAAATGATATGATGATAAATATTAAATAATAATTAATAAAATAGTCAATATATTCCTTATCTCACCTTATATCTGATTGACCAATTGGTATGATACCTAAAACTTAGAAGCGTTTAACGCCGTTGTGCAATCTATAAGACTCGATCCGACGAAGACTCGGACTCGGATGCCTGCACCCAATTCGAACCCAACATCTTCGAACGCCATCCAAAATCTACCCGGTGTGCCTTCCCGGGTCCCACATCGTACATTTTCCTTTGCTTTTTCTTGGTGGGGTGGGGGCCAGTCGAGAACACTGGAATCCTGTCTTTGGACATGTGGCAGTAGATCCGACACGGATACATCACGTCGATGAGCCCCGGGAAAAGATCTCACGCTCCCTTCATGTTGCCCCATCTAACTTCGTAGACCATACGCGCACCTCGCCCTCGACGAAGTTAGGGTTTCTGGCTGTCCCGGAAAACTACGCCCTTTCGTCTAGGGTTTCGCTACGGCTTCCTGAGCTCCTCTTCTCGTCTACTGATCACGCCGCCTAGGGGTCGATTTGACTGTCTATTGCTCTTTCTCCTCTGTTCAACCTTCCCTCCTCCTCCTATCGGTCGGTCACGATGATAGGGAGGAAGCTTTACAAGACGAAGCTCTGTATATTGTTCCAGAGGGGCCGGTGCCCTCGCCAGAACTGCAACTTCGCTCATGGCGAGGCGGAGCTCCGTCGTTTCGGTGGATCTTTCCATGGTAATCGCTGAAGTTTCCCATCTAAGGGTTTCTTTTGCCCTTTCATTTTCTTTTTCTTCGGTGGTCGGTAGAATTACATGACGACTTGTGTGATGGTTTGGTAGTGCTTTTCCTTTACAATTCCCTGCTTCTTTATGGTTATTGGTTGACGTGACGCGAGTTGCGCTTTTTTGATGTCCATATCTTAAAAGTTGAATATGATCGAGTTTAGACTCGTCGGTTAAATAACAATTTTTTTTAGCATTATGCTCATATCGACTAAAGCTCTCATTTGAAGGATTGAGCCTTTTTTTGGTAATTATCACGGAGATAAGCCAATGGATTTTTATTGATATCTCAAAAGTTAGCATGTTCTACTTTCTCAAACTACATCAGCTCCTAATTAAGTGCTTTCTTTAATTTCGTTGAAAATGTTTGTGTTGATGATTGGTTGGATGGCTCCAGATCCAACTACCCTATGGAGTCGAATTATATTCGTTTTCTATCGGTTAAAAATTGAACTCCTTCCAATGAACCTTTACCGGGATGTGTTTGAGCAGTTAAGTGATGTTCTGATGTATGGAAGCTAAAAACCTTGATCCATCCTCCCTTTTCAGAACAAAAGAAATATTGGTTTTTCAGTTTTAGGAGTTTTAACCTGGTTTTCATGCTTTGCTCTAACTTGGATTAGTTAGATATGATGCATTTCTGCTGTAGTCGATGAATCTGTGGAGTATGGCACTAAATGGAGTAGTAGATGAAAAAAAATATGCATAGGGAATGTAGTAAACAATTTCTGGAGATAATTTATGAAGCCTGATTCAATATGATGGAAGTTCTAATTTTATGAAGTCCTCAACAAGCAGCTCATCGCTATATATATATATTTTTTCATATTTTGTTTCAACTTGCTTTTTGTCACTCAGTATTGAACTTTACTGTATAATGTCAATGCTACTATGTTCTGGCAACATGACGGAACTCAGTACAATTGCCTGCAGATGAAAACTATGTTCTTATTTTTCGATCAAATATCTTCTCAGGTGAAGTTTTTACAGAAACTTTATGCCATATTCTTGGTTGCCTTTTGATACTATAATGGATCAAATGATCAACCTTCAAACAGCTTTCTTGTATCGTCTGCAGTTGATTATGGCACATCCTGGTTTTCTTAGCTTGAAGTCAGTGCCATGATAGTTTTGATTGTTCTGACTTTATAATTACTAGCTTTGCTGCATTTCAGTCTCTACATTGTTAGCAGGTTCAGCTAGTAGTTGATGACTGATTCAGTTGCTCTGGTGCATTCTACTTGGGTGTCCTGGATCCTTCTTAATGGCCTTTTGAAATAATTATAGAAGTCATATGTTGCAAGGCTATGTTGGGAGGATTCTCAGACAGATCAGCAAAGTTGTACTGTTATTGTGTCTATGGCTCTACAATGGAGAAATTTCTCAGTTTCTGTTGCTCATGTTTTCTTTTCCTCCAGAAGGCATCTATTATAAATTCCCTATCATTTTCTTATTAAATATTCAAAGGATTCTCTTGGTGATCTAAGGTCCTTATATGGGTATTGCGATATCTATTAATTTTATGATCTACTTTGTTTACTTGGTGGCCCTTTGGAATTGTTGAGGAGCCAGTACTAATCATTATTGAATTTCCCATATTGCTCATGCTGATGGTAAGCTTGATGAGATTTATTGGTTCTCCAATCTCCACCAACCTTCAGCTTGGTATCAGAAGAGGAACCAACTTCCTTCTCGTGCTTGAAATCAATTTTCCTTATTTGCAGGTCGACGGGATCATAGAAGTGGAGACTTGAGGGATAAACTTGACAGAAGGCATTCTCCTCATAGGAGGCTTTCCCCTGATAGAGATGCAAGAGGTTATCATACTTTTCGTTATCAAAAGCCAATCTCTCGTGACAGAGGCAAGTACTATCATGAATTTCATGTTTTCCTTGTTTCTCCATTAATGCTCTTGCTGGCTGTGTTTCTTATTTGTACCTCATATTTAATTTGCTTTTTTAATCTTTGCATGCTGGTATCTGGCTGCTTTTTGTCTTTCTTGTTATGATTTTAGAATTCTTTGTGCAGGCTATAGCCTTTCAAGGTCTCCTGTCAGGAGGAGGTAAGTCATTTCTTAAATTGTTCAAACTCATAAGAAACTTGCTTTTAACTGATGAAATCATTTGGTTATGAGACAAAGATGCATATGGTACATTTAGTGTGCACCTGATGTTGATAAATGAATTCTACTGGTAAATTTGGAACTTTTGGGAGGCCTCATAGCTCAAACTTCGGACTCGTTTCCTAAAAGTGCTATTAGATTCAAAAAATCTGGATAAAAGACCCATGTATGTTTTCCAGAAGCCTAGACCTAATGAGGCCATTTACTGCAGTCTTGGTATATGATGCGGTTACACGTCTTGTAATTGATTGCTTTACCCTAAGCAAACCATCTTTGTGGTTGGGAATTGGGATGCAGATGTAGGATAATATATTAAGGTAGGAAGTTGCTTATTTTATGCATAGTAAGGATGCTATAGAGAATGACACTAGTGTTATAGTTCTTACAGAAAGAGCCTACGGTAGAAGGTTTTGAGATGCTATTGAGGCTGCAACCCTGTTGTTGAATTCTTTTCTAACATTTATTAAATGTGTTTCTGTTTCTATTTCTTCTCCTTTTGTTGTGCTTCAATGGTTCTTTCTCTTTAATTCAAAATGGGTTTGATGGTGTGACTCTCTCATTTCTTATTCATGCTTTCTGATTGTAAGAGTTCCATTTTTTTCTTAATTCTTTATTTTCCTAGTTAACAAAAGATTTGGTTTTGATAAAGTTATGATTGGTTTTTATCTTTTTCTTTGCAGATTACATGTTAATAATATGCATGAGGGCTAACAAACTGTCCTGTAAAAATCCATGAGTCTTTAACATTAACATTAACTTAATCAATTGGTAGATTAACCATGATTATATTTTATTCTTAGTGCTTAGCTGGCGTGAATCTTAAGAAGAAACAAAGTAGTTCAGTACCAAAAAGAGATTTCTATTTTTTAATTTCCTTGTGTAGATGTCAATCCTGGGTGCTCTCTGGGAAAGGATTCAGGTAAGAAAAAGGGAAAAGGAAGAAGGTTAATTGTCAATTGAACTTAATCAATTAGTATATTGACCATGAAATATCTAACTCCTTTGGCAGCCAGATTGGATCCTAGAAAGAAACAAAGTAGCTCAGTACAGGAAAAAAAATTGTGTGGATGTCAATCCTAGGCACTCTCTGGGATAGGATTCACAAGTAAAAGGGAGAGGGTTAATAGTCAATTGGATATATCTAGCTCTTTCCACTTTATGTACAAACATGATAAAATTTTCAAGGATCCAGTTGGTGTATAGTGTTTAAGACTTTAAATTAAGTCAAAATGGTATTTAATTTGCTCATACAAATTTTCCATTGCATGGCCGTGTATGAAAAATCTGCCACTAAGGAGTTATTTCTTTAGGTATTCAGTGTATTAGGGAACTAAAAAGTAGTAAAGTAATCCAAATCAAGATCATTAATTCATCTCTCTTTTCTTATTTTTTTACAACTGCATAGCAGTGTTTTCTCGGTTGAGAAACTTACTGTAACAAGTTAGTTCCTTTGTCCATTGAACTAATATCCATTTTCTTACTATCTTTAGACTCTATTATGTCATCAGAGTGCAGTGGGACAGTTCTGTTGTACATAAGCCTTCAATTTTCCCTTTGAGCCTCGAGATATTCTTTTATCTTCTGAGCATACTAAATTTTAGCATCTCCATGAAGAAAAGCTTTCATGAGAAATACCTATGTTTACTAACAATATTATAGAACTATTGAACAAGTTTCTTTTGCTAAACAAATATTCTTGTTAGTTGTATACTGGACATACATGGGTATGGCTTATAGTGGTGCATTTACTGATATGCAGTGAGAGAAGGCATAGGAAGAAGCAGCACACTGATGGAGAAAGTGATGTTTCTGACAGCTTTAAAGGTTCTGACGGCCCTGAAGATAGGAAAAAGGAAGACAAGACTTCATCTTATGATGAGAAAGATGGCCTTGAAGAGCAGGTTGGAGATATATCTTGTGGTTCAGTATAGCATCTTAAGTTTGAATAGCAAAAATTTTCTATCTGCTATTAATTTCTTTTTCATCTGGAGTTCTCTTTTTTCTTATTGAATTTCATGCAGTTAAAGCAACTTCAATTGGATATTGAGATGCTTGATGATCACAAATCCCAACTTGTGGTACGTTTTGTTGCATTTTTGAAGTGATGCTGATTTTCCTTTTGGTCTTTTTCCATTGTCTTCAGAATATTTGGATATCAAGCAACATAACTGTGGAATTTTGGTGAGAGTCACCTTTAGCATCTTAATGATTATTTTCATCCGGTATCACTTGCCAGTTGCTACAGCTTTTTTCATCTTTGCACATAATAAGCAATTATAATTAATGCTATGCTAAAATTTTGTAATATGTATACATAGTCACCAATCTACCCACACACAAATCACACCACTTGAATTTGCAATAGCACCTGAATCCCTGTATGCACCTACATTAGGTTACATGGATTTGGAAATATATCATCAAGACTTCATGCTTGCTGGTTCCATCATTACTTATCAGTGGTTTTATGTTATGTCATAATTACTAATTCTCAAGAAAATAACTAATGAATAATTTTTCTTCATCTAGAATTCCATATGTGGATGGTAAAGAGGTGATAACTTAAGAGTGGTTCTCCTTTTCTGTTATATTGCAAGAGGGTCCCTTCTCCTTGGTTGAGAGAGGCCCATCTTTGGTTGTCCCTTCCTCCCCTGTCCATTTTTTATTTTCGTCTGTAATCAATCAAGATTCTATTATCTATTTTCGTTTTGTTCTCTCTTCCCTCTATTGGGCACTACAAAAGAGGCCCATGTAATTTCTTTTGCTTCTCAACTATGAAAGACTTGCAAGTTTTTTTTGCATAAAACAATCACATTATTTGAAGATGATTTTATTGCAGGTAATGGTATACTCATGTAGACATATTGTAGTGTAATTGAGTATCTTACACGGTGAAGACTGAATGTGAGCTTTTTTCTGCACAAACTGATATGTTAAGACTCTGAAAGGATGACTTTATGAGAGCTTTTAGTTGCATAGATTGCACTAGCCTTGTTATTTAAGTTAATCTGACGGACATTTTAGGGTGTTGTTTTGCGCATGTTGATTAGATTTAAACATATGACTCCTTTGATGTTGCTTTTATGTAAATTTCTGCTCTTTTTATAGTTGTGTTATAGCTTTTTGATTGAATCTGATCCAAGTTTCATTCATTTTTCCTTTATTATACTAGATGTGTGCATATCCATGATAGTGAATAAGGTTATTGAGATGTGATGGAATTCTTGCTATTGCTGGAAAAAGATCTGGCTTCTATTGTCTGTGGAGGTGAAATGTGGTTTCAGTTGATTGTAAAATAATGCACAAAATCATGTCATTGAAAGGAAAACCTGTGGAGAACATAAAACCCTTAAAGAATGTTACCATTAATGTATCAGTCCATGGGTTTTCCTAAATGTTTCATTGTATAGGTTTTAGTCATAGGATCCATTTTATTTTGGTTATCATGTCCTGTTTTACTTTGTTTCTGCTGTGTTTTCACCTCATGTAAATTCTCTGACATGCTCGCTCCCGCTGTTGATCTTGTGCATATCATTTTTTCTGGTTGTTGACTTGTCTACAGATCTTTCTGGAGGAGAAGGTTGATGAAGCACACAAGCTTTCTAGTCGAATAGCAGATCTTGAATCACAACTTAGTAAAGAGCAAGAAGATTGTAGAAGGTTATTAGTTTCATAACAAATATAGAACTGGACTGAAGCATATTCTTTTAGCTTCCAGCACCAAATTATCTATTTGTTGAATTCTCAGTGTTCATCAACTCAGTATTTTTTGTTTCTTTTATCCATTGACTTCAATGTAGGACCACTTCAAAAATTAAAAAATTCATTAAAGCTCATGGACGGTATATGAAAGCACAGGAGGAGTTAAAAAGGCAAGTATAATTTGTGGAAATAAGAAATAATTTATCATTTTATTCATTTGAGTGTCTTGTCTTCTTAGGGGTGCTATGGCAAAATGTATGTTTCTCCATCTGAACATGAGATTCATGTGTTTATAACAAAGAAAGCATGTCCATGCCCAGGTCGGGCTGCCTTTGCAGTCCCGTGTTAGGAGCATCTAGCACTAGGCTGCTTTTCTTTATTCTTTTTGTTTTAAACTTAGAAGACACCATTTCTAAGAGCAGTTGGATATTGTGATGGAAACATTGAATGTACAGGTCACAAACTCGTCTGCAGAAGATTGGTGATCAGCTTGGTTCAGATAACTTGAAACCTAATGCTAATGAAGATGATCCAAGCATAAATGTTGTCAGCGATGGAGAGCCGAATGATGATGGCAAAACAAGTCCAAGGAATGATGACATTCTGAGTAATGCTTTGTCAACCAAGAAGAGATCACTTGGCTATCTGGCTGCAAGCGAGGAAGTAAAAATTGGTAATGCATTTATATGAGCTTTAGGAGTAGTTCCTAAGCAATAAAAAAATTTAGTATTGCTATTATAATATTTTCGAGTAATACTCATGGCCCTTGTTTGACTAATTTGTTTTTCTTGTCATGCCTAAATCTGCTTTTACTAGTTGATGTTGGGATCCATACTCCTATTTTATGTCTTGGTTAGAAGCCATGTAGCAACAGTACCATGTGCATTTCCACATGGGTTATGCTTAATGGTGTTTAAGTTTAATGGACTAATTAGTGTAACCTCTGATTGGCAAACTAATGCTTTATGTATGTCTGTCATAGAACTTATATTTCATTTCTATTCATGATGTTTGGTTACGTATTTATGTATTCTCCTGCTTAGTAGATCATTACTCATTGGTCACTCAAGTGCCTGCTGGTGACTGGACTTAAATAACTTCTAATCTGTTGCTTATTTTCTGCTGCCTCTTGTATTCAACCTCTAAAATGGCAATTTTCCTAATCTTTGTTGTTTTCTAGTGCTTCCAGTGATGAGGTTCATGATTTCTTGTTTTATTCTTAATGCAATCATCTTGTTGTTGCAGGGATTTCACGTAAAAGAGAGAGAGACTCAGAGGTAGTGTATAAATCTGAGAAGCTTCCAAGGTCTGAAGGACCTGTCCCTCTGTCAGAAATTATCAATAAAGGTACTGAGACAATGAAAACAATCCTGACCAGGAATAAGTCATTGGTAGAGGATTACAAGCACAAACAAGGAAGAAGTGCTTCTTCTAGCATTGCTTCTTTGGATAAGGTTAGATGTAATTATCCTCCATTCTTGCCACATCTTGAAATAACTAATGGTTTATGTACAGTGTCTAGTATAATATATACATATATTATGTATAGACAGGTAAATAGATAGACAGATAGATTGATAGTAGTTTACCATCTATCCTATAGATATGATAGTTTTAGTCCCATATGACTATACTTTCTTGATGATATTTTGATCAATTACCCGAGATATGGTTTGAAGAAACTCCACTGTCTGTCTTTTCATATCTTGCTAAAGCAGTGTGTTCTTTTTAAATGAATTTTCTTTCAATTGTACTTCTTTGTGGATCTTTCTTTGTTCAATATGTGCTTAAGGAACATTTATAACCAACAGGGAAAGGGTTCTGAAGTGAAACATTCCTTGCCTGCGACTGGTATGGCTGCTAATGCTGCAGATGAATTCATAGAGGCAGTTGAAATTGATGATAAGCCTGAAGCTGTAGAGGCTACCACGGTCTTTGATTATGGTGATGCTGATTATGGGATCAAGTCCTCTTATATTCCTCCTGCACCTCCTCCGGTCACTCAAAACACATACAAGCAGGTGAATCTCAACCTTTGCTCATGGCTAAAGATTCGGTGGTTTGGGTAATAGAACTTTATTAACTAATATTGATCCATCTTGTTCCTTTATAGGCTTCACCTGACTAGTTTGACATAATTTAGGTTTTGAATGTATGCTCTCCAATTGCAGCTTGATGAAAATGTAACTATTTTGGTTCTATCTTAATTATACCTGTAGCATGTGAATAGGTTTACACTTCTTTCTGTAGATGTATGCTTAAAGTTATCTGAGACTATTGATATCTTTTGATTTGTCAACATTTTCTGGCCCCTTATTAGTATTATTTTTTTGTTCCACCACTTGTGCGTTTTTGCAGTACGAGGGTGATGATGAGGAAGTGGATGTGGAAAAGGTGGACTCTGAGATGTTAGATATTGACCTCAACAGCGAGGTGGAAATCGAGCAGGTATGATATGTGTGAGCTTCTACGATGAAGCTGTTTGGTGCATGTTGTCTTGCAACTATGTTAGAAACCTGGTTACTGTGCTTTTCTTTTTGTTTAATATTCCTGTAATGTTTTATCTAGAAATGGAGCCTTCTCAGATCTATCTGTTTTTTTTTTTTTTGGCATACACAATAGTAATGGTAAGGTTCTTTTAAGTGTCATATCTACTCCTTATGAATTGTCTGTAAAACTTTTTTCTTGTCTAATTGATGCTGGATTTTGCTGTTTTCTTGTGCTTTGCCGTTCTCTGTTAGCCTTTTGGCTTTCCTTTTGTGTTTGTTGCTTGCCCATTATTTACATCTATCTGTTGCCTGCAATAAAAGCATGTCAGTCAGTTAACACCAGTCATACAGCCCTCGCCATATTAGCCTGTCATCGAGGTTTGACAGGATAAAAAATTGTCCGAAACAAAAAAAAAAAAAAAAAAGGGGGATGCTTTAAAGAAAAATGTATCCAACAAGAGATTACTTGGAAACTGATTTATCTTTGGAAGGTCGTCGCGGTGTCGATGGTCAAATTGACGCCTGAATGACTACTACACATTCACATCACTTGTGCTCTTCTCTTCTCTTCACTTCATATTTTACATTTTGTGCTCGGGCTATGTATGTTATTGCATGAACCCTCTTTGTCTTTCAGTGGGCCCTTCTCACACGCCTTCGTGATACGAAATATCCACAAGCTCAACGGTTTTGACCTTTCGGATGACATTCACGAAGATGCCAGATGCGATGAAAGCAACTGATACCGGATGGCAAGAAAGCGACAAATTTAGAATCTGGCAGGTTATTATAAATGCCACCAGCTATACCGCGCATGCATATTTAAGAGTGAAGAAAATTCAGTTTTCTGGCTAATAAGCATACGTCCTGCAATAAGGTAGGAGGAGGCGCGTACGAGAAATAATATGGGAAGACGGAGGGCACATCGATTAAGCAGGAGAAGACGAGGATAGTGGACAAAGTATAGATGCGCTCTCTGTGGTGTTTATTTGATGCTCGGGATAGAATCAATTTAAGTTTTTTATAATTTATTCATATTTAATATAATTTTTATTTTTTAAAATATAATATATAAATCTTTTCTGTTAAATCTAAGTTAATAAATGTTAAGAGTTTGATTTACATGACATATTAATTTATAATAAGCTATTAATATAATAACACGTGTGATTTATGTTAAAAAATAAATCTATTTTAGCTCATGTGTCTTTTATCATGCATCACTTAAAATCTTATGATTTTGTTTATATTTAAAGTAACATGTATATTTTTAAAAATATAACATATAAGCTTCTCCCGTCAAGTCTTAGTTGACATATATTACAGTCTGCTTACATGACATCTAACTCACAATAAATCATTAATATAATAATATATATAATTTAAGTTAAAAAAAGGTCTATCTTATCAAGGAAGAGAAAGCGAAGAGGTAGAGGCAGGAGAGGCTAGAGGCGGAGGTGAGGGAGAGCTAGACCATCACATCATAGGCGCGATGGTTGAGGGTGCAAGAGAGGAGGAAGTGGGAGGTGATGTAGATAAAGACGTCTAGGAGGAGGAAGATGGAACTAGAAGACTATTACGTGTCTAACATCAAACTGGTTGACGCACAGCCACCTAACATCTTGAGCTCATTATCAACACAGGAGAGGCTCGTGCGTACGATGCCCTGCTTGATAGCAGTAACTTGGTGTTGTTGTTGGTGGTCACTTTTACGGTGATGCTTCCTCTCGTCATTGATGGTGGTCTCAAATTTTTTAATTTAAAAAATATATTATTATATTAATAGTTTAGTATGCCATGTAAGTAGATTTGAATGTATGTTAACTTAGACTTGATAGCAGAGGCTTATATGCTATATATTTTAAAATATAAGGTTTATTTTAGATACGAATAAAACTATAAATACTTAAATGGTTCATGATAAAAATTATAAGAATTAAAAAGAATCTTTTTAAAAACTTAAATTATATGTATAATTATATTAATAGTTTATTATGAGTCAACATGTCACATAATTACTCTAACGTCTGTTAACTTATAATTAATAGAAGGAGCATATATATTATATTTTTTTAAAAATAAAAATTATTTTAGACACAAATAAATCATAAGAGATTAAATGGTTGATGACCAAAATCACATGAGTTAAAATGGAGATTAACACTTCAAATTATAATATTCGATACATTGAAAAGTATCGATCCATACTCGAAACTTCAAATTGATTTTGTTTTGGGTTATGGTAGCATTGCCGTCTCTAGCTTAGGTTGATCCTTTTGGTGTCTTTTTTAATCAAGAACATTTGAAAATAATGATACATAGCAGTCGGTCAATGCAAAAACTATAAGTATATATAATTCTGGTAACAACCCAGGTTCTAGATTTGGTAGGGTAGAATAAAACTTTCTTTCGATTCATTCTCATCCAACTATTTTCTTTTTTTATCAATTTTGGTACAGAGACATGCATGTTGATCCGGTCCACAATATCAATATTGTTGCTAAGGTAAAAAAGAAGAATTCTACCATGGAAATAATTTCTATCCAGATTTTTATCGATATCAATAATATGTTCTTCTTCTAGATAACCACCAAGAGTTATAGTATCTTAAAGTATATGAAATTTATTGGTTCTTGTTTAGTTGTAGTTTTGGTCCATAATACATGCATGGGTCTTTACTATCCCCATAGTTTATGCATATTTTTTAAAGTATATTAAGAACCAAAACATATTAACAATTTACCACTTATCTAAGATAAATGATGACAAGAAGAAAATTAAGAAAAAAAAATCTAAAGTAACAGAAGTCGCCCGCAGGCGTTGGGCAAACAAAGCCAGGCAGGGAGGGGGTGGGGTATTCATCTACGTTGAGCCTTCATTATTCGTCGATCCAACTTCTCCTCACCACCGTCATCGTCATCACCATCAGTATTCAATCACAAGGCAGACTGGCGACGCCGAGCTGCAGCGGGCGGAGGAAAGCCCACCAGGGAGGCTCGCGAAGGGCGCCGTGGCGGTCGTCGGCGCCGCGGAGCAACGCGCTTAGCGTTACAAGAGCAGTCCCGAGGCCGACGAGGAGGAAGAGGTCAAGGCAGGCGAAGGCGGAAGCGTCAGCCCCGCACTCGCTCGGGGAGACGAAGACGTAGCCGACGGCGAACCAGATGAGGAAGCAGCCGTAGGAGGCGACCACTGACAAGAGATCGTTCATAGTCGGGTGGGGGGCGGGGACGAAGAAGACGACGTATTGGGATGGTGGCGTGAACGAAGCACGAGGGGTGGTGCATCGCTTCTTTTTATCTCCATCGGCGAACGTCATGCACCACGTCATCCGTGTAGCGAGAATACCAGCAGCAAGCCACCATTGCTGGGCTATGGACTGTGCTTGCAGCCCCCAACATGATCTGAATGATCTACCCTAAGCTATAAAAATTTATTACTACAATATACTTTTGAGTAATTATATATTACCCCTTATATTTAAATCTTTTTAATAGCTAGATTTCTAGATTTAAAAATTTATATTAACATTTTTATAATTACATCGTGACCACATATCAAGACATGAACGTCTACATTCACTGTTGTAATTACCTTTTTAACCTATTATTTTGATATCATTCATGCACATATCATCACATATTATATCTTCGACATTAGATTAAATAAAAACTAAATATTTTACCTTTATAATTATAAGGATTTCAATGTAAAATTTTTTTAAGATTGAGAATTCAAAAAAAAAAAAAAATCAAATTTTAATGTAAATTTTTAATCTAAAAAAAGATCTAAAAACGGTTTCGAACTTAAATAGCAGTCTGTGTGAGTAATGCAGCATGTCAAACAATTGAGATCTAACAGTCCATGATTTCGTAAACATCATATAAGAATAATAATTAGAGTTCCAACAAAAATGTGCTATTCTTTCAATTGTTTGATGCTGAATAAAGTAACAATAAAAAAAAATATACCATCCACGATAGATTGTAGCAGGTGACACCAACAAAAGGAGCTCCTCATGGCTTGTGACCCACAGATCATATCACAGAGACGTATCATCCAACTGATCCATGGCCCAGGCTTCAGTTTAGCAGAAGAGTCTCCATCTCAGATTCTCTCGGAACAAGTTGATATTTTGCCATGCCTCTGTCAAGTTGAAGTCAAAGCTTTACTATGTAAATTAATGCGCTCTCGACTGCTTGTGCCTAACCTTGCGGCCAATGGAGAGGTGACAGAGTCTGACTGATGACCGGCGGTGGGCCTTTGCCATCCTCTTTTAAGGTTGCATTGCAAGAATGATTCCAAGTGATGACTTGTTGGAGCCTGTCGTAGCATGCCACTTACTACTACAATGTCATACCGTGGTAACTCAAGGAAAGGTGTGATGAAGGAAAAAGAAAAGAGCATTTTTTTTTTAAATATCCAACAAATAAATTATGCATATTGCAGCCACTGGCATGTCTTTGCATTTCCATAGAGGCAATTGTCAGAACACCTTGTTCTTCCCTCAGTCAGAAGCAAGTTTCAATAACAGTATGCCGTTTTGCAAGATTGGATGAGACAACGAACATGGGGATCCTCTTTTGGTATCTGCTTCAGCATTTTGTTGGCAGCTTCCAGCTCTCTTGATGCCAGAAGTGCTTGGTACATCCTGCTCGGTAAATTAGATGACAAGCAACTGCTTCAGAACATTTCATTCAAGATGAAAGCAGAATCTATATATCTTAGATAATATAACCTGCTCCTCTCATCAGCAACAACAGTTGAAGACAGATTTTGCATTTTTCTTAGATCTAAAAGAATTTGAGGTTATTAATCATGAAAATTCTAGTGATCCATTATCCGAATGACTTTTTTATTTTCTTTTAAAGGATTATCTTATCATACTACAAAAGAAACATGCTACAGGACAGAAACAACTTACCAATGGATTCCAAAGATGGTAGAATAGCAGTACTCGTAAGTTGTAACTATGAGCTCCATTGCTGATGACACTTTTAACCACAGCCTGAAATATCTACTTGGTGGCCTTTACAACACAGAAAATCTGCCCAAATGAGGGATGGCAAGATACTTGACTGACTAGAAATTTGGGCAAGCTCCACTGCTGGGTGGTTGCCCCTTCTTAAACTCTTTTTCCTCACATTTAAATCTTTTTGTTCATTCTTCTTTCCACCAATGCTACATTGTATTCTAGCCTCAGAGACTCACGGCTGATAAACAGCGAGGTACATTCACATTTAATTTTTCAAAGTAATAGGCCCCACCCATACACCTAATTTTTCAAATTTATTCAACTTCTCTGCTGACATGTGCTACCTTCTACCATACATTAGAATGTGACTGGTATGATGTATGATCATGCTCTGAACAGAGGGATCCATATATAGGCTTTCCTTTACAACCAAGTGCTGATCCGTTTACCTTAAGTTCTTTTTTTCATTCACCCTTGAAGTTTCAGAGTTAAATGTGTGAAAACTATTCTTTACAATTACTGAACAGCAACTAGAAATCATTAGCCCCATAATTCATCTAAATAAGACGTCTACTTGTGACTTCTTGGTTATCTATAAATGCAGTCAATCATTGCTTAGGATTTGTGTACTTTAAAATTTCTTAGGCTTTCAATTTTTAGCTACATTTAGGTAGTCAATTTTTAGCTACATTATGGCAATCCTTATAAATGCACTGTGCAACACTTCCGACACTGAAAAATAGCATATTCAACCTAACACCAGCTAATACAATTGTATATCAATCTATGTTACAAGACATAGGATGCAAACTGGGATCACAAGGAATGTTTTATAAATCAGAGCATAATCACAGGATTGTCATAATAATCATAATAAAGCACATCTTTTTTGGTCTCTTAACTTGATAATCCCAATTTAAATCCACAATTAAAACAAGTGTCTCTGACATCACATGTATTACATCTCATGTAGTACATCCACAATTAAAATTTTGTATTCTTTCTTTTCGATAACTGAAGGAACAATAAATATATCTGCAAATGTGGCTTCAAGCCTAAACCAAATTGCACGATTAATCTAATTTTTTTCCTTCAATAAATTTGTTACTTCAAATATGTGGCCCGCCCGCGCCCCCCCCCAAAGATATTAGGGTTGTAAAACTAAAAGATTCCAAATGACAACTTGCAACCAGAAAGAAGACCATTTCTCTTCATTTCCTAAGCTGGGGAGATCACCAGAACCAAAGATGGAATAGGAGCTTATTCTTGGATAATCTATGTCTCAACTTGAACCAAGGATCATTAAGAAATGCATTTTCAAAAAACAACAAATAGATTTCATGTTCAAGCAATTCCTCATACTGATGACTTAAATATGTCAAGACACTAGGATGCAAAGACTTTATTACCATAGCAACATGCATTTGATATCTCGTTTAGCAAGATGTGTTAGTGATATCAAGTGGCATACCTTACAAAAGTCAAAACATTGTAAGAAAGGCCAGCAGCTTCATATTCTGACCAAACAAACCAAGCAACTTGTGAATCTTTTGCCTTCACACAGGTGCTGAGAAGAAAATCGAGACTTGTTCGAGAAGGATGAAGCTCAAGCTCTTCCTTAACAGCTTGGAGTAGTTCTACACCAATCTTTACATTAGTAGGTGTTGTCTCCCATATCTGGCTAAAAATCTGATCCATCAAGAAAATGAGTCGATAAAATTAAGTAAATAGGTTGTAGAAACAGAACGAGTCAAATGTAATGTATGGAACACAATATAAATGAGCAGATGCACATAAATCATCAGGAACCTACATGTTTTAACATGAAGTACCATCGTGCTGAAGGCCAACGATTCAAAAGTGAAGAGAAAATCACCTTAATTTGAAAATGACCTGGCCTCAGAAACTGACCTTAAGTTAAAACCAGAATTCAAATTCACCAGCAGCAGGTGGCCTAACATGACTTCAAGAAAATAAAGACTGACGAGCACTGTTGTAGAACATTTAAGTATCATTTTCTTTTCTTAACTACCAAAATAATAATAATAAATCCAAGATGGATGTTGACACTCAAGTAGGCTGACATGTACAAATCAATGTACATAGTCAATGACAAGGTCTGAATCAAATTTAGAGGTTGCCAAATGGCATGTCTTCCATGGAGAATTCTGGCTCAGAAATCAATCAGATGTTGAATAAAGACCTCCATACCTTCTGACTCGCTATTTCAATAGTTTATCAGAGAAGGGCTGAAAGAGAGATTTTATAATACCTAATAAGCTTTCCAGGATCAAAAAACCTCTTACATAGTTACTTCAAAAAGAAAAATGAAGTACAAGAGAGAAAAAAAAGGACTTTGTTCACACTTCAAATAGATTCTTAAAACCTAAATCCAGAAATGCTGTTCGTACTAAAGAATTGGATGATAGCATTTAATTTATCATATATTAAAGAGAAAGAAATATCGTTTCACATACTGGACCTGTATCTGTCCATGGCCAGACTGATTTGTAACAATCAGTACCACTGAACCATGTGCGATACCAATGTATTGACACACGGTACACAGGTACATACCTGTGTTTCAAAGATGAAGTGGGAGAAGAGGAAGGCTCAGTAGAGGAAGAATAGGAAGGAGGAATGAAGAGGAGGTGGAAGAAGAGGAAAAGGAAGGAGGAAGAAGAGGAAGGATGAGAGGAGGGAGGAAGATGGAGGTGAAAATGGAAGAGGAGGAGAGGGAAGTAGTACTATAGGCGACGAGCACAACAAGCAGCTACACGAGGAGAAATAAGAAGGGTTCACAATTGAGGTGAAGAGGGCTCGTGTTAAATGAGAAGGGCTCACGTTTGAGGCAAAAAGAGCTCACAAAAATGAGCCCTAATACTTGTTTCTAAGTTTTCTTTTTAATGGTCCGAACCAGACTGCCTCAGACAGGGATGGTCACAAACAGCGTGGTCCACATACTACGCTTGAAGAAAATCTCTCTTAGAAGGCAATGAAGCCCACACACCATCCTATTCTATCAAGTGGCTCGTCTTCTCCATCACCATCTTAACCAACAACAACAAGTTCAATGTCCCAATTAATCAGAGTTGGCTACGTGGATCTTTTGTTATCATTAAGCTACAAAAAAGGAATATCCTTAATTAATAATAATAGCATTTAAATCTTTATTTATAGTCTCCAATACTCTTCTTAAGTCTCATACATTTTCTTGTACCATGAATCAAGCTTCATTATTTCATATAGGCAATATTGTACCAATTAGGATTCGGAGTAGCACCATATTGATCCGTACTGGCACACTAAGTGTTGACACACCTATACATACCAAGTTTCCGAAAACATGTGAAAAAAGATAATAAACAAAGGACAAGAAACCATACAAAATAAAGAACAAAGGATAATAAACTATCTTGCAAGGTTCACTATACCGATCTGTACCGCCCGATATATGCAGTACGTACTGGTCCAATAGGGGATCGGTACATGGACCACTCTCTATCGAGCGATACCATAACCTGACCCCATATCGAGCGATATGGGGTTTATATCAGATAGTAACATTCAAAATCCGACCGTTATTGACTTGTACTAGTCAGTAATAGTCGGATTTCGATTGGTACCAATCAAGGGTTGAGATTGCCCTATTTCAAATGGTCAAATTGATCGTTTGAACCATAGGAATGGGTTTTTAAACCCTTTCCTCCCATTTCTTTCAACTCGTATCACTCACTCAATCTCTTCAACTCTTAAACTATTCTCACTAACATCTCTCTCATTATCACATTTTCACTCTCCTAAACTCAGCAAAATTATGATTTGTGGACTTAATCAAATTTGGGATGAAAATCCCCCTCGGTCAGAACGTGACGACAGAAGTCCGACAATATCGAGTTAAACTACTCGAGGAACTAGAGACACTCAACCATCATAGCAGTAACATCAGCTGCACTGTTGGAAAGAATCGAGTCAAGTAATGGAACACTTTCTCAATTGCATTCAACCTGCTCAATCCAGAGACATGGCAACAATGTGGATAGCAGTGCCTCAACCGATGATGGCAGCGACGCCAGGGAGTCAATGGTCTCGTCTACATAATTTGAGGGTGGTCACAGATGGACTGAGAAGCAATATTATACGCATGCCACCTAAAATTTAGATCATGGAACTCGACAAGATATTGGCCAAATTTATGCATGAAACGGAAAGGGGAAGACAGTGGATAATTTTGAGCAGATGCAATAGAGCCTACACGACGTAGACATAATGCGAAGCTCATCGTATTCACAACCATCGTATCAAAGAGAATCTTATAGCCAACAACAGTACAGTGATAGTTGGTCATATTTCTCTGAGTAGCAGTATGATGATCGATCTTATGCTACAGAACAACAAATTAGTGGTGAAAGCAGAAGTTCTGACATTCTCCATGCTCCGCACGAATACATACCATAATCATATTTGCCTCCGGAGCAGCCTCGGACACGTGGTTCATGATGATCAGACTACGACCATCACTACAGTGATGCACCAATGCCATATAGTGTATTAGTATACTAAGTCATGGGATCAATTTCAAGATTGAGTTCAACAAACATATCAAATTAACATACATAAGATATATAGGATCGAGAACCCCGATCCATGCCCGTGGAGTCCTGTCATTTTTTTTTACGATAGAACCAAATATATTCATCAACTAATTTTTTTGACTTGCGGCAAGCTTAAAGACCTGCAAAAGACCAAGCATTATTCATCCGCAAAGGGTTAGCCCACTTATTACTTCGTGTTGGTCCCCAAGGACCTGCAAAAGAGAAGTTGATTAGCTTGAAAGTAAGCGACGAGCAAGTCCCGACGTCTCGCAAAGAGGGAAGCTTTACAAGCAATTCGTTAAACACCTTGAGTGCAACAAATAAAAAAGAGAAAGGAAGCAAAACAGGGCATTAGAGAGCTGGATGAACGATCGTAAGTCTACAAAAGATGGTTCCCAAGGTGTCGAACGCAGACAAGTTCAAATTTTGATGAATGCTCATGCCCGACATATAACCGACCCATCCAGCCTTGTGCCAGCCGGGGGGTTCAAAGGTGCTGAGATGGCTAACATTTCGCGCCGCTTAGAGCGGTCGCCGCAGCACGCGAAAACGCCCAAAAAACAGAGCTATTTTGGATAGTTTTGGCTTTGCGTAACGAGCGATCATTCTGTAGCATTATAGACTATTTTCGCTTATATTTCTTAGGAAAAACCACATGAAATCAAGGCAAAACAGGCTGCCAAACATTTGTACAAGCAAACAAAAGCAACGAACGATTCGTTGAGCGAAGATGTTACGGTTGAGCGACGACTGTTCGTGACATTCTCCCCCACTTAAATTATTGACGCCCTCGTCGATGCTTGTTGGTAGGCTTTGACGATGTCTTCTTCGTGTCGTAGGGCGTCTTCAGGCTCCCAACTGGCTTCTGTTCGGGGAAGGTTTGCAACTTCACCAAGTACTCGGTTTACTCCGTTCCCTTGGTAGCTTTGTTTTATGATCCGCTAGAATGGTTTCCACTTGCTTCTCGTAGGAGGCTCTGATGGGGTAGTCGAGTTGGAACATTTCGAGAAGCATCTTGCGGATATGAGTGGTAGGCTTTCAAGTTACTTGCGTGGAAGACGTTGTGAATCTTGAGCCATGCCGGCAGTTGCAACTTGTAGGAGACATTGCCTACCTTGCTAACGATTGGGAAGGGCCCTTCATACTTGCGTACCAATCCTTTGTGCACTTTTTGCCTAAAGAACTGGAGTGATGCTAGTTGGAGCTTCACCAACACCAAATCACCAACTTTGAACTCCTGTGGTCGCCTTCTCAGATCGGCTCACTTTTTCATCTTTTTGGTCACCTTCTCTAAGTAAGCCCGCACAATATCTGCATTCCGATGTCATTCCTTTATGAAGTAATATGTTGATAAGCTACTCCCTGTATAACCAATAGCCAAGGTGTGAGGAGTCGACGATTGTTGTCTCGTAATAATCTCGAAGGGGCTCTTATTAGATGAGAGGTCCACTACAAGTTGTAGGAGAATTAGGCTATGTCCAACAGCTTCACCCAATCTCGTTGGTTGGCACTCACGTAGTGCCGAAGATATTGTTCCAAAAGCGAATTGATTCTTTCAGTCTGGCCATCCGTCTATGTGTGGAGGTTTGTAGAGAAGTATAACTTGGACCCCAGCAATTCGAATAGCTGAGTCTAGAATCGTCCCAAGAACATTGCATCTAGATCACTGATGATGTTGTGCGGGACTCCCCAATACTTCACTATATTCTTCATTATCAACTTGGCTGCCTCCTCCGCTGAATAGTATAGGGGTGCAGCAATGAACGTTGCATACTTTAAAACCGATCGACCACCACGAGTATTGATCCGAGTCCCCCTACTTGTCACAAACTTAGCTGGTTTTGCCTAAGTCCTGCGACACCCTTGCGAGTCCGTCCGCAAAGGTCTACCTCCCCGAAACCTCCTAGGGTCCCTTAGGACCTACAAAAGAGAAAACGGGTTAGAGTAAGCACTTCCCACGGGATCCACAAGCAACAACTTTAGCAAACACTTTATATAGCTAATACAAATTACAACTATAGACTTTATAAGTTCTGAATGGTTGCACACAAAGAATAATGGTTCATTATAGATCAAAGTCCCCACAAGTGCCTACGTGATACAACGGATTTATAAGCCGAAACCGGCCACAAAAGCTAAGCAAACTGGGGCTGTCAAGTCTACTGTAAGCCCGCTAATAGCTGTACAAAGTATGTACAAAAACCGAAGGACACGGACAATTATGAGCATCACGTCGAACACCTTGTTTATATTTTTGTCTGTGACATTCTCCCCCACTTATTCCTTCGACGGCCTTATCGAAGCTATTGTAGACACTGCATCTCCATGCCTTTTGCTGAATCTTCAATCTTCTGCTTTGGTTGCAACACGCCCCTTGGCTCCCAGCTGCTCTCTGCAGCTATTGTTGAGTAGTCGAATTCTGATCCACCATGCTACTTCAACTCGCTAATGACAATGACTTTTGTGTGGGATTAGCCGACCTTATTGATTTCTGTGGATCCTTCTGGTGAAGAAAAAGGCCTTCCTTGTTATGTGCCAGTAGTGTAATAGTCTCATGTTGCTTAAACTGGATGGATGCTTGTTGGAGCTTTAACGAGCATCGCTTCACAGACTTTGAAGTTTTTGAGGTTCTTACTCCACAAGATTCGCTCATTGATCATTCTTCAATTTTAGTTGTCACTACCAAGTAGGTTTGCATCACTCTCGCGGTAGATTGACATTCTATTAGGAAATGAAGCAGACAATCTACTCTCAGTAGTACTTATCACTAGCGGTGAGGATTTGATAACTATTTGAGAAGAGCTCCTCTAATGGATAAATAAGAGAATCGGGGTACTGACTTTCGCCCATTCTCTTTGAGTTGAGAAGGCAAAGGTTACTTGATTTCACCCGCCTCCTCGAGGTACGAGAACTGGGGTACTCAATTTCGCCCACTCTCTTGAGTTGAGAAGGCAAATGTTACTTAGTTTCACCTGCCTCTTCGAGGTTGTACTTCATGCATCGAGCTAGTTACTAGCATTTTGCCTGCTCTTTACTCACACTTTCGAAGCACTTGAAGTGTTTGCACTCCTTGCGTTGAGTTAGCTACTGTAATTTACCTTCCCGCTGCCATCGAATTTTCGAAATGCAAGAAGTTTTGCCCGAAAAGAGCAAAAGTTTATCCCAACTTGGAGTCCCCCAACTTAGAGTAAGTCTTTGATAGTTCTGGTCTTTGGGATAGTACCATTTTCTCCATCATCTTTGTCGCCTACTCCTTTGAGTAGAAAAGGTACAGCACCACGTACTGCCTACTTTGTTTCTTGGTCGAGCACTCCTACATCAACCCGAAGTCCCTCACTTTCGACTATCTTGATGAGAAGCCCATCGACACTGGTCTTATGAAGTTTCATGGCCTCTTCCCTTCCACCTTGTCTCGACACTTGGAGTTTGCTTTTGCATTCTCTATCTCATCGGCCCCTTTTACAACCAACACTCTCCCTCCATGAGAGCAAGGGATCGATGACTCCATGGAAATCCCGCCTCTGCGGTACCATGGCGCTGCCAAGCCTATGGCCCTACTATCCGTTGCTTTGCACCTACGTCCCTTTCTTCGTGATTGGTAGATCTGCCTCTGCGGCACTCCTCCGAGTCCACCTCCTTCTAACCGATGCTTTGCTTTTGGGTAGCTAAGCCCCACTGGACTCGTCGTCACTTCCTCGCCCCTTTCGACAACCCGACAACACCTCTATGTTCTCCAAGCGGCTTCCCTTGGTCGTTGGAAAGACAGACTACGACTCTCATGCATGGCCTCCACCATCTTGTTGCAGGGCTTACGCCGATTATGTTCTCCTTAGCTTCCTTGGTAGCAACATTCACTTACTTGACCTTGTCCTCTGACTTGTCGGGCTCCCTTAAGCGAATATAAGCACTGAAGTAATTTAACTCTCCAGTCACTCGGATCATACCTTTGTATGATCAAGTCCCCTCCATAGGACTCACTGGTACTTGCAATCTGACGTCTCTCTTGGTGGTACACAACCCCCATATGCTGATGACCAAGGCTTTCATCCGATGCAAGATTTGATACACACACACGGAAGACCCGCCTTTGCGGTACCATGACATTTACTCCTTGAATCCATAGTCCTTACCGTTGTGTTGTTCACCGAAGTGGAGCTCCCAGTAGTTCCTGATCATACCTCCGCATGATCGTGTCCCTCACGGGACATCTCCATATTTGTTGTATTGTCACGAACTATTCCACCACAATTTGTTGCACCATATCATCTCCTGGTGCATCTCCATTACATTCAGATTCTTATGTGGTGAACTTGGACTGTGATCTCTCCATGTGTGGCCTTTGCCAACACATTATAGGGCCTCCGCCACCTCCGATTGCATTCGCTCCTTTGGCAATTCACCTTCGCCCACCCATTCTCGGGTCACCCCTGGACGAAGTATTACTCAAGGACAGTCTGTCGCCTAGTAGCTCTCGAAGTCCCCAGACTTCGCTAAAATTGGTGCACCATTGTCTGGATCCTGGGCCTCTATCCCCCACCAACACAATCTCCGTTGCACACCACTTCCTTCATGACAACTCGAATAACATCATTGTGGCATATTCTTCAAGAGTACCCACCTCTGCGTCCTCTTGCATCGTGCTAAGGCCTTCTGACCCCAACTTCACCTCCTGAGATAAAGTGCATGTGCCTCGAAGCTCGCTTCGTCTTTGACACCATGCAAAATGAGTCCGCACCATCGGAATGAAAAACCCATGGAACGACATAATCCCACTCTTGCCTCTACAAGAGTTCATGTCCTTGACCTCTGTCCAAGGAAAGCTCCGTGCTTCCGCTCTATGTTTCCATCTTCTACATCGACTCCCTTTATGCGGCTTGGATACTTCACCAAGTTCCACCCAAGTTGCTACACCTCTCGATTTGCATTGAGTTGATGGTGGCCTTTATGCCCACCATTCCACGAGTCAACCCTATGTTGTGTTCGATTTCCATATCGACTCTAAGTGTGCCTTAGTATGAAGTTGCCATTGTCGGTCCCCCACTTAATCTCGCAATGCATCCACCAATACATTACTTCATTTGAGATTATACGACTCTTCGCTGCTCGCTCGATCCGTTGAGCTTTGTAGAGATACTGTCTTGAGGTACTCTTCCTCAACGTGTGTAGTCCGCTGCATATGATTCTCCCTCTGGAGAACCAAGACCTATCCCGCATGGATATCTGTCTTGTTGGAGCAACTTTCCTCTTTGCATTCTTTCCTCTGGAAGTTTCGGAGACGACCATTCCCTTGGACTACTCTGTTTTACTGAACAATCTGTGTATTGTTCTGCCTTCGCAAATGCACTTGCTAGATTGCGACTCTTTGCCAATACAACCCTTGCTGCACCCTTCAAAGCCTAGCAACGTGATGAACTTGTTGCACACTTCCGTCGTTGAGCAGCACATCCTACTTTGCATGATCTCATCGTTTACCAAGCGCTCCACTTGCCTTGAGCACCGTTAACTTTGGTTGCTAACGTCGAGCCGTAGCTCGAACTCGGCCATCCCAACCTTTGTGTGCTACGTATTCTTTCTAGCATGCGAGTCCGTCCGTAAAGGTTAGCCTCTCCGAAACCTCCTAGGGTCTTGTAGGACCTACAAGAAAGAAAACGAGTTAGAGGAAGCACTTACCACGAGATCCATAAGCAACGCTTTAGTAAACACTTTATATAGCCAATACAAATTATAACTATCGACTTTACAAGTTCTAAACGGTTGCACACAAAGGATAATGGTCCATTACAGACCGAAGTCCCCATAAGTGCCTACATGACACAACTCGGATTTATAAGTCAAAACCAGCCACAAAAGCTAACCAAACTAGGGCTGCCAAGCCTACTACAAGCCTGCTACTTGCTATATAAAGTATGTACAAAAAAAGAACACGAACAATCATGAGCATTACGTCGAACACCTTGTTTATATTGTTGTCCATGACATACTAGCGGTAAGCTTGATATGAAGTCCAAGGAGATGCTCTCTCATGGCCTTTCTGGTACGGGCAACGGCTCCAAAAGTCCCACCGGCTTCTGCTGCTTTACCTTATCTTGTTGGCAAGTAAACATAGTCCTCCATATCGGTCCCCATTTTCGACCAATAAAAGACCCTCTCCACGAGTGCCATTGTTCGATGAATGCCTGGATGTCCGGCCCAAAGGGAATCGTGACACTCTTTCAAGATTTCACACCTCAAATTGTCCGCCCACAAAACATAAACTCTGTTCCCTTTGGTATAGATGAGTCCCTCCTGGACCCAAAATCATCGTGCCTTGCCACCTTAGACGAGTTACATTATGGTTATTGCTTGAGGATCACTGCACAGTCCATCCCTGATCCTGAAAAGGAAGTTGGAGTGCAACTGACTTACTTGGCCTCCGCCTTCCAACCGTATGACATTTACTAGTTCCACTTTTCGGCTCAATGCATCGGCCACGATGATTGCTTTTTCGGGCTTATACTCCATTACTATGTCGAACTCAGCTAAGAAGTCCTGCCACCGTGCTTGCTTTAAGGAGAGTTTCTTTTGAGTTTGGAAGTAACTCATTACGACGTTGTTCGTTCTTAGCATGAATCGTGCCCCAAGAAGGTAGTATCGCCAAACTCGTAGACAGTGGACCACCGCTATCATCTCCTTCTCATGCATTGGATATCGCCGCTCGGTCTCGTTGAGCTTACGACTCTTGTAGGTCACCGGGTGACTCTCTTGCATAAGAACTCCCCTAATAGCGAAGTCTGAAGCATCTATATGGATTTCAAAGGACTTCCTATAGTCTGGTAATTTGAGTACCGATTCCTCCAACACAACAATCTTTAGGTCTTAGAATGCCGCTTCACATTTGTCCGACCATCTCCAAGACTGTTCCTTTAGCAACTCTGTCAGTGGAGCTGCACGCTTCGAATATCCAGCTATGAAGCATCGATAATAGTTGACGAACCCAAGGAAGGATCTCAACTCTGCACCTTTGGTGTTCGCCATTCCGTCACAGCTTGCACCTTAGACTTGTCCATTCGGATGGAACCACAGTCGATTTGATGCCCTAATAAGAGATTTTCCATCTGAGTAAAATAGCACTTCTCCTTCACAAACAATATGTTCTCCCTGAGAACTTTGAAAATTATTCGAATGTGCTCAACATGCTCCTCAAGTGTTTGGTTGTAGACGACGATATCATCTAAGTAGACGATCACAAACTTATCTAAATAATCCTTGAACAGTTGGTTCATTAGAGTGCAGAATGTGGCCGGAGCGTTGGTTAAGCTGAAATGCATCACAAGGACCTCAACCTCAAACGCTCGATACCTGGTCATATAGGTAGTCTTCACTTTATCGCCTTCTGCAATGCAAACCTACCAATACGCCGACCGAAGGTCGAGTTTGGATAAGTACTTGGCCTTGCCCAGTTGATCGAACAATCCGCGATAAGCGAGATGGAAGACTTGTTCTACACCGTAACTTTGTTGAGGGCTCGATAATCGACACATAATCGGAGGCTCCCATCTTGTTTCTTTTGGAAGAGGACTGAAGCTCCGAATGATGCTTTTGAACTGCGGATGAGACCATCACTTAGCAATTCATCTAACCGCTTCCTGAGTTTTGCCAACTCTAGAGGGGCCATGAGGTATGGTCTTGCTAGAGGCTTGACTCCAGGCTCCAGCTCAATATGATGATCCACGTCTCTGCGGCAACTCGATTGGTATTACGTCTGAGAACTCTCTCAGGATGTTCACCACCACGGTAGGTTCTTGAATGGCCTCCCCGTCGAGTGCTTCTTGCTTTATAGCGACTACAAAGGTTGATTCACCTTTTCGTACCCCTTTCTTTAGTTGTAATGCAATATTTGTTGTGGATCCTTGGTTCCTCCTCGAGAAACTAGAACCACATAAGGGTCTCGCCTCCCATTGGGCATAGGGAGTTCAAGAACAACATTGGCACCAACTTCTCTGCGTACATGAACTCCATTTTGAGAATCACTTGGAAGTCGTCCAATGGCCCCGCCATCATGTTTGTGCTCCCGCTCTATGTTTCGATATTAATAAGGATCCTATTTGCTAGTACGAAGATCCGCCTGGCCTCCAAGTTCACAACCTTTACATGACTTGGGTTCTTCTCCAAGATTAGTCCAAGTCGCTTAGCTTCTTGATTGGCAATAAAATTGTGGGTAGCGCCTGTGTCCACCATTGAACGGGTCATTCGGCCATTTAGTTTAATATCCACATATGTTAACTTGTTACTCCCTGCCTTCGTGTTTTCCCCCACTTGACCCAGTAACGCATTTAACAAACACATTGCTCCCATTCTGGGTCCTTGCGACTCCTTATCGTCGCTGTTGGATTCAGAATTGCTCGAACTAAGGGCGACGGCTTTGTCCTTGTCCAACGTTTTGCTTACCGATCCGCATTGGCAGACATTTTGTCGATCAGACGATCTACTAGGGAGATACGCATCATACCGTAAATTAAATATAATATAATATTAAAAATATTAAAATATATTTTTTAAAAAATAAAGGGGCTACGTCGCCTCGATCTCTCTCCCAGCGCGGGGAGACAAAACGTCTCCCTGCGCGGGGACAAAAGTCGCCCGCAGGCGACGACGGCTCGTGGGCGACCCGTCGTGTTAAGACCCTAGCTAAGTCGAGTCCATCTATTCAGGATGAGTCATGTTAGTTAGAGTCAGTTATGGGTCAGGTGAACTTTATCAAGTCAGTTATAAGTTGTTAGAGTTGGTTTTTATCTTTAGTTGAGACAAAGTCAACTATTATTATCAGTTAGGAGTTTATCAAGTTAGTTAAGAGTAAAAAATTAGTGGGATTCTTGGCAGAGCCCTATAAATCAGGTTGTAACTCTTTTATAGGAATAAATGAATGAAGAAGTATTAGTTTTAGTCACAAGCAAAACCCTATGAGGCAGATCCCCTCGAAGTGATCTAGGAGGCTCGATCCCCACGAAGAGATCGATTATCCCCCTTTCCACCTTCTTCCTCCACGATAGAACCCTAGGGTTCTATCAATTAGTATCAGAGCATCGATAGAAAGCTTTAGGGTTCTATCAATTGGTATCAGAGCATTGATAGAAACCTTTGGGGTTCTATAAATTGGTATCAAAGCAACAATCCTCAGCGTTCCTACTGTGATTCGACCGCTCCTCTTGTCATTATTGTCGCTGCCGCCATCATCGTGAATGTCGTCGTCGCCGTCATCGTTGTCATATTTGCCACCTTACTGCAATAAAATAAAAAAAAAGAAAAGAGAGAAGAAAAAAGAAGCGACAGCCGCCCTTCCTTTCTCCTCATCTTCCAAAAAAAAAAAAGAGAAAGAAAAGAGACAGAGAGGGAAAAAGAAGAAGGGGCCCCACACCTTCCCCCTTCTTCCTCCTCACCTACCAGCCACGTTGCCTTGTCTCACGCTTCCTCGACCTGCCTGCCTCCTCTTCCCGACCACCATCTCCTCTCCTCATCAACCGTCGGTAGCCCAACCCCTGCCATTGTTGCCACCGGCCAGTCCTCTGTCGCTCTCTTCTACCGCAGCCCTCGTCGGACTTTGCTTCCCCGCCGCTACCAACCGCCCATCGCTCCCAGCCGTGCGCTCCTCTACCGCACCCCATGGTGTTGCCTTCCTCCTGTGCCTCCCTACCACTGCCACCGGCTAGCCCTTGGCAATGCATAGCCAACAGTCGCTAGACCCTCGCCGCTGCCTCCTTTGCCGCAACATTGCCACGCACAACAACGTTGTTATTCGCCTCCGCTATGCTCTCCATTCTTGCCTCTTCCTTCCTCCTCGCCAGCCTTCACAACCCCTTTGCCTTGACCCTAGATCCAAGATCCTGCCGCTCCCTCCGCCACGCCACCACCGCCATCCTTGCTGCTGCATCTTCCTCCCCCGCTGCTCCCTTGCTTCCTACTGCCCCAACTTGCCGCCGCTGCCTTCCTCCTTTATCACAACCTCATCTGCCACGTAGTTGCATCGTTGTCCCCTGCCGTAGTTGCATGAGGGTGGAGTTTCCCAGATGGGAAGATGGAAACCCGATTGGCTGAATTTCATGTACTGAAATTTTTTTTAGTTTTCACAGGACTCCGGAGGAATCCAAGGTGGAGATCGCCTCCATTCAACTTGAAGGAGACGTGATCCAATGGTATGATTTGTACGAGACCTATCATGGAGTCACTTCGTAGGGACAGTTCAAGAGAGAGCTCCTGATTTGCTTTAGACCATTAGAGTACAAGAACATTAATGGACAACTCGCTAAAATCCGTCAGATTTCTACAGTATAGGAGTACCAGAGCATATTTAAGCACATGTCGAACCAAACCAGAGATTGGTCCCAGATACAATTGATGAGAAAATTTATTGAGCGACTTAATCTCGAGATTCGGTGCGAAGTTAAAGCTCGTCATCCCCAGACCATGATAGCAACCATATCATTCGCCAGCGTACATGAAGGAAAAATCAATATGGACACTCGCCTGAACAAAAGCTTTAATAAACAGAAAAAATCAATAAATGAGGACTTCAAAGTGGTCAACATAGAAGAGTCATTTTTGACGGTTGAGCCAACTAAAGAGGAATAAAAAACTGACTATGTGGAGTTCGATAATGAAGGCTATGACAAACTTCTGACAATTGAACCAACTAAAGAGGAATCGAAAATTGACAATGTGGAGTCCGATCACGAAAGCTTTGCCAAATTCGAAGACAAGATTGTTAATGGGTGAATCCTAATTTATGATAACAGGTGTTCAAAGGTAAAATAACTACTTATCAAATTTTTTCTGATGCCCCAGGAAGATTTCGAAGTGGTGATCCTAAAAAGAAGACATAGTACAACCACTAGCCATTGGATGAAAAGGGTTCTTCAGAAGACTACAATGGCAATTGCACGAGAAGATCAAATCATTGCCTACACCAAGTGGAGACTCTACTTAATCAATCTAATACTGCTCAGCCTTGAGGACAAGGCTGATTTAAAGTAGGCGGGTTTGTTAGGACCTTAACTAAGTCGGTTCCATCTATTCAGGATGAATCATGTTAGTCAGAGTCAGTTATGGCTCGGATGAACCTTATCAAGTTAGTTATAAGTTGTTAGAGTTGGTTTTTATCTTCGATTGAGACAAAGTCAGCTATTATTTTCAGTTAGGAGTTTATCAAGTTAGTTAAGAGTAAAAAATTAGTGGGACTCTTGGCAAAGCCCTATAAATCAGGTTGTAAATCTTTTATAGGAATAAATGAATGAAGAAGTATTAGTTTTAGCCACAAGCAAAACCCTAGGAGGCATCCCCTCAAAGAGATTGATTACCCCCCTTTCCACCTTCTTCCTCCACGATAAAACCCTAGAGTTCTATCAATTGGTATTAGAGCATCGATAGAAACCTTTGGGGTTCTATCAATTGGTATCAGAGCATCGATAGAAACCTTTGGGGTTCTATCATGCCGGCAACGAGGGCACGCGGGCGGCGCGAGGTACTTCTTCTCCTCTTCTTCTTCTTTCTTCCGTTCCTCTTCTTCTTCTTCCCTTTTTCTTCTTCAATCGATCATCGACAGTCAATTTCTCCCTCAATCGACCGCCAACGGCTGAAATCGATCGCCGGCGGCCGATTTTAGTGGTACCGCCCCTACCACATCGGACCAGACCAGATGATGGGCGATGGGCCTTACCGACTTGTGGGGTTGTATTGATGTCATTAAAGCATTGAGTTTCTTTTATGGGCACTCCCTCACCATGTGCGGTCCTCCGCACAAGAAGCATCCGCCAAGTTTCGAGGCCTTGCCTTTTTAGCTTGGTCCCTCGTGAAAGTTCTTCCTTTGTTCGTCCCCAGACTCCTTCGCTTGAGAGTATTTTATTGGGCGATTTTTCAAGGATTGTTTCTTCTTTCCCAAGTCCTTCGAAGAAATAAAGTCAGTTAGCCTTTCTGCGGCTGTAATTACCCCGACCATGTCAGTGACATTCCTCCGATGCAGCTCTTGTTGTGTCCACGGATTAAGGCCATCGAGGAAGTTGAATAGCTTGTCCTTCTCGGACATGTCCTGTATATCCAACATCAGTGCCGAAAATTGCTTCACATAGTCTCGAATTGATGTACTTTGATGGAGTTGCCTCAACTTCCTTCTTGCGACAAATTCTATGTTCTCGGGCAAGAAATAAGTTCTCAACTCTCGCTTTAAGTCTTCCCATGTGTCCACTCGACATCGGCCTTGCTGGATCTCTTCCCAACGGGTTCGCCACCAAAGTTTTGCATCTCCATTCAGATATATTGTTACTAATTGAAACTATGGCTTCTTTAGAGTCGGGCCTCGTAACACGAAAGTAATATTCCATGTCAAACAGGAAATTTTCGAGCTCTTTGGCATCCCTGGCACCCCGTAGCAATGCGGCTCAGGCACCCTCAAGCTTTGTGGCGGTGCAACGCGGGTGTTGCTCCCTCCCGCATTAAGAGTCCTTGTGAGCAACGTCACCTTGGACATGAGTTCTGCCACAACTTCGTGTAGATGGTGTACGGAGTCTTTAGTGTCCTTCATCAGTTGGTCGACTCGGGACTCAACTTTGTCGATCCAAGATTCAACTTCTTGCGAGCTTTCTACCCCAAGGAACCTTCGTTGGCCTTGGTAGAGTTCCTCTAAGCTCGCTTCAAGAACATTGAGGCGGGTTTTGACCATTGTAAGCCTCTCCTTGTGGCTCCTTTTCCCGGTTGACGCTCCAGATTGCGCCTCCGCTCGTAAAGAATACCCAACTTCATGCTTGTCTTGTTCACTATCGCGCTCCTCATGAGCGGCTCCAATAGCTTGCGAGCGAGTTTGCACTTGCAGCTCACCTGCGGCTGCTTAAGGCAAAGGTTCGGCTTGCCCCGTCTTGCTCGATTCGCCATGATGCTTCACCATGGCGAGATTGCAAAACTTCTTCGTTGTTTGTTTGAATTGCTTGCCTACTCTGATACCACACTGTCACGAACTTGGCTGAATTTGCCTAAGTCGTGCGACACCCTAGCAGCAAACTTAAAGACTTAGCTGGAATTGCCTAAGTCGTGAAGTAACCTTGTCCAATGTTTCAGACTTAGCTAGGATTGCTCAAGTCATGAAACACCCAAGCGTTATTCGTCCGCAAAGGGTCAGCCCACTTGTAATCTCGTGCCGATCCCGAAGGACCTGCAAAAGAGAAGTTCATTAGCTTGAAAGCGAGCGACGAACAAGTCCCAACGTCTCGCAAAGAGGGAAGCTTTACAAGCAATTCGTCGAACATCTTGAGTGCAACAAAGAGAAGAGAGAAAGGGAGCAAAACAGGACTTTAGAGGGCTGGATGAACGGTCGCAAGTCCACAAACGACGATTCCCAAGGTGTTGGACGCAAGACAAGTTCAACTTTTGATGAATGCTCACGCTCGCGAATAACTGAAGCCCCATCCAACCCTGTGCTACCCGGGGTTCGAGTGCGAGATGGTGACATTTAACGCCTTAGTCGCCATAGCACGCCCCCAAAAAGAGCTATTTTATGTAGTTTTGGTTTCGCGGTAGCGATCGTTCGACGTTCTGCATCGTTCCGTATTTCTTAGACAAAACCATATGAAATCAAGACAAAACAAGCTGTCAAGCATTTGTATAAGCAAACAAAAGCGACGAACAGTTTGCTGAGCGAATATGTTATGGTTGAGCGACGACCATTCGTGATAGCTTGGGATATTATAATATTATATTATATTCTATAATACAATAATATAATATAATATATATCAAAAAATAAAAATGGGGAGACGAGGTGTCGCCTTGTTCCTGTGTGGGGACACAGGGCGTTGTCTTCTCCTCGCGCGGGGAGAACAAGGCGTCAAACGGGGAGACGAGGTGTCGTCTTGTTCCTGCGTGGGGAGACGGGGCGTTGTCTTCTCCTCACGTGGGGAGAACGAGGCGACGTCTCATTCTCCCTTCTCCTTTCTCGCCTTGTCTCCCTGCACGGGGAGAAAGAAGCCTATCGACGAAGAATCACTCACGGGCGACGGATTACGCGAGGAACTAGGCAAGAGTAGGTATCTCCCTCTTTTCTCCCTTTTCTTCTCCCTCTTCTTCTTTCTCCCTCAATCGACCACTAACTCGAAATTGATCGCCAACGATCAAAATCGATAGCACCGCCCAGTAACGGGCGATCCGCATATCGATATCCTGTCGAACTAGTAAGTACTGCCTGGTTCAGAACGAAACGGAAAACCTTGCTACAAAGCTACTCCTTAAAGCCCGAAAAAATATGTCAAGGGCGGTATAGAACCAAATGGAAAACCTTACTACAAAGCTACTCTTCAAAGCTTGTAAAAAATGTCACTATTATTTCCTAATTTAAATTATTTTCACTACAATTATACTAAATTTATATTTATTTCCAATTTAAAAACCTTAATCTAACTTTTTTTTTAACTTCTAGGAATTTTTAGAGCTTATTTCAATGTTTTTTGGGCATACCATCGATATGCCCAAGCATACCATTGATATGCCTCGATACGTAACATACCGATCATTGGTCGACACACTAGTATGGACTAAAATTACAAACCTTGCCATTTAGTACAGGCTTAAGGCTAAGTGTATCGCTTGGTTTACATCAATGTACCAGTGAACTATTATTGGATTGATAGTTATTGCTCAAATCATATCTTATGAGACAATATTCTAAACCTTGCTACTGATATTAACCATTTTACCTATTCAATTTACAACATCTATAGATCGCCTTAGCATATGACCATATCCCAAATGATTTTTCTCTATTTTATCAACTTTTAAGGCTACACCTAATTTTTCATAAATCAATCTGCCTTGACCACATTCTCATATTCACACATTCATCTCGATATTCTTATTCTCATCACGTTGATGCTTTTTTTATATGTTGTTTCTAATCATTCAACATTCAATTGCATAAAACATTGCTAGCCTAAAACTATCTTATAATTTTTTTTTCTTTTTATCTAAAACGTATTCAATGATCATACAAAACTCTGTTTATCACTCTACATTTTAACTATCTAGTTTACTATATCATCTTTAATCTCATCATCTTATTAAATAACTGATCTAAGATATTTCAAATTTATTGAATTTTTTTATCCATCAAACAAAACTACATCTTCAGTCAACTACTAGGATTACTAAATTTGCATAAGATATATTTAGTCATCCTACTTGATTTAAAACCTTTAGTTTCCAAGGTTTCTCTCTAATAACTCAAATCTAGAATTAACTTTATTTAAACTCATCCAAGGTTTGTCGTACCACGATGTACTGCTCGGTATGAACGATACATACTAGTCTAACAGAGGATCAATATAAACAGTACATACCAATCCATCTGTATACCATACCATACTGTGTGTCAGTATTGTCGGTCCATATCGTTCGACGACGGATTGGTTTACCAGTACAGACTGGTAAGCCGAACCATGCTCTCATCAACTAAAATTATATTAACAACATATTAAATACATCAAGAACCTATACGACTAGTAAGTTCACCCATTACAAATGTAAAGAATAAGGATTTAATGTTGATCCTTGAAATAACCCAATACCAACATAATACTTACCAGACACACTCCTTATAATCCTAACACTAAAGACTACACTATCATGCATATTTTCTATAGCATCAACAAAGTTAGCGGAATGCCCTTCATTCTCAAGCCCATCATAATAAATCTCCAGAGACTTCATTATAGGAATTTTTAAAACCCACCATCTACCTTGACCACATTCTCAAATTCCTACATAGCCGCTTGGTTAATGAGTCTACTCACTTCTCTTCTCCCCACATCTCCTTCTCCACTCTTGTCCTCTCATAATCAGCCAAGACTGACATGGCCATTCCCTTTCTTTTTGCACTATTTGAGGGCAAATCAGGTTGGATCAATCAATCTCCATCGTATTGATTCTCTTCAAACTATGCCTTAATCACTGTAGCATGTGTTTGTGGGAAAATTATCTTAAAAACATGAGCATACTGGTTCACTTTGACCCACTGTTGAAAGGGAGGTTCATCAAGCAACACAACTGGCAAAATTTAGAAGGAAAAGAATCAATGAGAAAGAGAGTGGTCAAATAACATAATCAACAGAAATGATGAAGAGTAAAAGAATACCAGATAACTAGCCAAAGTCAACCCTTTCTATGTA
The DNA here is from genome assembly GCA_021527575.1 of Ensete glaucum. NCBI lineage: Eukaryota > Viridiplantae > Streptophyta > Magnoliopsida > Zingiberales > Musaceae > Ensete > Ensete glaucum. The sequence goes on from CM038551.1 coordinate 47,615,496, forward strand.
TCAGTGTGATTAAATTCTCACCACTTGAAATTCATCAGGGCACATGGGACTGGTAGATAGTTTAATGATTGATTAAATTGGTTAACTGGATTATCAGTTAGTTAACCAGTCCACTTCATTCTCCTATAATTCTGCACAAAAGGTTCATTCGGTTCATCAATTTGGTCCAAGATTAATTCATCAAACCCAATTAAAACACCACTGACGACAGGCATGCAGGATATGCAGTCACAATTATGTACTTTATCATGTGGAAATCCTGACAATATGCAGCAAACTCATAAGCAGTACTAATTATGAAAAATAAAGAAAGAATTCAAAGACAAACCTGATCGATTACAATATGTGTACTGGATTTATCTTTCTCTTTGAGCTGCATAAGTAACTCAATAGCAGTACTGATTGAGAAAATAAAAGCATCAGAACAAAATCAATAGATGTATCATTTAAAAAATGATACACAGAGCCAGTAACAGCATACCTAGAAAGGTTATAGTGGATGCAGTACAGGATTACTCTACTGCATCCATCAAACCAACTGTTTGAATCCTTTAACTCCCCTAGCAGTTGAAGCAATCTATCTAGTTCTCCTTCTGCTCGGATGTGTTCCTAAATTAACACATAAAGTACACATCAATTATACATCAATATTTCTTCATTATTTTACATGTATTAAAAATAAATAGCACAAAGTAACTTAAACAAACAACAGTGCAGCTGTACTTACGATAAGGGATATAACAGCCTTAGGCTCTAGGTTGGATCCAGCTAGCTTGATTTCATCAGAAACACAGAGTGCATCATTTACTTGCCCATTTGACGAGAGGGCAGACACAAGCACACTTTTAATTTCGTTCATGTACTTGACTGGTATCTCCTTATCCAAAACAACCTGTAACAGAAGATGTATCACTTTCATCTAGAATGACTACACTCCTTAAATATTAAGTGGTCAAGATCCCAAAAACAAAAGTCAACTAGCAGATGGATAAGATCATAAGGTTTTTCTTAGTCAAGTTGAAATCAGGTTGGAGTAATCCAGCAAATGAACATTTTATAAAGAGAATATCAGTATTCATACAGTATTCCCAATCAATTGTTAATCAAGGCTTTGACTTCTGGACCTACTACAAGTTCTTAAAATGTGTAATGTCTGTTCATATATACATTTTTGTCTTTCTTTTCTTTTTTTTTTCCTTTTTGAGAAATAAAGTCAGAAAAAGGTTGTCACACAGCTGTGGGGTAAATCTTCTTCAGAACCAATATTGATGGATATAGAAGGAGAACAATACTTGAACAAGTAATTCAACACCAGATGCTACTAATCGGTATACTGTTAATAGTATACTATTAACAGCTATTGTTAACAGTATACTATTAATATATAATATACTACTATTAACTTATTATTAACAGTATACTGTTAAAAATAAGTTAACAATATACTGTTAACAGTGGATAGGAGAGATGGCTGACTTCGAGAAAGCTGCTTACTAAGAGCAGTGAAAGCGACAACGATGAGCAGCGATAGCGGCAGCGACAGCGGCGAGCAGCAACGATGACGGAGAGCAGTGGCAACAACGGTAGAGAGCAGCGGCAACGGAGATTGGCAGGCAGCGATAGTGGCGAGTGGCGACGTAATCGCGATTCGCAAGTGGGATTAGGGTTGAGGAAGCAATTATCGATGTGTTAGTTGGTTCGATTAAACCAACTAAAGTGAATTCGACCGAACCAAGCTAAAAGCCTGGTTCACCTCGCCTGGTTTAACCTGGGCACTCACCCGAAGCGCCCAACACCTGGGCTCAGGCGAGCGCCCAGGTGACGCCTCTTTGAAGTGCGCCGCCTGGAGATCGAGCGAGGCGCTCGGGCCTCGCCTCGCCCGAGCGCTTAGGCGAGCGCTCAAGCGCCTTTTGCAATCGTTGGAAGGAAGCAGTACACAGCAGAGATTGTGCTGGGGGTCAAAGGCTGATGATCCAGACAATGACGTATCAATTTCAATGAAGTCAGTGGACTTCGAGAGTTACTAGGTGACTCCTAGAGCTGCACTTCGTCCGCGTGTGACCTAAGAGCGGGTGGACGAAGGTTGATTACCAAAAGAGTGAACACAATCAGAGGTGGCAGAGTCCCTGCGATGTGCTTGCAGAGGCCACACATAAAGAGATCACAGTTCGAGTTCATCCCACGAAAATCTGAATGCAATGGAGATGTGAGGCGATATAGTGTAGTGGATCGTAGAACAGTTCGAGGCAATGTGACACACGTGACAAATCTTACGAGGGACTAGCTTATGTGAAAGTATGATCGAGAGCTACTAGGAGATCTACTTCGATGAACAACACGATGGTAAGAAGGGCTATGGATTCAAGGAGTGAATGTCATAGACCATGATACCGCAGAGGCGGGTCTTCCTTGCATGCATCAAATGTTGCATCGGAAGCCTTGGTCATCAATATATAAGGGTTGTGTACCACCAAGGGGGAATTCCGAGTGCAAGTACTAATAAGTCCCATGGGCTCATATTTGCTTAAGGGAGCCCAACAAGTCAAAGGACAAAACCGAGTAAGCAAATATTACTACCAAGTAAGCTAAGGAGAATAGAAGCGACACGAGCCCTGCAACATGATGGCAGAGGCCATGCATGGGTGTTGTAGTCTGTCTTTCCATCGACCAAGGAAACTACTCGGAGAACATAGAGGTGTTGAAGCAGAAAGTCGAAAGGGGCAAGGATGCGATGACGAGTCAAGAGAGACTCAGCTACACAAAATCAAGCGTCGACTAGAATGGAGGTGGACTCAGAGGAGTGACACAATGTCGTAGATGCGTAGATGCGAGGTGATAGATAATAGGGCCATGGGCATGACAGCGCCATGGTACCGCAAAGGCGAGACTTTCGTGGAATCATTGATCCTTTGCTCTCACAGAGGGAGAGTGCTTGGTCATGAGAGGGGTGGAGGAGATGGAGAATGCAGATGCAATCTCCAAGTACCAAGACAAGGCTGAAGGGCAGAGGCCAGGAAACTTCGTAATATCAATGCCAACAGGCTTCTCATCAAAATAGCCAAAAGCGGACTCCGAGTCGACGCAATAGTGCTTAAGGAAAGAAGTAGGCAATACGTAGTGTTGTACCTTTTCTATTCAAAGGAGTAGGCAGTAAAAATAATGGAGAAGATGATACACTCCCAGAGGCAACCAGAAGTACTGAAGACTTACTCCAAATTGGGCCAATTTACTCTTTTAGGGCAAAACTTCTTGCATTACAAAAGTTTGATGACAGTGAGAAAGCGAATCACAATAGCTAACTCAATGCAAGGAGTGCAAACACTTTGAATGCTTTGGAAGTATGAGCAAAGAGTCGGCGAAGGCTAGTAACTAGCTTGAAGAATAGAGTACAACCCACTTGACTATTCAGCTCTTAAGAGAATGGGCAAAATTGAGTACCGTAGTCCTCTTATTTATCAAGTAGAGGAGCTCTACAAAGGTTCAAATACCCTTCAAAGAAACTTAGTTAAAGACAATAGTTGTCAAATCCTCATCAATGGTGTTCATTTCTTCCGAGAATTAATTGTCTGCTTCATTTCCCAACAGAATATCAATCGAAAGCGAAAGTGATGCAAACCTACTTGGAGGTGATAACTACGTAGAAGAAGAATCAATGGACAAATTTTTCGAAGGAAATACCCTAAAAACTTCAAAGTTGGAGAGGTGATGCTCATTAAAGCTCCAACAAGCATCCACCTTTGAGAGGTTTGAGAGATTGGCACATAACAAGGAAGGTTCTTTTCCTTTATCGGCAGCACCTGTAGGAAACAATAAGGATCAACACAACTCAGCCGACCCCATACTAGAGCCAGAGTCATTGGCGAGTTGAAGTAGTGTGGCGGATTAAAGTTCGACTACTCAATAATAGACAGAGAGCAGTTGGGAAGCCAAGTAGCACTTTGTAACTGGAGTAGAAGATTGAAGATTTAGCAAAGGCGAGGAGATGTAGCATACGCAAAGGCTTCGACGAAAACATCGAAGGAATAAGTAGGGGAGAATGTTATGGATAAAGTTGTAAACGAGGTGTTTGATGCAATACTCATGTATGTTCATGTCTTTTGATTTTGTTCATGCTTTGCATAGCATGTAGAGGGCTGACAATAAACTTGGCAACCCCATTTTGATTGGCTTAGTGGCCGTTTTAGGTTTGTAAATGCAGATTATGTCATGTAGGCACTTGTGGGGACTTTGGTCTATGGTGGACTATCTTGGACCCTTTTTCGTGTAACCGTTTAGAGCTTGTGAAATGGTTGCTTGTGGATCCCAAGTTAAACACTTTCTCTAATTCGTTTTCTCTTTTGTAGGTCTTAATAGAATATAAGAGGTTTTAGGAAGGCTGATCCTTTGCGGACAGACATGTGATGGTGCCGCACGACTTAGGCAAAACCAGCTAAGTCCTTGATAGCCCATTATTCATAGACTTGTGGATCGTCTTTTCCTCCTTGCCTCACCCATAGCATGGATTGGATACATACCAATGGACCAATATGGGTCCCTTGAAATTAAATTCTTTGGGTTGTAGACTTTCAATAGTATGTGCATCATAAGGAAAAAATTTTGAGGCCGAAGCTAGATCACAAGCAATTGGATAATTCAGAGTGAAAGTTCAGCCATCTAAGACAATTTACTTGTTTACTGCCCCATGGTTTAGTCTTAGTTAAAATTGTGGTTTAATTTACAACCGTCTCATTTTCCCTTTGTAATCAATGCAAACAATTGTAGTAGAATGATTTATTCAGTTGAAAAGTATTGATTGTATCACACTTTAAGTTGATTGAAAATCAATAATATGGAACTCTATTTTGCTTGGACTAGTATGTCCTGGGTAATATGGCAAGTCTAGGCATGAACCAGCACATGGACCATCCAAAGCCCCTATTTGTGGTACTCAAGACATAATTAAAAAAAAAAAGGTTAAAATTCGCCCTCTTCTCCATAGACCCTCGTTGTTGTCCCCCACCATAAAACCTCCGCTCTTCTTGCTATTGCCTACATCTCCTCATTGTCATCTGTCGATCTCCGACCTTGGGTAATGCTTCCTCATCTTCTCCTCTTTCTACATCACTTTCTCTTCCTTTCTTTCTTTTCTTCCATCTTCCTCTGCCTCCTCTTCATCCTTCCTCCTCCCTCCTCTTCCTCCATGGCCATATGTTCCTTCCTCTTCTTCTTACTCTTCGAATCTTCAGCATGTACTAGTGTGGTTGATATGTTCCAATTTGATCATTCCTTCTGTAATGAGGTAAAGACCAAGAAACTAACAAGCTCGTGCTACATTATGTGTTACAATACCTAAAATGCACTTGGATTCTTCCATCTTAAAATAGCATTTCAATTATTGTTTTAGTTGGTTCTCTTGAGATGCATAAAGAAAGCAGTGGATTTAAAGAAACCTTTTACATATTTGTGTAGGAAGAACAAAATTTGAACGAATGGAACATGTAAATTATATTATCACACCATCAGGTACAGGACTAACAGAGACAATTAAGTTAATAAGGGATAATCTGATCATAAACTAACAAAGGATAAGGAGATTCTAAGCATGGTAAACTTGCAAAAATACAAGAATTTTAATTTTCAATAATTGATCTCAATCATGAACGTGCCTACTAACAATTTCTAACATGACTTACTAGAAACAACCAACACATAATCACAAAGGAATCATATATAATGACAAGCTGATGTATGACACATGGAACAACTACTCAGATACCAATATGGCATTGGATGAAAGCACAAATGAGCAAAGAAAATATTCTTTTTCTATAATCTAATAGTTATGGAATAAAAAAGAGAAGATTTTAGATGAGATAAAATGCGCATAAAATCAATGAAAATATATATAAATTAAAACTACAAATTTTCATCTTAGCTCAGGGCTTAATTATTGAGAATGAAAGCCTCACACTTCCTAATGCCTTATATGTGAATGATGAAATCACATCATTAGAAACATGACTGCAATTAACTAGTGGAGGAACGAGCTAGGGATTTTATCAAGTCGACTCACGAGTGGGTTCGATCCCATTAGATTTACCTTCGAGGACTAGCTCCACTTGCCAAGCTTGACGTAGGCCATAAGATTGTGCGATCTTAAGGCCCATACTGCAAGTTTGACAACTGTGATTTAAACACTTTGTAAAACGAAGTATTTCTAGGAAAGTTAGTCAATAAGTGGTACCCTAACCCAAGGATTTGAGCAATAGTTACTCTCAAAAGATATCATGAATGCTAAAAAACAGTAGACTCTATTTATAGAGAACATGATTTGGATAGCAATGTTAAAAAAATCATAAAATTAGCCACAATTAAAACAACAAGAAAATTGTGCATTTATTTGAATGGATTACCTGTTTTGCCATTTCAAAGTTTCCAAATTTTGCATAAGCATTTATTAGGGCCATATAAACATACTTAGTAAATTCAATTCCAGAGTGGCACATTTCATCACGGTACTGCATGCAGTTCAAAGCTCACTATATTAGCAGAATATCATGAGTGAACAACAATAATTTATGGTAAACATCATAATGGAACCATCACAAACAAATAAATATTTGAAAAAAAAAAGATTGAATAAATCTTCAGAATCATGATGAAAACATATTCTAGAGGAATATACATTGGACTTACCCACTCAGCACAGGCCAACCAGGTGATTTAGGTCCAATACAGGGGTCACAGCTTGGTAACCCCTGTAAACTGGACTTACTGTCCAGTACAGGCCTGATGACAAGTCTGTACAGGCAGTAAACATATCCAATAATGACGCTGACCAAACAGACTTACAATGCGTGTACTGGCAGTATGCATGCCCATTACTGACCTCAGCCAGATGGAACTCTTTGGTAGCTTTAATCTGACTCTCTCACTCACTTTTTTCTTCTTGAATTATTCTTAATTCTCCCCTCTAAATCTCTCAATCTTTCTCAAATTCTTCCAAAATCATTTAAGAAAATCTAGGGGAGGGCTATTTGCTCGAGAAGATTTAAGTCTCGTACCATCACTGGCTGGACTGGTATGTACCAGTTGGTACCAGTACATTGACACACCCTAGTACATACCAGTGTTTCGAAGATGAAGTAGAAGAAGGCACAGTGGAGGAGGAAAAAGGAAGAGTAAGAAAGAAGAGGAGATGGTGGAGGAAAAGGATGAAGGAGGAAGAAGAAGCAAGAAGGGAAGGCAGTGGAGGAGGAAGTACTGGAGAAGGAAGAAAAAGGAAGAAGAGAAGGATGAGAAGAGGAGGAATAGAAGGACAATGGTGAGAAGAAGGCTTGCAGACGACAACAGTGGTGTCGCAAGAAGAGAGCTCAAGAATAGTGGCGGCGAGAAGAGGAATCATGAATCACTCTTTTATATATATTTTTCATATGAGTCATACCAACCACCTGAAACGAGAGACCAGGATGTTCCACGGCCCTTTTTGTACAGGTTTGAGTGGTACAACAGTCTTACTATTGATTTTATTTACCAATAAAATATGAGAAAGAACCCTAAATTAGGTTTTTTTTCTAGCGAATTTTTTGATCTTTTTTGGACAGTGGTGTGTACCAACATCCATCAGCTAGTATGCATCAGCCGGTATGCCAGCACATATAGGACCTGTACTGGTCCAAGGTTGGACGATATAGGTCCGATACACAAAATTGAATCCATGCTCCAAACATAAGCTTATACGAATAATGTCTTTTGGTTTTCACCAACAATCTCTAGATCCTACTTTAACTTCCAAAATGCTAAATCAGCAAGAAATCTAGACAACAAAATGGAAAAAAATCTTTTTTAAGAGAATTATAGAAGGACAAACATTAATAGAGATAACTAATGAAGACTGCTCCAACTAGATGCAGCAATTGACATTGAAATGCATAGACATAAAAGACAATCAATTATAACAAAAAACAATTAGAAGGATCTGTGGACTCATCATTACAGTATGTTCTCATAGTTCCTGCTTAGAACTCTGTCGTGAAAATTTTGTCTCTTTTTAACTCTTCTTTACCCTTTTTTCCAATAGCATCACTGGAGCCTTATTCTCCTCGAGCCTGCAATAGTTTCTCTCATGGTAATCAGAACTGGACCAAACCAGGGTGGTCAGACTGGAAAAACTGGAAACCACGATAATTAGCACAAATGTTTTTGTTGATATGTTCATAATGTTAGTTGATATTATTGTTTCCTCATTTTTTATATAGTTTTTATTTAGTCTTAATATTTTAGATTTTATTATATAAGTATTTAATATAATCTAAAATATTATTAAATTAAACATATGGTCCAACCAATTGACCCACTGGATCGACCAGTAACCCAATGCTTGACCGTGTCGCTCCTGGTTCAGTTCTGATAACTATGGTTTCTCTCTTGCACACACACACTAACACAATAGAATTATCAAGTGGACCAAACAGCAGAATGCACTATGAATTAAGGTTCGCCATACTGGTCCGTACAGGCGTACCAAGATTTGGCCGGTATGGTATATCGGTACAGCTCGGTACAAATAAATAATATTTTAATGATTAAAAAATATTATTTTTATAATACCTGAAAAATTAGAAAAAAATATTGGTATAGATTCAACAAAATCAATGTAAATTAGGCAAAAATAATATTACATATTTTTTTCGAGCTTTGAGGAACAGTTTTGAAAAAGTGAGAGAGTTTGAGAAAGAGTAAGTGTGTGAAGTGAAATGGGAGAAGGGTGAGTTTAAATAGAGTTAGAAAGGGTTTTTCGACCATTACGAGATTTTTCGACCGTTACAGGGCAGTCGATTTTGATCCTGTGAGGTAACGGTCAAAATCGATCGTTACCGAGTGGTATCGGTCGATTTCGCTCGTTATAGTTCTGTAACGGTCGATTCCGACCGCTATATACCATGTAATAGTTGGTACCGCCCGGTACCGGGTGGTTCGTGTACCGATAAACCATTGGACCGGTACATACCGCCCATACCAAGCGGTACAGGGTGGTACGGAAAACCTTGCTATGAATTATCACACAGTTTTCTCCAGAAACTGATAGCATAATTTCATCAGGTTAAACATAATGTGCTCACCTGCTTAAATTTTAAGATGAGAAATAAGACACCTGTCCATTGATATCTTAAAAAGAATCTCAAACCCCATTTTGAGTTCACATAAAGAAAGCTAGTTTGGCAGTTGCATATCTTCAAACTTCTAGTTTGAAATTTCATTTGGAGAAAATCATTATTGCATCCATCACACAAATCATTTCCTAACATATCAATGTCATATATTACAAACAATTTGAATATTAAACTGAAAATGTCAACATCAAGTCCATCACAATGTACTAGTATCCTTCCAACAATTAAGATTGTAATTCACAAGCCAATATGCAACCAACTCAAAGGACTAGGTGCATCTAGGTTGCTAAAGAGTAAATAGTGCTCAACTATACTCATTATTGAATAACAACCCGCAACTAAAATGGTTGCTGAGAAGCAAAGCAAAACATCCCAGAGTATTTCAATTAAATGAAATATTTGAAAAAAAATTACTTTTCAGTGCAATTGGAAATGACATATAAGACAGATCTCTCCCTCTCTCTCTCTCTCTCTCTCTCTCTCTCTCATCTACTCTTATAGATGAGAAGTTTGTCTCCAATCAAACTCGAGGAGTCGGTTTCTTCTCATCTTTCTACCTTAGATCCAGCAATCTCAAATTGGTCCCAAGAGCCTTGAAAAGCAAAAAAATAATGATGATCAAACATGTACCAAAGAAAAGAATATGAATAAAAGTAGGGTTCACGCTATGCAGAGGAGATTGACACCACACCATCATATTGAATGCACATTTACAAACACCCTAGATATTTTGAAAGTCAGCTCCAGCATTAGTCTCTCAGTCATGTATTAGTCTTTGCTAAACATGATTTATGTAGTCTAATCTATGATACTTGGTCTGAGTTTAGTAATGGCATGAGTCACATGGAATGGTCAAATTCTGCACTGTCCAAATTCTCAGTCACCTCATCACCATGCCCATTACATTTTTACCACAATATATCATTATCACTACAGATGTATCTATCATACTATAAAGGGTCCATGACTCGAGCCTTAATTTTAAGAATTAGAACCATTAGTCTTGAATATTGTACAAACACTATTCTTATTGAAATCTTAGAATCCCAAATAAATTACCAAAGTCAAATCAATATTGACCAGGCTATAAACATAAAGCCAAATATATGCTATTGGTTTAGACCTTGGCATAGACAACAATAAATTAGGATATCTAGGCACCATGTTTAATGGGTAACTAGAGGCTTATTAATGCATATTTAGGTACCAAATTTTATTTATATACTAATAAATTAGGATAAAACCCCTTTCTTGGGTTTAACCAAGGTTCGCCGTATCGATCCGTACCAACGTATGGAGTTTATATCGGTATGGTACGGTACCCAGTACTGAGCGGTACACACAGTGCATATGCTTGATTTAATATAATATTTTATAATATAATATACTATTAATACTAATATAATATATATATATTAAAGAAGAAAACAAAAAGGGAGCGATATTGCCTCGTTCCTTGTCTCCGCGTGGGCAGAAGGAATCTCCCGCCAACGAAGAATCGCCCACCGATGATGGATCACGCGAGCGATGGATCACGTGGGCAACGGACCGCACAAGGGAACCGGGGAAGAGCAACGCATGCAAGGTATTTTTCTCCCTCTTCTTCTCATTCTTCTTCTTTCTCCTGAAATCGACAGCCGACGACCGAAATCGACCGTCGACGGTCGATTTCAGCAATCTACTCGATGAGCGATCCGCGTATAGGTCGGTGACGACACGTCGTCGCTTGGTATGGGGCCTTAGCGCTCGATAAGGCAATCCTTGGGTTTAACGACATGTATTGATATTATATATACGTTACACGAACTATACATATCGATCCAACCAAAGACCAATATGTCGGCATGATAAGGCGAACCATGGTTGTTAGTCGCTCGAGTTTGTCTAGTTCAAACCAATTCAAATTCCCTTATCAAAGAATGTCTTCTTCGGACATTTATTAGCCATAGAAAATAATTATTCATCATTTTATGTACAATTCTTTCCCTAAAAAACAACTTATCCTTCCCATGTTTCATCTTAAAGAAGAAGACCATCAAAGGCATACCATATTCTCTCACTTTCAAGAAGGGGCTTCCCCTTGTTGTATTCTTGGGTATGCTTGATTCAAAATCAACTCAAGTTCCTTTGTTTTTGTATTTAAAAGTCTTTGTCACCAATGAATACCACATTGGTATTATCCATTGTGAGTACCTTCAACAAATGAATAATGTAATCATCTCACTCTTTCCTTGTAAAGTACTCAAACTGCCCAACATTCTGGCTTAAGAAAGCAAGGAAGATAAGTGAACTTCTGATAAATTTTTCTTCAAACATAAGTGTAATAGATAGTCAAACGGAAATGCCTGATCCACCTCTTCCTCTCCTCTTTAGTTCATTAGTTTATTCAAGGCACTGAAAATTTCTCTCCTTGCTATATACCTCTATTTTCTGATTTAGTATTGGCAAGGTTCCTTTTGTTTGTGGTTTCTGTTAAAACGATCTCACAGCAACTTGATAATGTTTTTTAAGTTTATCACACTAGCTGCAGACAAGTATTGATTTTGAGGACTAGCAGTTGGGGCATAAGTAACTATATGATAAAGGCTCAACCGATCCAAACAAGTACATGATCCACTGTGTCTCTCCAATAGACAACAATAAATATAATTTTAGTATCTAAGAAGAAGGTTTTCACTCTGACAATCCTGTGCTATTATCACACTAGTAACAAAGGTCTGAGCCTGCTGAAACAAGTCAAATTTTGGTACCCTGCTTTATCAAAATACTCTGGACACAAATGCCATATGCCTAGACCATGCCAGAAAAGTAATAGTCCCTTGACATTGATCAGCATAGCTAGTAATCATATAATATGCCTTTTCTATGTCCAAAAATAAATATCCATACTTCTCCCCAAAAATTTTGAACACTAGCATTAGCAATAGAGATTTTCACTGTGCCATTGCCATTAATTACTCAAACATGGAAGAATAAAAGAAAAAGGGCACCAATGCACAGCACAAGGCTCCATTAATACAGGGTCTAGGAGGGTCAATGCAAGCATTTAAGAGGTTGTTTTTGTGAGTCAAGCTTTGCTCACCTAGGTCACCAAAACAAACAACTTTATTATAGAACCAAGGCTCTCTCCCTCTTGGACATGTCAAAATCCTCCACAAAAGGGACTCAATTTGAGTTTATCATATTCTACAAGTTAAGATTAGACATACAAATTTATGGTCAATGCAAATGCATCGGAAATAAATAACTGAAACAAAAAAGTAGGAGAAACAATCTACAGTGGGATTCAAGATCCATGAATCTGAAACAAATAATATGCATGGTCCATTGCAATGACACAATAACAGATACAATGCAATCTGATATATACTAACCTTGACAATATCCTCTTCACATTTGCAGTTAGCTATCAAATAACTAAAAGTCTTGGAATCTGGTTTTATATCTGCATCTTCCATTTGTTTGAGAACCATAAGTGCTCCATAATTATTTTGCTACATATACAGAAAAAAAGGAAGACATAAGAAACCAAGATAGACATTAAAAAAAGAGGGTATTATTTTAAGAGATATCCAAGTTCAAAGGAACAAATTTGTATCATGAGACAGACACATCTTTCTTACATTATGAATTTCATGTTTACAGAAGTGATGATACAATATAAAAAAGAGCAATCCAATGGCAAAACCACCAAAGTATTCACAGCAAAGATATCGATTTTACAAAGGACCAAGGTAATGCCAGACTTCACTGAAGAACCACTAGGCTACTTGGTCAAGAAGCAAATGGATCAAGAAGATACCAGCCATAAAAAGTAGCATTGGTGCAACCTAGCTTGGTTTTAGCCTTTTAGGAGTAAGAAGTAATGTTTTCTATTGTACTTTTTAAGTTTTATCTACTTACATATGTATTAGGTTCAAATACCAGTTGGACTATTAAGTATCAAGTATCATCCAGTATTTGCTTGTCTGATCAAGGATGGGAACTGGAACATACAGCTCAACAACAGTCCATGATTTTCAGTGAATTGGTCAGTACAGATCAGTGTCCCAGCCAGTATACCTATACTGAACCAATGTTAGCATTAAAAGAACTTTTTGAACTTTTACAACCAGACCATTCATAATGTTTCTTTTGTCTTGGCCTTTCTTGGTCACTCTCTTCACTTGGAGGATCCACATTAGTATTGGAAAAGGTTCTAAAATGGTTCTTTAGCTGTTCAATGTTGATTGAATAACTAACTACATTCTCATATAAGAACTTTTAGACAAGTTGCATGGTTTTTCAATTAAAAATGCACAAATTGTTATATGAATACATGTAAAAATGGGCAAAGAAATTTTTTTTTTTTCCAAATGCTTGGAATATTCATTTGTGCACTTAGTTTTTTAGCAAATTCCATGGCTTTCTACAGTTTGCATGAGTTTTACATAGTAATAGAAATAGACTATCAATTATAGATACAGTGGTTTGGACAATTTTGCTTCGTCTTACAAAGAACAATGACAAAACAAAAAAATAAGTACTTACCTCTCTAAAATACCCAGCCATGATAATATTATACATGCTTGTAGTAGGCATTTTGTTCATCCCTTTCGCATATGCTAGCAGATTGTAAGCACCTTCAAACTGGTTATAGAGAAAAGTTCCGCTAAATATCAACATTTAACAGCAACAATATGGATATTCACAATACAACAACCACAGATAATGTCCACAGAACACAGTATGAGTTTAGTCATACCATTAAAAACTACCTTTCATTAGATTAGCAACAATACTTCCTAATCGATGTGAATCACTTGAAAAATCAAATGTGACATGCATGAGATTGACCGGAACATAAGACTAATAGCCTTGCAGTTTTCACTGATAAGGGTCTAAATCTGGACAACCAATGTTGCCAATGAGACTCCAAAGTGTCAGGAAAATTATGTGCTTTATAGTATTGAAATGAAATAAGACACAGCTTTTGGTGGGTATTATATCAATGAAGGCAACTATACATCATATGTGAGAAAACACATCAACGCAAGGATTAAAAGTTTGACCTTACTACTTGGTACAGACTAGTTTTGACGGTCCAATCCAGAAACCAAACTTACCAAGTGGTGACCTTGCTGCACTAGGTTTATTGGATAGTAAGCTGACTGGTACCAATTTGCATTAAATGGTTTGCCTATCGCCATTTACTAGTATCCGTCTTACCATTATTGGTTTGTATTGTAGATGGAGAAATCTGCAGTATTCTAGCAGCCTCACTTTTGCTTGTGTTTTAAGTCCAGTTATTATCACTCAAATGAAACCAGGCCAAACAACCTCATTACTCCATATTATTGAGGGGATTGCAACCAAGTCGAGCAACCAACAAAATGTCAACTATCACAGCTCCTAGGAATCCCCTACGTAGCACGAGGATGGGAGATTCAGATATTGGAGGAGGGGTGGTAAGTAATATTAAGTGAAACTTATTGTGTCGTTTGTTGCAAGTTCATTGCAAGTGCTTCGTGATCATTATGCATCATCCATCGGTGACCACTCACACTCACAAGAGTGGTTGCCTAACAAAAGTTCAGTTGCCTTTATTTGCTTGTGAGATCCAAAATTCAAGTACCTTATACTATTTTCATTGTAACATAGTGTACCACCCGATATAGGCGATATGTATTGGTCCGACAAGGGATCAGTATGCGGACTGTCTCGTACCAAGCGATACATGTTGCATGGCCCCATATCAAGCAAAACAGGATCTATACCGATCAAAATGGTCGAAATCCGATCATTACCAACCTGTACCGATCGGATTTCGGCCGATACTAACCAAAGCGGAGATTGCTTTGTTTTAAATGGTCAATTTGACACAATTTGAACTAGAAAGAGTTTTTAACCATTTCCTTCCCCTCTTTCAACCCATTTCACTCTCTCAAACTCCTCGCTCATATTTCTCTCGCAATCTCACATTCTCAATCGCTTAAACTCAACAAAGCTGTGATTTGTGAATTGGATCAATTTGGGAGGATTAACACTTAACTTAGAGGAAAAACACTTTAATCAATAGGTATATATTCTCTTTGTAGATTTTATTGATTTATGATATAATTAAGCCAATTCTATGTGGTTAATGTCTAATATATTGTCTGACATGTTTTTGATGATAGAATAACGTTAATTAAGGAGTAATTAAGGGCCTTAATGTTGTGAATAGTGTGCTTAATGCTGACTTTTTCAAAATTAAACACTTAATAGGTGGGTCAAATCTTTGTACTTCATACATATTAAGGTGATTTACATGTTTGTGATAGTATAATAGGTTTAATTAAATTTTAATTAAGTTTTTTAACGCTTTGATTAGTGGTTTTAATGATGATTTAATCAAAATTTGACCCATATATATTCAATGTCTTTAATACCTGTTAGGGTGTTTGATATGTTTATAATGATGAACGAAGACTAATTAGGAATTAATTAACTGTTAATGCTATGATTAGTGCATTTAATTACGATGGTATTGAAATTTGACCCATATTAGGTCAATTAAATGTTTTTAATGCCTATTAGAGTGTTTGACATGTTTATACTATTGAAAGAGGAATAATTAAAGAGTAATTAACTATGTTAATGGTGTGATTAGTGTTTTTTAATGTGATTTCATCGTAATGTAACCTATATTATCAAATTTATATATTTAATGTTAGTTAGGGTGTTTAACATATTTATAGTAGTAAAAAAGAGTTAACTAGGGTTTAATTAATTTTTTTTAATGCTGTAATTAGTGTATTTAATGATAAATTTATCATTATTTGACCCTTTATTGGGTCAATTTCATGTATTTAATAATTCGTAGAGCTTTTGACATGTTTATTGTGGTAAAAGATGGCAAATTAGGGTAATTAATATTTTTAATGTTATGATTAGTGTATTTAATTATGAACTCATCATAATTTAGCCTATATTGAGTGAATTCTATGTATTTAATACTGAATAAGTTGATTGACATGTTTATAATGACAAAGTAAGGTTCATTACATACAATCACACCTTATTATTTCAGATTAGCACGAACCACAACTCATTTGATTCAATTTTGTTAGAAATATGACACCAAAGCTAGACGGGAACCATCATTATTGGCAATGGATTTATTGTGACTACATCGACAAGGGTAGAGGAATCACTTGGGTGAAGATGCATTTGGCTGATGGGTTCCGATATTGCAAAATGCAAAAACATTCCGACGAGGGTCCGTAAATTATTTCAAGATAAATTACAAAAGGCAAGGGAAGATACAATGAAAAAAAGGAAAAAGCTAAGAAAGAATACTACAGGGTTATGTAAGAACCAAATTATGACAAATATGAGGATCATGACGATGATATCAACCCGAATCTCAAAGCTGGTATTCGTGCATCACTGAAGCATTAATACTTGTACAAGGAAGCAATGAGGCATCGACAACCTGACTTCCAATGGGAGCATGCCGGTGGTAATGGGTGGTCTGTGCTAAGGATTCCAGAGGTCAGCCAGCATGAGATAGCCAACTGCCCCTCCTTGTTAGTTAAGTCGAATCGGTAGCATGAGACGAGGTGGAATCTATGATTTTATCAAATTCCTTGGCAAGAGATCAATACCAAATATTATTGATATTGATCCGCAAGCCTATCCTCCAATGGATTCACAATGCATATACAAAAGAAAAGAAGCGATATCGGGAAGGTAATTGCAAAATGGTTCAACTTCCACAAGAGTCTAAACATAGGCCACGATATATATTATCAACGTATGATCTCCTTTATTCAAAAAGCTAATAGGGGAATCCAACCTCCATCATCGAAGGAGATCTATGGCATAAATTTAGATGATGAGGTGGCAGAACTAAAGGATTGGATCAAATCCTTGAAGAGGTAATGGAACGAATATGAAGTGACACTGATGTGTGACAATTGGACAGTCCAACAAGAATGAGTTTCATCATTTTCTTGTGTATTGCAACTCATAAGTCAGTTAATGTTTCCGACAAGATTCAAGATACAAACTATACTGAAAACTTGATGGACACCGTAGTGAAAAAGATCAACCTGCAGTACATTATCCAAATAGTCACCGACAATGGAGCTAATTTCAAAAAGATAGGTTTACAATTAATGAAAAGAGGACCACTGTTTAGGACTCCATGTGCAGCTATTGCATGGATCTGATGCTAAAGGATATTGGTGAACTACCATCAGTCAACAAGTGTGTAGCTCGGTAACAATCGATCACAAAGTTTATATATAATTATCAATGGATCCACTCTTTGATACAAATGGTGTGATACTCTGATCTGGTGTCACTTAGTTTGTTGTAAATTTCGTTGTCTTAAACTCAATACAACTAAAAAGACAAGCCTCAAGACAATAGTCACCTCACAAGAGTATCCAATTCTAGGTATTCGAGATCAAGCAATGGAAAAAAGATAAAAAAGATTATTTTTTCTCCCAGTAGTGGAACCATTTTATGTTGTCCTCTATAAGGTCGATATGGACAAGCATCCTCAAATGTCTTATCTTATTACATATGCTAAATATAATAAGAGAGGTTAATAAAACATTTATAAATTATTTTAAAGTCAATCACTATTTACAGATCATTGATCACAAGATTGAAATTCATATGAACCAAAACATCCATAATCCAGATAAACTAAAATTCAGTGTAATTTAATTCATGATTTTTTAATGTTTAAAATTTTTACTAATGAAATTATTTGTCGTGCAGCGTATTATTAAAATTTAGTCATTCAATTTCGAAATAGTCTTGGAACGCAATCAAATTTATTATAGCCAATAAGAAATTTATATATCAACTCTTGCTAAAAAATCCTAATGCAATGATGCTATTGCTAAGATTATAAACTATATTATGGATATTAGTAAAGCTTTGCTAGGATTACAAACTATATTGGTTATGCTAATAAAGTCATTTATATCTTTTGTAGTAGAGTGGTGGCTAGAATTTAGAGGGGATGCATCAAATTTAAGGAAGGTTGTCCGTGTACTTTCGCAAGTGACGACATCTAATAGTTGCAAATGTAACTGGTCAACATTCACAATGATTCACTCAAAGGTCCACAGCAAGCTATCATATAGACGATTGGAGAAACTAGTATATATCCACTGCAACATGCGACTAAGGTGCAATGTGCCGAGCTGGATAAGGAGCCAAAGGAATTAGAGATTTTTAATCTCATCAACCTCCAATACTACAACGAAGATTCACAGCCGATATTAGACTGGGTCAAAGCAACAGAGAACCAAGAGGATCCTTTACATGATGAGGCGGGAGATCGTCCATGTCCTTCACGTTTTATCACTAAGGCAATAGAGAAGAGGAAGACCATCCCTAGTAGGAGTAAGATCCCCCTTAGTCAGAACGTGGCAAAAGGAGCCGGACAACATCAAATCAAACTACTTGAGGAACTAGAGACACCCAGCCATCACAATCGCCCACTCAACGTACAAAGGTAAAGGCAAAGGCAAAGGCAGAGGGGAAGACATTAGCATCAACTGCACTGTTAACAGAATCGAGTCGTGCGACAAGACGCCTCAACCACATTCAGCAACCCTCATGATCCAGAGACATGGTAGGAATGTGAACAGTAGTGCCCGAATCGATGATGGCGATGACGTCAGGGAGTCGATGGCCACATCCACACAATTTAAGATTAGTGAAAGAAACAATAAGAAGTATTTTATGCATGCCACCCACGATTCAGATCATGGAGCTGGACAAGGTACTGGTCAAGTTTATACATGAAACGAGAACGAGAAGGTAGTGAATGCTTTTGAGCAGATGCGACAAAATCTGCATGGAGTAGACATAAAGAAAAGCTCATCGTATTCACAATCGTCGTATCATGAAAAATCTTATAGCAAATAACAATACAGTGATAGTTGATCATTCTTCTCCGAGTTAAAGTATGATGATCGATCTTATGATATAAAGCAGCAAATCAGTGGCAAAAGTAGAAGTCTCGACATTCTCCATGCTCCACATCAAAACATGTCATAATCGCACTTGCCTCAAGAGCTGCCTCAGACACGTGTGGTTCACGACGATCATACTACAACCATCACCATATTGATGCACCAATGGTATTCGGAGTATCAATATACTATATTAAAGGATCAATTTTAGGATTCAATCCAATAAACATATTAAATTGATATACATATACATAGGATCGTGGACCCCAATCCATCGCCCGTGGAGTCCCACCATTCATTTTTGTGGTAGAACCAAGTATATCCATCAATTGATTACTTGATTCATATGAATCTTAAAATTTAAATTATTTAAAAAATAATCTAACAATTCAAATCATTTATTTATAGATAATTCAACATCAATGGAAGGATGGTCCGAAACATACTATTAAGCAAGGTTTTCCTTACCGAGCGATAAGGCCCGTACCACTCGGTACGTATTTTACAGTCCGGTAGTTGATCGGAACGCGGACCGATCACTACCGGGCAATATCGCTAAAATCGACCGTCGACGATCGATTTCGGCCGTCGACGATCGATTAAGGGAGAAATCGACTGTCATCGATCGATTGAGGAAGAAAAAGGGAAGAGAAGAAGAAGAAGAAGAAGATCGAGGCGACGTAGGGAGAGAGATCGAGGCCCTCGCCGTAGGGAGAAGAAGTCGCCCTCGCCGTCTGTGGGCGACTTTTCTCCCTCCCTTTATTTGAGTTTTTTAATATAGTTAATATTTAATAATTATATAATATTATATTATATTAAAAAATATTTATTATCTTGGGAGATACACACTGCATCTTGCTGCACGAATGCGCAGCAAAAATGTTGGTACACCAGTATGAACAGATACGTAAAACCTTGTTATAAAGATACTCCTCAAAGCCCGAAAAGGCTATATATCACTATTTTTTAATTTAGATTATTTTTGCTAAAATTATACTAAATTTATATTGGTTTACAACTTAAAAACCCTAATATAACTTTTTTTTACTTTTTGAGAATTTTTGGATCTATTTTCAATAAGTTTTCCATGTTGTAGTATATGTCGTCGTACCGACACACAATATGTCGGTACGAAACGATATGTACTATATCGATAGCTGATTGGTACATTGGTACAGACCGATAAAACAAACCCTACCTTATAGACTGGCCCATAGTAGTTTGCTAAGTCCTTCGCTCATCAACTTTTGTTTCATACAAAGCCTAAGGTAGGTTGATTCATTTTTCTCAGGTGTAACTTGGACTCCCACAACTTGGCAAAACCATCAAGTCTGTGACAACATGGCGTTGTCCAGCTCCTCCAACTCCTCTTCCTCCTCTGCCTTGATCTCCTTCATTCTCCGCATCCTCTCTCTCATTTATGCTTGTAGTAATCTGACTCTTACCAACCAGTATTAATCTGTACTAATACTTATGGCATTGACACCATACAGGTCCATGTGCCAATTGGTATCTGTACCAAACCAAAATTTTAATCCTTGAATCAAAGTGCACACTGAATCAACTTCTATGGATACAATGACCAAACAGAAAATAAAAGTTTGACAAGCATCTGACTAGCCAGGCCAAAAGGAGCAGAGACTACTTAGTGTGGGAGTCCAAGTACTAATGACATCAGGTAATGCTTGTCACTTTCTATTCCATAGACCAATGCCATTGCTGTAACCAATCCCATGAGTGGTCAATAGCAATTTACTAGCAGATCTACAATCTACTTAGGTGGACTTTTAAAATTTAAAAGTCCACCTAAACAGCAACATTACCAATCTACACAAGTATTCATCTACACAAACGAATAATAATAATAAAATTCCTTGTAGCAACAACCATGGAAATAGTTGGATTGATCCTGTAAAGCATATCATTATGAGCATTTCTAAGCTTGCGAGATAGACCGAGGCAGTTTTAAATAGTACAGTACACCAACTACCAGTGATTTAAAAAGCCCTAGGCGCCAAAGTCCCAAAACGCCCGAGGCGCTAGGCGCTTGCCCGAGCAAAGCGAGGTGCTAAAATAAATATATATATATTATAATTAATAAATATATAAAATATATAAATATATATATAGTATACTGTACCGGGCGGTATGCATAGTACATACCGCCCGAAGCATTAAAATATATTATAATATTTTTATAATATAATATTAGATATAATATTATATATAATATTAAATATAATATATTTAAAAAAAGGAAAAAAAACTGGCGACGTCCCCTAGATCTTTCTCCCTGCGCAGGGAGACGTTTCCTCGCACGGGAGAAGAATCACCCGCGGGCGAGGACGACGTGCGGGCAAAGACGACATGGGCTCGGTGATGTCACCTCGATCTTTCTCCCCGCGCAGGGAGACGTTCTGTCTCCTCACTTGGGAGAAGAATCGCCCATGCGCGCGAGGACGGCGCGTGGGCGAAGATGGCGCGGAGAAAGGAGGTATATAACCTCTTCTTCTTTCTTCTTCTCCTCCTTTGTTCTTCCTCGAATTGATCGATTGACCGATCGGGCAGAGAGCTAAAGCCGGTTTGGTCGCTAACCCGGCGCTCGGGCCTCACACAGGCTCGGCGGCGCCTAGACGACGCCTCTTTGAGCGCGCCACGGAGATTGAGCGAGGCGCTCGGGCCTCACCTCGCTCAGCGCGTAGCACGCGCCAACTACCACATCCATACCTAGCTGATACTGACATACATATTATCTGGGTACACCAAGGCATACTATCCTTATTGGTACATATCGGTGCAGTGAGATCCTAGTCAAAACACCTCATTACGAACTACATGCTTTAGCAGGAATTTTGTTATTTTCTTGCTAACCTTCTTTACATTCGATTTACTATAAATAAAAGGTGGCATAACACACAAGGCTCCACCAACTTGGATTGTGGGGACTGTCACATATGCAACCTTTACCCCACAAACAGAGAAGCTATTTGTGACTCAAAAACTTAGGCCTAGGTCATATAGCAATAACCTTATTGTTAATAAAGCAACACTTCTCCTATTTTGCTCTAGTTCATCATTCAGTCCTGATTAAAGCAACAATTACCATACTGCCCATATGAAACGACCAGTATGCAACGATTGGAGGACTGGCCCAAAACCCAGACCAATCCATAATGTGAGCCCTACCAGTCGGAATGCCTCACATACTGTTTGGTGCAGTCGAAATTCAACTATTACCAATCCGGTCGATAGCAATCAAATTCCAACCAATACCGGGCTGAAATTTAACATCTCTGTCCCTAATTGTCAATTTGACCATTTACATCTCTTTTGGGCTTATAAAAGTCGCTCCCTACCCCTATGTTGTTCACATCACTTGGGGTGGAGCATAGACAGTGGAATAGTTCTTTATGTATGCCACCCAGAATTCAAATCATGGAGCTCGAGGATCCACACATCTCGTTTACTATCTAAAGGATAGAAGAAAGAGCATGTAATCGATGATTTTGGATAGATGCAACAAAGCCTCTATGATGTGAATATTGGTAAAAGCTTGTGGTATTTATAGCCTTCATATTATGAGGGATCTTATGGCCAATAGATATAAGGTAAGTGATGATAAATTTTTTTCGAGTTTGATCATTCTTATGCCATCAAGCGACACATCAATAATGATAGTCAGTTCCAATGCACTCCAACCTCCGCAGGCCTATATGCCACGATCATTCTTGCATCAGGAATCTCCTAGAAAACTAGTTAATGACGATAGGCAATGACTCTTACCACATTGATGTATCAATCAAGGTTCGTCGTATTGGTCAGTACCAGCGTATTGAGTTTATCTCGATAAAATATAATACCCGGTATCGAGCGATACACACAGTGCATACCGCTAGGAACATTATAATATAATATAATATTTTTATAATATAATATTCATATAATATAATATATATTCAAAAAAATTAAAAAAGTTGGCGACGTCGCCTTGATCCTTCTCCCCGCAGGGGGAAAAGGAATCGCCTGGGCGACCTGTAAGCGACGGACCGTGGGGAACCAGTGAAGAGCAACGCACGAGGTATTTTTCTCCTCTTCTTCTCCTTCTTCTCCCTATTCTCCTTTTTCTTATTTCTCCCTCAATCGATCGTCAACGGTCGAAATCGATCGTCGACAATCCGATTTAGGCGGTACCACCAGGTAGCGGGCGGTCCGCATCCTGATCGAAGACCGGTATGTACCGCCCGATACAATACGAGTATTTTCAAGATTGGGTCCGATAAATCTATTATATCGATATACTAACTTCAAAGGATTGAGGGACCTGATCCATTAATTGTGGAGTCTCGTCATTCAATTTAGTGATGGAAACAACTATATGTTAATGTTATCTTGATAGTTTATTTTGGTCAAATATTAGAGGTTTGACACCTAATCCAACATCACAACTCTTTTTTTTTATTAAAGTGAGATCAATGAAAGCAACTTTCTTTGATGGAGGACCGTGCGACAAAGCTCATCGATTCAAAAATATTAGAATTTCAATTTTCACTAATGGCTTAGATATACATTACTCTTACTTAAATTTACAAATTAAGCAAAAAACCCCTTAAATGTGTTTTTTTTCTTCAATTTCAATTGATTTACTAGTATGTACTGATGTACAAACGTACAACACATAAGTACCAACCAGCATATACCGGTCTGGTCGACGAACGATACACTTGGTCCATATGAGATAGTAAACCTTGGACTAAAGAGAAATAAAAGAGAGTTTAGTCAAGAATAATTCCCATACCTTGTTGACTTTTTATAGTGTGGATTAATAGAGAAGAAAAATAACATACCTATTTCTGACAAGAAACCAGCATGTGACTTCCAAGGTTGACTAGTCTAAATTTTGGCAGACTAGAAAGATAAAAATATATATTAACTCTGAGGAACATGCGACTCCAAAACCACCCAAAGTTAAAATTCGAATGCCTTTGCATCTCATATGGTGTAACTTTTAGGTTTTAGTTATAAACTAATTTCCTTGACATGTAATGTGCCAGCTTTACATGTAATGATTTTTCAAATAACATACTAGGCTATATCAACAATAAGCAAGAAGAGAACCTGAAAATGATTTTCCTATGAAAATAGTTTCCTATCCATGCAAAGAACAGTTGTTCGTTATTTTCGACAACTATTCCACGGCACAGAATAAATAGTATGCCCATGTTGAAGACAAGACACAATAAGCTACTAAAGAAGAAAAAGTATTCGGGTAAGATTTGGCATCAGTCTTTTTTTGTCAAAACAAAAAAAAACTAAGCTACAAAACATGTTTATGACGACTTTCCTTCATCATCGCACAAAATTATAATTTTCAGTTTTTTTTTCAAAAGTGAAACTTCATCCTTCAAAAGATTTCAGAAACAAAACAAGAAACAACACAAACAAACAAGAATGTGTTTTCCCAATTATTACTTCATCTTTGATAACCATATTTTCTCCAGAAAGCCAAAAATGGGGCAAAAATTCTGTTTTGGTAAAAAAGACTGAATCAAAAAGGGACTAAGCAATGAAGAATATCCAGGTACTAAAACTACACTAACATACATCTTTCATCTTCACAAACAGGCTTATCATGCTCTCGAATGTGTCTCCTTTTGGTGTCAAGTTATGTTGCTGCATCATTGAATAGACTGGGTGAACCTAAATCAAGAAAAATTTCAACTTCAACAACTGTAGGTGACCAGGAAAAAAAAAAGATAGGGTCATATAAGCAAAAGAATAACCAGTAGAAAAAATTAAAATCAAACTCAATATCATACATAAATGCAACAAAATAAAAGTAAGTTAAATATTTTTCAATTAGGATAGATGCTTTATGTGCTGTACAATGGAAGAGAATCCTTACTAGTGCTCTTCTAACTCAGCAAGAAACAAAGTTCAGATTCTGAAACTAAAATGATGGACAACAGCATCAAAGACACTGTATTCAGTTTTAATAAATTTAAATAATGCAAGCTGATATTAGAATATTTCCTAATTCACCACATGTCAATTATCTTCAGTTCTTGCCAACATTAGTAACAGTTTTTTTTCAATTATGAATATCAGAAGAAAGGCTTCACCCAATCAAAAAAGAGAAGGCCCACAAAGTTTTCCAGAAAAAAAAGGAAAAAATAGAAAAAGGAAAGTAAGACTTCCTCTTCTACTTATGCCATCTAGGATTATGAAAAGTGAGTTTTGGCCTTCAAGTATTCATTTTTCCCCCTTTGGAAATTTGAACTGAAGAATCATTTTCATTTCCAGCTCTTTGTACATTTTTTCCCCATGTCATTCCGATTACTACCTACTTTTTATTATTTTACCTAAAAATTGTGGCATCATATTGCTGAGTTATATTATGACATTACTTTTTAAATCAATTTGTTCTTAGTTACCAGTATCTTTCAATCTAGAAACCATTCCAGATTAAGATCTGTATGTTGGTATGATTGTTATGCTTGTTAATAGCATAAAGACCAATCAGTTTATTTGGCAGGATTAGGAATATCATTAATATCATGTAAGATTGTTGGAAAGTAAGAGGTGTAGAATTGATGCCCAAAATTATGAAATGTGGTTGAAGTACCATAATTTTGAATCAAAGCCTACATTGTGAAGCTTAATAAATTGACAAGAATTTGGTTATTCCACCATCTGAAGGCCTTGGGGTCGGTTTATATTTGTGTACAGCCAACTGCCAAGATACATATATCAAAGAAAATTCTGAATTCGGAGCTAACTCATCTAATAACTGTATCAAAAAATTCAAATCCAAACTTGACCTACCTGATATGGGTAAAGAGAACCAATTTGTTTAAACTCCATCAATAAACAGGTCATTTGTTTCAAGTCAATGATGACACGGTCAACATGAATTGACACACTTGCACAATCCAAACTCGAATTGGTAAATTCAGATTGACCAAGTAATGACACGATTAAACCATGTAATATTCATAAATACCAATAACATAGTTAAACACAAAAATGAAAATGGCATATCTATCACATTTAAGATTATTATTAATTGCCCTAATTGGCTTCAGTCAGTTCAAATTTGTAAACCTGAATCAGACCCTTTTAATGATTTTGTTGTTCCTGTTAAACTTTTTATGACTGAAATTCATATAAGCCAAAGCAACCTGCTTATATTACATCAAGGTTGGCCAGGCAACAATTGCCGCTCCTAAAGGTAGTTATGTTTATTTCCTCGACTGTTGAGAGACAAGGACCTTTGCTCACAATATAGGCCTCACAACTTAGCTGGACTGTCATACAAACTGGCAATTACCATGGATGGTTGCCCCTCTCATGTTCAGATGGTAAATGGAGCCATGATCCAAGATTATGTTAGGATTTATAAGTTGTGAGCCAGAGTACATAGATGTTAATGACATTTCACAAGGGAACACCAAACTTTCTAGATGCTAACCTTTTTACCAACACAACCTATAGAATAACAAGAAGATTAATAAGAAACAATGTTTACAAGTGTTCACTTAGATGGAACAATAACAAAGCTCATGGCATGAAGTACTCCACTCAATAGACATACTATTCCACCACTTTGTAAGATAACTAGATCCAACCCAGAGTCAGATGAGATGACCTCCAATCATAACTCAGGAACAAGCCACAGTCAACAGAAGTGATATGGTGACAAATGAAGCCAGAGATCATGTGGATTCCTAGTTAAAAACTTGTAGATTAGTCAAAGTTCAGATTAGCTTGACAAGCTTCAAAATGTATTTTTTCCTTGACAATTATTTAGGCAGTCACTTACAGCTTCATCCCACAAACAGTGAGTATTGATCCAACATGACAACAAATTACTTGCTCACAGGCAAACTACTTCAGTTGGAGCTGATCTACCTACTTGAACATGATAGAAGAGATAGCCACAGATGATCACCTAAAAGAAGACAACCCTCGGAGCCACAGTAAGGGTGGTTTCTATAAGCTATATGACCAGGATTTGACACAGAGAAACAACCTCTCTACATGTATAAGGCTGCACATATTGACTCCCACTAGACCCCACATTGGCAAGAGCCTTCTTCACTAGACCTTCCTTTCTTTTCTATAACCAACCAAAACGTGGTTGTTGACAGTTATTTGAGCATAATATAGCAATTTGAATGTTAAATAGATCAATTTCATAATTCCTAGGCCATTGTTCTTTTTTTTTGTCAAATCATCATGAAAAGCAGGCCAACGATGACACAAGGATTATCTAACATTTTGAGCCACAGAAGAATGTAGAATAAAACGAAAAGGAGCATCTGCTCAATGGAGAAATTTTACAAGTTTCCTTGTAAACTACTAATTGGGCACAATTGGTAAGATAATTGGCGGCAGAATCATGCCTAGATAATAAGGACATCATCTAATAGAATCAATTTCAGAATCCACATCATCCAAGTGACAAAATAAGCATTATTGGGTAAAGATGTTGAATCCACAGACACAGTAGAACTTCATATTAACAGATTTGGACTTCAACAAACCATAATATTCCACTATTTGACCATTGAGTTTCTGAACAATACTATAACCTATTTAGGACATTAACATATTAACAGCATGAACAAACTAAATGGAGTTGGTGGAGAATTAAAAGCATACCATGTCAAGCTCACCATATTGTTCACAAGCATGCAATATTGGATGAAAGCATTGGCTTGGTACATCCAAACCAGATTTACAAATATGGTCCACTATATCAAGGGCAGCATGAATCTGCAAACAATTCATGGAGCATTCCATTAATTCAAGAATGAACCAGAATATATGGCTAGAGACTTCAAAATAAAAAGTAAAGTACAGAACAAAGATCGAACAAAATTCAGAAGTGCTTATTCCTAAATTGAGTTCACTTTAAAATAAAAAGTAAATTACAGAACAAAGATCAAACAAAATTCAAAAGTACTTATTCCTAAATTGAGTTCACCATATGTGATGTTTAATTACCAGCAGAATGTTTGGAAGCCAAACAGAGAGATGAGTCTCATGATTAATACAGTTAAAGCATCATATTTCTCAGATCAATTAGGTAAAATCAGAGGAGCAAGTCATTAAATTGCTAAGATATGTGGCCATCGGCATATATCTACAACGAAGTTCATACTAGCCAGAACAGTATTTGCGCCTAGACCATGCAGTGTTTAGCACACCCTCATGCATGTACAAAATCTTGTGCATTAATGTGAAAACTAAAGAAGCATTGACACAAACACATGATATACATATGCCAAAATAGAAAATCTTCAAAAGGAAGACACAGCATAGCAATTACCAAATATGAATTTTGTATATATCGCTAAAATCTTTATATATCAAGATATATTGTGCAGTGTGAACAACTTGGATAATCTATGATTATTTACATCGACTGCAGTTCCCCCTAGTTCAGTTTGTAACCAATGTATACTAGTCCGAGCCCAAACTGCAATGCAGACAGCCCCCATTTTAGTTAATTCTATTAGAAAAAATTAAAACAAAGGATTAGGACATCACTTTGCAGAATTTAAAATTTTGAGGCCTCTTCATTCACAAAATTTGCACAATTATTTCACTTTTGCTTAGCCATTATCTCTAGGTTTGTGTCACATCCGTTTTTCAATGTCACTCCACCAGAAGATGCAGGAACCTTGGTGAAACTGATCAATATGGGATAAGAGAGAGAAATGAGGCATTTGATTTCACCCATTCTCTCAAAAGTTGAAAAGACCAAGGAATCTTGACCTTGTCCACCACTAGAAGGTTGTACTCCATACATTATGTCAATTATAAGCCTTCACCTTCATTTGCTCTTTACTCATCCTCTTGGAGCACTCGAAGTGTTAAACTCCTTGTTTAGAATTGGTAAATAGACTTCGCCTCTTCTTTACCATCTTATTTCTAGAATGCAGGATATGTGTTCCCTGAAAGAACAAAATTTCACCCCGACTAGAGCAAGTCTCTAATAGATCCGGTCCCTCTAGGTTTATCACCTTCGTCATTTTTTCCATCTACTCAACCGAGCACAAAAGGTCATAGCACTATGTGTTGGCTACTTTGTTCCTTAGTCGATCACCATCACATCCACCGGAGGACCCCCACTTTCGGTTATCTCGATATGAAGTCCCTAAACAGAAACCTTACAAAGTTATCTAACCACTGCGCTATCGCCTTGTCCTGGTACCTAGTGTTTGCCCCATTGGACTATCCATGGCCTAGACCCCCTTCTTAACCAATGCCCTCTCTTCATGAGAGCAAGAGAATGATGGCTCCTCAATAATCCCACTTATGTTGTACTGTGACACATCCTTAGGACCACAGCCCTATTGTACCTCATATCTACAACCCTTTTTACCATGATCGATAGAATCCACCACTCCAACCTCATGGCACTCCTTCCTGGGTCCATTCTGATTGATGCTGGATGGCACTATGAAGACCTACCTGTGTGGTATTGTGCCACATATGTAGATACTTAAAGCCTCTATCTAATGCACACATAGAAGAACCGTCTCTGTGGTACCATGGCACTCACTCGTTGTGTCCAAAGCCATTGTTCTAATGCAAATTCGATACACGCATAGAAAACTCGCCTCTATCGGTGTCAATGACATCACTAATTAAATCTCAGAGCCCTTTTACAAACTCTTTCAATGGCCGATCAATTATTCTTCAACTTACACGATCTCATCCCTTGAGTCCTTTGTCAAGCATTCTCACTTACATCGAACATCATCGAACTAGGTTGACATCAAGCCATAGCTCTACTAGTTACAAGTGTCCTGCAAGTCAATCACGTGAGTAATGGCACATATGATACACTATATATTTTTTTGTCATTATTATTATGGCATTTTCTCACTTTATATTGTATAATTAATATGTTGTGATGTCCTTGAATCAATGCAATGAGAATTAGATCATGATGAGATCATGATAATGAGACTAATTCGTCTTTAAAAATAGACCCCACATATTCTCGGTCATAAGGTACTCGAGAGGGTCATCGAGATAGAAGGGTGTGCTATATACCCATCCATATGATGGAGTCTAGTCTCATAGCTTCTCATGTGGGGATACTAAGGATATAGTATAGGTGCTTATTAGAGAATGAGTTCACTGATTGATCCGCTTACAGGATATTGAATGATTAATGATACCTGATCATCAAACAATGATTCTATAGTCCAACAGTGTATATAGTCCTTAGACTTCAAACACTAAGGATGTCTTGTTTGAATGCATTGTTTGGGTACTCTATTCTTTGATACTAGATTTATGGGTCTGGAAGTTCCAGATCAGTTACAACCGATTATTAGAAATGACAGCCAACCTTATGAAGGAAATTGAGTGTCAATAGAGGATCATACACTCTCGATATCACGAGAGGAATATCCCGTATGTTTTCACTCAGGCAAATCCCTGATCAAGGTCATTCGGATTTGTCAGAAAATCTACGATCAGCATCTTATGTGCAATGGAAAACAAAAACAAAACCTAAATTCCCAAAATTGAGTATTTGGCCGTTGTGCAATGATTGGTGTGCGAAAAATCCGCAAAACTTGAAAACTGCACGTATCATTAGAGATGTGTTACCTAGGGAGATCATATATCCCAGAAAATTTCCAGATCTGATGAAGAAGACGAAGGGGCACTCACGTACTCCTCTCTAGTAGTAATTCACACGGCAGACGTGACAACAAGGCTCCTTTACTACGAGATCAGCCTCTCCACACTCTCAGGCTAAGGAGGAAGAGAAAAACACTAAGGAGAAATATGAGGCTTCTCTAGCTCTCTCTTTAGCTCTAGCCTATGAACCAAGGAGTGCCTCCTATTTATAGAGGTGAATGAGCACATTTCTGTTGTTCAAATTAAGAATTGGATCTTTGTCCAATAACCCAATCCTCTTGGATCTCATCCATAGGATCCAAACCAGGAGCTCTGTGGATATCTCATATCCGCACCTCTACCCGTTGCAACATCCACCAAATGTGTGTGACCCTCTAGGCCTGATACCAATCTGGCCATGAGTCGCTCCTATCAGAACTCCTTCTGATATAGTGAATTATTATCCCCCATAATAATTTATTTGACTCATTGACTATGGACGTACTAGACCACTACGCTATAGTCGCCAGACGATACAAAGGGGTCAAATCCATCAGACCTATCCGTCCACAATTACCGTGTATCTATAGTCCCTCATCCAACTAATATCTCAAATAGCGTATATTGGGCATGGATACTATCAGGCCATATATAGAATCCTTCTAAGTCTCGCTCTAATCAGATTCTCCTTGTGAACTCCTCTCTCAATCTGAACGACCCTTGCCAAGGATTTTGACTGAGCGAGCTCACACGGGATATTCATCTCATGATACTGAAACTGGATGACCCTTTGTTGATACTCAATTGCCTTTGTATAATTGGCTACCAATCCCAATAATCGATTGTACCAGATCTGGACCTTTCTAAACCTATAAGTCTAGCGTCAAATAAAGGAGTACTCATACAGGTGTATTAAGTCTAAGGACCAGATACATAACTAGGACTACGGAATTAATGTCTGACATTAGGCAATATCTCCCACTTGACCTAAAGCCAATCATATACGTGTTTGATCGCCATCAGACTCCTATGATGCTCAAATACAATTTGAGGCAATGGGTTAATCAATAGATCTGCAATGTTATCTTCGGATGGAACTCTTTCCACTATTACATCTCCACGGGCCACGATCTCTCTAATCAGATGGAACTCTTCCAGCTTACTACTGCTCCATTCAAGGTAAACATATATCCTAAATTTGATTTGCTATCATCGACATCAGACTGAAAACTAGAGTCTGTGTAGCCTTCAGCCTGGAGGCTACCTCCTCCATATACCAGTAAAAGATCTTTGGTCTTTCTCAAATACTTAAGGATATACTTTATTGCTTTCCAGTGCTCCAAGTCTGGATCCACCTGATACCTGCTCGTGACACTCAGAGCATACGCTATATCAAGCCTGGTACATAGCATAGATTACATAATAGACCATATTACAGAGGCATAAGGTATCCTATCCATGTTTGCCCTTTCTTTAGGAGTTCTTGGGACATACACCTAGAAAGTGATATTCCACGTCTCATCGGTATGAGACCTCTCTTGGAATTTTTCATGTCAAAACTTTTGACAATGGGGTCTATTGACCTAGACTGGAACAAGCAAAGTATCATATTGAATCTATCCCTATAGACCCGAATCCCCAATATATAAGATGCTTCCACTAAGTCCTTGTGGAGAAGTGTTCTAGATATCCAAGCTTTAACCGTGAAGAGCATTCTTATATCATTCTCAAGGAACAAGCCAAGCAACCTTTGCCTTACCCTGTTTGCCCTTGCCCTTCTTAAGGGACTTACTAGCTTTCCTTTTCCTTTTGGTCTCACCCATGTAGAGAAGTGATTTCTCCTACTTAATGGTGCTCTCTGCTTCCCTCAACATATTGAGGAGCTCAGGGAGAGTCACCTCAAGCTTGTTCATATTAAAATTCATAATGAACTGAGAAAAGAAATCTGGTAAGGACTGAAATATAAGATCAGCACACAAGTTATTATCTAGGACCATTCTTAGACCTGTGAGTTTCTCAATCCACTCTATCATCTTTAGGATATGGTTCTGAACCAGTACCCCCTCAGTCATCCTAGCACGGAAGAGACTCTTGAATATCTCATATCGTTGAGTCCTTCCCGGTGATGCAGGAGTATAGATCTGGCATCTATGTTTTCATGTTGTCTCTGTAACTCTGGAGTCATGGAGGCTAACATGTAACACTGAGCAAGAGTAGAATCATCTAAATATTTCGTATATTAAGCAAACTCTTCTTGAGGTGCTCCTTTCTCAGGCTAGGGTTTGACCGTATCCAGGACATATGCGATTTTCTCCGCTGTGGGAACTGTTCTCAAATTACGGAACCAATCAGCAAAGTTTGAACCAGTGAAGCGATTGGCATCAAGTATACCACGTAGGCAACATGTTTTTGACAAACAAGAGATGTAACATAAATAAATAATATGCAAATTTTATAAAAAAAAACAATCAAGATATGGACTTTTATCTTAACGCACTCCTACTATTTTCTAACGAGTCACGCGACACCCTCAGCTTGTGAAACAAAAGTGTCCGGCAGACTTCTAGTGGGGATCGGGATCCAATAGGCATCTTAATGTGACCTCAAGGGAGTCGACCAATTACACTAAGCCCAAAAAGTATGCAACTCTTGTCAATCACAATTCTTTGTGATTCCCATCCTTTTCGGCCTGCGAATTACCATGGTCTCAAGGAACTCGATCAACCATGATATCCGATTAAGTCATCACCAACGTTATAAAATGAGTCTGATTCGAGGATATGCTCTCGAGAGACTCAACCAAGCAATACTATGTCCTCAGGTCACCATGACATCTCATGTCATAGGCAAGATCTCAAACCACGAGGATATGTGAGCCTCGAGGGACTCGACCAACTCAACCTATATAATGATCCAATTTCTTCCTATAATGATGGAAGGTCACATGGGTCAATCTTATTGCCTCACGCTTACCGACTTAATATTATCTTAGGAGGGGATTTTTTATTTGGTCTCTTTAATATGATATGTCACACACATATATATTTACATCGCATACAATATATATATATATATATATATATATATATATACTTATTTATCTAGTAGGTGCATTGCAATCATATGCACAAACACACCAGATGATCATGGACCACATAACCTAATATGATTAGGCCCGAGCTAGTACGCCCAATCATTTACATCAGATCTTTGTGTGCATTGATGCATCTTCACGCCTGGTGATCATCCATCTCATCTTCATCGAATATATTGGCACCTCGACGCATCTCCATGCGTCGTGATCGTCCAAATCAGCCTCAAGTGTCCCGTTATCACTTTCAGGCTTCTGTGTGCCTCTTTATGTAATTACAACAAAATTATAGGCTCACAGGCCCAATAACAAACGAGAATAATATAGGCTTGCAGGCCCAAATAATAATAATCAATTACACACATCATAAGGTCCATGATCATCTTCTTACATTATACATCCATATATATATCATCATGTAGGAGTACTAGATAAATAATAATAGTAATAGTTAATTAAATAATTTAATTAACTAATTTTTAAAGTCTCGAGACATGAAAGGAATTTTCTAAATTGTCAAGGGCATTCTAGTAATTTAAAAAGAGACATGCCTCAAAATTTCTCAAATTCTGAGGGGCAAAATAATCCTTTTCCTCAAAAGATTGCCCTATCCTTCATGCTTCCACCCTTTACGGCACCACCTCAGCGTGGCAAAGGCGACTGCCGTGTGTCACGCGGACGTCTATCGCGTTGACGATCGCAGCCTGCGCGAGGCGATCATGCCGCCAGCGCAGACGATCCGACCACCACGCAGAGGCGGTGCGCTAGCGGTCACCACGCCACCTCACGGATCGCTTGCCGTAGGTGACGTTGGCCGATGAACATGTAGCCTTGCTACCCCTACGTCGCTTTCACGGACAAGTTGCTCCACCGCAACGAGTGAGCCAACTTTACGCAATCAGCCATCGTAAGCGGCCTTCGGCCAATCTATCTAGCAGCAACAGTTGTTGCTTTTTCGCATCAACAATCTTTACGTCAAAAAACTGCTATAAAGCACCTTTTAACATAGAAAGATAAGGCGCTTTCCGATTAAGAAACTACATCATTGACGGCAAAATCACGTAGAACTTTCATGCAATCAAACATATCACATTCAATTTATAAAGCTAATCATCACATGACAATCCTGGCTCTGATACCACTATCGGGAAATCCATGATCGACATCTCATGCACAACCGAAAACAAAACCAAAACTCATATTCCCAAAGTTAAGTATTTGGCTGTTGTGCAATGATTGGTGAACGAAAAATACGCAAAACCTAAGAACTGCACGAATCATGAGAGATGTGTTACCTAGGGAGATCGTATATCCCAAAAAATTTCTAGATCCGATAGAGAAGACGAAGGAGCACTCGCATACTCATCTCTAGCGATAATCCACACGACAGACGTGACAACAAGGCTCCTCAGCTGCGAGATCAGTCTCACCATAATCTCAAGCTAAGGAGGAGAAGAAAAACACTGAGAAATAATATGCATCTCTAGCCCTCTTGATGGCTCTAGCCTATGAACCAAAGAGTGCCTCTTATTTATAGAGGTGAATAAGCATATTCTTAAATGGATTTTATTCACATTGAGAATTGAATCTCTATCCAATAACCCAATCCTATTGGATCTCATCCATAGGATCCAAACCAGGAGCTCTGCGGATATCTCATATCTGCACCTCTGCTCGTCGCAACATCCACCATATATGTGTCACACTCTAGGCCCGACACTGAGCTGGCCGTGAGGCGCTCTCATCAGAACTCATTCTGATACAGTGAATTATTATCCCCATAATAATTCACTCAACTCATCGACTATGGACATACTAGACCACTACGCCATAGTCCTCAGACGGTACAGGGGGATCAAATCCATCGGACCTATCTGTCCACAGTAACCATGTATCTATAGTCCCTCATCCAATAAATATCTCAAAAATCGTATATTAAGCATGGATGCTGTCAGCCACATACGGAATCCTTCTGAGTCTCACTCTAATCAAATTCTCCCGAAGAACTACTCTCTCAATCTGAATGACCCTGGCCAGATATTTTGTCTAAGCGAGCACACGGGATATTCCTCTCCTGATATCGAGAGTGGATGATCCTTTGTTGACACTCAATTGCCTTCGTATGGTTCGCTACCAATCCCAATAACCGATTATACCAGATCTAGATCTTTACAAACCTGTAAGTCGAACATCAAAGAAAGGAATAATCATACAAGCCATCCTTGGTGTCTCAAGTCTAAGGATCAGATACACAACTGCGACTATGGAATTGTTGTCTGACATTATGTATCATTATCCATCCAGCATTCCGTAAATGGATCAATCAGTGAACTTATTCTCCAATAAGCACCTGCACTGTACCTCTAGTGTCCCCACATAAGCAGCTATGAGACCAGCTGCCTCCATCATATGGACGAGTATATAGTACACTGGTTTATTCGTTTATCTCGATGTCCCTCTCGAGTAACCTATGACTAGGATGATTTAGGATCTGTGTTTAAAGGTGAATTGGTCTCATTTCATGATCTCATTAATGATCTGATTCCCATTGTATAGATCTAGGGACATCATAATATATATCCAAAAATATAATACAAGAAAATGTTAATAATGATAAACAAAGAGATTACTACAACGTGTCACAAGTGTCATCACTCACGTGATTCGCTTATAGGGCACCTATAACTAGCAAAAAATTGAGAGTTCTCCGGGAGAATCTGGTTAGAGTGAGCCTCATATAGATTCTGTATAAGCTTGATAGTACCATGCTTGGTATATAATCTCTGGGATATTAAATGAATGAGAGACTGTAGATACACGATAACTGAGGGCATACAGGTCCAATGGATTAGATCCCCCTGTACCGTCTGGGGACTATGGTGTAGCGGCCTAGTACGTCTATAGTGATGAGTTAAGTGAATTATTATGAGATGATAATTCACTGAGTTATAAGGAGTTTTGACAAGTGCAACTCACGACCAACTCGGTATTGGGCGTAGAGGGTCACACATATATGATGGAGGACATGATAAATAAAGGATTTGATATGTGATATCCAATAAGCTCTTGTTTTATTGGATTCATTAGGTGAAACCCAATAAGAGCTTAAAGTGGATATATAGATAAAGATTCAATTTTATTGAACTAGGAATAATTGGATGGTGATCCAGTATCCACTATGCTAGGTAATTAAATAGAGATCCAACACCCAATAAGGCACGATCCATTAGGGTTAAGTTATAAGAGAGGGGCCAATAAGTCATGGAGTAGACTCATTTAGCCACCTACCTCCTATTCTCCTTCCTCTCTTTTCTCCCTTGCCATCAACCCCTATTTAGGACGTAAGGATAGCAAGAAGAGCTAGCCCATTCTTGTTTTGCTGCTGCGTGGTGGTGCACAAAAAGTGAGGAAAGAATGTGCTGCAAGAAGAGGTGCATCGCTGCTTCATCCATCATGTGGATCACTGCTAGAGAGGAGTTTGCATGTTAAGTGTTTGTTAATGTGCTTGTTCTGCCTCATGCAGCCCTACTAGGTCCTTACGTTACGTGTTAAGTGTTTGTTAATGTGCTTGTTCTGGATCTAATACCATTTATCATAAACTTATCTAGATTTTCCTAAGGCGTCGAATGCCTTAGGTCTAACCAGAATGGGTTATAGACATGCATCAAGTGCCTTGACTGTAGCACTCTATGATTGTGTGTCGATACACTATACAGATAGGTCCAAACATAGATTATTTATATATGCAACTTGTTAACAACCATTCGTAGCCAAGATTTTGAATACCGTATCATATTGGTGTATTGAGCTATGCTCGGTACGGTACGGTACCACATACCAAGCAATATGCTAGGGCGTACCAAGCGATGTAAGTAAACATAGAAAAACCAAAGTGTAAAATCTATCAATAAATTATACAACACAAACAAATTAAAGGCAAGAAAACACTATCGTACAGGACTGGTGCCATAGTCCAAAATCTCATTTTGACAACCCTAAACACACTAATTAATAGAAGCAAAAGCCCACAACAGGGTTCGCAATACTGTATCGAACGCTCGATATTGATCCGACAGAGGACCGATATACTCGGTATAGCTCGGTACGTTTATGTACCATGTTTCGATATGCTCGGTACAACTCGATACATATTATACCGATAGCTGATCGATATAACGGTACGGTACGAGATTGTCAACCTTGGCCCACAGGAGCAGCGTTCACCAACCTTTAACCATCCAATTCGAGCATAAACCCCAACTAAAACACTAAAAAAATCTAAGATAACGAAGCAAAATTAGTCTTTACACAAATAAATGAATCAGAGAACAACCGAATAAGCAAAATCCAATCAGAGAAGGCCGAAATCAAAGCAAAAAACGATCGAGAAACAATGAATCAACTCCCCAAGCGACAAAAGGATACAATCAGCAGGAGGAGCGAAGGCCACGACCGCCATGGTCAAATCTGGAGGTGATGGA
The DNA here is from genome assembly GCA_021527575.1 of Ensete glaucum. Classification (NCBI taxonomy): domain Eukaryota; kingdom Viridiplantae; phylum Streptophyta; class Magnoliopsida; order Zingiberales; family Musaceae; genus Ensete; species Ensete glaucum. Next base: position 47,653,825 of record CM038551.1, read on the forward strand.
GGAGTTAGAGTACCAAGCGATTCCGGAAATGATCGGATGGCCGAAACGTCAGAGAGGGTGGCTGGGGGAGAAGCATGGAAGACATACAACTGCCAATTGACAGGGCAAGAAACGATTGCCAATCAGAGGGCAGGAAGCAGTCCCAAATGGTGTCAGAGTTGCGATAGCGTGGAAGGTGATTGAGACAACAGATAGGAGGCACGCCTCCCGGGTGACGCAAGGGAAATGGCGTGAGCAACGCAGAGCTCCGGAAGCCTCTTCATTCTCGACTCTTCCTTCATATCACACTCAATCTATCATCTATTCTCCTCTCTCTCTCTCCCTCTCTCTTTCAGTGAAAAGGGCAAAGAAAAAGAAGCAAGTTTTTGTGTTGGAGCACTGTTACAAATGGTAACGTTAGAAAACGACCTTTACTAACCTGTATTGAGTAGTAAAGAACAAAATTTTGATTGTTACTGCCCCGTAAAGCCTCATACCATCTGATATGGGGCTATATCAATGATACCATCCGATAACGAGCGATCCACGTACTAGTCTATTGGTGAACTGATACATACTGCCCATACCGGGTGATACGATTTGATTTTAAAAACCATGTTCATTGAGATATTTCAAATGTGTAAAGAAAATATTAGGGAAATTATTCACATCACAGTAAGTCAACAATTCAAATTCGCTCTAGCTTTATTTAATATGTCTAGAAGTCACAAATATATATATATGAGTATGTGTGTTGTGTATATGTATACATGTATACATACATATATATACATACATACATACATGCATACATACATACATACATACATACATACATATATATATATATATATATATATATATATATATATTAAGGTTTGACTTATCGATCCGTCGATATACCGAGTTTATCTGCATCAGATATAGACATCAGCAAGACGCATCTGCATACCGGGATATTAGAATTGAATATAAATTTTATAATATAATATTAAATATATTAAAATATTAATAAAAAAGAAAAGGGGCGGGGAAATAGGTACTCCTCGTTTCTTTTTTTCTTTTTTTCCTCTTCTTCTTCTTCCATTTTTCTCCCTCAATCGACTGCCGATGATTGATTTTTGGCAAAACCGTCCGGTAGCGGGCAATCCGCGTACTGGCAACCTGACGGACTAATATGAAAATTACAAACCTTGATATATATATATATATATATATATATCATAAATGTAGCATGAAAATGAAAGAGGGCATCACTTCAAAGGAATACTTTCAGCGTAAGTTGGACAAGAATTCATAGTAATCCCTTTATCAAGCGATCGTCCTAATGGCTATCACAAATGCTAGTTCATATTACTCCAGAAGCGTACTTGTGTCCCCGTATAGTCAATCATGCAATTAAATATAATGCATAGATGACAAATACATATCAAGTTCAACTACATAACTTCTTTTAGGCATATACAACTAAACATCCCTTACACACCCACTTTCTTGCAGATGAAAGCATACTAACATTATAATGAAAATTTAATTCTAGCTCCTTCATAGGTTTAAGTAGAACCATTGCCTTATGCAGATCAGGATCTAATTCAGTTTAGCTCTAGCTATACTGAAACGGTACATCTATCACAGCCACATATATAAATATGTTATTCCTTAAAAGATAGAAACATGATTAAGCAGCTTAATTGCTTCAGCTGGGATTGCACTCTTTTGGTCATTGATAATAACATGAAACCATTTACCCTTTCCCTCTCAGAGCCATCACTACTAAACTATCATAAACAACGCAACACCTGGCAGACTATGTAACTAATTGTAAACAAGTACCTCTCACAGCCCCTGGTCAACAATTTCAGCAGAAAAATTTTCACCTCTTCAAATTTACAATGTTTTTTCTTAAATATAGTATCATGTCAACATGCATCTATGTAGTCCATTACTCTAGCTTTTTTCTTTTTCATACTGAATAGTTCACAGATTCTTCTGATAAATTAACCTACAGTACATAACATCATAAGATGCACAAACACCTTTCCAGATTCCAAAAGATTTCTCATGTATGTTAAATTTTGCATTTAGTTTCTAGTTGTATACTCATTCGCTGAGAAGCACATTTGCCTTGAACCACGTAGCCTCTACAAGGATCAACATAGCACATGATTAAAAGAAAAAAGGAATTCAAGATATGATCAATCTTCATACTTTCTATTGAAAACCCCTGCCATATTCGATAGCTCCAATGATCGAATGCTAACATCTTGTTAAAACAAATCGTCAACAAAAGTATATAGGTAAAACACAAGTAGCATAATTGGCAAACAAAGAGGTCTCAAATTTTGACCAAGTTGCCTAATCTTGTCAAAATGCTTGAGTTTCTTTCCCAGAATAATATGACATGGAATATTAGAACAATATGACAGAAAAAGCAGCTAGGAGATGTACCTTACAAGAGTTGCAACAATGCATGATGACCTTCTCATATGATGCAATGGAGGGTATTATTCCAAGTTTCTGATGCAAGTTAATGAACTTTGATACAACATCCTCGACCTTCAAGGTTCCGTAATGTCTCATCATAAGGTGAAATTATGAACCATTAAATACATGAAGACATTCTTTAAACTTTACAATACACAGACATTTCATTGTGGGAACCAACAACAGACCAAGAAAGAAAAGGAGATGGATGGGAACATTCAGTTAAAATGAGTCATTTTAAGTAGACAAACATTACTGAAAAAGAATAGCATGCATTATATCTAATAACAGCAGGAAATGATGTTCACAGCAGGTACAAATGCCTCTTGCAAATATTTTATTAGCAATGTAGACATCAAATTTTAGGCCTTCTAAAATCAACTATCATGAGTGTCTAACAATCACATCAATTCAAAAAGATTTAACGACAAGGTAGGTCTCTTGCCTATAGTTTCTTTCACAGGCTTCTCTCTTCTCCAATAATGCCATGGTCAGAAGTTTGGTTTGGTAGAATCAACTGAAAATTTCACTCTAGTTTGAGTCTAGTCAAAATGGAATCCTGAACATTGACAGGTCATCTCTGAGGGATCCAAATAACTGGGTAACCCACATATACAAGTAATTGTTCACTAGCTATGGATTGAGCCAAGGTTTCAAATCCCAGTCCATTATTAGTTTCAGTAACTCATCAAATTGATATGGTACCAACATACCAGGCAGTATACCAGTTGGTATGCACCTTATCGACCAATATTTGAAACCTCAGGTTAATTTCTTTTCCAAATAAAATCTGAGTTGATATTATGATCTGGCATGACCCTGGATCCGTCCCATTAGCCTCAAGTGTTGGCTATGACCTAACTAAACTGATATGACAACTTTAAAACCAAATAGGGCTTGAAGATGCAAGCACAGGGTCTCATGCTTTGTAGAAATGTGAATCAGAAGTTCATTATGATGGTTTTAATGTTTTCCCAGCAATCAGAAAGAAATAAATTACAATAGATTGATTTAGGTTCCCATTTCTGCTTTCTGTTTTCCCAGCAAGATCTTAAAAGTCTATCATACTAAGGCTGATTTTAATGTTTGTTGTCCTCTACTGTCTTGTTCTAATTTGATGCTCGTATTAATATAACCATGACTCGTAATAGTTCATCAAGCATTGGAATCCTGAACTAAAATAGACTTGAATCTCATAAATAAATCATTATTACAATATTCTAACAAAAATAACTCTGACAATATCCAAAGAAATAAAAGAATCCCTATGGCTCAGATTAAACCTAGAAAAGGCCCAATAAAGATGATCCAAAAAAATCAGATAACTTAAGCCTAACACTTCTACCTTCAATCTAATTAGACCCGATCTTAGGCTCAAGTTGATCTTCAATGAAAATCTTGATGTCATGATATTCCAGCATATTTCAGCTGATTGACACAAGTCTCATCCATGTCATCTCAAAAAAAAAAAAAAAAAGGATCAGCTTAACCTGACATGAAATGGGAGAAAAGATCTTTGCTACCTGCAACAAGAGCTAGATTTACTATTTTCAGTGAATTGCAGATGTCTTTTTCCATTATTTTTAGTATCAACTTTACAAAGTTCCTGAAGTTCTTTTTTGAGTCAAATTAGCATCCAAAAGTTCTCTCTTATGATATTTTATAAGGTAACAAGGTCCCCACAACAGGAACTTTTTCCGCACAACTCCTAATTATATGAGTTGCTATGCAGGCTGTAAAGCAGATGCCAAGTTTCTTTCTTGATTGGCAGACAATAACTTAGTTTGGAGGGTCTCATTTTCCTCAAAGTAGAAGCTCCTCTACTTCTTAGAAATGGCATCTCCAATAATAGTTGCATAGATAGTTTTAGGAATTAGGATTACAAATGTGAATGTCAAAAGGTGAGGTTCACCTCCTAGGTTTTTGACATCTCATAAAATCTTATTAACTTAAAAAACTTAGTCATTTTTTATCACAGACTCTACATGTTTAACTATGTCAAAATTTGGGTACTGACATTTTTCCCAAAGATTTAAATAATGATATTTATCTGATCAAACTAAGTACCAATAGCACATTGTATAGCTCAAAATTGATACTATACCATTCATTTTCTAATTTTTCTATTATTGATGCAATACATGTAGGTATATCACACAGTTTACTGTTATCATACATGTTCAACAGGTTTATGGAAAAGTATAGGATTGAAAGTTTAAAACTTGGTTCTTCTATGTTCTATCTTTATGTTATGTATTTTTCAATTTTCATATCTTTTATTATAAACAGTGATTAAGCATAGTTTTCTACTAAGTTTGTTTTGCAGTTCATCATTTTATCTTGATTCAATTTTTTTTATGAATTAAGCATTCCTAGGTTTTAATAATTTAAAACAGTGTCTGGTAACAGAATCCTGAACAAAGAAAAAAGTACACAAAGATGCATTTGTCAAACACATGAAGTTTGAACTTCAAGGAAGCATGAGAATTACCATCATCCATCATGAGAAGTTCCTCACCGCTAAGTTTGGTAAACAAGTTGTATATTCATAAATGTAGAATGAGATATCCTCCTCGCCAAATCCTGAAAGTAACAAATCAAGCTCATCATTTAACAAGAAATTTAAGGGCCATGCCAAAATTACATGAAAACAGCACTACATAAAAATATTAGCCCAAGAAGTTCCTAAGAGTCCAATAATGAGAAGTCAGTGAATGAATTCATCATTGTCCAGATCAAATGTTAATTTAGGCTCATCTGACATTCACAACCCATTTTTGGTAATCATATTCTTCTTAACAACACTCAAGATCCCACAAGGTGATGCAGGAGCAATTTAGTTTATCAATTATCTAAATACATTTTATTAGTTTAAAGATATTTTGCATATATCATAAGTTGCCACATGACAACATCTACTCAAGTCAAAGAAAAAGGAAATAAATGCAGAAAAGAGTGGAAAAAATCAAGTTCGTTATTGTTTGTTATTGATTGAAGATCTTAAAGATTCATCTCTATAAAAATGGGTATATATCAATCAAAAATATTATCGAGAATAGGAAGATTATTCTTCAAATCAAGTAAAGAATATTATCCTCTTTGAAGGAAGGAACTGATCATATATTTCATTTGATGCGATTGTAATTTTTCTTGTTTCTGTATTTTCCTTTCTATTTTTGTACTTGGGCCTATAAAATAGAGGTTATAACTTTGTAATACATTAATCAGGAACGAAATGAATTGAGTTGTTTTTAACATTGTGAGTGGTACGAGACCACAATTATGCTTCTGATGGAATGATTCCATCGGCCACATGCAAGAAATGTGGAAATATGAGGCCTTCATTTTAGGAGTTCGCTCCTTGAGCCAGAGCGAGTCGGATAGTTATCCCTTTGTTTCCCTATTGTTTTTCAGTTTCTTTCTATTCTTCTCTTTCTGGTTCCTCTATTATCACAGAGTGATCTGATCATACCACAAAGTTGCAACCCACCAAACATTCGCAAGAGGCTAGTCCCACTGTTCCTCCTTTTTCCACCACCAACTAGAGGTCCAATCACAAGTAAACATATGAGAGAGTCACCAATTTAAACATCCAGCAAGACCATAGGTCTTTGTGATCCTTCCACAAATATCTCCTCTATCCTTTCCCACTGCTAGAAACTCCAACCACGAAGAACACCTCTCAAGACTCTCTCTCCTACTACCATTATGAAGTATTTATCCACCGGCGAGCTTGTCCTTCACACTTGACAACCCTCTCTTCCATAGAACCCGACCCATCCTTGTAAATTCCCGTCTCACCAAAATAATATAATACAAGAATAACACAAAACCACCAGTGGAAAAGAACACCCCTCCTTTAGCTCAAATTTCTCTGGTCTAATCATCTGCTAGTATAATGACAAAAGAGTGATGGTTCAAGCATGCACACACCTTCAGCATACATGCTAGTGAATGGCAGTTGCATACCATGACATGAACCAGTTTGTTAGAAAATTGTGAACATACCTTCAGTGCTTTTGATGATATGACACCCTGATCTGTAATTTAACAAATCATTCATTCAAAATTTCACTCTACCAGTAAGTGCAGGGAAACAAAGGCCACATCATGGACCTCAATGACCATACATCAAACGAAGTCTGTGACATCAAGATTTAATAAACAAGTCGGCATATTACAAAGTGGAAAGGTTTTAAATGTTTTTACCCAAGGTTCTGAATATCGTACCATATCGGTGCATCGATCAACTGTTGGTATGATATACCAAGCTGTACCGAGCATACCGACACAGAGTATACTAAGGTACTGAGCTGTACCAAGCATACCGGTTCTCTATCGGACTGGTAGATACCGTCCATACCAAGCGGGTACGATACAGTATTACAAACAATGCTTTTACCAGATCAGCAAAATTGTGCTAAAGAGTTTATGCTGGTGTAGGGCGCAACCAACATAGTGGACAACGTGGAGTCAGATGGGTCGTTATTGGCTGGGTGACAACTATGCTTCAGGTTGTCTTATCTCCTATTAAAAAGCAGTTGTGCACATCAAACACAACAAAAACCTCAGATACCATGCTAGAGGGCCAGAGGTCCATCTACTTTAGCTAAACCTCTGGCTCATCTAGTGCTATTAATGTCACACTTCGAAAGTTCCCAATCGAATATGAGCAGTAACTTGATCCCTTATGAGATCCTAACATATGCTACATATTTTTCCAATGAATTTTAGATACAATGTGGTCTCAGAACTTGCAAAGCACAAACAGCCTACAAATGAAAATTCCACAAACTAGTCCACTGTGCACCCATATGATAACTGTATAACAATTGTCCCAACTGCAACTTCAGTTTAGTATCTTCACCGGTCATTACTAAGCAATGGCAAATAGCATGAAATAATATACATAATGAGAGTTTTGTGCACGGCACTTGTTATTCTATTATGATTCACAAACAAACAACCAACTTTATCCTACTCAAGGTTTGACTTACCGGTCAGTACCGGTGTACCAATATATTGCACATAGATGCAGATCAAGCGGTATGCATAATACGTACCACCCAGTATATTAAAATATAATATAATATTTTTATAATATAATACTATATAATATTAATATTAATATAACTAAATATATTAAAAAAGAAAAGAAAAGAAAAAGGACGACATCGCCTCAATCCTTCTCCCTGCGAGAGGAGACGGAATGTCTCCTCACGCGGGAGAAAAAGCAGGCGAGGGCACTCGCCGACAACTGAGGGCAACCATGGCGACCATGGCGACGCGGGCGGCGGCGCAGGCGACCCACTACGATGGCGCCGACGGTGCACGAGTAAGGATGCGCTCGGTTTTCTTCATCTCCTCTTCTTTTTTCTTCTTTTCCTCTTCTTCTTCTTCTTCCCTTTTTCTCTCTCAATCGACCATCGACAGTCGATTTTTGGCGATACCACCGTTAGTGGGCGGTCCGCATACCTAAAACCTGGCGGACCGATATGTACCGCCCCGTACCGAAAAAGACAAGTCAAAATTGCAAACCTTGATCCTACTGAAACAAGCACAAAAGAAAGATATGTTAGTCATCCAAATAGGATCAAAGCCTTATTTTCATACTCCAAAAGCCAAATATCAAAGACACAAAAAATTGCCAAAATGGTTTTCTTTTTCGAGTGTAGAAAATTTACAAAAAAAAACAAAATAGGTACCAGAGAACAACGTTTTAGTTACCGATCCGTACTGCCATACCGACATTTTGTTGGTAATGCGAGATTTATGTAGATGCATGCATATACCGCCTAGATATTAAATCATTATAATATTATATTATATTATATTATATTATATTATATTAAAAATTTAAAAAAAATAAATGGGTGACGTCGCCTCGGTCTCTCTCCCAGTACGGTGTCACGGACAACAATGTAAACAAGGTGTTCGATGAAATGCTCGTGTTTGTCTGTGTCCTTCGATTTATGTACATATCTTGTACAGCAAGAAGCGAGCTTGCAGTAGGCTTGACCCTAGATTGGTTTGCTTTGTGGCCAATTTTGGCTTGTAAATACGAGTGTGTCTTGTAAGCACTTGTGGGGACTTCGGTCTGTAATGGACCATTATCCTCTATGTGCAACCTCTCCGAGTTCGTAATGTCCATGGGTGTAATTTGTATTTGGCTTTATAAAGTGTTTGCTTGAGCAATTGCTTGTGGATCCCGTGGGAATTGCTTCTTCTGGCCCGTTTTCTCTTTTGTAAGTCTAAGGGACTCTAGGAGATCTTGGGGAGGGCTGACCTTTGCGGACGGACACGCATGGGTGTCGCATGGCTTAGGCAAATTCAGCTAAGCCCGTGACAATATGATATCATAGTGGGATAAGCACACGCAGAAACACTTGTCATACAAGCATATGGGACCTAGCCGGGCTGTGTGGAGGACAGCCAGCATACGCAACCGTTTGGGGGAAAACGGACATTGAGATGTAGGAAAAGGAGTCACTTTGAGGAGCGGGCATCTAGGTTTGGCATTCAGAGGAATGGCCAACCCCTTTATGCGAGAGGCACAACGAGGACAAGCAAGCGAATAAAATGCGTAGTGCACAAAGATTGGGATGGTTGAGTTCGAGCTACGACTCAATGTTGGCAACCAAAACTTGACGGTGCTCAAGGCAAAGCGGGGCACTTGATGAACGATGAGACCGTGCAAGGTGGGAAGTGTTGCGTAACGACCGAAAGAGTTGTGCAAAACTCACAAAGGTGAGGGGAATTGCTAACTCGAAGGATTTGGAACTCATGCAAGGGCTTGTACACGGACGATGGAGTGTTCGTGACCATCCTAAAGTGCAATCAGAACTCAGTGCCATGGAGCATCAAAACTTTCTCTTCGACATGAAAGGATACGTCCATAGGCGACTGAAATGTACAACAAGTTCAGCATATTGCTAGACCCTGGAGGGTGCAGTAGAGACTGTATTGGCAAAGAGTCGCAATCTAGCAAGTGCATTTGCGGGGGCAGAACAAGGCACAAGTTCAGCAAGACGGAGTAGTCCAAAGGGATGGTGGTCTCAAACTTCCGAGGGAAGTATGTAAAGAGAAAAGTTGCTCCAGCAGATGATATCCGGGAGGGATAAGTCCTAGTTCTCTAGTAGGAGAATCATGTGCAACAGATCGCACATATTGAGGAAGAGTTCCTCAAGGCTATATCTCCATAAAGCTCAACGGACCAAGCGTGTGACATGAAATCATCGCATGATCTCGAATGAGGTAATGCATTGGTGGATGCATTTCGAGATCAAGTGAGGGAGCAATCTAAGGCAACATCATATGAAGGCACACTTAGAGTCGATGCAGAAATCGAACTCAACGGAGGATCGACCCGTGAAATGGTGGACGCGAGGGCCACTATCAACTCAATGCAAATCGAGGAGCGGAGTGACTTGGGTGGAACTCGGTAAAGTATACCAAGCCGCATGAAGGGAATCGACATAGAAGATGAAACATGGAGCGGAGGCACGGAGCTTTCCTTGACAGAGGTCAAGGGCATGAATTCTTGTAGAGGCAAGAGTGGGATCATGTCGTTCCATGGGTTCTTCATTCGACAGACTTATTTTGCATGGTGCCAAAGATGAAGGGAGTTTCGAGGCACATACAAGCTACCTTAGAGATGCATTTGATGGAGTAACTAAGGTGATTCAACTTGTGGAGGCAAAGTTGGGATCATGAGACCTTAGCACGGGAAAGAGGACGCAGAGGCGGGTACTCTTGGAGAATATACCACAGTGTTGCCGTTCAAGTTGTCAGGAACAAGAGGTGCATAGCAAGATTGTGCTGGTAGGCGATAGAGGCCCACGATCCAGACAATGGTGCACCAACTCTAACGAAGTCAAGGGACTTCAAGAGCTACTAGGCGACGGACTGTCCTAGAGCTATGCTTCGTCCAGGTGTGACCCAAGAGTGGGTGGACGAAGGTGAATTGCCAAGGGAGCAAACTAACAATCGGAGATGGTGGAGGCCCTATGATGTGTTGGCAGAGGCCACACGCGGAGAAGTCATAGTCCGAGTTCATCACACAAGAATCTGTATGCAATGGAGATGTCACCAGGAGGCAATATGGTGTAGCGGATCGTGGTGGAATAGTTCGTGGCAATGCAATACAGGTAATCTTATCCCGTGAGGGACAAGATCGTGCGGAGGTATGATCAGGAGTTACTGGGAGCTCCACTTTGGTGTACGACACAACAAGAAGAAGGGCTATGGATTCAAGGAGTGAATGTCGTAGTACCGCAGAGGGGGTCTTCGTGTGTGCATCGAAGCTTGCATTGGATGAAAGCCTTAGTCATCAACATATGGGGGCTATATACCACCAAGGAAGAAGTCCAAGTACAAGTACCGGTAAGTCCCATGGAGGGGGGCGTGATCATGTGGATGATCAGGAGCTGTTGGGAGCTCCACTTCGGTGAACAATGCAACGGCAAGAAGGGCTATGGATTTAAGAAATGAATGCCACAGTACCGCAGAGGCGGGTCTTCCGTGACGATCAAGTCAGATCGAAAGCCTTGGTCATCAAGATACGGGAGCCGTACCACCGAGGAGAAGTCGATCAAGTACCGGTGAGTCCCATGGAGGGACTTGATTATACAAAGGTATGATCGGAGCTGGAGAGTTGATCGCTGGCTCACATTCGCTTAAGGGAGCCCGAAGTCGAGAACAAAGCCGAGCGAACGTTGCTAAGGAAGCTAAGGAAAAGAATCGACGAGCCTCAGAATAAGGCGGAGGCCATGCGAGAGTTACATGCCTTTCCATCAACCAAGGAAACGCTAATAGGACACGGTGGTGTGTGAAAGGGGCGAGGAAGCGACGACGAGTCCAGTGGGGTACCAATCGCGAAGGAAGGGATGCAGATGCAAGGTAACGGATAGTAGTGCTATGGGCTTGGCAGCACCATGGTACCGCAGATGTGGGACTTCCGTGAAGTCATCGATCCCTTGCTCTCATGGAGGGAGAGCATTGGTCGTAAAAAGGGCCAAGGAGGTAGAGAATGCAAAGGCAAACTCCAAGTACCAAGACAGGGCGGAAGGGCAGAGGCCAAGAAACTTCATAAGACCAATGTCGATGGGTTTCTCATCACGATAGCCGAAAGCGAGGGACTTCGGGTTGATGCAGGAGTGCTCGACCAAGGAACAAAGTAGGCAAGACAGATGCACCTTTCTACCGAGGAGTAGGCGAAAGGTGATGGAGAAGACGACAATCCCGGGCGACGGATCTATCAAAGACTTACTCCAAGTTAGGGGACTCAAGTTGGGGTAAACTTTTGCTCTTTTCGCAAAACTTCTTGCATTCCGAAGTTCAACGGCGGGGAAGGCGAATCACGAGCTAACTCAACGAGGAGTGCAAACACTTCAAGTGCTTGTGTGTGAGCAAAGAGCGAATGTTAGTAACCAAATGTTAACGTACAAACTTGAGGAGGCAAGAAATCGAGTAACATTTGTCTTCTCAACTCGAGAGAATGGGCGAAACCGAGTACCCTAATTCTCTTAACTCGAGGAGGCGAGCCAAGTAACCTTACCTTCTCAACTACGAAGAGAATGGGTGAAGTCAAGTATCCCGTTCTCTTACTTATCCAAATAGGAGCTCTGCACAAGTTCAGTGACCCTTCAAAGAAAGCTTATGGAAGACAATAGTTGTCAAATCCTCACCATTGGTGATCAGTACTACTAAGAATAGATTTTCTACTTCATTTCCCAATTGACTAATCGAAAGCGAGAGTGATGCGAACATACTTGGAAGTGACAACTAACAGTGGAAAAAGGTTCAATGGGTAAACATTATGAATAAAGGACCTTAAAAACTTCAAAGTTTGTGAGGCGATGCTCATTAAAGCTCCAACAAGCATCCACCCAGTTCAAGCAATATGAGTATACTGCGATACTGGCGCATAATAAGGCAGGTCTTTTCCTTCATCAGAGGGATCCACGAGAACCAACAAGGATCAGCACAACTCAGCCAACCCCACACCAGATTCAGTCATTCGTGAGTTGAAGCGGCATGGCGAATCAAAGTTCGACTACTCAACAACAGCGGCGGAGAGCGGCTGGGAGACAAAGGCGTGTTGCAACCAAAGCGAAGATTGAAGATTCAAAGAAATGCGAGGAGACGGTCTACGTGGCTTCGACGAGGACATCAAGGAATAAGTGGGGAGAATATCACGGACAACAATGTAAACAAGGTGTTCGATGAAATGCTCGTGTTTGTCCGTGTCCTTGGTTTATGTACATATCTTGCAAAGAAGCTGCTTACAATAGGCTTGACCTAGTTTGGTTTACTTTGGCCAATTTTGGCTCAGAAATGAGTGTGTCTTGTAAGCACTTGTGAGGACTTGTGTAATGGACCATTATCCTTTGTGCAACCTCTCCGAGTTTGTAATGTCCGTGGGTATAATTTGTATTTGGCTTTATAAAGTGTTTGCTTGAGTTGCTTGTGGATCCCGTGGAATTGCTTCTTCCGCCCGCTTTCTCTTTTGTAAGTCTAAGGGACTCTAGGAGATCTCGGGAGGGTCGACTTGACGGACACGCATGGGTGTCGCGCCAGCAAAATCAGCTAAGCCCGTGATAGCGGGAGACAAACGGGCGATAATCGCGCGAGGGCGGCGTCTCGTGGCGACGCCGCGAGGGCGGCGACATCTCGTGCGACCCACGCCTCCCAGGGCGATAGTCGCGGTCTGAGGACGGCGTCTCGACCCACGGCGAGGGCACGCAAGCAACGTACAAGCAAGCACGGCGACCAGGTATTTCTTCTTCTTTCTTCTTTTCCTCTTCTTCTTTTCCCTTTTCCTTCTTCAATCGACCACCGACGGTCGATTTCTCCGTCAATTGATCGTCGACGGCCGAAATCGACTGCCAATGGCCGATTTTAGCAATACCACCCGGTAGCAACGATCCGCGTACTGGTCAATTGTCGAACCGGCATGTATCAGGTCGTACAGGGCCTTACCGCTCGGTAAGGAAAACCTTGCCAGAGAATAGCAGATATACGGAAAGAGATCACATACTTTAAGATCATGTATTTACCATCTAGTTGCAAAAGATCATTGCCAACAAGGGCAGCAAAAAGGTATTCACTATGTATATTTAAACAAAATTATGAGTTGGCATCACAAGGTGGAAATGAAAGATCAGGGTAACCATTGGTACAAGGTAACCTGAGAGTAGTCATGGAAAACTTACTGCAAACATTAAGCACCAGCATATCAAAACAAATAATATATCAAGATAACACTTCAGACTTCTTAAGTCTGCCCATCTTCACCCACATGTCGACAAGTATTAGTAAATCAATGTTACACAGCAACAATAGGATGATAAACTGAATATGAAGGCACAAAAAGGGGAAAATCGCCTTTATATCTTTACCTGCTGTCTTGAGTTGCAAAATGATTTTCTCCGTCAAAACCTCCAGTTGTAATCTACCCAAGGACTGGAACACACTTTTTATGTACTTTGGTGATGAAACCTTCCAGATATCCACAACCTCCAGCAGTCGCAACAGTTCCTCCTTCCTATCACTTTTACAGAATGCCAATATATAGCTCTCTGTTCAACAACAAGGTTATCATGCAAGGAATAAGCAAAACCAAAAAGACATCAGCTCAAAAAGTTTGTAATATAGTGTCGATCTAAGTGCAACAAGTATTGCTTGGGTTGTTTACAAACTGTTATGTAAAAGTTGACTAAATTAGCGCAGCAAGTTACAAGCTGGAGATCACGTTAGTGCACACAAGAAAACTGCTACCTTATATACAATCATGTAACAATGTGTCACCCTACCATAGTGGATCATATCAACCTTAAGCCTACCTTGTCAGTTCTAGCCTGAAACCACTTTTGTTGGACCTTGCCAAGGCTGCCCTGGCTCTCACTGGGCCCCATTCCAGTGACATATGTTGATTCTAATAGTCTTTCACAGTTTGAAGCAAGGATTTACCTACCAGTCCGTGCTGGTGTACCAACATTTTCTTGATACCGGTACCGGGCAGTAGACACAGTGCGTAACACCCGATATATTAAAATATATTATAATATATTTATAATATAATATTAAATATAATATTAATATATTAATATATTAAAAAGTAAAAAAATGGGCGACGTCGCCTCGATCTTTCTCCTCATGGAGAAAAATCGCTCGGCAGGGCGGCGATGATTCATGGCGACCATGCGCAACGATTCACGGCGACCCACGGCCAGGCCAGGCGAGGCGTGAGGTACTTCTTTCTTCTTTCCCTCTTCTTATTCTCTCCTCTTCTTCTTCTTCTTCTTCCCTTTTTCTCCCTCAATCGACCACCGACGGTCGATTTCTCCTCAATTAATCACCGACGGTCATTGACCTAGCTGTACCAAGAATCTGGACTAGTAAGTACCAGATCAAAATTGCAATCCTTAGTTTGAAGACAATTTTAGAAAGTTTCTATGAGAAATTTCCAAAGCCAAGGAACTTTAAAGGCACGAAAAGAAGAAGACAGCTTCCCTGTTTTTCTGAAATGAGGCTCTCTAGGCAATTCTAAAGCATTGAGAAAGGAAGACTTCTAAAGTAGTCAACCAATTCCCAAGTAGAATAGGATAGACATTTCCAGCCAAAATTGTCTCACTTAAGAGTCTATCTGGTATCTAGCATCTTAATATGATTATACCACAAACTGAATTCCCAAGTAGAACAAGATAGACATTTCCTTTTCTTATTATTTTTGGACTGTTTTTCATAGTTAACTTAGTATATCATATAAGCAGTCAAAAACATCTTAATTTTGAGTCTATTTGGTATCTAGGATCTTAATATGGTTAATATCATAAGTAGAAGTGCAACTTGGGCGGGTCAGCTAAAATTGATCTAAGCCCAACCCAACTTTCAGTCAAAGCTTGAACTATATTTTCATGGGTTGGGCTAAGGCCCAGTTTAGAAAACTACTGTGCAGCCAAAATCAGATCAATCTAGCCACTAAATTAGAGATGTGTTGATTGTGTAAGTCATTACTTGAAGCCAACATACTAATATCAGTACAACCTTGCCACAAATGACAAACTATTGTAATATCTATGCAACTTCATAATTAAGCTAGATGGCAACAGTGCAACCAATCCCATAAGTCTGGTATAATGATTTACTTACATCTATATAATAAAGGTACTTGTTAAGGCATAATCAATTAATCATTAGTTGTTTAGCAAGAACATCATTATTTCCTGCCGACATAATATGGATTCTAATAACAAAATTAATCATAAATTCATTAGGTGTTTCCCTTGATCAAGCTGTTTGTCTAATGCGAGACTTGACTCTCATTTGGCAACTGAGTGGTAGCTACAAGATGGAGGATTGGCACCATGTTTGACAAAATTAGCAGTGCGTGAATTTAGGCTTGATTTTCATGCATACAGGCTAGATGCACGATAATGAAGCATTAATCCTCGTGGACCTAACCTAAATCTGCAAGGTTCAAAGCTTGATCTTTGTGGATCAAGCACCAAATCATCAAGGAAAAGAACCTCAATACCAACCTAGATTCATAAAAACTAATTGCAATAAATCCTAAGCAATTACATCTAATGGAAAGTAATTATATCAAAAGATTAGGCTCAAATTTACCTAATTTTAAGGAAATCTTGTTTAAATTTCAAGCATTGTGCCTTTCCTTCATGATTCGAGATTAGAAGAGAAATTAAGTGAGAATTGAGAAGAATTGAGAAGGATTGAGAGAGGGAAAGAAAGAGAGGGAAAGGGATGGAAGGGGTTTAACAGAAAGACAAAAGACTCTAGCCAATTTCTTTGAAATCCAAGAATAGGGTGCTGAGCTGATGATGTTACTTCAGTAAACATCAACAATTAGGCAATAAGCCCGATTTTTGGCTAGTACCAGGTGGTTCCCTAATACCAGAACAGACCGGAATGTCAACCCAATTTTCTAAACCGTGATCTAAATTTGCCTGGAAAAAAAATGAGACATTTTTTCACCCTTTTTTAAACCACAAAACTGCCAAAATTTTGATGAAAATCACTCTATCACGCAACTAAAAATCTGAACAAAATTATCAGCAAAAAAGAAAACCTTTACCAACTTAAAACAAGCAAGCCACAAACTCAATATAGATTTGTCCATTCAATCTCCCTGAACCAAATTTCCACATAAGGCTCTTCTTACCAACAAAGAGTTTTAGCTCAAGAGTCTTAAACAGCCATGCAAACAAGGAAACACAAGAAGCACATAGACTGATCGTAAAGGGTATTCTATTTGCTCCGACTGTGATCCAGTATTAATGGGTCACAGCTTAAGATCAGCATCTCTATGCTAAAAAAGACGGATATAATACATTATAAAGAATCTTAAATGATACACAAAGACAGTACACATGCGTGGAATATGGACTAAAAATTGATACACTTGAAACCAGAAAAATGAGATAGTAACAAAAGATATTGTCATATATTAACAATTAGCACCAAATATATTATAAAAGGAAATGGCAAATCTGAGGACATTCTATAAAAAATTGGCAACTAGAAGAACAAAAGTATGCTTACAACAACATCCAATAGAATCAAAGGGAATAATAGAAAACGAAGACAAGCATACCTGCAAATTTATAGCTGCCTTGAGTATCAGCAACTCCAACAGAATCAAATAGCTCCCGAATTTTATCTTCATTACCAACTCTTATCCAAAGCAACATTTCATAATAACCTATTCTGGAAGAGGACTCAGGATTCTCATTTTTGAAGAACTCACTGAACATTTGGAATTCTTGTGTCAATTTCATGTCAATCATGTACATTAGTAGTGGACCATAACTTTGTTCCTCAATTTGCAAGCCCTTCTCGCTCATGGATGCAAAAAGTCCATATGCCTTTTTTATATGAACCATGGAATCTTCTTCGTTGCTACAATTTCTAGCTTTACTTATGCAAAGTCCTATTAAGGCATTATATTCCCTCACGCCCATTTCTCTCCCCAGCCTACCAAAGAATTCCACAGTGGACTTGGTACCAAGTTTGTCTGCACATTTCTTCATCAGTTCTACAAATCGGCGAGACTCTGTATTCTTGAATATGTATTTCTGCTTTCTTTCCCTTGATACATCCTTCTTCCATTGTGTAGTGTTAATCTGAGATATATTAGAAAACCATGGTACATCTAATATGTTCTTGAGAAGCATCCCATCAGCGGACTCTTTAGAAGAGGATGGATGTGACACGTCATTGTCACCTTACGATAACAAGTAGATGATGACAAAGGAAAAAAAAATATTTCAAGTGAGACAACACTCCGATTATCAGGAAAATATTCCCAATTAAAAATCACACATGCTCTTGAATTAAATTGCAAAACATGTTAGCTGCCACTCATAAATTTCCATGCTTTAAGCAAAAAAAGGTTGTAACAGAAATAGGAATTTAAAAATGACTTCAGTGAAGTAAATTCATTGGATATCTCCAACTAAAGATGAATGCATAAAAAGAAATAGAAAACTGGAGTGTGCTCCAAAGTCTATGATGTGGTTAAAATAGAAGTAGACTGCAATATTTCATGTCCAACAATTGCAGGGCAAAGTTTTCTTTGGTGTAGCTAACAATACTAGACATTGAAAATTTAGGTCAATGTCACGGCCACTTTAGAAAAGAAAGAATCAGAAGGTAGGGCTGGCTACAAAAAGAGGTAATTGAAAAAACTAGGAAATACATGATAAGCTTTGGAAAATCAACTAAAATATTTTGCTGATCCCACAAAGCCAGAAGATACTTCCAGAAGGCTTAAACCTAGAAGGGATCAACAGTAACAGCTTTCCAGAAGAAGTCCTGGAAAAGAAAATGAGAGAAAAATTTAATCTAGCATATTATACCAACAGAAGGTGAATAAAGTTTTCAGCCCACTGTACCAACAAATGATGAAAGTGGTCGTCTAGAATTTACCAATAAGCTGAATGACTTTGTTGTAAGTCCATTATAAATTGAGAGTTTCCAAAAGAAAATTATGTTCACTAAGATGAGCCAAATAAATGGTAAAATTGGTCAAATTTTCTCACATGTAGAACAATCATTTCCAGAAGCTCAGCCTGAAATCACATCTGATTTTATCAAGTTCCTCACTTGTGCTAAAGTCATATCACAGAAGAAAAATATGTTACTTTTATTGAGCCAGATAAGTGCTAACAATATCTAAATTTTTCAACTGTAGACTAATCATTTGCAGCAGATCTACCAAATATCACATCTGATTCTTTTAAGTTATTCACTTGTGCTACAGTCACAAACAAAGAATATATATCTTCTAGTATAAATATCCCATATAGCTCATATTGGTTTAAAACTAAGGTTTTACCTACCGATCCGTACCGATATGCCGACATTTTCTCGGTACCAGTACAGTACTAGTACCGGGTGGTACGCACAGTGCATACCGCACAATACATTAAAATATATTGTGTGTACTACCCGATCCATTAAAATATATTATAATATTATATTATATAATATTCAAATATTAATATTAAATATTATATATTAAAAAGTGAAAAAAGGCGATGTTGCCTCGATCTTTCTCCCAAAGAGAGGGCACGGCATGGCAACCCGGCGACGACAAGCAGAGGCGACGAGGTGCTTCTCTCTTCTTCCCCTCTTCTTCTTCTTTCTTCTTTTAATCTTCTTCTTATTCTTTTTCTCCTTTTTTCTCCCTCAATCGACCGCCGACCTAGCGGACCGTTACATACCGCCCGATACGGGCGGAACAAATAAAAATTGCAATCCTTGGTTTAAACTAAGTATCTGGTACAAGTATAATACTAATACTATAACAACATAAAGACAGACTGATCCATCGTTACATGATTTATTAAAAAAAAAATTAATACTTGAATGGTAGAACCCCAAAGGTTTTTATCGATGCTCTGATACCAAATGATAGAACCCTAAGGTTCTATCGTAGATGATGAAGATGAAAAAGGGGGATAAAAGATCTCTTTGAGGGGGTCGAGCCTCCCAGATCACTTCGAGGAGATATGCCTCCTAGGGTTTTTACCTTTTGGCTAAAACTAAGACTTCTTCATTGATTGATTTTCATGAAAGAGTTTACAGCCTTATTTATAGGGCTTTGCCAAGAATCCCACTAATCTTTGACTCTTAACTAACTTGATAAACTCCTAATTGAAAATAATAACTGACTGCATCCTAACCGAAGATAAAAACCAACACCAACCAACTCATAACTAACTCGATTGGGCTCACCTGTCTCATAACTGACTCTGATTGGACAGACTAACATGACTCGATTTAATCATGAATGGATGGACCCAACTTAGCTAGGGTCCTAACCAAGGTTTTTCATACCGCCTTGTACAGGCTGGACGTACCGGTCCGATGGTTTACCGATCCCGGTACCAGGCGGTACCAACCATTACATGGTATATAATGGTCGGAATCAACCGTTACAAAAGCATAACGGGAGAAATCGATCGATACCACTCGGTAATGAATTTACCGGTCGGTAATGGTCAAAACAATCGCTGACCAGAAGGCCGAACTCAACCATTCGACCGTAATCGAACTCAACCGCATCGACCGTAAAAGGTTAAAATCGAATTCTACCCTATAACCAAGGTTTTCCTTACTAAGAGGTAAGACCGCACCACCGCATACGTGGTCCGATTACGACCGCAACTACCCAAGCAGACTAAGATCGGTCGTCTACGATCGATTTCGGGCGTCGATGGTCGATTTCCGCCATCGATAGTCGATTTCCAGCGTCTGCGGTTGATTTAAGGAGAAATCGATCGTCGGCGATCGATTGAGGAAGAAAAAGGAAAGAAGAAGAAGAGGAAAAGAAGAAGAAGAAGAAGAAGAAGAAGAGGAGGAGGAGGAGGAGGAGAAGTACCTTGCGCCGCCCTAGTGGCGACTCCGCTTGGGGGTCACCCGAGCGCCATTGCCGCCCACGCTGCCCGAGCGTCGTTGTCGCCCGTGCCGCCTGCAAGTGTTTTTTCTCCCCACACGGAAGAGAGTTCGAAGCGACGTCGCCTTTTATTTTTAATATATTTTAATATTATATTATATTATATTATAAAAATATTATAATATATTTAATATCGACATACGATGCATGCATCGGACACCGATACCGACAAAATGTCGACACACCAAGACGGACCAAGATGTCAATCCTTGCCTGTAAGAATTGAAAAACCCTTTCTAACTCTATTTAAACCCACCCTTCTCCCATTTCACGTCACACACTCACTCTTTCTCAAAATTGTTCCTCAAAGCTCAAATAAGATATATAATATTATTTTTACCTAATTTACATTGATTTTGTTGAATCTATACCAATTTCTATCTTACAAACCCTAACCAAACTTTTTTTTCTAATTTTTCAAGTATTAATAAAAATAATATTTTTTTAATTATTAAAATATTATTTATTTGTATCACTCGGTATGCTTGGGCATACCGAGCTATACCAATATTCTGTACCGTAGTACCAACCAAATCTCGATAGTAAGTGCAGACCTGAACCTTGGTCTTAGACGCCCACTTCGGCCTTGCCCTCAAGGTGGCGATAGATTTCCGGAGCACTTCAATATTTTCCACGCATAACGACTCTTTGATCAATTACGTAGGATTTTCACTTGGTGTAAGCTATGGTTTGGTCTTCTCGTGCAGTTGTCATTGTAGTCTTCTGGAAAACCCTTTTCAGCTGATGGCTAGTGGTCGTACCATGTCTTTTTTTTTAGGATCGCCACTTTAAAGTCTTCTTAGGAATCAAAAAGAAATCGACTAATTATTTTACCTTTGAGTACCTTTTATCACAAATTAGGATTTGCCCATTAACAATATTATCTTTAGATTTGGCACAGCCTTCGTGATTGAACTCCACATTATCAATTTTTTATTCCTCCTTAGTTGGTTCAATCGTCAAAAGTTTATCACGGCCTTTATATTCGAGCTCCACATTATCAATTTTTATTTCCTCCTTAATTGTCACAATCGTTAAAACCTGCTCTTGTTTGCAATTGTCTATATTGACCACCTTGAAGTCCTGTCTATTGAAGCTTCTGTTTCGACGAGTGTACATAATGATTTTTCCTTCATGTACATTAGCAAATGATATGGCTGCTATCATGGTGCGGGGATGGCGAGATTTAACTTCGCACCGAATCTCGAGATTAAGTCCCTCAATAAATTTTCTCACCAATTATATCTCAAACCAATCTCGGGTTTAGTTCGATAGGTGTTTAAATTTGCTCTAGTGTTCCTGTACTGTAGAATGACGAATTTTAGCGAGTTGTCCATTACTGTTCTTGTACTCCGACGGTCAAAAGCGACTCAAGAGCTCTCTCTTGAACTGTTCCCACAAAGGGACTTCATGATAGGTCTTGTATAAATCATACCAATGGATCGCATCAACTTTGAGTTGTGTGAAAGCTATCTCCATCATGGATTCCTCCGGAGTCTTATGAAAACGAATAAACTTTCCAGCACATAAGATCCAACCGATTAGGTCTTCATCTTCCCATGTAGGAAACTCCTTGTCTTGCCTTTGATCATATTTTTCAGATCTGTTCCCTTTGAGACTGAAACTTTCAGCATACTGAGATTTGTCGGGGTTCTCCGATAAACTTCTTTTGAATTCGCTGAAGAGTTCTTGTAGTCTATTCTCTATACGGGCTTCAAAAGCATCAAATCTTACTTCCAATGAGTTATTAATCGCCATTGCGTAGAAGTGTAGATCTGTAATCTTCAAATTCTGGTTGCGATTGCGGGACTAGTGAGTTATTAATCTTCAAAAGCATCAAATCTTACTTCCAATGAGTTATTAATCGCCATTGCGTAGAAGTGTAGATCTGTAATCTTCAAATTCTGGTTGCGATTGCGGGACTAGTGATGATGACAAGTTCCTGATGTTGGTGCGTAGATGAAGGATGGCAGCCGAGGAGATTGGTAGGAAGGGGGTACTATTTTGAGGCAGGAAGAAGAAATCACGAGGAAGAGAGGTTGTTGTCCTGTTTTTGTTGTTGTATGAGGTGAGAGTGTTGTGGGTTAAGGCGGCAGAGTTATGGCATGCGTAGCTATAGGAGGCGGTGTGAAAATCTGACGGAGAGGTAGCAGTCGATCGGTGTCTGTTGAGGTCTGGTTGGTGGTAGTGGAAACAGCGAAGGAGGCAGGGGAAGGCAGCGGTGTGTTGCAGAGGAGGATGGGAAGAGGGCAACGCGTTGGTGCGGCAAAGGATAGAGCACTGGGTCTAGCGAGTGGTTGGCGGGCAATGAAGAGGAGGAGAGCAACAGCGGTGTTGCAAGAAGGCGGCGGCGTGGTGGAAAAGCGCGAGCGGAGGAGAAACAGCGCATGGCCAAGCGAGGCTGACTGCAATTTTTAGAGGAGGAAACGAGGACAACGGCCGCGATGGGTGGCGGAGGCGGCAGTGCGGTAGGGGCGATACGACTTGGTACGGGCAACGAGAGAAGGGAGATGGCGAGGATGGCCGACTGCGATGGCAAGGAGGAGAGGAACAGAGGTGGCCAGCGGAGGAAGAGGCAATCGAGGGAGAGGGCAGCGGCGGCGTGAAGCGGTGGTGGGTGGCGACGAGATGTTGTAGTGGCGGTGAAGGTCGGTGAAGCGGCGGCAAGCAATGGCGAGATGATGGAGGAGAGGAAGACAACGGTGAAGGCCGGTTGGAAGCGGCTGGATAACGACAGAGGATGTGCAGCTGTTGCGGTAGGAAAGGAGGAAAGGAAGAGCAGCATGGCAGTGTTGCTCTTCTTCTTCTCTCTCTTTTTTCTTTTTCCTTTCTCTCTCTCTCTCTCTCTTTTCTAATTTATGCGATGACGATGATGCTGAGATTGCAGCAAAGTGGCAGATGCAATGATAATAACGCCGATGACAGCGACAATGTGGATGATGAATGGTAGCAGCGAAGGTGCCGAGGAACATTGCTCTGATACTAATTGGTAGAACCCCAAAGGTTTATATCGATGCTCTGATACCAAATGATAGAACCCTAAGGTTCTATCATAGAGGATGGAGATGAAAAAGAGGGATAAACGATCTCTTCGAGGGGATCGGGCCTCCTAGATCACTTCGAGGGGAACTGCCTCCTAGAGTTTTTGCCTTTTGGCTAAAACTAAAACTTCTTCTTGATTGATTTTCATGAAAGAGTTTACAGCCTTATTTATAAGACTCTGCCAAGAATCTCACTAATCTTCGACTCTTAACTAATTTGCTAAACTCCTAACTGAAAATAATAACTGACTCCACCCTAACCGAAGACAAAAATCAACTCCAACCAACTCATAACTGACTCGATTGGGCACACCCATCTTATAACTGACTCCGACTGGACAGACTAACATGACTCGACTCAATTTAATCACGAATGGATGGACCCGACTTAGCTAGGGTCCTAACATTGAACTCAAAAAACAAAACAAGAAAGTATACAGTGTAATATTATACAAACCAAGGTTTGACTTACCGGTCCGTACCGGTGTACCAAGTTCATCTCGATACCGGTACGGTACTGATATCGAACAGTACACACAGTGCGTATTGCCCGATATATTAAAATATAACATAAATATTTTTATAATATAATATTATATAATATAATATTAAAATATTAAAATATTAAAGAAAAAGAGAAAATAGACGACATCGCCTCGATCTTTCTCCCCGCGCGGGAGAAAAAGCGCCCGCGACCATGGTGGCGGCACGCCGCAGGCGTGGACGTGGCGCTAGGTCTTTCTTCTCCTCTTTTCTTTTGTTCTTATTTTCCTCTTCTTCTTCTTCTTCCCTTTTTCTCGCTTAATCGTCGATTTCTCCTTCAATCGACCGACGATCGAAATCGACCGACGGCGATTTTTTGAAGCCTTGATGGCGGCGGTCCGCGTACCAACAACCTGGCGGACCGGTATGTGCCGCCCATACCGGGCGGTAAATGTCGAAATTGCAAACCTTGATACAAACCTTATTTGATTTGCACCATTTCTTCCTTTGTCAAACATAAAAGAAAGTTGGTTTTATCCTTGCAAACAAAATAGTGTGCTACATAAAATTAAAATATCGATGATAGGTTGGATTGTCTTCTTAACACCGTATGACTATTGAGCTCTTCAATAAGCATGCAGGGATCAGATATAGAAACCATCAGGTGCAATAAAAGAATTGAGGAGAACCATAGGGCTTTCATGGGCCTAGTCAAGCAAGATAAATTTGCAGTCCACAAGAACAGAATATGTTGGCATCACTGATCTCACAAATGCTTAATCTCCCCAACCCCTCTGGCTGTTTGTTAATTGCTCTCATGTAGTTTGATGACCCTTCACAGTTGTATGATTTGAATTTGGAAACTCAAAAGCTTTCCAACATATTTGATACCACCAACACAATTTTTACCCTTTTTTTCTCGTGTTCTTCACTTCTCTTGTTCCCTCTTTCATTCAGATCCTGCACCCTTTTCTATTATCATAGAGGCATAGTCTACTAACAACATCATTGCATTTATTCCCTTTCTCATATATGGCTTCTCCTAACTACTCTCCACATATATTTCTATTTTTTGGGATACTCTCCAATTTCCCTATCCTGCATCTTCTCTTTCCTCATATCTTAATATGCATCATCTTCTTTTATGCAACTTTTAGTTTTGATCACCTTTATAGGTTTGCATCAGATTCCACTTTAAACTTTTGATCCAACGAATGTGAGAATTGATAAATGTTAAACATGGGTAAGCTCAAATTTGTAGTCTTGTTTAAGTGTCTCAAAATCATATACTAAACAAAACTCAACAATGCCCAGGATCTATAATTATCAAATTATGGCTTATAGTAAATGTGTAGTGGTTCATATTCTCTACAGAAACTGTGTAGAACTGAGTAGAAAATGTCTGACCATTAGATCTACAGAATCTAGTACGTCCATCATTTGCATTAGTGAGATACTAATGAAAGTTTATACTGCCCAATCCTCTAATTTGTGCAAAGCTAAAATTTAGAAAAAAAAAAGATAAGCTGCACGCTAAACAGATTCACGGTATCTTGCACAAAAAACGCCTCAATGCAAAACCAAGAGACTGTTTTCCTCGTACTTGATGACAAGAAAAGCCAAAAAAAAAAAAAAGCAGGAAAATATTTTCCTCATTCTTGATGGCAAGACAAGCAAAAAAAATAAAAACCAAGAAACAGTTTTCCTCGTTCTTGATGACAAGAAAAGCAAAAAAAAAAAAAAAACACCTCGTTCTTGATGACAAGAAAAGCAATACAAAGAATCCCGAGACAACCTATCGAAATAAAACACACGCATGTTCCTGTAAGAACTATCAATATACCACTTAGTATTGAGGATATCGCCTTAGAAATCCCGAAAGCGGAGTCTTCCGCTGAAAATAACCAAGAAACAATGATAGAAACAGAACATTAGCACGTTCTTAAAAATTTAGCCAACCAAAATTGCATCAAAAAGGCATCTCTGAACGAACATATTTGACCCTCACCAGGGGCAAGAGATGACTTGGAAATCCTCGAGGCGGCCGGCTTCAACCGCGATAGCACCTGCTTCGAAACAACCCCCGCGGGCTTCTCGGCGGTTTCAGAGCCGAAGGACGGCGGCGACGAGTTAGTGAAGTGGAAAGGGTCGAGGCTCTTCTTCGGGGGCACGAACTCCAGCAACGGCGGAACGGGTTGGGGGTTATTGGAGGCCTTTGTTGCGGCAAAGGCGAATAAACTGCTCAGTTTCTTGCTGCACATCGGATCCGATGGAGGACGAAGGTTTCAATTCTCCGCCCAGCACCACTACAAGCCCCAAAAAAGAATGAAACGGAGAAGAGAGGGATTTAAGACAGCAATCGCACTCGATTCTTTCTCTATTACGGCAACTCTGCGGCCGAGTTCAAAAAAGGGTTCATAAAGAGAGACTTGTCGACTCGTCTTCCCTTCTTCGGCGAGCCAGGCGGTGTTAACCCTAATTTATAGGCGCTGTTCCATCCACCCTTACGCTGAGCCGCCCCCTTGCGTTCGAACTGCTGGGTAATTTATTGAAGAAATAATTCTTCATAATCGCTTCTTATCATGGATTTGAGACGCTTTCTATATATATATGAGTGTCAGTTTGCCCTCTTATTCTCTCTCTTAACAATTGGTAACCCGCCAGCGTAACATCTCGTGTAACACCTTGATTAAAAGGACGTCAAAAATAAATAAACAATCTAATAAATATATTATTATTAGTCTCAACTTAAATATTTTCATCAATAATTTAATTTATTATTTAATTTTAATTTAAAGTCATACCAAATTAATAAATGAATTGACCCATCAAACCTAGATCATAACATTTAATATGGAAGTCTACCTAATATTAAAAAATTTATTACACATTGACGAAGACATAAAACCCTTAAGTAGAAAAAATTATTAGCTCATCGGATCCCATGAGTAGAATAAATTATGACTAGTATCTCGATTGTGTTGATCAAATGAACTTATCTGATATTATATTATTATTTTAATATTTCATATCCGGTATTATATTTTTTGCCAGAGCAAATTTATTATATTTTAGATAAATGGGGTTTTTATATAGAGCTTATGACTGATAGGCAGGGGTTGATTTTTTTTTTTGGTCAAATATGACCATATATCATAAATAATTATAGAATCAAACTCGAACAATGGCATTCATATTTTGGATAAATGTATTTAGCCTCCGTGGTAGGCTAAAAACTTGGTTAAAGATATCATATATATAATTGATGATTTTCTTGGTGTAATAATACTCTCTTGTACGTTTAAGGAAAAAAATAACAATAATGTCTGTTTGTTTGAAGGGGGATTAATTTTTTTGTCTTTCAAATTTTGTTTATATATTTGACCTCAGTTTGAATTAATCAGCGGTTATTTTTTCTTTCTTTAAAAAAAAAATTGGCAAATATGTTTTTTCTTCTAATTTGTAAAAATATTTGTATCGTACGTCGCCGTTGCCGTACCGCATCTTCAATTGTGTTGTGGTGTGCCGTCTTTCCCGAGCCCGTCATCCTCAAAGCCCACGTCGAGCTCCTCCCCCCGTAAGATGGCCGGTCACCTTCTGATTTGTCGTCGGCGGTGGGAAGTTATCGGGTGAAGAAGGCGATTGACGCCAACTTGTTGTTGTCCCAATTGGTCCTCCTCCCCCAACACCACCACCGCAACTGGAAACGAAGTGTGATGGCAATGGAGGTTGATGATCTCGGCATCAAGGAAGGACCCAATTCAAACTATGTGGTGCTGCTCCACAAGGCTTTTTACCCCTCGTTTACATCATCATACCAATTTATATGAGAGTTGATTACCAATATTATTCATATATTTTTTTCATTTAAATAAATTTTCATAGACCTACTACTACCAAGGGATAATTTAATTATCCCTTGCTGTTTCCATCGTTTTATTTTTCTCCTTTTTACCCCAAAATTGTTTTCTTGTCATGTGCTTCTTATGTATGTTTTGATGGACATATAAAGCAACTACGAGCCGGTCTCAAAATTTTACACCACACTCACAGGAAATCATAGAACTGTGATTAGTTGATCTATAGAGTTGAAATATATTTCTTTTTCTTTATCGAATTGGGTGTTAGGTTTCTTTTTATAATTAACATAAGTTGATATGGAATATATTGATTACATTGCTTTTAGGATGTAACGCATGTTGTTGTCCATGACAATTGAATATGCTTAGCAGTATGATTGTGAGAAGGTACTCTCATTTATGTTTAATACGTATATTCTTGTAAACTTAAATCATTAGTTAATCATCTTTAGATTGCTAAATACACTTTCAAATGATATTAATATATTTAAAGCTTATTTACGTATGATATTTTATTATTTTTTAAACTGAAAATAGCAATGAGTAGCCTGATTTTTTTTATGACAATTAATGGGAGGGATACATATGAACGACATCAATATTTGAATAGAGATTAATATGCTATATCTAAATTCTATAACGATCAATACATTTTTATATACTTCATAGGATAATATATACTTTATTTTATTTAAAAAAGTATTACACATGTAATCCAATCTTTCAGTGACTTGAGACTAATAAGTCAATATCCAATGGATTATTGATAATTATATGATTTTCTTATAACATATAGCATCATATTGTTTTTTTAGTATTATATCTCACTAGTACAGATCTTTCGCTGATAAAGAAGAGTTCAGTAAGGAACATGTTATCATTACAATAAATATATTAAAAAATTAATTTTTATAAAATTAAAATTTTCATAATCAATTATCATTATATTAAAATCTATATACTTTAATTATAAATCTCAATGTTTTACCTTTTATAAGTATAAAGATTTTAATGTAATTTTTGAAAGCATAAGGATCAAAATGATAAAGGTAACAAATCATCAAAGATAATCTGTAATTAACCCTGAGTATAGATCTTTTATTGGTCAAGGAGCGTTTAGTAAGGAACATGTTATCCAGTCAAGATCTTTACAAGTAGATATATCGATGAAAAATTTCAACTTTCATAAAGTTAGAAGAAGAATTTTAAATCATGAACAACAGAAAAAAAAAACTCCTAAAATGATTTTAAAATCCTTGAACATACAGATTTTTGTGAAGCTTACGATTCTAACAGAAATCACCAATCCTGAGGTCGAGACTTCATCCGAAGGTACCAATTATGAGTGTTGGGCGAATTCTTTTCACCAGGTTGACAATCAAATGTTCTTCTCGATTAACCAATTATTACAGATTGTTTTATAAAATAAATCTTGTCACTTTATCGTTTCCGAAAAGTGTGTACAAAATACGTACCTGTTCATGTCGTAGCAACGAAATATCATAGTGTATATAGTTGAAGACATGATCCATCGAGCCAGCAACAGGTGCATAATTGGGAAGCTTCAACAAACTGGAGTAACTTCCCTGTAATCCCTTCATATCATGCTCAAATATAGCGGACTATGCGGGATTTCCATGTTCTATGATACAGCTGGCTGACAGGATGAACTGAAAATAAGAACATAGATGACTTAGATGATATGTTGATTGACTCATCAATATCATGTATCACCAGCCACAACAATGCTCCTAGTTTCCTGCTCCTCTTGAATAACTTGAGTTCCACAGAGATCATCAGATGGGACATTGATCCCAGCAAAACCAACCAAAACAGCAACCGCTCCAAGGTAGTCCATGAGGTGAGGAGCATTGCCTGTAAGCGAATCCACAACAGCAGCTATTGGAACCTGAATCGTGAGACCAGCGGTTGCAACAGTTGTTGTAGTTAGATGAACGGCCTTCGCCCATAAGTAATCACTCAACACATTATCCAGCAAACCTGTAACAAAAAAAAAAATAGGAGCAGGTGTTTCACCATTTTTCTTGATACTAACACTCCCAAGTTATGCCATTATGCAAGGACAGAGCTCTTATATAGTAACAATTTAGTGAAGGAAAACATATGTTCTAGAACAGATGACTGATCAGTACATCTATTAAAATTGTCAGAATGCTCTGAAAACATAAAAACCACTAGATGGCTAAACTTGCAGTATACATGAGTCCACTGAGTGGAGAAAAGAAAAACTAGGAAGAACAATATGTGGGTTGCCCAATGCCACAATTCGATACTATCAGTAACCACCTGATTAATACAGGTCAGAGGAAAATTTGCTTAAAAAGACACGGGAAGTAGCATCCTTTGGAGTGCCGAAATCACGTTTGGATGTATCATCTTACCACCAGAACAATTCAAAGTTTCAATATAAACGTCCAAGACAGGTAACAGCAAATATGTGCATCTATTCCATGTAACCACCAGCTAAATTTAATACAGATACCACCAGAAATAGTATCCCCGAAGACATTTTATTACCGAATATAAACATTCGAATGTACGATCATTATCGATACAATTCCAGCTACTTGAATTACAAGGCTTTTAGCATTTATATATGCATCTCAACCAGATGCCATAATAATTCAAGACTTCTAGATAGAGAAGGATTTCCAGGCAGAAGAAAAAGTTCCATGCTTTCCATGACCTGATCTCAACCAATTTCCATTTGCTGAAGAAAGATAAGACTTCAGCTCCAAAATGATCAGGAAAAAATGGGGTATCCAACAAATCGAGGAGGTGGGATATCCAATAAATTGTTTCAGTTGAAGTTTTTACACACATTCTTGATAACCAAATGTTTTTCCCATTTTACCAAATGAGGTAGATGGCTCAGGCACATACAAAGGCTACTCATACTGCTGGCAGCTGGATGTAAAAGAAAACAAGCAAATGGAGGATGCTAGTAGTAGGGTAAGCAAAAAGACTAGAGTTTTGTTGTTTGGCCCCAGGCACGTCATAAAGGCACTGGTTCTAGAGAGATTCTTGCCACCGTGTTTCATAAGCTCTTGGTTGATTCCAACAAGATACAGTGGCCTTCTCCCCTGTATTATGCATGCAACAAGAAGCACCTTGAACTTAGTAGAGTTATACTAGTCACCAAGAGCAAAAGATGAAAGAGGAACGAAGGAGAGCTTAAATTGTTCTTCCCAAACACAAAGGAACGCACCCTATTTATTTCTCAATCATCCCCTATTTATTTCTCAATCATCCCAACAATTAGCCTTAATGATCCATCGATTAGGAGAGTATTGGGTTCGCTTAAATTAGGCTAATAGGTAACTGTTACCACAATGGTCAATTCTTTCGAAGATAATTTAAACACAAACAACATCAAGCTCATTCAACAACACATGATAAACTAAAATTTTATACAATAACAATAAAGTCGTAAAGTCCCAACTATTTGGTGTCGACTGTATGAAAGTTTTGTCACAACTGAAGTCTAAAGAATCATATTTTTAGTTAAGCCAATAGTATTTAAATATTTATTTATAGTTTCTATAAAAATCTTTTTGGATATCTCTTTGCCTCTCCTCATACCAAGGTTTTCCTTACCAAGCGGTAAGACCCATACCGCCCGGTACATATTGGTCCGGCAACTAATCGGTACGCGGACCGACCGCTACCAGGCGATACTGCTAAGATCGGCCGTCGGCGGTCGATTTCAGGCGTTGACGGTCGATTTCCACCGTCGATGGTCGATTTCCGCGGTTTATGGTCAATTTAAGGAGAAATCGACCCTCGGCAGTCGATTGAGGAAGAAAAAGGAAAGAATAAGAAGAGAAAAAGAAGAAGAAGAAGAGGAGGAGAAGTACCTCGCACCGCCCTAGCGGCGACTCCACCGTGGGTCGCCCACGAGCTGTCGCCACCGCGTTGCCTAAGCGTTGTGTCCGCCCGCCGCCATGAGTGATTTTTCTCCCACGGAGAGAGTTCGAGGCGTCGCCACTTTTTATTTTTAATATATTTTAATATTATATTATAAAACTATTATAATATATTTAATATAGGCGATATGCATCAGCATCGTCTATGCAAACAAAATGTCGGCACACCGGTACGGACCGATATGTCAATCCTTACCTCATACTATTAATAATAATCATTTTACCTCTTCTAATCATTGACTCTTCTTGTATTACAAATAGTATGTCTTTTGAGCACATATTCGTACCATCTTAAATGATTTTCTCTCATTTATCCTATAGAGGTGACACTCCTTGTTCATAAATGAAGATATTTCTTTTTTATCTTTCCTACTAACTCCAAGCAGTCACCTTAACATTCTCATTTCAGCAACATAGACCTCTTATATATGTTATTTCTTAATTGTCCAACACTCAAATTCATAAAACATTGTTGATCTAACAATTGTCATATAAAATTTTCTTGTAATCTCAAAAATATGCGATGATAACTACTGACACTCTTAATCATTTTAATCATCCTATTTTTACTATATGAATAATATATGTATCAATTTCTCTAGCTTGTTGAATAATTGATTCAAGATACTTCAAACTTTTGCTTAATGGAACTTCTTATCCTACCAACTTGTATCCTTCTGTCTCCTAGTATTTCTAAAATTGATCTAGAAGAAAATTTTAAAATTTCAAACTTAATTAAAAATCTACCAACAGTTAGAATATAAGAATTTACTTTTATCCTTTGAGAAGGGAGAAAAAGGAGGATATAGTGCTTAACCAAGAACAATTCTGAAGTTCTCTATAAGGAAGTCCTAAAGCCCCAACCAAATACTCAAGAATTCAAAAAGCTTTATGACAAGTAATTCACGAAAAAAATTTCCTTTTCCACCTCCTCTTTATGTCACATTCTATGCAAAATGTGACTTATACACAAGAGATTTAGAAGATGGGGACTGCTTAACGTTAAATAGACTGCCATGTATTATAGATTCTCCTGCACCAATTTAAAAAGAAGATAAGTTATATGTCACTTCATAGAATATTTTGTGAT
The DNA here is from genome assembly GCA_021527575.1 of Ensete glaucum. Lineage (NCBI taxonomy): Eukaryota > Viridiplantae > Streptophyta > Magnoliopsida > Zingiberales > Musaceae > Ensete > Ensete glaucum. Next base: position 47,686,689 of record CM038551.1, read on the forward strand.
GATAAGGGATTGTCGGCTCTCATGCTAAGAATGCCTCACACTAGAAACTTTATAAAAATCTGGCATTGCACATTACAGCTAAAAAGTGGGCTTACAAAAATACAATAGAAACAGTAAATATTAGCAATTTTTATGCATTAACCAAAAAAATAAATAAGTGGCTTCTTTGTTGCATACATAGACCCTCCTAAACCTGCATTGGCGGGAGCCTCATATACCGGAAAGCCACCTTAACTCAAATATGAGCGATATACTGCAAGGCTGAAACCTGATTAGTTAGCACTGTTCCTACTGTCAATAGGAGGATGTATACAGATTTAACTACTCGAAAGATTTACCCAGACTTCCAAATTTGGATAAAGAAATGGAGCATAATTTCAACCAAACTGTTACGATACTGAAGAAAGGAAGAACAGAAGAGCTTCCTATGATGATTCATACAGTAAAAGAGTATATATGCCAAGAAGTATATAATGATATCATAAACAAGTACTTCGACGAAAGCTTTTAAGAACATGAGATGATCGCAAATAGACAACCAACCTTTTCCGACAATAAGACCAAATTGCTTCCAACTAAGCTTGTGAAATGGCTCTAGCTTTGTGAAATCCAACAGTAACGAAACAGGAAGAAAGATCAACAGATTAAACAAACCAAGAAATCCGAGAAACTGAGCGGTGCTAGCTTGACCTTCTCCCTCTTTCTCATCAGACAATTTTTTCCGAATTAGGGTGATATAAATAGCATATAGCCCCGCCGAAATGAGAGCAAGAATATCTCCAAGAAGAGGTTTGGTCACAATAGCATTAATTCCTGAAATTGAATCAGTCAAGCTGACTATTATTGTTCCTCCCATGCAGAGAAGGACACTAAATAGCTTCACCCATGTGAACTTTTCTCCTAAAAATGCCAGAGCAACCAAGAAAGTGAAAAGGCTAGAAGTGCTGCTCAAAATAGTATTTGACTGTGGAAAAGAGAACAGATTAATTAGAATGCTACTAGAAAGACAATGTAAAAGAGGAAAAACAAAGAAGTGCAAACATCAATTGCTATTCATTATTCTTTGGTACCTACCGTCACAGTCGTGTATTTAAGGGAGAGATTAAACGTCAATTGAGCAAAGAACCAAAAAGGGCATATCAGCAGGCTGACTTTAGCTACACGAGTGCGAGTCCAGCGCCCCTTCACATCCACTTGTTTCCTGCATTCATCAGAGATCACATATGGTTCTTGCTCAGTGAATGCATTGCTAGAGACAGAATCTTCAAGTCCAGAATTAACCACAGAAACAATTTCCCGCTGACTATGACTCATTATAACAAGTGGTCCAGTATCATGACAACTCTCCACTAGAAGATTTACATTCTCCAGATTACCAGATTGTTGTCTGTCTAAATAATTCTTGCTTCTAAACCAGTACCAAGAATTCTCCAATGTATCCTCAAGACACCGAGAAATCTCCACAATTGGTATAAGTACCACGAACAATGAATTGCATATATAGGTTATTAGAAAAGGAGAAACACCAGAATCTACAACTGATTTAACTATATAACTAGCAGCAATCCATATAGTAGCCACTGCAGCTATGCATATCAAACCCAAAGCCCAACGCCAAGAATCTCTGTTCAACCACATTGTAGCTGGTCTAAATGTAGGATAAATCCAACTTGATCCAGCTTACAACTATTTCCTGTGGAAAAGAAACTATAGTATTGATTTAAAACTTTTAAGCAAACATTTTGTTCAACGGTCATAAAATTAGTGAGTGCAATATCAAATAGTAAGAGATGACTACAAATGGCCTAAAAGCAAATAGTAGCAACAATATCTGTCCATGCTTTATGACACATTTAAAAGTTTCACCCCCGATAAATATTTCCTAACTAAATCAGTCATGCACAAAACAAACCGAACAGAACAACCAAGCCAAAAAAATTTATTGGTGAGCTCCATACATATAACCAAAGAATCTAAGTTTTTCCTTTGAAAAGTAGAATCTAAAACTGCTAGTAGTTTATTAAAATATTTTTAATTCTCACCTGCACCAATGCACCTTTTGCTCTCTTGTAATTTATTAGATTCTCTTCCTATGAAGGTTGAATTGAATCGTGAGACTTGCTTTCTCACATTTGTGGTTTCATATTTTCTTTGCCAACATTACAAAATTAAATAGATTTTACAATCTAATATTTCATAGGCACAACTTGTATAAATCCAACTAGTTTTCTATATATTGCAGCATATACAATCTTCTATGCTCTAATGAACTTTATACAATACCCTGGGCCATTACAGTATCAGATTATTTTTGGACGAGATAATTATGCTGCTTCCACAGTCAAAACACGCAAATTGTTATCCCAAAAATGATTGACACGTCCAATAACAACTTAAAATCATTTCCCAAAACTATATGTTGAAATCCGCAAAAAAACACATACAAATGACCATTTAGTATACCCTGCGTCATTCCAGAATCAGATCATTTATGGACGAGACAATCATGCTGCTTCCGCATTCAAAATTGCTACTCGTTTCCAGAAGAATGATTGACGCGCCCAATAGCAACTCAAAAACATCTCCCCAGATTATATGTTCTGATCCATAATACATGAACAGAGGTCTTCGCACCTACATGCAAACCAAAGTGCAAAATTCTTCACGCTTAAAAAATCAGTAATTTTGTGGTTCTCCATATAACCAATCATGGTGAAAGCCCTTTGATGTTTCTTTCGCATAATTGGACTCCAACTTTCTTGCCCTTGTTTTAATCGGATTCTTAGCATGAAAAGTAGAACCCCCCATCAAATAGAGATCGCGTCAAATCCGAAAGCCCAAACATCTGACTCACAATCCTCTGAATCAAAGAGAAGCAACAGAGCAAACAGGGACAAAACGGAGTATGAGAAAGAAAGATACCTTGGAGGGCTTTGATCTCAGTCCAATCGAGTAACAGGAAAAATGAGGAGAAGCGGGAATCAGAGGAAAGAAAGACACCCGCAACTGGAGAACCCCTCGTTTACCCATGAGTTGGGATCCGCCGTTCGATTCCGGTGGAGTCTGAGTCGCCGACGGGCCATCCGCCAGAGTGATGCTTCGTGGTGTTGGGCATCGAAGCGCCTACTACATACAGAAAGGAATTTTTTAGGGAGCTCGGTCTGATGTATACCAGTCAAAAAAGGTTGAGAAAGTGATTTTTTGCATACGGTGTACATGTTTACATATGTTTGGTAGAGAATCTTTATTTTTTTTTAGAATTTTTTAAAATATAATTCTATTATAAATAATTATTCTTCTAACCCAGCATCAAGTGGATCGAATTGGATAGAGATCTAGTCAATAAGAAATCATAATAATAAGCGAAAAAAATGAATATTAAAAATTATGATTTGATTCTTTAATAGTTATTTCCAGAATACATTTTTCTTTAAGATTTTCTAAGGAAGTATAAGAGAAAAGAAGCAAGTGTAGCGAGAAATCCTAGTACGAGAAGAAAAAAAAAATCCTCATAAAAGAAGCAAACCTTAAAAATTAGGATTTGATTCTTTATTATGATAAGAGGAGAACAAGATACGAGGAATGCTTTGAGTATTTCTATGTTATCCTCTAAAGCCTCTCTCTTGAGAGAGTTTTCCCATATGATTTCTAGAGTGAGATAATATTGGATTCCTTAAGCTAACTAGTTCTGTTACTAAGCAACACCATCTAAAGGTAATGTGATGAAAAAATTTTTTTGACTATGATGACTACTCTAGCCGAGTTAATTAAGACTTTGCCTGTTTGATGGTAAGATCTGAGGATCAATTCTCATCCTCACCGGTTACCTTTGGAACAAAAAAAAAAAGAGCATTTGGAAACCACAACATTGAAATGTAAAAAAAAAATGATTTCCAACAGTACAGGTTAGGCATAAGAAGGTACGTAAATGCTGAAGGGGGTAATTGACAAATGTACATACGAGAAGCTGCCTTAAATGATCTTCCAGTTATTTAGTGTGCTAGAGAAATTTTAATAACTCGTTCAAGCAATAGTTGGAATGTCATACTTTCAAGAATAAGCAGAACAAAAATGTGATGCTGGTTCTAATATTTTCACGTCTTATTCATCTTTTTGCATTTAACATGTAGTGTGTTACATTCTCTTCTTGCAGATTAAACTGATGGATCAGCCATGCACTATAATAATGAGGATCAGCATCAGTGGTACTTGATGTTATATTTTGTAGATGACTGCTAAATTTCCTTCACGGACTATAATAGTAAATGAGATTACCCAATAGCATTGGACTGGGTGAATTATGCTGTTGCAGCTTAATAGTCTTACTTGGGATGCCTAAAATGCATGTTAAAGTAGGGGACACAGTCAAACCTATCACAGACCATAAGAAAGGTGAGAATGGGAAGACAAAGAGTATGCGAACAGCAGTTTGTGAAGGTTGGCGTTTTCCTACCTAAAAAATTTATATTTGTAAATGGATAGATGGCGGGATCAAAATTTTCTTCCCTTTGGACTGCTGTTTCTCTCTTTTCCCTTGTCTCCCCCAAGTGTAGTGCTTGAAGTTAACCTGCACTATGAATTGTTATGAAACAGATGGAAGCACCTAACCATAGCTCAATTCTGATGCTTTATTCTTCTAAGAAGAAGAAAAAAAAAAGATGTAGCATGCAGAAGGGGAGGAGGAGAACTGCAACAGTTCCACCTTCCGTATAAGAAGCTCACTCATATGGGAAAAAGGGGAGAAGGGAGACTCAAAGAAAAAGACATGTAAAGTTTCTTCACTCTAAATCTAATGATAATTACTTTTTTGTTTCTTCTTTGTCTTGAGGCCCTGTTTTGTAGGTTTCACCGAGAGGAATCATTTTTTTAGTGCTATTTTATACCTGATTTCTTGAATCGACAAAGTTCTTTCGAGACTGCCTTATCAACTTTTTGGGCCGACAAAAGAAGGCCCTTCAGATATTATTACCTTACGATATAAAAAGAGAAAAGAATTTAATTATTTTCATTCATCATCACTATGTATGTGGACAGATGACTTGTATCTAACAAGGTAATCTCATCAAATATATATTTAATCTACATAAAACATCAATAATAGAATATTACATCAATACATATTATTACCTAAGGATACACAAATCTTCTCTAGTTGGTTTATGAAAGGGTGACACACCAATTCCAAATCATATTTCACTTATAACCAAATCAAACCAAAATAATTAAATGTTAAATGGAATATATATATATATATATATACAAATGTTAGGTCTCACAGGCAGTGCCCTAATTAATCACTATAGTAAGCCTCAGTCTCTTTGATGCTGGAAGTAATAATGATATGCCATGAACACATAACTTCACCTAACATAATGAATGATGTATACGAAGGCTAACTTTAGGAGGCACTACTATCGCATTGACCGAGGAAGAATCAGTCACTACGATGCAGCAAACGAACGACAGGGATAACATCAGCACTACTTATTAGTTGACTTTTCGGTGTTCAATTTGACAACCTCAATGTATCCTGTGCCAACCAAAAAGAAACACGATCAAATATTTGAGAAGAAGCAAGTGGGCAGAGGATAAGCCATCAAATGGCGAGTTAGGTGTAAAAGAACAAATGGGCACCTCTCCTCACATATACTAACTAACAAAGTCTATTTCTTCCAACTCGAAGGTCCCAATAAAGTTACAAAAAAAAAAAAAGACTTTTCTGTATATTATTAAACTCTTAGTGATGGGATATATTTTAATCCCATATGCTGATTGAGAAGTTTTTTTTTTAAAAAAAAAAATAATAATAATAGTCTTGCATATGTGTGTTGGAATCCATCCATAATTTAATAATCCCATGAGAAGTAGAAAAAAAAAAATATTCTTACATGTCTACTGGGGGTCCATCCATAATGGACAAAATGTCCATCCAAAAGTCAACAGTTCCTATGACCTCAAATCCATCCATCTAAATATCTCTATGCAATTCCACATCCCTCTCTTAGTCCAGTCCTTTGCGTGCAAGCCTGCACTCGATGTGCTCTAACGTACCCCCGACACTCCACTTTGTTCCACGCTAGCTAAACAACAAACAATACCTGACTTCCCTAAAACTTACATAGCAACAAGAACACAGGAAAGGCATGCCTTTTCTTTAACAATGTGATGAACATAGACATACGTGCCTTCTTAACATTCATTTATTTATTTATATGCAGCCAAGCAGCCAAGCAGCCAAGCAGCCAAACAATACATGACTTCTCAAGACGCAACAACACATGTATTATGCAGTCAACTTGCGTCTTACACCCTTCTACGAGTGCTTATCTGCTCTATAACATTAAAACAAAATCTAATCGGGATTTTGATTTAAAAAATAATAAATTTTCATTTTAAAATTTTTTTAAATAAAAGTTTAGAAAATAAAACCCAAAGACGCCAAATCAATTCCAACCACAAAATAGAACTGAGGTGGCATGTTTCTTACACGTCAGGTCATTGTGTCGACCTTATCTGTGAACTGCACACGTAAGAGGCATGTGTGAGATAGAAAGAGACGTCTCAGACCCGAACTTATATTTGTGCACGAAACAAGATTCTGATGTGATGCATTGTGATTGCGTACCGTAGGTTTAACCATTCTTTCTTAAAAATCCGGATTCGACCCAATCTAGCATTTGCTCAAGAAAAAAAAAAAAAGAGAGAACATATTAGTCTAACCTGGACAATGCATCGCCATGTCCAACATATGCCCAAAATATGTTGGAGGTTGATGCGGAAGAGGCACGTCTTCGGTGGGCTTTCGTGTTGTGCTCGATCACCTGCGCAAAGAAAGGGTTCAGTGTGTTTTCATGTACAACAACAACAACGTCGAGCTCGTACAACCTCGATCATCACCCTGTTCGAGAACTATTGACGGCCAACTCAAAATTGAACAAAAGACACGACCGTCTCTTACCAACTCCAGTTATCATGTGATGAACTTGGAAGATTTTATCCACCCTCACCTCCAATTCCCTTGGAACTTCCAGGCTTAGAAGCAACGTCAATGGCGCAAGCAGATCTTGAGGTTTAGCCTTCCAACAAAGTTTGCTTCGTCAAACATTCAATCTCCAAAAATGACACGTCGTTCCACTTGCACCTCTTTAATCCTTGATGCATAAATACTATGCACCTGCAAGAAAGTGTTTACACATAAGCTTCCCTCCCGAGCTTAGCCATTCCATGGCAGCGTTAGCAATACTCCATATCCTTGTTAGTATCGTTGCAACCAGTGAGGCTATCAGAAGAGATGACTTCCCCGGTGGCTTCGTTTTCGGAACAGCTTCTTCAGCTTACCAGGTGTGAGGCCATGCATAAATGTCTCTTTTACATTCAGCTACATCTTGCTCTGCACAAGTTAATGGAGTTGCTGATAACCTTAGTTTGAAGGAGCTGTTGGTGAGGGGAACAGGGGAAAAAGTATCTGGGATACTTTCACAAGACGACCAGGTATGACTAAAATAGAGAGAGAAAAAAGCACTCTGCATATTCTGAATTCTGCTTCGTAAGCTCGAAAGTGTTTTTGGCAGGTAGGATTTTGGATTTCAGCAATGCAGATGTGGCAGTCGATCAGTACCATCGGTACAAGGTGAACTCTGGAATTCTCAGAGATCATTCATGAGCAATCATCTGCGGATGTTCCATGTTTGATTCTGTTAAAAATATAAATCATTAGATCATCTCCCATCTACAAGCATAAGCTTTTAGATGGAATGACTGAATAAAATTTAAAATGGTACCAATTACCAAAGTTAAAGATCCATATTTCAAATCTCAACATCACCATGCACATAAGAAAATTCCCAATTAATAGACACATATTGGATCGAGTCATCCGCCACCGTCATGTTATTTCCCAGTTACTTGTACATTTGATGACTTTCCAACACGATTCACCGTGATTAGCTTGATTTTTGCATGAATTTTAAATTTATTTTGCTTTTGATTGTCAAGAGCAACTCCTAGTGGTTCTGAAATTGGAAAAAGTCAAACTTAATATGATTTGATACAGAGATTAAAGATCAAATTATCAAGGCCCCTTCTTCATGGACTCTAATGGATCATCAGTAGCTTTTAGATCATGTCTTTATCCTGCACTGTTTAATCTGATAGCTGAATACTGAAAGTAAGAGTAGCACATATTTGATGATCCCACTTGTTCTCTTAGTGAAGAAACTAGGTTGGTTGGCACAAATGAAAGATAACTCGTAAAAGATTGCCTTACCACAAAAGAAGCATTGTTCTTGTTGATATGTAGCAGAAGACTATTTTTTATCTCATAAATAGTGTTCAAGTCTAAGATGCCGCATTCTTCTCATTAGTCCGTAGAAGTCAATGCATAGTCAAGGTGGAACTTGATGGATTCCAGGGCCGATAGTCTTATGATCCAGAAAGTTAGACACCTGAAAGATGCACGATAATTAATTTCCCTATTTACATAAGAAGAAGATTTGATTTTTTCTGACATTGTTAGGACATACTATTTAGTCAATCGTAATAATGTGGAAGAGCATTTGATTGTACTCGAGCTAGCAGAAACCTATCCTACTGGTACCTATATTAGTTGGTTGAGCCAAAACACTTGTTTATATTTTTAAGGCTAAAAGTTCAGTCTCTAAATCAACCATAACACTTAGAAAATAAAATAAAATCAACAACAAAGGTGCAAAAGTAAACTATGGGGAAAAAAAGATGAAAAAGGTGCAAAAAATAAGCTGAGCACTCAAACAGGGAACTAACATAATCGAGTACCATTCTCCTGATCAATTTCTGTGGACATAGATAAGCAAAGGGAAGTTATCACTTATCAACTTGTCCTGTAGTTATAATTTCTCTTAAAAATGCATCTCAGTGACATGATTTATTTCTCTGAAGGGTGGGTCTCCACTCAAGAACTCTTGGTATTTCATGAGCAAATTCTGTTGTCAAGAGAACTGACGTGTTCCCTCTTGGACCAAAACCTGATCATAGGCAAAATTCTTAGTTGATCACTTGATTGTCTTAGAAACCTCATCTAAAAATGTTAAAGCTTTTTGTGTTTTTGGATCAGAAACCTTTTATTGCAAATCAAAGGTGAACTTTTTGCAATAGAAGTTCTGCCTTAACCTTATTCTCCTTTTTTTTTAACTATAAAAATCATATGACTGACAGCCTTTATCATCGCAAACTCAAAACTTCTGTTTCACTCAACCAATCCATTTGGGAAGATCTCGAGAGACAAAAGTTCAAGATTATCTAAAAAACTGTAAAAAAAATACTACATAGTGTAAAATAATCTAAAATTTACCTGAACACAATAAATTGAAAACTGTCAATCTTTTGTCATCGCCACCATAAAGCACATATGTAATCATTTAATGCTTTGTTAAGACAATATTCATGTGTTAGAGAGATTGAAGGAAGACTATTGAATTTGCCCGGCTAAAAGTTGTCCAAGAATAGTGGCATTAACTTTCTTGACTCTCTTCTTTCCTGGTTCCTTCCTTTTCCCTTTGAGACACCTTGAGGAGGAACTCTACATGATTAACCCAAAGAATTTTTTATACAAATTTTTCCAACCATGTTTGTGAGCTTAGTAAACCTATCCATGGACTCAAGCGGGGTTCACGTGAGAATAGTCCCACATTGCTAAGGACTAAAAGAGGTGAATGACATATAATGATTTTGATCCACATCTTAGCAAGCTTAAGTTTTTGAATTGTATTGGTATTCGATCTCATGTCCATTAGGCTCATGACTGGAAAAATCAAGTGTGGTATCAAAGTCAAGGTTCATGAAAAAAATAATTATAAACGACTGAAAAAAAGAGAAACAACTAGATATGGTTGCACCAAAGGTTTGCCCTACAAGTTCAGGTTTTTCTTCTCGTTGCACCAAAGGTTTGCCCTACAAGTTCAGGTTTTTCTTCTCCCTTCTTCTCCCTCGGCTGATATAGTGTAGGGGTGGAAACAATCCCAATCCCGGTACATTCGAAATGGCAATCCTTGGTTGCACCCAAGCAAAAAACACGTTTGCACGCAAAAGAACCTATCCTTGTAACTAAGTAGAAGACAATTAAGCCACACATGAAGTTGCACCCAAGCAAAAAAAAAAAGAGTCTACATGCAATATGATCTATCTGACGAATAAGTAGAGGACAATTAAGCCACATATGAATAAAAGGGGATGTAAGACTATATTTATGGAAGAGATTGAAAGAGGACTTAAAAGAATAATCTCATACTGTTAAAGTTGAAGGAGTCAACTAATATACATTGGGTTTGGCTCCTAATACATTGGATTTCAAGTGCATCAAACCTGAATAATTTGATTTAGACTAATTGTCAATTTTAAAATGTCAATATTGTCTCCCATCACTTTTCATGCAGTTGATTGCTTCAAAATCTTGGACTTTTAGATAATATTTTAGTTCTTGCACTGGATGCCTAGAATAACCATCTCCTCTGATACCGTTAACTAGTAGCTTGCAACAAAATCAGAGATTTCGCTCACATGTTAATATTGTCTTGTTAGTATTCTTAACACAAAAGCATTGTTTCTTTTCTTCATAGGCAGAATGGTGACCAACTTCAGTAAATATATTTCCCATATCATTTCACAATAGCAAGATATATTATTCTTTTTGTGCAGACTGATGTGGATTTGATGAAGGGCATGGGAATGGATGCTTACAGGTTCTCTATCTCATGGTCACGGATCTTCCCAAGTAATATGAAGCTGGCCTATTGGTACTAGAAATATTTAAACCTCTATGGATAAAATAACAGGTTTTCCTGTTCACAGATGGAACAGGAGAACCTAATCAAGAAGGAATAAGCTACTATAGCAGACTCATAGACACTCTACTACAAAAAGGTCGCTTTTAAAAAGGTTCTTTGAAGGATCTACTGAAGTTTTGAGGCTGATAACTATTATTATTATTATTATTTTGTTGTTGTTACAGGAATACAACCTTATGTGACACTCTTCCACTGGGATCTTCCACAAGCTCTAGAGGACCGATACAATGGATGGCTGAGCCAAGAGATCATGTAAGGATTATATTGAATCTTTATCTAATAGGCCACAGTGTTCAGGAAAAGATAGGTAAAAGTAAAACTCACTCTAAAATGCAGACAAGCTTTCAGGCATTATGCCTATACTTGTTTCAAAGCATTTGGGGATAGAGTGAAGCATTGGATCACCTTCAATGAGCCTCATGGATTCTCGATTCAAGGATATGACACAGGTCTGCAAGCTCCAGGAAGGTGTTCTATTCTAATACACATGCTATGTCGGAGAGGCAAATCATCAATTGAACCATATATCGTTGCTCACAACATCCTATTATCTCATGCTGCTGCTTTTCATGCATACAAGCTCAACTTCAAGGTAAACCAACCTTTTTTAGTTTTCTTTGTCGCAGCCACCTATTATTACTGGTCAAATGAATAAGAAAAAGCAAAATATAAGAAGCTAACTTTAATGTGTAGGAAAAGCAAAAGGGTGTTATTGGAATAGCTCTTGATTCCAAGTGGTATGAACCTATATCTGGTGCTAAAGAAGACCTACATGCTGCTAATAGAGCCATGGAATTCGAACTAGGATGGTAATCTGCTACTGATTTCTGAATATATGAGAACCTTACTTCATCGATTGACAACTTACTGCAACTGTGGATCCCCAAGCAGGTTCTTGAATCCTCTAATCTTTGGGGATTATCCCCTCTCCATGAAGAATCTTGTAGGAAGCAGACTACCCAGATTTACCAGTGATGACTCTACGTCATTGGCTGGTTCTTTGGATTTTTTAGGCATAAACCACTACACCACATTATATGCTCGGAATGATCGGACAAGAATCAGGAAGCTGGCACTGAATGATGCTTTAGCTGATGCACTTGTTATCACGGCATGTATGATAGAGTCACTAAAATACTTAAATAATCTTCAGTGATATAGTATTTAAACTTCTAAAATGTTTTTAACAGCTTCTCGACATGGAGAGAGGATTGGAGAAAGAGTAAGTCGCAATACTTATGCTTCTAATCACTTTTGAACTAATGCTCAGGTTTAGGAATCATCACTTAATTATTCTTTCAGGCTGCATCAGGATGGATTCACATTGTCCCATGGGGTATCCGCAAGTTAATGAATTATATCAAGGAGAACTATGAGAACCCATTGGTTGTAATAACAGAGAATGGTACAAACAATGTGATTGAATCAGGAATATAGCTTTCTTTTTCGAGAAATCTTACAAAATTCATTTGGTGTTGTAGGCATGGATGATCCAAATTTCATTGCCCTCGACAAAGCACTGAAGGATGATAAGCGGATACGCTATCATGCTGACTACCTCTCAAACCTACAAGCTGCTATAGAGTAATTTACTGTGTATTAGTTCCCCTGAGGGTATCAGGCTCAGCATAACAATCTTCAACTCCATTACTTTTTTTTTTTTCTACAATTAACAAAGATGAATTAATGCAGGGAGGACGGTTGCAATGTGCATGGCTACTTCGTGTGGTCGCTACTAGATAATTGGGAATGGAACTCGGGGTTCACAGTTCGATTTGGCCTCTACTATGTCGACTACAAGAGCAACCTAACTAGGATACCGAAAGCCTCGGTTCGGTGGTTCAAACACGTTCTAGAAAAGAATGACACGCTTGCGCAGAAAGGAATCACATTTAATGATCTGATTGGATGACTTGTTAATGTAGATTCAACAATCTACCATCCATTCACATATTTCTCTTGGTTCCATTGAGCAGTCAATCAATGTTTGGGACCAAAGGTACAAGTTCAAATGCAATCAATTTCTTGTAGGATATTTGCAATATATAATCAATGAAGAGCATCAAGAACAGAACAACCACTTTTACTGCGCTGTAATTAACAGTCTAAAATCAGAAGCGGAAACCTCGATGGATTTCAAAGCACAAGGAAGGAATCTCGAGTCTCGAGGGATTTACCTAAAAATTTTGATGGGAGAATCGATTTAGCCTCCTCTTTTCTTGATCCCCTAATCAACCAAATCCGTCTCCCATTTCGTTGCTCAGCCAACCCCAAGACGCCATCGAATAAATAGCTTTTAGAGCACTATTCCGAATTGGGATTCAGGGCGACATTGCGGTAAACCACGCCATGTTTTCGAAGCCGATGAAGCGGGGGGGGGGGGGGGCGTAAACGGATCGGATTATTAGGAAATGTACTGCAAATAAAATTATCCATGTTTATGTTAGCCGTTCTAATCCATTAATTTGAAGAACTTGTATATAAATCCGTGATTCTCGTTTATTATTTCACAATTTTTCTAATTTTGCTACTTTATCATTCGTTCCACTTCAAAGTCTGTCTTTGGCCGACACACGAACTATTGGGAAAAGAATATATATCCTTCCGAAGTGTAGAAATATCTATTTATCGTGACAATATATATATATATATATATATATATATATATATATATATATATTCAAATATTAAGATTGTCAACAAAATTTAAACTAATTATTTCTATTGAGAATATAAAATCAACTAATCATTATTCATCACGTCAACTCCACCTCAAACCAACATACTTCTATCTAGGAGGATAGAAGCCCACGATAAATAGATAACTCAAGTCATTTATCAAGTTATCAACTCTCTAATCAAATATTCATAAAAAATATTTTAAGACCCTAAAAGTCAATTCGGATTTATTACGAATAGTCTCTCTTATAGAATATTCATATAAATATTTTTGAAAGCCCAAAAGGTAGTTTAGTTCGGTGACGAATCACCTCTCCTATAGAATATTCATAGAAATATTTTCAGAAACTCGGATGACAGTTCAGATTGGTTGTGAACCGCCTTGCCTATAAAATATTCACAGAAATATTTTTTAAAAAATATAGAAAGTAGTTTGGGTCGATTACGAACTGTTTTCCCCGTAGGATCCTTATGAGATATCATTTTTTCTCAAGGTTAATAGAAGAATATACTTTTAACTCTAGATTTGAGAGAGAAGAAGAATAAAACTCGATGTTAACTTGCAAAGTCTCAGTAGTTCTTCCATTTCCAAGATAAATTTCCATGTTCGTGCTTCACAAAAAGAATTAGCAGGTTGATGAATCATGACCCTAATGGTATTGATATTGATATAACATCATGAACGATTATTCTATCTCGCATGATTGGGCTAATGTAAGGAAAAATAATAATAATAACAAGAAGAAATTGAACAACCGTACGGGCATCTTCTGTGCGTTGCATACGGCTCCGAAATGGAATTAGCGTCGAAAAGATCGACTCAAAAAGCTCTCCCTCTCTCCACTTTGACATTGATCTTTGTGAAAGAAATGAGTTTAGAGAAACCGCACTCTATCTAAGATAGCTCTTCGCATACAGATTAGGACTATGTTGTGTTGACATAAACGTCAACAATATTTTCCTCTAACAACTTATAATCGCAGTAATTATTTATCTATATTTAAAATATAAAAATATATAGATACCCATCAATTGGAGGATACCCATCAATTAAGAATTTACTCGAATGTTTTTAATAAATAGATAAATATACTCTTAGGTTTCCTTTTTTTTTTTTTTTTGCGGTTGGTGTATTTGAATGTAAAATAGAAGAAATAAGCCAAGTCAAATTGAACGGCTGTTCTTATTCAATCTTCTATCTCATGGATAATTTCTTCTGCCATTTCGTTATTGTTTTTCATCATCAGGCCTACTTCTTTCTTCACCTGCTCCACATGTCTATTGAAAATATTAAAATCCTTAACTCATGTCATTAATTTTAATAATCATCTAGAAAAACTTAAAACTGCTCACTTATAATCATAATTGAAATTATTTATCTATATTAAAAATATTAAAGGTATTTAAAACACAATATATTCTTGATAATTTTAACATCGAGGACACTACTGTAATTTAGAATTTCGTCCAAAGAGAGACTAACTATAATGACATATCAAGATAAGTTGTTACGTTTTTTTTTTTTTTTTGTGAAATGCATGTTAGACTCAAATATAGAGGGACAAATATGGAAATCAATGGCTTTTAAAGGAAACATATAATTTTTATTAAATTAAAATTCATAATTGATATGATTTCTGTAATTCAAATATTTATATTGAGATCCTTATAAATTAAAAAAAAGTGAAACAAATAATCTAATTTGTCATAACATCATTGGTTGCATTGATGAAAAAAATCATGTGTTAGATCGGTGTAAAAATGATAGGTAAAAAAATAATTTTAATTATCATTTTGGATGTTAAAAATTAATTTTTTATTGATAAAATTATTATAAATAAAAAATATTAAAGTTATTTTTTTTGTCTATTATTTTTGTATCTATCCAATATGTGGTATCATAATTTTCATAGATGATACTGTTAAGATAAATGAGAATAATTATTTTATTTTTAAAATTATAAAAATCTTAATATAAAATTTGTAGATATAAAAATTATGATATTACTATATGAAGTAATATGTAATTATCTCAAATAACCCCATTTCTGTTACAAGAAAAAAAAAAACAACAAGTCAGAGTTCAACGGTTACATCGGCAAGCACACATATGGTCCCTTTTCAATCACCAAATTTATTTATATGAATTGATGGCGTTACGGAGTTCCTTAAATTGATGTGCCATGTTGGGGGGGGACCAGTAAATAAATTGATAGGAAGGGCACACAAATGAATGCCTGCAGAAGAAGGTGGCTTCCGACCCCCACCAAATAGATTCCAATTTTTATGATGGTCATCCTTAATGTGCCTTCCACTTGGATCCGTGGCTGGCATTCCCCCGCCGACAGGGGGAGAGAGGGTTCCGACTTAAGTCATGACTTGATTTAAGAACGTAATAGCTAGACGCACTTCAGGAGAGCCGACGATAAAGAGCCCGCGAGAGAAGTAGATGACATCTTTATGGGGAAGAAGATGACTTGTCTCGTCCTCTTCGACGATTGTTTTGAGGTTGGATTTTGGGGGACTAATTATATATTAACGTTATCAATTTTTTCTTAAATTTTAATCCATATATTTTGAAAAATAGATAAAATATTTATATTTATTTATCTTAACAATATCGATTTTATCAATCAAAATATAAAAACAAAGATAAAGAGATAATTTTACTGTTTTAATTTGTGGCGATGGTAAACGACGCTATTAGGGGTCATGAGTGGTTATTGTGGATGAGAAAAGTAATGACAAGAGATACGAGCCGCTCTATATATGTGTCGATGTCGACACAATTGTCGAGCATTTCTTTCGTTGCTTTTGTAACTACATCGATGTCGATGTCGATGCATATACGAAGCGACGAAAGGGTCGCTGATGATGACACAAATGTATAGTGACATCACTCTACAACTACATCGGTATTAACATAGATACAGAGTGATCCTCACATCTCGTCATCGTTCTTCTCATCTACAATAATCACTCATGGCCCGAGTAATATTGTCGTCTGTCATCGTCGACGTCATCCATCACAATTAATTAAAACATTACTTTTATTTTTATATTTTTATTAGTAAAATTAATATTATTAAGTTAAATGAACTTGGATGTTCCACTCTTGTAATTACAAGAATATGAATATAATAGAATTTTTTTAGATGAAAAGATCCAAAAAAATGAAATAAAAAATAAAATGTAACTAACTATATGAATAATACGTAATTAGCCGGATTTTAGATCCTATGTAAGTGATTCGTTAGAAGGATTCCGAGAGCTCTTATAGTAAAAAAAAAAAAAAAAAAAAGATGTCGATGTATGGTTCGCACAGTTAGAATCTAAAATGATTATAGTTATAGAGACAGTAGAATAAAAAATTACTAATCTACAAAGTCGCAGAAGAGGTACAAATTCGATCCTATGGAGACTCTATAGCTTTATCCCATAGATTGTTACGATATCAATAAGACTAAATCTTACCGATGCAGAAAACTCGAGATAAAACATTTTAATGTGAGAGAGAGTATGCCGCGACAGGTGATCATAGAGTTAGCAAATATTATTCTTTTTCTTATTACTTATTATTTGAAAAAGAGACATAAACTATAAATAAAAACAAATTGCACTAAGAATAAGAATGAAAAGAAAAAAAATCTTCCAACCCAGCCACCGTTTCCTTTCCCATCAGAGTTGTCACTCGTCGAAGAAGACACGTAGGTAAGGTAGTGGCAGGAAGTAGCTCGTGAGTCCAACATCTGTCGGCGCCACATATTATATTATATTATAAAAAGAAAGATAAAAAAGGAGGAAGCGGTGGATATCGAATCACCATACAAGCCTAACATGATACTGACGGTCCATAGTATAGGCCATATTTGACCGTAAAATGACTAATGTTCCGTTGACCGATAGTGCACGCGTCAAATGTGGTGAAGCCTTAGCCAACGTTTTAAGTACCATTCCTCCAATTTTACTAAATCTTTTTTGTTATTTGCTAATCTTTGATGAGTGTGAAACCAAAAGTACGGATACCGTAAAATGTTTCTTTTCGTCTGAAAAGTGACTGGCAGCCGAAATCTACACGGCTTCCATCTTTCTTCTTACACACCGAAGGTTCCCACTGTTCCTTGCTGCTATGCACAAACATTGACCAATGATGCTCTCTTCTCCAAATTCCCATGTTTTAAGCAGCCTCTCTCTCTCTCTCTCTCTCTCTCTCTCTATGTTCAAAAGAATAAACAAGTATTTCCTTCTCTGGATTGTGTCTCTCATGGCTACTCACGGCGATCGCTCCCTGTATTCTCACTACCCAAACTTCTTCTCCTTCACCCTCTTCTTCTTCTTCTTCTTCTTCTTCTTCTTCTTCATCTGCTTCAGTGTCATTCCCTCCTCCGCGGTCAATTATATCTCTTCCAATTACTCTCTCTCTGGAAACCAGACCATCACCTCCGCAGGTGGTGACTTCGCGCTAGGGTTTTTCCAAGCAGGTAAAGGGACCCCCAACAGATACTACATCGGCATCTGGTTCAAGAAGGTACCAAAGCTTACTTCCATCTGGGTGGCAAACAGAGACACCCCCGTACCTGACCCGGCTGCAGCGCAGCTCAAGATCTCCGTTGATGGCAACTTAGTCCTCCTCAGCCAGTCTCGTACACAGGTACTCTGGTCCACTAACATTACCTCCATGGCCTCCAATTCCACGGTTGCTGAGATCTTGGACTCTGGAAACCTGGTTTTGAGAGACCGGTCGGATCCATCCAAGCTCCTGTGGCAGAGCTTTGATCACCCGACCGATACATGGCTCCCTGGGGCAGAGTTTTCTCTGAACAAGGTGACCCGGAAGGGCCACGTCCTCACTTCATGGAGGAACTCCGATGATCCTGCTGCTGGACTCTTTTCCTTGGAGTTGGATCCCACTGGTATACGCCAAGTCATTTTGCTTTGGAACATGTCTAAGCAGTACTGGAGCACAGGGCCTTGGAACGGTCAATTCTTTAGCTCGATCCCGGAGATGACGGCCTACCGCGAGAACCCCACCGTCGTCAACGTTTCTGTCGATTTCTTCTCCAACTCCACCACGAACTACTTCGTCTACCAACTCAAGGGTGATATGATTACCAGAACTGTAATCGATGTCTCGGGCCAGCTCAAGCAGTATGCTTGGGTGGAAGCAGTCCAGGACTGGATCCAGTTCTTGGCTCTGCCCAAGCAGCAGTGCGATGTCTCCGCTGTCTGCGGGCCTTTCGGCAGCTGCAACGATAATGGCTTGCCGTTCTGCAAATGCGTCGAAGGGTTCAGCGAGAAGTCTCCCGGTGACTGGGAATTGGGCGATCGAAGCCAGGGATGTGCAAGAAACACCCCGTTGCAGTGCGGCATTAACTATGGCTCAGCTGATGGGACCAAGGACGGGTTCTCGGCTGTCGAGAGCACCCGATTGCCCGATGATCCCCACGCGACGGCGGCTGCCGGTGCTGAGGAGTGTGAGCTGTTCTGCTTGGATAACTGTTCATGCACTGCTTACTACTATAATGGTGGTGGGTGTTCGGTCTGGTACGGTGGTTTGCTGAATCTCCAAGAGCCGTCGGATGGATCCGTCGGAGAAACACTCTATGTTCGCGTAGCTGCCTCCGAGCTGCCAAGACAACCCAGAATCAAGAAAAGAACAGTTGTCAAGTTTGTGGTGGTCGGCGTTGCCATCGTTTTGGCTCTATTGGCTTTTGCCTTGGCCATCTTCCTGGTGCGTCGTCGGAGGAGAGGAAGACATGGTTCTAGTGAAGAAGCAGAGGGTAATCTGGTGGTCTTCAGGTACAGTGACCTGCAACGAATGACCCGGAACTTCTCGGAGAGATTGGGCGGGGGAGGCTTTGGTTCAGTGTACAAAGGGACGCTCCCTGATTCCATTTCCATAGCTGTGAAGAAGCTCAGAGGCTTTCACCATCAGGGAGAGAAGCAATTCCGAAGCGAGGTGAGCACTCTGGGGATGATTCAGCATGTCAACCTGGTTCGACTTCGTGGATTCTGCTCCGAAGGTAACAATAGGTTGCTGGTCTACGATTACATGATGAAGGGTTCCCTAAACGCGCATATCTTCGGGAGAGGTTCTCCGGCGATCGACTGGAACACGAGGTACAACATCGCCATCGGAACTGCTCGAGGACTGGCTTATCTCCATGAGCAGTGCAGGGACTGCATCATCCATTGCGATGTGAAGCCGGAGAACATACTCTTGGACGAATCCTTCCATCCAAAGCTGGCCGACTTCGGGCTGGCCAAGCTTGTAGGCCGAGACTTCAGCAAAGTCCTGACGACAATGAGAGGAACCGTAGGCTATCTTGCTCCGGAATGGATCTCCGGCGAGGCCATCACCCCCAAAGCCGATACCTACAGCTACGGAATGACACTCCTAGAACTGGTATCCGGTAGAAGAAACAGGGAGCAGTCGGGGGAAGATGGTCCCTACTTCCCTGTGGTGGCAGCCAGAGAAGTCATCGAGGGCAATGCTCTTAGCTTGTTGGATCCAAGGCTTAATGCAAATGCCGACTTGAGAGAGCTCGAGCGAGCATGCAAAGCAGCCTGCTGGTGCATTCAGGATGATGAAGCCCACAGGCCATCAATGGCACAGGTTGTTCAGATTCTGGAGGGTGCACTTGAAGTTGAAGTGCCTCCCATTCCAAGGGCACTCCAAGTTCTAGCAGATGACCAGAACAACAAACGCATATGCATCTTCTCGGAGACATCCTCAGGTCGGAGTTCCATGAAAACACTTTCTGGCTGGAGTAGTTCTCAAATGGAAAGCGGCACATCTTTGGTCAGTTCAGAAGTCTAAAGAAGAGATTTTTTTTTTTTTTAGTTGGCTTCTTATTGCAACCAGTCAACTGACTTGAGATGGAACTAATTGTGAGAGCTTAGATTCCGTTACCAGATTTTTGACCTTTAGATTGTATCTTTTAATTATACCTCTTTCTGTTTCTCGGATCTTTCTTAAATGATACCTTTCACTTATCCATTGTAAACTTGTCGTCAGATTTGAGTGACATCTTGTCATATTATAAATAAATTACTTAATTTATGATGACATAATTATAGATTAAGACATCTCCCTTTCTTATTGCTACGTCGATCGTGTGGGGGTGCCTCATGACTTGTGTAGAGATTTGTTGGAGGTGGCGTGATTTTGGAAAAGTTAAAAAAAATAATTCAAAAAAAAAAATAATAATAAAATTAATTAATGTTTATTGTTGTAAAGAAGAAGTATGGTTCTATTAGATGGTGGAGTGTCCCTTTGAAACGAAGCGAAGGCGACGCAGACAACTCCTCCTACACGACTAGCCTAATAAGCCTCTTTGATTCCTGTCGCCAACCATTGCTCACCCTTCCCCTACATGGTGGTGGTGCTATGGAGAACCCAACCCCTTCCCAAGCACAAATCATCTCGGGCAAAGGAAACTACTCACAATGTCTCTCTTTTACTTAATTTTTTTTTATAATTACAAAGGTTCAACAATAGATTATGTCATTTTTGATGAGAAAAACAAAACTCAAAGAGTGGAGGAAGCCATGGTTTTTCTCTTTGGTTGGTAGTTTTTTTCGTTGCTCTCCCCGTTGGTTATTATGAAATCCACTATTTGGATTCTATCTCATTGATTTTGGATACAGCTAGAGGTATCTTTCTCATGTGTTTTACCTCTGAATCTAATGCTCTTAGAAACCTTACAGAAGGCTCTTGGTCTAAATCTAATGCTCTAAGAAACCTTGTAGAAGCCTCATGGTCTATTAGACTCATATGTGAATATATTTTCTTGACCTTCCTTTCAAGTGATCGAACGCTATATGTATGTTTTCTCTGACTATCTATCTATCTATCAGTAGATCTATTAGAATGGATTTTAGATCATTTTCCTTGGAATGAGATAAATTTGCCCTCATTTGTATTGAGGTAGATTTATCTCAACCAAATATTTTGGATTGAGAAGCCTCTTGTCTTAGCGGTGGAATATGAGAATATATCTATAGTTTGCTTCCGATTTAATTGTATTCCTCACACGATATATTCATATCTAGAGAAAATCTATAGCAAGATACTCACTTTTTTTTTTTGTCCCATGAATTAGAGTTTAATGGAGAAGGTCCTAGAATCTTAAGAATGTTTATGCAAGGTTGTTAGTGATGAAAAAAAAGGTTATAAGTGATAAGGATATTATAGTACCATCCGATTAATAGCCACTCATATCACACATGATATTGCTTCAATCAAAGTAGTGCACATATTTTAAAGTAGTGCGGAACATCAAAGATTAAATTAGGAATGATTGCATCCTGAAGTGATGTAACCCGGCTCATAAGAGATGTACAACAAATCCACGTCATTTGGAAATGCATGAAGTGACATCTGTCAACAAGGATACAACCTCGCATGGTATGGGGTCAGGAGAATAGCCCCAAAACATACAAATCGTCTGTTTAAAATATTGATAGACGCCAACAATCACAAAGGGAGCCAACTCCCTAAAGTTTACTTCTCCTCATTTATCATCAATAAAATAGAAACACACAAGCTACTCAAGTGATGACAACTAAAATGCCTAAATAGAGTATGAAAATGTACATAAAAAATGTCAAGATGTTGATGAATCTATTGCATTACAATCAAAATATGGTTTTGACGAAGTTTAATACGATCCAATCAAGTTGTTATAAAATTAGAAGATGAAGAAGATGTTGGAACCATTAGAGGTCTTACCTCAAAGGGACTAATAGGAGGAGAAGGATTACCCATATGTATAAGTATTTCTAGTTCAAGCTCATGTAGAGGAGGATAAGTTCTTGTAATTAATCTAATTCATATATCATTCATTATAGTGCACCTCAATCTTCTTAATAGATTTCTATTAATGATATTGAATTTATCTAGTTTCATGATTTTTTTTCATCTAGTGGGATGGTTATATCAGATTTCCTATCTTACTTTAAGCGAAAAGCTTTTGTTTAAGACGAAAAACTTACATTTGCACTAATTCAACCCCCCTCTTAGTGCCAATTGATCATAACAATTGGTATCAGAGTAATATACTTACTCTTTGGATTATCATCTACTTGAGTAAATGACTTATTTTTGTTATGATCAATTGACACTAAGAGGGGGGTGCATTAGTGCAAATGTAAGTTTTTCGTTTTAAACAAAAGTTTTTTGCTTAAACTAAGATAGGAAACCTGAAGCTTTTCATTCAAGTAAAACAAATGAGAAAATTACTAAGTTAATAAGCAAACCCGAAAGATTAGCAACGTTGAAGGGAAGTTCTTGATGTGAAAACTTTACTTTCAAAGAGTGAATTCAATCGGAAGCGTCAATACAAAATTCGTAAGCAATGAAAGCATGGAATGAACTCACAAGTTTTACAGTGGTTCGACACCAATGACCTATGTCTACTCTCGAGTTCTTCTTCTTGAGGCACGTCAGCGTCCACTACCAATCTTCTTTGGGTAAACACCAAACTCTTACACTTGAGCTTATAATAGAGACAAGATTTATAACTCTTTAATTACTCTCTTACCTCTTTCCATTTTTGACAATCCATACAAGTTTTTTACAGAATTTTTCCCCCAAAATTATTGCATAAATGCTAAAAAACTTGGGGTCTTTATAGGCCCCAAATAATTTTAGAATTTTGAGCCAAAAATCAAACTCACCTAGAAAATCTAGGTACGGGAGGTTCACCCGCCGACCTGGGCGGGTCAACCGCCGAAAGTGCCTAGATTCCTGAGTACAAGCGGTTCAACCGCTGACAATTGCCTGAAATCCTGGGCAACACCGATTGAACCATCGCTCACCAACAGTTTACCAGTCGAAATCTCTGGAAAAGTGGTTTCCTCCATTTTTTGAATTTCGGCTTGAACATTATGTCAGCCAACTCTTTGGTCAACCAATTGAGCTCAACCTGAGCTCAATGAAACCCCATTCTGGATCCGATTGCCTCTTTGAGTTGATTTCTAAATCACACTCAAATCTGACTCACACTTAACATACGACTTAAATATTACAATCAAATATGATCACTAAGTTTAATGACCTCACTCCCGTATTCTGACAACCTCCGGAATCTCCAACGGTGAGTCTCACGGTATTCTTCCGGTGATCTCTCAGCGTGTTCCTAGTGAGCTTCCCAATCCTTCGGTGAATCTCCTAGCGAACTCCCAACGAGCTCCCACCGCATCATCCAATCCTTTGCCTGATGCCTAAGCTTGATCCTGGGTCTATGTTTGATCTGTAACTCCGTCTCTTATCGTGGTTAAACCTATACGATGCTAACTATGACTTAATTAAATATAATTATAATGGCTAATACATCCATAACAAGACCATCCCAACTCCCGACAAGCTTTTTGGCTACCCCCGATAATCTTCTAGTGAGTCTCAGTCTTCTTCTGGCAAACTCTCTTACGCTATCCTGACAAGCTCATAATACTCTCGACGAGCTCCCGACGCACTCCTGGCGAGTTCCTAACTGCATCGTCTGAACCTCGGCCCAATGCATGGACTAGACATTGGCCAATCTTGATTGTAATAATCTTTCTGTCATAATTAATCCTGCATTAATCAACTCTAACAATATATGTTAGATCAATAACCCATCAATTGATTTCATCATCAAAATCTGAGATTCAACAATCTTTCTTTTTTTTATGATGACAATCAATTGATCACAGGAGTTAATCCTAACTCTCCCTAAATCCAAGCCACTTAAATTTAAGAGAAACACACACTCTTAAATTCAAGCAATCAACATTCAATGTAAATTTTAACACAAATTTGTATCAAGTCATCAAATCATGAGTAAAAAGAATTATGCACTCATATCCATATCCTAGATATATCAATCCATATCCATATCAAGATATCTATATATTTCAACAATACCATATGTCATTAATTTATTCATCAATTAATATCATGTGTCATCAATATATATTTCTTCCCTTTTGTCATCAATAAAAAGGTGAAATATATAGCTAATAATTTCAAATCACATGATGACATTACTCTCCCTTAGTATATGCAATATAAAATTTTCTTCCCCTTTATGATTAATAAGGAGAGAAATAAGGGAGGTGTTCTTGAATCATTTTATCATATAGAAGAGCACTTAATAAATTTTAAAAGTAATACTAAGATGAGCTCAAAAGTTAAAGAGATTTAAAGACTACTTATGTATTTCAAATATAGTAAAAGTTATCTCTTAATATAAAAAAACATCTCTTGTAAATTTCAAATGTGGCACATCTTCAAGTAATTTTTTTTTTTTGAAAATAATAAGATAAAATCATGGAGAAAGTTTTCAAAAACATTATAACAATAATGCTTCATTTCATGAAATATATATTAACAATTTATATATTTTCATAATTTAGCATTTTTAGGTCTCAATCTAAAATTTCGAATATGAGCTCAACAAATATTTCTCATATAAATTTTAAGAAAATATAGTAAATAAATCCAAACAATAACAAATCATTATCTTTATGTAGATTTTCAAAATCATCATTACATTACATGCATGATCATTATACATGATTTAACATCATTATACCTTCTCTCTCTTTGTTATCAACAAAACAAAAAGCAGAAGTACAATTAGCAAGTTTTTGATATATAAAGGCTTACAATTTAGCAAATTTTTCATCATTTTAGAACATACAAACTAGTAAGTTCTTTCTTCTCTTTTAAGAAGTGTAAGCTAGCAAATTTTTGCTTTCTTTGTAATATTCAATCTAGCAGTTTTACATCATACAAGCTAACAAGTTTTGCTCCCCTTTTGTCATTGCCAAAAAGAAGGGATAGTTACAATAGTGCAAAACTTTTCCCATTACATCATTTTTTAAATCATTATATGATATATAAAGAAAAATTAACATAGTGATGAGATGTACAATTCATGAGCACAAATTGTGACTATCAAGAGATAAATCATAAGAGAAATAAATAAAATCTCTTGATTCATTCATAAGAAATATCAAGTTGTTAAGTTCATGATTTACATAAAAATCTCCTTTTAAGTAATACGAGAACACATAACAAAAGATTTTGATTCATAACAAATTTCAAGTTATAATTCTAAGAAATCAAAATCATGATATAGGTAAAGAACTAATTAATTTTTAAAATCATCAAAATCACTTTAAAGAGATCCAAATGATAGTCTTATTGATCTCTTGAAATGCTAGTGACTTCCTTTCTCTACTTTGTGTGAGTAAGAAGATAAAATCAAGGTAGAGAAGTGAAAAACATCACAAAAATACTTAATTTTATTGATGTAAATTTTATAGATGTATATTCCAAAATCCAAGAAAAAAAAATCAAAAGCTACACATGTAATTTAATTTATCTTATGAAAATCAAGCAAATCATATTACTCATTCAAAGTTATTATATTCAATTTTATTCTAATCATATTAGTAATTTTATTTTTTCTTTTTGGTCATTGTCACGAAATATGATGGCATAATTTCTTTTCATCCATGTTCAAATTTATGCCAAAAAGTAGAAGAAGATCATGTCATTAAAAATTAAATTAAATTTTTAAATATCAAAAGGCATGATTTCGTTTAATAAGTTTATTTCCCCTTTTTTGTAAATTATAAAAATGAGTCTTAGGGGATAATCTCAATTCAAAATATTTTTTTTTAATAAAAAAAGAATTATCTTGATTAAAAATAACTATAATTATTAAGATCATAAATTTTTTTATTAAAAAGAGAAAATCATAGAGACCACTAACGTCATTCCCATAACATAAAAGTCAAGAAATTAAGAGAATATTCATGATAATACAAATCTCTTTTAATTTTTAACTTATCACAAATTTAAGAAATAATAATTTTGATGATAAGTTATGTCATTTATGAGTTTTAAAATAAGTCATGTCAAGAAAGATATTGATATCAAAATATATTCATGAATATTAAAATATATGATTTAATTAAATAAATCTCCTCTTAAATGATAAAATAGAGTCTTAAGAGATCAAAGAAGAGACTTCGTTCATAAAGATATCATATTATAGATATCAAGATCATGAGTTAATTTTAAGGAATAAAAACTAGAAGATCTTGATTTATATATATGAAACTTTAAGATTTCAATAATATGGTTCATAAGAAGATTTTTAAGTTTTATTTTCTAAATTTGCCAAAATTATGATAATAACTTATTCAAGCTCAAATCATCAAATCATCAAAATCAATTTTATAGTTCAAGAGATTTATAAAAAATAATATAATTGATTCATTAATCTCTTTTTGAAAAATTTATAAGATAGAGAAATTTTCAAGAAAAATATATTCTCTTTTTATTTCATACAAGCATGCCTTTATTTTTTAAGCCAAATAAAAATATATATTTTAATTTAAAACTGAAAAAGAGCTTTCATTATGGCAAAGATTAATAATACATAAATCACAATAATCATCATGCATAATTTTAAAATATAAATTTATTAAGCATGATCACTATGCGTCATTATGTTATCAAGTATGATTTTATTGAATATAAAACATCTTCAATCAAAATAAAATAATACAAAAATCATCAAGATATACATTACATTGTTTCTTAAAAGTAAACATAGGATTTATCTTAAGCATTTAAGTTTAACATTTTATTTCTTTTTCATAAGACATG
Organism: Ensete glaucum; assembly: GCA_021527575.1. NCBI lineage: Eukaryota > Viridiplantae > Streptophyta > Magnoliopsida > Zingiberales > Musaceae > Ensete > Ensete glaucum. The sequence goes on from CM038551.1 coordinate 47,713,857, forward strand.
CAATTTTCATAATCAATATAATTTTTTAAAATCACTAGAAAATAAAACATGATTTTTCTCTCACTTTTTTATATTATTTTATGCTTAAATTCTATCATTTAACAATAATCATTTATCATACAACCCATACACTATCATAACATTTAAATCATATAACATTTAAATCAATCATTCAACAATGATATTTTACTTAGCGAAAAACATCATAATATTTAAGTTATAGCATATCAAAGTTAGAGTGATCAAAATTAATGAGTTATCCAAAGATTCATTAATAATAATTTTATTTTATTTTATTTTTATTATTACTTAGGCTGATGAGGTTTGAAAGAGTATTGTATCTCAAGTCATGTGTCTTGAGCATCTACTTTCAAAACATTACTTAATACTTCTAGTATTGTTAGGATACAACTTCATATTATGAGAGGTTTTAATTTAGATACTCATTTGAGTTTGGGTCCTTCATGATATATTCTTCCCATTTTCTCTATGGCTTAAGGTTGTTTATGGTTACTTTAGGAACCTAAATTAATTTACATGGATTATAATTTTTAAATAAATACTTATAAGCAAAGTCTCCATATTTACTATAAAAATTACATCTATTTTTAAGCAAAGAGTGTAATATAGGTCTTCTAATGAGGATAGTTGACTTTTGATGAGTCTCACACATAATACTAGTACTTTCCTTATGAATATGACCCTTATCAATATGAATTATGTTTCGAGACTCATTGTCTATATTAAGTCCTTTTTGAGTTTGTTATAGTATGTCATTTTCTTATTAATTACCTCTAATGAGTCATAATTAAAAAAAATACGATGTTAATGCATCATTCAATGTTTCATATTTAGTGCATGAATTGTGTGATGGTGATGTTGGGCAGATGACCCAGATTCAGCCCATAATGTATTTTAGTGAAGCCCACAACCCAGAACCTCACTTATATTAACCTAAAACCTATATTAGGTGGCGAGGGTTGAGATTAAGAGGGTAACGACGGCTGAAAACATGAGTGAGAGAAAGAAGACTGTCGATTGACAGTAGACGCAAAAAAATAAGAGATCTAGGAAAGGGAAGAAGATAAGGACAAAAAAAGATTATTCTCAATCATTCAAATCTCAGGTTAGATCAGTTTGTAGTGGATTCTTACTGTGATCTCTTGGAAAGGTTTTGGATATTGTGCTTAGGATTATAGTCCTTATATCCCTGTAATTCTATTGTAGCTGTTGCTTTGGACTTGGGCAAGAAGCCTTGAAATCTGTATATTCATTATTTTGATAGCTAATTTTCTTTGGCTTGTTTCATGGTTTTTACCCTTCGAGTTGAAGAGGTTTTTCACGTAAATCTTGGTGTTCATCTGATTGTAATTTCTATTTGATTCCGTTGTGTGTGACGGTCTGCTAGTATTTGTTAATATACAATGTATATTCCTGTTTTATTCCCATCAGGTGATGTATCATGCATTTGTTCAAATTTACTCACTAAAGAATCATGCTCTTTCTTAAGTAATTTATAAGATTTGCTAATCATTTTAAATTCATCATAAAGTTCATGAAAATCATTTGATAATTCATCAAAAGTAAATGAGACTTTGGAGGAATCACTTACATCATTTTTGATGGTCATAAGTGCGAGATTATCCACTTTATTTTAATTGGATTTTCATCTTTGGAGTGTTTTAGCTTTTTTACTTTCAAAGGAAGAGTTTTTGTCCATAATTTTAAGATCATTTTTATGGTTTATATTTATTAATTTATCTGATTAATTTGTCAGATGTTTAAAGTCCTCATTACTCGAGGAGTCATATATTCTTCTCGGTTCACATTCCTTCCGGTTTTTTGGAAGGTATTTTTCAAGTTCATTTTTATAAGATATTCATTTATTAATTTATTGATTTAGTTATACTTTCATATCTCATTTCTAATATATGCCAAATATCAAAGGCTGAATCATAAGTGAAAACATGATTAAACTCATTTTTATCAAGTGCATAATATAAGACATTCATAGCCTTTGCATTCAACAAAAATATTTATTTTTCATAATCATACCAATCATTTATTGGATTGGATGATTTCTAAAAATCTTTTTCAGTAATACATCACAAATTGAAATATATCGAAATAAAAAAGTTAAATATTTAAATTTTCTAAGATGTATAGTTTGTCCCATTAAACACAGGAGGACTTGTGATATATTGACCCTCGTTAATACCGAAAAAAGTCATTTCTCTTAGGTGTTAAACCAAATGAGAAAAATGTGGCTCTGATACTAATTGTTAGGATCAATTGACACTAAGAGGGGGGGTGAATTAGTGCAATTGTAAGTTTATGGTTTTAAACAAAATCATTTTGCTTAAAGTAAGATATAAAATCTGAAGCTTTTAGTTCAAGTAAAACAAGTGAGAAAATTGCTAAATTAATAAGCAAATCTAAAAGATTAACAACGTTTAAGGGAAGTGTTCCATATGAAAAATTTACTTTCAAAGAGTGAATTCAATTGGAAGCGTCAATATAAAATATGTAAGCAATGAAAGCAAGGAAAGAACTCATAAGTTTTATAGTGGTTCGATATCAACGGTCTATGTCCACTCCTGAGTATTTCTTAAGGTATACCGGCATCCACTACCGATCTTATTTGAGTGAAGATCAAACCCTTACACTTGAGCTTACAAGGGACATAGGATTTATAACTCTTTGATCACTCCCTTAGCCCTTTTCTTTTCCTTACAATCCATACAAGTTTTTCACAGAATTTTTCCCCTAAAATTATTGTACAGAATGCAAGAAAACTTAGGATATTTATAGGCCTCAAATGACTTCAGAATTTGGAGCCAAAAATCAAACTCACTTGGAAAATCCGGATAGGGGCGGTTCACTCGTCGACTTAGGCGGGTCAACCGCCAAAAGTGCTAATATTCCTTGGCCACCACACCAGGCGCTCAACCACGACCTCCGAAATCTGGCGGTGCCGGTTGAACCATCACTCATTGGCGGTTTACCCGTCGAAATCTTCGGAAAAGTAGTTCCCTCCACTTTTCGAATTTCGGCTTGAACCTGATGTTGACCAACTCTTTGGTCAACCAATTGAGCTCAACCTAACCCTATAGTAGACCTATTTGCCTCATTGAGTTGATTTTCAAATCACACTCAAATCAGATTCACACTTAACTTACGACTTAAATATTACAATCAAACATGACCACCAAACTTAATGACCTCACTCTTGCATTCCGACAACCTCCAAAATTTTCAGTGGTGAGTCTCACGGTCTTCCTCCGGTGATCTCCTGACGTGTTCCTAGTGAGCTTCTCGATCCCTTCAGTGAATCTCCTAGCGAACTCCTAGCGAGCTCTTATCACATCGTTCAATCCTTGGCCGGATGCCTAAGCTTGATCCTAGGTCCATGTCTGATTTGTAACTCCTTCTCTTATCATGGTTAAACCCACACGATGCTAACTATGACTTAATTAAATATAATTATAATGTCCAATACATCCATTACAAGACCATCCCAACTCCTGACAAGCTTTTTGGCTACCCTCGACAATCTTATAGTGAGTCTCGATCTTCTTCTGGTGAACTCCCCTATGCTATCTTGGCAAGCTCCTGATACCCTCAACGAGCTCCTGACACACTCCTAGCGAGTTCTCAATTACATCGTCTGAACCCCGACCTGATGTATGAACTTGACCTTGGCAAATCCTGATTGTAATAATCTTTCTGACATAATTAATCATGCATCAATCAACTCTAACAATATATATTAGATCAATAACTCATCAATTGATTTCATCATCAAAATATGAGATTCAATAGTTTTGACATGAATGAGGGATATTCCATCTCACGTCCTCCCGTATTTAATAGGACGAATTACACGTATTGGAAGACAATGATGTATATTTTTCTTATCTCTTTAGACCTTGATCTATGAAGTATTATTGAGAATAGATTTGAAATATCTTCCAAGCCAATGAATGAGCTAAATGATTTAGAAAGGAAGAAGATTTTTTTTTTTTAAATGCAATGGCTATGAATACCTTGTTTTGTGCTCTTGATAAGAATAAGTTTAATCATGTTTCCATTTACAAATTGGCCTTTGATATTTGACACTCTAGAAATTACACATGAGTGAACTATTAGATTAAAAGAATCTAAGATAAATATTTTAGTTCATAACTATGAGTTGTTTCGAATAAAACCAAGTGAGTCTATTGGAGACATATACACCCATTTCACGGATGTCGTCAATGGCCTAAAAGCACTTGAAAAATATTTTTCGAGTTTTGAATTAGTTAGTAAAATTTTAAGATCTTTACCTAAAAATTAGGATCATAAAATAAATACTATTCAAGAGGCTAAAAACTTAAATAACTTACTTCTTGAAGAACTCATTGACTCGCATATGACATATGAACTGAATTGTAAAGCTCATGATGAGCTTGATGAACCCCTTCCAAAGAATAGGAAGGATATAGTACTTTGGACAACAAATGACTCATCGAGTGATGAGGACCATGATATTACTGTGTTATCAAGAAAATTTAAAAAAATTATAAAAATAAATAAAAACTATAAAAATAAAAAAGAACCAAAGAAGACCAATGTCATATGCTATGAATGTAAAAAATTAGAATATTTAAAAAATAAATATCCTCATTTGAAAAAGAAGCCAACACATGAAAAGAAATCACTTTTGGCTACTTGGGATGATTCGAGCTCTTCGGATGAGGAAGACAACTCCAAAGAAGAAGTGGCTAATTATGCTTTAATGACGATCGAAGATGAGGTTAGTGAGCCTTTCAATATTTTAGTTTTAGAACTATTAAAAGTGTTCCATGATTTATTCAATAAGTTTATTAAACTTAGCAAGTTTTTTAAATTGCTTAAAGTTGATCATGATTTGTTAGTTAAAAGACTTGACGAAATGCATGATTCATTAGTATCACATAAACCATGTTCTAAATGTGATATGCTAGATAATGTTAAAGGAGAGAGTTGCATGTTTAAAACAATACTAGAGAAATTTGAAATAGGAAATAAATCCATGCCAATAAGGGTCATATTAATAATAGAAATGACATAGGTCTTATTGGCAATGTTCAATAAAAGCCAACCATCTTTGTAAAAGGAGCTATATTAAATCTGTTGCCAAAAATTAAGTGTAATTTTTGTGGTAAATTAACTTGTATGGGTTCCCAATATAACTTTATACAATAATAAACAATTATAAAAGAAAGATAAAACTCTTTATGAAGTACCCAATATAAAATGGGTACGTAAACCAAAAATATCTTTCTTATAGGTTTGTCTCCAAACTAAAGCTAAGAGCACCAAATGGTATCTTGATAGTGAATGCTCAAGGTATATGATCGGAGATTCATCTTATTTTTCTAAGCTCACTAGCTTAAGTGAATGTGTTGTTACCTTTGGAGATAATAACAAGGGTAAAATAATTAGAAAAGGAATAATAGGTAACACATCAAATCTCTTGATTGAAGATGTGCTATTAGTTGATGGCTTGAAACATAACTTGCTTAGCATTAGCCAATTATGTGATAAAGAATATATGATTAAATTTTAACCTAATGCTTGCATAATTGAATTCTCACACAAAACAACTCTTTGATTGCTTTAAGAAATAACGATATATACACTATAGATATTGAAAAATTTTGTAACGAAACTTATTTTTCGGCTTTGAATGGTAATGCTTGGATTTAGCATAAAAGATTAGGTCATGCTAGTATGAAACTTCTAAATCAAATTTCTACTAAGGAACTAGTAAGAGACTCACCTAATCTTAAGTTTATCAAAGAAAAAGTATGTGATACTTGTCAATTAGGAAAACAAATAAAGAGTAGCTTTAAGTTGAAAAATCAAATAAACACCTTAGGCCACTTCAATTGATCCATAAGGATCTATTTGGACTAATTGATATTACAAGTTTAGGTGATAGCAAATATGCATTTATTTTAGTGGATGACTTTAGTAGATATACTTGGACCTATTTTTTAGTATATAAAAGTGATACATTTAAATGTTTTGTAAAGTTTTGTAAAATTATATTTAAAATAAAAAAGGATGCATGATTTCTTCAATACGAAGTGATCATAGTGGAGAATTTTAAAATAATAAATTTTAAAATTTTTATGATTCGAATGAGTATATCTAATTTCTCTAATCCACGAAATCTACAACAAAATGAAGTAGTAGAAAGAAAAAATAAGAGCTTACAAGAAATGACTAGAACAATGTTGAATGAACATAGACTACTCAAATATTTTTGAGTCAAAGCCGTTAATACGACATGCTATGTTTTAAATAGGATTTTTATAAGATCATTAATCACTAAAACTCCTTATGAATTGTGGAATGATAAAAAACTTAATATTTTTTATTTTAAAATATTTGGTTTCAAATATTTTATTTTAAATAAGAAAGATACTTTAGGAAAATTTGATGTAAAATCTAATGAAGGTATTTTTCTAGGTTACTCTTCTATTTCAAAAGCTTATCATGTTTTCAATAAAAGAACATTAGTAATAGAAGAATCTATTCATATTATTTCTAATGAGTTTTTCAAATTTAAAAAAGATTGATTTTGATGATGAAATTGATCTTGATATCGTGAATTTAAATGATAACACTCCTAAAAGTAACTTGGATGGCTATACTTTTAATACTTTATCAAAGGAATTGAAGTATGTGAATGATTATCCTAAGAAACTTATAATAGGAGAAACATCAAAAGAAATTTAAACTTATTATTCTTTTAAAGATTTTTATACGAATGCTGTATTTCTTTCTCAATCAAGCCAAAATATATTGATGAGGCCCTGAGAGATAATTTTCTTAGGTCAATGAAATACATGAAGAACTTAATCAATTTGAGAAAAATAAGATATGAGAGCTTGTTCCTAGACCTAATGAACATTTAGTGATTGGTACTAAATGGGTATTTAGAAATAAGCAGAATGAAAATGGTATCGTGGTTAGAAACAAGACTAGATTAGTGGCTAAAGGTTTCAACCAAGAAGAAAGAATCGATTATGATGAAACCTTTGCTTCCTTGGCTAGACTTGAAGCCATAAGGATGCTCCTTGCCTTTGTAATTTTTAAAAATTTTAAGTTATTTCAAATGGATATTAAAAGTGATTTTCTAAATGGTTTCATATCCAAAGAAGTGTATATTGAACAACCCCCTAGTTTTGAAAATAATCTTCTTCCTAATCATGCATTCAAACTTACAAAAGCTATTTATGGATTAAAATAAGCCCCTCGAGCTCGGTATGAAAGATTTAGTTCTTTTCTTATTTTAAATAATTTTTTTAAAGGCAAGGTTGATACCATATTATTTTTTAAGTATTTTAAAAATGATCTTCTTGTTATTCAAATTTATGTTGATGATATCATTTTTGGATCTATAAATGAATATTTATGTGAGTCATTTGCTAAAGAAATGAGCCAAGAGTTTGAAATAAGTATAATAGGTTAGTTAACATTCTTCTTAGGATTACAAATAAAATAACTAGATGATGATATTTCTATTTGTCAAGCTAAATATACCCTAAACTTAATAAAATGATTTAGAATGAAAAATGCTAAAGCATTAAACACTCCCATGAGCACTTCTCTAAAGTTGGACTTAGATAATGAAGGAGAAAACTTCTCTAAAGTTTATTATACGTAACTGCTACTAGACCAGATATCATGTTTAGTGTTGAATTATGTATAAGTTATCAGTCTAACATGAAATTCTCTCATTTGAAAATAGTTAAAAGAATCTTTAGATACTTGAAAGAAATATCTAAACTAGGATTATGGTATCCAAAATCAAAGAACTTTGACTTGATTGCCTCTTCTGATGCTGATTTTGGTGATGTAGAATAGATAGAAAAATAACTACCAGAACATGTCAATTCTTGGGGCATGCACTTGTTTCTTGGATTTTCAAAAAATAAAATTAAGTAGCTTTATCTATTACAGAAGCAAGATACATTGCAGCTAGTGCATGTTATGTCCAAGTCATTTGGAGGAAAAACACACTAGAATATTATGGAATAAAAGTTGAAAAATATTCTCATAAAGTGTGATAATACAAGTACTATATGTTTAACTAAAAATCTTATTCAATATTTAAGAACCAAACATATTGATATTAGACATCATTTTATAAGGGATCATATAAATTGTTAAGATATCTTTTTAAAATTTGTTAACTTTAAGCATCAACTAGCAGATATTTTTACAAAACCCCTAAATGAAGAATAATTTGATTTTCTTAGAATAGAATTTGGAATGCTAAATTATGAAAATATATGAATTTATTGATTTCATGAGAATGAGATATTTTTTACAATAATGTTTTATTGTTCCTATAAAATGTTTATCTTATTATTCACAAAAAGGAGTAAAAATTTGCATGATAATGATTTTGTTATTTTACGGATTTATTTAAATTACATGAGATGGATTTAAATGTATGAGAAGCTCTGAAATCTTTGAATCTCCCTAAATATCTTAAATTCTTTAAACTTATTTTTAAAATTTTACCTCTATAAAATTGAGAGCTATATTTAATGATAATTTACTACTCTCCTCCCTTGTTTTCTTTCCTTCTTTTTCACAAGAGGAATAAAATTATTTATGACTCATATCATATTTTAGAAAAGGGAAGCAAAAACTCATATGTCTTAAAATCTTTAACCTCATATTTAATCTTGTGGTTGATGATAAAGGGAGAAAAATGGATGTTGATGACTTATGTAATTAAATGGACGTTGATGACTTATGTAATAACTTAAGGAAAAATTTTAAAATATTTGAAATTTATGAAAATCCTTGATATGTTGATACTTTAAAAGCAAATTATTATTGACATATACATGTCTAATTGTAATCCTTGAAATATGATTTGCTTGAAATATTGATTATCTTAATTCACTTGAATAAAAGAGTTTAATTTACATCATATTTATTATGGTATGAATTTAGGGAGAGTTAGGATTAACTCCCGTTATCAATTGATTGTCATCATAAAAAAAGGGGAGATTGTTGAATCTTAAATCCTGATGATGAGATCAATTGATGAATATTTATTTAACATGTATGTTAGAGAAAAAATTACAGGTCTAACTATGATAGGAGCAATGTAGTTACAACCAGATGATGGACCAAGATCAAGCTTGGGCATCAGGTCGGGTTTAAACGATGCGGTGTAACCTCGCCGGGAGTTCGCTAGGAGATTCGCTTAAGGGATCGAGAAGCTCGTTGGGAACACGTCGAGAGATCACCGGAAGAAGACCATAAGACTCGTCATAAGAATGCCGGAGGCTACTGGATTATGTGGTTGTTAGGTCTTGTTTAAGCTTATTGGTCATTAAGTATTGTAATCATTGAGTTGTAGTTAGGGTTTGAGTCCTAATTGAGTTGAATTTGGAAGGAATCCAAATCAACTCAGTGAGACAACCAGGTTCACTATGGGGTTTGATTGAGCTTAGATTAAGCCCAATTAGTTGACCAAAGAGTTGGTCAACATCTGGTTCAAGCCAGAATTAGAAAAGTGGAGGGAACCACTTTTCCAGAGATTGTGACAGGTAAACCGCCGGTGAGTGGTGATTGTATCGCCCGTACCTTGGAAATAGGGCGACGACCAACAACAGCCGACAGGTAAACCGCTCAGGGCCTATGGATAAACCGTCCATACCCTAGAAACTAGGTGGTTGAACCACCTAGGATAGGTGGGTAAACCGCTTATACCTGGTTTTTGGGTGGGTGCGGTAGGTAAACCGCCCAGGTCAATGGGTAAATCGCTCGTACATGATTTTTCTGGGTAAGTTTGATTTTTTACTTTAAAAATCTAAAACCACTTGGGGCTTATAAATACCTATAGTTTTCTTGCACTTCATATACAACAATTTTGGGGATTACATTTTGTGATAAAATTGAATGTGATTTGTAAGAGAAAGAAAAGGGGAAGGGAGAGAGTTTAGAGTTAGAAAATTCTTAAGTCTCGCTTGTAAGCTCAAGTATAACAGTTTGGTCTTCACCTAAAGAAGATCGGTAGTGGACGCCGATGTGTCTCAAGAAGGAGGACTCAAGAGTGGACGTAGGTCGTTGGTGTCGAACCACTATAAAACTTATGAGTTTTTTCCTTGCTTTCATTACTTACGAATTTTGTATTAACACTTCTAATTGAATTCACTCTTTAAAAGTAAAGTTTTTACAGCAATCACTTCCCTTCAATGTTGCTAATCTTTCGGTTTTGCTCACTAACTTAGTAATTTTCTCACTTATTTTACTTGAATGAAAAGCTTAAAATTTCTTATCTTGCTTTAAGCAAAAAACTTTTGTTTAGAACGAAAAACTTATACTTTCACTAATTTATCCCCCCCTCTTAGTGCCAATTGATCATAACAATCGGTATCTACAACTCTAGATTGCAGTCGCTGACCTCCATACATTGCTGTTGCCGTAGCTACCATCTAACCCTCGATTGCAGCCACCTTCTCCAACACCTTATTGTTGTCATCTAACCCTAGATTATTGCTGTCGCCACCTCCTTTATCTCTTGTTGTTGTTGCCGCCCAAGCTGTGTTTGTACCTCTCATAACCTTACTACTCTCCAAATCTCATGCCCTTGACTTGATAACAAAAGAAGGAATTAAGTATCACCGATTTGCAATCTTATGCGATGGCCGTCGACGATGCAAGGGATGCAAAGTTTGAAGCTTTCAAGACCAACATATAGGAGAAGTGCCAAGAATTCCTTAATAAATTCAAAAGGAGTCAAGCAAGAAGCCCTATCAAATCACAGCCTGGTGAAAGCTCAAACACCAAAGAAAGTTGATCCGAGGAATATGATCAAGGGCTGGACACCAGACATATACGCATGAGGGTGGAGTTTCCCATATGGGAGGATGGAGACCCAACTGTTGGATTTCTCGTGTTGAAAAGTTTTTTTGTTTCCATGGGACCTCGAAAAAATCTAAGGTGGGTATAGCTTCCATGAAACTTGAAGGGGACACACTTCAATGGTATAATTGGTACAAATATACACCTGGAGTACCTATGTGGGAGCGATTCAAGAGAGATCTGCTGATCCGTTTCGGGTCATCGGAGTACGAGAATATGGATGAATAACTTACAAAGATCCATCAAACCTCTACCATACAAAAATACTAAAGCAGGTTTGAACGTCTTTTAAATCAAACCTGAGGTTGGTTCGAAAAATAATTGTTAGGTATATTCATCGAATGACTTAACCGGGAGATTCGATACGAAGTTAAAGCCCATCAACCACGCACCTTGATGGCTGCCATATCTTTTGCCTGCATATATAAGGAAAGACTCATCATGGACAACCGCAGGGCCAAGAGCATGAACAAACCAGCAGCAACCAAGCTGCCAGCTCCACCTGTTGCCAACCAAAATCCTATGACGAAGAAGCTTACCCGAGAAAAACTCCGAGAAAGGTTGGCCAAGGGACTATGTTGGCATTGCGATGAATATTGGAGTAGAGATCACCACTGTAAATAAGAAAAACTCTTGATGATTGAGTCGATCAAAGAATAAGAAGCTAATAACAGGGATCCAAAACTCAAGAAGGAAGAAGATACAGAGGAAGAAGTAGAACTAGTCATCAGCACTGTGCATGCCCTAGCTTACTATGCCAACTCGCAGACAATGAAGATTGAAGGATTTCTCACGCATCATCCGATAATAATCCTGATCGATATAGGTAGCACCAACAATTTTATGGATAATAAGGTTGTTGCCCAATTGGCCTACCAAATTGAAGAATGTGATAAATTTAAAGTAAAGATAGTAGATGACCGAATATTAACTTGCAACAACAAGTGTCTAAGCGTGAAATTGATCATGCAAGGCCAAGAAATAATTGTGGACTTTTTTTGCTGTCATTAGAAGATTATGAAGTGGTGCTCGACATTGAATGGTTAACAACCCTAAGTGATGTTTCTTGGAACTTCTCTAAGCTGATCAGAAAGTTTTTTGTTAATTGAAGATAGGTGACCCTAAGAGGCAAGCACGAGGCAAGATTACCACCATTACCAGTCAATAATGGAGAGAGTGCTTCAAAAGACACATGCCGATTTTTTAACCCCTCAAAAATTTAAGTGATGAAAGATTGGTAGCCATCGACCACAATCAAAGCTTTACGGGGAACTTTGGGCTGCAATGAAAGCTTTCAACTCTCTAAAGGTTGTGATGATCACAACACCGGTGCTAGTTCTACCTGACTTTAACAAATTATTCATGATTGAATCTGATATTTCTAGAGTAGGTTGTTTTAATGCAGAGAGGTCGACCACTAGCCTACACCAACAAGGCACTCCCCCTTATCTATCTAAAATATGAGATTCAACAATAACATGATAGAGGCATATTAAAAATATAAACTCTTTTGCACATAAGTGGGTCATACCTCCTACAATAAATAATTATGGTACACCATTGAACTCTCTCATTACATATCATCACTTTGCACTCCCACACCGTATATTATATATATTAATACATTAAACATGTTATATCGAAATATGTATAATGTATAAATAAGCTTCTATATTATATTTAATCACATATATGTGTATTCTTACATAACAAATCATATCATATAAAATTTTAATCTAAATAAATTATAATACACATATCTAAGGATAATTCATAGGATATTAAATAGGCACAATACTTTCATGAACAATCACATCATATTTTTTAACATGTATTCTCACGTCTCATGTCATAACATATGTGTGCTCTCCCTCACCATACATCATAACATATATACATATACTCATACTAAATGACATAGCATATATAGGCACTTTTATACTATACATTATAATATATATATATATAATCTTACATCATATGTCATAGCATATACTTACTCTCATATTACAAGTTAGAACATATATACGTATAGTGTGCTATATCATATTTATGTACTCTCATACATACACTCTCATACTATATATATATTACCTTTCAAAAGATACATTATGAATGTTATAATAGATACAACCACTATTTTATAGTTAATTAAGCTTATACTTATGTGATTCGGTTTAAAATGAGATTTTCATCGAAAGCCTATGGTCCTTAGTAATTAGATGTGCTAGGGAGCTAAAAACATGTCAAATTAGAATATAGTGTCATGTTATGTCTAAATTAAAAACATCATGTCATAATTCACTTGTACTCAATGCAAACAAGAATTTATAGCAAGAATTTATGACTTTAGTATAATCCTTTTTTAATTAGGCTGCATAACCTATAGATTTACTTAAGTTTTATCACCAATTTGTTAACAATTCAACTTATAATCCATGATATAATTGTTACCAATCAACCAATTGTACAGTTCTGCAAAGTTATTTTATTTCAGTGTTATGGTTGACTAAATCATCTTTAATCATAATGAAAAATTTTGTAGGAACATAGAAGATATAAAATGAAATGTACACTTAATTTTAGCTCAAAATAGAATCATTAGGAGACCACTTCAACTAATATTACATATTTTGTTATGCTCAAACCAGATTGAGACTATATCAACTTATAGACCTCATGTCTCGATGCATAGAGGTGATATTTACTTAATTTCAATTTTCACATATCTTTAAGAAAATATTTTAAAACATATTAAAAGAATATGATGTAATTATATCTCTAAGGGATTTAATTCAGTTTGAATAGAACTCTTTTATAAAAAATAAGAGATTACGAGTACATAAGATTAGGACACCCATAACTTTATGTACCAATCTCATATTAAATCATATTAGAGGTCTTAGAACTTTAAAAATAAATATCCAGGGTTTCTTGACTTCCACCAATGGCAAATGAAGAGACAGAGAGATATGCTAAAGGAGGAGGGAAATGTTTTGAGTTATCAAGTGGATGTGGAAGATAAGACCGGATCAATCGCATTGAGACTCATCTCAAGTTTTTTCTTTACTTAACATAATTTTAGTATTATAATAACCCAATTCGAACATAATTCGGTTTGACAAGAATGACATATTTCTATCTAAATTCATTATTCAATCTGATCTCTCTCTCTCTCTCTCTCTCTCTCTCTCTCTCTCTCTATATATATATATATATATATATATATATATATATATATATATATATATATATATATATAGTTCGATGAATCAATTCTGCTCAGTTGTTTCTTATTCTCTCTCTAACTTTCTCTCTCTCTGTCTATATATATATATATATATATATATATGGAGAGAGAGAGAGAGAGAGAATAAGAGTTATATATATATATATATATATATATATAAACTTAAAACTATAATTCAGTTAACTAATTAACGAAATCTAGTTAATCAATTTTGAATCGATTAGATTAGATAGATCGGAAATGATTATGGTTTGAACATTATCTTATTTTAACTGAACCGAATAAAAAATCGATTTAGTTTGATTTGATCTTAACGGCTAAGTTCAAATGGATGTGAACACCCCTAATCCTATACTTTACAACCCCTTTGTAATAAGAATGGCCATAAATCTGAATTTTATTGCAGAAAAAAAAAGAGGAACATTGTGAATGTTTAAGTATAAACTATTACACTTTATTTCTGTATAGAGGACCGTTACCATGCATTTCTGTAAAGCCTCTAATATTAATATAAATAATAAAAACCTTCACACATAGATTCATTTAAAACATTCAACCACTACGAACTCTGGATCACTAATTTAGGTAAGAAAAATATTATCTTTCATATAAAAAAGGTGTGTTAATGTCTGCTGTGGGCATCCAACAAAGATTCATTTTGTATGTATATATATTTATACATAATTTTGCCCTTTAATATTCCAAAAATGGTCACCAAACAGGCGTAAACTAATTTGGGGTGGCAGCGGAGTTTGGATACGTATTGACGTCTGATGTAGCTACGTGAACGTTTTATCTTTATCTACTTTGAAACTTGCTATCCAGAAAAAGATATGGTTGAGTCCCAACCATGACTTCAAATATATTATCAGCTGATATTTCTTTTGATTTAAAATCTCATTTTTAATTTATTTTTTTCAGTTTACTGCCTTTTGGGGGACGGGCTCTGTAGAGAGAGGTTGCCATCGACAAAGAAACTCTTTCTTCGTGTGTATATATATATATATATATATATTATATCTCTGCTTAATCTTCTGCGTCCTCAAAACTTCTTTGTGATTGTAGAAGAAGAAAGTAGAGATTTAGATCCATGGCGGGCGGTACAGTTGCGGTAGCAGGTGTAGTCAAGGACTACCCGGGAAAGATGACCCTGTTCGTCTTCTTTACGTGCCTTGTGGCCTCCTCCGGGGGTCTCATTTTCGGATATGATATCGGAATCTCTGGTAATCTTTGCTCCATATGATATTTGACCTTCCATCGATCACGATCAAGATTATGTTCTTCACTGTTCTGCGTTTCTGTTTCTTTATGGAACAGGTGGGGTGACGGCCATGGATTCTTTCCTGGAGAAGTTTTTCCCTGCCGTTTATAGGAAGCAGAATCAGGAGACGGTCACGAACCAGTACTGCAAGTTCGAAAGCCAGACGCTGACGTTGTTCACGTCGTCCCTCTACTTGGCTGCGCTGATTGCGTCCTTCTTCGCCTCTTCGGCGACGAGGGCGTTCGGGAGGAGGAACTCCATGTTAGGCGGCGGAGCAACCTTCCTCGCCGGTGCGACCATTAATGGTTTCGCCAAGAACATCGCCATGCTTATCGTTGGCCGCATCCTTCTTGGTATTGGCGTCGGATTCGCCAACCAGGTAATGATTCATCAAACATATATCCCATGTAGAATTTCTACGGTGCACGCATGAGTCGATCATCGAGCGTAAATCCGTGTAACCTTTTCGATGGAACAGTCGGTGCCGCTGTATCTTTCCGAGATGGCTCCGGCGAGGCTTCGTGGCATGCTCAACATTGGTTTTCAACTTATGATCACCATCGGCATCCTCATAGCCAACGTTATAAACTACGGCACCTCCAAGATCAGCGGCGGGTGGGGGTGGCGCGTCGGGCTCGGCCTCGCAGCCGTGCCGGCCATCATCATCACCCTCGGGGCTCTTATCCTCCCCGACACCCCCAACTCTCTCGTCGAGCGCGGTCAGGCCGAGAAGGCTAAGACCATGCTGCGCAGGATCCGCGGGTCCAGCGACGTGCAGGAGGAGTACGATGATCTGGTGGCTGCCAGCGACGCGTCGAAGGTCGTCAAGCATCCATGGTCCACCTTGTCGAACCGGAAGTACAGACCTCAGCTCGTCATGTCCTTCCTCATACCCATGTTCCAGCAGCTCACCGGGATCAACATGGTCATGTTCTACGCGCCCGTGCTCTTCAAGACCATCGGCTTCGGTGACGACGCCTCCCTCATGGCCGCCGTCATAACCGGCTTGGTGAATGCCTCTGCCACAGTTGTTTCCATCCTCACCGTCGACCGGATAGGCCGACGCGTTCTCTTTCTGGAGGGCGGCGTGCAGATGATCATCGCTCAGGTAATCCAGCACACTATCCCTATCCACGTATCTGTTTAGTAGAACTTTACTTAATACGTAGCATCGCCACCTTGATTTAGGTCGTCGTGGGGACACTGATCGGAATCAAGTTCGGGACGAGCGGACAAGGAGACATATCCAAGCCGTACGCAATCTTCGTGGTGCTCTTCATCTGCGTCTTCGTCTCTGGGTTTGCTTGGTCCTGGGGGCCACTGGGTTGGCTGGTACCGAGCGAGATCTTCCCCTTGGAGATCCGGTCGGCGGCGCAGAGCATTACCGTGTCCGTCAACATGTTCTTCACCTTCGTCGTTGCTCAGGTCTTCCTCATGATGATGTGCCACATGAAGTTCGCCCTCTTCTACTTGTTTGGTGCCTGGGTTTTGATGATGACCATCTTCGTCTTCTTCTTCGTTCCCGAGACCAAGAACGTGCCCATCGAGGAGATGACCGAGGTGTGGAAGCGACACTGGTACTGGTCCAAGTACATCGATGACGACGACAGGGATGTCGAGATGGCGGCGAGGTCTTAAACCTCTGCTGCCATCAGTTTTTAATTAGATTCAAAATTTTAAGTTATTTGGGTGGCAGTTAGGAACACTGGTAATGTCATTAGATATGTTTTTGGAATAGATCAAGATTGATGAGTAAATTATTTTTGGAATCAGAGGGACGCGCTTCCGCTTTCTGTGGAATAGTAGTCTCCAGTTGTCGGGTCGGATCCACCCACGTGTCAGGAATCCGACTCCATGAAAACCCCAACGAGTTCGTTTCTGGTGTGTTCTATACCCGAGTCGTCGACGGATCCGGTTTTTCTCCATCGCTCCTCCCTCCCTCGCCCTTTTCTTTCGGTGGTCGTCGCCACCGCAGCCGATTCCGTCGCTACAATCCAACCTCCCTTTCTGCCCTCCTTCTCCGACTCCGTGACTTGGCCATCCTTAACCTTGTTGCCCTAATTGAAGGAATCGAAGCAGCCGATTCGGAGGCGATCCTCAACCACATCGCCTAAGAGCATTTTTTTTACTTGAGAACAGTCACAACTCATCCTCAACCAGATGGCCTCCTGACTTCCCCTTTGCAATGTTTGGCTGTCATGCATGCAAGTTAGGTAATGTGCAGAAAAAAAAGGAGAAGAATCTTTGACAGGAAAAGGGTGGTCATCATTTCTTCTACAGTCAAACAGGAGAGGTTTACTTCCTTCCCTCATGAAACCGATGTGAGAGCCTACCATCATCTATTTGCCAAACCTCTCCAAAGTCTTTTTCTGCGAGAGGAAGAAGAGCTGTCAACACTGCACGCTATGGCTTCTACGCCTAAATCACAGGTTATATTAGTCTCGTGTACAACAGTGGCGCTGTTGCTTTATACAAATACCAGCATTAAAATATTTATAGTATTTATAAATAAACTTTTAGTTTTTAAATTTTACAAAGATGTCATATATATATATATATATATATATCTATATATATATACACACAAATATATATTATATGTGTATGTACAAATATATATATATATATATATCTAATTTTCTTCTCGAGCTTTTCTTTAAATTAATTTGCTTTCATTATTATGGATCCAAACTTGACTCCGAGGAAATATTTTTCCCGGCACTGAAAGAACATGACTCTCTCTCTCTCTCTCTAACTTCTATCGGATATGGATTAATATGATATCGTCAAATTCAAACCTACTACATTATAAGTCCACAAGTTTATCGAATTTGGATGCAGAATTCATGTGGATCTAAGTTTAGCCAGAATTCAAACCTACATTATAAGTCCACAAGTCTCGGCGGGCATACGTGTGCCAAATTATGAGAAGAAACCATGGATCTGGACATGAAATCAAAAAGGCTAACACGTAATGCTTCTGCAGATTCTTTATAAGATGGTGATAAATCTTATATGGGTTGTCCTCTTCCTCCCCTTGACCCGGACACGCTTAGAATTGTAGGGGAAAAGAAGGCCCAAGAACCGTCGTTTCCTTTCCCACTTCTCATTGATCCGGTTCTTGTTCTTTTACGTGGGTAACGGCAGGCAGGAATGCAGCCTCTCCCCCCCCCCCCCATCTCATCATGTCCTTCTCTGTCAGGTCGTAGATAGAGAGAGCAACATGATGCTGTTGCAGAGGCTGTAGAGCTGTGGCTCAAAGGGGCAAGGAAATGACTTCGATCTTTCTGGGGTCTAAAGCAGACGTATTCTATCTCGAAGGCCGAACATGGTACACAGCAGCAAAACCCCCTCATACTTGTTCAATTAGATGATACATTCTAGTTGATGTTCATCATAGGTTCTGATTCTCTCCTGTCACTTTTTTATGATTACTCGAACGATTTATCCGATCGAAAATGGGTTTTCTCTAAGGCTAATAAACTTATTTCTATGGGATTTGGGATGTTGACTCATTTAGGTATCTGAAACTTTTTGGTTATGCTTCGCGGGTACCTGTTAGCAGATGAATGCGCTCATGATTATTTTTTCCTTCACTGATATTTCAGCTTATTTTCATCTTCTTTTTCTTTTCTTTTGTGATTTCTTGGGGAGTCTTAGATGCAAAATTTGGGCCCTTGATTCGTAGGAATGAAAAATCTCGCATCTTCCTTAGATTTAATTATTTGATTGGTGGCTTGGTTTCTGAGCATTTCTGCAGGCGAAAAGTGGTCAATTACGTGAATGAATGAGAAACCCTCCATGTCCATGCTTATATTTTGGGCCTCGTCTTTGGGAGCATTATGTGGAAAGATAGCTAAGCTGGAAGAAGTAAAAGGACCTGAATAAATCTAGTGCTGTTAATTGTGTCCTAGAAATCTTAATGCATTGGCTAGATAATTTTTTTTTTTTTGGTGAATAATGACCATTCAAATTCCAATTTAATTTGAATACCACCACAGAACTTCCCTTGGCCCCTCTCAGTTTCAGGTCATAAGCTGTCTTCTCCATCTTTTATGTTCGTGGTTTGTGAGAGGTGCTATTCTTGAGAGAGATATATTAGAAAGGTTCTGTACATTTTAGCTCCTTAGCATCCTTGTACCTGGTTGTGAACCTAATAAAGCAACCTCATAACTCTTGTGTTGTCGTTATGTGTGATGGTCCCTATTTCTGTTTTCTTTCTTCTGTGCCACTGCATCCTGTTCTGATCCTTGCTACCAAATTTTGAATACTTTCCGGTCAGATACTGATTTTGACAACCTATTGAACCAGTATGCTATAGAAGTATTGAATGGTGTATCGACCTAAGCCGCTATGAATCACTACTACAAAAATAATAAAAAAGGGATAAAACTAGAAATTAGGGATCCTGCTATTATTTCTCTTTTCTTTTTTCTTGCCTAGACTAACTCTCTCATGATGGCCATTACTTGTCAAATGAACCAGTTAACATGAAAAACTAAAATTCTGGTCAATAACTTTTAAACTTGTGCATGAATGATATTGATTAACATTTAGAAAATCTTTCTACTGTATAGCTTCCATAAAACATCCAGATAATCTTGTTTTTATCAATAATTACACCTCGATATTGGTTGCTTAGCAAGAGACAGTTCAGACAAGCCTCTGGGTAAAAAACTCTCTCCATTCTGGGTCCTAGAATTGTCTATTTTCATGAGTAATTAACGCTTAAATGTTTCTGATGTATGAAAACCATAATGCTTTACTAAGTTTCAAATCTTCATACATAATTACTGTGAATCCGGACTTCAAATCCTAGACCACATAGCCAGCAAATAAATGTCCAGTACCAGTAGATGTAGTATGTTCTTGTTAATAATTTTAATCACAAATATTTGCTTCTAGAGTAGACAGTTAAGACTTTTTGTTTTGGTTATCAGAGCTGAGTATTTCTCCGTATCCCACAGGATATGTAAGACTGAACTCACAAGTGATGTCATAATTGAGGTAGAAGATATGTCCTTTCAGCTCCACAAGGTATGTCTTTTTTTCTCTCAATCCTACGTCATGATGTATGCCCTTTTAAATCTTTCTTTCATTCATGGACTAGAAGTTGAAATGAATAGAACAGAGCCTTACACGATCCTGCACAAGACTGAACAAAAGCTTAGCATTTAAAAGAGTTATACCTTTAGGTTAACTAAGCTGCTTAGAGAGTGTTCACTATATTTGTGGGCAGGGTTTGACATATTGGGGACGGGACTTGGTTTGGTCCATGGTCGGATTGTCATGTGCAGGTTGGATGAACATAGTACACTGGCACAGACCTAGTTTGATCGTCCGAAATGCAAAAAAAAAAAAGAAGACCTATTTCATGGGTTTTCCTCCTAAGAATGTCCAAATTCATGTAATTTAAGTAGTCCAGGACTATAAAACAATGGATGTCATGTTGTATTGAAACATACAATGGAAAACAAATAATGACAGAGTTTAGAGAATATATTATAATACATGATAAGTGAACAGTCATTTAAGCAATTTTACATAACAAATGACTATATCAGAAAATTATATACTTGTTTCTATCACCAAAACTACTCTCGTGATTCAATGGCAGGTTTGTTAGAGTTCTTGATGTGATGATACTGTAGATCAATACAACACATCTCTAGGGCCCTATTATAAATCCAGGGTTTGCAAGACCATACCATACCGCTTGGTACACCTTAGTGTACCATGTGTCGGTATGTTTGGTATAGCTTGGTATATATAGTACCGACAGTTGATCAATACACCAGTCCGGTATGGTATTCTGAACCTTGCATAAAACTACTTCCATGATTTTTTATACTCCTAAACAGTATTGCCATTAATGCATTAATATGGCAGTAGTCCTCTGATCATCATGAACCATCCATGTGGTAGGAACCCTATCATGCAAGTAGGATTGTGATAAATACTCCATAAAATATAATGTGCTTTAGCTATGACTCTCATCACCATACTATTATTGTGTATTATAAGATGCATTTGACTTTGAAAAGAATGACCAACTATCACCATATATGTGCTAGTCATGCTATCCAAGATAATAGGAAGATCGAGAACAGAAGGAACTATAGTTTGGCTCAGTTTCAGTAGGCTCCCTCCCATATTCATATTCTCATATGAATCTAGGCAAACGTAAGATTTAGCCACTCTGGCCACTATCATTAGTTGAAGCACTACTTTTTATGTCAAAACTATCCCCACAATCCCCACAAAGAGCAAACTTGAGGGAGGTGTCTCATCACCAGATTGAACTTGTAGCTTATTTATTGTGTCCAATGGATCAACTGGCTATGTGGCTTGACGCTTTCTATTACTTTGATAACTGGATGTTTCTCTTTGTCACCTCGATCCTCTGACCCTTGTCATTCTCCTTCCTCTTGTACAATCTTAGTAATGGATCGAGATGGGTCTCCTCCCTCATCCATTAATGGATCTCCTAAATCCTTTGCTATGCAAACCCAACCAAGCATCATATCGAGTAATTATGATAGAGATGTAAATCGAATGGATCCACCTTGGGTTCCACTATTTTCCTATCATTGTCAATACAACATAGCCTTAAATGCATGTTGTAACAGATGCATATTGGCTTCTCCGATCTTCAGTATAGGAGCCGATTGTGAATTTTTGTATCAATTAATGTGAATACTGGTCAATTATGCGCCAAATGATATGATCTGTGATCGCACCCATATTGTTATCCTTCTAAATTTGGTGCTGACCCTGCGAATTATAGCCAACACTCACCTGAATAAAAATTAAGATCAATTAGTTCTCATTTTAGTCAATAGATTTGACTTGGATCAACAAAAGACAAATTATACGGGTTGGTTCTACAACCATGATCCATATGATATTGACACGACATCATGATATCCTCAAAAAATGCACCCAATGACTATCTTGAAAATCTGGTTCTCATCTGAGGTCAGTGACATTCATATAAGTTTTGAATTTGAAATCATTATATAAGCTGGTTCTACAATTAATATTCTCGAAGGATACTTTGTGCATTTTGCTAAATCAGGAGATCCTCCCGCTAAATGGTACTTCAGGTGAGTGATACAATGTACTAACAATAAATGCATTGTCAATGATGTTGGTTATCAGATATTCAAAGGGTGTGCTACTATGCCAAATTGGAACTTTGATATCTATAACAGTTAAAGAACTAATCTGTGACAAATAAGGTTTGATCCACAAGAATCTAGGATGGATCTAGCATTGATCCACAAAGATCCAGATTAGATCCATTAATATGTAAGCTATCAAAACAAATTTTGGCTAGATCCATTAAGATCTAAGCTACACCCAAATCAATTGATCTAGCCTAGATTCAAAGGGATACAGCCTTGATTCATTTGAATATGGGCTGAATCAGAACATATCTAAGCTAAATTTGCAAAATCCAAAGCTTGATCCTTGTGGATCAAGCCTCCATATGCAGGGTTCAAGGTGAAATGGCAACGGATCATGCTACAATCCACAAGGGTCAAGGCTACGTTCTTCCAGATCAAGCCCTAAAGTAGGTGAACCAAGCTGTCACTATGTAAAGATTAAGCTTCGGATTTTCTTAATTTACAGATCAAAAGAGACCCCAAGAAACCTCTTGTGAGTCAAAAGGGTATAGGAGGAATCTTTTGTGTCAAAAAGGAGGACAAGCCTGTCCCACCAGCGGACCGCTTGGAGGCAATGTGCAATCCAATTCACTATCAGACTGATACATGCTACCTGGTACTAGTCTGGGCAAAATGGAGAACCTTGGTTGTGAGATTGAAAAAAGGTGGCCACTGTGCAAGTCTCCTGCCAAAACTACTTTTGGGGAGGGTCAATTTATTTAGCCTTACTCTTGAGAGGCAATTGTAAATTATGCGAAAGTACATCTAATTGCTTGTATATTAGTTTCGATGATCTTTTCAGTTTGGTTCTCTGATCATAGATAAGTGATCTAAGAAAAATTCATTTACTACCATGGTTTCCATCTTCTCTTAAGGATTTTGAGTTTGAACTGCAATATTCAATGAGGTTTTCACACTCCTGTGAGATATTCTTGTATCACCGTCTCACCAATTGTTGCTTTCCAGATGATATCAACAACAAATTGAAATTTGAAAGATTAAAACAGCTTTGATTTATGCTTTGTTTCTCCTCAAACACTTTTCTTTTCCTTCATGATAGAACTTGTTGTTAAGTTCACTCATGTCAATAAGTACCATTGCTATTTTCAAGATTAGCAAACTTTTTGGAGTTCCTATTTGTTATGCTGCCATCACTACTAAATTGTATTTACTGAATGATCTTGTTTTGAAATTTGAGTGGCAAATATTCAGCAATGAAACGTCAACTTTTGTGGCACTTGTCAATATTTGCCTAGAGAACTCTAACTTGAAAAGATAAATCTGCAAGCACAGTTTTTCTCTGTATGTTCTTGTAAGTTTCTAATATTTGTTCATTACCCATCACTGAATCTAGTTTGCGGTGAATGTTATGCTATCACAGCATTGTTTGTCCACTCCACATACATGTTACTCAACAAGAAGCTTGGCATATCAATCCTTGTGTTTGAGTTCAGCATAAGTTATCAATGATTATTTTATTTTATGAATCTTCTAGATATAAAGATTTTTAATGGCAACTGCTATTTTGACCACACAAAGAAAGTGGGAGGGAGAGAAAAAATAAAGGCAGAGTAATGCAAAGGCAAGATAGGGAGAGAGAACTGGAAGGGGAAGGGAAAGAGGATAGAGAGTAGAAGGCCCTGATTTGGCTGTCTTGAATGAGGCTTCAACCGTGATTATGATGGACACCTTCATGGTTGTTGTGTGATCATTCATTTAGCCATAAAGGATTACTGATCATCTAGCAATGCAACTTTGAGTTATTATTGAAGTTTTTGAGGTGAGATATGGTATGTCCACAAGGTTCTTAGGTGTTTCATTTATTTGTATCTTTGCTACTTGAAAAAAACCTTTGCTCTCTAAACAAGATGTATTCTTGATCAGAAAACTGTGATTCTGATGGACAGTAAGAAGTGATACGTAGAAAGGGACAAATAGTTCGAAGTGAAGATGTGTTAGAGAGATGAGGGAGAGACAGAGAGGCAGTGAAAGATGATATGGGCTGGAGAGGCTGAGGTGGCTTGAGGGTAGTTTTACAAAGACATTTATTTGCTTAATTTTTGCACTGAACTTTCACTTCAACACCTCAAATTTGAAATCAACAAGTCTGATGTTCACATTGTTTTCCAGTTCCCATTGATTAATAGGAGTGGGCTACTACAAAAAATGATTAGTGAATTCCACAACAATGATGGAAAGGATTGCATTCTTGAGTTTCATGACATCCCTGGCGGTGCCAAGGCTTTTGAGCTGGTTGCAAAGTTCTGTTATGATGTGAAGATAGAGCTGAATGCTCTGAATGTGGTCGCTATCCGTTGTGCCTCTGAGTACCTCCAGATGACTGAAGATCATGGAGAAGGAAATCTTATCATGCAAACTGAAAATTTTCTCGAAGAAGTTCTGGGAGACTGGAATGACTCGATGAAGGCTCTTCAAACATGCAAGGACGTTCTTACTTATGCAGAAGAGCTCCATATTGTTACAAGATGTATCAATTCACTGGCAGCCAAAGCATCTGTTGATCCAACACTGTTTGGCTGGCCCATGATTGGGCAAGCCAACACAAAGAACCTTGGAGGCACCATTCTGTGGAATGGAATTGGTCTAGGAGGAAAGTCTAGATCCCCAGGTGCTGATTGGTGGTATAAAGATGTTGCTTTCCTTGACCTGCCAACCTATAGAAGGCTAATACTGGCTATGAAGTCAAAAGGCATGAAGCCAGACAACATTGCTGGATCTCTAATGCACTATGCAAAGATGTGTCTCCCAGGGTTGAGTAGGCAGCCAGGCTTCCATGAGAGCACTGATTGCTTCACCTGTACCAACTCCACTGCAATCCAATCAGAAAATGATCAGAGGGTTCTACTTGAAGAGATAGTAGAACTTCTGCCCATAGAAAGGGGTGTCGCTTCATCAAAGTTTCTGCTCGGTTTGCTCCAAACGGCCATGATCATACATGCCAGTCCTTCCTGCAGGGAAAATTTAGAAAAAAGAGTGGCAGAGCAACTAGAGGATGCTGAACTGGAGGATATCCTAATACCAAATCTGGGCTACTCAGTTGAAACTCTGTATGACTTAGACTGCATGCAACGAATCCTTGATCGCTTTGTTTCTGTTAATCAACCAGAAGGTATAACATCACCTGGCATCGTTGATGAGGAGGAGTTGATGGCCAATGCTGTTGCACTGACACCAGTGACCATGGTAGCAAAACTCATGGATGGGTACCTTGCAGAAGTAGCTTCTGATGTTAACTTGAAGCTCCCTAAGTTCCAATCTTTGGCAGCACTCGTCCCCGACTATGCCAGACAATCAACTGATGGAATCTATCATGCTATTGATATATATTTGAAGGTAATATTTAATTTTGCATTATTTTGCAGTACTCTCTAGTCTCTACAGTTGTTCTTGCTGAAGATTCAGTTTTGCATCAACATGCACATCTTTACAAAAAAGTTGCTTAAATTTTTGGTTTGTGGCATATGTAGATTATTCACCTTTGATTTCAAGTTATTGTCCTTTGAATGATCCTTTCATCAAACAAGAGGTTACCTTCCATAACTCCTACTGTGTGGCACATGATAAGTGTATATTTTTTATGCTTTGATGGAAGTGTCTTAGGCAGTAACTTTTCCTAGGAGCGTCAGATTTGTAATCTGAAACTTTTTGAAAGCAAAATAAACTGCATCTGCATATGAATAGCTAGGGTGATAATAGAAATTATTTGTACATAAAAATATAACTGATTGTGTTAGGAAAACATGTATCAATGGTAGAAATTGGTCATCTCGGATTGCTCTAACAATCAAACTATCCTAACATCTAATCTATCTGATCTAATCTTGCTACGGCTTACAACTATGGTCTCTCTCAATTCCGTCTAGTAACAACTTGTTCTAGATATATTAAAGTCAATGCAATTTATATCAAATCTGCTAACTCTCCCAGTCACTAGAGGAATAAACAACAGGGTAAGCTGATGCTAATATGTTTGATCAGTATTCTTTTTCATAAAAAGAAGAATCAGAGTATGATTATCAGGTCATAGCCTCCATGTTTACAGTTTAATGCTTGTCATGTAAGCTTACTTGCAAGTGCCTGATATCCTGATTGTTTCATCAGTACAATTTTGATTTTTACCTGTAACAAATATGGTTGATTACCTATCACCCGTTGCACTTATTATTGCTAATATTACATTTGAATTGTTTCATGTTCATAATCTTACACATGGTCCAATTTCAGTCTCACCCATGGCTCACAGACTGTGAGCGGGAGCAGCTTTGTCGACTAATGAACTGCCAGAAGCTCTCACTGGAGGCTTGCACACACGCTGCACAGAACGAGAGGCTACCACTTCGAGTAATTGTTCAGGTGCTCTTCTTTGAGCAACTTCGTCTGAGAACCACCATCACCGGCTGGTTTTTTTCCTCGGACAACGGGGAAAGCTCTCATGCTCGCATGGTACCTAAGAGCAGTAGCACGCTTAACCAAGCGGAGATCGCTCAAGAAGATGTACAGAGTATGAGCTTCGAAGAGATGAGATCCAGGGTTTCTGATCTCGAGAAGGAGTGCTCAAGCATAAGAGAAGAGATTCAGAAGCTAGAGAGGTCAAAGAGTGCATGGAGCATCTTCTCCGGAAAGCTTGGATTTGGGATGAGAACAAAGCGGTTTTTTAGCTCAAAACAGGCATCTACTGATAGATAGGTAGATAGGTAGATAGGTAGATAGATAGATAGATAGATAGATAGATAGATTGCTTTTGTTTTTTCACTTTAATTGTAGAATTTTTTTTTATTTTTTTCCAGTTCTTCTATGGTTAAATTGTTAATACCCAATACCACATATTCTATATAATCATGAATAGGGAACGATCGTTACCGCTATAATTTACATTTATCAACTTCTAAGTATGAAGCTGATATTCTTAAATGTCAAGGCCAGGATTATATTTTTTTCTTTCAAAAGAACATTACGTGAATGATGGTGGTTGGGAGCACCATGAATCAACTCATTTCTCTTGGTATTTTAGTTCTATATTTATGATAGAATAAAAAGATAAATTTTTTGTTATGGTGCTTTAGTCACGTAATATCTCGTCGTGTGGTTTTTAGATTAAAGAAGGGGGGAGGGGAGAAGTTGCAGCGTCAATCAAACGGGGATATGTAGTAGACACGACTCCGAGTGCCCTTTCCCTGAGCATTAGCATCCCCACATCGGACATTACCCACCTTAGGTCCCAACATGCCTTTCAAGTATGGGGACGCAACACGCCATGGCTGCTGCTCCTCCATAGAGTCGAAACGAAACTGAGCCCTTCCGCCAACCACCCTCTTAAAAAGAGGTTGACAAAGCCTCGGTCAGTCCTCATTGCAATTCGGTTAAATTAATTAAATATGATAAAGTTAAAATAAATAGGGTATATGGTTTAGTGATTAAGGTAGTAAGTTTAAAGTCAAATCACTTGGATCTGAATGTTTATAGAGTCACTTGGTTTTATTAAAAAAAAACTTATAATTTATTATTATTATTATCATTACGCTCATTATAGTTATGAATCTGTTTTTCAAATTTCAGAAATAAATTTCTGATTTTTTATATTTTAAATTATTTTTTAGTTAAAAATTAAACATTAATGATTTGAATAGGAACCCACGATTTGAACGAATTCGATTCTGATTTCTGATTTTACAAAATTAAAATCGACTATTCTAAAATTAAAAATCATGATTTTAATTAAACTATGATCATGGCTAACCTCAACAACCTGATCCCTTGTGCCAAAGGATGTTAGTTTTTTTTTTTTTTTAACAAGTCAATTGAAAATTAAATTCTATCTATTGTCATACTTTTTTTATAAGTTGATTAAAAATATAAATTACAAATCAAAATAGCTCAGGAGATTGTTTTCAAATCGTACGTCGTCGTCACTCCTCTAACATTTGTCATTGTACGAGGTCTGTCTCCATGACAAAAAAAAAAAAAAAAGAGGAGGATAAGAAAAGAGGAGGTTTGATCGTAGCACCAATGAATAAGATGATAAACGAAGGAAAATAGATACACACGAGTCTTTTGATCCTAAACCCAATGGGAATTATTTTTTTCTTCTTCTCAAACCGTGATATCATGAAGCTCACTTTCGTAAAATAGAACTTTGACTTGAGCATTAGGGAATATGATTGCCGGTTAATCCCTAGCAATCATCTCTTTATTTCGTAGGTCTTGATCAGAAGGTTTACCTTACGAGTTTGTTGTGTTGGACTGTAATGGTTTAAAAAGTGAGATCGAATATTTATAAAAAGAGAGTATTTTTTTTTTTTACAGCAATCAAGTATTTTTTATATTGTATATATATATCGATCAGCTATTGATGCGGTATATACCAAACTGCATCGAGTTATACCGAACATATCAACACATGATACATTAATATATCGAGTTGTACCGAGCATATTAATTCTTTATCAGACTATTATTTATCGAGTAGTATAATATGTTAATACAAACCCTAATAACAACAATGATGTAATCTAGTAAAATAAATAAATAAATAAATATTATATAAGGTAAATTTATATAAAATTTAAGGAATAAGATGAGCATGATGATTTAACTCCCAACTTAAATGTAAAGAATGCCATTCTTCAATAATGGCAAATCGTCAAAAAATAAAAAATAAAAAGATAATACGTTTCCCAATAGGTTCTTTAGAGGATTGGAAAGTATAAAAAATATGGACATCGGTTGAAAAAATAAAAATAATATAGAACAAAAATATAATGCTGGCTATGGGGTTCGAACCCATGCGCACTTATGTGCAGAAGATCTTAAGTCTTCCCCCTTAACCACTCGGGCAAACCAGCTCGTACAATATTGAGGATAAATATCATCATAATTATTTAATGTACATAACCTTTTATCTTACTTCTTTAACAAGTATATAAAACCATGTTAAACTCGTTTAAAATGAGTTCGAGTAAGAAGTATATTTGCTGCCATCTCTACATGTCAACCTATTCAATTAGCCATGACAGCCCGTCAGTTTTAATAAAGAAGATGCAAATTGTGAGTGTGTCTCATCTACCACCTAATTAGTTTCATCGTTAACTTATGAAAAATATATATTATTATCCTACCCATGACCTCCTTCTCTTTGCGTCTTCTCCCACCTTCCCTCTTCTCATCTTTTTTTTTTTTCACTCTATAATATTGGATAATCTTATCCATCTTCCTCTTGTATCCTTAACTCGTCGCTACCACCACTAAAATCATCCTTTTTTTTTTGTAAAAAAGATTATCATCATTCTCAAGGATAAAATCTATCAACTAAGAAAAAAAAGAAGGATGAAAAGAGGAATCTATTGTTTGCGATAAGAATAGAGACGATTGAGACAACAATGATATGCCAACATTCGAAGGATAACGGTGAAGGATGAAAAAGAGTTTTAGTGGAGAAAAACTCATCTTATTCACATTTCTAAAAAGAGTACTTATAACTTATTATCATGACAAGACATTTGAATAATACCTATTGGGTCTAACACTACGGAAATATTCAACCCCATGGAAATATTCATATAATGAATGGTGTAAATCTTTTTTTAAAAAATACTATAATTGATATAGAAATATATCTATTTGATTATTCTTGTTTCTGAACCAATAAGTATATCTATTTGGAATTTATTTTTTGCGTATGAGCTAGATTGTTTAGATTTGAAGTTCATTTACATCTAGGGTATATAATGTTTTAATGAAAATACCGAAAAATATTATAAATCTATTAAAAAATAATGTAATTGATATAGAAGGTTTTCTATTTGATTTTAAGTTTTTCTATTACTTGAAGTTTTACTTTTACAGATGAGCAGAGCTTATTAAGTTTTGAATTCATTTGTCCAAGTTATAGTATTTTTGAATTGTTATCGTGGAGATTTAAAAAATTTTGCAAGTCCATTGAGAAATACTATATCTAAAAAAATAAATTTAATATATCAAGAATTAGATCAGTCCACACTATGGATGACATATCTAGTATGTAGTGTTATAATTATTTTTATTAAAAAAGTATAATAAATGAAAGGTATGCTATCAGAAATATGAAAAAGATGACCTTCTGGAAAGCTAAAAAAAAAAAAAAGGGAATTTTTTTCCAAAAATAAGTCAATTTTTTTTCCTTTAAAGTAGTGAAATCGAAATTGAAAAAAAAAAGAAAAGAGAGAGAGAGAAGAAGAAGAAGAAAATCTCATAAAGATGGTGAGTGAGGCTCATCGTATACGTGGGGTGGGGCCTACATTCTTTTGTTTGGTTGGACTTTGGCATGGAAGCGTCGGCAACGGGCCCCACCAAAGGTGGGAATCTCATAACAAAAAACGTGTCATTTGCTGATTTGAGGATGGACGCTGTGCCGGCGGAGTGCAACGACACTCAAAAATTGGCCGCACGATGGGTCAGTTTCACCAACCACCAAAGACTTGGCCTTTGCCCAGTCGTACTGCGGTGGGACTGCATGCACGTCCAATAACACTGCTTTATTCTTTTGATCAAAATTTAGATAGGAAATGCTGGAGCGTTGAATAATAATATTCAAAGGGGATCGAAGAAGCAAATAATGAAGAGACTTAAAAAGACATTTGTGCAGTGGTATGTTAGGTGTGCGAGACCTGACCAATTCCAACATCTGTTTCTTTCAACCCTCTTCTCTCTCTCTCTCTCCGTCCCTTCCTACCCACCCTCTCCAGCCCATCTACCACAAACCCATAGCCACAATAAAGCCTCTATCTCTGCCATTGCTGCTTTCTCCCAGCTTGAAAGTATTCCTCTTCTCAAGCTTCTCTGCCGACTACTCTATTTCTTCTTCTTCTTCTTCTTCTTTCATTTTTATCTCTCTAAGTATAATTCTATCTTATATATGTATATGTCACCGATGGCGGCGGTCATGCTGTCCTCTGCGCCAAGGCATGTGCTCAGCCCCATTTTCCCGCCGCCGGACAACCAAGCGCCGCCTCCTACGGCGCTTCCTAAGCGACGACCAGCCTTCCGGCGGTTCCCCTTCCCCGTTCTACGCTCGGCCATCCGATCGATCTACGTGCCAGATTCCACCTCTGCCGCCCCCTTCCCCGGCGCCCTCGGCTCCAGCCGCTCCGACTGGCAGACCAACTGCGCCATCCTCGCCAGCAAGGCTGCGTCTAACTCCTCTTCTTCTTCATCCTCCAGAGGAGACAACGCTGGCGCCGCATCTAATGAACCCAGCAGCAGCAACGATGGTAACCACTACCATCTGGCGAGTCCCACGCCTGTCAACG
Organism: Ensete glaucum; assembly: GCA_021527575.1. Taxonomy (NCBI): domain Eukaryota; kingdom Viridiplantae; phylum Streptophyta; class Magnoliopsida; order Zingiberales; family Musaceae; genus Ensete; species Ensete glaucum. Next base: position 47,745,765 of record CM038551.1, read on the forward strand.
GCCTGAAGCAAAACTCGGCGACGCTGGACTTGGTGCCGGTGGTCAACCTCCCGCGGCCCCTCTCCATCTCCGACCTCTCGCCTTCTCCGAAGCACGGGTCCAGCGTCCGCGTGGCGTACCAGGGCGTGCCGGGGGCCTACAGCGAAGCGGCGGCCGGAAAGGCCTACCCTAACTGCGAGGCCATTCCTTGCGACCAGTTCGAGGTGGCCTTCCAGGCGGTGGAGCTTTGGATCGCGGACCGCGCGGTCCTCCCCGTCGAGAACTCCCTGGGCGGCAGCATCCACCGCAACTACGACCTCCTCCTGCGGCACCGGCTCCACATCGTGGGTGAGGTTCAGCTCCCTGTCCACCACTGCCTCCTCGCCCTCCCGGGCGTGCGCAAGGAGCAGCTGACCCGGGTGATGAGCCACCCTCAGGCGCTCTCTCAGTGCGAGCTGACGCTGACCGGGATGGGACTCAACGTGGCGCGGGAGGCCTTCGACGACACGGCAGGCGCCGCCGAATACGTGGCCAACAACGGCCTCCGGGACACGGCGGCCATCGCGTCGGCGCGGGCGGCGGAGCTATACAGACTGCAAGTGTTGGCGGACGGCATCCAAGACGACAGCGGCAACGTGACGCGGTTCGTGATGCTGGCGCGGGAGCCCATCATTCCGCGCACCGACCGGCCCTTCAAGACCAGCATCGTGTTCGCCCACGACCGGCAGGGCACCTCCGTCCTCTTCAAGGTGCTCTCCTCCTTCGCCTTCCGGGACATCAGCCTGACCAAGATCGAAAGCCGGCCGCACCGCCACCGGCCACTGCGCCTGGTGGACGACGCCAACGTGGGCACCGCCAAGCACTTCGAGTACATGTTCTACGTCGACTTCGAGGCGTCCATGGCGGAGACCCGCGCCCAGAACGCCCTCGCCGAGGTCCAGGAGTATACCTCCTTCCTCCGCGTGCTCGGCAGCTACCCGATGGATATGACTCCCTGGGACGCATCCTCCTCCTCCTCATCCTCCTCGTCGTCCCCGCCGACGCCTCCCTCCTCCTCGTAGTCACGTTGATCGATTGGCTCTGGTCCGTCAGTTTCTTCCTATCCCCAATCTGACGGGTGAGATTGGTCAAAACCAAGCAACGCTTTTTTTTTTATTTTAATTTTTTATGATGTAATCGTCACCAACCAATTTATATTTCTTTCTTTCTTTTTTATTTTAGGGTTCTATCGCGAACTAAAGGAATGGAGTATGAAATCTTTAATTTGGATTATGTTTCTCGTACGTGCAATGTGGTTCACAAAAATTGTACCAACTTCTTGTGTTGACACAGGTCGTAGGTTGAGGGCATCAGACGTTACAACGGAAACTGCAACAGTGTGAGTCGATTACTTTTGGAGAGGGAATCATTTTGTGGCGTGGCGTGGTGGTTGTCCACCAAAAGCTTAGGAACTTTGGCATGCTAAGTCATTATTATTCTCACGTCACGGTATTAACAATGACAAAAATATAACTACAGCTGTGGGTTGTATAAATAGTATATAGGGTTAAGGTTGATGTTTATTTTGTGATTTAAGTCATCCATCAATTATTGATGTGTAAATTAATTTTTATATTTTTAAAAATTTTAACATATAACATACTTTCATTAAATCTGAGTTAACATACATTAGAGTATCATGCTTACTCATAATAAATTATAATATAATGATATATATAATTTATTTTTTTTAAAAGATCTATTTTAGTTGATGTGATTTTAGTGATACACCACTTTAATCTTTATGTTTTTAATCGTGTTTAAGATAACTCATATATTTTTAAATACATAGCATATAAGCTCATCTTATCAAGTCTGATTAACAGATGTTAGAGTATGCTTACATGATATACTAACTCATAATAAATTATTAATATAATAAAATATATAATTTAAATTAAAAAATTGAGACCACCATCAATGGTAAGAGGAGGCATCATTGTGGAAGCGACCACCAGCAGCAGAACCGAGCCGCTACTGTTTAGTAGAGCGTTGTACACACACAGCCTCTCTTTGCACTCATGACGAGCTCAAGAACTTCTAATCCTGCCTCAGGTAGATATGCGTCGACTAGTCTGATACTAAGCATGCAATAGTTTCTTGGTCCATTATCCTCCTCTTAGGCGTCTTTATCCCCACCGCCTCCCATTTTATCCTCTCCTATACCTTTACCCATTATTCCTACAACATGGTGATCCAGTTCTCCCTCACCTCTACCTCCGGTCTCTCCGCCTTCATCCTTCTCTACAGCCTCTATCGCTTCTTCTTCCTCGACAAGATGAACTTTTTTTAAACTTAAATTATATATTATTATATTAATAATTTATTATGAGTCAGCATGTCACGTAAGCCGACTTTAATGTCTGTCAACTCAGACTTGACAAAAGGAACTTATATGCTACGATTTTAAGGGTTATTTTAGACACGAGCAAAATGACTTAAGTAATCCATGACCAAAATCATATGTGTTAAAATGGATCTTTTTTTAACCTTAAATTATATATTATTATATTAATAGTTTATTATGAGTAATCATACTAATTAAGTAGATTTTACTGTCTATTAACTTAGATTTGATATTTTTAAAAATATATGAGTTATTTTAGATATGAATAAATCATAAGGGTTCAGGTGGTTAATGATCAAAACTATAAGAGTAAAATAGACCTTAATCCTAATATAAACTAATCAACCATTCTGGTCAAGGTGAATAAATTTACGTGTATATCCTCTTCTCCTTCCCTCCCCCAAATGATTTTATTATGAGACAACATGTTTATTAAGTCAAAACTATATATACAGATGCTAATATCTATTAATTTAGATTTGATAGGAGGGAGTTATGATTTTTTTTTTTTTAATGTATGAGTTATTCTAGACATGATTAAATCATAATGATTTAAATGGTTAATGACCAAAACTTCGTGGGCTAAACTGAATCTTAACGCTAGTATATAAAAATACATTTATATGCCCCCTTAAAAAAAAGATTTTAGTCTTTGTCCCTCTCATTTTAATCAATATATATATTCTTTTAAAATATTTAAATTTGCATATGTCATTATGATATATATTTTAAAATATTTAAATTTACATATATCATTACGATAAGTCTCAAATTATAAGCCAAAATTTAATTGGCTGATGAGAATGTTGCACTTATTTTATCTAGGTCTTATTTTATGTTTGTCTCGGAACAAAATCGAGGAACATCGAATCCTGTAGAGTGTCTAACTCAACAAAATTACGTTAGAAGCATGCACAGCAAAATTTGTTCCATTATTTAAGTCGATTCAAGTAATGTGGTGTTAGTAGAAACCCAAGAGTGCTAAAGTCGAATGCTCAAAAAAGATAGGGATATATTATGTTCGGAGAAATGTACCGGGGGATAGGGCTTTTTATTTATAATGTGATTTTTGGACCGTTTATACTCAATAGATATATATTAATTAATATCAGGAACGGTCATACACATCCCCCTATATGATGTGTTGGCGATAAAGCACTGAGGTGTCGATCATGCTATTATTATTCTCATATAAAACCAAACAAAAGATTACTATTGCTTTGTATTTTTTGTTAAGGTTGGAATAACCTAATTACATGACGAACTAAATGACTTGAACGACATACCAAATCAAATCTATATAAGGTTTTAGAATAGAAATATATAGAAGAAAATATTTTAAAGTTCTTAGATTTTTTTAACAAATCTATAAAAATCAAGAGAAAATATATATTTTTTAAAAAGATTTACATGAGAGAAAGTATAAATATTTTTAGTTAATTTGATGATAATTTTTATATTATATTATTCTTATTCAATGAAAATTTTAATTTTTCTTTATGCAAGTAGGAAATGAGTATGAAACCATATAATCCTGTTTGTGATATTCTTATAGGTTTATGTTTTGTTGTTAATCCTCTATATCATTCTTTTAGTATCATGATGATCTTCTCATCGCCAAATGTTTTTTCTAAGAAAATAAAATTTATATCATATTAAAGTACGATTAGAAACATGATGTGCATTTTTATAGAGGTGAATTTATATAATTATAATAGTAGCCTAGCCATGCAATGCTCTCAAGATGAGTTGTTCGCTTGCTGGCGAACCGTCTCGCCTGGCCTCCCCACATCAACGTCATCGATTTGATAGTTGGATGGTTCCATTTTTTTTTTTTTTATAATTTCCTTTTTGAATCAAACATGATGAAGGCTCTATTGGGTGTCGGTGGTTTATCCCATTAACTCTAATCCCATAAAAGCCATGCTTCCTACCGCTCCTTGAGTGTGTACTAAGCGTCTATCTAACTTTTCAGATATCCCATTGGAACTCCTTAATCTAGGCCTCCTACAATCGCATATAGCCTCTTGTCTCGATACATTCCATAAAACAGACGATATGACCTTGACCAAGCCTAGATGAAAATTTGCTAGGGTTTGTATTCTCCTTGATTTTGATAAACTCCTTCTTCCACGATGATTATGGTCGAATAAAAGCAAAATATCAGAGATTGGATGTCGGATCAGAGAATTGATCAATGTTTCAAAGAATGGACTTCATACTATAAGTTCAGGCATCAGATTAAAAGAATCAAGTATTGAGTCAAAAAATCGGATGTTGTGGGAAGTCAACATGCCGATAAATCGAGTGATACGCCGAAGGAAAGGATAATGGACTAGAGGTTCGGACAAAGTATCAGATGATCAAATGATATGCTAGAATACTAGATAATATGTTAGTTACTTTGTAATATGTGGTTAAGTAGTTAAGTCTTGATCATAGTCGTTTTAAGTCAAATTGAGTTGGTATTACACTTAAACTAAAGTTGAATTGGGTCTTTTGAAAAGCCAATTTAGTGACTTTGAGCAAGCCTACTCGATGGTACCACCAGCCCAAGTGGTGGTATTGTCTAGAGAGTTGAAAAGTAATATTTTGTGCTTTTTCGAGACTTTTGACGGTAGTTACACTCATGATCGATGGTGGTATCACCTAGGCCGATAGTGGTACTTCCAAAGCCCAAAATCTCGAGCTCTATTTGGTAGTACTACCTCTCGGCATCGACGATAGTATTGCTACTACCCCGAGAACTCAGGGATTTAAATTTTTTGACTCCATTTAAGCTTTTGGGAGTCTATAAACATGCCACTTATGCTTGCTTGATGTAAGGGTGAATAAGAACCACAATCATGAGAATTGAAGTGTGTAAACCCTCTTGAAAGTGTTTTGAGTCTCTTCCTCTTTTAGTTTAGTGGTTATCCAAAGGAGATGTGAGGTGTTTCGTAAAAGAGTTAGTGTAGAGTTTCTCTCCTAAGCTTGGTAAAAGGAGAAGAGTTGTAATAAGGGTCGTTGATCTTTGACTATTGAAAAGAAGATCAATAGTGAAAGTCGATGGCCTCAAGGGAAGAGGAATCACGAATGGACATAGGTGGAGACGGCCAAACCACTATAAATCAGTTTATATTTCTTTCTTTACTTTACCTTGTTATTACTTACTGATTTACTTACTCATTATTCTTACTCACATTTTTTTAGTTAAATGCATTTCTGATACTTAATTTTAATCAGAACCTTAATTCACCCCCCACCCCCTTTCCTTCCCGCCCCTTTCTTAGTGCTATTATGATTCTAAAAATTAGTATTAAAGCTAAGTTCTCTTAGTTAATTAATAGCCAAGTGAGATTTAATCGCTTTTTCTAGCAAACAACAGGGTCACTCTATCACTCATCCTCATATGTTCAATGGAACATACTACACTTGTTGAATGCCATTGAATGTGGTTTTAAAAAATCTTTTAAACAAATGAATGAATGAAATGATGTTGTATAATAAGATATTTTCCTTAAATGCTAAAGAATAAATGTTTTATTTTTTACTTTAGACAAAAATGAGTTTAATCGTGTTTCTACTTGTGACATTGCATATGTTATTTGGCACATACTTGAAGCTACTCATGAAACTAAAAATAGAGTAAAAGAATCTAAAATTAATTTTTTGGTACATAGTTATAAATTGTTTAAAATGAAGCCAAGCGAAACTATTGCTAACATATACACCCATTTTATGAATGTTATCAATGGTTTAAAAGTTATTAGTAAATGCTATACTAATCTTGAATTATTAAATAAAATTTGAAGATCTATTTTAAAAAGTTGGGATCTAAAAGTAACGGCTATCCAAGAAGCAAAAAGTATAAACAATTTCATGTTGAAGAACTCATATGATCTTTAATGACATATGAAATGACCTATAAAACATATGATGAACATGATGAAAACCTTCCAAAAAAAAACAAGAATATTGTAGTTAGAACAAATATGACTCCTCAAATAAAAGCTAAATTAATGATGATGATGAGATTACACTTCTTGCCAGAAGACTTAAAGAGTTAATAAAAATTCTTATAAGAATAAAAGTGAATCCAAAAAAGATATAATAATATATTATGAACGTAAAAAACTAATACACTTCAAAAATGAGTGTCCATAATTGAATAAGTTGCCAACTCAAAAGAATAAAAAAACATTCAAATAAACTTGGGATGAATTAAGTGCATCAGAAGATGAAGTGATAAACTATGCATTGATAGTCTTCAACGATAAGGTTTATGACTCTTCCAAAATATTTTTATCTTATAATAAATTATTTGATGCATTTCATTATTTATGTCATGAACTCAAAAAGATTAATAATTAATATAATTTACTAAAAAATTATACATTACTCATTAGTAAATTTAATTTACTAAAAAATATGCATGAAATATCAACACCTTATACTTCTTGCTCTAAATGTAAAGATCTAGATTCACTCAAAAAGAAAAATATGTTTTTGTAACACACATTAGAAAAGTTTAAAATTAGAAATATATCTTAAATATGATTCTTACTAATCAATGTTGTGTATATAGAAAGGAATGAACCAATTTTGTGAGTAGTAGCACTCATCAAAAACTAACAAAATTTGTAAAAGGATCCATACTATATGTTCCCCTTAAATCTAAATATAATTTTTATAGAAGATTTAGTCATTATGCTTATACATGCTCTTTTAAAAAATATAGCTCTCATAAATTAGTTTGGATTTCTAAAGCAACAATAAATGATTTGATGCTAAAAATCAAGAGAGATCAATCTAATTATGAAGGACCTAAAGTTAACTCAGTACCTAAAGTATCTCTTTCTTGTAAGTATGTCTCCGTATAAAAGTTAGGAGCAAAGAATGATATCTTGACAATAGATACTTAAGGAATATGATCGGAGATCCAACATACTTCTCAAAGCTTATTAACTAAGATGAAGGATATATCACCTTTAAAGATAATAACAAAAGAAAAATTATTGATATTAAAATATTGGTAACAAATAAAATATTTTAATTAATGATGTTCTTTTAGTAGTTAGTTTAAAATATAATTTATTAAGCATTAGTCAACTATGCGATAAGAGATATAATATTAAATTTGAATCTAATGCTTGCATCATAGACATACCATATAAAAATAACTCTGATTGTTTTAAGGAGCGATAATATTTATACTATTGATTTTCAAGATGAATTTTATTTTTTAATTTTAAATAATGATGCATGACTTTGACATAGGAGATTATGTCATGCATGAAATTGATCTCACAAATCTGAACTATAAAACTTGGAAGAGGAATGCTTAGAATTAAATTTGTTAAAGATAAAATTTATAATGCATGTCAATTGGGAAAACAAATAAAGAATAGCTTTAAATCTAAAAATCAAGTGAGTACCTTTAGACCATTACAATTAATTCATATGATTTTATTTGGACCAATTGATATCACAAGTCTATGAGACAGTAAATATGCTTTTATGATTATTAATGATTATAATAGATATACTTGGACATACTTCTTGGCACATAAAAGTGATTGTTTTAAATATTTTATAAAGTTTTACAAACAAGTTCAAAATAAAAAAAAAGTTCTATGATTTCTTGTATTCGTAATGATCGTGGTGGTGAATTTAAAAATCATGACAAAAATTTTATGATTCGAATGGAAATGATAATTTCTCTAATATAAAAAATTTACAACAAAATGAAGTTGTTGAGAAAAAGAACATGAGTTTACAAGAGATGACAAAAACATAGTCTACCCAAATACTTTTAGATTGAAGTCGTTAACACAGTATGCTATATTATGAATAGGGTTCTCATAAAACCTCTATTATTTAAAACTCCTTATGAATTATGGAATAATAAAAGACCCAACACCTCATATTTTAAAGTTTTTGGTTATAAATATTTTATTTTACATGGAAAGGATATGTTAGGAAAATTTAATACAAAATTTGATAAAGGTATTTTTCTTAGATATTCCTTTGTTTCTAAATCTTATCGAGTTTTTAATAAAATAACTTTAGTTATTGAGGAATCTATCCATGTTATTTTTTATAAATTTTTTAATATTAAGAAAATAAATTTTGATAATGATTTTAAATTTGATAATTTAAATTTAAATAAAAATTCTCATCTCTAAAGAAACTAGGATACATCTACTTCCAAAGATACCTTATCTAAGGAATGAAAGTATGTAAATACATATCCTAATAAGCTAATCATTGGAGATACATCAAAAGATATACAAATTCATTCTTCATTTATTTACAAATATTTATGCAAATGCTACATTTTTATCTCAAATTGAACCTAAATACATTAACGATGCTCTTAAAGATGACTCATGGATCTGAGCTATGTATGAAGAATTAAATCAATTTAATAGAAATAAGGTTTGGACGCTTATTCCTAGACCTAGTGATTATCTTATGATTGACACTAAATAAGTCCTTAGGAATAAGCAAGATGAATAACATATCATAGTTCGGAGCAATGCTAGATTAGTGTCCAAAGGTTTCAACCAAGAAGAAGATATAAAATATGAAGAAACTTTCACTCTTGTGGCAAGACTTTAAGCTATAAGGATACTCCTAGCTTATACATATTTTAAAAATTTTAAATTATTTTAAATGGATGTCAAAAGTACATTTCTTAATGGTTTTATTTTCAAAGAAGTTTATGTTAAAATTAAAGATTTGATATCGGGCCTTTTAGAGATTGAAGATCAAAAGTTTGTTTACGGATGTCAAAAGTTCAAGTGCCTTTCAGGGACTAGACATCGGGCTAGAGGATTAGTGAATGTGCCAAATGATAGACTTCATGCCATGAGTTCAAGTATCGAGTCGGAAGGATTGAGTATTGTGCCAAAAGATCATATATTGTGAGGAGTCAACATGCCGATAGATCGAGCGATATGCCGAAGGAAACGATGATGTATCCTAGGTTCAAATGAAGTGTCAAATGATTATATAAGATGTTAGAGTGATGATTGCTTCATGATTGACTAGATATATATGAGTGGTTAAGTCTTGATTATGGTCATTTAGAGTCAAATTGAGTTGGTATTGGGTCGAAACTATGCTAACTTGATTTGGAGCCTATTAGGCCTAAACCAGAATCGAATTGAGCTAGTTGGAAGATCAATTTAGTGGCCTTAAATAGGCTACAGTGGTATCGCTAGACCCAAGTGATAGTATAACCCAAATTGCTAAAAAAATAATATTTTATATTTTTCGGGACTTTCGATGATAGCATCACCTGTGATCGACTGTGATACCACCCAAGCAACAGTGGTACTGTCTAGGCTAGTGGTGGTATTGCCATAGCCCAGAATCTTGGGCTTTGTTTGATGGTAGTACAGTTCAACACCGATGATAGTATTGCCAGTACCTTGAAAACTCGAAGATTTAAATTTTTAGCTCAATTTATGAGCCTTTGGGGGCCTATAAATACCCCACTCATGCTTATTTGATACAAAGGTGAACAAGAATAAAATCTTGAGAATTGAAGTATGTAAACCCTTTTGAAAATATTTGAGTCACTTTCTCCTTGAGTTTAGAGGTTATTCTAAGGTGTAAGGTGTTTTGTAAAAGAGTTGATATAGAGGTTCTCTTCTGAGCCTGGTAAAAGGAGATGAGTTATAACAAAGTTAGTTAATCTTCGCTCATTGGAAAGAAATCAATAATGAAAGCCAGTGGCCTCGAAAGAAGAGGAATCGAGAGTGGACGTAGATCAGGACTTTCATACCACTATAAATCAGTTGCATTCCTTTTCTTGTTTTGCTTTATCATTACTTATTGATTTACTTACTCACTACTATTGCTTACACTTCTTAGTTAAACATATTTTTCATATATAGTTTTTGATCGAAAAGGAATGCAACTGATTCCTCTTAATTCTTCTTCTATCAAGGCCATCAGCTTTCACTAATGATCTTCTTTCCAATGGATGAAGATCAACAATCCTTATAATACTTTCTCCTTTTACTAGGCTCAAGAGAGAACCTTTACAAACTCTTTCTCATAGGACCTCAACCCTTCTTAGAATGACCACTAAACTTGAGGAGGAAGAGACTCAAATATTAAGAGTTTATAACACTTAACTCAAGGATTCTATCACTTTTTTACCCTTTTTCATACTTATATTATTTTTTTGTTGCTTTAGTAAGCAAGAATAAGTGGAGTATTTATAAATATCAAATGACTTCAAAATTGAAGCCAATGTTTTAGATCTCCGATTAATTGGGGTACTAGCGGTACTATCATTGTCACTAGGTGGTACTATCACCGAATAAGGCTTGAAATACTAGGCTCTAGCAGTACAATCATCGGATAGGCGGTACCACCGTCATTTGGTGGTACCACTGTTGTTTGGTGGCGGTTCCACCGCCATAAACTCTAGAAAAGCACATAATAGTGGTTTTTATAGCCTGGGTAGTACCATCGCCTGGATCATTTCACCCTTTCATCAGGTCCAATTCTGTCCTGGTTTAGGCCCAATGGGCCTCAAATCAAGTTAGCATAGTTTTAGCCTAATACCAGCTTAATTCGACTCTAAACGATCACGATCAAGACCTAAACACTCAACCACATATCTGGTACAATCACAAAGTAATCGACACATTGTCCAGCATTTCAGCATATCATATGATCATATGATGCTTCGTCCAAACCTTCGGTGCGTCGTCTTCTCCTTTGGCGTATTACTTGATTTATTGGCATGTTGATTTCTCGCAACATCCGATCTTTTGGCACAATACCCGATCATTCTGCCCAAATGCCCGATCTCATGGCATGATGTCCATCTTTCGGCACATCGACCAATCCTTTGGTTTGACGTCTAATCTATAACATGATACTCCATTGGCCCAACGTCTGATTCTCCTACTTCGATAATTTGTATGTGATAGTTTGTGTCCGTGATCGAAGTCTTTTTTGCATCATTTATCTTGAAAGTCTTTTAGTCCATAATTTTATCAATTGATTTCATTATAAAAATCTAAGATTCGATAATTTTTCTCTTTTTGATAATGACAACCAATTTATGACAGAGTTTTAACTAAACTCCCCCTATCTATATGCCATAATAAAGTTTGAATTTTCAAAGAAACATGATAACCTTTCAATTTTCTGAATTTAAGTCAAAACAACTTTAATTATAAATTATATCAACTTTTCATAGTGATTATTTCAAGAATCATATATATAAATATCTCAAATAAGTTGATATCATCATAATACAACATGCATATGAGTGCTACGTCATTAAAAATTTATCATCACTTCTTCTCCTTTGTCATCAATAAAAAGAGTAAAATAAATGAGTAAGACACTATTTTTCTCTTTTCCTTTGTTATTATTAAAAAAAAGAATGATATCGTTTCATCATGATATTACTAATTTATTTATATCAATATGCCAATAAATGATATTAACACAAATAAGTCATATAACATAAATCTCACATCATTCATGTATTTGAAATTAAGATAATGATTAATGAGATGAATCTCTTCTTTAGTAAAAGCAAAAAAAATATAAGAGAATAAATAGTAATAAATCTCAAGTTAAATATTAAGAAGTCAAGACTTGTTTAAATAAATCTCGTTCTTGGTAAATAATAAAAAAATTATAGGAGAACAAATAGTAAAAGATCTTGATTCATATAAAAGAAATCTCAAGTTAAATATCAAGAACTCAAGATCATAATTTATTTGAATAAATCTTCTTCTTAATAAATAATAAAAAGGATTATAGGAGGATAAATAATAAAAGGTATTGATTCATATAAAATAAGTCTCAAGTTAAATATCGAGAAGTCAAGATCATGATTTATTTGAATAAATTTTTTTCTTAATAAATACTAAAAAGAGTTATATAAGAATAATTAGTACAAGATTATGATTCATATGAGATAGATCTTAAGTCGGGAATATCTAGGAGTTAAGTGAAAAATCATGATTCTTTTAAAAAAATCTAATCAAATTTAAAATTATCATCAAAATTAATTTTCTTATCTTAGGAAAATAACTAAACTTCTTTAGTTCTAATTTTTGAGATGAATTTCGCAATTGTATGTCTTAATCTCTTATGTCAAAACCATGCATCATTGTTAAAAATTAAAAAACAAGTTTCATCATAAAAATCATCAAAGATCAATAACATAAACATTATTGCTAATTAAGGCAATCATAAATTTATGCATACATTAGATTTGATATTGTATTCTTTATCACATAATTAATCAATGCTTAGTAAGTTATGTTTCACATCATCTACTAAGGGAGCATATTTAATCATATGATTCAATTTGTTGCCAATTTTAATTTTTTTAAAGTTTGTATAATAATATATATATATATATATTTTAAATTGAATCTAACTCTTCACATTTAGCATAAAATGTTAACATATAATTGTCATGCTTATTTTTTAATTTATCGAATTCATTAGAGAGAGATACATGGCCTTTTTTTTGTAATTTATATTTCTTACTAATCTTTTTTATCAAACAAATTATTTTAAGTAATTTATCATAGAAAAAAGATGTTTCAGGTGAGTCACATATCTCATCATTAAAGGCTATTAATGTAATTGTCACTTCGTCTTTGTTGATTGGCTATTCGTCAAGTTATCTTGAATACTTTCTTCTTCTTTTGGGTCGACAACTTCTTCTTTAATTTTAGATACTCATTTTTGAGGTGCCCTGACTTCTTGCATTTATAATATATTATAATATATTTTTTAGGTTTATTTTTATTTTTATAAGTTTTATTCATTTTTATGAACTTTTTAAGTTTTTTTTTTGTAAGGAGTTCTATGTCATCTTCTTCATCACTTGAGCATTCGTTCAAGGAATCTTCTTTAATTCTCAGTTCAATATCTTTCCTATTCTTTAGAAGATTTTTTTCTTATTCGTTAGGTGCTTTACAAGTCATTTCATAGACCATTAAAGCTCTTCAAGAGGAAAATTATTTAAGTCCTTTGCCTTTTGGATAACAATTACTTTTGGATTCCAACATTTCAGAAGAGATCTTAAAATTTTATTTACTAATTCAAGATTAGTATAGCATTTATCAATAACTTTCAAACTATTGATAATATCTATAAAACAAGTGTATATGCCACTAATGGTTTTGTTTGGCTTTATTTTAAACAGTTCATAACTATATATTAAGAGATTAATTTTTGACTTTTTACTCTACTTGTGCCTTCATGAGCGACTTCTAGTGTGTGCCAAATGTCATGTACAGTGTTACACGTAGAAACATGATTAAAAGCTCATTTTTATCCAATGCACAAAATAAAGCGTTCAAAGAAAATATTTTTTAAAATTATTTCATTAATTAGTTGGATTAAAAGATTTTTGAAAATAATTTTCAATGATGTTCCAGAAATAGAAATCTAAAGAAATTAAAAATTTTTCATTTGTGTTTTCTAATTAAGTATAGTCTATCTCATTGAATATAGGAAGATGGGTAATAGAGTGACCCCTCATGATTGCTAGAAAAAACTATTATAACTCACTTGGGTATTAAACCAACTAAGAGAACTTGACTTTAATATTAACTATTAGAATCGAAAAAAGATCTAATTTGGAATCGTTCAAACAAGAATATGAATCAAAAATATGTTTTAACTTGAAAGTGTAAGTAAAGTAAATCGGTAAGCAAATGACAAGTAAAAGCAAGAAGGAAATGTAAAATAATTTATAGTGGTTCGATCGTCCTAACCTACGTCCACTCCCATTCCTCTTCTTTCGAGTCCATTGGATTTCATTATTGATCTTCTTTCCAACGGACGAAGATTAACTACCTTTATAATACTCTCTTCTTTTCCTAGACTCAAGAGATAACCTTTATAAACTCTTTTTTACAAGACCTTAACCCTCCTTAGAATGACCACTAAACTTAAGGAAAAATAGACTCGAACACTAAGAGTTTACAACACTTTTAGATTAAGAATTTTATCACTTTTTCACCTCTTTTTTCACACTTATTTGTGCCCTTTCGTTGCTTTAGCAAGCAATAATGGTTGGGGTGCTTTGCAACAAGTAGTCTTCTTAAATTGAATTCTGAACTGACAAATCAAAGAAACAAGCTGAAGTTTAGTATCTTATATAATAGGGTAAAAAAGAGAGAGAGATCCATATAGAAGGTAAAGAAGCTAGATCATAAGTGCTCGTAAGTTCAATTCCTTTACTGTTTTCCCCTGTTATATAAGTTTGGGCAGGACAAATTTCATTCCTATTTTTGAACATTTATAGATTCCAAATGGTTTCAAAATTAAAATAAAAAATTTTAAATTCTCGATTTTTCGGGGTACTAGCGGTACTACTATTGTCATTAGACAGTATTACTATTGTCATTGTGTGGTACTATCACTGAACAGAGCTTGTAATATTGGGCTATAGTAGTACTATCATTGAACTAGGTAGTAACACTATTGTCTGGTTGTATCACCAACGCCTGATGGCGGTACCATCGTTAGAACTCTTAAAAAGCACAAAACAGTGCTTTCTATAGTCCAAGCGGTACCACTGCCTAGATCTAGTGGTACCACTATCCAGGTCATTTCTAGAACATTGAATTGCCATTTCATCAGGCCCAATTTAGCCCTGGTTCAGGCCTAATGAGCTTTGAATCAAGTTGACATGGTTTCAATCCAATACCAGCTTAATTCAATTATAAACGATCACGATCAAGACCTAACTGCTCAATCGCATATCCAACATAATCACGAAGCAATCAGCATGTTATTTAGCATTTCAGCATGTCATCTGATCATATGACACTTCGTCCGAACCGTTGATGCATCGTCCTTTCCTTCGATGTATCGTCCGATCTATCGGTATGTTGACTTCTCGCAATATCCGATCTTTTAGTGTAATACTTGATCCTTTCGACATTATGTTTAAACTCATGGCACGAAGGCCATCATTTGGTATGTCAACCATTTCTTTGACTCGACATCGAATCTCTGACATGATACTTCGGTAGCTAAATATCTGATTCTCTTGCTTCGACAATTTATATATGATGATTCGTGTACGTGATTGAAGTCGTCACTTATCTTGAAAATCGATTAGTTTATAATTTTATTAATTAATTTTATCATCAAAATCTAAGATTTAACAGATGATGATGGACTTGTTGACGGGAATGATATGATGATCAGTGAACTGGCTCCTAAATGGCAAGCAATAATCCCAAACCGAGAGAGACACGATCAAGGATTCAAATGGGTAGTGTGATTCCTACTTTCCTTTCTTTTAGGCACAAAAACAAGAAGAACAAGACATTATCGCTTGTTGATTCTTCCCCTCTACAGGGCTATCTCCCCTCCCATAACACACTTCTCTCATAGTTAACAAATGAATGTATCTATCCTTAACCTGGATTGTGGCAAGTTTTACCTTCCCCACCTTTTCATGCCTAATTAACAAAAGTAATATGATTGGTTCAAAAAAGTCATCGAGGTGTTCGGCAAGAGAATCCTCTTTCACCTTATATAAGGTCCTTAAAAGTAATATTACACCATTTAAACTTAAAAAAGAAGAAGAATAATAATAAGAACATTCACTTGATCTCTGTCCGCAATCTGTTACCCACTCTACGTGCTGATCCCAAAATATGCTTTCACATACACAAATTTCTGAACAGCATCTTTGTGATAATTAATCTTTAATTAATGGTAACTATGACACTATCCAGGTTCTACTACACACTCCATCTGCTTTGCCCTGGGCATTCATTCGGGAGGGGAATTGGCACCTACCTTTCCCTCGGAATGGCTAGGGGGAACGAACAATACCAGGAATCCCCCTCATCGATAAACTTCAAGGTTGGTACAAGAATCTTCTTTCCTAGGCTAGCAAAGTCCTTATCAACTCAGGTTATTAACTCGTTGCCTATGCGTCGTACCCTTGTAAACTTATGAGTTTAGTAGAATCTCCTACTTAACTAGGGACTTCCTTTGGAACGATAATGCTTATCGCCATAGCCTGCACCTCATTAGTTGTGGATACACTAACCAAACTAAAAGATAATGGTGACATCGGGCTTAGGGACCTTCTTTCTATTTGTCAAAAGAGCAATGTGTACAAAAACACGTCGTCTGCCGATTTGAATGACCCGTTTTAACTGCCCAGTATGGTGCCTTCAATTTCTAAGACCCTACCTAACTCACTCAACAAAGAGCGCCCCCTCTCTTATCTTCATCAACCTTACCATATCACTCAGTACTGGCTTCCGGATCATTATTAGCCCTGCTACCTCTATCTCCTATTGGGAAGACCCCTCTGGTTAGATAATGCACACACCCTTCTCTAAGTGACCTTTATTTATCTATATTGATAATATGTATCTTATTTCTAGTGTGGCTGGCAGATCTCATGTGGAATGGTTCTTTGGTGCGAAACCTTGCTGCTCTCTTTGTTTCATGGATCCTTCACTGAAAGAATCTGAGGTATTCAGCTCCCACATTAGCTCATTGATCACATATGAGTTTGGATCCGTACCCCATGTGGAAGCATGTCGGCAAGTAGTGCCTATCAAAGTTTAAGAATGAAAATTCAGCCGAGGAATGAGAATTAATGAGGTTAGAAGGTGTCTTAGCAATCGAAAGCGACTCCCAAAATCAAAAACTTTTTATTTGAATTTTATTTTACTAGCTATCCTTGGCCTGTCCAGTGTCAGACTCAACTACGTCAAAGCGGGGGTCCATATTCATCTAGAGGTTCTAGCTCAATCACATTAAAGCGAGAGACTGGATCTGTTTGGAGTCAAAGTTGCTTGGAGAGCAGGTTATGGCTCAATCATATTCCGCTTGGGATATAATGCACCATTTTATCTTGATAGCTTATGCTTTTTTTTTTTTTAGAGTCCTATGCCGTGGGCTTGATCTGCTTGGGGATTAGAGTCCTCGTATAGAGTCCTCTATCGTGCACTAGGGTATGTGATGCGATCTGTTGGGGAACCCAGTGGGAACATCATATGCATAGCGGAAGAAAGAAAATAAAATAGGTTTTCCACGTTAAATATCCTCCTCTTTAGTGTTATCCATACGATGGATCATTATAGCGATGCTCCTTTAATCACAGTCTAAAACTATAAACTCTTGCGTACCTTTTCGCAGCACTTGTGGAAGAAGATCACCTATATTTTTCGTTGTCCTCTTACAGTAGAGAGGAGCTAGTCAGTTGAGAAGATAAGGGAGGGAGGAGAATAGGAGGGGGCGACCAAAGGTGCAGCCTATCACATATAAGTCGCCCCTGCCTCATATATATAGAGAGCTATCCAAAAACCATAATGGATCATATCTTAGTAGGTATTGAATATCCATCCAATTATCCACAATCTTAGGTTATTGGATCTCTATGCAATAATCTTAATTAGCCTCTAACTAGGCCTCATGCAATGAGCTCATCAATTTTTGGGTCTCATTCAATGAGAACATGGGTTAATTAGACTCATATTCAATTTTCTACTCATAAAAAACATCCACCATATGTGTATGACCCTTTAGGCTCAACATCAAGCTATCCGTGAGTCCTCCCTATCAGAACTCTTTCTTACTTAGTAAATTATTATCTCATAATAATTCACTTGACTTATCGACTATGGACGTACTAGGCCACTACGCTATAGTCGCTAGATAGTATAGGGGATTTTATCCATTGAATATGTCTATCCTTAGTTATCATGTATCTATAGTCCCTTATCCATCTAATATCCTAGAGAATGTATATTGTTTGTCAAGCCACATACAGAATCCGTTCAAGTCTCGCTCTAATCGGATTCTCCCGATGAACGTATTTTCTTTAAATCCAAACAACCTGATTAGGGATTTACCTAAGTGAGAGCACATAAGATATTCCTCTCATGATACTGAAAGTAGATGATCCTTTATTGACACTCAATAGTATTTATAAGGTTGGCTGCTAATTCCGATAATCGGTTGTACCAAATCTAAAATTTTGTAAACTTATAAGTCTGACATTAGAGAAAATAGTACTCAAACAAGACATCCTTGGTATCTCAAGTCTACGAAAATAGTACTCCAATGAGCACTTGCACTGTATCCTTAGTGTCTCCACATAAGTAACTTCGAGACCAGCCACCTTTATCATATAGATGGGTATACAGTACACTGGTTTATTTTCGATATCCCTCTCGAGTAACCTATTACTAGGATCATTTAAGATATATGTTTAAAGACGAATCAGTTTTATAATCGTGATCTCATCACGATCCGATTCTCATTATGTAGAACTGAGGACATCACAATATATATATTCAATAAATAATATAATATGAGAATATGCTAATAATAATAATGCAAAAAGATTGTAGTGTGTTACACTTGCCATGATTCATGTGATTGACTTGTAGGGCACCTGTAACTATCAATCTCCCATTTGACCTAAAACCAATTATCTATATGTCTGATCCCTATCAAACCGCTATGACGCTCAAAGACAATCAGAGCCAGTGGCTTTGCCAATGATTTGCAATGTTATCTTCTGATGAAACTCTTTCTATTACTAATCTTTATGGGCTATGGTCTTTCTAATAAGGTGGAACCTCCTTAGAACATGCTTAGACTTCTGATGAGACCTCGGTTTTATTGCTTAAGTGATCACCCCATTGTTATCGCAGTATATTGGAATCAGCTCTACACTGCTTGGTATGACTCCCAAATCCCTAAATAACTTCTTTATCCACACCCATTTCTTTGCTGCTTCTGCCATAGTAATGTATTATGCCTTTGTGGTCAAGTCAACAATAGTATTTTGCTTGGAACTCTTCCAGTTTACTACTCCATTCAAGGTGAAGACATACCCTGAGTTTGACTTGCTATCATCAATACTAGACTAAAAACTTGAGTCTGTGTAGCCCTCAACCTGGAGGCTACCTCCATATAGTAGTAAAAGATCTTTTATCCTTCTTAATAACTTAATGATATACTTTACTGCCTTCTAGTGTTCCAAACCTGGATCTGCTTAATACATGCTCGTGACACTCAAAGCATACGCTATATTAGATCTAGTACATATTATAACATATATGATAGATCTTGTCACTGAAGCATAGGATATTTCATCCATGTCTGTCCTTTCTTTAGGAGTCTTTGGAGATATACTCATAGAAAGTGATATTTCATATCTTATTAGTATAAGAACTCTCTTGGAATTCTTCATGCTAAACTTTTTAATAATAAAGTCTATATATCTAGACTAGGATAAGCCAAGTATCCTCTTGGATTTATCTTTAAAGATCTTAATCCCTAAAATATAAGATGCTGCCCCTAAGTTATACATGGAGAAGTTTCTATATAACCAAGCTTTTATTGTGGATGACATTCCTACATCATTCCCAATGATTAGCATGTCATCCACATATAGTACCAAGAAGGTGATAGCGCTCCCACTTATCTTCCTATACATACAAGGCTTATCTTCATTCTTAATAAAGTCATACGATATGATCATCTCATTAAATCTTATATTCCAACTTCAAGAATGTTGCTTCAATCCATTGATGAACCTGAGCAACTTGCATACTTTATCTAGACTCTCTCTGGATACGAATCCCTCTAGTTATATCATATACATCTTCTCCTCGAGGTTGCCGTTGAGGAATACAATTTTCATATACATTTGCTAAATCTCATAATCATAGTATAGTGCAATAGCCAACAGAATTCTGATGGACTTTAGCATGGCTATAGGTGAGAATGTTTCATCATGATCAACTCATTGACTTTAATAATATCCTTTAGCTACCAATCTTGTCTTATAGGTCTCCACCTTTCCATCCACTCTGATCTTCTTTTTGAGGATCCATTTGATGTCGATGGGTATGATACCTTATGGTGCATTCATAATATTTTAAACCTTAGTGAAGTACGTAGAATTTATCTCAGAATTTATAGATTTTTACCACTTTTCAAAGTCCATACTCATAATAGTCCCCTCATAGGTATGAGGATCAATATCCTGAGAGTTATCTCTATTGATATGTCCCACATATCTTTTAGGAGGGTGAGATACTCTGCTGGACCTGCATAAAGTTGGAACTGGTGTGCTAAGTACTTAAACAAACTTGGACTTTAGAATGATGCTTGAGCTAAGTTCTATAATCTCACTCAACTCTATCTCACTCTCATTGTGTCCACCAAGAATGTGTTCCTTCTTAAGGAACACAACTTTCTTAGCAACAAAGACCTTCCGATCCTCGGGATGATAAAAATAATACTCCATAGTTTCCTTGGGGTATCTCACGAACTTACACTGTTCCATCCTTGATTTCAACTTATTGGGGTTGTATCTTCTAATGTAAGTAGGGTAACCCTAAATCATAACCATCAAATCATCATGGTGTCGACCTCTCGATTGATAGGACTCTAGTAGGATTGAGTTCTAATCACCTTAGAAGTAATCAATAAAACTATGTAAGATTTATAATAAAACTCTACCTAGTAACTTATATCCTATAAAGAAGTGTGGCTAGGGTTTTGATTGAGGCCTTAGGGCTTAGTAGTCATCGCCCCCTTTATTGGGTTGGTCGGTCAGGGTTTTCACTTGTTTAGGTCAACTATAGAGCCAACGTAGCCGCCACCTACACCTACTAAGGCAAGTCGACTATAGGAGGGGCAAAAGAGAGAATTCACTTAGGAAGCACCCCATAGGGCTAGGGTTTTGAGCCATATATAAGCTTGTAGGCTCCACCTCTTTTCATCTAGCAAGATTAATCTTTTCTTCAGCCTTTGTGCCGAGTTCTAGGAGGGAGAAACCGCTATAGCATTTCAAAAGTTGATCCCTTTCAGATATCAAAATCTATAGGACTCCTTCTAGAGTTCTATCATTTGATGTTAAAGCCATATTCCTACTGCCCTGTAGCCATCTCTGTCACCTCCACCTTCCCAAGCAATTTCCATAATTGCTGTGACACGCGCCTCCACCTTCCACCCTAACCGCATATTAAATCAGTATGTCATTGCCCCTTGTGTTTGATATGGTAATCTGGTATATTTTCATCATCCACGCCTCTTTAATACTGCAAGATCCTTTACCTTAACATTGAAGAATTTTCTCATATTTTATCCGTGATAAATTTCGTCTGACTCAAATGTTATTATTGTTGTGAAGGCGAAACACTGTAGAAATTTTTAGCCGATTATTTGCCTCTTGAAACCAATTTATTTGCTTCTCCTTTTTTGCCAAAATTTTTATATAATTCCCTAGATCAACTTAGCTTTCATCTGAGATTGATCTATGGAAAAAATTCCTTCTGAAACCAGCTTTATTATACCTTTTTTTGTCATTACACAGTGCTAGAATTTTATAACAAAAGATCTGCCTTTCGTATTTTACCCTATTTTCCTACCATTACTTTGTCAAAATTTTGTCAAACTTTTTACTGATATTGACTATATCTAAATTGAGAATTTTTGTATATTTTTCTTGAGTTTTCTATGGAACTTATGTCAAGAATTTATTGTTTCTCTGACGTAAAATCTATTGAGCAGGACAACACATTGCAGCACCTTTCTTTATCGAATTCCATCAGTTTTGAGTGTTATTTTTTATGGGTTTTTAGACTCTTTTTCTCTCATCTACAAACTACCATCCTTACTAAAAATTCTTCTAAATCAATCCCAAACAATCACCCAAATCAGTCCTAAACTGTAGCCTACTCCCATCTAAGCCGATCCACCCATCCAACCGACTATCCCCTCTCCAAAAATTCTCAGGCCACTAACCCAATAACAAAAGAAAGATCTCAATATTACAGATCTAGAGACATACACCATGGCATCAGAGGAGGCCATCAACGCCAAGTTTGAAGCCTTTAAAAGTCATATGGAGGAGAAGATGCAATCCCTTTTCGTCGAATTTAACATAGGCTGACCATCTAGTCCGAAGAAATTGTAGCAAGGAGAAACTTTAGATCAGCAAGCTGACTCTCAAGAGTATGACCATGTCATCCCTGATCCAAACACTTCAAGCATGAATGTTGACTTTCCTAAATAGGAAGAAGGAGACCTGATCGGATGGATCGCGAATGCCGAATAGTATTTTTGATTCTACTGAACCGCAGATGCTACAAGGGTGGAGATTGCCACCATCCACTTTGAGGAAGATGCTATTCAGTAGTTTAAATGGTATGAGCACACCCATGGAGGTCTCTCTTGGCAGTGATTCAAGGAAGGACTACTTAATCGCTTCGGACCAACCGATTTCGACAATATCGATGGACAATTGGCGAAGATTTGGCAAACCTCAACAATATATGAATCCCAAATAAGGTTTGAATATTTATCTAATCAAATTATGGATTGGTCTTAAAATCATCTTTTAGGGACTTTTATTTTGAGGGCCTAAACTAGAGATTCAATGAGAAGTAAAGGTGCGGTAACTGTACACTCTTACGGTGACAATTTCCTTCGCGAGAATCCAGGAAGAACGATTGAACCATGAAGTATGAAGGATAAGGGTCACTCTCCAACCAACAATGCTGAAGCCTTCAGCCCCCTCTACTGCCATTCGAGCCCCTGCACCAAAAAAATTAACAAGAGACGAGCTTCGTGAATGATCGGTCAAGGGGTTATGTTAGCACTATAATGAATCGTGGAGCAGAGAACATCGCTAGAAAAAGGGCCAAATTCTTATGATTGAATAGTAGAGGATGAGGATAGCGAACCATCTTAAGAAAGCCTCGAACCTAAAGGTGAAGCCACTGAGGAAGAGCCCCAACCGGTCGACTATGCAGTGCACGTGTTGGCTGGCTACTCCAACCCACATATGATGAAAGTTTGAGGACTTCTTAAATAACAACCCATCACCGTTCTCATCGATACGGGTAGCATAAATAACTTCCTCAATAGTAAGGTCACTGCATGTATGATGCTTCAAATTGAAGGTTGCAACAAGTTTGACGTAAAGGTCGCCGACGACCGAATCCTCAATTGCGACCAACGGTGTCCGCGGGTAAAATTGCTACTACAAGACCAAGAAGTGGTAGCCGATTTCTTCCTCCTTCCCATCAATGATTATAAAGCTATGCTTGAGATTAAATGACTCACAACATTAGGTGACATCTCCTGAAATTTTTCTAAACTAATCATGAAGTTTTATTGCAAATGGAGACAGGCCACATTACGAGGCAAGCGCGGGACCCATATTTTCATCGTTTCGACTCAGCAAATGGAGAAGGTGCTATATAAAATAAATGGTGGATTTTTTATGCATATCTAGCAGCCATCCAAGGAGAAGAATATTTAAAATTAGATCCTAAGCTTGCCCTCTTGCTGGATGAATTTACGGATGTTTTCACGGAGTCGCGAGGGCTTCCCCCTAATCGACCGCATGACCACTGCATACCTATTTTGTCGGGCAAACCTCCAGCAAATTTGAGATGGTACCACTATCCTCACTTGTAGAAGGATGAGATTGAGAACATCGTTAAGGAGATGCTTGACACTGAAGTAATTTGACTAAGCTGCAGCCCTTACTCTTCGCCGGTGTTGCTAGTGCGCAAGAAGGATGGTATGTGGCGGATGTGCATTGACTACCAAGCTTTGAACGCCATCACCATCAAAGACAAATATTCTATACCAATCATAGATGAGATCTTGGATGAATTAAAAGGAGCATGAGTCTTCACTAAATTATATCTTCATTTCGGTTATCATCAGATTCAGGCATATGCTGAAGATGTTCCAAAAACTGCATTCCGCACACATAACGACCACTACAAGTTTATGATAATGCCTTTCGGACTTACGAATACTCCTTCCACTTTTCAAAGCCTGATGAATGACATCTTCTAGAGTTTTCTATGCAAGTTCATGTTGGCATTTTTTTAATAATATTCTCATTTATAGCCCTATGCTTTATATGCATTTTCAGCACTTACGAATTGTTCTAACAATTCTTTGAGAGAACACCCTTTATGTTAGATAGTCAAAGTATAACTTTTTATAGCATAAAATAAAGTATTTAGGGCACATTATATCAGAGGGTAGAGTGGTGGTAGATCCAATGAAGATCGAGGCAATGCAAGGATGGCCAAGACCTACAAACATAAAATCGTTGCGCGGCTTCCTTAGACTCACGGGCTACTACCAAAAATTCGTGAAAGATATGGTAAGATCAGTGCCCCACTCACATTCCTACTGAATAAAGACTCCTTCTTGTGGTCGTATAAAGCCTCTATAGCCTTCAAACGGCTTAAGGCAGCAATAACGATGATGCCGGTCCTAGCGCTACCCGATTTCAGTCGCACCTTCGTGATTGAGGCTAACATCTCCGGAGTTAGAATTCGGTTTGTTCTAATGCAAGATGGCTAACCCCTTATTTACACCAGCAAAGTTTTGCCTCTCTCACATCTTAAAATGTTAGTGTATGATAAGGAAATGCTTGTGATCGAACATGCCATCACGAAGTGGAGACCCTACCTGATCGGTCGACGCTTCCAGATTAAGATCGACCACCGAAGTCTTAAATATTTTTTGGAGTAAAAAATATCTTCCGCAGAGTAGTAACGATGGGTAACTAAACTTCTTGGCTTTGATTATAAAATTACTTATCGAAAGGAGAAAGAAAATGTTGTTGCAAATGCTCTATTGTGGCTATCGGGACAAGCTGAAATTTAAGCCATCTCCCTTCCCTCTACCAACTTCCTTAAGGGCATTAGGGAGGAATGGAAGAATGATCCAGAGACTCGGGATGTCATAAAAAAATTAAAGAAGGATCCGGGTTCCATGGGCCACTACACTTGGGATTCGAAGGACCTGCGCTACAAAAGCTGAATTGTGATTGTTCCTCCTTCCCCTTACATTCAGATTATTTTGCATGAGTTGCACTCTTCACCTTCAATAGGGCACGCTAGATTTCTGAGTACATACAAGAGGGTAAAGCATAAATTCTTTTAGAAGGGTATGAAAAAATTGATTTATGAGTATGTATCCAAATGTGATGTATGCCAACAGCAGAAAGGTGAAACAATGACAAATCCGGGAAAATGACAACCACTACCTATACCAGACTCAGCATGGATTGACATATCAATAGATTTTATCGAAGGGCTGCCATCATCTCAAGGTAAAAGCACCATTTTTGTGATGATAGATCGTCTAACTAAATATGCTCATTTTTGTGCTATGAGACATCCTTATACTGCTGTCGGCATTGCGTAACTTTCTGTGAAAAATATTATAAAACTGCATGAGATGCTAAGGTTGATTGTGAGTGACTGTGATAGGGTGTTTACAAGTAAATTTTTGGACCAAGCTCTTCCAACTACAAGGCACCCAACTGAAGATGAGCATAACCTACCATCCACAGACGGATGACCAAACATAAGTGGTGAACATATGCCTTGAGACTTACTTACAGTGCTTCACCAATGACCGGCCCAAAGAGTGGACAAGATGACTTCCTTAGGCTGAATAGTGGTATAATACAACTTATCATTCATCAAACAAATGTACCTCTTATGAGGCATCATATGACCGATTACCCTCTATAATACCGAAATATGTAATTGGTGCGACAAAAGTAGATCAGGTCGACTAAAATTTAATTGATGGAGACAAGCTTCTACAGTTACTGAAGGACAACCTAACTACCACTCAAGCCCACATGAAGCAACAAGCAGACACTCACCAGAGCGAGCGAGAATTTTCAATAAGAGATTGGGTCTACCTTCACCTACAACCATACAAGCAGCTGTCAATCAATACCAGAGCATCGATGAAGTTATCTCCATGATTCTATAGATCATATCAGATTTTGTAGCATAGTGGGTCTGTGGCATACAACTTAAGCTTCTAGATAAAGCTAAGATCTATCCCGTCTTCCATGTATCCTTGCTAAAGCTGAAATTAGGAGAACGAGAGTTGGCGCAGACTCAGCTATCGAACACTACAAATGATAGTGAGATTGAAGTCCAACCTAAAGCTGTACTTGATCGGAGGATTGTGATGCACTGTCGATGCCCTTCAACTGAAGTACTCGTGAAGTGGAATAACTTACCATCCGAAGACACGACGTGGGAGTCTTACGAGGAGCTGAAGACCCGATTTCCTGAGTTTATGGACCCTCAGCCTTGAGGACAAGGCTGATCTTAAGAGGGCGTGCTTGATAGGACTCTATCAGGGTGGAGTCCTAATCACCCTAGAAGTAATCGATAAAACCTTATGAGATTTGTAATAAAACCCCCACTTGGCCACTTCTATCCTATAAAGAAGTGTGACTAGAGTCCTGATTGGGGCCTTAGGGCTTAGTGGTCGATGCCCCCTTTACTGGGCTGGTTGGCCATGGTTTCCACATGCTTAGGTCGGCTACAGAGCCAACCTAGCCGCCGCCTATACCTACTAAGGCAGGTCGACTATAGGAGGGGCAAAATAAGGAATTCACTTAGGAAGCACCCCTTAGGGCTAGGATTTTGAGCCCTGTATAAGCTTGTAGCCTCCACCTCTTTTCATTAATCAAGATTAATCTTTTCTTTGGCCTTTGTGCTGAGTTCTAGGAGGGAGGAACCCCTATCCCCCCTTAGAGATCAAAATCTATTGGATTCATTCTGGGGTTCTATCATCAACCAACTATGATATTCAATTAAGTCATCACTATTGTTATAAGACGAGTCTGATTTGATGATATGCTCTCGAGGGACTCAACTAGGCATACCACATCTTCAGGTCATTGGTGACATCTCTATGGCATAGGCAACATCTCGATCATGTAGATAAGTGAGCCTCAAGGACTCAATCAACTCAACCTATGTTGTGATTCAATTTCTTCCAATAACGGTGGAAGACCACGTAAGTCAATCTTATTACTTCATGCTAACTGACTTAATATTATCGTAGGAGGTGATTTTTATTTGTTTTATATCAATCTCTAATATGTCATGTCATACATATTATATATATATATATATATATATATATATATATATATATATATATATATATATATATATATATATATATATACACATATACATACCACACCAGATAATCATAAGCAATCATTTAATGTGATTAGACCCAAGCTAGTGGGCCCAATCACTCACAATAGGATCTATGTGTATATCGACGTATCTCCATGCCCTATGATCGTTCTTGTCATCATTGGCACCGTCAGATCCTCAACACATTACCATATGCCGTGATTGCCCATGACGGCATCGTGGGTCCCGTTGTTATCTTTATGTGATTACATAATTATAATATAATCACATGCGCACATGCTCGACAATAAACAAAAAAAATAAAGGCTTACACGTCCCAATAATAATAATAATCACACATATACACATCATATCACATGGCTTATGATCATCCATCCGTAATATACATCACATGTATACATCACCATATAGGATTATTAGATATTTAATAATTAATTAAACTATTTAATTAATTATTTCTAAAACATTTAGGATACCCAACCATAGGGTTCCTAATATGATAGGAAAAAGACTTTGTGAGGCTAAGAAACCCTAGCTGTAAGGAGTCCCCTAAGGCCAGGAGTCCCGACCATAGGGGAACCTTGGGCGGCCACAAAACATTGGCCCCTAAGGAATTCTTACAGCCAACCTCATAGTTGTAATCTGCCATGGGTGGTCAGAAAACCCTAACCGCTCAAACAGCCCTTGTAGTCAAGAATCCCTAGCTGTAGGGTTACCTCTAATAGCCAGAAAACCCTAGCAACCAGGGTTGCCCATGCAGCCAGGACTCTTGGCTGCATGGGAGGCTGTTACGATGGCCGAGAGCTTGTTGCTCTTGACCTTACAGCCTTTGGTCATGCTGAGAGCTTGTTGCTCTCAAGTTTGTAGCCTTTGGTCATGCCGAGAGTAACTTCCTTGCTTTCGGCCAAGGCTGCAAGCAGCCATTGGCCATGCCGCAAGGTGGCAATAGTTAATGTCCTTTCCCCTTTTTTTTTGTGCCAACAATTTTGATATCAAAGGACCTTAAAACATCTCTCTACAGTACCTCTTTATAGTGAAAAAAGGTGCTATCCAGATATGAAAAACTATGACAAATCACTACATGATACATAGAAAATAGTTTACATGTTTCAATCTTATCACACATAGTTTAAAAGCTAATCTTTTGTACAAAAAACCTGACTCTGATACTACTACTAGGAAACTCAACGGGAACATCACATGAGTCATGAAAGAAAGAAAATAAAATAGGTTTCCCACATGCATCAAGTCATCATGCAAAAGTAGGTGCGAGAAAAATCATAAAAATAAAAACACTGGTATGTAAGAGATTGATTACTTAAGGAGATCATATATCCCTAAAATTTTAGACCTAGATAGAGAAGATGAAGAAGGTCAAATGTCCTCCTCTCTAGTGAGATCAACATGATGGATCGTTACAGCGATGCTCCTCCAATCGTAGCCCAAAACTTTCAACTCCTGTGCACTTTCTCACAACACTCATGGAAGAAGCTCACCTATATTCTTTGTTGTCCTCCCGTAGTAGAGAGGGGCTGGTCGGCTAAGGAGATGAGGGAGGGAGGAGAATAGAAGGGGTAGCCAAAAGTGTAGTGCATCACATATGTGCCATCCTTGCCTCCTATTTATAGAAAGCTACCCAAAAATCTTAATGGATCATGCCTTAGTGGGTATTGGATTCATTCATATTACCTACTAATCTTGGATCATTAGATCTTTATCAAATAATCTTAACTGGCCTCCAACTAGACCTCATGTAAGGAAACCATCAATGCTGGGTCTTATCTAATGAGAACTTAGAGAAGAGAATACTCTCATGTGTGATTGGCATAAGCGTCTCGGTCATCCCTAATCTCGCATCCTCCAATATATTATCAAGTCATCTTCCTTGCCCTTTTCCTCTTCCTCTAGTTCTAGCTCCATTTGTAAATCACGTCAATGTAATAAGAGTCATCGGCTCCTATTTAGTATTTCTTCTCTCTAAAGCAAGTCATGGACCCTCTCAATCTCCTCTTTATACTGATGTTTGGGGCTCTGTGAGCTCCTCAGCATAGGTTTTTAAATTAACACAAATCTTAATAGGAAAGAAATAAATAACTCTTATATATATATATATATATATATATATATATATATATATATAATTCTAAGTAAGTTATCAGTATTAGGAAAGAAAGATTTGAATCAGTTATAAGTATTAGGAAAGAAATAACTCTTCTATAATTATATATATTATTCTAAGTCAATTATCAATATAGCTTGCCACCTTGTTCTCAAGTGACCTAATAGGTTGTTGGCTATTTGGATAACTCATATTCAATCCTCTACTCATTGAAACATCTATCATATGTGTGTAACCCTCTAGACCCAACATTGAGCTAGCCATGAGTCCTCCTTGTCAGACTCCTTCTGACTTAATGAATTATTATCTCATAATGATTCACTCGACTCATCAACTATGGATGTACTAGGCTATTGTATCATAGTCCCCAGATTATGCAAGGGATCTTATCTATTGGACCTGTTTGTTATCAGTTACCATATATTTATAGTCCCTCATTTATCTAATATCCCAATGATGGTATATTGGGTATGGTCCTGTCAAGCCACATACGGAATCTGTTCGAGTCTTACTCTAATCGGATTCTCCTAGATAACTTCTCTTTCAATCTGAACTACCTCATCAGGGATTTGCTTGAGTGAGAGCATACGAGATATTCTTCTTATGATACCGAGAGTGGATAATCATTTATTGGCACTCAATAGCCTTCATAAGGTTGGCTACCAATCCTGATAATCGACTGTACCAGAGTAGAACTTTCTAAACTTGTAATTGTGGTGTCAAAGAAAAGAGTACTAAAATAAGGCATCATTGGTGTCTCAAGTCTAAGAACCAAATACACAACTGGGACTATGGAATCACTGTCTGATATTAAGTATCATTAACTATACAACATTTTAAAAGTGGATCAATCAGTGAACTCATTCTCCAATGAGCACTTGTATTGTATCCTTAGTGTCTCTACACAAGTGGCTATGAGACCAGCTGCTTTCATTATATAGATGGGTATACAGTACATCGGTCCATCTGGTTATCTCGATGCCCCTCTCGAGTAACCTATGATCAGGATTATTTAGGATATGTGTTTAAAGGTGAATCGATCTCATTATTGTGATATCATAATGATCCGATTTTCATTGCATAAAACCAAAGATATCACAATATATATATTCAAAATATAATATAATGTGAGAATATGCCAATAGTAGTAATGTAAAAAGATTGTGTAGTGTGTCACACGGGTCATCACTCATGTGATTGTCTTGCAGGGCACCTGTAACCAGCACGATCTTCAATATCATTGCTTACATGGTCTCTAGGCGTGCCGTTGCATCAAACTGATGCTTACTAGGTGGGAAGTTGCTTTTATTTAGCTCTTCTTCTTCCCTTACTATTCTATCTATACTCTGGTCATCTGATACCTTAGCACAAATTGAGTTGTCTTCTTCCTCAAATAAAACTGTGACTTCTCTCGTGTGATTGCCTTCTTCTGACAATGACCTTCTAATCGCCTTTCACTTGACCTCCTGATGTTGATGATATACGAAAAAATTGACCATCTCCTCACGGAAGGTGGTTCAGGAAAGCTCCTCATCAGTGGGGAGCAAGCCTTATGAGTCTCTTGCGGCCTCGCGGGACTTGATCCATATGGAAGAGGCCCACAATTATAGCTTTGTGGTGACGTCATGGCAACTAGAAGAACTGTGTGCTTGGTTCCAAGTTCCATAGAAAATCATCCACTCTATTCCTAGGGATGGGGATCGCTCTTATCACAAATTTTATGGAGGGTTTTGCCTCTCCGTAGATGCCTTGGAGGTTGGGTTGCCCCTTTCTCTGCCTCCGGTGGCAACTGCTTGCCTGAGACATAGGAGGATTTCGTCATCCCATATGATGCCAAACTCCTTGTGCTTCTTAAGGGTCTTCCTTAGGGCGTGTGATGGTGTGGGGTAGTGCCATCTCATGAATTGTATTTCTCGTGCTTCCAACTGAGTTGGGGGTCGAGCAGCTACTACTTGCCCTCCCGAATGGGGTTTAAGATCAGTGGAGTAGGCTCTTATGGCAAGGGATACAGGGACACTTCTATATTATAGATGCACATCGTTGACAACGTCTCGCCCATTCTGTCCACAGGTGAAACTAAAGCCCTGGAGAGGATACGAAAATTCTTCTCCATTGGGGCCATGGAACACGAGGAGGAGGCCCCCTCAGTGGAGACCGCTCCCCGTCTGCCCCCTTCGAGCAAGGTCTCTTTCTTTCATTTCCTTTTGCAGGTTCTCTTTTGCTCGCTCCTAACCTTCACTCTATGACTCTTTGACTGGTGTGAATCTCCGAGGAGTGAAGAGATTATGCCCCTCCGCTCCTTCCTTTAGGCATGACAAGCTACTATCAATAAGCAATCAACCATCGTGAACTCTGGGCTCTTCTCATGGTCCATCTACTAGGGCCTCTGGGGGCATCGACTAACTTGAGGGGGATCCAAAGCCCTTCACTAGCGTTCCCCTTCTTTGGGGTCCTTCGGAGAGGAGGCAGGCCTACGCCCTAGCAAGAGTCACTGGAAGGTTCCCTCTGAGCTCTTTGAACCTTTGTCTGGGGGGGTTTAAGGGGGTTGTCACCCACGATTATAGTACTAGCTTCGGCCCCTGCACCAGGGTCGCCTATGGGGGTGGAGGTCCCTCAGGGACCACCACCTATCTCACCCATGGGGACCCTAGTAGGGGGTCCTAATTCTGCTACTGTTGCTTCTCTAGGGCCTTTACTTGGCTCAACCCTGGAACTGTCTAAAGAGGCCACCTTCGAGCAACTAGTATTCCTGATCTCGACCCTTATTGCTCCATTACTCGGGGCCATGATGCCATATGTGGAGCCGCTTGCTGAAGAGGGCCCTAACTCGCCATTGTCTCTAGTAGGGGTGGGTCCATATATGGACCTTCCTCAGGGTCCACATGTAGTAATTATTGGGAAACCATCATAGAGCATCATATGCATAGTGGAAAAATAAAATAGAAGTGGTTTTTCACTTTTATCATGTCATCGTGCAAAGATTAGTGCACGAAAAATTGTAAAAACAAAATATTATGATTAGTGTGAGATTGATTACCTAGGGAGATCATATATTCCTGAAATTTTAGATCCATTTGGATAGGATGAAGGAGGTTATATGTCCTTCTCTCTAGTGGTATCCACACGATGGATTGTTGTAGTGATGCTCCTCTAATCACAGCCAAAACCCTGTAACTATTGTGTACACCTTCTCGTAGCGAATATAGAAGATATGGTATCTTCTTCGTTGCCCTCTCATAGTAGAGAGAGGTTGGTTGGCTGAGAAGTTGAGGGATGGAGGAGAATAGGAGGGAGCAGCTAAAGGTACGACCTATCACCTGTGTTGGCCACCCCTACCTCCTTTTTATAGAGAGCCACCAAAACCTTAATGGATCCTGCCTTAGTGGGTATTAGATTTTCATCTAATTATCCTTACTTCTTGGATTATTGGATCTCTATCCAGTAATCTCTAGGTCTCTAATTGGGCCTTATGCAAGGGGTCTATCAATGTTGGGTCTCATCCAATGAGAACATGAGTTAATTGGATAACTCATATCTAATCCTCTACTCATTGCAATCATCCACCATAGTTTGTAACCATCTAGGCCTAATACCAAGCTTACCATGAGTTTCATCTATCAGAATTTATTTTGACTCAATGAATTGTTATCCCAAAATAATTCACTCAACTCAACGACTATGAACGTACTAGACCTCTGCACCATAATCCCAAAACAATACAAGAGATCAAATTCATTAGACCTACCTATCCTCAGTTATCATGTATTTATAGTCGCTTCTCCATCTAATATCCCAGAGATCATATATTGGGCATGATACTATTAGGCCACATACGTAATTTGTCCGAGTCTTGCTCTGATTGGATTCTCTCGAAGAACTCCTTCTCTCTCAATCAGAATGACCATGACCAAGGATTTGCCCAAGCAAGAATACACAAGATATTCCTTATGATTTTAAGAGTAGATGATCCTCTATTGACACTCAATTACCTTCGTAAAGTTGGTTACTAATCCTAATAACCGATTGTACTAGATTTAGTGCTAAGTGAAAAACTTCGATTTGAAAAACTTATCGTTTGAAGAAAAATGATATTGAATCTTCAACTTGGAACTAGTTAATAATCAATTAAATCCAAGAGCAATAGTAATAAAAGGCAAGAAATAGATGCACACCATATTTTTATAATGGTTTGATCCCCTTGACCTACATCCACTCCTGATTCCTCTTCACTTGAGGCAATCGGCTTCTACTCCTGATCTTTTTCAATGGGTGGAGATCAAACACCCCTCTTATAGCTCTATTCTCCTTTTATAGGCTTAGGAGATGACCTTTACGATTCTCTTAACTCTCCCTTAAACAGAGACTATACTTAGAGAAAAGAATGGGAGCTCTCAAGAATTTACAATAGTGTTTTTGTAAGTTTTTGCTCATTTTCTTACCACCTTAAGTAAGAATCGGTAGGGTATTTATAGGCCCTAAATGACTTTAAAAGTAGAATCAAAATTTAAATTTTTGAGGATTTTTGAGGTGTTGACAGCCTCTACCCTCCTAGATTGTGTTCTGGTCATAGTACCGCCAGCTTGGGTGATATCACCGGTTGACATAGTCTGGGAGACTATGTCTAGGTGGTACTATCATCTGACACGATTTCAAAGATTGTGTCTCTTTGGAGACTGTCTTCGAAGACTATCCTACCTATCCTTGGGTTAATGAAAGTAACTTTCTAATAAGTTTAAATTAGTCTCAATTAAGGCCTAATACCTCTTAATTGAGTTGGTAAAACTAACTCTCATTATGATGCTAACTATGACACTTAAGATAAATAATTACAACACGTAATCTTTGTTGTCCGGTCGTCAATTGATTTCATGGTGAACTCCCGGCATCCTTCCGGAGAATCCTCAGCAAGCTCCCAATCTCCTTTGGTGAACTCTCGACGAACTCTCAGCATCCTTTTGGTGAACTTCTGATGAGCTCCCGACAACCTGTCGACGAACTCCTGATGAACTTCCTGGCAAACCTTTGGAGAACACTTGGCGAGCTCCCGATAACATCATTCGAACTTGGCCAACTTATAGTGAACTTTCAGCGAGCTCCCGACCACATTGTTAGAACACCAATCGACCTCTAGCGAACTCTCGATGAGCTCTCAACAACATCATTCAAACCCTGACTGACTTTCGTTGAGCTCTCGACCACATCATCTCAACCCTGACCAACTCTCGATGAGCTCCTAACCTTGACTCCTGCCCAACGACAGATTCTTCCATAATTGTTTTACTTTTTTCAAGTTGTAGTTAATCATGCATCACTTATCACTAACACACAGGTTACAAACACATCAATTTGTTTCATCATCGAAATGCAAGATCCAATAATCTTTCCCTTTTTGATGATGACAACCAATTGATGATAGAGATAACCTTAAGTCCCCCTATCCATATGTCATAAATAAAGCAAACTTAAATTCAAATGAATCTATCACCTTTGAATTCAAGTATAGCATTTTGACCATATTAAAATTTTCATAATTTAATCATTCATG
Source organism: Ensete glaucum (assembly GCA_021527575.1). NCBI lineage: Eukaryota > Viridiplantae > Streptophyta > Magnoliopsida > Zingiberales > Musaceae > Ensete > Ensete glaucum. The sequence continues at coordinate 47,780,801 of CM038551.1, forward strand.
ATACTATATATGATAAAATTTTCAAAACAAAATTTTGAACATTACAACATTCATTTCACAGATCATATCATTTGGCATCAATCATATAATATTACGGCATTCATCTTCTCTTATGTCATCAATTATATTATTTCTCCCCTCGTTGTCATCAATAAAAAAGAGAAATGCTCGACTTATATTTGAACATTCTTAAATATTTACCACATAAAAGAATTACTTTCTCCCTCTTAAAATATATCATATATGTATGATTAAATCTTCATAACTTCTCCCCCTTTGTCATTAACAAATTAGTAGAAACGAACAATATGCAAGTTTTGTTTTTTCTTTTGGGATATGCAAGTTTGTAAGTTTTTCTCCCCCTTTATCATTTTCAAAAAGAAAGGGAAGAATTCAATGGTGCAAAAAATTTTCATCACATGAAAAATGAAAGATCAAGTCATGAAAAATATATATCATTTCAACAATCCTCTCCTTTTGTAAATAGCTTGAAGAGAAATCATTAAGAAATGATCTTGATTCAAAAGAAAAAAAACTTATGAAAATTAGGAAACCAAGATAATGATCAAAACATATACCTAAAGAGTTCATTTATTTGGTAGATTCTACATGTCTATCTCTCTCTTAATAAAATAAAATTGTTCTTTATTCAATGTCTTTATAAAGATATCAACTAATTGATATTTTGTATTAATAAATTTTAAAGATATATTATAATTATTGATGTGATTTCTAATAAAATGATGTCTAATATCAATATGTTTGTTTTATGAATGTTGAATAAGATTTTTTGATAATCATATTGCACTCGTGTTGTCACAATTTATAGGGATGTCTTTAAAACAAAGTCCATAAAGTATTTTTCATCCATATTATGTGTGCAGAACATGAACCTACCGCAACATATTTAGCTTCAGCCGTGGATAAAGTGATAGTGTTTTGCTTATTCGAAGACCAAGAGATTAGTGCATGATCTAGAAATTGATAAATTCCGGAGGTACTTTTTCTATCTATCTTACATCCTCTAAAGTCGGCATCGACATAAGCAATTAAATTAATAATTTCAGATTTCGGACACCATAATCCTAGATTTGGTGTTACTTTTAAGTATCTAAATATTCTTTTAATTACTTGGTAATGAGATTGTTTAAGATTGGTTGCACATAGGGCAACACTAGACATAATATCTGATCTAGTTGCAGTCAAATATAGCAAACTACTATCATTCTTCTATACGTTTTTTTATCAAAGCCTTTACATTCATTGTCTAAACCCAATTTTGTAGAGGTGCTCATAGGTGTATATATAACTTTAGCACTATCCTTATTAAATTATTTTAACAAATCTAAAGTATACTTAGTTTGACTTATGAAAATATCAACATCTAATTGTTTAATTTATAGTCCTAAGAAAAATATTAATTCATCCATTAAACTCATTTTAAATTCTTGTCTCATACTTTTAGTGAAAAATTCACATCAAAATTCATTAGTAGAACAAAAAATAATGTCATCAACATAGATTTAAATAATGACAAAATTATTTTTGAAATGCCTAATAAACAATGTGGTATCGACTTTACCATTCAAAAAATTATTTTGAATAATAAAAGAGCTAAATCCCTTATACCAAAGGTATAGGGGCTTGCTTCAATCCATAAAAAGCTTTAAATAATTTAAAAACATAATTTGAAAAATATCATTTTTAAATCCAGGTCCGTTCAATATAAACTTTTTCCTAAATGAACCCATTAATAAAACTACTTTTAACATTCATTTGAAATAATTTAAAAATTTTAAAAGAAATATAGGTAATAAGTATCCTTATGGCTTTAACTCTAGCTACAAGAGTGAAGATTTCTTCATAATCAATACCTTTTTCTTGGTTGAAACATTTGGCTACTAATCTAGTTTTGTTTCGAACCACGATACCAAATTCATCTTATTTGTTTCTAAAGACTCAATACCAATTACTAAATGGTCACTAGATCTAAGAACAAGCTTTCACACCTCATTTCTCTCAAATTGATTTAACTTTTTAAGCATGTAATAACCAAAGAATAATCTTTTAGGACTTCTTCAATGTATTTTAGTTTAATTTTAGATAAAAATACGACGTTAGCATAAAATTTTTTAAATAATGAACGAATTTAAACACCTAGTGATATATCTCCTATTATAAGCTCCTTAGGATAAGCGTTTACATACTTCCATTTCTTGGGTAAAGATTTAGAAGTAGATTCATTCAAGTTACTTTTAGGAGGATTTTTATTTAAATTTAAAGTACCAAAATCAAAATCATCATCAAAATCAATTTTCTTAAATTAAAAAATATTATTAAAAATGATATGAATAGATTTTTCAATGACTAATATTCTTTTATTAAAAATACGATAAGCTTTTAAAGCACAAGAATATTTAAGAAAAATGCTTTCATAGGATTTTACATTGAATTTACCTAAGGCATCTTTTTTATTCAGAATGAAGCATTTACATTCAAAAACTTTAAAATATAAAATATTAAGTTTTTTACCATTCCATAATTCATAAGAAGTTTTAGATAGTAATAGCCTTATAAGGATCCTATTTATAACATAGCATGTCGTGTTAATGGCTTCGGCTTAAAAATATTTGGGTAGATTATATTCATTTAACATGGTTCTAGCCATTTCTTGTAAACTACCCTTTTTTTTCTCCTACTCCATTTTGTTATGGATTTCTAGGAGTAGAAAATTTTTGTTTATACTCATTTGACTCACAAAAAATTTAAAAATCATGATTTTGAAACTCAGCACTATGATAAGTACGTACGAATAAAATCATAAAACCTTTTCATTTTGAACAAGTATATAAAATTTTGAAAATATTTAAAAGAATTCTTTTTGTGTGCCAAGAAGTAAGTCCAAGTATATCTATTATAATCTTCGACAATAACAAAAGCATATTTGCTACCTCATAAGCTTATAGTATCAATTGATCCAAATAAATCTGTATGGATCAATTATAGTCGTCTAGAGGTGCTTATTTGATTTTTTGACTTAAAATTATTTTTTACTTGCTTTCCTATTTGTCAAGCATCATAAACTTTGTTTATGATAAAATTAATGCTAGGTAATCCTCTTACTAAATCTTTAGTTGAAATTTAATTTAGTAGTTTCAAGTTAGCATGACCTAGTCTCTTATGCTAAAGCCAAGCATCATCATTCAAAGTCGAAAAGCGCATTTCACCATAAAAATTTCCAATGTCAATAGTATACATATTTTTATTTCTTATGACAATCATAGATTTATTTTTGTATGGTATTTCAATTATACAAGCATCAGATTCAAATTTAATAATGTATCCTTTATCATAATTGGCTAATGCTTAGTAGATCATGTTTCAAACCATCAACTAATAACACATCATCAATCAAAAGATTTGATTTATTACCTATGGTTTCTTTCCCAATGATTTTTCCCTTGTTGTTGTCTCCGAAGGTGACAACTTCTTCATTTAGACTAGTAAGCTTAGAAAAATAAGTTGAATCTCTAGTCATGTACCTTAAGCATCCACTATTAAGGTATCATATTTTACTCTTAGCCTTTGTTTGGAGGTAAACCTTATGAAAAGCTTTACTTAATTTAACCAAGAGCATTATGTCATTTTATGGTTCATTTAGGAGCCCAAATCAACTTATGTGGACTATATTTTCTAAATGAATACTTGTAGTCAAAATATCCTAATTTACCACAAAAATTATATTTAAGTTTAGGTAAAGAGTTTAATATAAATCCTCTAACAAAGATAGTTGGCTTTTGTTGAGTGTTACCCATAAAACCAATACCTTTTTTCCTATGAACATGACCCTTATTGGCAAGGATCATGTTTAGATATTTATTCTCTATTTTAAATTTTTCTAAAGTTTATTAAAGTATGACATTTTCCTTTCTAATTTTTTTAGTGTTTCAATTTTAGTGTAAGAATTGTATGATATTGATGTTTCATGTATGTTTTCAAATTTACTAGCGAGTAATGTATATTCTTTCTTAAGTAATTTATATGTTTTGCTTAAGCTTCTTAAATTTATCAACTAATTTATGAAATATATTTAATAATTTATTCAAATTAAAGGAGTCTTCGGAAGATTTACTGAACTCGTCATGGATGGCCATGAGAGTGTAGTTGACAACCTCTTCTTTGATATTTTTTTCTTCTGATGAGCTTGAATCATCACATGTTTCTTAGAAGACCTTGTTTGGCACCTTTTTCTTCAACTATGGGCATTCACTTTTGAAATACCTTGGCTTCTTGCATTCAAAATATATTATATTATCCTTCTTTGGTTCATTTTTATTTTTATAATTTTTATTCTTTTTCATGAATTTTTTTAAGTTTTCATGTTAATAGTGAAAGATCATTGTCCTCGATACTCAAAATTTCACTCAATGAGTCATATGCTATTCTTAGTGCCAAATCCTTCATATTCTTTGGAAGGTGTTCATTTTTAGTTCTTAAGGTAATATCCTTCATGTTCTTTGGAATATGTTCTTCAAGTTCATCATAAGTTTTACTTATGATCAAGTAAAATTATTTTTGGTCTTTTGCTTCTTTAATTATCATTACTTTAGAATCCTAACTTTTTAGAAGGAATCTTAATATCTTGTTAACAAGTTTAAAGTTAAAAAAACTTTTACCAAGCAATTTTAGACAATTGACAACATTTGCAAAATGGGTGTATATATCTCAAATAGTCTCACTTGGTTTCATACGAAACAACTCATAGCTATACACTAAAAGATTAACTTTAGACACTTTGATTCGACTAGTGCCTTCATGTGTGATTTCGAGTGTGTACCAAATTTTATGTATAATTTTACATATGCAAACCCGATTAAACTTATTTTTGTCAGGAGCATAAAATAAAGTGTTCATCGCCTTGCATTCAAAAAGAAAGTTTTCTTTTCCGTATCATTCCATTAATCCATCGGTTTGGAAGATTTTTTAAAATCACTTTCAACAATATGTCATAAATCAAAATCTATAGAAAGTAAGAAAATTCTCATTCAAAATTTCTAATACTTATAGTCCATCCCATTGAACATGGGAGGACGAATGATAGAAGGTCCCTCTTGATTGTTAGCAAAAGTCATCTTTCTTAGGTTTAAGCTAAATAGAGAGAAACACAACTCTAATACCCACTGTTAAGATCGAATTAACACTAAGAGGGGTGGGGAGGGGTGTGTGAATTAATGCATAAAAAACTTTTCGTTCGAAGAAAAGTGATATTGAAAGTGCATTAACTTGGAACTAGTTAATAAGTGATTAAATCTAAGAGCAGTAGTAATGAAAAGCAAGAAATAAATGCACACTATATTTTTATAGTGGTTCGGTCCTCTTGACTTATGTCCACTCCCGATTCCTCTTCACTTGAGACCACTAGCTTATACTCCTGATCTTTTTCAATATGCGAAGATTAAACATCCTTCTTATAGATCTATTCTACATTTACAAGTTCATGAGATAACCTTTATAATTCTCTTAGCTCTCTCTTAAACAGAGACTATAATTAGAGAAAAGAAGGGGAGCTCTTAAGAAATTACAACAGTGTTTTCAAGTTTTTGCTCACTTTTCTTGCCACCTCAAGCAAGAATTGGTGGGATATTTATAGGCCCCAAATGGCTTCAAAAGTGGAGCTAAATTTTAATTTTTTTTATAAATTTTTGAGGTATTGACAGCCTCTACCCCTCCCAGAATATGCTTTGGTGATAGTACCATCAACGTGGGCGGTACCACTGCCTAACATAGTTTGGGAGATTATGTCTAGGCAGTACCACTGCCTGACACAATTTCAGAGACTATATCTTCAAAGACTGTGTCTTACCTATCCTTGGGTTACTAAAATGAGCTTTCAAGTAAGTTTAAATTAGCCCCAATTAAGTCCTAATGATATTTTAATTGAGTTAATAAAACTAACTCTCATTATGATGCCAACTACGACACTTAAGGCAAACAATTACAATATACAATCTTTTTTGTTCGGTCATTAATTAATCTCTTGGTAAACTCCTAGTGAACTCTCGACATCATTTTGGTGAACCCCCAATAAGCTCCCGATCTCCTTCGGCGAACTCTTAATGAACTCCCAACATACTTCTGGTGAATTTTCGACGAGCTCCCGACAACCTATCGGCGAACTCCCGATGAACTTTCCAAAAAACCTCTAGAGAACACTCGATGAGCTACCGACAACATCATTCGAACCTCACCGACTTTTGATGAACTTTTGGCGAGTTCCTGACCACATCGTCAGAACCCCAACCGACCTCTTATCATGGATAAAAATATAAATAAGGTGTTCGACGTAATGCTCATGATTGTCCGTATCCTTTAGTTTTTATACATGCTTTATATAGCAAGTACTTGTAGTTTTTGTACATACTTTTGGCAGCCCTCGTTTGGTTAACTTTCATGATCGGTTTTGGCTTGTAAATGAGAGTCATGTCATGTGGACACTTGTGGGGACTTCGATCTGTAATGGACCTTGATCCTTTGTGTGCAACTATTCAGAGCTTGTAAAGTATATGGTTGTAATTTGTATTTGCTATACAAAGTATTTTCTAAGGTGGTTACTTATGGATCCTAGGAGAAATATTTTCTTTAACCGGTTTTCTCTTTTATAGGTCCTAAGGGACCCTAGGAGGTTTCATGGAGGCTGACATTTACGGACGAACACACAAGGGTGCCGCATGACTTAGGCAAAACCAGCTAAGTCCATGATATTTTAGTATCAGAGTAGGACAAGCACATATAGAAACACTTGCCATGCAAACATGAGAGACTTAGCTAGACTGCATGGAGGGTAGCTAGCACGCACAATCGTCTGGGAGAAATGAACATGAAGATATAGGGAAATGAGTCGCTCAAAGGAGCAAACATCTTTGATTGGCATTCAAAAGAATGACTAACCCTTTATGCGAGAGACACCACGAGGACAAACAAGCTAGAAAGAACGTATAGCGCATAAAGGTTGGGATGACTGAGTACGAGCAGTAAGTTGGGATGGCTGAGTACGAGCGGTAAGTTGGGGGCGCAAAAGAATGCTATAGTGGTATTCAGTAAGATAGAGTAGTCCAAAGCGATGTGGTCTCCAAAACTTTCAAAGTGAAGAATGCAAAGAGGAAAGTTGCTTTAACAGGACAGATATATACGAGGGAAAGGTCCTGGTTCTCCATAGGGAGAATCATATGCAACGAACCGCACATGTTGAGGAAGAGTTCCTCAAGACAATATCTCTACAAAGCTCAATGGATCGAGCAAGCAGCGAGGAGTCATTGCATGATCTCGAATGAAATAATACATTGGTGGATATATTGCAAGATCAAGTGGGGGAGCGACAATGGCAACATCATACGAAGACATACTTAGAGTCGATATGGAAATCAAAATCAATGGAGGATTGACCCATAAAATGGTGGGCATGAGGGCTACCATCAATTTAATGTAAATCGAGAGGCGGAACAATTTGGGTAGAACTTGGTGAAGTATCCAAGCTGCATGGAAGGAGTCGACATAGAAGATAAAAACATGGAGTGGAAGTACGGAGCTTTCCTTGGACAGAAGTCAAAGACATGAACTCTTGTAGAGGCAATAGTGAGATTATGTCATTCTATGGGTTCTTCATTTTGATGGGGCAGACTCATTTTGCATAATGTCAAAGACAAAGGGAACTTCGAGGTACTTACACCTTATCTCAGAGAAGTATTTGATAGAGGGACTAAGGTGATTCAACTTACGGAGGTGAAGTTTGAATCAGAAGGCCTTAGCATAGGGCAAGAGGACGCAGAGGTGGGTACTCTTAAAGAATATACCACAGTGTTATCATTCGAGTTATCATGAAGAAAGTGGTGCACAGTGAAGATTGTGTTGGTGGGGGATAGAGGCCCAACAATTGTGCACCAATTTTAGCGAAGTCTGGGGACTTCGAGAGCTACTAGGCAACGGACTGTCCTAGAGCGATGCTTCATCCAGGTGTGACCTGAGAGTTAGGGGGGGAGGTGAATTGCCAAAAGAGTGAATACAACCGGAGATAGTGGAGACCCTACGATATGCTGGCAGAGGCCACATGTGGAGAGATCATAGTCTGAGTTTATCACATAAGAATCTGAATGCAATAGAGATATCATTAGGAGGCGACATAATACAGCGGATCGTGGTGAAATAGTTTGTAGTAATACAACACATGCGGAGTTGTCCCGTGAGGGACACGATCATGCAGAGGTATGATCAAGTGCTATTGGGAGCTCCACTTCAGTGAACAACACAACGACAAGAAGGACTATGGATTCAAGGAGTAAGAGTCATGGTACCGTAGAGGCGGGTCTTCCATGTGTGTGCATCGAATCTTACATCAGATAAAAGCCTTAGTCATTAGCATATGGGGACTGTGTACCACCGAGGGAGAAGTTAGATTATAAGTACCAGTGAGTCCCGTGGAGGGGACTTGATCATACAGACGTATGATTAGAGCGACTAGAGAATTAGACTATTTCAGTGCTTATATTCGCTTAAGGAAGTCCAACAAGTCAAAGGATAAAGCCGAGTAAGCGAACGTTGCTACTAAGGAAGCTAAGAAGAACAAAATTGGCGCAAGCCCTGCAACAAGATGGTGGAGGTCATGTATGAGAGTTACAGTCTAGTCTGTCTTTTCATCAACAAGGAGAACTGCTAGGAGAACACATAGGTGTTAAAGTAGGTGGTCGAAAGGGGCAAGGAAGCGACGATGAATCCAGAGGGGCTCAGCTACCCAAAATCAAAGCATCGATCAGAAAGGATATAGACTCAGAGGAGTGCCACACTATCGCAGTGGTGGACCTACCAATCGCGAAGAAAGGGATGCAGAAGCAAGGCAATAGATAGTAGGGCCATACGCTTGGCAACACCATGGTATCGCAAAGGCGAAACTTTCGTGGAGTCATCGATCCCTTGCTCTCATGGAGGGAGAGCGTTGGCCGTAAAAGGGGCAGATGAGCTAGTGAATACAGAGGCAAATTCCAAGTACCAAGACAGGATAAAAGGGCACAGGATAAGAAACTTTATAAGACCGGTGTCGACGGGCTTCTTATTAAGATAGCCGAAAGTGAGGGACTTCGAGTTGATGCAGGAGTGCTCGACCAAGAAAGAAGTAGGCAGTATATGTTGTTGTACCTTTTCTACTTAAAGGAGTAGGCGGTAAAGATGATGGAGAAGATGGTACAATCCCAGAGGTGACCAGATCTATCAAAGACTTACTCTAAGTTAGGAGACTTTGAGTTGGGGTAAATTTTTTTTTCTCTTTTCGGGCAAAATTTCTTGCATTCCAAAAGTTTGATGATAATAGAAAGGTGAATTACAGTAGCTAACTCAACATAAGGAGTGCAAACACTTCGAGCGCTTCGGAAGTGTGAGCAAAGAGCAGGTGAAATATTAGTAACCAGCTCGATGCGTGAAGTATAACCTTGAGGAGGCCGCTAAAATTAAGTAACCCTTACATTCTCAACTTAAGAGAGTGGGTGAAACCGAGTACCCCAGTTCTTGTAACTCGAGGAGGTAAGTGAAATTAAGTAACATTTGCCTTCTTAACTCAAAGAGAATGGATGAAACTTAGTACCCTGATTCTCTTATTTATCTAGTAGAGGAGCTTTGCATAAGTTCCAAGACCCTTCAAAGAAATCTAATGGAAGATGAGTTGACAAATCCTCACCAATAGTGATCAATGTTATTAAAAGTAGATTATCAATCGAAAGTGGAAGTAATACGAACCTACTTAAAAGTGACAACTAAGTTAAAGAAAAATTAATGAGTAAATTTTGTGAAGGAAAGACCTCAAAAACTTTCAAGTCTGCGAGGTGATGCTTGTTAAAGCTCCAACAAGCATCCACCCAGTTTAAGAAACATGAGATCATTGCAATACTAGCGCATAATAAGGAAAGTCTTTTCCTTCATCAAAAGTATCTACAGGAATCAACAAGGATTAGCACAGTTTAGCCAACCCCATAATAGAGTTAGTCATTGGCAAGTAGAAGTGCATGACAAATCAGAGTTCGACTACTCAACAATAGTGGTGAAGAGCAGTTGGCAACCAAGAGGCATGCTGTAGCCAAGCAAAAGATTGAAGATTCAAAAAAGGTAAGGAAATGCAATGGCTACAGCTGCTTCGACAAGGACATCAAAGGAATAAGTGGGGGAGAATGTCATTGACAAAAATATAACAAGGTGTTCGACGTAATGCTCATGATTGTCTATATCCTTTAATTTTTGTATATATTTTATATAGCAAGTAGCGTGCTTATAATAGGCTTGGCAACCCTCGTTTGTTTAACTTTCATGGCCGGTTTTGGCTTGTAAAAGAGAGTCATGTCATGTGGACACTTATGGGGACTTCGGTTTGTAATAGACCTTGATCCTTTGTGTGCAACCATTTAGAGCTTGTAAAGTTCATGGTTGTAATTTGTATTGGTTATACAAAGTATTTTCTAAGGTGGTTGCTTGTGGATATTATGGAAAATGCTTCCTCTAACCCGTTTTCTCTTTTGTAAGTCTTAAGGGACCCTAGGAGGTTTCGGGGAGATTGACCTTTGTGGACGGACATGCAAGGGTGCTGCACAACTTAGGCAAACCCAACTAAGTCTGTGACACTCTGGCGAACTCTCGATGAGCTCCTAACAACATCGTCCGAACCTCGACTGACTCTTGGCGAGCTTCTGACCACATCATCCGAACCCCGACCGATTCTCGGTGAGCTCCCGACCTTGACTTCGGCCTAATAGATTCTTCCATAATTGTTTTATCTTTTCCTAATCATAGTTAATCCTACATCACTTATCACTAATGCACATGTTATAAACACACCAATTGGTTTCATCATCAAAATCTGAGATTCAACACTCTCTACCTTTGATCTATCAGTTGTCGCCACCCTTGGGTGCTCAGCCCCATTCCTGAATGCTCCATTGAGGCCCCATCAGGAAGGGTTGACAGAGACCCAACGACTATGGGAGGAGGCTAAGGCGGTTGCCACCTATTGCTAGGGGTCAATTAGCCCTGCCCTCACTTGGCTAGTGTGCCATTGTCCTTTAGGTGTTAGCGGATCACTGCTCTCTCAACGAAGTCCTGGTAAGGCTTCTTTGAGACATCTTTCATTGTTCTCGTATGTCCTTCTTTCTGAGCATCCTGCTCTTATTCTCATGCAACACCATCACTACATGGCGATGCATGCTGACCCCCTATAAGATGTGAGGGCACTGATCAATTGTCTCTCTAGGGACAATGCTAACCCTGTGGGCTCAAGTGGGGTGGCTTGAGGAAGAGAGGAAGACAACAAAGGCTTGGGCCACCAAGCTATCCTCGCAACTAGCTCAGACCCGCCTCCAATCTGAAAAGGCGGAACAACGCCTTGCAGAGGTGCATAAGGAGGTAGATTCCCAGGTTGACAAGCTGAATATGGAGTTGGGCATAGCCCTTCACCATGCCAAAGAGGTTGAGGCACGAGCGAAAGAGGCTCATGATGAGGCGGCCATAGTTGAGGACATGGTCTCTGAAAGTATCACGAAGAGCGAGCCGAGGATTGAGACCCTTTGTCGTGAGCTGAATGATACCCACTGGCAACTGGGAAATATTATCGATGAGAGTAGGCAGCTTAAGGAATAGCTATCGGCCAGATCTGGCAGACTGGTGGCTAGGTAGTTGGCTACCTTGGAGGCCAAGAAGGTTTCGGAGAAGGGGAGGATTTACATTATTGAGCGGGAGAGGAGGGTTATGGCCTCCTACAATGAATCTAAGGGGTTCTGTTGTGATCTTGAGCGTGCCAGCCAGGTCGTATACGAGTTCAAGTACTAGATTGCCCTCAAACGATTTAAGACAAGGTATCCTGAACTCAAGGTCAATGAGGACCCATTTGCGAAGTGTCCCTCAGATGCGAAAGTTCCTACTCCCACAGAGGTCCCCTTAGATGATTACCTAGCCACTCCTACAACTTTGCCTCCTTCGTCCTGATAACCTTGGGTCTTGATGACCCTTTTGTTCTTCTGCCCCCTTTTTTTGTGGCTTCTCATCAGGAAGGCCTCTATTCTTGTTGTACATTTTGTTCAAGATAATGAAGAACTTGTTCTAAATGCGTGGCTTATTTTAGCATGAATGGTGTATAAGGAACATCCGAAGCTTTTTGTCTTGCTGTCTTATGGAGCAAGGGTTTCTAAATCTTGACCATTATCTTAATATCCTTTAGGGGAGGAATCCCTTGGTTTTGATCCCCTCCTTCCCAAACAAGTGAGACTAAATGCCGACCCGAGGAAGTTAGGGGTAATTTTGTTGATAGTGTAATAGGGTCGAGAGTTGCGGATACTTGGCTTTTAATGCCAAGGCCATAAGAGCACTTTTGGAAAGGTGAGTGTGAGGCTTGCCTTTACTCTTTAGGGACAGGGAAGTAGAGCCTCTCTTTGCCTTGGAAGGTCTGCCAGGAAGAGTAGAAGGTTGTGCCTATGATGTTTGGCCCTCTTTCTAACACCAGAATGATGATGACATTGGTAACATCGACTGACAAGTCGACTCAATCGATTCTCTATTGAAGATGCAGGCTCACCTTAGTGTCTCTCCTCGATTCACATAGGAGGCTTGGCTACTGGGGGTGAGGTGGCGCTAACTTCCAATTGGAGGTTGTTTTATTGCTATGTATTCGGCTTGGGGATAATTGAGTAAACAGATCGAGGTCCTCTAAGCTGCAGAGTTTCTTCTCCGATAGCTGGATCATCCAAGTGTCATTAAGTGACTATGACCCTTCATGCTAGACCAACGTTGGGGTTATCCGACATGACCCATTCGATGCTTAAGTTAGTAGAAAAGAGAATACAGTGGCGTAAGTTGTAAATAGAGAGAGTCTGGGGAGGTATGGTTAATGTTCGTTCCTCTCCCTACACAACGTAAGCTGAGGGATTCCTTTTATATCTTGTTTGTGGACTTCACTTGTTGGTTGGCCCAGGATGAGATTAATCTAACAATCTAATCATTTTGGTCTTTGATCTAGATAAAATTAAATAGTTATTATCGATCATTAGTGTGGAATATACTATCACGTTATAAGAGTAGATGACGTAGAACCTTAATTATATATCAATTGAGATGAATTAAAATTATCCCAAGGTAGAATTGAGATTAAAAGATATGTTAAATGGGCGTTAATGAAAATTCTATACAATTTTTCTAGTAGAATTGCAGCATAAATTTTTTTGGCAGTGCATTTTGACCGTTGTTAGCTTGTGCCGTGTGGGGCGTGCTCTGACGGCGAGCCCTCCACTGAGGGTGGCCGTGAGGCCGGGCGCGAACTTCGGCGGTTGGTTCCCTCCGAGCACGTCGACGTCGAAATCGCGGATGACCGACGCGACCACGCTCTTCATTTCCATAAGCGCCATTTCCTTGCCGAGGCACACGCGAAGCCCACCCTGGAACACCGGATACTTGAACGGGCTCTCCGGCACGAACTGGCCGTGCCTGAGCCAGCGCTCCGGTCGGAACTCGGCGTAGTCGCTCCCCCACAACTCCTCCATCCGCCCCATTGCGTAGGCGTGGTACGTCATCCGCGTTCCCTTCCTCAAGAATGTGCCGTCCGGAAGCACGTCGTCGTCGAGGCAGAACTTGGAGTCGAACTGCACCGGCGGGTACAGCCGCATGCTCTCGTACAAGGCCGCATGCAAGTAGTGCAACTCCCTCAGTTGGTCGTAGCTCGTGAGCGATGGGGCGTCCCCGACGATGTCCTGGACCTCGTCTCGGATGGCGGAGCAGACCGCGGGGTAGCGAGAGAGTAGCATGAAGAAGCTTGTCAGGGCGGATGCGACGGTGTCCCGGCCGGCCAACACGAAGCTGATGACGATGTCCCGGAGGTACCTGTCATTGTCGATGCATCTCATGAACCGTGACAGGAGATCTTGGCCCGACGCGAAGCGAAGCTTCCTTCTGTGGTGGATGACCTCCTTGGCTAGGAGATCCACCAGCTCGATCGCCTCCCGGATCTGCCCCTCCGATCCCCAGTTGAAGAACCGCTTGACCTTCCATATCACCGGAATCGTATGTGTCGCCCTCCCCGCCAATAGCCTCGTGGCCATGTCGAAGGCCGCCGCGAACTCCGACATGGGCAGCGACAGCTCGAGGCAACCGGGGTCGAGCCCGAACGAGATCTTGCATATGCTGTCGAACGCGAAACGTCGGAACACGTCCTGTAGGTCGAGCACCGCATCGTTCTTGCACGCCATGTCGAGCAGGGGCAGCAGGCGGCACCTGACCTCGTCGGCGACGATCTGCGACGCGAACACGCGGACGGCGGCGTTGCCGAGCTCATCGCTCGCCATCTTGCGCTGGAACCGCCAGTGCTCGCCGTCCACGTTGAAGATGCCTTGGCCGAGCAGGTCGCCGAGGATGGAGGCGAAAGGTTTCCCCTTGGGGTAGTTGTCGAAACGGGTCTTGAGCATGTGCTCCACGTTGTCGGGGTTGGCGGTGACGGTGCATCGGAGCACGTGGACAGTGATGGTCCCTGTGGGCGACTCCCGGAGGAGGTGCGCGTACCAGTCGCAGAGGTTGTCGAACTCCGCCGACCACGACGACGTCACGTAGGCCTTGCAGACGGCGCAGTTGCACCACCATGGCCGAGTCCTCAGCAGCTCCACCAATACGGCGACGATCACAAAGGAAATGGAGAAGGAGAAGAAGAAGAGGGAGAAGTGAGACTGCAGCGCTTCTACTTCCATGGCTATCTCTGCAGAGCTCAATCTGTCGGAGGCCGGATTTATTTTGGTGGCCGGGGCAGACATGGGGTCACGAGACGTGTTTGTTTATCTCAATTTGTGGGATAAAAGGAAAAGGAGGGATATAATAATGGAGGGTGACGGGTGATTTTGGAGGCACGCGATATTGATTTGGAAGACGGGTTTGGATCATGGCGTAGATCCTTGTGGCCTGTGCGAGACTGCGTCGCGCAATGGGCGTTGTCGTGTTCCATCTTGTTGGATAGGGATCTTGGACTCGCCCGCACTGTGGCGTAGCCATTATAATAGTCGTGGTGGACATACACGTGCGTATATACATGGGTTGGTGTTGATCCATTATATATATATATATATATATATATATAGTTCTACATCAAATTGAGCTGTTCGTCTTCTTTGTGGATATCTGGCTTAGAGGGAGGAATTAGTCTCAACTCCAAGGGAGCACTTCGGAATCCCAGTTCAAGCATCCTGAATAGGTGTGACCCTTTGCAATATCTGGAGGCGCAGGATGTGATCGTCTTCAGCAGCGGACAGCAATGATGAAACTAACCAATGGGGACATCATTGGATATAACATCTCAGGTGATCTAATTTCTTTTTTTAAATGAAATATTATCTAGTCTTAAATAAGTCAACAAATGTTGGACGGTGCCAGAAAGACAGGAATGATGTTTCATGTCAAACTAGTCATAATTAATTTACATCAACTAAATCATTCACGATAGATTTTTCTCAGCATATATAACTGCAGGTTCAGTTTACAAAATACTATGTTATTTTCTCCCTGATAGAAATCCATCACCCCGCAAGGACCTGATAGAGACACTGACAAGGACCTGATCTGATCTGACTCCATGTCGACGGGGGCCCGTGGTGGTGTCATCGCAGCTTTCTTGGCTTCCGTGACATAAAAGTTACACATCATGTGGTCTCTGTCGATGACTCAGCTACCCATTTCGAGGATAAACTAATCCAGAAATGGCCACCTTTGTGCTCGACCATAGTGTTCCAATGGCATGTTATTCTCTCTCTCTCTCTCTCTCTTTTAATCTCAAATTTTCAGGATTCATTCAGTGACAGAAGCACATTATTTCAATCAATTTGGTGGTCTTTGTTGCTGCTGCAGCACCACTTAATGTAACACCATTTGCTCTGTTGCAATCTCCTCCGATGGCGTACTCTCGCCACTGTCATCAGCATCTCCTCCGATACTTGCAGGTTGACCATGTCTATTCCCTGACACACACAGCTCACCACTCACAGGAAGCCTCTCAAAACGGTGGGTTAGCTTTGCCGATCTTGCTCACCCGCATCCATCGCTATCATCAAATCTAATCAAATGGTAAGATTTTTATGATTTTCTTATATTATATATATAAAGTTTAGTCAAATATAAATACTCATTTGAAATGAAAGATTTGAAGTCACAAATCAATACTTATTTGAGATGAATCATTGATATGGATCAACCTCTCAGTTAAGATTTTAAGATATAATTTATACACAACCAACAATATTTTTTTTAAGAAAAATGACTGATACGATAGACAAAAATCACTTATTTGTTGGAAAATGAGCACTGATCTCCTTCCTATAAAAACACAAATGTGTTGAGCGACTTAGTGGGGAGTTGAGATGGACGGATGTTGGAATAGATAGAGCAGCTTAGTAGTGGGGGGGGGGTTGAATGAGCGGCTGATGAGTGGGGTGGAGAGGCAGTGATCATATTCTTATGAATAAGACAGATATGGCGATTGAGAGGAAGATAGATAAACTTGAGATTGCGAGAGAGAAGGCCGCCGACATTACTGTCGAAGAAGAAAGGAAACTGTGTCTGATACCATATCCAAAAATAGTAGATATGTTTTCTGAAAGATCTGTCGGTAGATCTCTATATAAGCATGTGCAAAATTTTCATGTAAAATAACTGTTGCAAGGAATCCCAATGATTGGGTATTTACAGTACATGATAAATTACTATATATATATATATATATATATATATATATATATATATATATATATACACACAATAGATTGATTGAAATTTTATCAAAATTCCGTATTATAATCTCCGAGAATATACTAACCGATTATGAAATATTACCATTTGATTTGATTTGACACAATCGCCCCTGAACTCAAGTGGAACATTCATGAATCTGGAGGATTGGTTTTGTGGTAGGGCATTGTGAAGGCCATGGATGATGCTCCCTGTTGTTGGTATCAGATCGAATGAATCACATGCACATCCCCTCTGTCATGAAGAATTAGAAATGGCAATAGAAACTTGGGAGGAATTCAACGACTGATTGCTGGTATGTATGTTGTCTAGGAGAGGATTAAGAAAAAGAAGCTTTCTTTTTTATGCCATCCACTTCAGCAGAGGAGAAGCAGATTTCAGCAGCCAGACATCGGGTTAGGGAATGATGGATTAAAACCATGGGCGTTTGGCAAGCTGAGAGCCGCAGGCACATCCCCCTCCCCCTCCCCCATGGACATCAGATTCTTTCTGTGGTTGTCCGTTCATCTATTTCAAGCCTCTTCACTTCTTTTGTTTACGATCCCTACTTGGTTGACAATTTGGCTACTCGTTTCTGTCATACACGGAAACCTTGCTTCAGTGATAGTAACCTAATGTTCGGATAGTGCAAAACCAGTCTATCCTAACTGGTAACATCCACCATAAAGCTTAGTAGTATAAGATGAGGATGAATCAGTGAAATTACATGGGATCTAAGATCCTTGGCTTCATGGTTACAACTTGTAGTTTCAGAGATCCTTGGACAACAGAAACCACAGGAGGAGAGAGTTGAGCATATGCTGCCTGGAAAAAGCTGCACATGTTCGAGAGTTGAGAACGTAACATACTGCTATGTATGGCACTAAACACTAAGCTGAATCACTGACCAAACATACGTTTAATCTTTTTATTAATAAAACTGCATCAAATGAATGAGGATTAATGCACCTATTCTTTACTCTTATAAGGTAATAATACGTCATTTTCATCATGAGATTACTATTTACAATCTTCACTTTGCTATCTATTTTTTATTTTAATAATTTTTAATATATTTAAACTATCCCTTTATAAATATACCAAAATATCCTTCTCCTCTTCCTCCTCTTTGTTTACTTTTCCTCTCTATGTTCTTCCTCCTCCTCCTCCTCCTTCGTCCTCCTCTTCATTATTATCATCTACTCCTCCTCTTCCGCTAATACCAAAGTCGATGATGATGATATCAACAAAAGATCGATGGCAAACGAGTAGGTTGAAACTAGCAATCGACGATAGTGACTTCCTCCTCTTCATAGCTATTAGAGCTAACGATGACGACGTCAACAAAAGATCAACAACAGACAGATTGATGATCGATGACAATAACATCCTCCTCTTCTACAACCAACAAAGCCAGCGATGATGTCAACAAAAGATCATCTACAAGCAAGCAAGCAAGCTAGGATTAATGATATATCACAAACTTTGTTGGAATTGCTTAAGTCATAAGGCACCCTTGCGTTATTCATCTGCGAATGGTAGACCTAGATACAACCTCACTTGGATCTCAAAAAACCTGTAAAAGAATAAATTGATTAGCTCAAAAATAAGTGATGGATAAATCCTGATGTTTTGTGAATAGGATAGCTTTACAAATAATTCAGCAAACACAAGATGTGCAAGAGAGAAAAAAGAGAAAGGATAAAATAAGAATTTTAAGGCAAACAAGCAGTCGTAAGTTCTCAAATCACTGCTCATTGGGTGTCGAGTATATTGACAAGTTCCCATCAGCTTAAAATACAAACTTGTGAATCCAATCAATACCCAACACTAGCCCAAAACCTAATCCAATCCTATGCCACCCAAGTGGTTCTGAGGTGTTGAGATAGCTGACATTTCGCTCTACCATTCAGATTTTATTTGATGCTCCTAGAATAAAATCTCCATCTAAGCAAAGTAGCACTCCTTGAGAACTAGTTATCTCCTTAAGAACCTTGATAAATATTCGAAGGTGCTTGATATACTCTTCAAGCATTTAGTTGTAAATGATGATATCGTCCTAGTAAACAACCATATTAGTGATATTCCTTTGATGTAGTTCGTATTGTGCTCATAACTTAAAGTCATCGAGGAAGTTGAATAGCTTGTTTGTCTCGCATATCTATTATATATTCAGCATCAATACTGAAAATTACTTTACGTAGTCCCAAATGTAAGTGTTTTGGTGGAGTTGTCCCAACTTCCTTCTTGTGACAAACTCCATGTTCTCGAATAGAAACTGAGTTCTTAACTCCTGCTTCAAAATCTTCCCATGTGTCCACTTGACACCAACCTTGTTAGATCTCTTCTTAATGTATTCACCATCAAAGTTTTACATCTTCATTCGGATATATGATTGTTATCGAAACTTTGATTTCTTTAGAATCAGGCCTCGTAGCTTAGAAATATTATTCCATGTTAGAAAATTCTTGAGCTCTTTTATATACCTGACGCCCCCATAAAAGTGCAACTCGAGCACCCTCAAGTTTTATGGCAGAGCAACATGGGTATTCCTCCCTCCCGTATTAAGAGCCCTTGTGAACAATATAACACTAAACGTGAGTTCCACCATAACTTTGTTGAATCCTGGATTTTGATGATGAAATCAATTGATATGGACTAATATACATTTAAGAAAAGTGATGTAGGAAATGCTTCAATAACAGAGACAAACCATCACAAGGTAAATTATCGAAGTAGGAGAATCATACATTGGGTCGAAGGAGTATCATATCAAAGATTGGACATCAAGTCGGAGGATCGATCGACATGCTGAAGGATGGACTTCATGCCATGAGTTCGGACCCAGATAGTCGAAAAGCACTATTTTATGTTTTTTCGAGTATTCTAGTGATAGTACCACTAGAGCCGAGATTTCTGAGCTCTGTTCGATAGTAGTATTGCCCAGCGTCGACGGTGGTACTGTTAGTACCCTGAAAACTCAGAGATTTAAAATTTTGGCTCTAATTCTGAAGCCTTTGGGGGTCTATAAATATCCCACTCATTCTTGCTTGATAAAGCATGAATAACTACAGAAAAAAAAGTGAAAAGAGAAAGAATCCTTGAGGTTAAAGTATTGTAAACTCTTAAAAGTGTTTGAGTCTCTTCCTCCTTACTTTTAGCGGTTATTCTAAGGAGGTGTGAGGTCTTGTGTAAAAAAGTTTGTGTAAAGGTTCATTCCTAAGTCTGGTAAAAGGAGAAGGGTTGTAATAAGGGTAGTTAATCTTCGTCCATTAGAAAGAAGATCAATAGTGATAGCCGGTGGCCTCGAGAGAAAGGAATCGGGAGTGAATGTAGGTCACGGCGATTAAACCACTATAAATCGATTTGTAGTTCCTTTCTTACTTTGACTTATTGATTTACTTCACTCACTATCCTTATTTGCACTTTTGGTTAAACGTATTTCTGATTTATCTTTTTGTACAAACTTTTTCAAATCGAAATCTTTATTGCGAAAGCACTAATTTCAAAGCCATACCAACTCAAAGGAGTCTATTAGGCCTGAACCAGGGTCAAATTGGGCTTATGGGAAGGCCAATTCGATGAGCTGAAACAGGCTTGAGCAGTGGTACCGCCAGGCCTTAGGCGGTGGTACCACCCAGACAATCGAAAAGCATTATTTTGTGCTTTTTTCGGGTCTTACGGCGATAGTACCACCAGAGTCGAGATTTCTGAGCTTTATTCGGTAGTAGTATTGTCTGGCGTCAATATTGGTATTGCTAGTACCCTTAAAAGTCGGGGATTTAAAAATTTGGCTCTAACTTTGAAGCATTTGGGAGTCTATAAATATTTCACTCATTCTTGCTTGATGAAGCATGAATAACTGCACAAAAAAAAAGGTAAAAAGAGATAATTCTTGAGGTTAAAGTGTTGTAAACCCCTTAAAGTGTTTGAGTCTCTCCCTCCTTACTTTTAGTGATTATTCTAAGGAGGTGTGAGGTTTTGTGTGAAAGAGTTTATGTAAAGGTTCTCTCTTGAGCCAGGTAAAAGGAGAAGGGTTGTAATAAGGGTAGTTGATCTTCATTTATTCGAAAAAAGATCGATAGTGGAATCGTGAGTGGACGTAGGTCATGATGATCGAACTATTATAAATCAATTTGTAGTTCCTTTCTTACTCTATCTTATTACTGCTTATTGATTTACTTCACTCAATATCCTTACTTGCACTTTTGGTTAAACGTATTTTTGATTTATCTTTTTATATAAATTTTTTCAAATCGAAACCTTTATTACGAAAGCACTAATTCCTCACCCACCCCTCCCCCCTCCCCAAAACCTCAACCCTAACCCCACCCCCAACCCCCATCCCCCTCCTCAATAGGATTATAATAGCTGGTATCAGAGCTATGTTATCTTAGTTGGATTAACACCCAAGTGAGTTTCAATGGTTTTTTCTGGCAATCATGAGTATTGCTCTATCACTCATCCTCCTATGTTTAATGAGACAGATTATACTTATTGGAAAACACGAATAAGAATTTTTTTAATTTCTATAGATTTTAATTTATGAAATATCATTGAATATAGTTTTCAAAAATCTTCTAATCCAATGAATGAATAGAATGATTTTGAAAAGAAAATATTTTTCTTAAACACTAAAGCTATGAACACTTTATTTTATGCTCTAGACAAACACTAATAATGATTTATTATTTTTTAGATTTATTTACTATATTTTCTAGAAATTTACATGAGAAAGATTTATTGAGCTCATATTCAAAATTTTCTTTTAAAATCTTATATCTACAAGATTGAGGTTGAAAGTTAAGAATGCTAAATCATGAAAGTATATGAATTGCTAATCTAAATTTCATGAGATTAAGTCAAAAAAAAATTTTGTGATAATAACTTGAAAACTCTCTCAATGTTCTTTATCTTATTGTTTACAAAAAGGGAAGACAATTTGTATAATGTTTTGCTACTTTATTGATTTACTTCTTGAATATCTTGGATCTTGAGGTTATCTTCGAAATTCACCTCAAAAAATTGAGAGCTATACTTAACGATGTTTTACAACTCCTTTCTTATTTTTTTTCTTTCTTTTTCACAAGAGGAAGAAAATTCTTTATGACTCATGTCGTATTTTACAAAGGGGGAGTAAAAACTCATGTGCCTTAAAATCTTTAACACTATATTTCACCTTTTTGTTGATGATAAAGGGAGAAAAATATACATTAATGGCACGTGATATTGATGATATACTTGGATATCTTTGATATGAATGCATAATTCTTTTTGAGATTCATGATTCAATGAATTGATACAAATTCTTGTTGAAATTTGCTTAGAATATGATTTGTTTCATGATACTTGAATTCAAGAGGGTGTGGTTCTCTTAAATTTAAGTTTTCTTTATTGCGGCATAGATATAGGAGGAGTTAGGATTAACTCATGTCATCAATTGATTGTCATCATCAAAAAGGGAGAGATTATTGAATCTTGGATTTTGATGATAAAATTAATTGATAAGTACTTGATCTAACAAGGTTGTTAGAGTTGATTGATACATGATTAACTATGATAGAGAGATTATTATAATCAGAGGTTTGGCCAGAGTCAACTCCAAGCATCGGGCCGAGGTTCGGATGATGCTGTTGGGAACTCACCTAAAGTGCATCGAGAGCTCACCAAAGGTATTGGGAGCTTGCCAGGATAGCGTAAGGGAGTTCGCCGGAAAAAAAATCGAGACTCGCCAGAAGATTATCGAGAGTAGCCGAAAGGTTCCCAACCTGGCTCTAATATCTATGTATATATATATATATATATATATATATATATATAATATGCATACGATATATAGATATATATTAAATATATATATGTGACACGACATATTAGGAAACCAAAATGAAATAAAACCCCTCCTACGATAATATTAAGTCAGAAAGCATGATGTAGTAAGATTGACCCCAATGGCCTTCCATTGTTATAGGAAGAAATTGAATCTCGAGATAAGTTGAGTTAGTCGAGTCCCTCGAGGCTCACTTATCTTCGCGATTCGAGATCTTGCCTATGATGTGGAGATGTCATCGGTGACCTGAGGATGTGGTATGCTTGGTCGATGCCTTCAAGAGTATGTCATCAAATCTGACTTATTTTGTAATAATGATAATGACTTAACTGAACATTATAGTTGGTCGAGTCCCTTGAGACCATGATGATTTGGATGTCGAACAAGGCGGGAAGTACAAAGAGTTGTGATTGGTAAGAGTTGCCTACGTTTTTAGACTTAGTGTGATTGGTCGAGTCCCTCAAGGTTAACTAAGATGTCGATTGAATCTCGATCCTCATTAGAAGTTTGTTAGAGACTTCTGTTTCACATGCCGAGGGTGTCACATGATTCGTCAGAAAATTAGTTGGAGTAGATTAAGATAGAAGATTGTATCTTAATTAGTTTTCTGTAAAATCTACATGTTATTTATGCTATATCTTGGTTGTCAGAATCGTGTCGCTTGCAAACCCCATACATAGCATACTTGATACTAATAGTCTCACTGGCCCAAACTACACAGATTGGCTCCAAAATTTGAGAATTATTCTCATAGCAGAGAAAACTGTATATGTCTTTGACATGATTCTGCTCACACTAGAGGAATGGACAAATGAGGATGAGATCGCTCGCTATGTGAAGTATATAGATAATTCTGCTTTTGAAAAGTGCTATATGTTAGCTTCCATAACTCTTGAGTTATAGAGGCAACATGAGAGCATGGATGCCAATTCTATCATTCTCCATCTTTGCCGGTTGTTTGAGGAATAGGGAAGAACTCAGAGATATGAGATATCTAAGATTCTCTTTTGAGCTAGGATGATAGAATAGACATCAGTTCAGAACTATGTCTTGAAGATGATAGAGTTGATCGAAAAACTCATAGGTCTAGAAATAGTCCTAGAGGATAAACTGTATGTTGATTGTATACTTCACTCCCTATCAAATTTCTTTTCTCAGTACATCATGAACTTCAACATTAGCAAATTTGATGTGACTCTTCTTGAGATCATCAATATGTTGAGGGAAGTTGAGAGCATCATCAAGAAAGAGAAGTCGATTATCTATATTGGTGAGACCAAAAAGAAAAGGAAGGCTACTAAGACCCTTAAGAAGGGCAAGGGCAGACCGGATTAAGGCAAAGGTTGCCAAGAGAGATCTGACAAAGAATAAAGGCTAGTGCTTCCACTACAACAAAAACAGGCAATGAAAGAGGAACTACAAAGCGTAACTTATAGAGAAGGTGAAACAAAAGCTTAGAGAAGCTTTAAGTACATTCATATCAATCTCCATTTGTCAGATTTTTATGATAATACATAGGTATTAGATATCGAGAGTGCTTATCATATCTATAATTCCTTACAGGTTCTAGCAAGGCCTAAGAGACTAGCAAAAGACGAGATGGACCTCAAGATAAGCAATGGAGTAAGAGTTGTTGTAGTTGTTATAGGTGAGGTCACCCTATATCTGCTTGGTGAAGCTACTATTGCATTAGAAGCATGCTATTACGTTTCTTCTATCATTGAAAATATTATCTCTATTTCATGTTTGACAATTATGGGATATAAATTAGTTTTTAAGAATAATAGTTGTTCATTGATTTTGGATGATAAGATCATCACTAGAAGAACGTTGCATAATGGTTTATTTGTGTCAGATATAGGCCCACATATCATGAATGAAAGTACGTCCAAGAGGAAATGAGATGAGATGAATAAGGAAAGTACTTGAGTATAGAGTTCACTTATTTCCTCGAAGACAATGAGATTATATCCCAATAGACACCTCCTTATATAATTCAACTCAATGGTGTATTAAAAGGGAGGAATTGCATAATGTTAGATGTGCAACACACTATGAAATCTAGCAAATAGATATAAAAATTATGTTCCTCAATTACAACCTCGAGGAGGAGGTGTATATGATACAATATGAGGGATTTATATCCAATGAGAGTCCAGATAATATGTGTAGGTTGCTCATATATATCTATGGACTGAAGCAAGTTTCTCGGAGTTGGAACATAAGATTTGATGAGGCGATTAGATCTTATGACTTTGTTAAGAGTGAAGATAAGCCTTGTGTACAAGATAGTAAGTGACAACGCTATCACGTTCTTAGTGTTATATGTGGATGACATCTTGATCATTGGGAATGATGTAGGAATGCTCTCCATAATTAAGACTTCGCTATCTAGAAATTTCTCCATAAAGGACTTATGGAAAGCATCTTATATTTTGGAGAATCAAATTTATAAAGATAGATCCAAGATGATGATTGACTTATTCCAGTCCAAGTATATAGATTCCATTATCAAAAGGTTTGGCATGAAAGATTCCAAGAGAGGTCTCATATCGATGAGACATGAAATATCACTTTCTAGGAGTACATCCCTAAGGACTTCTAAGGAAAGGACAGACATGGATATGATACCCTATGCCTCAGCGATATGGTCTATCATATATATTATGCTATGTATCAGGCCGAATATAGTGCATGCATTGAGTGTCATGAGCAGGTATTAGACAGATCCAGGTTTGAAACACTGGAAGACAATAAAGTGTATCCTTAAGTACTTGACAAGGACTAAAAATCTTTTACTGACATATGAAGAAGGTAGCATCCAGGTTGAGGGCTACACAGACTCGAGTTTCTAGTCCAATATCGATGCTAGCAAGTTCAACTCAAGATATATCTTCACCCTAAATGGAGGAGGAATAAGCTGGAAGAGTTCCAAGCAAGATATTAATGATGACTCGATCACAGAGGTAGAGTATATTGCTACGGTAGAAGGACAAAGAAGAGAGTCTGGATGAAGAAATTTATCATAGATTTGGGAGTCGTACCGAGCAACGAAGAGCCGATTCTCATATATAGTGACACCAACGTGGCGATAGCTCTAGCAAGAGAATCTATGTCTCATCAAAATTATTCCAAGGGGGTTCCATCTGATTAAAAGAGATCATGGCCTATAGAGATGTAGCAATGAAAAGGGTTTCATTCAAAGATACTATTGCAGAAACACTAACAAAGCTATTGACTCAGACTGTCTTTGAGCGTCATAGGGGTATGATGGGGATCAGAGACATAGGTGATTGGATTTAGATCAATTAGGAGATTACTAATTACAGGTGCCTAGCAAACCAATCACATGAGTGATAGCGCGTGTGACACAATACATAATCTTTTTACATGATGATTATTATTAGTATATTCTCACTTTATATTGCCTATTGTATATAATGTAATGTCCTTGGATTTATGCAATGAGAATCAAATCGTGATGAGATCATGATAATGAGATCAATTCGTCTTTAAATATAGACTCTAAATAATCTCGATCATAGGTTACTCGAGAGAGACATCAAGAAAATCAGACAAACCAGTGTACTATGTTTCCATTTATGTGATAGAGATGACTGGTCTCGTAATCATGTAGGGAGTTCACTGATTGATCATTTTTTGGGATATAAAATGGTTAATAATACCTAACATCATATGATGATTTCATAGTCCCAGTTATATATCTGGTCCTCAGACTTGAGACATCAATAATGCGTTGTTTGAGTACTCATTTTTTTTATATCAGACTTACAGGTTTGGAGAGTTTTAAATCTTATATAGTTAGTTATCGGGATTGGTAGCCAACCTTATGAAGTCAATTGAGTATTAATAGAGGATCATCTACTCTCGACATCATGAGAGGAATATTTTGTGTGCTCTTGCTCAAGAAAATCCTTGGTCAAGGTCGTTCAGATTGAGAGAGGAGTTCTCTGGGAGAATCTGATCAGAGTGAGACTCACACAGATTTCGTATATGGCCTGATAGTACCATGCCCAATATACAATCTCTGAGATATTAGATAAATGAGGGACTATAGATATATAGTAACTAAGGACAGATAGGTCTAATAGATTAAATCCCTTGTACCGTCTAGAGACTATGACATAGTGTCCTAGTACGTCCATAGTCGATAAGTTAAGTGAATTATTATGAGATAATACTTTGTTGAGTCAGAAGGAGTTCTAATAGGTAGAATTTATAGCCAGCTCGGTATTGGGCCTAAAGGGTCACACACATATGGTGGATGATTGTAGTTAACAGAGGATTGGATATAAGTTATCTAATAAGTCCCTGTTCTTATTAGATGAAACCCAACATTAATGGACTCGTTGAATAAGACCTAATTAGAGGTTAACTAAGATTATTAGATAGAGATATGATAATTCAAGAGGTGTTGATAATTAGATATAGATCTAATATCCAATAAGGTAGGATCTATTAAGGTTTCTGGTGGCTCTCTATAAATATAAGGCAGGGGTGGCTAATAGGCTGATAGGCTGTACATTTGGTCACCCCCTCCTATTCTCCTCCTTTCCTCATCTTCTCAATCAACCAACCTCTCCCTACTGCGAGAGGGCAACGAAGAAAATAACATATCTTCTTCCACATTCGCTACAAAAATGTGCACAAGAGTTGTAATGTTTTGACTACGATTAGAGGAGTATCGTTGTAACAATACATCATATGGATACTGCTAGAGAAGAGAACATATGTCCTTCTTCATCATCTCTAATTGGATCTGAAATTTTAGGAATATATGATCTCCCTAGGTAATCAATCTCATACTAGTCATGGTTTTCAATTTTTATGATTTTTGGTGCATCAATCTTTGTACGACGACATGATAAACATGAAAAACTAATTTTTTTTATTTTTTTGCTCTTAGATAGTTTCTAACGAAAACTTCTAGATCCAATCAAAAAGGATGAAGGAGGTCCTCTCTAGCAGTATCTACACGGTAGATTGTTGCAGTGATGCTCTTCTAATTATAGTTAAAGGCCCACAACTCTTATGCACCTTCTTGGAGCAAATATGAAAGAAGATCTCTTATCTTCTTCACTACCCTCTCGCAGCAAGGAGAGGGTGATCGACTGAGAAGATGTGGGAGGGAGGATAATAGGTGGGGGTGACCAAAGATGCAGTCTATCCCCTTATTGACTGCTTCTACCTCTTATTTATAGAGAGCTACCAAAAATCACAATGGATCCTATATTAGTGGGTATTGGATCTCTATCCGATTACCCTTACTTCTTAGATTATTAGATCTCTATCTAATAATCTTAGTTGACCTCTAATTGGGCCTCATGCAAGGAGTCGATCAATATAGGGTCTTATCTAATGAGAACAAGAGATAATTAGATAACTTCATATTCAATCTTCTACTCATTGTAATCATCCACCATATGTGTATAACTCCCTAGGCCCAATACTGAGTTGGCCATGTGTTCACCTGTCAGAATTCCTTTTAACTATGTAAATTATTATCTCATATTAATTCATTCAACTCATCGACTATGAAATCATTATGCCACTACGCCATAGTTCATATACAGTATAAAGGATTTAATCCATTAGATATGTTTGTCCTTAATTACTGTGTATATATAGTCTGTCATCCATCTAGTATCCCAGAAATCATATATTGGATATGGTACTGTCAAACTATATATAAAATATGTTTGAGTCTCGTTCTAATCGGATTCTCCTAGATAACTTACCTCTTAATCCGAACGACTCTGACTATAGATTTGTTCGAGTAAGAATACATAGGATATTCCTCTTATGATACTGAGAGTAGATGATCCTCTATTAACACTTAATTATATTTGTAGGTTAACTACTAATCTCGATAACTAATTGTACCATATATAGGACTCTCCAGACCTGTAAGTCCAACATCAAAGAAAGTACTTAAACAAGGCATCCTTGGTATCTCAAGTCTAAGAACCAGACACACAAATAGGACTACGGAATCACTGTATGATGTTAGGTATCATTAACTATAAAATATTTTGTAAGCAGATTAATCAGTGAATTCATTCTCCAATGAACACCTGTATTGCATCCTTAGTTTCCCAAAACAACTGGCTATAAGACCAGTCACCTCTATCATATAGATGAGTATATATTACATCGCTCTATCTGATTATCTCTATGTCCCTCTCGAGTAACCTATGACCAAGATTATTTAGGATTTGTATTTAAAGGTGAATCAGTCTCATTATCATAATCTCATCACAATCTGATTCCCATTGCACAAATCCAGGGACATCACATTATATGCAATAGGCAACATAAAGTGAGAATATGTCAATAATAATTATAATATAAAAAGACTGTGCATCGTATCATACATGTTATCACTCATGTGATTGGTTTGCAGAGCACCTGTAACTAGTAATCTTTCAGTTGACCTAAAGCCAATCACCTATGTGTCTGATCCTTATTAAACCCCTATGACACTCAAAGACAGTTTGAGCCAATGGCTTTGTTAGTGGTTCTGCAATGTTATATTGGAACCTCTGATCAGATAGAACCTCTGCATAACGTACTTGGATTTCTAATGAGACCTTAGTTCCCTAACTTGAGCGATCGCCCTATTATTGTTGTAGTATATGAGAATCGGCTCCACGTTGCTCAATATGACTCCCGAATCTGTGATGAACTTATTCATCCACACCAATTCCTCTGCTTCTTCTATTGTAGTAATATACTCCGCCTTTGTGGTCGAGTCAGCAATAGTATCTTGCTTGAACCAGCTTACTGCTCCTCCATTCATGTTGAAGATATACCCTGAATTCAACCTATTATTATCAATGTTGAACTGAAAACTTGAGTCTGTGTAACCCTCAACCTAGAGGTTACATCTTCTGTATATTAGTAAAAGATCATTACTCATTCTCAAGTATTTAAGGATGTACTTTACTGCCTTCCAGTGTTTCAAACCTAGATCTACCTAATACTTGCTCATAGCACTCAAAGCATGTGTTATATCAGGCTTGGTACATAGCATAGCATACATGATATACCATATCACTGAGGCATAAGGTATCTTATCCATATCTGCTATTTCCTTTAGAGTCTTTGGGGACATACTCCTAGAAAGTAATATTTTATATCTCATCAATATAGAAATAGATCTAAGATGATGCCTAGCTTATCCTAGTCTAGATACATAGATACCATTATGAAAAGGTTTAATAAAAAAAATTTCAAGAGATGTCTTATATCGATGAGACGTGAAATATCACTTTCTACGAGTATGTCCCCAAAGACTTATGAAGAAAGGGTAGATATGAATATGATATATTGTGCCTTTACAATAAGGTCTATCATGAATGCTATATCTAGGCATGCTATAGCGCATACTTTAAGTGTCGTGAGTAGGTATCAAACGAATCCAGGTTTAAAATATTAAAAGGCAGTAAAGTGTATCCTTAAAGTGTATCCTTAACTACTTAAGAAGGACTAGGAATCTTTACTGGTATAAATAGGAGGTAGCCTCTAGGTTAAGGGTTGCACAAACTCTAGCTTTTAATCCAATGTCGATGATAGTAAGTCAAACTTTTGGTCTGTGTTCACCCTAAATAGAGGAGCAATAAGCTGGAAGAGTTCCAAGCAAGATACTACTACTAACTCAACCATAGAGGAATAGTAAATTGCTATGGCAGAAGCAGCAAAGGAGGGAGTCTGGATAAAGAAGTTTATTACAGATTTAGGAGTTATGCTGAGTAGCGAGGAATTGATTCCCTTATATTACGATAATAACATGACAATTGCTCAAGTGAAAAAACTCATGTCTCATTAGAAGTCCAAGCACATTCTAAGTAGGTTCCACCTAATCAGAGAGATTGTAGCCCGTAATGATATAACAGTGGAAAGAGTTCCATCTGAAGATAACATTGTAAATTTATTGATAAAGTCATTGTGTTAGATTGTCTTTGTGCAACACTGAGATCTAATGGGACCTAATGGGGATTGGGCGTGTAGGTGATTGGTTTTATGTCAAGTGGGATTTGCTAGTAACAGATACCTTATAAGCCAATCACGTGAACGATAACACGTGTGACATACTATATAATCTTATTATTATTATTATTATTATTATTATTATTATTATTATTATTATTATATTTTTACATTATATTGCATGATTAATATATTATGATATCCTTAGATCTGTGCAATTAGAATTAGATCATGATAATGAGATCAATTCACCTTTAAATATAAACCCTAAATAATCCCGATTGTAGGTTATTCAAATAAGGCATCAAGACAACTGAACAAATCAGTGTACTATATACTTGTTCAGATGATTGAGGCAGTTGGTCTTATAGCTGCTTGTGTGGAGACACTAGGAATATAGTGTAGGTGCTCATTAGAGAATGAGTTTATTGATTAATCTGCTTATAGAATGATTAGATAGTTAATGATACATGATTTTTAAATAAATATTGTATATCTTAATGTATATCTGGTTCTTAGACTTGAGACCAAATATGCCTTGTTTGAGTACTTCATTCTTTAATAATAAACTTATGGATCTGACAGTTCTAGATCTGGTACAGTTGGTTATTAGGAATAGCAACTAATTTTATGAAAGTAATTAAGTGTCAATAGAGGATCATCCACCCTCAGTATCGTGAGAGGAATATCTTATATATTCTTACTTAGGCAAATCCCTGACCAGGGTCACTCGGATTGAGAGAGGAGTTCTTTGAGAGAATCCAATTAGAGTAAGACTTGGATGGATTCTATATGAGTAAAATAGTACAATGCTTAATATATGGTCTTTGAGATATTAGATAGATGAAGGACTATAGATGCACGACAACTGATGGCAAATAGGTCCAATGGATTAGATCTCATGTATCATATGGACGGGTATATATTGCATCAGTCTATCTGGTTATCTCGATATACCTCTCGAGTAACCTATGACCGAAATTATTTAGTATTTGTTTTTAAAGCCAAACCGGTCTCATTATCGTGATATCATCACGATCCGATTCTCATTGCACAAAACTAAGGACATCACACTATATATTCAACAAATAATATAATATAATAAAATATCGATAATAATATTGTAAAAAGATTATGTAGTGTGTCACATATGTCATCACTCACGTGATTGGCTTGTAGGGCACTTGTAACTAGCAATCTCTCACATGGCCTAAAGCTAATCACCTATATGTTTGATCTCCATCAGACCCCTGTGACACTCAAAAATAATCTAAGCCAACAGCTTTGTTAGTGGATCTGCAATATTATCTTCAGATGAAACACTTTATCTTTACGGGCTATAATCTCTCTAATCAGGTGGAATCTCTTCAAAATGTGCTTGGATTTCTAATGAGACACGGGTTCCCTAGCTTAAGCAATCGCCCTATTGTTGTCGTAGTATATGGAAATCAGCTCCATGCTACTCAATATAACTCCCAATCCATGATGAACTTATTTATCCACACCCCTTTCTTTGCTTCTTCTGTTGCAGCAATGTACTCCACCTCTGTGGTTGAGTCAGTAGTAATATCTTACTTGAAACTCTTCCAGCTTACTGCTCCTTTATTCAGGGTGAAGACATACCCTAAATTTAACTTATTATCATCAACATCAGACTGAAAACTTGAGTTTGTATAACCCTCAACTTGGAGGCTACATCCTCCGTATACTAGTAAAAGATCCTTGGTCATTCTCAAATATTTAATGATGTACTTTACTGCCTTCTAATATTCTACACCTGAATCTGCTTGATATTTACTCGTCATACTCAGAGTATGCACTATATTATGCTTGGTACATAGCATAGCATACATGATAGACCCTATCATTGAGGCATAGGATATTCTATCTATGTTTGCCCTTTTCTCTAGAGTATTTTGAGTCATACTCTTAGAAAGTGTTATTTCATATCTAATCGGTATAGATATTAGATATCTAATGAGCCCCTGATTTATTGGATCCTTTAGGTGAGTGATAGGATCCCAGAAGGAGCCATATAGATTTTGATCCTTAAGGGGGATCAACCCTTGGAACGCTATAGGGGTTCCTCCCTTCTAGACTCGGCACAAAGACTGAATTAAAGATGATAATTGCTTGATTAAAAGAGGGAGGGATGCTATATCTTAAATAGGGATCAAAGTCCTAGCTAAGGGGGCAATTGTGTAAGTAGATTTATCCTTTTGCCCCTCCTATAGCCACCCTGCCTTTATAGGAACAAGGGGCGGCTAGGTTGGCTCTATAGCCGACCTAAGCAGGGGGAAACCCTGGCCGACTTGCCCAGTAAGGGGGGCGGCGACTACTAAGCTCTAAGGGCTAATCTAAACCCTAGTTATACTCTTTTATAAGATAGGAGAGACCTTATTACAATCTAGAAGACTTTTTATTGACTTCTACTAAAATGATTATGACTCAACCCTACTTGAGTCCTATCAAGTCCGCCCTCTCAGAATCAGTCTTGTCCTCAAGGTTGAAGATCCATAAACTTTGGGAACCGGGTCTTCAGCTCTTCGTGTGACTCCCATATTGCATCTTCAGATGGTAAGTTATTCCACTTCACAAGTACTTCAATGGAGGGGCTTCGTTAGTGCATCATAATTCTTAGATCAAGTATAGTTTCAAGTTGGGCTTGGATTTCACCTTCAATTGTAGTGCTCAATAGTTGAATCTGAGCTAGTTCATGTTCACCCAATTTCAGCTTCAGTAGGGATACATGGAAGACGAGATGAATTTTGGCATCATCTGGAAGTTTAAGTTGGTATACCACAGCTCCAATGCATTCCAAAATTTGATATGATCCATAAAATCATAGAAATAGTTTTATCGATGCTCTGGTGTTGATGGATAGCTATTTGTATGGTTATAGGTAGAGGTAAACCCAATCTCCTACTGAAAATTCTCGCTCACTCTGATGATTGTCTGCTTGTTGCTTCATGTGGGCTTGAGCGATAGTTAGGTTGTCCTTCAGCAGCTATAGTAGTTTATCCCTATTAGTTAGGTCTTGGTCAACCTAATCTACTTTGGTCGAACCAAGTACATATCTGGGAATTATAGGGGGTGATCCATACAGTGCCTCGTAAGGGGTACATTTAGTCGACGAATGAAAAGTTATGTTATACCACCATTCGACCCAGGGAAGCCACCTTGTCTACTCTTTAGGTCGGTCGCTGGTGAAGCATCGTAAGTGAGTCTCGAGGCATATATTCGTCACTTCTATTTGGTCGTCTATTTGTGGATGATAGACTGTACTCATCTTCAATTGGGTGCCCTATAGATGGAAGAGCTCAATCCAAAATTTACTTGTAAACACCCTATCACAGTCACTTACTATCGACCTTGGCATCCTATGTAATTTCACAATATTTTTCACAAAAATATGGGCAATAGTGGCAACAGTATAGGGATGTCTCATAGCATAAAAATGAGCATACTTAGTTAGGTGATCTACCACCACAAAGATCATGCTTTTACCTTGAGATAGTGGTAATCCTTCGACGAAATCCACAGAGATGTCCGTCCAAGTCGAATCTGGTATAGGTAGAGGCTGTAGTTTAATAGGACTTGCCATTGTTTCCCCTTTATGCCGCTGACATACATCACATTTGGATACATAATCATATATTGATTTTTTTATGCCCTTCCAGAAGAAGTTTTGCTTCACCCTTTTATAAGTCCTCAGAAATCCAGAGTGCCCTGCCGAAGGTGAAGAGTGCATTTCATGTAAAATAACTTGAATGTGAGGAGAAGAAGGAACAACAACAATTTGATCTTTATAGCGTAAGTCCTTCGAGTCCCATGTGTAGTGCCCTACAGAATCCGGATCCTTCTCCAATTTTTCTATAATGCTTCAAATTTCTGGATCATTCTTCCACTCCTCCCTAATGTGTTCGAGGAAGTCGGTGGTGGGAAGGGAGATGGCTAAAATTTCTGCTTGCCCCGAGAGTCGAGATAAAGCATCTGCAACAATATTCTCTTTTCCTTTTCGATAAGTAATTTCATAATCAAAGTCAAAAAATTTAGTTACCCAACGTTGCTACTCTGGGAAAGATATTTTCTGCTCTAAGAAATACTTAAGACTTTGGTGGTTAGTCTTAATCTCGAAGCATCGGCCGATCAAGTAGGGTCTCCACTTTGTGATGGCGTATACAATGACAAACATTTCTTTATCATATACCGACATTTTCAAGTGTGAGGGAGATAAAGCCTTGCTGGTGTAGGTGAGAGGTCAGCCATCTTATATTAGAACAGCTCCAATCCCAACTCCGGATGTGTCGACCTCGATCACGAAGGTGCAGTTGAAATCAGGTAATGCTAGGACCGGCGCCGTCGTCATGGCAGTCTTGAGTCATTCAAAGGCTATAGAAGCTTATTCCGACCATAAGAAGGAGTCTTTCTTTAGTAGGGATATGAGCGAGGCATTGATCTTGCCGTAATATTTCACAAATTTTAGGTAGTAGCCTGTGAGTCCAAGGAAGCCACACAACGATTTTATGTTTGTAGATTTTGGCCATCCTTGCATTGCCTCGATCTTCGTCGGGTCTACCGCCACTCTGTCCTATGATATAATATGCCCAAGATACTCCACTTTATGCTATAAGAAACTACACTTTGACTATTTCACATAAACAGTATTCTCCTGGAGAATTGTTAGAATAGTTCGTAAGTGTTGAAAATGTATATCAAGCATAGGGCTATAAATGAGGATATCATCAAAGAACACTAATACGAACTTGCATAGAAAACTCTGGAAGATATCATTCATCAGGCTTTGGAAAGTAGAAGGAGAATTCATAAGTCCGAAAGGCATTATCATAAACTCATAGTGGTTGTTATGCATGCAGAATGCAGTTTTCAGAATATCTTCAGTACATACCCGAATCTGGTGATAACCGGAACAGAGATCTAGTTTAGTGAAGACTCAGGCTCCTTTTAATTCATCCAAGAGCACATCTACAATGGGTATAGGATATCTGTCCTTGACGGTGATAGCGTTCAAGTCCCAATAATCAATGCACGTCCGCCATGTACCATCCTTCTTGTGCACTAGCAACACCGGTGAAGAATAAGGGCTGCAACTCGATCGAATTACCCCGGTATCAAGCATCTCTTTAATGACGTTCTTGATCTCATCCTTCTGCAAGTGAGGGTAGTGATACGGATGCAAATTTGCTGGAGATTTTGTAGTCTCATACACACAAATGAGACTACAAAATCATTGTTTGATGTTAGGTATCATTAACCAGACAATATTTCGTAAACGGATTAATCAATGAACTCATTCTCCAATGAGCACCGATATTGTATCCTTAGTATCTCCACACAAGTAGCTATAAGACAAGCCCCCTCCATCATATGGATGGGTATACAATACACTAGTCTGTCTGGTTATCTCAATATTCTTCTCAAGTAACCTATGATCGAGATTATTTGGGATATATGTTTATAGGTGAATCAGTCTCATTATCATGATCTCATCACAATCTGATTATCATTACATAGAACCAAGGACATCACAATATATATATATATATATATATATATATATATATATATATATATATATATATATATATAAAATAGATAATATAATGTGAGACTATACCAATAATAATGATAAGAAAAAAGATCGTATAGCGTGTCACACGTGCCATTACTCACGTGATTGGCATACAAGGCACTTGTAACCATCAGCAACTAGGGTTTCTTAGTCATATGGGGTATCCTACCATGAGGATATGACTTATGTGATTATTATTATTGAGTTTGCATGCCTATAATTATATTATAATTATACGAAAAGATATGACGAGAGCGTAGAGGTGCCAATAGGACCCACAAGGTTAAGACGATGATCCCTGCACATGGAGATGCATTAAGGTGCCAATAGGACTGATGAGGATGTGATAAACGAGATTTACTTATCTATGCACTATATATATATATATATATATATATATATATATATATATGATGATGATGATGATGAATCCCCTCAAAAACCTCAGGTTCTGTAGGGTAAATGCATTAAAAAGTGACAAATTTTAGTGGACGGTGTGGCTACAGTTGGTGGGGACCTTGCTTTAGGAAAAAAAAACGTATTAGTAGCTTATATGCCATGGGAAGGCTATAATTTTGAAGATGCAATACTAATTAGTGAACATTTGGTATATGAAGATATTTATACTTCTTTTCACATCTAGAAATATGAAATTCAAACTCATATGACAAGCCAAGGACCTGAAAGAATCACTAGGGAAATACCACATCTAGAGGCTTATTTACTCGGCAATTTAGACATAAATGGAGTTGTGATGTTAGGATCTTGGGTAGAAATAGGTGATATTTTAGTAGGTAAATTAACACCTATATGCTCCAGAGGATAGATTATTACGAGCCATACTTGGAATTCAGGTATCCACTACAAAAGAAACTTCTCTAAAACTACCTATAGGTGGAAGAGGTCATGTTATTAATGTGAGATAGATCCAGAAAAAAGGGAGTTCATGTTATAATTCAGAAATGATTCGTGTATATATTTCACACAAATGTGAAATCAAAGTAGATGATAAAGTAGTTAGAAGACGTGGTAATAAAGGTATCATTTCAAAAATTTTACCTAGACAAGATATGCCCTATTTGCAAGATGGAACACCTATTGATATAATCTTCAACCCATTAGGAGTACCATCACAAATTAATGTAGGATAGATATTTGAATGCTCGCTCGAGTTAGTAGGGGATTTGCTAAAAAGACATTATAGAATAGCATCTTTTGATGAGAGATATGAGCAAGAGGCTTCGAGAAAACTAGTGTTTTCCAAATTATATGAAACCAGTAAGCAAACAAAAAATCCATGAGTATTTGAAACCGAAAATATGAGGAAAAGCAGAATATTTGACGGAAGAACAAAACATACTTTTGAACAACCTATTCTAACATGAAAGTCCTATTATTTAAAATTAATTCATCAAGTTTATGATAAATCTATGGATGTTCTAGTGGACATTATGCACTT
The DNA here is from genome assembly GCA_021527575.1 of Ensete glaucum. Classification (NCBI taxonomy): domain Eukaryota; kingdom Viridiplantae; phylum Streptophyta; class Magnoliopsida; order Zingiberales; family Musaceae; genus Ensete; species Ensete glaucum. The sequence goes on from CM038551.1 coordinate 47,818,469, forward strand.
GTTACACAACAGCCTCTTAGAGGAAGGGTGAAGCAAGGGGGACAACGAGTAGGAGAAATGGAAGTTTAGCCTCTAGAGGGATTTGGTGTTGCTCATATTTTATAATAGATGCTTATTTATAAATTTGATCATATTATAGCTTGTCAAGAAGTACTTAGTGCTACGATCATTGGAGGAAGAGTATCTAACTCATAAGATGCTCCAGAATCTTTTCGATTGCTCGTCAAGAACTATGATCTTTAGCTCTAGAACTTAATCATTTCCTTGTATCTGAGAAGCACTTCCAGATTAATAGGAAGGAAGCTTGATCTAAATGAATTAGAATTTCTATTATATGATTAATTGGCATAAACATCAATAACTTCGAATTGGACTAGTTTCTCCTCAACAAATAAAGCCTTGGGCCAACAAAATTTAACCTAACGGAGAGATAGTCAGAGAGGTGACAAAGCCCTATACGTTTCATTATAAGACCAATAAACCGAAAAAAGATGGATTGTTTTGTGAAAGAATCTTTAGGCCCATAAAAAGTGGAATTTGTGCTTGTGGAAATTATCGAGTGATTGGAGAAGACCCGAAGTTTTGTGAACAATACGGGGCGGAATTTGTTGATTCTTGGATACGAAGATATCAAATGGGATACATCAAACTCGCATGTCCAGTGACTTATGTGTGGTATTTGAAACATCTTCCTAGTTATATCGCGAATCTTTTAGATAAACCCCTTAAGGAATTAGAAGGCCTAGTATACTGCAATGTGTGATTTGATCAAAATTTTCATTTCTCAGACTCAGATTAAGAAACTGTCATCCCATTCAATCTAATTGGGGTGGCCCCAGCTCTGACATGTGTTTTGGGAGAAGTAAAAGTAACATGAAACTCTGAATTATATGTGTATTCAATACTTCCAAATGAAAAAGGAATTGATCCATGGTCGATTCCATATAAATAGGAATTGCTAATTATACCTCGTGAAAAAAAAAAAGACTTTTTGTGGAATCAGTTGTTCCATTTCTTTATAGAGAAATTTTGTTTAAGCAAGCAAATATAGCATGGTTACATAAGTCTATCTATCACATATATGCTTTAAGAGGCATCATGGGATAACCATCAAGGTGAGTAGGGATCTAAAAGATTGAATAGAACGATATATAGACAAGTAAATCCCTTACGAGTCCCAAAGTATTCTCTTAAGGGGATTCATCACACGCACACACATATATGCATGTGATGTAAATATATATTAAGTATATATATGTGACATATTATATTTAATCACGAGACCAAATTTAAATTCCTCCAATATCAATATTAAGTCGATAGATTGTTAGGGTCGAATCGACACTAAGAGGGGGGGGGATGGTCGTGAATTAGTGATTTCATAAAAACCTCAGATTAAAATTTTTGTTCAATTAAAACTAATATTAAAAGTGTGTTTGTATTCAAGTAAGTGTAATAAAATAAGTAGTTAAATTCGGAAGCAATAGCAATGAAGAAAGAAAAGAAATACACATCGAATTTATAGTGTTTTGATCCATGTGACATACTCTATTCCTGATTCCTCTTCACTCGAGGCCACCGGCTTCCACTACTAATTTTTTTCCACCGGGTGAAGATTAACCATGCGTTACAAGTCTTTCTCCTTTTCTCAGGCTTAGGAGAGAACATTTACAACCCTTTACAATTATTCCCTTACACTCTCCAACCTCTAAACTTCTGGAGAAGGGAACTTAACTTTCTAACAAAGTTTTCCCACTATAAACCTCAAGTTTATAATTTCAGTTCTTGCACTTCCAAGCAAGAATATCTGAGATATTTATAGACTCCAAATGGCTTCAAATGTTGGAGCAAAAAATTCAAATCATCGAGATTTTGGGATACAAGCAGTACCATTACCGACACTAGGCGGTACCACCGTTGAACAGAGCTTGAGAATCTAAGCTCTAGCGGTACTATCACTTATAGGCTGTATTATTGTCGTTTAGCGATATTACCATTGACAGTCGATGGTACCACCACCCAGGAACCCAAAAGACTATGAACCTTTACTTTTTGTACCTTGTGTTATACCATCTCTTAACATAACTATATCTCCTTCTAAGTCAATGAAATGAGCCTCCTAATAGGCTCAAATCAACCTTAATTAAGGCTTAATCATGGCATAATGGACCCCTAATTGAGTTGGTCTAATTACATTTAAAACCAACTCAATTATAACTCTAAACTACTTTAATCTTGATAAATTATTATAAGTCATGAATCACATATTGTCTGGCATGTTATCAGTTTATTTGGTTCTTCGTCCTCTCTTATGGTGTATTGCCCAATCGACATGTTAACCTCCGTAACATCCGATCTCCTTGACATAATGTACGATCCTTTTGGCCTGATATCCGAACTCATTATATGAAGCCTTCTGCCAACACGTCAACCAATCTTCTGACATGTTCCACTCCAGCCCAACAATTGATTCTTCTTGCTTTAATCAATTTGTCTCTCCTTGATCAACGCTAGTCCTGTATCATTCAAATGCTAATTAGATCAAACTTCATCAATTGATTTCATCATCAAAATCTGAGATTAAATAGAGACAATAACATTGCCCCACGTGACCTTCCATCATTATAGGTGAAGATTATTTTTTGACGTAGGTTGAGTTAGTCGAGTCTCTTGAGGCTCATCTATGTTGGGATTTGAGATTTTGTCTATGACAAAGAGATATCACTTGTGACATGAGGATATTGTATGCTTGGTCGAGTCCCTCGAGGGTATATCATTGAGTTAGACTCATCTTGTAATGATGGTGTTGACTTAACCAAATATTATAGTTAGTTGAGTCTCTCGAGGCTACTATGGTTTACAGAACAAACTGGACCGGAACTGCAAAGAGTTGTGATCGACAAGTGTTGTCTACCTTATGGGCTCAGTGTGATTGATCGAGTCCCTCAAAGTTATGCTAAAATATTGATTGGATCCTAATCCCCACTAGAAATTTGTCAGAGATTTTTGATTCACATGCTAGAGAGTGTCATGTAATTCGTGAGAAACTAGTGGGAGTAAATTAAGATAGAAGTCGATATAATAGTTTTTTAAAAAATCTAAAAAATATATTATTTACTTTTTACTACATCTTTATTTTTTAGAAAATATTTCTTTTAAATCCCTTACATGGAATACTAGATGCCAACCACCTCACTTGTCCAAATTACATAGATTGGCTCTGCAATCTAAAAATCATTCTCTTGACAGAGAAAATTACATATATCCTTAATACAATAATGCCTATGCTAGAGGAAGGAGCAAGTGAGGATGAGATCACTTGTTATGTAAAGTACATAGACGATTCCACTCTCACTCAATATTACATATTAGCCTCTATGACTCCCTAGCTACAGAGGCAGCATGAAAACATGGATGCCAGATCTATTTTCCTATATCTCCGTAAATTATTTGAGGAATAAGAAAGGATCAACGATATAAGATATTCAAGAGTCACTTCCATGCTAGGATGACTGAGAGAGCATCAGTTCATAACCATATCTTGAAGATAATTGAATGGGTATAAAAGCTCACAAGTCTAGGAATATGTTAGGACCCTAACCAGGTTGGGTCCTAAATTTATTGAGTCATGAGTGTAATAAACCCTAAATTAGCCACCACCCCATATTAAAGAAGTGGTCGGCTAGGGTTATGGAAGAGTTCTTATGAAGAGGGAGTCTCATAACCGCCCTTACTCCTCGTAGGAGAGGTCAGCTAGGGTAAGAAGGGGAGAGTTTCATCTAGATAGGACTCTCTCCTTGATTAAGTAGGAGTCCCCTATAGTCGTCGGCCACCTAGTTGGCTAGGGGTTAGGTGTTGAGGGAAAGAGGAGTCTATTAAAAGTAGGAGTCCTATTAGGAGTTAGGATTTTGAGTCCCTATATAAATATATATAGCCACTATTATTTTATCATGAATAGATCTATCTTTCTTCAGCCATTGTGTCAAATACCTTGGAGGGAACCCCTATAAAGTTCTAGGAGGCTGATCCCCTATAGAGATCAAACCTCAAGCTTAGAATCCGCAAGATTTCTAACACTTAGTATCAGAGCAGTGTTCCTTGGTGCTTCGTTGCCCTTCCACAATCACTCACCATCTTCATCCAATCACCCAAGCAATTCCCACAATTGCTAAGATCATTGCCAAACTCCACCGTCATCACCACTATCGCAGATCTCCCCGCAGTTTCCATAAGAATTATATCAGTTTCTGATAATATACTTTATTGTTGTTGCAATTTAGTTATCCTAAACCCAAAACTACAAAAAAGTATTTCTCTATTACGTTGCACAAACCTATCATCGTAAAGTTACCATCTTTACAACGAAAGTTATGCTACAAATTTCAACTACATACTACTATCCCATCTTTGACCTTACTGTCATTATTTTGCTATCATATCTTCTACCTAGTTTTACAATGGCTTTGATACTTCTTATTAATGGATTTCCTTTGGGTTTTATGTAAAAATTCTTGATACAAACTGCTGAAATTTTTATGTCTAAACTATTGAACTTTAGACGTAAAAATCTAATATAGCACCTTCTTGTACTCCTTGATCTTGCTGAATTTATTGCTGCCATATTCTCTTATTAATTTTACATTAGCTTAGCTTTCCTTATCAGCAGATTCTCCCCTAATTCTTCCTTTAATCTTTAATGAACAGCTAAAAATTTTTCATCGAAATGCTACTCTTCAACGTAAAATTTTATTGCTATATCTTTTCGGTGTTTCTTTTTGCGTACACAACCGATCTCTACCAAACTTGTTGGTACCACTACTCTTATCTATCTTGCTACTATCCTTATGAGTTTTTTTTCTATTGTAATACTCCAAAACATCACTGGAATTTTCGTCGTCAAACTGCTAAAATTTTTCATGAAAAATTCTGCCACTATACCTTTTGTCGTTTTTCACCACATATACCACCAAATCCTACCAAATCTGTTACTGCCAACCCTATCACCCTTAAGGCATCCCTCTAGCCTTATGACACAGTCATCATAGCCTATTTCTAAAAGATATAGCCAACCCAAACAACAGTAAAAACTACAGCCGAAACAGCAGTCTACCGTAGTTGCAATCCTCTACCATCACTCTTTATCTTCCGCAGCTACCAAACTCTCAACCGACCTATACCCTTAACCCATCAATAGAAGAAGGATCATAACATCTCAAATCTAGAGATGTACGCAATGGCATTAGAGGATTTGATCAATGCCAAGTTGGAGGCATTTTAATCATACATGGAGGACAAACTACATGCCTTGTTCGTAGAATTCAGAATTGACCAATCTCCAAGCCCGACAAAATTATAGCAAGGTGAAAGTTTAGAGAGGCCTCCTAAGTAGGAAGAACAAGCCACTAATTTGATGCAACCATGCATGAAGGTGGACATCCCTTGATGGGAAGATGGAGACCCGATAGAATGGCTTCCGCGCAAGGAACACTACTTCTGTTATCACTGGACACCGAAGCTTCTATGGTGGACATCGCTGCCACCCACCTCGAGGGAGATGTTATACAATGATACAATTAGTTTGAGCACATCCAAGGAGTCCGAACACGGAGACAATTCAAGAGCGGGCTATTGATCCACTTTGGACCATCTGAATATGAGAACATCAACGACCAACTCGCGAAGATCTGACGAACCTCCATAATTCAAGAAAACCAGATCAAGTTTTAGAGATTATCTAACCAAGAACATGATTAGTCTGAGAAATATTTTTTATGAATATTCATTGAAGGATTAAAGCCAGAAATAAGAGAAGTAAAAGTGTGATAGCCCTACACGTTGATGGTCGCAATCTCCTTCGCCCGAATCCAAGAGGAGCAACTCAACCAAGATGTCTGAAGGATGAGAACCACACCTCGACTAGGCTCCCATCTGTCCCTCCCAGCTGAAGAAATTGACAAGAGAAGAAATTTGCGATAGATCGACAAAGAGCCCATGTTGGCATTGCGACGAACCATGGAACCGTGACCATCGCTACAGGAGGGGAGGCCTTCTTCTAATTGAACCCCTCGATGATTCAGAGGAGGTCTACGAGCATGAGGAGGAGGTCATGGAGAAAGAACCATAGCTGGTTGATTGTTTAATGCATGCTCTTACTGACTATGCGAACCCGTAGATAATGAAAGTGGGAGGACTACTCAAACAACAGCTAATCATCATCCTCATCAATACCAGGAGTACCAATAACTTCATAAATAGCAAGGTTGATGTTCAGATGGTGTTTCATATTGAAGGTTGCAATAGGTTTGATGTTAAGATAGCCAATGGCCGAATTTTGAAGTGCAATCTAAGATGCCTCCGCATGAAATTGATGCTATAAGACCAAGAAATAGTTACACTCGATGATTATAAGATGGTGCTTGGCATTTAATAGCTAACTATGCTAGGTGATGTTTTCTAAAAAATTTTAAAATTAATTATAAAATTTTTCAGCAAAGAAAAATAGGTGATCCTACGCGGGAAATGCAGGAGCAATGTGACAATAGTTTCAATGCAACAATTGGAGAAAGTTTTAGAAAAAGTGACTAGGGGATTCCTAATACAACTCTAGCAGTAACATATGAGGGAGCCGATAAAATTGAAGACCCAAACCTTCTCCAATTTTAGACGTCTTCGTTGAATCGTGCAGTCTACCTCCTACCCAACTGCATGACCACTATATTTCAATTTTACCGAGCAAACCACCAGCAAACACTCGGTCATATCATTGTCATCACCTTTAAAAAGCTGAAATAGAGAGGATTGTATATGAGATGCTTGAAACATGGGTCATTCGGCCAAGTTGCAGCCCCTACTCTTCGCCGGTGCTCCTTGTAGGAAAGAAAAGATGGAACATGGCGAATATGCGTAGACTATCGAGCTCTCAATGGCATAACTATTAAGAACAAGTATCCTAATCCCATGGTAGATAAATTACTTAATGAATTAAAGGGAGCACAAGCCTTCACGAAGTTAGACTTGTAGTCTAGATATCATCAAATTCAGGTGCATGAAGACGACATAACGAAGACTGCCTTTCGGATGCACAACGGCCACTATGAATTTTTGGTAATGCCCTTCGGTCTCACCAATGCTCCCTCCACCTTTAAGAGCCTCATGAACGATATTTTCTAAAGTTATCTTCGTAAGTTTGTATTGATTTTCTTCGATGACATCCTTATTTACATATTCACTTGAAAGTCATCTCCACTACTTACCATTTGTTTTGATGATTCTTCGGGAGCATACTCTTTTTGTCAAACAATCAAAATGTAGCTTTCTTCAATAGAATGTGGAGTATCTTGGGCACATTATCTCAGAGGAAGGCGTAGTGGTAAATCCCTTAAAGATCAAGGCAGTGCAAAGTTGGCTGACACCTAAGAACATAAAATCACTGTGCAATTTTCTCAGACTAACGGGCTACTACCGTAAATTCGTCAAGGACTATGAAAAGATTAGCATCCCCCTTACATCATTGCTAAAAAAGGATGCTTTTTAATGGTTGGACAGAGCCTCCGTTACCTTCGACTCTTTCAAGGCAGCCATGACATCAACACCCATGCTAGCACTATCCGACTTTGATAAAACTTTTATTATTAAAGCAGATGCATCGGGAGTTGGGATTAGCACCATCCTCATGCAAGAAGGCCAACCCCTCGCTTACACTAGTGAGGCATTATCTCCTTCTGACCTAAAAATGTCAATCTACAACAAGGAGATACTCGCGATTGTGCATGCAGTGATAAAATGAAGACTCTACCTGATCGGTCGACGCTTCCAAATAAAAATCAACCATAAGAGCCTTAAATATTTTATGGAGCAGAAGATATCCTACCCCAAGTAGCACAAATCGATAACAAAGCTTCTTGGATATGATTACGAAATAACTTACAAAAAGGGGAAAGACAATATTGTTGCAGATGTGCTCTCTCAGCTACCTAAGCAAGCTGAATTTTTGGCAATCTCCCTTTTGATTAGTGACTTTCTCAAAGACATTAGGAAGGAATGATGAGATGATCCAGAGACTAGGGAGACCATCAAAATATTAGAGGACGAACTAAGCTCTCTAGCACATTACAATTGGGACTCGAAGGACTTGTGCTATAAGGGACGCATAGTACTAGTGCAGAATTCTCCTTGCATAAAGATCATCCTACAAGAGATGCATTCTACACCAGCAGTGAGGCACTCTTGATTCCTTCAAACTTATAAAAGAATTAAGTAAAATTTTTATTAGAAAGGGATAAAGAATACTATTGTTGAATTTATAGCGTAGTGCGACACATGCCAACGATATAAAAACGAGTTGCAAGCCCCGAAAAGCTATAATCTCTACCTATACCGGACTCGGTGTGGACTGATATATCAATGGACTTCATTGAAGGGCTGCCCCCATCCCAAGGAAAAGCCATAATCCTTGTTATGGTCGACCGTCTCACGAAGTATGCCCACTTTTGCGCTATTCTCAACCCTTACACCGCTACTAGTATTGCTTGAATCTTCATGAAAAATATTGTAAAATTATATGGGATGCCTAGGATCTATTGTAAGTGATTGTGATAGGATCTTCACAAATAAATTTTGGATATAATTATTCCAATTACAGAGCACCAAATTGAAGATGAGTATAATGTATCATCCACAAACTAATGACCAGACCGAAGTGGTGAACAAGTACTTGGAGACATACCTTAGATGTTTCACTAGCGATCGACAAAAAGAGTGGATGAAGTGGCTCCCCTGGGCCTAGTGGTGGTATAACACAACTTATGATTCCTCGACAAAATGAACTCCTTATGAGGCTATGTATGACTGACCATCACCTATAATCCCAAAATATGTAATCGACTCATCTAAAGTAGATTAAGTAGACAAGGAGCTCAGAGATAGGGATAAATTTCTAAAATTATTAAAGGATAATCTCTCAGTGGTCTAGGAAAGGATGAAACAGCAGCATAATATGCACAAAAGTGAAAGAGTTTTTAGTGGGAGATTGAGTCTTTCTTCGGCTCTAGCCCTACAAGCAGATATCTGTCCACACTAGAGCATCCATGAATCTCTTACCACATTTATTCGGGCCCTACCAGATTATAGAGCATATTAAAGCATTGGCATACAAGCTAGACCTACCCGTCGGCCACCTTGCTGGCTAGGGGTTAGGAGTTGAGGGGAAGAGAAGTATATTAAAAGTAGAAGTCCTATTATGAGTTAGGGTTTTGAGTCCCTATATAGACATATGTAGCCACCATTATTTTATTATAAATAGATCAATCTTTCTTCAGCCATTATGTCGACAATATTATATGCATCTATTTTGCTAATTCTATTATCAAAAATATTATTTTTATTTTTTATTTGATAAATAATAGATATAGATTAGTTTTTTTTAGAACAATGATTATTCATTAATTTTAGATAATGAGTGGAAAATTAATAAATGATCTATTTATATAAATGTTGCTCCATATGTCATGAGTGTTTATGTGTCTAAGAGGAAGAGAGATAAGGTGAATAATGCATACATGTCGCATTGTAAGCTATGTCATATCCATGAAGAAAGAATTTAGAAGTTACTGGAAGATAAATATTTAGATTCATTAGACTATGATTCATATATAACCTGTGAAACTTGCCTTTAAGGGAATTGACCAACTCTCTAGTAAGTGGAATTGGAGAGAGAGCCATTGAGTTACTAGAACTCGTACATACTGATTTATATAGTTTTATTTTAACTCAGGCCATGGGTGATAACTCATATTTTATTACATTCATTGATGCCTTCTCTAGCTATGGACATATGTACTTAATGAAGTGTAAGTTTGAAGCTTTCAAGAAACTTAAGAAATATAAGAATAAGATAAAGAATCAAACTAGAAATAATATCAAGACTCTTCGATCAAATCAAAGAGAAGAGTATAGTACAGAGTTCACCTAATTCCTTAAAAATCATGAGATTCTGTCCCAAGGGACTCCTCCTTATACACCCTAGCTCAATGGTATATTGGAAAGGAGAAACTATATGTTATTGAACATGGTATGTTCTATAATGAGTTTCATCAACATACTTGTCTCATTCTAGGGATCTGCTCTAGAGTTTATAGCTTACCTTCTGAATAAAGTTTCAAGTAAAAAGGTAGTGTCTGCACTATATAAGATACTGAAAGTGAAAAAGAAGTCTGATCTTAAAGTTATAAAGATTGGGACTACCCTACTCACATTAGAAGACACCTCATAAAAAACTTACCTTCAAGAGAGTGACCCATCCTCCTGAGAGAGATGTGGGACATATTAGTAGAGAGGATAATGAGGATTTTGATATTTAGATTTATGAGGAGGCTCTTACGAGCATAGATTTTGGGAAGTAGCAAAAAGCCATAAATTCTGAGATTTATTTCATGTACTCTAACAATGTTTAGAACCTTGTTGATACACCTGAGGGTATCATACCCATTAGTTGCAAATTGATTTTTATGAAAAAGATCGGAGTAGATAAAAAGATGGAGACCTACAAGACAAGTCCATATTAGGTGTATAAGATACAACCACCTAAGGGATTCGTGTCCAAGGAAAGTTCAGATAATTGTGTAAGTTGCTTAGGTCTATTTATAGACTAAATTAAGTTTCTTAAAGTTAAAATATAAGATTTGATAAGACGATCAGATCTTTCGAGTTCATTAAGAACAAAGATGACCGGAAGGTAAGTGGGAGCGCTATCACCATTTTGGTGTTATTTGTAGATGACATCCTGATTGTTGAAAATATATAGGAATGTGATAGAACCCTAGGGCTCTATCATGGAGGAAGAAGGTGGAAAGGGGATAATCGATCTCTTCGAGGGGATCAGGCCTCCTAGATCGCTTCAAGGGGATCTGCCTCCTATGGTTTATGTCTATTAGCTAAAACATAACTGCTTCCTTCATTGATTGATTTTCATAAAAGGGTTATAACTTTATTTATAGGGCTCTACTAAAAGTCCTACTAATCTTTGACTCTTAACTAACTTTATAAACTTCTAACTGAAAATAATAACTGACTTCGTCTCAACTGAAGATAAAAACCAACTTTAGCCACTTATAACTGACTTTGATTAACATCACTTAACCTGAATAGATGGACCCGATTTAGCTAGAGTCCTAATAAACCCGCCCACTTCAAATCAGTCTTGCCCTCAAGGCTGAGCAGCATCAGATTTCAAGAGCAGTTCAATATTTGCCATGCATCACGACTCTTTGATCGATTAAATAGGGTCTCTACTTGGTATAAGCAATGGTTTGGTCTTCTTAAACAGTTGTCATTGTAGTCGTCTGGAGAATCCTTTTCATATGATGGTTAGTGGTAGTACTATGTCTTCTTTTGAGGATCACCACTTCAAAGTCTTCCTGGGGCATCAGAAAGAATTTAATAATTAGTTGTTTTACATTTGAACTCCTATTATCATAAATTAGGATTCACCCATTAACCATCTTGTCTTCAAATTTGGCACAACCTTCGTGATCGAACTCCACATTGTCAATTTTCGATTCCTCCTTAGCTGGTTTAATTATCAGAAGTTTGTCACAACCTTCATTATCAAACTCCACACAGTCAGTTTTTGATTCCTCTTTAGTTGGCTCGACCGTCAAAAGTAACTCTTCTGTATTGACCACTTTGAAGTCATTATTTATTGATTTTCCTGTTTATTAAAGCTTCTGTTCTGATGAGTGTCCATATTGATTTTTCCTTCATGTACACTGGCGAATGATATGACTACTATCATGATACGGGGATGGCAAGCTTTAACATTGCATTGAATCTCGAGATTAAGTCCCTCAATAAACTTTCTCATCAATTGTATCTCGGACCAATCTCAGGTTTGGTTCGCCAAGTGCTTAAATTTGCTCTGGTACTCTTGTACTGTAGAAGTATAATGGATTTTAGTGAGCTGTCTATTAATATTCTTGTACTCTTGTACTTCAAAAGGTGTAGTCACCCAACCTGCCACTACTATGAGTTTTCATCCATCACTTCTTCCTCCATATCCTTCGTCCGTCAATTATCGTCCAAATGTTTCCTTTTCACCTCGTCGCCCCTATATCTCGCAACATCATCAATTGTGTGACAAAATCAGTCCTGCCAAAGTTTGTCGATCGCGTCTTCCGCACCATCTACTTGGCCTCAAGCAAATATCTGACGCTTCTTACGAAAGTCCGTCTAATCTGGATTGTGGATTGCGCTTCCCACCATATCACCTCGATCTCGAATTTATCACTCCATAATAGCTATGGCGGCCATGAAGACGTCATCGTTGGTGATGGTAATCGAATCCCTATTACTCATGTTGGTTCTAAGACATTACATTCTAACGACTGTCTTTTACACTTCATAATGTTTTGTGTGCCCCTCACATCAAGAGAAATCTTATTTCATCTCTCAATTTTGTCAACAAAATCATACTTCTATTGAGTTCTTTCCTGATTATTTTCTTGTTAAGGACTTGAGCACGGGGCATCTCTAGTTCGCCGAATAAAGACAACATCTACGAATGGCCGTCTCCGTGTTTCTCACCCAGCAAACACTTCCACGCACTCCGATATATGGCATCGTCGTCTTGGTCATCCCTCAAACTCTATTCAACAAAAATTGCTTTCTCGTTATTCTATTCCTGTTTTAAATCCAGCAATGTTCTTACTCACTGTAATGCTGTCTTAGTAATAAAAGTCATCAATTACCTTTTAGTACTTCCTCTCTTTCTTGCTCTAAGCCGTTTGAGGTTATTTATCGATGTTTGGGGTCTGCATCGCTTGTTTCCTTGACAAGTTTAGATTCTATGTTGTCTTCGTAGATTATTTTACAGTATACATGGTTCTATCCTCTTCGTCAAAAATCGATGTCGTTGTTGTATTCCTAAATTTAAGAACTTAGTTGAGAACTATTTTCAAACTACTATTAAAACCATCTATTCGATGGCGGAGGTGAATATCAAGCTCTTGCATCTTATCTATCTACTTGTGGTATTCAACATCTTAAGTCACCTCCGTATACTCCTCAATGGTTGGTTCTAACGTAAACATCGTCATGTTGTTGAAACCGGTCTAACTCGCTTCATCAAGCATCTATGCCTTCGCCTTACAGTGCATTTTCAAAGCTGTACCTCATTAATCGTTTGCCCACTCCGGTTCTTGATTACCACCATTTGAAAATCTATTTCAAAATGCCCTAACCTACACACATTAAAAGTTTTGGTGTTTGTGTTATCCTTGGTTACGCCCTACAATAAGCTACCTCGATCTCGCCCTTGTATTTTCATCGGATATTCTCTTGAACATAATACTTTTCGGTGTTATGATCCTCTATCTGCTAAGGTATTTGTCTCGGACATGTCACTTTTGTGGAGTCTGTCTTTCCTTCGAGATCAAGGTCATTGTGTCATCCCATTGAGTTCCTCTAATACATCTTCCTCCTCCCCGTGCCTCTACAAGATCCACACTCACTTGTTACTTGATTCCGCACATTCCTCCTTCGTCTTCTTCTCGGTTTCTTCCTCTCCTCCAGAGCCTCTGTCCTCACCTTGTCCTGGTTCCTCTGTAGTCCCTGCGTCCACCTCCACTAGTGATCACCCTCAATCCTTACCCTCTCCTATCGTCTCAAGCCATCCAATGCAAACCCGCTCCAAAAGTGGTATCTTTAAACCCCGTCAAGTTCTTAATTTACATGTCAGCACCAACTCTTCTCTAGCCTATACTGAACCATCATCTTTTACTCAAGCCCAAAAATTCTCACATTGGCGTACAGCCATGAGTGATGAGTATGATGCGCTTCTTCGTAATGGTACATGGACTCTCACCCCCTCTCACCCCACGCAAAACATTATAGGGTGTAAGTGGGTCTATCGCATTAAGCGAAACCCTGATGGCTCGATTGCTCGCTATAAAGCTCGACTTGTGGCTAAAGGTTTTCATCAACGTCCTAGTCTTGACTACACTAAGACATTTAGTCTTGTTGTCAAACCTACTACCATTCGGCTTATCCTGAGTTTGGCCATCTCCAACGATTGGTGCTTACGCCAACTCGATGTTAACAATGCCTTTTTGCAAGGAACACTTACTGAAGACGTTTTCATGCAACAGCCTCCAGGTTTTATATATCCTCTGTATCCCCGGCATGTCTGTAAATTACGAAAAGCCATTTATGGCCTTCGTCAGGCTCCACGAGCCTGGTATACTGAGCTTGGTCTCTACTTGTCTTGGTTGGCTTCATTAACTCTAAATCTGATGTCTCTCTTTTTCTACGCCACCAACATGGGTTTACTATCTATCTTCTGGTTTATGTGGACGATATTATTATTACCGGTGATAACTCTATGGCGGTTCAAGCATTTATTCAGCAATTGGCCGACCGATTCTCTCTTAAGGATCTTGGTCACCTAAATTATTTTCTCGGAGTCGAGGCTACATCTACGTCTTCTGGTCTCTTTCTCTCACAGAGAAAGTATATTCTTGATTTGTTGTTCAAGACGGCTATGCAGGATGCAAAAGAGGTTGCCACTCCTCTATCCTCCAGTGAATCACTAAAGTTATGTGATGGTAGTCCCGCTGGACCCTACTCGACAAGTAGTTGGCTCCCTACAATATCTTGCCCTTACTCGCCCGGATATTTCCTTTGCAGTTAATAAACTGTCTCAGTTCATGCATCGGCCATCTTCTCTCCATTGGACTGCTGTCAAACGCGTTTTGCGTTATCTTAAAGGGACTATTGATCATGGTATTTTTCGAAACATTCTCCTCTCGACTTCATGTCTTTCGATGCTGATTGGGCAATGTTGACGATCGAACCTCCACATCGGCTATATTGTTTTCTTGGTGCTAATCCGATCACCGGAGTTCTAAGAAACAAAAGAGCTTGCAGTCACTGAAGCTGAATATCGAGCTATAGCTGCTGCTGAACTCATTTGGATCTCCAACTTGCTTAAGGAGCTTCACGTTTCTTCTTCTACTCGTTATTTATTGTGTAACCTTGGTGCAACTTACCTCTGTCGAACCCGGTTTTCACTCGCATGAAGCATGTGGCTATCGACTTTCATTTTGTGCGAGATCAAGTTGCTCGTCGCCAGTGTTTCTCATGTTCACATGGCTGATCAACTTGCTGACTCCCTCACAAAGTCTTTAGCTCGCAAGCCCTTTTTATTGCATCGGTCCAAGATCGACATCCTTGACAGAAGCTCGATCTTGCGGAGGCATGTTAGCTGACTAAGTCTACCGCCAACTCTATAACTGAACGAGCCAATCTCGTTCATTAGTTGAGGGAAATCCTCATTAGTTGAGGAAAATCTTTTGACTAAGTCTACCGCCAAATCTGTAATTGAACGAGTAAATCTCGTTCATTAGTTGAGGGAAATCTTCATTAGTTGAGGAAAATCTTTCCTCATCCCTGTATAAATAGACGATGCATTTATCAATAATATCAAGTTTTTATTCTCTCATTTCCATTTCTAACAAGGAGTAGCCGCATAATCATAGTAGGAACGTTAAGGATCGTTGCTCTGATAACCCTATGGTTCTATCATGGAGGAAGAAGGTGGAAAGGGAATAATCGATCTCTTCGAGGGGATCAGACCTCCTAGATCGCTTTGAGGGGATCTGCCTCCTAGGGTTTCTGCTTATTAACTAAAACATAACTGCTTCCTTCATTAATTGATTTTTATAAAAGGGTTACAATCTTATTTTTAGGGCTCTACCAAGAGTCCCACTAATCTTTGACTCTTAACTAACTTGATAAACTCCTAACTGAAAATAATAACTGACTTCGTCTCAACCGAAGATAAAAACTAACTCTAACCACTTATAACTGACTTGAAGATAAAAACTAACTCTAACAACTTATAACTGACTTGATAAGGTTCACCCAACTCATAATTGACTCTGACTAATATGACTCAACCTAAATAGATGGACCCGACTTAGCTAGAGTCCTAACATAATGCTCTCTACAGTTAAGACTATCTAGACACTTCTACATGAAGAGCTTAAAGTAAACATCCTACATTTTGGGGATTCAGTTCTATAATGGTAGATCAAAGATGATGCTTAGCTCGTCTAGTCTAGGTACATAAACACTATTGTCAAAAGGTATGACATTAAACATATCAAGAGATGTTTCATATCGATGAGGCATGAAATATCACTTTCTAGGAGTATATTCCTAAAGACTTCTGAAGAAATGACAGACATGGTTATGATACCCTATGCTTCTATGATAAGGTCTATCATGTATACTATGTTGTGCTATGTACCGAGCGTGATATGGTGCATGCACTAAGTGTCACAAGCAGATATAAGGCAGATCCAAGTTTAAAATATTAAAAAATAATAAAGTGTATCCTCAAGTACTTGAGAATGACTAAGAATCTTTTACTAGTATACTGAGAAGGTAGCCTCTAGGTTGAGGGCTATATGAACTTTAGTTTCTAGTTTGTTATCGTTGATAGCAAGCTGAACTCATAATATATGTTCACCATAAATAGAGGAGTAGTAAGCTGAAAGTATTCTAAGTAAGATACTACTGCTAACTCGACTATAGAGACAAAGTAAATTGCTATGACAAAAGTAGTAAAGGAGGGAGTCTAGATGAAGAAGTTCATCACAGATCTGAGAGTTATACCGAGCAACGAGGAGCTTATTCCCTTATATTATGATAAAAATGGGGTGATTGCTTAAGCGAAGGAACCCAGGTCTCATTAGAAATCCAAATACATTCTGAGAGGGTTCCACCTGATCAGAGAGATCGTAGCCCGTAGTGATGTAGTAATGGAAAAAGTTCTATCTGAAGATAACATTGCAGATCCATTAACAAAGATGTTGTCTTAGATTGTCTTTGAGTGATATCGAGACCTAATGAGAATCAGACATGTTGGTGATTGGCTTTAAGTCAAGAGAATGCTAGTTACAAGTGCCTTGCAAGCGAATCACATGAGTGATGGCACGTGTGACATATTACACAATCTTTTTTACTATTATTATTATTATATTTTCTCACTTTATATTGTATGATTAATATATTATGATGTCCTTGGATCTATGCAATGAGAATTAGATTCTGATGAGATCATAATAATGAGACCAATTCACCTGTAAATACAGACCCTAAATAATCTCGATCATAGGTTACTCGAAAAGGACATCAGGATAACCGAATTAGTTGGTCTCATAGTTGCTTGTGTGAGGACACTAGGAACATATTGCAGGTGTCATTGAAAAATAAGTTCATTGACTGATCCACTTATGAAATGACTTGATGGTTAAAGAAACTTGATCATCATATAATAATTTCATTGTCCTAGTTGTATATTTGTTCTTAAACTTGAGACACCAAGAATGATTTGTTTGAGTATTTTATTTTTTGATACGAAACTTATAGGTTAAAAAGTTTTAGATATGGTACAATTGGTTATTAGGAATAGTAGCTAACCTTATGAAAATAATTGAGTATTAATAAAGGATCATCCACTCTCGATATCGTGATAGGAATATCTCATGTATTCTTACTCAGTCAAATCTCTAGCTAGGGTCATTTAGATTAAGAGAGGAGTTATCTAGAAGAATCTAATTAGAGTAAGACTGAGATAGATTTCATATGAGTTTGACAGTACCATGCCCAATATACGATCACTGACATATTAGATTGTTAAGAGACTATAAATATATGACAACTGTGGGCAAATATATTCAATAGATTATATCCCCCTATGTCATCCAAGGACAATGACATAGTGGCTTAGTACATTTATAATTAATGAGTTGAGTGAATTATTATGAGATAATAATTCGCTGAGTCAGAATGAGTTCTAATAGGTGTAACTCATTGTCAACTTGGTATTGGGCACATATGATGGATAATGTGATGAATAGAGGATTGAATATGAGATATGTGATGAGCCCTTATTTTATTGGATATCCAATAAGCTCATGTTTTATTGTATCCTTTGGATGAGACAAATAAGAGTAAATAGTGATTATTAGATAAAAATCTAATAATCTAAGAGGTTCAGGATAATTGGATAGAGATTCAGTACCCATTAGGATATGATTTCTTATAGTTAAGTTAATGGGAGCCTCTATAAATAGGAGAGAGACCAAAAGGTCATAGGTTAGACCTAATTTGATTGCGAACTCCTTTTCTCCTCCCTCCCTCTCCTCCTCAACCGTCAGCCCCCTTCTTTGTTTGTTACTGCAAGGTGGTGTGCAAAAGTTGCAAGGATTTACACTACAAAGGAAGGTGCGTCAATGCCTCATCATGTGGATCACCACTAGAGAGGAAGACATAATCTTTTTCATCAACAGACTTAGATATGTAATTTCAGGGATATGTGATCTTCCCTAAGTGAGAACATCTCACGAATCTATGTAATTTTAAATATTTTTTATTTTTTATTTTTCAATACATATATAATGCTTCTTAAGGTTTTCCAATAATAGTATCGTCGAACTACATTATTATCCACCTATGTTAGGTTGTCACGATGTTAGATGACGAAGTAGCATCGAATGGTGTTGGCATAGTTAGTATTCTAGTTAATAAAATAAGGGGGTGGGAAAAAAAAGGACCTATGTAACATGGATAAATATGATAAAATAAATGAATAAAATATTATATTATTTAACAACTAAGAAAGATAATTGAATAACATGAAGATTATAGAATTTTAAAAATCAAGAAAATGTTAAAAAAATAAATATGATTTCATCTAATCTCTAAATAAGTATCTAGCTTTGTGTTCATCATATAGTTATGTAACTCAAACCAAAACATGGTGCAACTTCTATTTCTAAGGCATAATGTCTGTTACAAAAGGGCGAATTATGAGAAAAAACATATTTTAAAGATTTTTCTTAAAAAAATATTTCTCAATTTTGGAATTACTTGACATAGTTTTTTTTTTTTTTTTTTTTTTGCCAGATACACGTGATATCCTCAGCCACCTACCCTTTTTTTCTCTTTTTTCTTATAAACCGATATAGTATATTTATAGTGTTACTAAAAATAAAAAACTGTAATGCAGTAAAAAAAATATTACATTATAGGATTTTTTTTAGTATTACTGAGAATATTATAATCTTTTGATACGCTATCGATGAACTCGTAGGTAGAAGGTGGGAACAAAGTAGGAAGTGACTCAGCATTTGTTTCACGTACTTATCATACTCTCTCTTTTTGTTTTTGTTTTTGTTTTTGTTTTTGAAGATTTGATGCGGAGAGTCGAACACGTCATTGCTGGACAAATGACCCATCAATCGCGGTCGGAGAAACGCCGTCGAGTCTTAACGAGCACTTCAAATGTTGCTGCCACATGGTTTGGATTTTTTGTGGATAAAGCACCTGTGAGCCGTCCATTTGGAGCGTCGCGTGCGTCTTCTTTTTGTGACTGATGTGTAAATTATGATCATTTGAACGAAGGTTAATGTCTTAATAAGGCATTGCAAATTTCGTGGCCCGTCCATTTGGAGCGTCACGTTTCAGTCGTTTCGGTTTCTTTTTATTATGTTTTTTTTTACTGAAACGATGGACTCGTGGGTTAAATCTGTATTTAGGGCAAGCTATTGTGACAGGTACGTGAAATGAGTCATGATCCAGGCCATGTCACATATTGAATGACCGAACACGTATCCCTTATCCAACCAAATCCACTCTTCTCAACTCATCTACCATATAAATCAAAACAGATACAAAATAACACGCTGACACATCGTGACACTAATTCGCGCATGCACGTACGTGCGTGAGCTTCATCACCCGCTTTTTCCTATATAAGCATGTCTCATGGCGTCGTTGATGACAGGCCACCACAAGCTTGCCGTTGGTTGTGCGTAAGAGTGAGAGAACGATAGCCTCCTCATTCACTATGGCGATCCGATCGCTAGCTTCGCTGCTGTTATTTGCGTTTCTGATGCTTGCGCTCACAGGTAGACTGCAGGCCCGGCGCAGCTCATGCATTGGAATCTACTGGGGACAAAACACCGACGAGGGAAGCTTAGCAGCTGCTTGTGCCACAGGCAACTACGATTTCGTGAACATCGCCTCCCTTTTCAAGTTTGGCATGGGCCAATCTCCAGAGATCAACCTCGCCGGCCACTGTGACCCTCGGAACAACGGCTGCGCCCGCTTAAGCAGCGAAATCGAGTCCTGCCAGGAGCGTGGCGTCAAGGTGATGCTCTCCATCGGAGGTGGCGGGTCTTATGGCCTGCGTTCCGCCGAAGACGCCAAGGAAGTGGCGTCATACCTCTGGCACAGTTTCTTGGGTGGTTCTGCTGCTCGCTATTCTCGACCCCTCGGGGATGCGGTTCTGGATGGCATAGACTTCAACATCGCCGGAGGGAGCACAGAACACTATGATGAGCTTGCCGCTTTCCTCAAGGCCTACAACGAGCAGGAGGCCGGACCGAAGAAAGTTCACCTGAGTGCAGCTCCACAGTGTCCTTTCCCGGATTACTGGCTTTCCAACGCACTTAGGACGGATCTCTTCGACTACGTGTGGGTGCAGTTCTTCAACAACCCTTCTTGCCATTTCTCCCAGAACGCTATCAATCTTGCAAATTCGTTCAACAAGTGGGTCGTCTCCATCCCTGCGCAAAAGCTGTTCCTTGGGCTTCCCGCTGCTCCCGAGGCTGCTCCGAGTGGTGGCTACATTCCACCCGAAGATCTCATATCTCAAGTCCTTCCGATCCTAAACGATTCCGACAAGTTCGCAGGAATCATGTTGTGGAATAGATACCACGACAGACTCTCCGGCTACAGTTCTCAACTCATGTCCCACGTGTGTCCAGCTCCTCGGTTCTCCAACATCTTATCTATGCCGGTGAAGTCTTCCAAGTAAACCTGAACCGCGTAGATGATCGGCGTTGTCCAAAACTCCGATCATCATGAGTCCCCCCATCGTCTCCGTGTGTGCTACGTATGGCGTTTCGCTTGGACTATATCTGGTGTCTTCAATAATATAATAAGGGGGCCGTCTTACGTCTCTACATTTTGAAAGATTAAAAAAACAGTATAATTCAGGCTTCATTTTTTTAAAAAATAATTTTTTTCAAGAAAACCTTAAAATAAATTATAAAGATCTAAATGAACATTTCTTTATTTTTATGTCCTCGAAATAGATTTTTTTTACTCAACCCTTAAAATGTTGAATTTGTATTTTTTTTTCTAATTTTGATCAATTTAAGATGAATTCAAATGATCATTTTGTGTATTTTTTAAGTCCTTAAAATAGGTACTTTCACTATTTTAGTATTTAAAAACTGACTTAATAATCACTTTGGATCAAAAACCATGTCAAAGAAGAAAAAAAGGGATTTTGAAGTTACAAGAAAGATGTTCTTGTAGAGACATTGGTTATACCATTTTGGTATTTTATTCAAAATTAGTGTAACCCAATTCGAGAATCAAGTTTCAGATTTTTAAAAATATTATATTTTCCGAGATTTTGGAAATGATTTACGTAGATGATCATTTTTTTCCTATTTTAATCTTTTAAAATATGTAACGTTGTTTTTTTACTTATTTCAATTAAAATTATATCAAGACTATAAAAATGTGTGTTTGAGTATGGAATTAATAATATTCTAGTCTGAAAAATACTTACTACAATTTTAGATGAATTTATAATTATTTTATGTCAAAAATCACCTAAACATTATCATAAATAGTCATTTAAAGCTTTGAGAAGAAAAAATCTTTTGGAGACCTGAGATATGATATTTTTTAAAATAAGATTATACATGCAAAAATAGTGTAATCTCATTAGTGTAATTCATATTTCAATGTTTTTCAAAAATTTCTAAATTTATCGAAAACGTTGAAAATCACTTAGAACTAAATGATCATTTTTTTTATTTTCGAGTCTTTAAAATAGGTAATTCAATTATAATTATGTCAAGATCATTAAAATAAGGGTTTGAGTATGGAACTAATAGGTATTCTAATATAAAAAAACTACATAAGATATTTATAAATAATGATTATTTTTATTTATTATTTATCTAAAAATATTAGTTATAAAAATATTTTATTATTTTTAAATATTTTAATATTATTTACTTAAGATAATCAAATAATATTATTATATTATATTTTACTTTATATTCAATAATGTGAATTTTGTTTTCCTTTTTTGTCATACTTTTATTTTTTTATAAATATTTATATTTATAAATTCAATATTAATTTTAATATTTTTTTATTAATATAAACTAATACATATTAATAATATTGAATTATATTTTTTTATCTTGGACGTAATCAAGATTTGAATCTATCTTGAACCGGTTCAAATTGAATGAATTGGTTTAATTGAGTATGTTTGAAAAGGGAGGAAAGGAAGGAAATGGATAAAACGTGATTTGAGCAGCACTTTTGTCATATGTAAAATGAGAACACTCGGACTATATATATATATATATATATATATATATATATGTTTGCAATTTGTGTCGTCACATTGAAACAATAATCTCAGTGGTAGAATACGATCGGGGGAAACTTGATGCCGGAGTCTTGAAGAAACGGTATTACCTGCGGCTGCTCGACCAGGTCGCGGTACAAGTCATACTCCGCCTCGTAATCATGCAAGTCCAGCTCCGCCTTCTGGTTGGTGTGGTAATGGTGCTTCGCCTCCGGCGACTTCCCGAATCCGAAGACGCTAACTCTGTCGCAGATTCCCACCGCCAGCATCACCGCCTGCATCCCCGACGAGTAATGGAACATCCTCGCGTCGTGGGCCTTCGCCCACTCCTCCGGCGCCTTCCCGGTCGTCTCCACGAATCTCTTCAGGGAGTAATACTTGACGATGCGGGCGCAGAGCATATCGAACCGCGCGTCCGTGATGAGGAGCGGCGCCTTGTGGGAGGAGTTGCAGATGGCGTAGTCGAGGAAATGGGCGGCTTGGCAAATGTACATGACCATGGCGACGTTCTCGTCGTATGGATGGCAGAAACAGTCCTTCCGTCGAGCGCACAGGTGGAGTATGTTGCTGTTGACGAAGGAAAGGCTGGTCTTTGAGCCCACCTTGTGGCCGTACCCGTTGATGCGGGCGTTGTTGAGACGGATCACAAGCTCGTGGCCGTCGATCAGCTCGCCGTGGTCGTTGTTCAGAAGGATCCCGCTGTTGCCAACCACCGCGCAGGAGCCGTAACGCTCTGCCTCGGTGTCGAGGCGACCGTGGTGGCGATCGATGGGGCGCTTGATGTGCTCGACTAGCTCCGACATGATCCCGGGATGGAATCGGCGGCGCCGGAACCAGTCACGAAGGGGGCGGCGGAAGTCGGGCAAGGCCCTGTAGTCCTTGGGGGCGCGGAGCCGGTGGGAAAACCTCATATCGTGCCGCCGCAGCACATCGAGGTGGTTCTCCCGCCGCCAGTCCGAATTGGTCCGGGGCCGCCCCCCGGCACCGCCGCCACCGAATATGAAGGTCCCGTCAAGGAGGTGGTCGACGTCCTTCTGCAGCTCCGCCTCCCGTTGCTCCACGGCAGCCAGCCTGAGGAGCGTCGCGTTGACCGGTAGGGCCTCCGGAGGCTGCCGCTCGCGGCGCCTGCCGTCCTGGAGCACGGCCCGGAAGCCAAGGACTGAAAACACCCCGATCAGGATCAAGAAACTGAACAGCACACGCAGGGTTCCCTTCATCCTCGCCACTAAATCGGCGGATCTAAGTAGAGCTGGGCATTCGCGGCCAAGAACGCATCTTTACATCTGGATGCGCATTTCCACCAATTGGGGCAGCAAAAGAAGCCAACTTTGGGGCGGAGACGGGAGAGACCTCGCGAGGCGAGCTACGAGTGAGGGTTCTGGATCGCCATGGATGGAGGATTTCCGCATCTTCGAGCTGCAAACGACACGGGAGAGGTTGGGATTGCTCGATGGGGTTGATTCAACTGTCTAAGGCTGCCCAAAGGATTGGCTGGAATTACACTTAAACCAGAGTATTAACTTACCTTCGGCTGCACCTTTCTTCTGATTGGAAGCAAAGTGGGACCGCTATTTGACCAGTTTCCACATCAGTAGAATTCTCCAACGAGAAGACAGGTGAGTTTTGAGGGTAAATTTTTAATTAGGTAAAAAGATATTTTCTTCGAATTGCATTAGGTAGATAGAACAAGGACAGCTTTGGGACAAAAAAAAAAAAAAAAAAAAGAGAACAGTCACCAGTCGCGTGATGGAGATGGAAAGATGGTTGACTGGTTAATCTTTTTTTTTCCCTTTATTTTTTCGCACTTATGGTGGCCCAAAAAAGAAAAAAATTTGTTCCTCTTGTCAACTTATTGTTGGTCAAGAAGATGGTTGCACGATATATGGGTTACTTAATTCTTATTTTTAGGCATTGTCTTTGGGAAAAATGGAAGAACTTAGACTTTTTATCACATTGAGGTTTTCTTTTACACTTATGGGAGATATCAATGCATGACTATGATGATGTCATGGAACATACAAGTACATGAGAGATCTCCTGCTTGTGTTTATTATATATCCCAAGGAAAGATTTGAATTCACACGAGTGTCCTCTTGTCATTAGCTTCTAAACTGAGGTGGATGTATTTGGAACTCATGCTTACACTTTTGTAGATCATTACCAGAGGGTAAGATTGTCAAAACTCGAGACCACCACCTTGTGGAGATACTGGAAACACTTCAATCTTGTATGTTCCTTGGCCACATTACATTGGAATTTCCAGTTGGAAAGATATGTTTCACATCTGCAACACCTTAAAAAGCATATTCTTTTAACATGACCCAGGTGAGCAGTAACTCCAGTCCAACAAAGGAGCAACTGATCCATGATGTGCAGCACCATTTCCTCTCTCAGGTACTAACTCTAATAGGATATGGATTGATGGGAGACTTCTTTGATTTCTTTCTTTCTTGTGCTGTTCAGTTCTTTGATTGTTCTTGATGAGGACCTAACGGTAGATTTGTGAGAGGAGAGCTAAAAGGAAGAGATTGATGATGGAAGAATTAGGTGCTTGTGGAGATTCACCGAGCAATGAAGAAGCTGCCATGCATGGTGGACTTTGACTTGTATCATCTTTCTTCAATGCATTTCACGTCAATGTAACTTAACTATTCCTTTGGTGATTCGATAGCTGCTTTCTGAATAGGCTACGTGGTGATTCAATACCTTCATAATATTATGTGATTGGTAAATGACAGTAATAATGGGAGTACATGTATAAAAATTTAATTTAATCGAATATTATCTTGATGATCATGATATGCACGAAGACTAAGATCGTACATATTCTCGATATGATTCATTTGATACTTAAGTTCATAATATCTGATGAAATTTAAAAAGTAAATTTTTAGTATATAGTAATCGTGACTTATCTTGATGATGTCTTATAATAGATTTTAATTGAAGAATATACTACATGATATTGACGAAATATTCTTTCGTACAATATAGATAGAAATTTTTTTTATAATTTTTATTATTAATATCTATCTGACTCAATTATTGATTGAATCCATTCTCTTCTCTTCTTTTTTACTGTGCATTATTATTGAGTAAATATTTTTTTATCATTATATAAAAATTACCTAATTTACAAAATATATTAAATAAAAATATAAAAGATATTTTTATTATATATTTAAAGACTAACATTTCATGACTAAGATCTCTAGTGATGTAAGTTTGCTTTACTATTATTATTTTTTCAAAAATATCCCCCATGATCTTGAGATGGATTATCATCTTCATCATTTATCTTTGCAAAACAAAAAAAAGATATACATAGAGCAAATAAAGAATAACCACTTCTTATGTCGACAAAGTGTTAATAATTCTAATTTGTCATTATTATTGTAGTTAAGTATCTCATTGTTGAATTTAATCTATATTATATCAATATGACTTGTTACCTAATTTTATACATAAACCTATCAAAATTTAATCAATAAATAATTTAAACTAATTTAAAGTGAGTAAGATAAGTCAATAAATCCTCGATTAATGATCATTATTTCTGACCTTGCATCGGATTGAGACCTAATTAAATTATCCAACTAAAACACTTGCATTCTGAACTTAATCCAACATGTCACATGTTCTAATATGTTATAAGCGCAAGTGACGACACGCGTCGAGGCATCAAACGCATAAAAGGTCAGGCTTGTCATCCAAACCGATCACCCACCCTATGTTCGTTTCCGTCGAGCCCTAATCCCGTCTGACGAACCATTTTGCCCCGTCTCCCGCACGGTCCTCTCCGCCACCTCAAGGGCGCCCACTGCATCTCCCTGCCCCTGCAACGATCTCTTCCCCCTCGGTGGCTCTCGCTGCTCTTTAGGAAGCTCGCATCGAAAGGTATTACAATCTCGCCCGTCTTCACATCAAATTAGCTGGATATTTCGTTCAATATTTTCTTGATTCGAATTCGTGAAGATTTGTTGGTGAAGCGATAAAATGAAAGGGATGAAGGGATTTGCAAGGCTGGTAGCAAGAAACTATTTTTCGGGTGGGACTCCAAAGCTTAATCCAAGCTTGTTCAGAGGGATTAGCGGATGCTATCTCCATTCTTCTCGTCCTACAATCTCTTCTTCATCTATTCTTGTTTCTCTTCGGAACCAGTGGCCCTTTGTTCGAAATCCATCGGAGTCATGTGTCTCGGCTCCGTGGATCGGGCTTGGAGGTGAGGTTTTCTTATGATGTGTTGTGCGCTCATTCGTCCACAAAGTTTCTGATGATACAAGAACTTGATTGCTTTCATCTACTTTTCACCCCTTATTTCACGTGAGTTATGGCTATGAAGTTATAAGGAATTGAAATTAACTTCAAACGTAGTTGAACTTAAAACTGAACAAAGCAAGTACACAAAATGTCTAGACAACTTTCTAAGTTTGCTTTGAACAAAATAAAAGAACTCGGACCTCTATTATTATCGAAGTAAATAAAAAAATCAAAGGTTCAGCTGGACACCTGGCTAAACTACTTTAAGATATATAAATTACCTACATTTTAGAATTATTTTTTTCTCACTCATGCATGATAATGATAAATTTTTGCTAATTGCCTAAATCTAGTTTGTAAAATTAGAATGTTACCATTTTAAAGAAACAGCTTGCTGTTTACGAAGTTGCGCTGTGGTGACTGTTCCTTTAGTTGCAATACTGAAGTTATTATGTTTTTTCTTCTTGTTTTAGGCTGCTAAGTTAACACATTTCTATGCTGACACCCTTTGAAATGGCGAAAATTTATATGGAAATGGTCAGATTGAGTTCTGAGAATATTCTATTTTTGGTTAGATGGCTATGATATCGGACATATGTCTGTGATAAGGATATCATAATCTTTTTGTTGTTCCAATGCAAAGCATCCCACACATTTTCTGCTACAAGTTTCACTTTCTGCTACAACATTGGTAACATGACCATGTTATTGATCATTAAGATCTCCTGACTGGGTCACCTAGGGGAAATAGTTTGAGGGGTTTGAACTTTTTAAATATCTCAAAATTTGGCAGGTCAGTCTTCTAGCTTGTAAGAAAAGATAATGTGTGATCACACTTTCTTTGGTGTCTTATTATATTTCATTATTCTCCTATCAGATTCAATGACACTTGTATGCCTTGTTGAATTCAAGGTAACATGGTAACATAGCACCTACAAGCGGTCACTGTGACAACATTGGTAACATGACCATGTTATTGATCATCAAGATCTCCTGACTGGGTCACCTAAGGGAAATAGTTTGAGGGGTTTGAACTTTTTAAATATCTCAAAATTTGGCAGGCCAGTCTTCTAGCTTGTAAGAAAAGATAATGTGTGATCACACTTTCTTTGGTGTCTTATTATATTTCATTATTCTCCTATCAGATTCAATGACACTTGTATGCCTTGTTGAGTTCAACAGCATCTTCAACAATTAAAGATGTCATCCCCTGGGTCTAACTGGTCTTTCAGGCACACAGAATTTTCTGTTAATGGCGGCCTGTGAGTGTAATACTTACAATGTCAACAAAATGCATTTTAATTTAAATGGCTTGCAACTGATTTGGTTTGTAGAGTCAGGAACTTCTGCGGTTGTCTTGCATAAAGCTAATTACAACAAAGTGGCTTTGATGGATTCAACAAAGTTCAGGATTGTGCCTAATAAAAAATTTATAATCATGTGGTCATGTGTAATCGATGTTTGATTATATTATTGCTTTAGTTCCCAATGCATAAAGAATCTTGTTCTGTAATGTTTAAGTTCAGTAATGCCTGTGTATAATGGGCTTGATGTAATGCTGATGTCACATATATGTTTGTGTTGCCAATGATGGTGAGGTCACTGGATGTTGTAAGTCCAGGTGATTGGTGTCTTTCACGAAGTATTGTGGGAGACTTAATTTTCTGACCTTTTTTTGCACAGGACAGAGGAGGGGCATGTTTATTCAAACACAGTCGACGCCCAATCCACTGTCTCTCATGTTTTACCCAGGAAAATCAGTAATGGAAGTTGGAAGCGCTGATTTTCCCAATGCTCGTACAGCCATGACTTCACCACTGGCTAAATCTTTATTTGGCATTGATGGTATAGTTTTTTTGCCATTGAGCTCTTGTTTTTTCTTAGACTTAAAACGAACAAAATGTCAATGTGTTTGTTCTCGTATTGCAACTCCCTGCTGACAGTTGCTTTACGTCAAGTTTCTAGAAATGTTTCTGATGGTTGCTGACTTAACTTACCACTCTCTTGTATCGATAACTTATCTCTTGATGCCAATATATGTCCTATATGCTCAATAAATACCATTTATGGTCTTTTGCCACTGTTAATGTCTTATGCTTATATGTATTTTGTTAATATATACATGCTACTTTTCTTAACTTATGTGGTTCTATGAATGCTGAAAACTGACTTCCATCACTAATTGCTAGGAAAATATCAATTATTGCAATTTAGGTTATGGTTAGGAAAATATTCTCAGACAATCAAGTGTTTTGTTTTGACTTCAATATGTTCTTTACAAGGTAAGCATGAGCCATTGACAGAATGTTGGACACTTTGGAATGCTTTTGTTGTTTTTGTCAGCCGTGGACGATTGGACACTTCCTGCCACATGTTGGGTAGCTTAAAATAACATTTATTTATATATGTTTAGGATTTTTAATTTATCGAGGATTTTTGTTGTACATAATTAACTTTTAAATTTTTTTTGTTGAAGTATTTGTGAAGTAGTTGCTTATATAATTGTTGTTATGCTTCAGAAACATAGTTTATCTATTACATATAAGGCGTACAATTACAACAGCATATGAAATGTGCATGTAGCAGTTGCTGTGACCATGCATTATCTTTTATGAGATTTAGGTGATGTCTTATCCATATCATATTGTCCTTGTCCAGTTTCCTTGTCCATGCTTTATAGGTGACTGGCCATCCAATGTGGTACAACTTTCTCATCCCTGACAGAAGGGTGAGGCCCCCTGATTATTGGTCTGTATATGTCTTTGTGTTTTCATACAATCTGGAACAATTAAATATACATATCTGTCTGGTACATATCTGTAGTGCAGTCTGCTAAATGTGTCCAAAATCCTTGGCAATGGCTTGTATTACCTTTTGACTGTCAGGATTCCATCCTTTTCTTTTGTAAAGCTTTGTTGGTATTAACTATTCATAATATCTTCTGTGGTACAGCCATAGAAGGTCATGGGACTTTTTTCTTTTTTTATCTTGAAACCAGAAAATATTAAGAGCAATGATTAAAGAACACTTCTGTCATCTCTACAGAAAAAAGTAGAACAAAATTCAGACTGAAGATGATTCGTGAGTAAATTATGACCTAGTGGCCCCTTGGAGGTTTGCAATGTGTGACACTTAGATAATGCAAGAATAATCTGTTATCAGATGCAACTCTTATGCATTTGTGGGTGCATATAACACTTATCATACCTTAGTTGATGCAAGAACAGTTTACAAGGCTTCCACTATCAAAGTACCCATATGCCATTTATTCCTTCAGTAACTACAAAAGGTTTGTACTAATAAAATTTCTGTGTGGCATCTATTGCTTCAATGGGTAGACACAAATTTTAACGCATGACTATCAAGTTAAGTTTAAATTTTCATGCATGAATATTGTTGGACTGAAACTGGACACTCATCTAGGCTGAGACCTAATCAGTGAGTTTTACATTCATGGATGGAGTTAGAGCTTTTCGGATGTTGCTTGATATTGACTAATGAGGTGATTCTGGATCCTGATTTGGGTCTATGGATTTACAGGTAGGTTCTGGTTTTACAAAAAGTTCTATTGGGTCTTGGTGGTTTGGAGATAAGTAGTCCACCTACACCTCTAGTCATGATTGCAAGTTCGTGTAAGACAATATAAGCTGACAACTGAAATTTGTAATAATGCTTTTTTAGTAAAATCTTGTAGTCAAATTAATTGGTGGGCATGGATATGTATACCCTATGCCAAAAATTTGGGAATTAAAGGTTATTGAAATTAGAAAAAGGAATAAAGTTTATTGCAAAATATAGTAGTATTCTTTACATGAGAAAAGCCAAAACAAGAATTTTTCTGTAAATGGCCAAGTTGATTCTAATAATTTTGTATGAGTCATTCTCTAAGCTGTACCATCCATGTCTCCTGTGAGGGACTGCAAAGCTCTTGATCCTTTATTTGGAAGACTTTTTACCATTTTTTCATTCTCAAGAATCCTCAATTTTAGAACCTTGAACCTTGATTCCTTGAGTAGATAATCTTATTACCTTAGGACATTTCAGTGATTTAAGTATGCCTTTATGTTGATGCAATTTAAAGCAAGGTTTATAATTTCGTACTGTATTGGCGTATTGATCAGCTATCGATATGGTACATACCGAGCTGTACCGAGCATACCAACACATGTTACATCAAGGTACCGAGCTATAGCGAGCGTACCGGTCCTCTATCGGACCGGTATGTACCAAGCATACCGAACGGTATGACACGGTATTGCAAACTTTGTAAAGCTATATGCACTATAGTACCAGCGGGAAGATTTCATTCTAGGAAGAACAGAAGTTTTGCTTCATTAAGTTTTATAAGGTTTGCCAACTCACAAGGCTCTTGCCAATATGAGATCTGAGAAAAACAACGTGCCCAATCTTACCCTTGTAAGTAGAAAGGTTGTTTCCATTGTTAGAACTCTGGTTATATAGAACACAAAGGAGCAACCTTATTATGACACTAAGAATCATCTTCTGTTAAGATTCGGAAGGAGTCATGAAAAAAAAAGAAGGTTTTATAATGCTTAAGTTCGGATCCACACGTCCGTATCTTGCTGGCTTTTTAATCTATATGCTTACTAGTACTGTTCCATTTCTCTTACAAAATACTGAGTGCATTACACTTGGTACTAAATATTGTGTGTGTTACAATTGGACATGCTGAAATTTTACGGAACTATGGGTAACCCAGGAGTCACAAGGGTATTCTTTGGATCAGACTTTGTCACAGTAACAAAGTCAGAGGATGCTTCATGGGATTTTCTGAAACCTGAAATTTTTGCTGCAATAATGGACTTCTATTCATCTGGGAAATCACTTTTCCTCGACTCAAATGTTGCAGCTTCTATGGACACAGCAATTCACGAGGTTTATACTCTCTAGTTACAGATTTTTTTTCATCATTACAGTTATAAAACCTTGATTGTATGCGATGACCAGAATTTTCATGCAAATTTCATTTTGGTTCTTTTTGGACTAAAAGAATCTAGTTGAACTAGTCTTAAGATTGGTTGTAACTTGAAAAACAAATATCCTGGACAAGTAAATGAATTGAGAAGTTCATGGTGTAATATCAATAGAGGTTCATAGATTTAGAAAGGTTTCAGCACCTGCTGGCTTCCAGTAGCTTATTTCCATGAGGAGAAAAAAGAAGATCAGCTCAGTGCATATTAGGTCTCTAGCCTGGAAGTAGAGTTCAGTATTGGGATTATAGTGAACTTTGATATTGATAGTATAATTTGAATGTTTGCATCTTGGAACTAATTATATTATCAGTTTGCTGAGCTATGTGGCCTTCTGAAACCAAATAATATTTTGTAGGACGATTCAGAGATTGTTGCGATGATCAAAGAATTGTTAGAGACACGAATTCGACCTGCAGTGCAAGATGATGGTGGGGATATCGAATACCGTGGATTTGATCCGTACGTGTCTTCTTCCCTGTTCATTCTCATAAGATATAAACTAGAGTTTCACATCCTGTTAACTCAGCAGTGGCCTAATATTACTTGATGTTTACTTTTCAGTGAAACTGGGACAGTCAAGCTAAGAATGCAAGGTGCCTGCAGCGGCTGCCCAAGCTCATCTGTGACTTTGAAGTCAGGCATTGAGAACATGCTCATGCATTATGTGCCAGAGGTAATATTAAGATGTATGGTTGTTTATTTTATATTCTAGGATGAGGCAGAAAAAATTTATTTTCGAATTTGAGATATTTGGAGGCAATCTTGGCCGAAGAAGTTTCAAGAATGAGCTAGCTTTATTGAATCAGACACTGGTACATAACAGTGCATATTGGTTGTTCAGAAACGCCATAGATCTATTGGATGCTGCTATCAATTTCTTTTGTTGTTAAATTTTATTTCAAAGACATCGATTTATGGTGCTTGGTAATCTCTAAATAAACTGGCTTATAATGTCTTTCGTAAGTACCTGTTTTTGTTGTGTGGGCATATGGAAATAGTGGTTGACCGATTCCTGCACAGGACATGTCTGCATATGAGATCATGTAGGCAACATATGTAGGATTCGTCCAGTTGCTTAGAATAGAACTGAACATATGCTTTAGTCTTTGAGTTCTACTTTGTCATATCTCGAATAACAAATATTTGCTAAAATAAACTTGTTCTTGTGTTAAAATGTTAAACTGCAGGTCAAAGGGGTTGAACAGGAGCTGGATATGGTTGAGGATGCTCCATTGAGCAGTCAAATGGAATGAAGTGTTACTGAAGTTGCGTAATTATCTAATCTTGGTCACCTGCTGAGGTGTCCGAGCCGAGTAAAATTTGGATTTGTACCGGAATGAGTAAGTCGTCGACAGCAGTCGTTGGCTTGGATGAATCCTTTTCTCCTGTAACTAATCAAAAGTATAAACCAAAAGGAAAATAAATCAAAGGAATGTATTCCTTCTTTTGTTCTTTTGAAGAAAGGTTTGTTCAAGCGATCAGTCATCTATGATCCCGTGCTTATCTTTGACTTGAGAATTATTTACGGATATATTTCAATGACATTTCTTTGTTGACAGTGGAGAATACAAGACAAGAATTATGATCAACTAAAAAAATATGGGCGACTGAAGAAAAGAAAGAAACGAACTTGCATAATTTCAGTTGGCTTATTGCTCGTGGGTGGGTAGGTAAAGAAAACTCCTTTTTTTCATTTTTTTTAGTTGATCAGATGGTGGATGCAAGCAGAGGAGTGATTTAATGTTGGTCGGCTTGTGTACTATGCATATTAATATGGGCATCAGTGGGCTAAGTACAGATTATTTATTTATTTTATTTTTATAATTGATCTCATTTAATATTTTGATTTTCTTTATATTTTTTAAAAATTATATTGAGATTCTTATCGTTACGAGATTAAAATATCGAGATCTTTATATAGGATTAAAAAGATAATTTTATAGAGATAAAAATAAAAAAAAATCAATTTTGTTTGAAGAACAAGATGAAATAATTGATTTTGATAAGTATAAGGATTTTAATATAATTTTTGAAATATAAAGATTAAAATATTAAGGTAACTAAATATATAAGGTAATCTGTAATTAACTCACGTGTTAATCTTTCATGTTTGTTTACTCACTCTTCTTGGATGATTGTGGCCATTTACAAATTTAACGCGTGGTGCACATTGTTGAAATCTTCTATCTCGTCACAAAAGTTCACTGGCAATCCTAATGTTTGTTTAGTGGCATAACACTGCCCAAATCAATTTCGGTAGTCCATCACACCGGTGTAAATGGTGGAGTATATTGATTCTCACCACCCTTTTTTTTTTATTATCACCATTAGTGTTTTTAAGACCTCGAAATAAACAACTCTCCCCTTCCTCGGCTTTGCGTGTTTCACGTTGTTGGACGACCGAGCTATATTGACCTGAATGAATAACCATTTTAAAATATATGTATGTAATTTTAAGTTGAGGCATAAATCCACAAATCATTTCATGTCAACAACTAAAAGATTTAGAAACATAAAAAGAACTTTTTCGGCAAAACAACACCATCTCCAAAAAATTGACGCGATAAATGAGGGCAAGAAGCTATAGCACCTGCTACTTCGATTTGTTCAAACCACTAAGCCAAGAAAGCCAACAAGAAACCCACGGAAATTTGGCTCTTTTGACACTTGAGCCAAGAAAGCCAAGAGTAGGAGCATCAAGTCTAACAAACACGTCATCAGAAATATGCCACAACTACACAAATATGACGCAAACATTGCAGAAGAAAAGCTCAAACATACCCCTTCTAACTTGATCATGGTGCATCTAGCAACATAAAGCTTCAGGTAGCCAAAGGTGGTCTAAAATACCAGCTAGATTCTGATTATTGTCTAAAAAGAAATCAATATTAAATGTCATCTGAAATCTTGATCGCATCTCCCGGTGCTCATTTTCAGGAGAGTTTTGACGAGGAAGCTTATAATCCCAACCCAAGTGAAACCAGATGACTCATTCTCACATTCTAAAATGGTTTTAGGAAGTAATACGAAGTTTGTCTAATACCTCCCTAAACTATTTGATTGTGTGTCTATAGGAAGTAATAGGAAACCTTCTGGTGTATTTAATTGATCACTCAGGAACAAAACAAAACCATCAGAATTAATGCAGTTATACGTAGAACCTATCATGCATAGGACCTTGTCTGGATGAAACATGAAGCACAGTGAAAACATCATTTAAACGTTTGCTACACTAACAATATATGCATTCCATGCATCTTGTTGCTGGAAGGATGCCACCTTTTCGTACTTGACATCTCGGCTGACGGTAAATTCCTCTGAGTTCTGGTTGTCCGTGGTGTCTGGCATTTTTCGGATCCAAACATGTATGGATTGGAATCCAGCCTCCTCCAAGCAATCCTTAATTTCTGGTAGTGACCACCTGTAAGGACAGAGAATTTGACCACTTCAACTCTCGTATCTGATTTTAACAGATTTTAACCATAATGTTTAAAATAAAACTATCAAATACAGCTTGCAAGTTGGAATGAGGTACTTCATGAAAGCAAATTTGACGAGTCGTGAAAGCAAATTTGACGAGTCGTGAAACCCAAATTTGACAACGAGTCGTGGCTGAAGCTTCAGATATATCTTGTGTGCAAGTGCTTGAGGCCTTGCATTTCGTTCAAGTTGGAGCGTTAATATGTTATCAAACTGTGCTTGCCTGTAGTTTTCTCATGCATCTATGGTACATGTCCACATGAACTGTCGAGAAGTTAATTGCATAAATTTGGGCATGAAGTGATGTGAATGGTGTTCCAACCCTTGGTTTGATTAAGTTATGCTACTTTTGTTTTCTTGCAAAAAGAAAAAAAAAGAGAAAGGGCATGAAGACAGATGAAGACCAAGGATGAGATGTTTTTGTGACAACATTTTTGTAGCAGCAGATCGGAACTTGCAAAAGAAATATTATCCAACCAATCATGCTGCTAAAAAAAGGACCAAGAATAACAAATAGCAGCATAGATGCATAGAAAACATCATGATTTATTGGTTGGATATCAAAGATGAAACTTACAAGCGCCAATCATATGAAAATGCATGCCGTATTATCCGTCGCTTTCCAAGATGAAAGTGGAGGCTAATTTTTGTCCTGCGGTTTATGATATCAAATTCTGCTTGCTCCCATACATACTGCAATCACAACAAAGTAGGTAAGCCACATAGAAATGAGATAAGCCCATACTTTTGAGTGTCATCAACAAATTTATAGTGACTATAAGCCAAAATTTTGATATAGAAGTGCAAAACTTTAGTTCCTTTAATACTTCAATGCAAGTCAAGACACAATCACTGAGACAACGTTAAACTGCATTTTGTTCCAAACAACTTCCACGTCACATACATTCTCATCCAATCATTTTAAAGGCAAGATCATTTAAGGTCTCATCAATTTCTATTGCATGAAGGAACAGCAACATAAAGTCACGATCAGCTTGTTGTTATTAGGTGTCCCAAATAGGAGATTCAGATATCTGCAAATACTGCTTACTTACCAGCCAAACCTCCTTTAGTAGAGCATAGTTTGGTCATGCATAAAGTAATGCTCATGACACAGGTACACCCACAAAAAAAAGAAAATGCTTCTGATGACATCAAGAACAGGACTTACTGTAAAGTTAGAGAACCTTCTACGAAGACGCAACTTGCACTCTGATGACACGCCTCCATATAGATCCATGACAAAAATTCCACCCTTCTTCGATAGTGCATTAAAAGCATGCTTGAAATACAAAACTAAGTCTTTGCGCTTTCGGAGGCAACAACAGCTGTAATTGAATGCACAGACAATATCTCTATTTGGCAGTGCATCAAATTTCATGGATGCATAGGTGAAGCATCCTTGAACTTCAGAATCATCTCTCTCATTTGTTGTGACAGCTTCTGAAGCACCATTTTTGTCACATAAAGCTAGGTCTTTCACAAGATCTTCAACTTGGTGTTTCACAAGGCAAGCTTCCTGAGGGCGCAACACATTACCATGGAGAAGCGAGATCCTAGAACACCCATCACCTCCAACTTTATTTAGATTGTTCTCCAAGCACCAGTTAAGTGCTTCAAGGTCCAAATCAACACCAATTGCAGTTCGTCTTGGGTCACTGCGAAGCCACTCACAACTGCCAGATACAGGAAGGAAAGCAAAATTTTGTCATCAAAGTTAGCAGATAAGAATCTAACAGATTAAAAAATAAAAAAATCTAACAGCTGAACAATTTCATACTATTTTGTAGCACCAACAAATTAAGATGCCAAATTTTTTAATGATTCAAAAAATACAAGAAAAGGTGAAAGGAAGTAAAGAAATATACTAAACATGTACAGTGACCTCAACGGCACTTCTTGTATTTGTTATACAACTATCTTTATTGTTATATTTTGTAAATCATTATTCTAATGAATTTAATAATTGATGTTGCCTTCCTCATCTATTTCTACAATGATCATTAATTTAAACTTCATTAATCTACTCTTACTTGATGGTTCTAAGTTAATCACATCAAAAGAACAATGGCATAAAGCTTGTCCTCCGAAACTTCCAAAACAAATGAACTGACTGAAAATTAGGAGCATCAAACAAGGAAACAAAACTCTATTCAAGAACAATTGCCAAGTGGTAGCGAAAATGGGCCACCTACTTCTTATACATACTACTCCAGAAATATAGATATCAAAGTTTGAGCAAGCAACATGAGTAGGATATTTGTATGAGTAAAACCCCCAACAATCTCAGTGATATCCAGTGGATTAGAATATATCAAGATGAAGAATTCTCATCACCTCTTGTAATTGTTCATGCCTATTGTCTCTTTAGTATCCAAACGATGATGTTGAAAAACAAGACAAATAATTTTTTACCTTATTTTTCATTGGAATTATTAGAAACATAAATTAATTTCCAGCTACAGATTACTTCTCTTAGTTATAGCCGGGCTCCTACTGAAACTACTACACTTGGATTCACTAAACCTCCTCTAAAAATGCAGACTTTCTCTGACAGATGGGCCACCGAATTAACTAATGAAAGGTGGCTTTCTTCATCATGTTCTAACTTAACTGTACATTATTCACATCGATTCAAGATTCTGATAGAAAATTTTCACTTGTTTGCTTCCCAAAATTAAATGCTGTCGCCAAAGAAGATTGCTACAAGAGCAACTATACACCTTTGAACCTAACCAGATTTCAATGGCACTGAAGAACCAAAAAGAGGAAAAAAGACAACAAGTTTCGAAAACAAATATTTGCATCTATACCTCAGAAGGGCAGTGCCGCAGAAATCTTCTTGCAAATGGAGCGGAGACCGCCCACCGACATACATCAAGAAGAACTTTTGCATGTAGCTGATATCTCCCTTGGGCGACTGCTCCCCAACACATCATCATCAAAGATAAAAGAAATCCAACTTTAATAGAACCCAGAAACCCTAACCAGAAATCTTTCCCGGATAATAGAGGTTTGATTTCACCTGGACCGACAGCTGATAGAGATGGAATTTGGACGGAACAGCCGCCGCCCACGCTCTTCCTCCATCATCATTACCTTCATCTTCTTCTTCTCCCAATTCGCTCTCTTGGTGTTCTCGATCGTTGGTCGGCGGCGGGACGTCGTAAGCTGAGGAGGGCAAGATGTCGTCGTCGTCACTAGCGTCGCCACCCCAACGTCCTTGCGGCTCCCGGTGCTTCTTCCCGCGCTTTCCCATTCCTCGGGTTTTCGTTCTCACTGTAGGGCTTCAGCTGTCGGACCTCGTATACTACAATACAAGCCTCTTCCGGTCTTCGCCGCCGTCTCACATCAAAACCGGACTCGAGCGGTTTGGGTTTCCTCTAAGCTCTTTGGGGCGCACAAGAGGGGCCTCTTTTTCCACGCCCGAGAAGTGTATCCAAAAGACTGAATCAGCCCCGGAATTATCCAGGGTTCGGGGCCACTCAAGACTTCCTGGGGGACCCACTTTTCAGATGACACGACACCCCTTGTGTTTTCCAGGGGTGGACTCAGTATGCAACAGACGGTAGGAAACATATACCGATAAGGACACGACAGAATGATGTAGCGTGGCACTCTCCTGCCCCTCTTCACCACGTAATTGGGTAGTAAGTCGTGACTCAAGTGGCTCTACTCGTTTCATAGGTGAGAAAGG
The DNA here is from genome assembly GCA_021527575.1 of Ensete glaucum. NCBI lineage: Eukaryota > Viridiplantae > Streptophyta > Magnoliopsida > Zingiberales > Musaceae > Ensete > Ensete glaucum. The sequence continues at coordinate 47,857,365 of CM038551.1, forward strand.
TAACAAGAATCGTCACCACGTACGTTATATATATACACATATATGACCGATAAGAACGACACGTCCATTATTCGTGACGAGACAACGACCTTTGTAATGCGATTCGATATGTGCTTTCAAAGGGTACAATTTCCAACCTGTAATTTTAAGTTTTATATATATATATATATATAGAGAGAGAGAGAGAGAGAGAGAGTGACAGAGGAAACGTACCGTCGAATTTAACATTCAGACGGCTCCCACATTACTGAAGGACAAGAGCTAGTCCAGTCCCTATAAATCCTCCTCTCACGTCATACTACCTCTCCCTTCCCTCTGCGTGTGATCTCAGCATCTTCTTCCATGGAGAGGGTCGTCCTTTGTGCCTTCTCATTGGTCTTCCTCATGATGGGTAAGTCTGCCTTCGCCTCACCTCTGTTTGGTTTGCTTCTCATGCTCATCGGTGTTCAGTTCTACGAGACTCCTCATGTTGCAGGGACTACGATTACTGGTAGTGATACTGGCAAGCCGGAGGAGGAATACCGAGCTCGTAAGCTGTTCGTCTTCGGCGACTCATACGCCGACACAGGAAACCTGGGGAAGAAGCTGGGGAGGAACATCGCGCGTTCCTGGTTTGAGCCTTACGGCATGACCTTTCCCAAGAAGCCCACCGGCCGGTTCTCCGACGGGAAGGTCCTCACCGACTACGTTGGTCAGTCTGTACTTTCCTTTTAATACTAAGCTTTTGTCTTATAGATTAGCTGTCTCTTTCTACAAAGATCTGCTTTGCTTTTCATCTATCCACGCCACATGTAACTCTCTTTCTCTGTTTCTAATACCAACGTTTACATCGGTCCATGTGATTCTTCTCTTCAGCGTAGTCTAAAGTAGACTGCATCTTTACAAAAGGAACTCTCGCTTTGGCGATCTTTTTACCAACTCACTGTCTCATGACTCGATATTATTCTCCTCTCATTCAGTGGTTGCAGTTGATATGCCTGCATTGCATTATTACTTCCCTTCAACACCTTGTAATATATTGTTTCTTTTGGTTTACATATCATGAGACCACCACCTCAGCGTGTCCATTGAATATAAAAGTACGCATCCGATTCCATAGCTTTGCTAGATTGCAAGCATATGTATCTGAGCTCGTTTCTGGCAAAAGAACTGCACTAATATGTAGTTGTTTCCACATGGTGTGGCAGCTTCTCTTATCAGAATCAGTTCTCCCATCCCCTATAAGATCAGAAGAGTCGGTGACAAGCTGATGCTGCTACAAAATGGCATGAACTTTGCCGTCTCCGGCTCTGGCATCTTCGACACGGGGAACTTCCAGAGAAACCTATCCGCTCAGATCGATGCGTTCCAGTCTCAGATCGACGCTGGCGTCTTCTCGGAACATGACATTAAGTTTTCTGTTGCGTTGATCGCTGCGTCCGGGAATGACTACTTGCACCTCTCTCAACTCGGTCCGAACTATTTGCTGGTGAGAATCCGAGAAGGAAACATCACGACGTTTCCAATACGAAAGAAAGAACGACAACCATGACGACCTTCTTCCCGTGCTTTTGCAGCATCTTCATCGGTTCATGGATCGTCTGTTCGCGCAGCTGAAGGCAGACCTGAAGCGCTTTGATCGCATCGGGGTTCCGAAAGTGGTCGTCACCAACCTGCACCCGATCCAATGCATCCCGTACTACACCCGGCCGACGAACTACACGATTTGCCCCGCGAACATATCGGCGGCAGTGGCAGACCACAACCGCAGGGTTGATCGACTGGTGGAGGAATTAGATGGAGGTAGTATTACAACAACCTTCCTGTCTCTTGACGTGAACACAGCCTTCTCAAACGTACTCCGTCAAGGTAATCAGCTACGCTATCTTCTCCTGATATCATAAAGTGCGATATCTATTGCATGAATCAGTAGTAGTTCTTTTCTTCTCCAGTGAATGGAGCCGAGAAGATCAAGTACTTGTTGGTGCCATGTTGCGAGAGTAGCTCCGGCACAGCTGCCTGCAGTCAGGTAGATGACCAGGGGAACAAGTTGTATAGGGTGTGCCGCCACCCGGAGGAACACTTCTACTGGGACTCAGCACACCCGACTCAGGCCGGATGGGCTGCAGCCTTCGAGTACCTCGAACCCTCGCTCCGCAGCTTCCTCCTCCCCTGTCCTGTTTGAAATCTTATGTTGCGGAGATCAGCTTCCATTGTTTCCATTTTCTCGTCTCGTCAGGATGGTAGCTTGTTCGTGGAGGTCAACTCTCAGTTATCGATCGCAGGTCTAAAGAGCATATCCTTAAGTTGATTAAGGAGAAAGACTATTTGCGTCATCATTAACTCCACACTTGCATCTTCTAAAGTGCAGAAACTCTGAATCTAATTCGGACGGGAATCAAACATTTGGTGTCTGTATTTGCAGCTCGATCAGAATTAATATCCACGAATGCCATGCGTCTTTTAATACATGCATGCAGATAAGAATAATATGGATGATATCCAAATCTATAATTCTTTATGACAAATTTCAGGTGTTGGTAGTAGAAAATGGAAATCCTAATTGGTTTCTCTCCAAACAAATCTGTTGGCAAAAAGCACTTGCTGCAATAATATTCACGAGGAAGACAAAAGAAAAGGAAGGGTACGACTATGGCTGTTATATAGCGTATGTATATATATATATATATATATATATATATATATATATATATATATATATATATATATATATATATTAATTCTCTACTACAGTAAACTTTTTCTTGAGTTTACAAAAGAAAAAACAACTTAGAAAATTATACGTGGAGAAAAATATAGATTCTTTAATATAGAATAATAATAATAGATATAAAATAAAACTTTAAACTTTTTGTACATCCTCTTATATAAATTTTCAAAGAATATTTCTACAAAATCTTAAGAGGATACAGGTGTTTTTTCCTATATATTTCCCTCTCTTGCCAAGGCGAGATGGATAAATTATTTATAGAACAATAAGACTCCAAGGTTGTGTTTCAAAATATATTTATATTTTTAATATATATTTGGAGAAGGAGGTTTGAGTGAATATGTACTTATGAAATGCTTTGAGTGTTTGGTAAATAATAAAATTATATTTTTAATATGCATTGACGTGAGTATTGTTTGGGAAAATTATATTTCAAAAGTCCATTCAATATTATGTAACAAATTTATCCTTCTAATATTTTGAATATTTTTTTCAAAAATAGACATAGATTTTTAATTTTAAATTAATAAGCAAATAAAATAAAATAAATAAATCAATGTATATAATCTTAAAAAAAATTCATATGACCTAGATATAATAAATAAATAAATATAATCATATAAATAAATATAAAATAGTTTTAAAAATAAATAAATAAAAATTCACATTATAGAAGACATAAATAATGTTAGCTTCTTACTAAATCATGTTGGTAATTATATGATTTCTGATAATATCATAAGATATTTTAAATTTTTAAAAATGATATTAACATTGTGCAACTGTTGAATTGTTAATGTTTTCCTAAGGTAGTATTGAGCATTTACAATGCAGCATCCAAGTCAAATACAATTTGAAAAAAAAATATCAAATATCAAATCACATTTAAAATATGCATTGGGTTATCAATACACATTCCGAAATATACCCTAAATTTCATGAGTTTATTTCTAGACTTGAATTTGCTATCCTTCGGGTAACCTATTTCACCCAACAATTTAGTTTCTATCAGGAAATAAAAAATCCTAGCAACCTTAATAAAAAAAACTATTCCCCTAAAAAGATATATTACATTGTGAGGGACAAACCTAGGCATTATAGTATGATTATTCTTTTGTTAATCAAATGATAGAGGTTCGAATTATGAAATAATATTTACTATTTAAACCTCCTTTTTACTATTCACAATCCCCATACTACTCACAATCCATTAAAAAGTTAATCAAAAATAATTTACTATTTATAACCTCTCTAATTTCACTTTTACCCTCTCTCTCTTTTTTTTTTAACCTCCATGCCTCTCTACGCACCATATTGCAGCAGACTCTCTGCACCTCCCGCCCACGCTACTGCTCCCCATCGTCACTGCTGCTAACTCTCCTCATCACCGGCCATTGCCGATCATCACCCACGACCTTGTACACACCACCCGTTGTGATCATCGGCCTGTCTGTCCCAATCTTCTTTTGATGTCGTCGTCACCAACCCTGTTGACTGAGAAGAGGAGGAAATCATTATCACTGATCTGTCGCAGGGTCTTCACGAGTCTGCAATACCTTTGTGGATTATTAGTCATTTTTAATTGTGTGTACATATGTTTAACAATATATTTTATTTTATTTTTATATATTTTTACTTAAAATTCATAAGCATAAATAGTTTGTAGGATGTAGAGTGATCATTCACTAGAATGGATAAAATTATCCCAAAATGATAATTTTCATATGCAATGATCTGTTTTCTATAGGTTACAAAAAGGAAAAAAATGTTAACCATCTTAGTACCCAGAATCACCCGAGTGGTATAAGGCTGGATGGGGGGTTTGAGATAGTGTTGGTTGTTGACTAGATTCATAAGTTTGTACGATAAACCTATGGAAACTTGCTAATACACCCGACACCTAGTAAGTAGTTATTTACGGACTTATGATTGTTCGTTTGTCTTCTAAAGCTTTTATTTTCTCCTACCTCTCTTTTCTTTTTTACTCATCATATGTTTACTGAAATGTTTATAGAGCTACACTTTTTGAGAGACATCATGACTTGTTCGATGCTTATTTTTGAACTAATCAATTTATACTTTTATAGATCATCTAAGTGAGGTTACAACTAGGCTAACTCTTTACGGATGGATAACACAAGGATGTCTTATGACTTAAAATAATTTTAGCTAAATCTGTGACATTATAATATCAGAGCAGGTAAGCAGTTTAAGAAAACAATAGAAGTTGCACTCTCACCAATGAGAATCAAGCAAGATGGTGCAAGCGAAACTATTGCCCTAAACAATTGCAGGTGGATTATTGTTAAGATAGTGTATGATACCAAAAGTCCGATGAAAGCTTATGGGTACAATCTTTATTTATACATGGTAGATGAGAGGATTTCCCTCAACTGATCACGAGATTGCCTCGTGCAGTTGGAAAAATATTAGCTTCTATCATGTTCCTACAAGATTGAGCTCCTGTCAAGGATGTCGATTTTGGATCGAAGTAGTGAAAAAAAATTATAGGCAAGAGGCTTCGTGAGTGAGTCTACTAGTTTATCAGCTATATGTACATGAGAAACATAGAGTTGATGTTGGATAACTTGATCTCGCATGAAGTGAAAGTCGATAGCAATATGTTTTATGCATGAGTGAATTATTGGATTGGCGCAGAGGTAGGTGACTCCGTCATTATCACAATATATTGTAAGAGTAAGAGTGGAGTTGATGTTAAGTTTCCTGAGCAGATTCATGAGCCAATTGAGTTTTGTAGTAGTGGTGGTGATGTCATGATATTCTACTTAAGTTATAGACCATGCAAGTGTCTTTTGCTTCTTAGAACTTCAACTGATTAGATTAGATCCAAGGAAGATAATATACCCTGATATAGATGTTCTATTATTAAACTTGTCTACCTAATCAATATTGACAAAGACATGAAGATTAAGTGAGGAGTACTTATGGAGAAAGAGGCCATGATTAAGGGTCTCTTTAAGATATTGCATGATTTGTTTGACTACATACTAATACATAGTAGATGGTTGATGCACGAATCGATAATTTATTAATTACAAATAAGATGTCTGGACGGGTAAGAACTTAGTAATGTAAGGAGCCAATTACTTATCTGTATTAAGTGGGGTCTGTAGTAGGACTTCTATTATATAATTTGAGTGATTCACTAGTAAAAAAGGGAGTTGTAACCTCATTTTTATTAGAGATCTTTAATATATTTTCTTTGTAAGAGGAATAGTCCTAAAGATGTATATATTGCTTCCACTACCAAAAAGTAGCTTAAGGTCTCTAGATCTTTGAGGGAGAATCGATATGCTAATTGCTTGAGGAATGCTTGGATCTCCATAAGATTACTACCTATGATAATAATGGCATCCACATATACCAAAAGATATATTGTGCCTCTATTGTACTTTCGTAGAAATAATTAGGTATCAGAGTTGGAGTTGATGAAACCAATTAAGTTAAAAAAATAAGCCAAGTTCGATATATCAGACTCTCGAAGCTTGTCGAAGTCCATAAATAACTTTTTGTAGTTTACAAATATGCCTTAGATAATAATGGATAAAGCTAGGAGGTTGTTGCATAAAGATGTCTTCAGTTAGAGTCTTTTGTAAAAGAGCATTGTTAACATCCAGTTGTTGAAAGTGCTAGTCTTTTGCTATAGCCAAACTCAGGATAAGTCAGATTGTTATGAGTTTAACAACGAGACTGAATATCTCTGTAAAGATAACACCAGGTTGTTGATGAAACCCTTGGCCATTAGACATGGTTTATATCTGGCAACTGATCTATCTAAGTTTTACTTAATTCAAAAGACCCATTTATACCCAATAATATTTTGTGTGATAAAAGGGAACAAGAATCCATGTAAAGTTATGGAGGAAATCATTATATACTTTGCACATGACTTTACACCAGTGTGGAGATTGTTGGGCCTAAGTAATTGAGATAAGTTTGATGGCCTCAGGTGAGGATTTTGTGCTAGTATATAGGTCAAGGACTTGACACTGTTTAAAGATATTACTTTTGGAACACATTTTCATTAGATGTCCAGGGGCGATGAGATTGGTAGATTATGTTAGAGGCATAGGTGGTGGAGAGTCATAATCACAGTACGGGTCAGGCTGAGGGATGTTAGTGACACTAGATCTAGGAGAAGGTAAAGAGTGGTTTTGACTCCAAAGGCAGTGCTTCAGCAATAGAGGAAACTTATGGAGAAGTAGTGGATGAAGTAAGGAGCTGCTGAACTGAAGGAATAATAGAGTGTGGATTTAGAGGGAAACGAATATACGATATTGTGGGAGGCTCGACTAGTGGGATCAAAGGTGCATTCCAGTGATATATGTTAGCTGTAGTTAGTCACATAACATGAGACTCATTGTTTTGAAAAGGTAAGGTACAATCCATAAAGGTAACATGATGGGATATAAATACTTTTTAGGTATGAGGGTCATAGCATTAGAAGACATTATATTCAAGAGAATATCCTACAAAAATGCAAGGCTTAGATCTTTGTATTATCTTGTGTGAGGCATATGGACATAGCCATATATAATATAAACAACCAAAGATTTTGAGTTTCTAAAGAGTTGGAAGTTTGCGAAATGGTTTTTAAAATGGAGACTAATATTGCAGGACTAGAGTGAGTATACGATTAATAAGGTAGGCTATAGTTTGAAAGGTTGTTGCCTAAAAGATTTGTGGCATGGAGGCTTGATGTAGAAGTGTTGGACTAGTTTTAATGACATGCCGATGTTTACGTTTTGCAGAGTTAACTAGTTGAAGAGTATATGGGGATGACTCGAGGTGTTGTATACCATAAGTTGACAAACATGATGTGAGGGCTTGATAGTCACCACCACTATTAGAGTAAATTATTTTAATTGTAGACTGAAAGAAGTTATCAACTGACTCTCAAAATCTAGCAACGATTATTGAAATTTTAGATTTACGATGGAGATGATATAACCATGTGTACTTAGTGAAATAGTCTATGAAAAGGATATAAAATTTGAATTTGTCAAAATAAATGGTTGGAGCAGGGTCCTAAACATCAATATAAATAATTTAAAATGGTTGAGAATAGGAGACGAAGGATGTTCCAAAGGGGAGTCGATGACTTTTAGTGTTAAGACAAGCATCACAATGAGTTATGTTGTTGCCTGAATTAAAAATAGGAAGAAAATAATAAGAAAGTAATTTTTTATTTGATAGAGGACGAGGGATAACCAAGACGACGATGCCACATGTCAATTGGAGCTATAACTGAAGAGTGAATAGTGGGCTAGATTACTTGTAGAGCTGACGATCACTCGTAAATATTATCTTTATTATAGCCGTAGACTAAGGATGCACTTGTACTCATCCTTGATAAGAAAAGAGTCATGAAAGAATTCAATAGAGGTATTATTTTGTTTACAGAATTTAGAAATATAAGTGACATTTTTATTTAATATATGGTGCACACACAACATCATCAAGTGTAAAAGTGGTGGTGTGTAAATTAAGTCATATGGAACATATTGGGAAACCTAGTGGAAATATCACATGGGTAGTGAAAGAAGGAAAATAAAATAGTTTTCCCACGTACATGAAGTCATCGTGCAAATGTTGGTGCACGAAAAATTATAAAAATAAAAACTACGATGTGTGAGATATTGATTACTTAGGAAAATCATATATCCCTAAAATTTTAAATCTATATGGAGAAGATGAAGAAGATCAAATGTCCTCCTCTATAGCAATATCCACATGATGGATGGTTGTAACGATGCTCCTCCAATTATAGATAAAATCTCATAACCCTTATGTACTTTGTCATAGCATTCATGGAAGAAGATCACCTATCTTATTTGCTGCCCTCTCATAGCAGAGAGGGGCTAGTCGACCGAGAAGATAAGAGAGGGAAGATAATAGGAGAGGGTAGCCAAAGGTGCAACTACCTCTTATTTATATAGAGCTACCCAAAAACCCTAATAGATTATGCCTTAGTGGCTATTGGATCTCCATCCAATTATCCACTAATCATGGATTATTAGATCTTTATCCAATAATCTCAATTGGCCTCTAACTGAGCCTCATGCAAGGAGCCTATCAATGTTGGGTCTCATCCAATGAGAATATAGGCTAATTGGATAACTCATATACATTCCTCTACCTGTTAAAACATCCACCATATGTGTGTGACCCTCTAGGCCCAACACTAAGTTGGTCGTAAGTCCTCCCTATCAGAACTCCTTCTGGCTTATTAAATTATTATCTCATAATAATTTACTCGACTTATCGATTATGGACGTACTAGGTCACTGTACCATAGTACCCAAATGGTATAGGGGATCTTATCTATTAGACCTGTCTGTCCTTAGTTATTATGTATTTATAGTTCCTCATTCATCTAGTATTCCGGAGATCGTATTATGTATGGTACTATCAGGCCACATACGAAATCCGTCCGAGTCTCACTCTAATAGGATTCTCTCGAATAACTTCTCTTTCAATCCAAATAACCTAATCGGAGATTTGCCTGAACAAGGGCACACAAGATATTTCTCTCTTGATACTGAGAGTAGATAATCCTTTATTAACACTCAATAACTTTTGTAAGGTTGGCCACCAATCCTGATAACTGGTTGTGCTATATTTAAAACTTTACAAACATGTAAGTCCGGCATCAAAGAAAGTACTCAAACAAGACATCCTTGTTGTCTCAAGGCTAAGGACCAAACACACAACTAAGACTATGGAACAACTGTCTAACATTAGATATCATTAACCATACAGCATTCCGTAAGTAGATTAATAAGTGGACATTCTCCAATGAGCATATGTATTATACTCTTAGTGTCTCCACACAAGGGGCTATGAGACCAGCTACATCCATCATATGGACGGATATACAATACACTGATATGTTTAATTATTTCAATATCCCTCTCAAGTAACCTATAATTAGGATTATTTATGATATGTGTTTAAAGGCGAATTGATCTCATTATCATGATCTCATCATGATATGATTCCTATTGCATAGAATTAAGGACGTCACAATATATATATTCAACATATAATATAATATAAGAATATATTAATAATAATAATATAAAAAGATCGTGCAGCGTGTCATACATGCCATCACTCACGTGATTGGCTTGTAGGTCACTTGTAATCAGAAATCTCCCACTTAACCTAAAGCCAATCACCTATGTGTCTGATCCCTATCAGACCCTTGTGATGCTCAAAGATAATTTGAGCCAGCTGCTTTTTTAGTGGATCTACAATGTTATCTTTGGATGAAATTCTTTTTATTGTTATATCTTTATGGGCTATGATATCTATAATTAGGTGGAACATTCTCATAATGTACCTAGACTTATGATGGGACCTTAGTTGCTTTGCTTGAGTGATTGTCCTGTTGTTGTCATAGTATATGAGAATCAGCTCCACGCTGCTCGTTACATGATAAAACCCCAAATGAAGCTTTATAAATTTTGATCTTTGATGGGGATTAACCCTTGGAATGCTATAGGGGTTCCTCCCTCCTAATAATCGGCCATATGGTTGAATTATAAATTGATCTTATTTTTTTAAAAGAGATGGAGGCTATATGCTTATATAGGGCTCCAAACCCTAGTCCTAGGGGATGCTTCCTAAGCGAATTCTTCTTTTTGCCCCTCTTATAGCTACCATACATAAATAAAGGGGGCAGCGGCCTAAGTGGCTACACAAGCCACGCCCCTCTGCTAGAAACCCTAGTCGACCAACCCAGTAAGGGAAGTGGCGACTAGGAAGCCCTAAGGCCCCAAATTAAATCCTAGTCATACTTCTTTATAGGATAGAAGTGACTAGGTAGGATTTTATTACAATCTCATAGGGTTCTTATTGGTTACTTCTAGGGTGATTAGGACTCAACCCTGCTGGAGTCCTATCAAGCCTGCCCTCTTTGAATCAGCCTTGTCCTCAAGATTGAGGGTTCATGAACTCTGGAAACCAGGTCTTCAGCTCTTCCCATGCGATCATTAATTGAACTTTGGCCTCCTTATTAGCTTGGGTGTTAGTTGGATAGATTTGGGCCGAGTCATATTGTTTAAATTTCCATTTGAGGTGAAATACCTGGAGGATTAACTGTAATCTTGATCTGGTGCATGGATCTGATCTCCAGATTAGGGCCCCAATGTGATCCCTAATTTTGTAAGGCCCAAAGAAATAGGGAGACCACTTTCTTGAGGCTTGAATTTTGTACTAGTGAAGCTAGAGATGAAGGAGGACTTAATCTTTCTCAGGAAACTTTCTTCTGCTCCAGTGTTTATCAGGGGGAAGTTTCTTCCTTGCATGAGCTGCCATATGGTTGCTCTGTAATAGTAGTCATGGCTTTTTTTGAAGTGATGGCTATCCTCTAATAAAATCTCTAGTGGTGTGAGCCTGGTCTAAGTCTGAGGTGGGTGGAAGTGGTGATTTTTCGGGGCCCATTTTCACTTCTTTATGTTGTTGACCATCTTGCATGAGGATGGTACTGATCCTCACTCTGGAAATGTCTGCTCTAATAATAAACATCTGACCACAATTTGGTGTGGACAACATCGTGGTCATGAGGGCTATAGTTCCACTCGGCCAAGGTGGTGCATCTTTCTTTATAATGAGAGAGATGTTGTTTATGCTTCATTGAGTCCTATGAATGATCATTCCTCTTTTCTAATTTTGCCACTAGAGGCGTTCAATTTTCTCGTGGTCTTAGGCTGTAGATCAGAGGTCATCATCAAAGAAGTCTTTAAGCATCATGGTCCGATCCTGGGAAAATTGTGAAAATCACTTGAGATCTGAAAGTGCTACATCAGCAACCATGGTGAGTTCGGCAGGATGTAACACTTTAAAAGTAGTTTATATCTGGGGAAAAGAATGTAGGGATGAAATAAGCACGATCGAACAATCCATGTCTCTGTCATATTTTAGGTGACCCTTTTATCTTCGACCTTCTGAGGTTGTACGAAGCAATTTGGTCGAGCAATAGTTGGTAGAAGTTTCGGTCGGTTCAGCATAGGGGGGTCGAATAGCTTTAAAGGAGGTAGTCGGTTCAGTTTGGTGGAGACATCCAAAATTTAAGCAAGATATGAGAGAGGGTTCTTATCTTCAATCTTATGAAACTCTTGAATTTAAAATGGGAAACCACTTGATTCTTCTTTTGGTAACCTCTCCCAAGTGTTGCACTATGGTCGTAGTCGCTTGGTTCCCTCGTAGAACCACTTGTTTTTCTTTGCTGAAAAATTTCATGGTTAGCTTTGAAAAATTTTAGAAAATGTCTCAAATTGTGGACAGCTAATCAATGCTGAGCACTATATTAAAATCATCGAGAGGGAGGAGGAAAAAATCAGCAACTATGTCTTGCTCTTGTAGGATCAGTTTTACCCGTGGGCACTTCTAGTTGCACTTTAGAATTTGGTCGTTAGCTACCTTGACTTCAAACTCGTTGTAATCTTTTTTTTGGAGCATTAAGTGGGCAGCAACCTTACTGCTCATAAGTTATTTGTGCTCCCACTATTGATGAGGATGATTATGAATTGCTGCTCAAGAAACCTTTTGATCTTCAATTTTTATAGGTTGGTGTAGCCGGTTAAGGTAGGGATTGTGCGGGTGGTCGGTTGTTGTGTATCCTTCTCCTTGGGCTCGAGAATCATATCTTCAAATTTGGGTTCCTTTGCCGATCCATTATGAAAGTCTTCTCTTATTAGTTTCTTCAGCTGAGGGGATCAACTGATAGTAGGGGGAGGTGAAAGTTTTGGTGCCATTGGTCGGGGAGTAACCCTAGTCCTCTAGGCTTCATAGTTCAACCGCTCCTCTTGATGTTGTGCGAAGGAGATGGCTGCCTTAAGTGTGTATGGCTGTCGCGCTTTAACTTCTTCATAAATCTATGGCTTCAAGCCCTCAATAAAAGTCCTCAAAATCTACTTTTCAGACCAATCATAAGTTTGATTAGATAACCTTTAAAACCTGGTTTGGTACTCTTGGATGGTAGAGGTTTGATGGATTATCTTTAGTTTTTCATCATGGTTCTTGTAATCAATTGGTGCTGAAGGTTTATATATTTTTGGTTGGGATGTAGCTCTTATGCTCTGAGCATCTTGATTGAGGTGTCCTTCTTGAAGTTGTTTAAAGGAGATTGATATCATCGAGGTATAGGGCTATCGTGTCTTAACTTCATTTCTTATCTCCGATGGGTTCTTTTTGTAATCTGAATTTGCATCATATTGTGATCTTCTTGGGCTCGACAATTGACCCAATCTAAACTCCTTGAAAAGAGCTCATAGTTTAGCATCTATACACATCTCGAAAGCCTCCAATTTGGCTTCGAATAAGCCCACCGATGTTATGACATAAGGATCTCCAACCTGTCAAATAAATCGACTGAAGAGTGTAGTTGTAATTTTTAGGTTGAAGGCAACAATGTCGGGGCTATGGTGGTGAAGTCTCCAAGTAGAGGATGGCAGCCAAGGGTAGCAATGATGGTGGAGGAAGAAGATGGCAGTAGCAATGTTGGTTGTGGTCCTTCGGTGATTCTGCAATGTTGATGTTGCAATGTCATCGAGGCTACAATTTTTTAGGTGGCTGATATCTATTGAAAGATGACAGCTAAGAGATTTGAGTCAGAAGGCAGCAGCGACGATGGAGGAAGAAGAGGGTAGTAGCAATGTCAGCTGCGGCTGTGCTACAATTTTGTGGCTACAAGTGGCGTCGGCTGCAACTGTAACAGGAGGAAGATAGGCAATGGTGTTCATGGCTGTTGTGGAGGAGGGCAGCAGCGGTATGGAGTGAGAGATGGTTGCTATTATATTCAATTTATTGTTGGCCATGATTAAGATAGTTGGCAATAAATGATTATTGCGGGCTGCGATGTAAATAGATTGCAGCGAAAGATCGCTGCTAGTAGCTTTTTACCGCAAGGATCATTACTAGCAGTGATCAAGGAGGATGGTAGTGAGAGGTCACTATTAGAAGCGTTGTGCAGTGAAAGATGCATGTTGCAGTTGAAGGGATAAGGGAGATTGGGTGGCTGAAAGGTTGGTGGATCGAAGGCTGCGATTTTTGGGTGTGGTTTGTGGTTGTTTTGGGTGTGATTTAGGGCTACGGTGTTGTGAAGTTTTTCCTATGAATTTATATGGTTTTAAGACTATGATAGCAATAGATGAAGGCTAGGAAAAAGAGTTTTAGACCTAGAATAGATGGCAGCAAATGTTTGATAGGGATCGGTAAGGGTATGGTGTAATAGGTGCTGGTTATAGGAGGCTGCGGTTTTAGGTTGTTTTATGGCTAATTTAAGTATAGTTTTGGCTATAGTTTGATAGGGTTTTGGGGCTGCGATGGTATAGGGTGAAGGTTAGGCAAAGATGGTTTCAGATCTAGAAGAGATGGCAGTAAAAGTTTGATAGAATTCGATGAAGTTCACTGGAACATATGCTGTCTTGCAGAAGCAGAATTGCCGTTGAAGAAATAATAGTTTCTCAACGAAAATTTAAGCTAAAAATTATGAACTTTAGGGCTGTGGTGTTAGGGGATAAAGATAAGGAAAAGAGAGTTTCAAATATGGAAAAATGGCAGCGAATCTGATAAAGTTTCTATGAAAATTGCTGTGGTATACGCTATACTGATGAACAGAATTCCCGTCGAAGAAGCAGCGATTTCTTGACAATAATTCTAGCAAAAATCTGAGAAATTTATAGAGAATTTTAATATCAAAATCTCAATTCAGAAGGTGGTAGTAATAGTAATTTAGAACAAGAAAATTTTGACAGCGTAATGGTAGGAAAATTATTGCGAACAAGATCGCAGAATTCTCATCGTAAAATTTTAGCACTACATGACGAAGAATTATAGTACTATAATTCTGGTTTCAGAAAGAATTTTTCTCAGAGATTAACCTTATATGAAAGCTAAGATGATCTATGAAATTGTGTAAAAGTTTCAGCCAAAAAGAATGAATAAAAGTTTGGTTTCAAGAGGCCAACAGGCGGAAGATAAATTCTTTATCGTAAAATTTCAGCACTACATAAAGAAGAATTGCAGCATTATAAGTTCAGATCCAGAAGAAATTTTTTCTATATATTAATCTTAGATGAAATCTAAGATGATCTAGGAATTTGTGTAAAAGTTTCAGCCCAAAGGATGATCAAAAGTTCAGGTTCTAGAAGCAACAATCAGTTGAAATTTTTCTATAGCGTTTCCCCTTCGCAACGATGATAACGTTTGCAGTGGTAGAATTTTGTAGCAAAGAAACTTTGGAAAAATTTCTTCCACATATAAGATAAAGAAATAGCAATAGTAAGAAGCATGTGTTTTGGAGTTTTTACCAGATCTATGATGTTGATGCAGAGGATGGTAGCAGATTGATGGATCTACAGCTTGGTGGGCGGCGGTGGATGAAGGCGATGTCAAAAGTAATTATGGGAATTGCTTGGAAGATGGAGGTAACAGAGATGGCTATAGGGCAACAAGAACATAGCTCTGATATCAGATGATAGAACCATAGATGGAGCTCTATAGATTTTGATCTTTGAGGGGGATCAACCATTGGAACACTATAAGGGTTCCTCCCTCCTAGTAGTTAGCCATATGACTAAATTGTAAATTGATCTTACTTTTTAAAAGAGGTGAAGACTATATACTTATATAGGGCTCCAAACCCTTTTTCCCCTCCTATAGCTACCATGCATAAATAAAGGGGGCGGCGGCCTAAGTGGCTGCACAAGCCACACCCCTCTGCTAGAAACCCTAGTTGACCAACCTAGTAAGGGAGGTGGTGGCTAGGAAGCCCTAAGGCCCCAAATTAAACCCTAGCCATACTTCTTTATAGGATAGAATTGACTATGTGGGGTTTTATTATAATCTCACAGGGTTCTTATTGATTATTTCTAGGGTGATTATGACTCAACCCTACTGGAGTCCTATTAGTACGACTCCTAAATCTATGATGAACTTCTTCATCTACACCCCTTTCTTTGTTGCTTTTGCTACAACAATGTATTCTGCCTCTATGGTCGGGTCAGTAGTAGTATCTTGCTTAGAACTCTTCTAGCTTACTGCTCCTCTATTCAAGGTGAAGACATACCTTGACTTTAACTTACTATTACCGATGTCAGACTAGAAACTCGAGTTATATAGCCCTTAACCTGGAGGCTACCTCCTCCTTATACTAGTAAAAGATACTTAGTCCTTCTCAAGTACTTAAGAATACACTTTACTAACTTCAAGTGTTTCAAACTTGGATTCGTATGATACCTACTCGTGACACTCAGAGCATGCGCTATATTAGACCTGGTACATAACATAACATACATGATAGATCATATCACTGAGAAATAGGGTATCCTATCTATGTTTACATTTTTTTCAGGAGTCTTTTGGGGACATACTCCTAAAAAGTGACATTCCATGTCTCATCGGTATAAGGCATCTCTTGGAATTCTCCATTTTAAATCTTTTAACAATGAAATATATGCGTCTAGACTGAGATAAACAAATCATCCTTTTGGATCTATCTCTACAAATCTGGATCCCCAAAATATAGAATGTGTCCCTTAAGTCCTTCATGGAGAAGTTTCTAGATAGTTATGTCTTTATTATGGAGAGCATTCCTACGTCATTCTCAATAATTAGGATGTCATCCACATATAATACCAAGAAGGTGATAGTGCTCCCACTTACGTTCATGTACACACAAGTCAAGTCTTCATTCTTAATGAAGTCATAAGATCTTATCGCCTCATCAAATCTTATGTTCCAACTTATGGAAGCTTACTTCAGTCCATAGATGGACCTGAGCAACTTGCACACTTTATCTAGACTCTCAATAGATATGAATCCCTCTAGTTATATCATATACACCTTCTCCTCGAGGTTGCCATTAAGAAATATAGTTTTCACATCTATCTGTCATATCTTATAATCATAGTGTGCTGCAATAGTCAAAAGAATTTTGATGGACTTTAGCATGATTACAAGTGAGAAGGTTTCATTATAGTCAACTCCTTACCTTTGATGATATCTTTTAGCCATTAGCCTTGCCTTATAGATTCTACCTTTCCATCTATTCTGATCTTCTTCTTGGAGATCTATTTGCAATCGATGGGTACGATACCCTTAGGTGCATCCACAAGGTTCTAAATCTTGTTGGAGTACATAAAATCCATTTCAGAATTCATGACTTCTTGTCACTTCCCGAAGTCTATACTCATAATAGCCTCCTCGTAAGTCTGAGGATCAACATCTGAAGTATCATCTCCACTGATATGTCTCATATATCTTTCAGGAGGGTGAGGTACTCTGCTAGACCTGCATAAAGTTGAAACTTGTGTGATAGGTACCTGAACAGACTCAGGCTCTAGAATGGTGCTTGAGCTAGGTTCTCTAATCTCGCTTAACTCTATCACACTCTCACTATTTTTACTAAAAAGTATTTCTTCTCAAGGAACAAAACCATCTCGGCAACAAAAACCTTTTAGTCCTCAGGATGATAAAAATAATACCCCTAAGTTTCCTTAGGGTATCCCATGAATTTGTACCATTCTGTCCTTGATTCTAATTTATTGAGTTGTATCTTCTAACGTGGGTAAGGCAGTCCCAAATCTTAACCATCTTAAGATCAGACTTCTTCACTTTGCATATCTCATATGGTGCAGACACTACTAACTTTGATGGAACTCTGTTCAAAAGGTAAGCTATGGTCTCTAGGGCATATCTTCAGAATGGGATGGGTTTGTTAGCGAAACTCATCATAGACTTCCTAATGTCTAATAGTGTGTAATTCCTCCTTTCTGATATACCATTGAGTTGAGGTATATAAGGAGGTGTCCATTGGGATAAAATCCTAAGGTCACTAAGGAAATGGGTGAACTCTATACTCAAGTACTCTCCTCCTCGATCTGATTGAAGAGTCTTAATACTCTTTCCAATCTGTTTCTCCACTTCATTCTTATTCCTTGAATTTCTCAAAAGGCTCAGACTTATACTTTATCAAGTACACATGTCCATACTTAGAGAAATTATTAGTGAATATAATGAAGTATGAGTAATTACTATAAATGAGTTCCAATAACTCAGTGGCTCTCCAATTCCACTAAAAGGAGAGTTGGTCAACTTTCCATGAAGGTATGGTTCGTAAGCTTCATATGATTCATAGTTAAATAGATCTAAATATCTATACAACTTTTGAATCCTTCCCCTCATGGATATGACCTAGCCTACAATGCCACAGGTATGCCTCATTCACCTCATCTCGTTTCCTCTTGGACATATTTATATTCATGATATGTGGAGAAGTGTTTAACACATATAAGCCATTAATCAAGGTCCCTCTTGTGATGATCTAATCATCCAAAATTAATGAATAATTATTATTTTAAAAAACTAATTTATATCTACTAACTGTTAAATAAGAAATGAAAATAATGGTTTTGATAACAGAAGAAACATAATAGTATGCATCCAATGCAATGGTAGCTCCACCAAGCAAATGTAGGGTGACCTTGCTAACAACAACTGTAGCAACTCTTTCTCCATTGTACATCTTGAGGTCCATCTCGCCTCTTGTCAGTCTCCTAGTCCTTGCTAAAGCATGTAACGAATTGTATATATGATAAACATCCTCGGTATCCAATACCCATGTGTTATCATGAAAATTTGACAAATAGAGACTGATCATGAATGTACCTAAAGCTTCTCTAAGCTTCTATTTTGCCTTTTTTGTAAGGTAATTCTTACAGTTCCTTTTCCAGTGCCCGTCTTTGCCATAGTGGAAGCACTATCCTTTTTCCTTTGTCGAGTCTCTCTTGGCAACCTTTGTCTTACTTAGTTTGTCTTTGCCCTTGTCCTTATTAAGGGTATTATTATCTTCCTTTTCTTCTTGGTCTCACCAATATATAGAACTGACTTCTTTTTCTTAATAGCACTCCCAGCCTCCCTCAATATATTGAGGAGATTAGGAAGAGTTACCTCAAACTTGCTCATGTTGAAGTTCATGATGAAATGAGAAAAGGGATCTGACAGGAACTGAAGTATAAGATCAATACATAGGTTATCATCTATAACTATTCCTAGAAATGTGAGTTTCTCGATCCACTCTATCATCTTCAAGCCATGGTTCTGAACCGATGCCACTTCTGTCGTCCTAGTGTGGAAGAGACTCTTGAATATCTTATATCTTTGAGTTCTTCCCTATTCCTAAAACAACTAGTAAAGATGAAGAAGGAAATTAGCATCCATACTCTCTTGTTGCCTCTATAACTTGGGATTTATCGAGACCACTATATAGCATTTTGCCAAAGTAGAATTGTCTATATACTTCTCATAGCAAGCGACCTCCTCCTTGCTTGCCCCTTCCTCTAGTGTGGGCATAATCATATCAAGGATATACATGATTTTCTTCACCATGAGAATAATTCTCAAATTACGAAGCCAATACATATAGTTTGGAGTAGTGAGGCAGTTGGCATCAAGTATGCCATATAGGGGGTTTACAAACGACAAGTTTCTGACCAACAAGATATACCATAAATGAATAACATACAAATTATATAGTGAAACTAGTTAAGATATAAACTTTTATATTAATTTACTTCCACTAATTTTTTTGACAAATTATATGACACCCTCGGCACGTAAAACAGAAGTCTCCGACAGACTTCTAGCGGGGACCGGGATCTAATTGGCGTCTTAGTACAATCTCGAGGTACTCAACCAATTACACTAAGTATAAAAAGGTAGGCAACTCTTGCCAATCACCACTCCTTATGATTCCCATCACGTTCGGCCTCTAAATCATCATGGTCTCGACCTCTCAGCCAATCATGATGTTCAGTTAGGTCATCACCATTGTTACAGGATGAGTCTAGTTTGATGATATACTCTCAAGGGACTCGACCAAGCGTATCACATCCTTAGGTCATCGATGACATCTCTATGTCGTAGGTAATATCTTGATTGCGTAGATAGGTGAGTCTCGAGGGACTTAATCAACTCAACCTATGTCGTGATTTAATTTCTTCGTATAACGATGGAAGGCCACATCGGTTAATATTATTGACTCACGCTCACCAACTTAATATTATCATAAGAGAGGGTTTTTTATTTATTTTATATCAGTCTCTTAATATATTGTGTCACACACACACACACACACACACACACACACACACACACACACACACACACACATATATATATATATATATATATATATATATATATATATATATATATATATATATTAGATGTATAATCACATATCACATATGTATATCACATCGGATGATCATGAGCCATCACCTAATGTGATTAGGTCTGAGTCAGTAGGTCCAATCACTCATAATAGGATCTGTGTGTACCGACGCATCTGTATGCCCTATGATCGTCCTTCTCATCATCATTGGTTTCGTCAAATCCTCAACGCATCACCATGCATCACAATCATCCGCCATGACATCGTAGGTCCAGTTGTCACCTCCATGCTCTTGTCGAGCCTCTTTACGTAATTACAATATAATCACAAATACACAGGCCTGAAAATAAATGAGAAAAATAAAGACTCGTAAGGCCCAATAATAATAATAATCGTACATACATGCATCACATCACATGGCTTATAATCATCCATCCATAATATACATTACATATACACATCATCATATAGGATTACTAGATATTTAATAATTAATTAAATTATTAATTAATTATGTTTGGAATTTTTAGGATACCCTGCCATAATGTTCTTAATATGGCAGGAAAATGACTCCTTGTGCGACTAGAAACCTTAGCCGTAAGGAGTCCCCTACGGTCAGGAATCCCTAGACATAGGGGAACCTTGTGCGGCCAAGAAACCATGGCCCATAAGGAATTCCTTTACAACTAACCCCATAGCTTCAATCTGCCATGGGCGACTAATAAACCCAAACAGCCCTTGCGGCCAAGGATTGGTGACCTCTAACGGTCAAGAAACCCTAGCCGCTAGGGGAACCTTGGCCCCTAAGGAATTCCTTTACAACTAACCCCATAGCTTCAATCTGCCATGGGCGACTAATAAACCCAAACAACCCTTGCGGCCAAGGATTGGTGACCTCTAACGGTCAAGAAACCCTAGCCGCTACGGTTGCCCATGCAGCCAAGACTCTTAGCTACATTGGAGGCTGCTGCCATGGCCAAGAGCTTGCTGCTCTCGGCCTTGCTGCCTTTGACCATGCCGAGAGTGCTCTCGGCCAAGGCTACAAGCAACCTTCGGCCATACCGCAAGGCAGTAACAGTTACTACCCTTTCCCCTCCTCTTTGTGCCAACAATTTTGATATCAAAGGACCTTAAAAATACCTCTCTATAACACTTATTCATAGCAAAAAAAGGTGTTATCCAAATCTGAAAAACTATGACAAATCACAAGATGATACATAGAAAATAGTTTACACATTTTAATCTTATTACACGTAGTTTAAAAATCAATCTTTTGTACGAGCAACCTGGATCTGATACCATTGTTGGGAAACCCAGTGGGAATATTACATACATAGTAGAAGAAAGAAAATAAAATTGGTTTCCCACGTGTATCAAGTTGTTATGTAAAATTAGGTGCACGAAAAATCGTTAAAATAAAAATTATGATATGTGAGAGATTGATTACCTAGGAAGATCTTATATCCCTAAAATTTCATATCTAGATAGAGAAGATGAAGATAGTCAAACATTCTCCTCTCTAGCGATATCTATACAATGGATAGTTGTAGTGATGCTCCTCCGATCACAGTCAAAATCTTGTAACTCTTATATACCTTCTCACAGCACTTGTGGAAGATCACATATTTTCTTTGCTACTCTCTCATAATAGAGAAGGGCTGGTCGGTTGAAAATATGAGGGAGGGAAGAGAATGAAAAGAGGCAGCCAAAGGTGCAACCAATCACTATTGTGCTGTGTTACGACCCTAGCTAAGTCGGGTCCATCAATTCATGATTAAATCGAGTCGAGTCATGTTAGTCTGTCCAGTCGGAGTCAGTTATGAGACAGGTGAGCCCAATCGAGTTAGTTATGAGTTGGGTTTTATCTTCGATTAGGATGGAGTCAGTTATTATTTTCAATTAAGAGTTTATTAAGTTAGTTAGGAGTCGAATATTAGTGGGATTCTTAGCAGAGCCCTATAAATAAGGTTATAAGGTTATAAACTTTTTCATGAAATAAATCAATGAGAAGTATTAGTTTTAGTCAGAAGGTAAAACCCTAGGAGGTAGATCCCCTCGAAGTGATCTAAGAGGCCCAATCCTCTCGAAGAGATCGTTTATCCCCCTTATTCACCCTCTTCCCCCACGATAGAACCATAGGGTTCTACCATTTGGTATCAGAGCCGTGATCCTCAGCATTCTTGTTGTGATTTCATGGTCACTCCTCTCACCATTGTCATCATCGTCGTCGTCGCAATCATCGTCAACGTCACGTCACCACCATCGTCGTTATATCTACATCTTGTTGTATAAAAAATTAAAAAGAGAGAGAGAGAAGGAAAAGAAGCTACAGATCTCCTCATCTTCCAAAAAAAAAAAAAGAAGAAAAGAAAGAGGAAGAAAGGGAGAAACAAAAGAGAAGAAGAAGAAGAGGCCCCCGCACCTTCCCCCTTCTGCCTCCCCTGCTCCTGCCATCAGTCGACATCGATAGAACCATAGGGTTCTACCATTTGGTATCAGAGTCGTGATCCTCAGCGTTCTTGTTGTGATTTCATGGTCACTCCTCTCACCATTGTCATCATCGTCGTCGTCGCAATCGTCGTCAACGTCACGTCACCACCATCGTCGTTATATCTACATCTTGTTGTATAAAAAATTAAAAAGAGAGAGAGAGAAGGAAAAGAAGCTACAGATCTCCTCATCTTCCAAAAAAAACAGAAGAAAAGAAAGAGGAAGAAAGGGAGAAACAAAAGAGAAGAAGAAGAAGAGGCCCTCGCACCTTCCCCCTTCTGCCTCCCCTGCTCCTGCCATCAGTCGGCGTCGCCTCAGCCGCTACCTCCCTTGCTCTCAGCCGCAACCACCACAGTTCCTCTCCCCTCCTCTCATCACTGCCGGCCATCCCTGCCATCTCCCACTGTAGCCACTGCAAACCCACTACCACAACCTCCTTCTCACAGCTGCTTGCAGCCCTCGATCGCACACACCTACATGGTCACCACCTCTTTCTTGCTTTTCCCCTTCCTCCCTGCTTCTCCCCTACCGCCGCTGCCACCCATCGTTGGCTGCTGCCTGCCACTCTTCCCCGTCGGCACACAGTAGCGTCGTCTCCGCTTCCTGCTATCGCAGTGCATCCGTGCCTCTATTGTTGCTGCCGCCGCCCCCATCTACTGCCTACAGCCCCACCTCGTCGGTGCACAGCTGTGCTTCAGCCACACAACCGCTGCCACCCTTTCATCAACCGTAGTCGCACCCTCCTCTGCAGTAGCCACACTCATCCTGTCTTCTTCCTCCCGCGCCAATCACCGACGCTACCGCTGTCCTCCTTCTACACCTCCTCCCCATGACCTATCGTCGCTGCCTACCATCGGCTGCTATCTTCTTCTCTCCTATTGCCATAGCCCTCGCTGGACTGTCGCTACCCTCTTCCTTCCTCCTCTCCCAGCCGGAGCCTTCACAGCCCCTTTTGCCTTGCTAACCCTACCTACCTGTAGATTTAGTGCTACTGTTATTGCTCCCTCTAGCGCTGCCTAGCCACCCCTGCCATCCTTGTTGTCACATCTTCCTTCCCCATTGCTCCCTTGCTTCGTGCTACCCCTACTTGTCGTCGTTGCCTTCCTCTTCAATCGCAGCCTCACCAGCCACGTAGTCGCATCGATGTCCTCTGCCGCAGCTCACCGCTGCCAACCATCTCTATCCCCCACTTACCGACACCGACAATCTTGTTGCAGTCAAGTCCTACCATATCTACGACATATGTCTTTGACTCGGCAATAGAGAAAAAGAACTGAACATTACTAGTCTACGATCCTACATGATGACTATGGATGATGCACTAGATGCAAGATTTAATGCCTTCAAGACTCGCATGGAACATAGATTTCAAGAGCTCCTCCGCGAAATTAGAAGAAGTCGATCAAAGAGTCCAAACAAAACTCAACATGGTGAAAGTTCCAAAAGGAGTCAATCTTAAAAGTATGACCATGGGTAGGACACAAGATACACACACATGAGGATGAAATTTCCTAGTTGGGAAGATGGAGACCTAATCGGTTGGATTTCATATGCTGAAATTTTTTTTCATTTTCACAGGACTCTGGAGGAATCTAAGGTGGAGATCACCTCCATTCAACTTGAAGGAGATGTAATCCAATTGTATGATTTGTACGAGACCTATTACGGAGTCCTTTTGTGGGGACAATTCAAGACAGAGCTCTTGATTCGCTTCGGACCATCGGAGTACAAGAACATTAATAGACAGTTCACTAAAAACCATCAGACTTCTACAGTACAGGAGTACCAAAGTAGATTTATGCACTTGCCGAACCAAACCCGAGATTGGTCCAAGATATATTTGGTGAGAAAATTTATTGAGGGACTTAATCCCGAGATTTGGTGCAAAGTTAAGGCTCATCATCTCCGCATCATGATAGCAGCCGTATCATTTGCTAGTGTACATGAAAGAAAAATCATTATGGACATTCACTGAAATAGAAGCTTCAATAGACAGGACTTTAAGGTGGTCAACATAGACAATCGCAAATAAGAGCAGCTTCTGACGGTTGAGATAATTAAGGAGAAAATAAAAATTGACAATGTGGAGCTCAAATATGAAGGCCGTGATAAACTTCTGATGATTGAACCAGATAAGGAGGAATCAAAAATTAATAATATAGAGTCTAATCTCGAAGGTTATGCTAAATTTGAAGAAAAGATTGCTAATGAGTGAATCCTAATTTATGATAATAGGTCCTCAAAGGTCACACAACTACTTATCAATTTCTTTTTTATGCTTCAGGAAGACTTCGAAGTGGTGATCTCCAAAAGAAGACATGATACTATCACTAGCCATCGAATGAAAAAGGTTCTCTAGAAGACTACAATGACAACTACACGAGAAGACTAAACCATTGCTTACACCAAGTGGAGATCCTACTTAATTGATCAAGGAGTCATGATATGTGGTAAATATTGAAGTGCTCCTGAAATCTGATATTGCTCAGCCTTGAGGGCAAGGCTGATTTAAAGTGGGCGGGTCTGTTAGGACCCTAGCTAAGTCGAGTCCATCCATTCATGATTAAATCGAGTCAAGTCATGGTAGTATATCCAGTCAGAGTTAGTTATGAGATGAGTAAGCCCAATTGAGTTAGTTATGAGTTGGTTAGAGTTGATTTTTATTTTCGTTAGGATGGAGTCAGTTATTATTTTCAGTTAGAGTTTATTAAGTTAGTTAAAAGTCGAAGATTAGTAGGATTCTTGGCAGAGCCCTATAAATAAGACTATAAACTCTTTCATGAAATAAATCAATAAGAAGTATTATTTTTAGCCAAAAGGTAAAACTCTAAGAGGTAGATCCCCTCGAAGTGATCTAGGAGGCCCGATCCCCTCGAAGAGATCGTTTATCCCCCTTATCCACCCTCTTCCCTCACGATAGAACTATAGGGTTCTACCATGCTGCCCTTGTCTCATATTTTCATCCAATTACCCACTAATTTTGGATTATTAGATCTCTATTCAATAATCTCAACTAGCCTCTAATTGGGCCTCATTTAAGAAGTTCATCAATGTTGGGTCTCATCTAATGAGAATATGGGCTAATTGAATAACTCATATCTAATACTTTATTTGCTGAAACATCTACCACATGTGTGCGATCCTCTAGGCCCAACACCAAGCTATCCGTAAGTCCATACAACTTAGTGAGTTATTATCTCATAATAATTCACTTGACTCATTAACTATGGACGTACTAGGCCACTACGCCATAGTCCCCAAACAGTATAGGGGATCTTATCCATTACATCTATCTGTCCTTAGTTATTATGTATCTATAGTCCCTCATTCATCTAATATCTCAGAGATCATATATTAGGTATAGTACCATCAGGCCACATATAGAATTCGTCCAAGTCTTGCTCTAATCAGATTCTTTTAGAGAACTTACCTCTCAATCTGAACAACCTGATTAGGGATTTACCTGAGTGATAGCACACATGATATTCCTCTCATGATACCAACAGCGGATAATCCTTTATTAATACTCAATAGCTTTCGTAAGGTTGGTTACCAATCCCAATAACTGACTATATCAGATCTGAAACTTTCAAACTTATAAGTCTGACATCAAAGAAAGGAGTACTTAAATAAGACATCCTTGGTATCTTAAGTCTAAGGCCAGATACAAAATTGGGACTATGGAATCACTGTTTGATGTTAGATATCATTAACCATACAACATTTCATAAGCGGATTCAATCAATGAACTCATTCTCCAATGAGCACTTGTATTGTATCCTTAGTGTCTTCACACAAGTGGCTATGAGACCAGCCGCCTCTATCATATAGAGGACAGGTATACAGTATACCGATCTGTCTGATTATCTCAATGTCCTTCTCGAGTAACCTAAGCCAAGATTATTTAAGATATGTGTTTAAAGGTGAATCAATCTTATTATTGTAATCTCATCACGATCTGATTCTCATTGCACAGAACTAAGGACATCACTATATATATATATATATATATATATATATATATATATATATATATATATATATATAATATACTATAAGAATATATCTATAATAATAATACAAAAAGATTATACAGTATGTTACACGTGTTATCACTCACATGATTAACTTGTAGAGCACCTATAACCAACAGAACCAGTATGAGTAATGGGGATTCCCTTGTCGTCACTGATGATGATGTCTTTACTTTTGCTATAGTTGTTATGGATGGAGAAGGTCTGGATCTCAGATATGATATAATGAGAGGCACTAGAGTCCACGATCTAATTATATTGTCTAGTAGATAGAGTAGCCATGAGATTCACTTAAGACCAATTTGGAGCAGTTAGTCTGGGTCGAGATCGACAGACTTTGTGGAGTGTTCAACTTTATCACACACTTGGCAGATGACTCTTTGTTGGTTGGCATGGGCAAGACACCATGACTAATGGTTATTAAAGTTGCCACCTTGATAATTGTGGAAGTTGGGATGGAAATATTGAGGATGTGGATGAGGGAATGTTTATTTTGTTCCCATGGGTTTAGGAGGTGACTTGGCCAAACTTTTGTTAATGTTCTTGTTATATTGGTTGTTTTTCCTCATAAATTTACTCTATGTACCCATTCAACTTTGGGTTCTTCGTAGTTAGATATTTCTTTTTTGACTTTTGACATCAAAATATTTATGGTTCTTTTATAAACCAAACTAATTTATGAGAGCTATATTTTTTAAAAAAGCATGTATAAGCATAATAACTAAATCTTCCTCAAAAATTACATTTATCTTTAGGGGGGAATATGTAGTGTGGATCCTTTTATAAATCTAGTTGGCTTTGGATGTGTACCATTACATGTGAATCTAATACCTTCCTTTCTAAATCCACTATCTTATTTAGCAAGAATCATGTTTAATGATTTATTTTTAATTTTAAGTTTTTCTAAAGTTTATTATAATAATATATTTTCTTTTTTAAGTGAATCTAACTCTTCACATTTAGTGTAAAATATTAATATACAATTGTCATGCTTCTTTTTTAATTTATCAAATTCATTAGAGAAAGATAACATGATCCTTTTTTAGTAATTTATATTTCTTACTAACTTTTTTAAGCTCATCAAATAAATCATGAAATGTATTAAATAATTTATTATAAGAAAAAGATGTTTCAGGTGGGTCACATATCTCATCATTGAAGGCCATTAATGTATAGCTCGTCATGTTGTCTTCATTGATTTGCTCTTCGTTTTCAAATGTATTTAATTTATCCCATGTTGTATTGAATGCTTTCTTCTTTTAGGTTGGCAAATCTTCTTCTGTTATAGACACTCATTTTTAAAGTACCTATGTTTACTGCATTCATAACATATTATAGTATCCGTTTTAAGTTCACTTTTATTTTTATAGGTTTTTGTTCCTTTTCAGAAACTTTTTAAGTCTTCTTGTAAGGAGTTCTATGTTATTATTATTATCATCACTTGAGCTTTCGCTTGAGTAGTCTTCTTTGGTTCTTAGTACATTCTTTTAGCATATTTTTTGAGAATGTGAGGTTAAACAAAATTTTTGCTTCTTTTGAGATTTGCAATATAGCATTTCTTACTTCTCTTTTAAGATAAGTAAGCTATCAAGTTTTGCTCCCCCTTTATCACTATCGAAAAGAAGGGATGGTAACAATAGTGATAAACTTTTTCATTACATCATTTTTCAAATCATCACATAAAATATATCAAGAAAAATTAATATTGTGATGAGATATACAATTCATGAAGATAAATTATGAATATCAAGATATAAATCATAGGAGAGATAAATAAAATATCTTGATTTATGTAATAAAAAATCTCAAGTTATCAATATCATGATTTATAAAAATCTCCTTTTAAATAATATGAAAAGACATAATAAGAGATTTTGATTCATAAAAGATTTCAAGTTATAATTTTGAGAAATCAAAATCATGATATATATATAAAACCTCATTCAATTTTAAATAATCAAAATCATCAAAATCACTTTCGAGAGATTCAAAATGAAATAAATAGACTTATCAATCTCTCGAAATGCTAGTGATTTTCTTTTCTCCCCTTTGTTATTGTAAATAAGAAAGTAGAAAAGAGAAAGGGGAATAACACATAACAAAACTTCAAGTCATAAATTATTAAGATGTCAATTAGCATATCATGGTTTATTATGATATGTCTTATTTTTAGTGAATAGCTAAAGGAATCGTAGGCGTACAAAGGATGAAAAATCTTGACTCATAATAAATCTCAATTTATAATAATCAAGGAATCAATATCATGATTTGGATAAAAACTTATTCAAAGTCAAATCATCAAAATCACTTTCATAGTTCAAGAGATTCATAAAAATAGCATAATCGATTCATTAATCTTTTTTAAAAAAATTTATAAGATAGAAATTTTTTTAAGAAAAATATATTCCCTTTTTATTTCATACAAGCATGTCTTTGTCTTTCAAGCTAAATAAAAACATGCATCATCATTAAAACTAAAAAAGAACTTTCACTACGACAAAGATGAATAAGCCATAAATCACAAAAAAAATTATTATGTATAATTTTAAAATATAAACTGATTAAGCATTATTACTATGCATCATTAAATTATCAAACATGGTTTCATAAAACATTTTCAATTAAAATCAAAAGACAATACAGAAATCATCAAGATAGACATTATAATTTAGATTCATGTTCTAGTCTAAATAGATAAACTTATGATTCATTTATAAGCTTCTTTAAATGAACTTGATTTATGTAAAGATTTCAAGTTTCATTTTCTAAACTTGCCAAAATCATGATAATAACTTATTCACATTCAAATCATCAAAATCGATATTTTAGATAAATGAATAGATTCATCAATCTCTTATTGAAATCTTAATAAGATAGAGATTGAGAAACTTTCAAAAGAAATCATCACAAATATTATAATAAGATATTTTTGAACATGATTTTTGGTTTATCTTTAATCCAATGATGTTTCTTTGTTAAGTGTGTCTAACTCTTTTATACCTTAGTGAAAAGGGTTGTTATGCACTTGTCATATGTATTTCAAGTTCAAATTCGAAAGTAATCCTTTTTTTTTTAACAATACACATTCAATCTTAATATACAATTATTCAACCATTTAAATCAATTATTCAATAACCATAATATTTAAGTCATTCAACAATAGCCTTTCCAAATATTCAAGTCATTCAACATTTAGCATTTAATCAAAAATCTCATTTTTGTAAGTTTCAATATAAATATATTTTTCAATAACTGAGGTTCTTTGGTTCTAATTCATTTTCATACTTGTATGTTATGCATCATCAGTATTAATTATATAATAATGAACCATCAAAAGATTTATTATAAATAATTTTAATTCTAATAATTTTCTTAGTATTAATTGTATAATAATGAACCATCAAAAGATTTAGTATAAATAATTTTAATTCTAATAATTTTCTTGTTATTACTTAGGCTAGTGAGCTTGAAAGAGTGTTAGATCTCAAGTAGTATATCTTGATCATCTAAAACATTATTTAGTGCTCCTAGCCTTGTTAAGAGACAACTTTATATTATAGGAGGTTTTGATTTAGGTATCCATTTGAGTTTAGGTCCTTCATGATATGCTATTTTTATTTTCTCTAATGGCTTAAGATTGTTTATGGTTCCTTTAGGAACTCAAATTAATTTATGTGGACTATAATTTCTAAATAAATACTTATAAACAAAGTGTCTACATTTATCATAAAAATTACATCTATTTTTGAACAAAGAGTGTAATATGGGTCTTCTAATGAGGATAGTTGGTTTTTGATGAGTCTCAGTCACAACATGGATCATAACCCTTATCAACATGGATCATGTTTAAAGACTCATTATCTATATTAAGCTTTTTTTTAAGTTTGTTGTAGTATGTCATTTTATTGTTTAATTACCTCTAGTGACTCATACTTAGAACAAGAAAAACATGATATTGATGCATCATTCAAGGTTTCATATTTAGTATATAAATTATGTGATGGTGATGTATCATGCATTTGTTCAAATTTACTAATTAAAAATTCATACTATTTCTTAAGTAATTTATAAGATTTGTTAATCATTCTAAATTCATCATAAAGCTCATGAAAAGCATTTAATAATTCATCAAAAGTAAATTAGACTTTGGAGGAATCACTTACCCCATTATTAATGGCCATAAGCGTGAGATTCTCTACTTCCTTTTGATTGTGCTCTTCATCTTTGGAGTGTCACGGCTTCTTGTGTTCATAACAAGAGTTCTTGTTTATAATTTTAAGATTATTTTTATGGTTTATGTTTATTAATTTATCTGGTTCATTTGTTAAAGGTTTAAAGTCCTTATCATTCGAGAATTCACTCGAGGAGTCATATGTCATGCTTAGTTCAAATTCCTTCCTATTCTTTTGGAAGATGTTTTTGAAGTTCATTTTTGTACGTCTTTTCATTTAATGATTCACTTAATTTAGTTGTGCTTTTATATATCATTTCTAATGTATACCATATATCGAAAGCTGAATCAAAACAAGAAACCCGATCAAATTTATTTTTATCAAGTGCATAATGTAAGACATTCATAGCTTTTGCATTCAACAAAAACATTTGTTTTTCATAATCATTCCAATCATTTATTGAATTGGATGACTTCTGAAAACCCTTTTCAACAATACACCACAAATCAAGATCTATTGAAGCAAAAAGATACGCATTTGAATTTTTTAAGATGAATAGTCTATCCCATTGAACATAGGAAGACTTGCAATTCATTTACCCTCATTCGTGTCTAACAAAGCTATTTACTCTAGTGGGTGTTTAGTTCAAAGAGTAAGAACCTTGCTCTTATACCAATTGTTATGATCAATTAGCACTAAGAGGGTGGAGGTTTGGTGAGGTGGTGTTGTGAATTAGTACAAGTGTGAACTCTCATTTTAACGAAAAACTTTTTGCTTGAAGCAAGATAAAAAAATTTGAAACTTTTCATTCAATTAAAGCAATTCAATCTTATAGAGAAATGCTAAGCTTCTTGCTTAAAGACGACTCAGGAAAGAACAAGCAAATCCGAATAATAAGATAGGCAATGTTCTAAGTAAAGTGCTTGATTTCAAAACCTTCCTTTCAAAATGTAAATAAAATCGAAAGCGTCAATAGAAAAGTAGTGAGTAAGATAAATAAAGAGAACTCATAGTTTTATAGTGGTTTGATACCAACTGGCCTACGTCTACTCCCGAGTCTTCCTCCTTGAGGCACACTGACGTCCACTACTGATCTTCTTTGGGTGAAAAAGTAAACCCCTACAATCTTACAACGGAGACAAGATTATAACTCTTTGATCACTCCCTTACCTCTTTTCTTTTTCTTACAATTCATAAAAGTTTTTTACAGAATTTATCCCTCAAAAGTGTTATATATAATGCAAGAAAACTTATGATATATATAGGCCCCAAATGGCTTCAAAATTTGGAGCCAAAATTCAAACATACCCAAAAAATCCAGTGGATGGTTCACCTACCGATGTTATCAGTTAAACTGCCGAAAGCACCATAATTCCAGGTTACGGGTGGTCAACTAATTGAGCTCAACCTGAGCTTAATCACTCCCCTTTAGTGGACTCGGTTGCCTCTTTGAGTTGATTTTGATTCCTTCTAAATTGCACTTATTTAGGACTCAATCTTAACCTATGACTTAAAGATTACAATCAAACATGATTACTAAGCTTATGACCTCACTCCCGCAATCTGGCAACCTCCAGCATTCCTTGCGATAAATCTCATGATCTTCCTCCGGCAACCTCCTAGCGTGTTCCGATACCTTCGGCGAAGTCCTAGCGAACTCCCAACGAGCTCCCACCGCATCGTCTAAACCTTGGCCTGATGCCTAAGCTTGATCTTGGGTCCATGTCTGATCTGTAACTCCTTTTCACTATCGTGGTTAAACCTGCACAATGCTAACTATAACTTAATTAATTATAATCAACATGGTCACAAATCCACTTCAAGACCTTCCCAACTCCTGGCAAGCCTTTTGGCTACCCCGATAATCTTCGCAAGTCTTCTTCTAGTGAACTCCCTTGCAATATCCTAGCAAGCTCCCGATACCCTCGGTGAGCTCCTGATGTACTCCAAGCGAGTTCCTAACTGCATCGTCTGAACCCCATCCCGATGCTTGGACTTGACTCTGGCCAAACCTTTGATTGTAATAATCTCTCTATCATAGTTAGTCTTGTATCAATCAACTTTAACAACCTTGTTAGATCATGCACTCATCAATTGATTTCATCATCAAAATTCGAGATTCAATAAGAGAGTCACTTCAAGCTTGTTCATGTTAAAATTCATAATAAACTGTGAAAAGGAATATGGGAGGGATTGAAATACAAGGTCCATACATAGGTTATCCTCTAAAAACATTCCTAAACTTATGAGCTTCTCTATCTACTCAATTATCTTCAAGGCATGGTTCTGAACCGATGCCACTATAGTCATCCTAACATAGAAGAGACTCTTGAATATCTCATATATAATACTGAGCAAGAGTGGAATCAATATATACTTTACATAGCGAGTGATCTCATCCTCACTTGCCCTTGCCTCTAGTGTGGGCATTATTGTATTAACATATGTATTTTTTTTTGTCATGAGAATGATTATCGAATTAGGGAGCTAATCAATGTAATTTGGACTAGTGAGGTGGTTGGATTTAAAAGTAATATTTTCTGAAAAATAAAGATGCAACAAAAAGTAAATAACATGCATATTTTGGATTTTAAAAAAACTACGATATAAACTTCTATCTTAATTTACTCCCATTATTTTCTCACGAATCACGTGAGACCCTTGGGCATGTGAACTGAAAATCTCCAATGGATTTCTAGTGAGGATTGAGATCCAATCGGTGTCTTCTCGTGACCTCATAGAACTCGACGAATTATACTAAGCCCATAAGGTAGACAACTTGCTGATCATAACTCTTTATGATTTCTATCCAGTTCAGCCTCTCAACCATCAATGCCTTAAGGGACTTGATCA
Organism: Ensete glaucum; assembly: GCA_021527575.1. Lineage (NCBI taxonomy): Eukaryota > Viridiplantae > Streptophyta > Magnoliopsida > Zingiberales > Musaceae > Ensete > Ensete glaucum. The sequence continues at coordinate 47,890,827 of CM038551.1, forward strand.
ACCATGATGTTTGCTTAAGTCGACACCATTATTAAAAGATGAGTCTAATTCGATGATATACCCTTGAGAGACATAACCAAGCATACCATGTCCTCAGGTCACATGTGATATCTCTATGTCATGGGCAAAATCTCAAATCCCAATATAGATGAGCCTCGAGAGACTTGACTAATTCAACCTACATCAAAAAATAATCTCCACCAATATTGATGGAAGGCCACATGAGTCAATTTTATTATCTCATTTTTACTTACTTAATATTGATATTGGAGGGATTTTTCAAATTTGATCTCATGGTTAAATATAATATGTCACACATATATATATAATATATATTTACATAACATGCATATATATATATATATATATATAGTAGGTGATCATGACCCAAGCCTAATGTGATCTGGCTTGAGCTAAAAGGCCCAATCACTCACAAAAGAGTTTATGTGTGCCTCAACATATGTACATGCCTTGTAATCATCCATTGTGTCCTCATCGATCCTGCTGGCAACCCGATGCATATTCATGCACGGTGATCATCGTCTCGGCCTTGTGTGTCCTATTGCCACCTCCACGCTCCCACCGTATATTCTCATGTAATTATAACATAATTATAGGTACATAGGTTCAATAATAATAATCATATAAATAAGAAAAAGAGAGAGGCTCGCAGACCCAATAATAATAATTACATATACATATACACATCATCACATAGTTTATAATCATTCGTCCACATCATATATCAAATGTACACATTATGTAGGACTACTAAATGATAATAATTAATTAAACTATTTAGTTAATTATATGCCATTTTGGGAACTCTACCATATCCTCATGGTAGAGTACCCCATGCAGCCAAGAAACCCTGATCGCCAGGGTTACCCCTACAGCCAAGAGTCCCTGGTCACATAGCTACCTTGGGCGGCCATGATGCCCTGGCCACCAAGGTCTCCCTTGCGGCTAGGACTCTCTAGTTGTAAGATGTCCATAGCTACCTAGTTGCTCCTACAATAAGGAATCCTTGGTTGTAGGGTCACCATTGGCAACTAGGAAACCCTGGCTGCTAGGGTTCCCCCATGTGGCCAAAACTCCTTAGCTGCATAGGGTGCTCAGCTATGGCTGAGAGCAGCAAGTTCAGCTCTCGGCCATGGTGCTTTTCACCAAGCCAAGATCACTAAAACTGCTCTCGTCCAAGGTTGCAAGCAGCCTTCGACCTTGGTGTAGGGTAGTAATTGTTGTTGCTCTTCTTCCTATATTTTGTATCAACAATTTTGATGACAAAATATCAATCTACATCACCTTTCAATCATATGGAGAGGCACTATCCAAAACTTAGATTGATGATAAAACATAGAAATTTTACGTAAAAAATAATTTTACACTATTCAACAACACACATAATTTATAATTAATTATCGCACAATGAACTTGGTTTTGATACCATTATTAGGAAACCTCATGGAGTATCACATGCATAGCAAAAAATAGAAAATAAAATAGATTTCCCAAAAGAATGATATAGGATCGTCATGCGATGATTGGGAGTGAGGAACTCGTAAAACCAAAAAACTACATAGATTCATGAGATGTTCTCACATGTGAGAGACCGTATATCCATGAAATCATAAATCCAAGTCATGGATGAAGAAGGTCAGGTGTCATTTCTAGCAGTGATTCATACGATAGATGAAGCGGCGACACACCTCCCTTTGCAATGTAAATCCTTGTAGCTTTCACACACTATGTCGCATCAGCAAATAAAGAAAGGTCTACCCCTTCTTTGCTGTCCTCATACACCACAAGTGGGATGATGGCTGAGGAAGAGAGGGAGGGAGGAAACTATTAGGTGGCAACCAAATTAGGTCTAGCTTATGACCCTTTGGTTCCTATCAACTTAACCCTAATGGATCATACCCTACTGGGTACTAGATCTCTATCCAATTACCCTAAAAATCTTGGATTATTGGATCACTATCTAATAATCACTATTTGCTCTTATTAGATCTTACCCAAAGGATTCAATAAGATAGAGACTTATTAGATATCTAATAAAATAGCGACCCATCTGATATCTTATATATAATCCTATACTCGTCGTGACATCTACCATATGTGTGTGACCCTCTAGGCCCACTACTAAGTTGACCATGAGTTGCACCTGTTAGAACTTTTTCTTACTCAGTGAATTATTATACCATAATAATTCACGTAACTCATCGACTATGGATGTACTATGTCACTATGTCATAGTCCATAAACGATATAAGAGGATCTAATTCATTAAACTTATTTACCCCAAGTTGTTGTGTATCTATAATCTCTCATCCATCTAATATCCCAAAGATCATATATTATGCATGGTACTATCAAACCCATATGAAATCCTTTCACGTCTTACTTCAATTTTATTCTCCCAGAGAACTCCTTCTCGTTCAACCCAAATGATCATTGTGAGGAATTTGCCTGAGTAAGAACATATGAGATATTACTTTCATGATACCAAGAGTGATTGATACTCTGTTAATACTCAATTACTTTTATTTCATAAGATTTGTTACCATTCATAATAATCGAGTATAACAAATTTGAAACTTCAAGACTCATAAGTCCAGTATTAAAGAATGAAGTACTCAAATAAGACATCATTTGTGTCTTAAGTCTAAGAATTAGATATACAACTGAGACTACACAATCGTTATCTAATGATTACGTATCATTAACCATCTAGTCATTTTATAAACGGATCAATCAATAAACTCATTCTCCAATGAGCACCTGCACTATATTCTGAATGTCC